>OY978015.1:9889480-12389480 GCA_963854515.1 Pandemis heparana | reverse complement strand
CGGAGGGATTGCAGATGCGTTCCCAACCTAGAGGGCTAAGATGAAATGCCTCTTGTGCCCGTAATTTCCCCGGCTGCCTTACTCTCCACACCGGAACATAGCAGTGCAAGCACTGCTGCTTAGCGGCAGGATTAGCGAGTAAGATGGTGGTAGCTATCCTGACGGACCTTGCACAAGGCCCTACCACCCGCAAATATGTTTTTTCCTTTGCTCCCAGACCAGAATGGAAGAAATGATGATAAATGGGCTATGCGTGCTTTCAAAAACACAATGCTGGTTGATCATAATAACTTACTGGTAACCCAAGCAGTTTTGTAGAACTTCATCAACGGTCATGTCACTAAATTTATTTATGACTGCTACATTTGAGCTCTGTTTTGAGTTGATTCTGTTAAATTCTATTAAATTGAGCTCAAATATTTTATATCTGCGCTGAGTTTCTTCTGGGCCGGAATATGTTTTATTGAAATCACGCCTGAACTTCTCGAATAACTGTGGTGCTTTTTTGATATCATTAGTTACACGGGACTCAGCATAACTGCAAAAAACCAACACTAATGATAATGACACAGGACATTTACATGGGTAGTTTTCGTTTTCCTTGACTTTACTAGTTTGTTTAAAATTCTAGTCTGCTTGTTTTGCAGAAGCCCAGGGGCCTTACCATGACGTCTTAATGCGATTCAGTTTAGGTTCGCTCACTGTCAGATTCATACTAGTGACAGCTAAAACATGAACTGAGTCGGACTTAGGACGTCATGGTAAGGATTCAGGATATACATACATATGTATGTGACGTCTTTATTCTTTACGGAGTAGACAAAGCCTAAAGTGACAAGACCTAGAGCTAGCCGGACGCTTATAACACGATTCCTAAGGATTTTCGACCATTCTCTCGATGGACTTTACTATCTGCGCGGGAAGAGCAGCCACTGGTACATTTTATGTTTCTTTTTTGCTCCCATGTACGCTTACATGCTTACACAAAACACGTATGTGGTTGATTAAAATAACTTACTGGTAACCGATACAGTTTTGTAAAACTTCATCAATGGTCATGTCACTAAATTGATTTATAACCGCTACGTTTGATTTCTGTTTTGAGTTTATTCTGTTGAATTCCATTAAATTCAACTCAAATATTTTATATCTGTGCTCGGTTTCTTCCGGACAGGAGTATATTTTATTGAAATCTTGTCTGAACTTTTCGAATAATTGTGGTGTTTTTTTGAGATCATAAGTTACATAGCGAGCGCGGCATTCAACGCGACCGCAAAAAACCAACACAAATAACACAATACCGAGTAAGTACTTCCATTTTGAAAGAAAAGTAAGTGTTGTATATTCAGTAAAATGCATTGGTGATAAAATAAACCAATACGCGAACCGATAAGCGAGATTTATAGTTTGTTTGTCGACTACTTATAGCAAACCGAATGCTATAAGTAGTCGTGTAATTTTAATAGCCTCGTTTGCATAGTGTAATGAGCGAAACGAATTTTTAAATAGCATTTGTACATAAAGACGCGTAAATATAAAAATTATACCTATTTCAATGTCCAAAATGTTGCCTGAATACCTACGTAAAACTTGATAAAGTTTTTATAGTGTCATGGAGTTTACTATTTTAAGGATTTTGTTGCATTTCTTTAACTGATAACATAATTATCAAAAAGACCAAATAAGTTTGTGTTAAAAATATTTGTGGTACTTGAGTCATACACACCGTAAGAAACAAAAGTTTTCTCTCCTGTGGGCATAAAATTAGCGACCTCGAGTCGGCAAACTTAAGGTTTATTTAAATGGGCCGAAAGTTGGCCAGGCATCCCACATGCCGATGTAGACTTGACTTAAAAATATTGACTATAGATAGAACCTTAATTTTTGCCATGTTCACAGGAGAGACGCGAACAAAAAAATGTGTATGATCCACTTACAAGATTTTGTTCGTTGTAAAAAAACAATTGGCCAAATCTCGCGAGTTAAAGGTGACTCACTTCTAGAGGCCAATTTGACGTGCAAGATTTGACACATAATGCAATTTGCAAGGGAAACAAAGGCTTGTAAAAATGAAGCGAATCACAGTCAACAAGTGGCGGTTGCCAGCCCTGGAGAATAGCGGGCATACGTCACAAAACATCTGCGATAGACAACCGCTAATACGCGGGGCGCTCTGACGACAGCTTGGAGAATTAAGCCAACCAGAGAGGTCAACGATTACCTCAATACATACAGTCGAGCTCTTACATACATACCGTCACGCCAATTTCCCACGGGGGTAGGCAGAGACTACTTTGTTCCACTTGCTACGATACTGACATAGCTCTTTCGCTTCATTCACATTCATCAATCTCTTCATACATGCTCGTCGGTTTCGGGTACTCTTGACCTGACCTTTTTCCAAAACGTCCCCAATTTGAACACGGTACGTCCGTCTAGGACTTCCCCTCCCAACGCATCCATTCACACTCCCCATATAAATCTGTTTAGTTAATCTTCTTTCATCCATCCTCTCTACGAGTTCTTACATACTTATGAAAAAATATATTATATAGAGAAGCATGGTTTGACCTTTGGCCTCTCACGCACAGGGTCGTGGGTTCGAATCCCGGGCTCGCACCTCTGAGTTTTTCGGAATTTGTGTGCGATATCTCATTTGAAATTTACGATGAGCTTTTCGGTGAAGGAAAACATCGTGAGGAAACCTGCACACAACTGCGAAGCAATTCAATGGTGTGCGTGAAGTTCCCAATCCGCACTGGGCCCGTGTGGGAACTATAGCCCAAGCTCTCTCCTTCTGAGAGGAGGCCTGTGCCCAGCAGTGAGACGTATATAGGCTGGAGAGAGAAGCATCGGAAACTCTTCAACATTTGCTTCGATAGACTTGAAATTTGTGAATGAAAGAACAGTCCGAAAAAGCACAGTGCAAAAAGCTTGTACTCGTATTAAAAATGATGTTTTTTGTAAGTTAGGTTATGAACACAAAATATTTACCTTGCTACTCCGCTACTTACGTGTAAGATAACCAAATTTTGCATGCAAAACGTATATATATTTCGCTCAAGCTTGGTTATCTTGCAGGTAAGTAGCGGAGTAGTACTTCACATACGAAGTCTCTGTGCAAGGACTTATCCACACGTTTAGTCCACACCTTTGGTGATCTCAGAGCGGGATCCTACTTTGCTCAGCGGCTAAGTCTTGCGATCCAGCGAGGCAATGCTGCTAGCATCTTGGGATCCTTGCCACGCGTCGACAGTGGTGGTTTTGTTTTTTAAGTGTTTCCGTACCAGTTTAAAGTTTAGGTTAAGTAGTTATATTTAGCTCTTAGTTTTTTTTTATACATACAGTTAATTTTATTTCACAAAAATATATATATTTATCTTAGTTTACAGTAACTGAAATAAACAGATGTGAGTAGCAAGGTAAATATTTTGTGTTCATTGAAATGGACCTCCGCAAAGTACTTAACGCCTGATTCAATAAAATAGGTTAGGTTATCTTAGTGTTACAAGTGCGCATGCCGCCTCTCCGCGGTTTCTTT
This sequence comes from Pandemis heparana, assembly GCA_963854515.1. NCBI lineage: Eukaryota > Metazoa > Arthropoda > Insecta > Lepidoptera > Tortricidae > Pandemis > Pandemis heparana. Next base: position 12,385,939 of record OY978015.1, on the reverse strand, counting down.
CTATAAGAGAATTACCAGCCCCGCCGATATTGTCAGTTGTTTCTGCCGACCGCGACTGCCGTGTGATGGCGTGGTTGTGGCAGTGACAGCCCTGGCCATTTTGGGAATAAGGAAATAGAAATGATTGCCGTGGGTATGCTTGTTAGGGTGGTTATGGCATGGGGCATTTTGAGGACAATGATTAGGCTGATATTGGCATGTGTATGGCTCTACGTTACGATGGAATGCGAGCTTCAGAATGTTACGCTCAGAGCCTCTAGTGTAAGTTTTCGCATATAAAAACGTCTCGAACGCGTTCACGTAAACGTCTCAATTACTATGGAAAAATTGGCAGCGCCACTTGCGGATCCAAATGGCAACAAACTGTATGCTTAGTGTAAGTTTTTGGTCACAAAATACGTCTCGACCGCGTTTGCGTTAAAATGTCAAATACTATGAGAAATTTTAGTTGCCGTTTCGATCCGCAAGTGGCGCTGCCAATTACTCCATAGTAATTGAGACGTTTACGTGAACGCGTTCGAGACGTTTTTTTATGCGAAAAATTACACTAGAGGCTCTGTTCTCATAGTATTTGTCATTTTAACGCAAACACGTTCGAGACATACCTATTTTGTGACCGAAAATCTACACTAAGCGTATGCGTTTTCCTTAAAAAATAAACGTATTCTAATGAATGAATACGTGAAGGTAAATTTTGATGTTTTAATTTTTTTTGCTGAAAGTCGTGCATAAAAATTACTTATACAAAATTATTTCGTTACATTCCGGCATCGGAAATTTTACTTACAGATTTTTGACATTTTTACGATTTTCCCGTTAGATATTATTTTTCAAACTCAACCGATTGGAGAATACAAAGAAAACGAGAGAAACAATCCTAGTCATCATTTTGTGATGCGTCTTTTAATAGGTACCATAATTATACAGGATCTAACAAATAACCTCAGTGATAATTCACTGATGTTTGTAATAAATTACATTATGTACATTTGGAATGTACCATGAGCTTTTCGATGAAAGAAAACATCGCGAGGAAAGCTGCACACATCTGCGAAGCAATTCAATGGTGTGTGTGAAGTTTCCAATCCGCACTGGGCTCGCGAGGGAACTATAGCCCAAGCCCTCTGCGAGAGGAGGCCTGTGCCCAGCAGTGGGACGTATATAAGCTGCAGATGATGATGATGATGATGCAAAAAATAACTACACCTGTAGAAGCTAAAACAAATAGTTTAAAAAATAAATGCTTAGTACATACCAAAATAGTCGTTTGTCAAAGTTTTATAATAAAAACTATGTAGTTGTATAACTTCAACAAAAAACAAGATGGGGTACAAGTAAATTAATTCAGATGAGCACCACCTTTTAGAACAAGTTTTGTATAATTCAATCTTTTATTATAGCTATGTCTATTGAATCCCCGATGAATAATCGCTCTTGGTAGTGGTTACACTGTACATGAACCCAAGCAACATTTTCTGTCTACTCTAAGCTTACGCTACGCCAAGAGATATGAAAATAGCCGATTCTGAAACAGACGGAATACTGCCAGAAGCGTCATAAATCTAGCGCAAAATGCACTGACTTGGCTGCTGCACTACAGGCTGCATTTATATTTTCACTGCCAGTAAAGGTAAAATTCTCTGTCATTTATTTTATAATCATAATTATACACATTCTCCAAAAAGAAAAAAGATAACTCACAATTCAAAAAAATTTATGACGTAAAAACCTAATCAATACTATACAATACTAATCTATAGATACGAGCACTTATTTATAAAGAGTAAATGATTGTGACTTCGTGAGTTTGAATACATGCAGGAGGAATCTTCAAAACTACTCATCCGGTTTAAAAATGTATTTCACTAGTAGAATGCTACGCCATCACTTTTACTTTATCCCAACGACGTGCAAAGATCCCACGGGACAAGCTAAATTGAAACAACATTTTAGTTAATAAAAAAAACACGAGATGATCTCATGAACGGTGCGCAGTTTCTGTAAGTAAACCCACCGAACTATTCTCGAGAAATCTCAAGGGTTAACTGAATTTAATTCACCAACTTCCTGGACAATGACTGTCGAAATTGCCCGAGAAGACATTCCCAGGGCCCGATTGAAGATTAGACGGTCCGAAGGACGATCCGAGCTTACCCGAACCCTTGATAACAATTTGTCTGCTTCTAACTACCTGTGTAAAAGCGAGATGGAAACATCAAATTCAATCCTTAAGGATCAAACGATGATATAAAATAAGTTGGTATGGGATTCTTGATATCAATTTGTCTGCCTCTAACTACCTGTGTGTGAACGGGATGGTAGAGAGGCTAAATTCAATCCTTAAGGATCAAACGGTCGTATAAAGTAAGTTGGTATGGGATTTATTAAAGGTAAGTTTGATTGTACTGCGTTCATTTACGTGTGAAAAATGGGTGTTCGCTTTCGTGAATTCAGGAACATTTTCGTATATCATGGTGGAAATTTGTATTGGATTATGGTGGTGTTTTATGAAGTTGGTGTAATTTGTCAAAAGTTGTTCTAATTTATGAATATTCGGCGAGAAAGACTTCAGTAATAAGAGTTTTTTTAGTTACATGGTTAATTGTGAATTAACCATACTTTTAGCTTTTTATTAAGAATTTATTTATTTAAAAAATGACCACTACTATAGGTACCTAACTACTACCCGAATGATAATACAGTTACATGGGTAGGTACTACAGAAAACTGAAATTGACAACTTAATCAATCAGAATCGGACGGCATTGCAGTAGGTAACTATAGAAAAAAAGTACGAAAGTATTTTAAAAGTATCATAGTAGAAAGTACTTTGACAGTCACGAAGAAACACAACTCTTTTTATATGGAGTTTGTGACTTTTGTGAAAATCGGGTTTAGTTCAACGTCATTTTAAATAGATCAATTAAAATTTTAACTGCGGGTAGAACCTTGTCCAAGGTCCGTTGGATTGCTACCATCCAGCCAATTAGAATTCGATCATCCTATCACTGAGCAGCAAAGCTTGCTCACATAAATACCTATTCTATTTTAACCCTTAGGCTAACGTGTCTTCAATCCTCGAGCGTCCATGGGTAGGTCTTTGCTTACCATCAAGTGACCTACTTGGTTGTACTTTTAAAACCTAATATCTATAAAAAAGAATTTGTTTTTCTTTTGACGATCTTGATTCGCAACATGTGTCGAGAGAAGTCCTAATTCGTCTATTTTTGCTATACCAAATAATAAAAAACTACATCGAGTATATCTTCTACCCTCCGGACCCTCTGTATTAGCATTAACATCGTGCTCACAGAACTGGAGTAGCCTATTGTTTCACCATACACACAAACAAACATAGTCAAGCCATTACACTAAATCTTAGTGCCACGTAACACGACTCAATTTCGTTTACACCAGCTGTATACATCTTGGTACAAATAGACGCGGAACGGGAGAGCAACTTGATTTGATTATGCATTCCTTTCCCTAGTCCTTTGTTCTTTTCGCTCATTGTCAAAATTGTATGAAAACCCGTCTTAGTTAAGACTAGGTGGCTGGGATAATGTTTGGATAGGATTTTAGTGATCTGATTTTGATTTTTTTGGATAACGGGTTCTACGCTATTTCTCATGTTTTTAGTTTCTATTTATCTATAGCCACAAACTACTCGCAAGAGATTACACAAGTTACAATATAAATTAGCTTGTTTTTCACGAAAGTGTGAAATGTACGTCAATAGCTAGGAGGACAAGTTTCAGTTTATTTTTTCACTTTTCAACGTTGCTCAGTTTTCACTGAATCATCATTCAATTCTCCGTTGTGTGAAGAAAACGTAACATCATGGAGATTGTAATTTTTAACCGTTCAATTATTTTCCAGTATCTTTATTTGCTTTTCTGCAACTAGGAAGGCAAACGAGAAAGTGAGCATGAAATTGGCCCATTAGCGTTGAGCGGTGTTAGTTTTAAGTTACGTTTGCTCATCTTCATTTTTTCTCTTTTTCTCTTCTCCTTTCCTCTGTTATTTGTTATTTACCTCTGTTATTTGTTGTTATTTGTTTCCGCCACCTACTCAAACTGCCTCCTACTTCTTTCTCAGACTTATTGGTTGTCTAGAAGATATCGCTGCTAAGCGATAAGACCGCCTATTGTATACTTTGTTCTTTGTTTCTGTATTGTTTTGTACTGATTTGTGGTGTTCAATAAAAAGTATTTGTATTATTTGGGGTCGGGTTTCCTCACTTGTCTACGTCAAGTGAGTCTATTTCATTTTGCCCATTGGCAACTAAGCTTTCTTAAGATCCTTTTATAGGATTAATGAAGGTGACTTCTACTTCTTCCTCTTCTTCTGTTCCGGTAAATTTATCCCAATTTGTATAGTCAAGGTCATCAATATGTATCGTCAACCTTATTTAATATTTATAGAACTTCATAGTCTACTTTGTGTTGTACCACATGGTCTTCTTGACTTCTTCCTTTCTATAGTGTTGCGTGTATTCATGGGTGGTGGTTACTTACCACTGAACTGAACCACGGCCACGACTTACAAAATCACTTGTCAGTTGCCTTAATGTATAAATAGTTCAAGTATTATTAAATAATAATTATTATTATTATTATTATACTTAATTATTATTATAACTATTATTATAGTTATTATTATAACTATTATTATAGTTATTATTATAACTATTATTATAGTTATTATTATAACTATTATTATTATTATTATTATAATTATTATTATTTCATTCATTTCTTCCATGCTGGGAGTAAAGAAGAAACATAGAATGTACCAGTTGCCTCTTGATGGTACAATCCAATCGAAAGGATCGGCGAAAATCTGACTGAATCTGAATCTGAGGTTAGGTTGACTGGAAGAGATCCCTTAAAGGGATGAGTTCGCATTTGTGCATGTATCTCAGTGTTTGTCAATTGTATTTGTCTTGTTTATTTTGCACAATAAAGAGTTTACATACCTACTATATCAAAATCTTAGGAATCATGATAAAGGCGATGCAGCTAGCAACCCATCTCTATTTTGATTCCCCTTTCCACTATACGCCCACAATCATGCTAAACGTGGCTTTTATATCTTGATACCTTAGGCTCAGTCTACCCCGTAAGGGATAAAGACGTGATTTATGTAAGTACTAGCTGTTGCCCGCGACTTCGTCTGCAAAGAATTCGTTTATTGCTATCCCGCGTGAACTACGCAATTTTCCGGGATAAAAAGTAGCCTATGTGCTATTCCAGACTTTTCTCTAACTATGTGCCGAATTTCATCCAGATCCGTTGGGCCGTTCTGGCGTGATTGAGTAACAAACAAACATCCATCCATCCATACTTTCGCATGTATAATATTAGTTAGATGTGTGTACGTAAGTAATTTAAGTGGGCACAAAACGTGAGATAATAAAATTATTCGCAGCGCGATCGTAAACAAAAGAAAAACAAACCAGACCTGACCAGAGACTGCGAAAAGGTGGGTGCAAGATTTAATTTGTGAAATACTGTTATCCACGTAAACGCGAGTGAAATCGTCTACGCACGTAATCCGTCTATCGATTCGGGGGAGTTGTCTTGCCTCTGATTTATATGCCGCGAACAGAGTACGGTCTCGGCTGAATTTTAATTATCACAACCCTTTCGGAGGAATTTTACAACGATCGTAGAAAGGACTCAGGATGTTACACCAGACAAAATACAAGCATCGGTTTTTTTTTGTTTTTTTTTCACGTTTCTAATTTTTTTTTCAATTTTCAATTTCTATTGAGACGGAGACTTAGAAAACATTACATAAATAGTGCTGGGGTTAGAAATCCCAATTCCCGTAATTCCAATGCATTTTCGGTTGTCCATTGGGTAGGTAGGTAGTTTATAATATGAGTCGCCTAATTACAAAATTAATAATGTATATAACTAACTTGGCTCAGGGACCCAAATAGGGTCTTGGCCTCCGAAACGAGAGCACGCCATCTGTCCCGACCGTGCGCGGCTTCTTGCCAGTCGTCGACTTGAAGACGTCGCAAATCCGCCTGGGCACTGTCCCCCCAGCGATACCTGGGTCGTCCAACCGGGTGGCGACCAGTCGGTCGTCCCACGTACGCCTTCACAAAACACCCTGCGATGCAGTGCAGCCCTCCACAAGGTGTTGGTGTCCAGGCTTCTCCGCAGGAATACAAAGTTAAGGATCTTTAAAACTGTCGTAAGACCTATCCTTATGTATGGTTGTGAGGCCTGGACACTAACTCAAAAAGAGGAATAATGTATATAGTAATATGTATTTTATAAGAATGGGCGATGTTGTAAAAGTGAGATTAAGTTATAGGAAACAGAAGTTTTCAATAACAACATTTTATCATGAAGCTATAACGTAATGCATTCCTATCAATCAAAGTGTAAACTTCGCCAAGCGCACACAGCGAACTCAGTCTTTTGTTTTTATTTTGACGACGCGGTTGGCCTAGTTGGTAGTGACTCTGCCTGCGAAGCAAGCGTCCTGGGTTCGAATCCTGGTAAGGGCATAAATTTTTTGTGATGAGCACGAATATTTGTTCCTGAGTTATGGATGTTTTCTATCTATATAAGTATGTATATCGTTGTCTAGTACCCATAACACAAGCCTTACTAGCGCTTACTTTGGGACTAGGTCAATTTGTGTGAATTATTCCCTAATATAATCTACACTAATATTATAAAGAGGAAAGATTTGTACCTATTTTTGTATGTTTGTATGTTTGTAATGAATAGGCTCAAAAAGTACTGGGCCGATTTAAAAAATTCTTTCACCAATAGAATGCTACATTCTTCCAATTTGACATAGGCTACATTTCATTTTGAAAAAATTAGGGATCCTTGGTAAAATTTGAACAATGTAACCGAAGGTGTAGAAAAATGAGTCTTAAAATGTCTTTCGTCGAATGCGCTGCCGAAACTATTAGCGATAGAACAAAATAATGTACAATAATATTGAAGAACATCATAATGTCTACAAAAAACTCCGCGGTAGCATATGTCCAACTAATCCAAATTTCCAAAAATAAATAATTGTCTACCCCGTGCGAAGCCGGGACGGGCTGCTATATAATATATATTTGCTCTGCCGTTTACTGGTCTGGGAGTAAAGAAAAAACATAGAATGTACCAGTTGCTTCTCTTCCCGCGCAGATGGTAAAAGCCCATCGAGGGAATGGGCGAAAATCTTAGGAATCATGTTATAGGCGATGCGGCTAGCAACCCGTCACTATTTTGGTTCCCCTATCCACCAATACCCACAACTTATGCTAAAAGTGGCCTTTAGGTCTTGTTTCCTTAGGCTCTGTCTACCCCTAGGGATAAGGGCGTGATTTATGTATGTATGTATGTTAAAACTGTTCAATCGCAAAACATTGTTAACTTCCCCATGAACGGAACAGAGTTCCAGACAGCAGTTAATCAGACAGCTACAGGATGTATTTTTAGAGCCACAACCTCATCTAATCGTCGAGAGCAGATGCGCGCAGTGAGAAATGACGTGGGATAAGTTTAATTTATATACAGCGATGAATAATTTGCAGGGATCCGTCTTATGTGAAATGTTGGAGCCGGTTACAGTTTTGTAAATATCCGCTGGCGTATAGGAAGTTACAAAATTGGAGTGTAATAACCTAACCTAACCTAAAAAAAACATTTCAGATACAAGCTTTATTGCTGACTGTGCTGCATTACTGGAAGACGCAGTGTTGGTAGGCCTCCCACTAGGTGGACTGACGACACCGTGCAAGTTGCGGGAAACCGGTGGATGCAGGGATGCAGGTGGCGATCGTTCATTATGGTGTGCTAAGGGGGAGGCCTTTGTTCAACAGTGGATGATGATGATGTAAAGAAAGAAAGAAAGAAAGAAGACATTTATTCTCTTTTGAAAGACACGGAAATAGAGCATACACACAATACTAATATACTATAATAATATATTAATAATATATTATGTGAATCAAATTTCAAGTCAATTGGACCAACCGTTGAAGAGTTCCTTCCTGCTGCGACGGTCCGAGCTGGACTACAAGAATTCTACTACCTGATTATTGTAGTATTGTCATCTGACTTAGGTACACGAGTAGGTATGCATAATTTTAGTTCAATCAGATGAAGATATCTGCTTTAAAATTGAGTCGCAAGATTCCGTCCAGGCAAACTTACTACATACATACATAGCAAGTTAATATAAAGCTTGTATACTTGTCATTAGTTCTAACGACTAATATAACGACGCGGTTGGCCTAGTTGGTAGTGACCCTGCCTGCGAAGCAAGCGTCCTGGGTTCGAATCCTGGTAAGGGCATATAATTGTGTGATGAGCACGAATATTTTATTTCTGAGTTATGGATGTTTGTATTTATAAAAGTATGTATTTCTCTATATAAGTCTGTATATCGTTGTCTAGTACCCATAACACAAGTCTTACTTGCGCTTACTTTGGGACTAGGTCGATTTGTGTGAATTGTTCCCAAATATTTATTTATTTAATATAAATGCAAGAGTTTGTGAAAATGTATGTATTAATTGTATGTTTGGAAGAAGGGTTCTTTTTGTCATGGGTAATTGCGTGATTCTCGCGGAGCAATAAACGAATACTTTGCAAACGAAGTTGCGGGCTACAGCTACTTAGTAACAAAATATAGGAGACTTTTTACGGGACATCAATGATTCAACGACATCCTAGTTTTGTTAATGGAAGTCTTCAAAGACCAACAATTAAAATTTCAGAATTTGAGAATTAGCTTTACTTAAACAAAAAATTAAATTATGTTGTCAATTATAAAACGTTTCCGAGGCATAATACCAATCACGTATCGGCTCGGTCATAAAATTGTTATCGCAAAACAATAATTGGCATTACAAGCTGTTATGAGAACATTACGCATTGGAAAATACTTAAACTTGCCAACGTTTTGTAACTAATTCCAGTCGAATCAACAAATAACTAAATCAAAAGACGGTGGGTATTTGCTAAGAAGGCGTACTTCATATTAGATGACATATTTTCTGACCAGTAGGCTTATTGTCTAACTCGCTCGCAATCGCCATCGTGTTCATTTTGACAGTTAATGTATGGGCTGACAATTGGCATCGGAATCAGCCAGCTGTCACATTCATACATGAACTGTCAAAATGAACACGATGGCGATTGCGAGCGAGTTAGACAATAAGCCTACAGGACGCGTGATTGCAGTCAAACGCATCCCCGTTAAGCACAAAATACTTATGTTTCATCTGTTTCTCTTAGAAGCGAAAATAAAGGTAAAAGTACCTAACAAAGAATAAAAACAAATCATCTCTTCATCTCCAGCCTATTATAATACGTCTCGCTTGTAGGCACAACCCTCCTCTCAGGATGAGGGGACTTGGGTTACAGTTCCAAAAATAAAAACCACCCGCTAAAATATTCCTGAATAATTTTCAAATACTTATGCTTGTATATCGAATCAGCTCTTACTCAACTAGGGAGAAAATAAATGATGCTATCATTTAATTTATTTCCGTATGTACAAATTGTTTCACATCATAATTATACACGCCTTTAAAGTGTTTTTTTTAATGTAAGGTCTAATTCTGTGATTCTATAATAGTGTCTTCGTCTGCCGGTTTCTTTCCAAAATACTTCTCGTACAAATCTTGAAAGTTCTTATACACTGCATCAGCATTTACCACACTCTTTTTATCATGTGACGTGTACTTATGACCGCAGTAGCAGAAGTGATCTTTTCCGCAAAACGCTGGTTTGCCGGACTCCATGCATGTTCGTATACATTTTCTAGCCACGTCTAGATTTGGGCAAAAATGGGCTATGTGGTGCCTCAACGCCGGTCGCAAATTCAGCTCATTAAGGATATGGTTTTCAATCTCCTGCTTCTGGTTCTTTGGTGCTTCTACTGGGACTAGAAAAAGCAATATTGGGCTAGCATGAATAACTTTGATATATTTATACGCATGAAAGTCACATAACAGTGTGTCGGTTTTCATGTGGTCAAGACAAAAACCATCAAGTGGCTTATGGGCTATCTGAAACTCCCCCGTGTATGTTTAACAAAAATTATATCGCTAACTATAAATTGCGATAAACATACGGTCAACAACTTTAATTGTTGAGCATACATCGAACGTGATTGATAACTTGTTAATGTTCAAAACACGTTGCTAAAGTTTGGCAATGTCAATGACAGCGTTCCATATTGGCTCAACAATCAAAGTTGTTGACCGTACATGGGGGTGATTCAGATAGCCCATAAGCTACTCTATCGATGGTTTTCGTCTGAAATACATGAAAACCGACAACTTGTATATCTATAGGGGTCGTCAACGTCAAGGAACCATTTACTTAAAGACACTTGACTCCGTATAATATATATGTATAAGTGAAAGCGTCTAGTTATTAATTGTCCCCCAAACATAGCGATCGCTTTTATGGATAAGGCTCGTTTACAGTATCCTGAGAGAGAATCACATCCCAGTGGGAAATGGGGGGCTATTTTGAAATCCAAAATGCGAAGTTCGATTCAACGTGTCCCTTTCGTTCTTATAGTAATGACTGTGTGCGCGGAACGGCAAGATACGAACTTCGAATTGTTAATTTCAAGGCATTGAAACGCCATCATTTAACTCCTGTGAACCAACGACAACGAATCTGGCCCTAAACAATTGTTTTACCTTTTATTTTATTGCCGCTATCGTATCTCAATTCACCATTTGTATCCAAAATTATAATTTCTGTAATAAATATACAAATAGGTTTCAAAAAAGACAATAAGTTTGTTAAAAAATAGTTTAGTGAATTGCCTTATTTACGACTACATCATTTAACTTTGTTTTCATATTCCAACCACTTTGCTACTAGCGACCCCACACACCACACTTTTTATGTTATTGGTTCTAGTTCATGGACGTATCCGTAACACACAGGATAAGGCTTATTTATTAATTTATCAATATTTCCTCGTGTTTCTTACCAAGTTCGGGTTTGCTTGAAGTTGCCGGCTTTACACAAGAGCACTGTCCTCGGTGACATAGTATATCAAGCTCGCCGCAGAACGCACGGCAGGCCTTGTCTCCTTCCTTTGTGTAACAGTCCCTGGACCGTAAGGAGTTGAAGTAGTAGTCCACGTCAATAGCACCTAGTAATATATGATTTATGTCAAACTCTAGTTAGAGGCGATGTGAAAGGTGTATTGTAAACGAACCCTTGAAGAAAAGTCTTCCATAAAACGAATTGTAATCGTCGTAATATCCACCGTCGCTTCAAACATCAAGGTATTTTTAGATTTTGAAAAATTTTACGTTGACACAATATCATTTGAAAGCGTTAGTTTTTTGCATGAGTGGTGACTAGCAAGGGAATTTTTTGTTGACTTTTTATAGACAATTGGAATAAAACATTACCTGTTTTAATTATACAGTTTAAATACGCCCAAAAACACACTAACAAAATACTTCCACCCATTATGGTGTTTTTTGAAAGAGTATAAAGACCAAATCTGACATTCCGAAAACTGTGAAATTAAATTTTAATTGATTCTTCATCCATAGCCCTCATTAACCTAACAACTAATTTCAAATAGAAACGTAGATGGCAAAAAAACAGTCATTAATAAACAATTATAGTTCTTTACCAAAGAACACATTGTTTTAAAGACGTTTGTCTAACCTCTAATTTACTGTCAGTGTGTGTTGCACCAAGTTACTAATTATATTATTTAACCATAACTGCCGATGTTGTATATAATGAAGGATTAAAACCTACGTCAAAATTAAAAGTTAAAGGTTAGGTATATACCTGCACCTATTATATAGGTCTCTTGAATAACGAAAAACTTTTTAAGTGAAACGCGTGGGCTCCGCGCGAGTCTTAGCTTAAAAAGATTAGTATACCTACTATACCACGACTTACTATAAAAATAGAATCAGTTAAGCTACATGGTAATTGATCCTTCTTACAACAACAACAAAGTATTTAGACACGCTGATTTGGGAATATAATACTGTCTTCCCAATAGATGAAGATCCAACAAGTTTATTTTTAGAATCAACTCAGCAATATTTATTGAGCATCCTTCAATTATCGACGTTACAATCTTCTGGAAGTTTGATCGCTTGATTGAAGCCGTTTTTACACGGGACATAAAATAGCGCGTGAATTGCAATAAATCCTATGATTTATTGCAATTGCTGTAAGTTTACAAATGATCAAACAACCATGGCATTGAAGCGCTACATGCACAAATACTTAGCAGTAAAAGGATTCATAACTTTTTTCATTTGAAAAACTGGCTAAATGCAAATTTTTAATCGAACCAATTTTCGTTGAAAGTACCTCGGTACTCATTATTAGGTGTCATATTAGTGGGGAACGGGCAAAATTTTTAAGATTTACGTTTAAAATTTCTTTTTTAACTCTTCCTCTAGGTATTGCATGGGAGCGCCTCGAGAATTTTATTTTAAAGTTTTCAATTTTAACTACCTACAGAAATAAATTCTAAATTGAATTCTACTGGCTCTTATATAATAGTTTCCGAGCAAAATGCTTATAGCAAAACTCAGGGATCCCCAATAAACATTTCGGCAGTGAAACATAAAAACACATGTAGAATCGTTTATTTAAAGTTATTTTTTAAGTATGAATTCCAATTTCATTAATATCCACTTAAATCATTGAAATGATGAGGTACCTTACAATTCAGATGTAAGTTCATGTTTTAAAACATCAAAAGGAGAATAAAATCAGGAACATTATAAAGAAGCCCCACAGCCCAAATTCAAATCTCAGATTACTCCATAATCAATTTGATATTCCAATCACAAACATAAATGAAGTCACTAACAACACTGTCCCAATTGGGACTTCAAAACTGACGTCAAACAATGCCAAGTCAAGTCCAATTACAGCGGAGTCTAAACGAGTCCCGAGTGGGTAAAACTTCATTTCCTTACTTTATAGAAAGTGGAGTATTTCTTCTGTTGACTGGTGCAACAGGAAGCGGCGAGCGGGGGAAATAGAAAGGGTTAAAAAATTACATCGGAGACAATGAACCTACCAAAAGTATGCATAGTATACTCGTAAACAAACCAGTTGGTAAAAGTAGGTAAATCAAAGCGTGTCAACCGCCGTATCCCGTGTGTTACGAAAATCGATTAATACATCCACGAACTGAGGCCGATTGCCTCGTCGATCATAATCGCGCACACTACAGCACCACATTGGGCGCGGAGTAATAATGGTAATTGGTTTTATTCATACACATGTTTGTAACACACGGGACGTAGCAGTTAAGGCACTGCAACCTTACCTAATGCTTTCCAACTGCTTTCCGTTTATCCGTGATTGTATTGTACGGATCCCTGTCAGCTTGTTGAATTGCATTAAAAAAAGCATTGGTAACTCAGTTGTTTGACCTGTAGTTCCTCAAGCAGAAAGATGTGGATTCTAGCCCTCGACTCGTAAGTGTATTGAATTGTGCATAATCACATTCAAAATTTATCGTGAAAAATGATTCATAGAATGACGGAGGAAAACAAGCTTTACCAGAACAGTTCGTCGACAAAGACATTATACAACGGCATAGGACCGAGAGTATAAGCTCCTTTATCAACCAATCCCCACGCTGCTCTCGACAAATTACGCCAATAACAAAACCAACGACGCTCTTAATGAACTCTCCTTGTAAACTGTTCCAGAAGTTTCCAACTAGTTCACTGAAGTTCAGCATTAACATTCTTCGAATATTTTTTCCGAATGGCCAGGGTTCGAGTTTCTAGGAAGTTTGCGTCTTAAAAACTTTTTTATAGTTGTCACAAACGTTTTAGCGTTGGCGAAGTTTAAGGTCCGTGTTTTTCCGTAGATTAGGTTTCCGTAGATTCAGTATTTGATTATTGTACGGGTTGAAAGTTTCGGAAAAAATTGAATGAATCTTGTACTGATCTTTTGAATACCAAAGACTGTAAAACAGAGCAGTTAGTATGTTGATAGTAATAATGTAAATTGAATAGCATTGACACATACTGTTTTTTACTTACCTAAATATTTAATTGTTTGAACTTGTCTCAAATGCGGCCAGCCTCTGGCGTGTGTGTGTTTGTTGTTTCAGTTTTAATAATGAGGTGATTCATTTGTTTTAAAATTTACTCTTAATCACTTTGTATAACTTTATTTTCTTATACAAGACTTAACTGACGAGAACACCTGTTGCTATCACCAGCAGGGGGTTGAAATATTGACTCCCTGGCACGGACATTCACTTTTTATTAATAAGGGACTTGGTTAAGGGGTTGCATTTTTCCAATATATTAAATAAATGCTTGTTTATTTACATAGTTTTCGTTGCGAATATTTAAGAATACGGCGTAGAGAGGATGGATGAAAGAAGTTTAACTAAATAGATGTGTCAAGATCGTAGCAAGTGGAACAAAGTAGTCTCTGCCAAAGAGGCGTGATGGTATGTACCTATAATAGGCATCAAAACCGTGAAAAAGCTGTTCAAGCTAAGTCAGAACAAGGAAAGATGACAAATATATAATTATACACTTTGTTGGTACCAATTTGTTTAATCGACAAGGAAAACAAACGAGCAAGTGAGTCGCCTGATGGTATACCACCACTGAGAACCACCGTCATGGTGTCCCGGTGAGATATACCCGGAAGAAATTGACCGGCAACCTTCATATTGTGGAGAAGCACTTGAAGTAGATAAAAGCAGGTTTAAAATGAACATAAAAATCAGTAGGCTTATTGTCTAACTCGCTCGCAATCGCCATCGTGTTCATTTTGACAGTTCACAGACAGCTAGCTGATTCCGATGCCAATTATTATTGTCAGTGTCAGCCCATACATGAACTGTCAAATGAAAACGGTGGTGATTGCGAACGAGTTAGACAATAAGCCTACTGGTTAAGAGCGAATCGAAAACGGGCACTGAAAGTTCCATGCCATACTAAATGCTGGTAAATGATCAATTTGCACTTAATAGTATTTCCATGAAAATCAAAGTTATCTAATTTAGCGGATGAGTGATTCTTTGACTTTTTCCTTTATTTGTGTAGTGCATTACTAATTGCCAATTTTCAAAATTGCAAGTCAACAGGAAGTATCATAAATTTTCAAACCTACTTGTCTTCTTGTGAAAAAGATTTTGATAGACAAAGGTATTTAACATGTACTGCGTGTTTGTTTTATTCAGCCACCATCCATTGCTCGTGAATATAAATTGCAAAATATTACTGGGTTTAATATTAAATTCGAACTAGTCTTCTCCTTAACAAGGTTGCTTATTATGGCAGTCTCATCCTGCAGGTAGGTTATCTCGTTTCATAAGCGAGAGCTTTTAAACCAGTGGGAACTATAAGAATGCAGCGCAAAATATTAAAAAAATGCGTACCGCCACAACATTATAGTGAATTTGTGTTTTAACCCGCCATTTTTACAAACCCTAAACATTGATCTGTCAAAGTTTTTTTAGGGTTGCCAGCACGGAAGAATGGACGGCATGGGCGAAAATTATAGGGATCATGTTATGGGCGATGCGGCTAGCAACCCATCACTATTTTGATTCCCCTTTCCACTATACGCCCGCAATCATGCTTAACGTGGCCTTTGGGTCTTGTTGCCTTAGGCTCTGTCTACCCGTAAAAGATAAAGACGTGAATTATGTATAAGTGTGTAGTATTTTGTGGTGAAATAAAAAACAGTGTTTTAAATTAAAGAAACGTCATTTTTATTTACAGAGAGTAAGGTTTCCTGGTCGCAATGTACTCTTTCACTCCTGGTAGAGTACGGATTTTTTGGACTAAGGCAAGCACGGTGGGGTATTTCTTCTCAATTTCGGTGCCAAGGAACAGGTTGGCAGACTCGACGATGCCCACAAGGACGAAGTCAGCCCAGCTCAACTGGAAAGAGAAAAATAATTTAGAAGTCTTTTAACAAGTGAAGTGAGAAGATAAATCGCGTCTTTTTTTACGGGGTAGACAGACAGAGCCTAAGATAACAAGACGTACAGGCCACGTTTAGCAAGATTGTGAGTATAGGTGGAAAAAGGAATCAAAATAGTGATGCGTTGCTAGCCGCATCGCCTGTAACATGATTTCTATAACTTTCGTCCAGAGAAGAGAAGCAACCGGTACACATTTTTTTTTCTTTGCCTCCAGACCATCATGGAACCACCCAAATCATACTTACAGTTTTACAAATGACATAATAACAATTTAGTTTGTTTAAATTGATGGATTACCCGTGTGAAATAATTTAATCTGAATAAGAATTAAAACAAAAAGATGAGATGAAAAATACCTTTCCATTGAAGAAGCCCTTGTTAGCCTTAAGTTCCTTCTCAAAACGCGAGAAGAAGAAATCAACGCTTTCGTTGACAATCTCCTTCTTGATTGCTTCCTTCTTAGTTGCGTCAGTCTCCTTAATGTAAACCAGTACCTCTGCAAATAAAAGTTATTTGGTAAATTATTATAATAAATAAAAAACTTAAAACACTTTTGTAAAGTTTTTATACTCTACGGTTTTTACATCCAATTGATCATTTCTTTGTTCGCGTATACAAATGGATTTTAGTCACTAGTTTTTTGCTCGATAGGGAGTATGAGTAGTATCGGTTTTCAATCAATAAAAGGCTGAACTTTATACGATAATATTTTGAAAATTAGTTAACATTAAATCATCTAACAAAATAACAGTGACAGAAAACACAACCTTAGCACTTCCTCCGACTACTTTCGAGGTCCGAGGTTGCTTGATAACAACATTGGAAGCAAAAAGCGTTTTCTTAGAGTAGGTTTTCGGTCACAAAATGTCTCGAACGTGTTTGCGTTATAATGTCAAATACTATGAGAACAGTTTGTTGCCGTTTCGTACCGCAAGTGGCGCTACCAATTGTTAATTGAGTCGTTTACGTGAACGCGTTCGAGACGTTTTTATATGCGAAAACTTACACTAGAGGCTCAGCTTTATGTTCAACTACCGACAAAGCAAAGACGATGACTTACTTCCCCAGAAATCGTAGACGTTGAAGACGATGGCATCGAGGATGGCCTGCTCCCAGGGGTCGGTGGGCAGGAGGTGAACCTGGGCAGCCACGTAGCGTGCGATGGCAAGCGACTGGTTCAGGGTCTTGTTTCCCTCCTCGTACAGAGGCAGCTGCCCGTATGGGAGAGCTGGAGAAAGAATTACACTTTAATATTTAACCCCCGACACAAAAAGGGGCGTGTTGTAAGTTTGACGTCGATGTCTGTGTGTGTGTGTGGCATCGTAGCGCAGCAGCTCTCAGACGGATAGACAGATTTCAATGCGGTTTTTTTCATTCGAAAGCCAGTTAGTTTCCTTGCAGCGGTTCTTTGATATATTTTTACAAAAATCGATTCTAGCAGTTTGAAGAGAATTAGTTCTTTTCCAAAATGATGTGAGGCAGATTTAATTATTTTTTACTTTATTATATCTTTAGGTAAAAAGATTTAGTCTTGATTTATAAACAAATTTTATATTTTTTTTTGTCGTTTAGCAAAAACACTAAGATTTATCTTCAACATTCTTATTTGATCATAATTCTTTTATCCTTGTTTCCAACCGGCCTCCTTATCTCATAGCAACAATGAAAAAAAAGAAAACAAAATATGCGAATAATTGCAGCGCAAAAAAATAACAATTTATCCAAAAATGTTCTTCATCAATCTAGTACAAGTTTAGTGTCGCAACGGTTTATGAGCGGTGACTTTGAATACGCAGAATTTATTATTTGGGTCTCTTTGGCGGGGGGACTGAGGCGCGACGCGAGGAGGTAGCGCGCCACAGCGCCACGTGGCGCGAATGCATTCTATTGGTTCGTTCAGTAGCTTCCCGCTCCCGCGTCCCTGAAGGACAGTATACACCTGCGCAAATACCCCCACCACTTTTGCTGAGCGCTCATAAACCGCTGCGACACTAATATCAAGTAATTCGTCGAAGAAAAAGTAAGAAGTCGTGGTTCGAGTACTCACTGTCTTTCACACTCTTGATGGGCCAGCTTTTAAGATCGTATCTGACATCCTCGAACTTTTGTCCGCCGTAGTGCAGGATATACCTATGGGAAAAGAATAGACATAATTATAGTTCATTACTTTTCGAATATTTCTGTGTTCTAATTTTCAGTGTCGCTTAGAAATATAAATGATACATTTTTCAAAATGTTAATTGATGAAATAATAGGAATAAATTGACACTTACCTGATGGACTCAGCAAGTCCGTTCAAATGGAAATAATGGAGTTTCTTGGCCATTTTGTTGCACTAAAACCCTGAGAGTGACCAACCGAAATTACCGCACCATTTTATATAGTCATCATGAAAGAGATAAGGTGAGTTTACTGTTGACATTCTGATAATAGGTTCAAATAAATATTTGTCCACTTTGGGAGTTAGGGTTCTAATAGGTAAGTTGATAATTTTTATGATTGCTTTGGAATACGTTTACAAAATAAGTAATTAATTTTAATTAAAAATTTTCATACACCCTAACTTAACACCGTAACCTTAACTCGTAATAATTACCTCAAAAATTGTATCTACATTTACTCACTGATTTTTATTCCTTTACAGTGTGTAAGCGGGTTATAATAACTAACAGACCTTCATTTACCTCTTTTATTTGACTTGGAAGGAAATCTTTCAATAGTTTATTGGATCGAGCATCATCTGCAGAGAGGTCCACGATACTTACCTATCCATGAATCCGTATCAAATTGAAAAATAAAACAAATGAGAAATTTGTACTATACAGATACGAACTACAATTTATAAAGAACTAAATAATTTTTTAAAACGACAGCGATCACAATCGGAATAACGTAATAGTTCACCTGAACTTGATTTATTAAAAATTCATCAGATCAATAAAAATACACAGCTGTTGGCCAAAACAAGATAAAATGAGAGTTTTAATAATAAATTGCAGATTAACATAATTAAGGTAAATTCCGTATTCTGGAAAGTTTCGTCTCATCTACTTTGTAGAGGTAATAATGATATGAAATTGGTAAAACTGTACCCCGCAAGTTGGTTTAATTCTCGTGGGAACTTAGCAAATAAAAGCCTATGTGAATCAGGTTTAGCGAACGATTGGTAGGATCTTGTTCAAGATCCATCTGCTTTCCAGTGAGGAGTAATACAGCCGGTGATTATTACTGGCCCATAAGGTATTCGATGCTTACCATCTAGATATAGACAGACAACGCATCATCAATCCTCTAATGTTGCAGGCCATGGGTAGTGATTCTCTCCCTTACCATCGGATGAACCTCTAGTCCTTTGCCACTCAAATTCATAAAAAAGGGTATTTTCAAAAGTTGCTTCCTACTATCCTTGTATACGGACCAACAGACAGAGCTTTCCTCTTTATTATATACTAGCTTCTGCTCGCGACTTCGTGTGCTTAGAATTATAGCTATAAACTTTCCTCTTGAATCACTCTATCTTTTAAAAAACCGCGTCAAAATCCGTTGCGTAGTTTTAAAATACATAGGGACAGACAGACAGCGGAAAGCGACTTTGATTTATACTATGTGTTGAATTATAGTCTGTATACGTTGTCACTAAGATATGGAACGATTCCATCATTACATGGTATCATGGTAATGTCACGGTCATGGTGAGATAAGCAAAGGTCAACCTCGTGAGTGAACTTTCATATCATTCATGACATAAAACAACATTCCGGCAATATTTCATAAAATTAACTTCATTTACGCAAGCTCTTTGAAACGAGAACGTTACACGTAACACGTTTTATAGTAGTTTTTTCATACTAAACTTAAAATAGTTATTTTTGAAATTACACCAAATTCTTGCCACGTTCAATTATTTTGTCATCATAAGTGACGTAAAAGCGACGCTCTTATTTAATTATAAAATTTTGTAATAACAAGTTTTTGCGGTATTTATTCAGTTCCAATTTGTGTAGAATAATTGATCCATATCGATATATGGATATTACGTTTTTTTTTTGTAAGTTTTGACAGATTGAGATTTTTATTTCGAAAATACATGCATAAAAACTGCTACCTGCATCCAATATCGCTTGCACAATCTTTACCAGATCATCAGAAAATGTATTAGAAACTAAAAGGTATTAATGTAAAAAAAACTTGTGTGATAACTTTGGAGTTGATTTCATATCTTTGAAAAATCTAGCAGTGAGTGTAGAAATACTGACACAAGATAATCACCAACAAAACCAAAAATATCTACTTAAAACTTTCACTCGTAATGATAAACACCAAGGTCCACTGAATGAAGTAAAAAGTTACAATGATAATGCAAGGACAATAAGGTAAGAAATAGTAAAATTGACTGTTGTTAGCTAGCAAAAAAATATCTTTTTTTTTTTCAGACAGGGCTGATGTAAGGTTTCCTAGAGGCGATGTACTCCTTTACTCCTGGGAGAGCCCGGATTTTTTGGACCAGAGCGAACACGGTGGGATATTTATCTTCGATTTCAATACTAAGGTAAAGATTGGAACTTTCCAGAATGCCCACAAGCACGAAATCAGCCCAGCTCAACTGAAAAAAAAAAATTAGAAACTTTCAAAAGTCTATCGTGTCCTCTTGTTTCAGTCCTTTAAATCGCTTACAATGTTCAATAAAATTGTTTTCTCGAAATCTGCCGCGTAGAGGGAATGAAAAGTATTTAACTTACTTTTCCACCGAAGAAACCGTTATTCTCCTTAAGTTCTTTTTCAAATCGCGAGAAGAAATAGTCAACGGTTTCATCGAGAAGTACTTTCTTATGAGCCGCTTTCTTGGCAGCGTCTTTTTCCCTGTAGAAGACCAGGACCTCTGAAAATACAATTTAATATTTCATACTTTTTATCCAGGTCGCACGCATTTTCTGTAACTGTTGAGGTTCTTTTTCTATTGGTGATTTCACTAGTTTGTTTTCTACTTTGTAGAAAAAGGTTTGAAAAGGATTTCTCCGGCATTTATAATGTAATGAGGGTCACTGCGTATACTTACGTCCCCAGAAGTCATAGATGTTTAAGGTTACAGCGTCAAGTACGGCTTGCTCCCAAAGGTCTGAAGGTAGTAATTGGACCTTGGCAGCCACGTAGCGCGCGATGGCAAACGACTGGTTCAGGGTTTTGCCTCCCTCCTCATATATAGGCAGCTGACCAAACGGGAGCCCTATGTGAAGATCACATTGTTATGTTAGGTTGAGTTTTAGCTTGTGTGCTTATATACTGCGGGTGGTAGAACCCTGTGCATGGTCCGTCCGGCTACCATCATCTTACTCGCTGATCCTGCCGCCAAGCAGCAGTATTTGAGCCACTGTGTTCCGGTGTGGAAAGTAAGACAGCCAGTGAAATTTCTGGCACTTGACATTCTACCTTAACCCTCAAGGCCGGCAATGCATATGTAATTCCTCTAGTGTAGTGGGTTGTGGGTGTCCATGCGTGGTGGTGTTCACTTACCATCAGGTGACCCATTTGCTCGTTTGCCTACCCGTCTAAAAAAAAAGATTTTTGCTTTTGTGCTTATATATTTTCTGTGGTGCTAAAAATAATTTTATCCTTCGTAAAATGAAATTCCACTAAGCTCATCATTATAACGAGCATGTTGAAGAACCGATTTAGAATAATGTAGTTCATATTTTAAGTCTCAGTTTTATCGTGACAGAATTAGCACACGAAAACATAACGCTTCATGAAAATATTTTCTCTGTTAATAAAAACGCAAGTCACAATAACTTATCTTTAAATTATGACAAATTATGTTTTGTGTCGATCAAATTTAAACAGATACCTAATCAATGTCACCTCAATTTTCATAATAATTTTATGTATAAATTATAAAAAACTAAACCAACGTATTAATAATGGTATCAATAATGGTAGTAGCTAGGCCGAATTCTAGCCCAAAAAATTACACGGATAAGAAAAGGCCAGCGTTAATAGTGTGGAGTTGATACGTTTTTCCCAGGTCACTGCAGTCTCTAAAAAGCTGTTCTATCATCAACATCATCACCATCATCATCATCTATCGACTGATAGGCATAGGCCTCTCATAAAACTACATCCTACACTACGCTTGCCAAGCCGCGATCTCCATTCAAAAGCAACGAGCTTTCCATACAGTTGCAAAGTGATGAACAAGTTTGTTATCCATTTCTATTTTAGTCAGGTCCTATTGCATCAATTGTTGAGGGGTATACGTTGGCTAGTAGATGATGAAGTGTACAATCATAGTACTTACGGTCTTTCACACTTTTGATGGGCCAGTCACTTGTCGCGTATCTGACATCCTCGAATTCCTGTCCACCATAATGCAGCAAATACCTGACGGCTTCAGCAAGCCCGTTCAATTGGAAATAATGCAGTTTCTTAGCCATTTCTAAACACTGACAACTTGAGAATGATTGGCAAAAACGTAGAACTCCATATTTATAACACCTGTTGTAGTATTTCTTGTGGTATCTTTAGCTGTTGTGATTAAATCTTGTCATGATCATGACGTGATCACGGATATTAAAGATACTATTCAATAAAATGTGTGTCATTCGTGCATATATTTATTATTATAAAATGCAAAAGCTGGCTTAGTTTCTCTGTCTGCTTCTTTTCTTCACAGCCAACCGCTTGCGATGAATTTTGATGCCTAGGTATATTTTATATACCTACTGAACAATGTATAGAGAAAATAACAACTGTGCAACTGTTTATCCCGGAAAATTGAAAAATACCTGCTTTTTATTAAATATGGCACAGATTGAGGGTGTTACCAACGATTACTGCATTTCGGAATTTTAAGTATTCTGAAGGTAAGAAGTACAAACGGGTCCTTATTACAAAAAATACAATCAGAATAAAAAATCCGAAACAGTTTGTGTGCCCGTCTCTTATGAGAGGCCCTATGGGGCCTTTGAATCAGTAGACCACAGAACTATTGTATCGTACATAAGTTCGCCATATCTTTGAAAGCGGGTCCCTTTTTTGGGCCATAATTTTCATTGATCATAATAATAATCGTTAGTCATAATTTTTTTTGATCATAACACATTAAAGCGTGCATTGTTCAGGAATTTTGGAATAGTCATCAGAAGGTAGTAGGTTAGGTTAGGTAAGTTTACTATAAATTCTAAAAACAAAATTCTTACTGTTTCAAAAATAAAACGCTTTATGAATAACGAAAATTATAGAAAACTGTATGCATTTGGAACTTCAATTTTATGGGACAAAATATAGGCCCCTTTGAAAAACCTATGCAAAGGCACCCCGCACCATAGACGACAAAACAATCATTTAGATATTTCTAAAGTAGCGTTATTCTATTAATACAATTTATGAAATCTATGGACAGATTTAGGCTACATTTGAAGGCGGTTCTATTTTTTTTTTTCTAAACAGCTTTTCCTAATCTACGAGTAGGTACAAGCTCAAGACGCCATCTTAAATCTTTCACCAAGTCACACTTAAGTACTTAACTTAATGTCTGAATGCAAGTTTTCATAATGCAACTTAACAATAAAAAATGTAGCTTTTCAACTTATCACTAAGAAGAGATCTCTTCCTAGTAACCTTACTAATCGAGAGAAAATTTTAACTAATACGGTTAGCGTTCAAATGACAAGTGGGAAAATAGAAATGATAATAAATCCAATTTAACGGCTTCACATACTTTATCAGCTAACACAAAATATAATACAGAATTGTATCATCTTTAAAAGTCGGAAATTGTAATTACCTATCATTACTCTCTCCAATTTATGAACGTCAATTTCAATGATTTATTTTTCAGAAAGGGATGATGTAAGGTTTCCTAGAGGCGATGTACTCCTTTACTCCTGGGAGGGCCCGGATTTTTTGGACCAGAGCGAACACGGTGGGATAGTTATCTTCAATTTCAATACCAAGGTAGAGATTGCAACATTCTAGAATGCCCACAAGTACAAAATCAGCCCAGCTCAACTGAAAAAGAAAAAGGCGTTTATTTTAAAAGGCATTGGGTAAATTTGTATGAAGCGTATTGTCATTTTTTTTCCAGCGGCTATGGATGATTTTTACATACCTAATGTTGAATAATATCGGAGCCGAGATATTCGATGTTTAAGTTATAAATAAGTATGCCTGGCTAACAATGTGTGAACATATTTATTCACTACTAAGGCTACTTCTTATTATTGTGTCCAAGAAAACCGGAGGAGCAAGATTTTCTTAGTACCTATCTCGTATCAATTGTTATATTTTCACTTATGTTTATGTCTGACACCAACTAACCATAGACTACTAGTATTGATAAAAATAAGGTGGATAATAACTAAGTACTATTCATAATTGCTTAATTGTATTTGTAAGTAGTATTTACAATTGTTATCTCACCACCCCTTTCTTCCCGTGAGAGTCATACATAATCTTAATCTTCGATAACGGGATTCGGGATCATGGTGTTCTGGGCATTTTGTCCATCTCTGCCTATGTACTCTGGCCCTTTTGGCTTATACTTAATACACACAATGCATCTATCTGGATTTAATAATTTTTCTGGTTGACCTATTAAAATCTAAGTATATTAAAAATATCTCGGCTCTGATGCACTTTGGAGTATAACATGCTATTACAAAATATGTTTATTTTGAATAGATCTATCATAATTTACCACTTTAGTCAGTGGCCGCTCACCTAAAAAATGACAATACTTTTACCCAAACTCCTTTCGTTGTCATCTGGCTAAAAACTTTTAAAGGACCACTAGTTTGTTCTTTTGTGTCAGTATTTTAAATAGCTGACATATTCAATTATTTTCTCAAAATCTCCTGCGTAGATAAAGAAGGAATGAAAAGTACTATCAATTCATTAAATGATTACTTACTTTTCCACCAAAAAAACCGTTGCTCTCCATAAGTTCTTTTTCAAATCGCGAGAAAAAATAATCAACAGTTTCATCGAGGAGTACTTTCTTTTGAGCCGCTTTCTTGGCAGCGTCAGGTTCCTTGAAGAAGGACAGGACCTCTAAAATGACAATTTAATCTTTAATACTTTTTATCCTGATTCTTGGGGCGTTTCTGTGTTGTGGAGGTTTTTTTTTCTATTGGTGATGTCACTAGTTAGTTTTCCACTTTGTTTGTAGAAAAGAGTTTGCAACGGTTGTCTCCGACATTTAAATATTGAGAATAACTGCGTAAACTTACTTCCCCAGAAGTCATAGATGTTCAAGGTTGCAGCGTCAAGTATGGCTTGCTCCCAGGGGTCTGAAGGTAGTAATTGGAGCTTGGCAGCCAAATAGCGAGCGATGGCAAACGACTGGTTCAGAGTCTTGTCTCCTTCCTGATATATAGGTATTTGGCCGTATGGAAGAACTGAAGAAGAAACCGCATGATTATAAATAATTTGTAAGATTAATGTTGATGGATAAAATATGTCTTTTTTTTCAAATCTCTTTAGCTAATGCTACTCACTATGTATACTCACTTTCTCTTACACCCTTAGGAGGCCAGATCGCTGGATCATAACTATAGGGATATCTTATATCTTCAAACTTTTCACCACCGTAGTGCAGGATATATCTAAAAACCATAATAGGTGAGTATCTAACTAATATAGATTTAACGTCAAAGCTTATTAATACGTTTGTCTATATATACCTAGTGCATCTTGTGAAATCTTTGCAATTTTCTATGTTAACAAAATACCCTATTATTAATCAAGAATATATAGTGTAATCAAAAAATAGTCATAATTTTAAAAATCTGATCATGAGGTCCAAACATTACCCCCCGCGAACAAACAAGTTAGTCTCGATTGATTGTACCAAATATTTTAAGATCTTACAATAAACCTCATGAGGTTTAGTTCATATTTAGAATACGAGATGTCGACACTTACCTGATAGGCTCAGCAAGTCCATTTAATTGGTAATAATGGAGTTTCTTGGCCATTTTGTTGTGCAAAGTCCCCGTGAGTGATGAGTCAAAACTATTCGCTTTTACTTTTATAGCATATTTGAAGAAGATAACGTAATAAACTGTTTTGTTTATGCAAAGATAACCAATCTACATAAATAAAAGCCGCAAAAACTGCGAGTTCCGTACAAATAAAAAAAAACCGCTAGATTTTTTCGAATCTCATTCGTTTAGCCCTTTATTTGATTTTTTTAATTCCAACATAATTTAGAACAATAATAATAAAAAGTTTAAACTAGACTAATCTAAACTCCAAAAAGAGCTTGAACTTTTGATAAAATATTCAGATTTCACTATGACTGGTTCAAAAAGACGAATAAATACAAACCATAGTTATTGTACCAGCAGTATTTGATGAGCTAAAAACTTTGATAAATCATAGAGAAATAAATATCAGCTAAAAGGTCAAGCTAAAAGGTGAACCAACTTTAAGGTCTCACCCGCTAGTCCGTCACCCGCTGTGGGCAACAGCCCAATCGTCTGCGGCATTTAATAATGCTGGCGGGTGGTGAGTGAGAACGACCAAAGACCTTAGGGTAAGTATTTAATTTTTTTTAAAGATTTTTTTTTATGTGAATAGGAAGGCAAACGAGCAAGTGGTGTTAAATAAGTTTAATTACAACAAACCGAATAACTCACGTATAAAAGCTGCTGCTCCGATTGGATTGGATTGATTTATTTTATACGTGAGTTATCCGGCGTGTTGTAATTATGTGTGTCTCACGGTAGTTTTATGTTGAAAGTTAAATAAGTTTGTCTAGCATTCCAATAATAATATACCTTTTTACATCAATATTTTTAGAAGAAGAAGAAGAATATATTTATTTGCAAAGAATAAGTAGGTATAACAATGTCATTGGGTGGCACAATCAGTCAGTATACAATCATTGTTTGTGAATTTGGGTTAGGTATGTTATTATAAAATAGTATGGAACCCTAAGTCTCTCTCACTCACACACCCATTTGACGGACATGTTCGGACCAGAAAGGTAATCAATATTATGATTTAGATAGGTAACATAGTGTCATCGATTATTATATTATGATATTTTCCGGAAAAAAGGGTATACTTATCATCATAAGGATGTACTGCAGAGTTCAATAATTGAAAGAATGCAGAAGAGACATACTAACAAATAAGATTTACCCCTTCATGGCATTGCTATAGTTATTTGATAAAGCTACATAATAGGCGAGCTTACGCCTGTCGTTTTCACCCTTAACAGCACTCCCTACCCCGTGGTCATTCCATATCAATTTTTTTTTATATTTTTACCTATTATAGTGAGTTGCTGGGCAAAGCTGGGCTCTCATATCTACATTATAAAGGAAAATTTATGTTTGTTGTCATTGCATTGTATCCATCTCGGTTGATTGATTGTAACTCACTTTTGTCCTTGTCTTGCATGCTGGCGCGGGGACTGAAACAACATTCCTATCAGCGAGGATTGACAATGGCAGACAAAGAGGAATGCAGGCGGTGTACCCTGGATTATAATAAGACAACCCACATGCTAGAACGGTCCAGCTCTATCTTATTTGTTAATGCTTATAATCTCCATTTCATTTATTTTTGAGCCTTTATTAAGAATCAATCTGCAACCGGTCCTGTTTTCTGAAGAAGCACAGTCAATACTACAGGTCAATATGCACTGCCTATTTGCTATGGTCATTGGAAGACTTGGCTCGTTGTTGATTTGATCATTGATATTGAACACATCTGCCATTTACATTTCTTTGCTTTTCTGTAAATATTTATTTACTAGCTTCTGCCCGCGACTTCGTCTGCGTAGAATTAGCAATTGACATGTTTATGGCTATCCCCCAGGAACTATGCTATTTTCCGGGATAAAAAGTAGCTTATGTTTTAATCTAGGGTACCAGCTACCTTCGTTCCAGATTTTATCCAAATCTGTCCCGTCGTTTTAGCGTGAATAAGGAACAAACATACACACTCACTCACTCACATCGTCACATCGTCACATAATCACATCGTCACAAACTTTCGCATTTATAATATTAGTAGGATTTATTGTTTTAATATCAGGATCCGTTCAAATGAAAAATAGATTTATATCTGATTTATTTAATTACTTTTTCGTCAATACATTATGGTGTCATCGATGCGATGTATTCTTTAAATCCAGGTGAATTCCTTATCTTCTGTATGAGAGATATGGTGTATGGATAACCCTTCTCAACTTCTGCATTTAGGAACAGGTCAGTAGACTCGACAAAGCCGACTAAAATAAAATCGGCCCAGCTCAACTGAAAAAGAAGAATTTTAAAATAGTACCTACATAAATCACGCACGTCTTTATCCCTTACAGTTTAGACGGAGCCTAAGGAAACAAGACCTAAACGCCATGTGTAGCATGATTGTGGGCGCATAGGTGGAAAGGGAATTCAAAATAGTGATAGGTAGTTGTTAAAATAGTTCCAGCCAGAATTGGCTTACCATCAGGTGACCCATTTACTCGTTTGCCTACCCCGTCGTCAAAAAACAATGATTTTTGCTTTTGTTCTTTATATATCTTCTGTGCTGCTAAAAAAAAATATCCTTCGTAAAATGAAATTCCACTAAGCTCAGTCGGATAGCCAGTTTGTTTATACTATTATCTTGTTTGTTACTATTCTGTCGGCGGTGTGCTCACGTGCATTAATTCTACGCGAGGTTTCACCGCTAACATTGGCTACATAAGTCATCTTCGGGCGCGTAAGCGTCATATTTATATTTATTATTTGACATTTTAAATTGCTTTTACTTAAATTATTATTATTTTCTCTTTTTTTATGTACCTACTCATGTCAATCTTTTTGTGAATCTAAATTGACATTTCATATAGTCTTATTTTGTTTGTTTGTTTATGGGAAAAAGCAGGGTTTGTTTATTGTTATTTTGTTTTAATTTTATTTCAATTACCAGCTGTTGCCAGCGACTTCATCTGCAAAGAATTCGTTTATCGCTATCTCGCGGGAACTACGCAATTTTCCGGGATAAAAAGTAGCCCATGTGCTATTCCAGACTTTTTTCTATCTATGTGCCGAATTTCACCCAGATCCGTTGGGCCGTTCTGGCGTGATTGAGTATCAAACAAACATCCATACATCCATCCATCCATCCATACTTTCGCATTTATAATATTAGTTAGATTATTATTATTTCTTTTTAACCGACTTCAAAAAAAAAGGAGGAGGTTCTCAATTCGGTTGTATTTTTTTTTTTTTTTTTTATGTTTGTTACTTCAGAACTTCGTCAGTTGTGGATCGATTTGGAAAATTCTTTTTTTGTTGGAAAGGAAATACTTCCAGTTTGGTCCCATTGCCACCAAATCAAGATCTGATAATGAGATCCTGGAGAAATCGAGGGCAACCTTCAAATTTTATAAGCACACCTATAGCGATTTTAACATTTTTGACACCAAATCAAGTATTAACATTCAGAAAGTATAATTTGGTGGACTGGATCTGATGAAGAAGACTGCTGATGGCCAACGGAATTCGTAAAAACTAAGTAATGCTCGCGCGGCTATAAGTTTAGTGATCTCGATTTATATAGATAAGCAACTGAGAAGAAGAGGCTTTAAGCTGATGATTTTTTCGAACTGATCTGATGCTGAAGCCAACGGAACTCTGTTATAAAACAATGTAACTAAGCCGTGTTTGGGCTTAATGGAATCGTTGTGAGACGCACTTTGGCTACAACCAGTAAAAAGTGAGAAATAAAGTGGGCACGTATACCGTGTTTTGCATATTTTTTTAGAAACTTCTAACGGTTAGGAATATTTAATCGATACTTTTAAGTAATATTCAGTAAATAGTGATGAACAGATTTAGACGATACTTTTAAGTAATATTTAGTAAATAGTGATGAACAGATTGCATTAGAGCTTAGAGCGTATTAATCGTGGTCCCACTGTTTTAAAAATACTCACTAGAAATAATAAAATTAGGTTAGGCTCGTTAGGTATCTTCAAATGCCCAAAGGGCAAACCACATAGAAATAGTTTCCATCGACCTTATGGTGGAGTGTAATTCGTCATTTTTATAACAGTGGGACCACAAGTCCCTAGCGGGTATTAGGTGTTATACATACATACATACCGTCACGCCTCTTTACCACAGGGGTAGGCAGAGACTACTTTATTCCACTTGCTACGATCCTGACATACCTCTTTCACTTCATCTACATAAATTGGTGTTAAAAATTGGATAAATTACAAAACGATTCACTAAAAAGCGTGAAAAAAAATTTTAAAATAAAAAATAGAACCGCCTTCAATTCGCTACTTTAAAAATGTCAAATTAAAATTATTTTTCGGTAAGTGCTACCTAATTATTTATATTGTGTGAAGTCGGTGCCTCAGCACAAATAGTTCCAAGCCGAATATACTTATAGGTACTATAATAGGCAGATAGACCAGGGCCACTTCTGCCACGCTTATCACACATAAATATAACAGTGGCGCGGACTGAGGCACCGACTTCAACATATAAATAATTAGGTAGCACTTACCGAAAAATAATTTTAATTTGACATTTTTAAAGTAGCGAATTGAAGGCGGTTCTATTTTTTATTTTAATTTTTTTTTTGTTTTGCGATTGACGATCCTTTTGTGAATTACTTATGTTTGACATTTAAATGTATTGTGACAAATAAATCTACCTATCTATCTATCTATTATACTAACTAGGAGTCGAAGTGGTCGCCACGGCCGAAATCGGTCGGAAGGATCAGCATCATCATCATAACGAAGATGTAAAGAAGCGATTTTGAATCATGTAGTTCTAATCTTAAGTCTCAGTTTTATCGTGACAGAATTTGCACACGAAAACATAACGCTTCATGAAAATATTTTTTTCTGTTTATAAAAACGCAAGTCACAATAACTTATCTTTAAATTGACACATATTTTGTGTCGATCAAATTTAAACAGATAATAAACTATGTTATCGCCTCAATTTTCATAGTAGATAATTCTTATGATTTGATGAATTTCGTAATTTCAAGGTTTCTGAACCTAAAGAGCACAAACGGATCACTATTACTAATAAATACTCCAATCAGCGAAAAAAAATCGAAACAGATTGTGTGCTCATCTCTCGTAGGACCTTTGAATCAATATACTTACCGCAGAACTATTACATCATACATAATTTTTCCATAATATATCTTTGAAATACCTATGCAAAGGCACCCGGCACCATAAACGAGAAAAAAAAACATTCCCGTTAACCACATCGTTCTATATAAGGATTTCATTTCAAAATTTTATTTTACCATCTCATTAGTATTATTATTATACAGAGCCATGCCAAATACAGATTTCAAGTTTGAAGGATCTCTAAGCTAAGCTGTGGAGAAGTAGACAGACAAAAGAGAGTTCCTTTTTTGCCATTTCGACAACGAAACCATATATATCATAAAAAAAAACCTCTACTTATACCAAGCCCAACTGTGTCGATATTATTTTAAAAAAACGAGTTTTATTTTTCAATATTTATTTATTTGTTAGGACGTATGGCTCTAACGATGCGACGTACTCTTTCACTCCAGGCAGAGCTCGAATCTTCTGCATGAGAGCGATGATATACGGATAGCCCTTTTCTACTTCCGCGGTGAGGAAGACGTCAGTTGTCTCAACGATGCCAACGAGTATAAAGTCCGCCCAGCTCAACTGAAAAATAAGGATTTGGTGGAATTAGTATAATATCTTGACGACCGAATAGCCTAGTGGTTAGTGACACTAACTATGATGTTAGAGGTCCCGCTTTCGGTAGGAGCAGGCACTTGTTTGATGAATATGAGTGAATAGAAATTTGTTTTATCGCAAATGTGAGTCTTTCGCCATATGCAGCTGAAAGTGGCATCACTGGACTGGCAGGAACATGTCAATCCAATTACTAATGTGTTAATAAAGTCACCGACATATTTAGTTCGAAGGACATCACATTCGTTTTAGATTTTTAATAAATAAAACTGTTTATCTTTAATATTAATGTACAACCTTCCCAGTCAAGTAACCATTGTTGTCTTTCAGTTGCTTCTCGAATTTCGGGAAGAAGAAAGGAACTGACTCATCGAGTGCCTTTTTCCTGATGACTGCCTTCTTAGCCGGATCGTTCTCCCTTATGTGAGGCACCACATCTGAAACAGGAGACAATATTTTAAAGTAGATATTTAAAAGACCTGAAACCTTTTCTATATTTTGTTGTCACTAAAATCCTGGTAAATGCTGTCGGCTCCTAAGATTTCCGCAGAACCGTCCCACTTCACAAATATAAAAATGTCATTGGTCTTCAGGAGGGTGGATGGAAATGATAGTTTTGAATGTCTTAATCCTGATCAAAGCCACTGGTGGTGGAAAAAAGCAAAACATCTATAGAAGATTTTCAACCAATGATGATGGATAACTTACTTTCCCAGAAATCATAGATGTTGAAGACGAGGGCATCCAACACGGCCTGTTCCCAAGGATCAGCAGGCAGAAGATTGATCTGGCGAGCCACGTAGCGCGCGATGGCGAGCGACTGGTTCAAGGTCTTGCCTCCTTCTTCATACAGAGGCAGCTGGCCAAACGGGAGCACTAGATAGGATAAAGTACTTATTAGGGTTTAAGATTGACAACTTTAATGTCGCAGTGTTTGAAAGTTTATTTTCTCTGGGACTAAGTATACAATCATCATCCTCTATTGTATTAAATAAATTATTCTTATTCTTATTCTTATTCTTATTTTTGGTGACTTGTATGTTCAGCAAAGGATTAGTGAGAGCCGCTAATGATAGTAAATCAGATAATTGATAAAGAATCAACGATATGTATGATAGACATAACTCGTAGTGTGCATTGTTTAGAAACAAACAAACTATGAATGGATGTTATCATTACGTCAACTGGGGTGACTTTGGTAATTTTGGGGCTTCTTTGATCGTTTTAAAATTGCTATAAAATCGATATTATCCATATCCGGTGAATATTTGGCATGTAGACGCAAAGGCGATCGACGAAGACATCGATTGGAAACAGTAAACGCAAATAAAAAATAATGGTTCTGTCATTAAAACTACTTTTTAAAGTCACCCCGTAAATCAAAGTCACCCCAGTTGACTGTATTGAATAAAACTAGATCGTAATCTTTGTTATGATGAATGCATGAAGGAAAGCCATGCTTACTAAATCTGTAACAGAAAGTCTATCCGTCTTTCCGTCCATAAAAGTAACAAAGTTAAAAATTTAATGGGATCTCCATTTAAGAAACTTTTTTTTCTGTTTCATTTGTTTTAACATTTCGCAGAAAATTTTGTGGTAGCCTAGTCATTAGGGCCCTAGTGGTTCGACTCATAGTCCCTCAGGTAGAGTTGCAACTCTTATTCGGACTTTATGAGCGAAAATAAATAATAAATTTACTAATAATAATAATAATATAATAATAAATTTTTCAGTGAAGGAAAATCTGTTGGGAAGCATGCACAGACCTGCGAAACAATTCAATGGTGTGTCTGAAATACCCGACCTGGGGCCTTACCATGACGTCCTAATTCCGACTCAGTTCAAGTTTTAGCTGTCACTTTTAGTATGAATCTGACAGCGAGCGAACCTAAACTGAATCGCATTAAGACGTTAAGGTAAGGCCCCTGCACTAAGTCTGTGTAGGAAGTACACCCCAAGCCCGTTCAAATGGGGCCTAGGGCTAGCAGTGGAATACACAAGTTAGAGATGGATAAGAAATTATTTAAGACTTTAATAAAAATTACAGTACTCACTGTCTTTCACACTCTTGATGGGCCAATCGCTGTGTGCGTATCTGACATCTTCGAACTCCAGGCCGCCATAATGCAGCATATACCTGATAGGCTCAGCGAGCCCGTTCAGTTTGAAATAATGCAGTTTCCTAGCCATTATGGTGCTCTGGCTTCCTTAGAATGACAAGCAGAAATATCGTACTACAACTTTATACGAGCGACACCGGAAAAGATGATTGATAATAAGCGATGACATCATAATAGTTCGGTGATAAGCTAAAAAGGCGTATATCCAAAAATTACGAAGGATGTCACTAAAAAGTAGCATTCGAAAGTGGTGAATAGAATAAGACTTGCGTCTGATCACCAACTCGACAATTGTCGGTGACCTCTGACAATTCCAAATGCAATGCGTAGTCAATACGAAGCCAAGCCAACTGACCTAGATTCTCGTCGAGTTTGTAATTTAAACGGAATTGTCACTTGTCACTAACAATTGTCACGTTGGTAAAATGGGGGCCTAATGGTAAATATAGAGTGGATTTTACACGAAAGTACATTATACTCCACTCCTTGTCCGAGACGGTTTACTATGTAGTCACGCTGATTGTACAGCGCCAGCCACTATGTCTAAAGAAAAAAAAAAAGAAAACTCTCTCGTTTGACAGCTATCTGACATGGCGTCATTACGCTTTTAGTGCGCGCGTTAGTCACCACTTTTTCCTCTCGTTTGTATTGTTTTGCTCAATATTTAAGTAAAGATGTATCTTAAATGCATATCACTTTATTTATGTTTAATATTGGATATGAGTAAGCATTTTCACAGTGATTATAAGTGTTATTGGGACGGGAAATGACAGGTTTGTTGTTGCGACTATTCGGCCCACTGCTTTGCATTTAAGAATGCATGGAAGGTACGTGTTTTTTTTTTGGTTCTTTTCTACTCTTGTGCATAGCATAATAAGATAACACATTGCATTACAAAAGTCGGAAATCACTCGTTTTTAATTACCTATAGCTAATTTAATGGTGTTTGTGTTTGGTTATGTTTTGCGTTTTGTTTCGGCCATAAACAAGAGAAGCAACTAACAGTTACTTACTAACCATGCTGCCTGTGACTTTTTATTACTAAAAACAATCGGTTATGTTGGCAAACAGTTGGTTGTCCTTTTTTCTGTATCTGTCTGTTGTGATTTTTTTTTTTTACTTCCTTTTTTCCCGCGATAACGATTTAACGGTTTGTTTTTTCTGTCGTGTGTTGCTTGCTTTCGTGCGTTCCGTACAAGTGCCCGAATTCTTTTGAGTTGTGCTTTTAAGTGGAGAAAATGGGTAAAAGAAGCAAAAGCGAAGATGAGGCGGGTATTAGGAAGAAAATACGACGGTTGGAGAAGAAATTGAAAAGAATTCCGAATCAAAATTCGTCGGTGTCTCCGCCTCCGCAGTCTCCTAGACCAGGGACCTCAAAGTCGCCCTCGCCTCCACCGGAGGAACTAAAGTCGGGCTCGGGACCATCGCCTGTGCCCCTTGTAACAGAGCAGGAACAGGACTTAGGTATGCTTGCACTCTTACTGCGTTCTGGTTAATACCTATTCCATACTTAAACGATAATCGGACTTTAAAATGAGAATGTGAGCCTATAATAAGAAATTAATGTGCATGTACTTAATATAATTATAAATTATAATTATGCTGAGCTGGCCTAACAAAATATTATTGTGCGCCATCACGAGCGGATGGACAGACAATAATTACTCTATTGTGCGCCATCACGAGCGGATGGACAGACAATAGTTACTCTATTGTGCGCCATCACGAGAGGATGGACAGACAATAGTTACTCTAGTGCTACCATACAACAGGTAGAAATCTTTGCCCTCTTATTTTTTTTCTTTCTAACACATTTAAATTCATTCCAGATGAAATTGAGCTACCGGACGAATTCCTACAAGCCTTGGGCAATGAAGGTCGGGATATCATAGAAGTGGGTGATCCTATCAGACCCGAGTTGACAGAGCGGTGGTCTGGAATTATGTGCAAAGGACTAGGAAAAGATGCTAAGGAGCTTATAGTTAAGAAATATCCAATGCCACAGAACTTCCCTCGTTGCAGGGCCCCACTGATGAACCCTGAGATTACAGCAGCAATGTCCGGATTGGCCATAAAAAGGGATCGTAGAATTATGGCCCGCCAAGAGCTCACAGGCAAACTAATGACCTGCCTTGGTAAGTCATTAACTAATGTTCTAAAAGGCAACTTGATTACTAAATCCCTCATAGAAGAAATGAGTGATGCAGCCAAGATGGCTGCTGAGATTTTTTATGAAGACTCATCATCTCGAAGATTTTTTGCACTCACCGGAACTAACATAAATGTTAAAGAGGCAATTGAAGACTCAAAGCCAGATAAATATCTTTTTGGAGAAGACTGCTCTGAAAAAATCAAGTCTGCCCAGGCGGTTAGAAAGACAAGTACTCAAATTAAGTCATCGGAGTTAGGTAAACCACCACCAAAAGGCCCAAATCAAGTGTCAAATGTGAAGAGACAGGGAAACTGGAGAGGCCCACCGCAACGCTATCAGCATCAACCCCTGCGAGCTCGCGGTGGGCAACGAACACAACCATCAAGGAAATTTCACCAGAACCAGAATCCTGCTCATCAGAGGGACCAGAGGAGGAATCAGCACAAGTTCAGATCCAACCATCGCAAACATTATTAACACAGGTACATGCCGGCAGGATAAGTTTATTTGTTAATAATTGGCTTGAAATAACGGATGATCCTGTAATCCTAAGTTGGATACAGGGATATGAAATTCCATTCAGTACAAGGCCTCCGTCATTTCAAACCAAAGAACAGCACTGGTCCAGAACTGAAACTGATATTATAAAATTAGAAATTCAGAAATTAACCGCATTGGGTGCAATTTCATCATGTACATTTTGTGCGGGGCAATTTACTTCCCCAATATTTTTAGTGCCCAAGTCAAATGGGTCATACAGGTTCATTTTGAATTTAAAAAGGTTAAATAAGTACATCGTAACAGAACACTTTAAATTAGAAGATGTAAGAACAGCATGTAAGTTGATTACAAAGGACTGTTATTTAGCTACAATTGATCTTAAAGAGGCTTATTTTTCTGTACCAGTTGCAGAAAATTGTAAAAAATATCTTAGATTTACATTTAATGGGGAACTTTTCCAGTTCAACGCTTTACCTTATGGACTGTGCACTGCCCCTTTTGTTTTTACAAAACTTATTAAGCCAATAAGCACTTACCTCAGAAATCAGGATATTTTATTAACATGCTATTTGGATGACAGTTTGTTTGTTGCAAACACGAAAGAGAAATGCAAAAGAGATGTGGAAACTGCTTGTAATATATTTCAGGACCTGGGTTTTTTAGTTAATTATGAAAAATGTTCCCTGACACCGAGTAGGATGTGTAAATATTTAGGATTCAATCTAGATTCATCAAACCTTTCTCTGTCAATACCGCTTAGTAAGCAAAGGTTAATCTTAGAAAAAATCAAGAGTTTTAGACAAAAAAGTAATTGTAGTATAAGAGCATTCTCTCAGCTAATAGGTACAATTAGTTCTACTTGCCAAGCTATCCCATATGGTTGGGTGTATACCAAACTTTTAGAAAGGGAAAAATACTTGGCACTTCTAAAATGTAATCAAAATTACAATGCCATGATGCCTCTCCCTTCAATAGTTAATAAAGAACTAGAGTGGTGGTATAACAACATTAACAAACATAATAAAATAAAACAACATAATTTTGTATTAGAAATCCACACAGATGCAAGTCTCACAGGCTGGGGTGCAGTTTGTAGGGACCAGAGTGCCTCTGGCTCTTGGTCAAGCTCAGAACAAAAACAACACATTAATTTTTTAGAGCTAAAAGCTGCTTTCTTGGGGCTCCAATGTTTTGCTAGGGACTTGTACAATTGTGAAGTGCTACTAAGGGTAGACAACACAACAGCTGTAGCATACATAAATAAAATGGGAGGTATACAATTCCCACACTTGAACAGTATTACAAGAGATATCTGGCAATGGTGTGAGGTTAGAAATCTTTGGCTTTTTACTTCTTATATTAACACCAAAGACAACTTCGAAGCAGATAAGGAGTCAAGGAGGATTAACATAGAATGGAAACTTTCTCAAAAAGCTTACACTAAAATATTGAAAGAATTTGGACATCCTGAAATAGATCTGTTCGCCTCAAGAATAAATAATAAATGTGATAAATTTGTTTCTTGGAAACGCGACCCTGAGGCCTGGGCAGTGGATGCTTTCACCATCAGTTGGAAAGATTTATTTTTCTATGCCTTCCCACCTTTTTCTTTAATTTTGAAATGCGTTCAAAAAATTCGTACGGATAAAGCTACTGGTATCTTGGTCTTTCCATACTGGCCATCCCAACCATGGTTTCCACTTGTTCGTATGTTAACTGTAGGCGAACTTCTAATATTTGAGCCAAACATAAATCTGTTATCCTCCCCTTTCAGGGAAAGTCACCCCCTCCACCACCAGCTTACCCTGGCTGCAGGAGTGTTGTCAGCCAAGCATACGTGAGACGAGGGACTCCCCCATCTGCTCTCGAAGTTATGCTGAACTCACTTTCTAGCAACACCATGAGACAGTATGACTCTTCACTTAGGTCCTGGTGGACTTTCTGCACTAATCATAACTTAGATACTTATCAAGCCTCTATACCATTCATCCTTAAGTTTTTAAGCGAATGTTTTAATAAGGGTGCATCTTATGGCACATTAAATTCAACGCGATCGGCCCTCTCGTTATTAATGGGACCAAGAATAGGGACTGATGATAGAATTAAGAGATTCATGAAAGGAGTTTTTCGATACAAACCACCAACTCCCAAATATGATGTCACATGGGATCCAGGAGTAGTTCTAAACTACTTGGCGAGTTATCCAGTTGTAGATATTCCCTTAGAAAAACTAACTAGAAAAATTGTTACAATACTGGCATTAGCAACGGGTCACAGAGTGCAAACACTTTCATTAATAAAATTAAAAAATATTAAATTCAATAACAATGCAGTACAAATATTTATACCAGATATAATTAAAACATCTAAAAAAGGCAGGCTCCAACCAATTCTCAATCTAAAATGCTATGAAAATAAAATGGAAATTTGTCCAGTTACTACACTGAAACATTACATTGATATGACTAGCCCCCTAAGGAAAGAGATTGATAAATTAATACTAACATATAAAAAGCCGTACCGTCCTGCTTCCACACAGACTATAAGTCGTTGGATAAAAATGACAATGGAGGAGGCTGGAATAAATATTAATGTTTTTACAGCACATAGCACAAGACATGCCTCTACTTCAGCTGCACTTAAATCTGGTATCAGTATAGATCAAATTCAGAAGACTGCAGGTTGGTCTGAAAATTCTGTGACCTTTGCTAGACATTACAATCGGCCAATTATCCAGAACACTAGCTTTAGTGAAGCAGTTTATCATACTACTCTTAGGTAATAAAAACTTATTGTTGTGATTCCCTATATTTGATTTGATTATTGTCTTTAGGTATATGTTATAATGGCAAGACGCCACCAATGAAAGTTATTTTATTGTTCTCTCTTTTGTTATTGAAGTAATAAATACTTATATTATTTTCAATTTATTTTTACTTATTTATTCACAACCCAAGCTTTTAACAGCTACATAGTAAACCGTCTCGGACAAGGAGTGGAGTATAATTATATGATTAAACGAACTTACCTGAAGTGAAGTTCTATCATAATTATACGTAGCTCCTTGTCCGAGACGGCATTCCCGAAACCCTCCCACTAATATTCTAATATTATCCCAAACAGGGTTGTTCATGCATAAATCTTTAAACGTAATGACGCCATGTCAGATAGCTGTCAAACGAGAGAGTTTTGTTTTTTTTTTTCTTTAGACATAGTGGCTGGCGCTGTACAATCAGCGTGACTACATAGTAAACCGTCTCGGACAAGGAGCTACGTATAATTATGATAGAACTTCACTTCAGGTAAGTTCGTTTAATCATATAATTATCTACAAATGAGGAAAATCTTAAAGCTGATTAGAATATGTGCCGAGTCATACGATCACGCGGACGCTGCCGCTAAGAAAGCCATCGCGTACTATATCGGACAATAATATCGGATACGACAAAACACTCAAAAACATCTGCGTCTGTCTAGACAAGACAAGTGACATTCGCTCCGAAACGTATCGGTGCTGAAATACGCTTACCAGCAGTACATATTTGAACGGCTGTATTTATTATTTTATCCACTGTTTTTTTATTGTCGCTTAAGTGTAACTTTTTTGTGTTTGTCGAGGCGAGCGTATACAATGGGGGGAGGGGAGGCCTTTGCCCAGCAGTGGGACACCTATCCAGGCTAATAATAGTTGTAGTAGTATCTTTAGGTACTCGACAAAAATTACTAAATGGACAATAAATAAACACGAAGTTGTAATTATTATTAATATTGTCTAAAATATTTAAATCTGCTAGCTTGTTTGCAAAACGATCACTTATATTTGAATGCAATATAATCCAAGTTCTCATTCATGTTTGTGAGATGTGCGAGCAGGAGAGCGCTATTGCTAACAGTGTTCAGTTTGCGCGAGTCCTCGCCATAATAAAGTGTTTCCTTAGGCGCAACAAACTACATCGTAAATTACTAGGGTTTTCTCTCTTTGCTGCTGCTATTACCGTTTGGGTTGTCAGTGTTAGCGAGCGGAATCTCAAGCTTAACAAAATCTGGAATAATTTGGAATAAGTATAATATATTTTATGTGTTATCTTGTGCGCCATGCAATCGTACCTTTAAAATTTCAAACCAAATTTGGTTTAGTCCTGGGTGAGGTTTAGCCAGCCATATTTGCTCTCACCTCCAGCTAGCAGGGTTGGCCGTTGACGGATACGTCAAGGAGGACATGATAATGCTATTTTGATGAGTGACTTTGTCAAGTGTCTCATTCAATAAAGACTTACACGTCATCAATGAACAAAAGTGACATTTATTCTAATACCATAAACGTGTCACTACTTTAAATGATCCAGATGACAAGTACCTATCCTGAATCCGGAGCAATTTTTCAGTTTGATTCTGGGCAGACTTGTACGCAGATATTGTAACGCGGCTTGTGGTGTATTCTATATTCTAAGGACTTTATTTAATTGAATTGCTTTAAGGCGCTGTCAACAGCAAATGACCTGGAGCAGCGCCATTCTTCACACATACGGTTCACGTGCCTGTTAGTGAAAGAGAAGAAACTATTCCGGCAGCTTGGCGCGCGTCTAAAATCTTGCAAATAAGACACAAATCATAAGAAATAAACAAAAGTATGGATTATTTGTGAAATATGACTCGTTAGCCGTTTAGGTATGAATATGTTGACTTTATGTTTTTAATTGCAGACCCATACGTCGAAAAATAAAGACATAGAACCGTTTAATGATGATTTTAAGACCAATCTTTGCAATTATTTTCTATCGAGCAGATTTTGTTCAATTATGTATCGCGCCCGTCTAGCGTGTTTGAAATATGATGAAAATTAACATTATATTTTTTTTGTATTTTTTTTTGTGTGCAGTTTTTCTTAAAAAACTGTTTAAATAACATCAATTTCAACAAAATTAGGTGTTGTCAGCCTCTTAAGACGTCATGGTAAGGCCCCAGATTTTTAAGCGTCGCTGCCACAGGGCCCACTCCTTCCTCTCCCCGCCGCAACCCAAGTGTAACCGCACTAAAAGGTCCTGTTTATTCGCCGCGGTCTCGTTGTAACTAACGCGCTGTGTAAGTAATTGACCCCTCATGTATTGGGCCGCCCCATTTTATGACACTATTTGCGAATGTGCTTTGTCAAGGACTAGTCTTAAATATATCCATTCGATTCAGTATATAGTCAGTATTTTGTACATTTTTGAGTATAACATGAGACGAGTCGGAGCATTACATTATAAAAAATTAAGATTTTTTTTACATTCTTAATGGCTCGGCTTCATTGGTTGATAGAGAGCCCGCATTCGAGTAACTGTTTTCATTGGCCGATAGGGCTTGCAGGTGCAGTTAGATTTTTATAACTTATATCCACCCAATGAAACTAGGCCATAAATTATAACATTTATAATGTGGGCGGCCAATATCCAAGCGTTTCGACCGCTTGGCTCATGCGTCATTATCATCCCACAATTATTATCCTAACAGAAGGACAAGCCGCAACAACTTCGGACAAGCTAAATGCTGCATCCGTACTGTGTTTCGTTGTCATAAAAAGTTAAGTCTCAGCATCATCTCTTTTAATGGTATATGCTGAGACGATAATGACGAAAAATAAACGCCGAAAAAACGCTGAATATTCACTTGGGGGGGGGGGTAGAGCCATGCATGTAATCGTATTGGGAAGCCACTATTAGTACCTAAGGTGTTAGGACTTCAACATTAACATAGAACCTGTGGTGTGACTCCGTAATTCGATTTTTGAAGTTTGTATAATACC
This sequence comes from Pandemis heparana, assembly GCA_963854515.1. Classification (NCBI taxonomy): domain Eukaryota; kingdom Metazoa; phylum Arthropoda; class Insecta; order Lepidoptera; family Tortricidae; genus Pandemis; species Pandemis heparana. The sequence goes on along the minus strand of OY978015.1, from coordinate 12,343,718 downwards.
GTCCCTTTCACTCCCAAATTAATCACTATAATATTAGTATGATTGAAACGGCACGAAACAAACTTACGTCTTAACGCGATTCAATTCCGACTCAGTTCAGATTTTAAGATAAGATAAGATAAGATAAGATCATTTTATTTGCATAAACAAAAGTAAAACTGGTGTTACAATGTATTGATGTCCAATCTTGTTTTACCATAATAATGGTGAACAAATATATTATTTATATATCATGCATTTAAATACATTAAAAATAATTAAAATAATTAAAATTATAGGTTACAATTAATTAATTAATTAGTTGTCATTTTTAGGGTTCCGTACCTCAAAAGGAAAAAACGGAACCCTTATAGGATCACTTTGTTGTCCGTCCGTCCGTCCGTCCGTCTGTCAAGACCCTTTTTCTCAGGAACACGTGGAGGTATCAAGCTGAAATTTATATCAAATACTCAGGTGAGCTGTGAAAAAATCAAACTTCTAAGCCAACGCAATAAAAAAATACAGCCGTTTATGCCGCATATTTTCGAAACTCGCAAGGGAATCAAAACCTACAGGGTACTTCCCGTGAACGCAGAATCTTGAAATTTGGTATGAAGGTAGGTCTTATAGCACAGATTAAGGAATAATTGCTAAAACCATAAATATGTACCTATGTATGTCTGTATATATCAAACAAACTAATCTTTACTGATAACAAAATGATGTCATTATTATTACCTACTATCGCTATCGGTGACGAGAACATGAACTCAGCAGTTTTGATTTTAAATTGCTATCCTAAATATCAAGACATACATCATTTTGTATTTATAGCTCCAATATTAACGCCCCTGTATATCATAAACAAGCTTAATGACTCCATTTGTCATAGCCGTGTGAATATTTTAACATTGAAAACAGGACACTTATCACTGAAACAACATACAAATTTCTAGTCTATATTTATCTACACTGACGAGCAAAAATCGGGTCACTTCTCATAGAAATATGTATGAAAAGTGACTCGTTATTTTGGCTCGTGAGTATTAATATACTACTCACCTAATGGTGAGTGAGATAACTTCACTATCACTATCTAACTAATATTATAAATGCGAAAGTATGGATGGATGTTTGTTTGTTACTCAATCACGCCAGAACGTCCCAACGAATCTGGATGAAATTCGGCACATAGAGAAAAGTCTGGAATAGCACATAGGCTACTTTTTATCCCGGAAAATTCCCGCGGGATAGCGATAAACAAATTCTTTGCAGACGAAGTCGCTGGCAACAGCTAGTATAGTATAAAACAAAGTCTCTTTCTCTGTCCCTATGTCCCCATGTCCTTATGTCCCTATGTCCCTATGTATGCTTAAATCTTTAAAACTACGCAACGGATTTTGATGCGTTTCTTTTTAATAGATACCTAGCGTGAATCAAGAGGAAGGTTTATATGTATAATACATGCATAATATGCCGTGCGAAGGCGGGGCGGGTCGCTAGTTCTTAATAAAGCTGAAGTTTTCAGTTTGAACGTTTGAACGTTTTAATCTAAGAAACTACCCGTTGGATTTTTAAAAATTTTGCATTTTGATAGTGCAATCTTGGAACTAAAACCCAAACCCTTTCATTCTGAGAGTAGCCCTGTGCCCAGGAGTAGAAGGTAGGTAGTATATAATGTTTAACTAGCTTATGCCCGCGACTTCGTCTGCGTAGAATTATACATTATAAACCTTCCTCTTGAATCACTATCTATTAAAAAAACACATCAAAATCCGTTGCGTAGTTTTAAAGATCTAAGCACACATAGGAACAGACAAACAGACAGACAGTGGAAAGCGACTTTGTTTTATACTATGTGGTGAAGTGTAAGTTATATAAGGACATACTTAATTAAGCCCGATATCGCCACATTAGCAGTATATTTGTATCGAACGAAACACAGACGTAACATTAATAGCTATCTACACGAAATCCATTTGCGAACCTGATCCTACCCGAATCCTGTTTGGGATACCTCACGTTGTATGGATTTAGACGTAACAGGCAACAAAATCACTTTCATCAGAAGCGATCAAATATGCACCCTAAGCTTCTATCTTACACCTTTGCCTTCTACCGAGGTATCGTGTCCCAACGCAACCTGCAACAATTTATATAAGATCGCCGTACATTGCCGGGTGGTCATGAGTTACTAGCTGATGTTGGAGTAGTTAGCAAGCAATGGACAGTGAGGTAAGATTTTAGCTGATGTTTTTTAAAACTCATCAGCGGGCAGGAAATGTTTGTGATGTTATCGATAATGCTTTGTTTAGGTGCGACGAGAAGTTACTCTCCTGCGACTAGCCGGGCTGTAAAGTCGAGAGACTTGTTTGTGTATGGATGAAGTACGGGGACCGAAATTAAATTTTTTCATTAAAAAATTACCTCGTGCTACGACCGCTGCGACGTGATATTTTTTATTATGATAATATGTTGGACTAGCAATGCTTATAAACCTCAAAAATATAAGTTCGAGTACCTACTTATGTAAAAGTAAAGTGAGGTCTGATTGTTTCTTGATTGACGGTAATGCATTCGGAACTTTACGTACGTAAATCACGATCCCATGAGAATATTGGGACAAAATTAAGCCGATGTGTTATCCCAGAAATCCAAATATAAACAGACAGACTGCAAACTTTCAGATTTATAATACATCCACCTCGCAAAAAAACGGGCACCTATGGTTTTCAGATTTTTAGGCATCAAAGCTTAGGAAGTAAGCTTTCATGCGCATAAAATACAAAATCCATGAGTGCCCGTTTTTTTGCGGGGGGTATATTAGTAATCCTTCTACTTTCCTAGTATTATTTCCGGCAGCAACTCAACCGTCTCAAACGGGGCACCCAATGTTTTTTACCGCACGCAGGATACGGGGAAATTGGTAGAAAAGACGATAATATCTATGGGAAACTGGGATCTGTTTGCTGTCTGGACACTTTACAGAGGAAAAGGGACCCGACAGCACTTATGTATGCCCATTGTTTGGGGTTATTGGTGCATTCTAAATTCTCAAGCTGCCACAACCGAGTGTAAGGTGTGGCTCTGATTTTTCTTTGGCACGTATCTAAGTAAAACTTTGACATGGGTTGGGAGCGTATATTTTAAAATAACAGTGTGGTTTTATGAAATGAGCTTTGACGAGTGTCATAATAAGATTACATGAGTGTTGTAAGGCCTAATTATGTACTTTTGCATACAATGTTATCTACGGGTACGTATTAAAATGTATAATGGGTTAAAATACATTATGGTTCAAAATATATAATGCGATTTATTCAGAAAATTGCGAATTAACAGAATTGTTATAAACTAAATCTAACCTAACCTAAACCAATCTATAGATTACGCTATAAAAAAAACCATTTAAGTACCTAATAGTTTCGCAGAAAATGGCATTATACATTTTGAACTATTATGCATTTTAACCCATTATACATTTTAAACTTTATAGATTCTGATCCGCTTCCGTTCCGACATGACTGTAGTAAGTACTCCTACTCTATGATGGGTTCGGATGCGGAAAAAACTTCAGCGTTGCCTGATCAGCAGGTAAGTACTCAAAGTATAAAGTCAGTCAAATTTTACGTTCCTGCATTACTCTTTTAAAGTATTATGGTCGCTTGCAAAAGTTCACTTTTTAATACTTACAGAGTTACCATGACGTCTTAATGTCATGCATTCCGATTCAGTATAGGTTCGCTCGCTATCAGATCCATACAAAAAATGACAGCTAAAACATGAACTGAATCGGTATTGAATCGCATTAAGACGTAAGTTTGTTTCGTGCCGTTTCAATCATACTAATATTATAGTGATTGCTTTGGGAGTGAAATTGACGGTATTATACAAACTTCAAAAATCGAATTACGGAGTCACACCACAGGTTCTATGTTAATGTTGAAGTCCTAACACCTTAGGTACTAATAGTGGCTTCCCAATACGATTACAGGCATTGTAAGCCCCCTTGCAAATCTGGACACATAAGTAGGAACCGACAGTACTATAGATAGATCGTTATTCTTAAGTATAAACACGTATACTTGAGTGCCCTCCAATCTAAACACGATTAGACGAACAATGCCATTTCGTCAGTCCTCGCGGATCGCAAAGTAAACGAGTGAACTTTCAGAAAGCAATTACAACTAAACTAATTTTCGAGTCTTCACCGCTTGTCGTGCCTACGGAGTTCTACCTTTGTTTAGCCAGTTTCTCATGGTAGAATCATGTTTTTCCCTCTAATTTCCGAATTTCGTCCAGATCCGTTGGGCCGGTTCTGGCGTGATTGAGTAACCATCAAACATCCATCCATCCATCCATACTTTCGCATTAGTTAGACAAGACAAGTGCGTATTGGGAACTTCACACACACAATTGAATTACTTCAGTTTCCTCACGATGTTTTCCTTTACCGAAAAGCTCATGGTAAATTGCAAATATAATATCGCACATAAATTCTGAAAACTCCGCTGCTTGAGAGGCCACAGGTCAAGCCATTAAGTTACCAACGGCTTTTTATAATGTATAAGCATGACCAATATGGAATACTGCACCTCTTTGGAGGTCAATACAGAAGCGGCTCACTCGATCGCAGGCTCAGAAGATGTAGGAAAATTTTTCAACACTAATTTATTTATTTATTCATGACAAATTTGCACCTTAACAGCTAAAGCCAAAACGGCACAAACTTACAGATGACTTAATAAAATATGTCATCAAAATATTCCCAACGCCTGCTTAAAATATTACAGCAACTCCATCTACTAAAGGTTTTGCCACGAGTTTTACTACAGAGCATTTCGTAATTACTTCCATTCATGCAAGCAGGCTAATGCAACGTGTATTTTATGAATGACTTGACACGTCCACATATTTTCCGAGCAGCGACATTCATTCAAATTTACGCCGCGCTCCGTGCTCGACTCACTGGGGGTAGATGGGATATGTCATTCATTGTTTAGCGTGTAAAGAACTATGCGGGTGACGGGATGCTGCTTGCGTTGTAAGGAAAAATTACCAACATAAAAGATGAAGAAATAGTATGAAAACTTCTGGCTTTTTTATGTAGCTACAAACGTTGGGGACGTTTTGGAAAAAGGTCAGGTCAAGAGTACCCGAAACCGACGACGATCATTGAAGAGATTGATGAATGTCGATGAAGTGAAAGAGGTAGGTAAGTATGTCAGGATCGTAAAAGAGGAACAAAGTAGTCACTGCCTACCCCTGTGGGAAAGAGGCGTGACGGCTGACGGTATGTAGGTATGATGTATTTACAAAATTATCGTACACATAGGTACTTAATTAAAAAGTTGTTTTTATTTGTACCTATGTGTTTTAACTACAAGTAAGAAGGTACTTAAGTATCAAAGATTATAATAATCTATACTCACGAGCAAAGATAACGGATCGCTTTTCATACAACTTTTTATGAAATGTGAAACTTTATTTTTGATTGTCTGTGTAGATTAACGTACATTGTTGAAATGTAATAATTGATAGCCAGTGCTATCATTCGCAGACTAACTGCTAGCAATTCTTGAAACATAAATATTCAAATTTAATCAAATACGATTACGATAAACTTATCAAAGTCGTATAGAGCTTTATTTACTATGCCAAAACATAGCCACGATCACTCCGTCCGAAATCTCGTACTCTCCATTTAGCTCTTTACTTTTAAACCCTTCCTGCGCCATAACAACACACCATCGTCCTAACAAAAGCATATTTAATTATGATTAACTAGCCCAACAGTAAAATTACCACGAAAAGGCAAATTACCGCGAAATATCGCCGGTCCAAAAGTGCGGTCCACATATGCAGCTGTTCGCTCCGAGTTAGGGATAAAATGTGCCAAATTATACTTTAAATTATTGCTCGGCGTCGCTCGGAAATGTTGACTACTTTTCGATAAATTAATATAAGTGGATGTAGGTACTTTGATAACCTTAGGTTCATGTATAGTGTAAGTATAAGTACCGGCTGGTAATCAGCCGAGGTGTTGCCATCATTTCGAAAGGAGAAGAGGCTGTTTAAATACAACTTTTTCATGTGACAGGATATTATATGATTCGCCCCAGATTTGTAACTGTATAAAGGCGTAAAAGAGCTTGCTAAATTTACTCTTCACTGTAGGAATACACATTCCTATCAGTGGCGTGGCCTCCATAGAACTCGATTCCCACTGGCTTGCCTATTTTAAGGCATTTGGACAATTTATTGTGCAGAATTAGAGGAAAAGGCTAGTTAAGTTCCCTTCGGCTTGCCTTCTGATATACTTGACGCCACGCCACTGATTCCTATATCTAGCTAGCTGCACTATCTGGTACAGTATCTACAGTTGTTGTTTTCTTCTCGGGGCTGTCTCACAATCGTTCCATAAAACACGTTTCTTCTTCCCTTTTTCTTAGGTACTTACCTATTTGTTATTACAGCGGCCATAGGTAATAATTCACATTGTGAACATTTTGAGTATCTACCAAGTAGGTAGGCCTGTACGGTTCCAATGATAGGTACAATCTTGTCATAACTAAATTGATAGAGAGCGGAAGCTTCGTAATATCCTTAATCCCATTTACCAATTGACTTTTGGATACATAAACCTAAAAAGACAGTGACAACATTAAGATTCATATTGGTTTAGTAACAGAGCTTTCTGTACCTATATTATAGTGACTATTCAGTCTGTCCACTATCGCGCTACGGCAAGCCAACACATAAAAGGAATAAGACAATACCAACACAAACAAAATTACAAACAAAAGAACCATTAACAAGGAAACTATCGACACTATTGCCCTATTTGTGCCTAAACAAAGGAATACCCAAAACGCGATTTTCATCCGTAGTGAATTTATGGCAATTTGCCCTCCCCCACCTTCAGGCGCTTGCTTTATTTCAACTGAACACGAGAATAAGTTTAGTATTCATAGCTGCCTATTGTTTGCTGACAAGTAATTTCTCTAATAATGTTGCATGCATTCGCGAATACTTCCTGTGGCCTTAACACCACTCATGTCAAAAATTAACGGTCTTTATTATCAGGACGACCCGATTTTTCTATCCTCGGTTTTTTTTTTTTTTTTTATGTGAATAGGAAGGCAAACGAGCATGTGGGTCACCTGATGGTTAGCAATCACCACTGCCCATAGACACCCGCAACCCCGGAGGGATTGCAGATGCGTTGCCAACCTAGAGGACTTAGATGAAATGCCTCTTGTGCCCGTAATTTCCCCGGCTGTCTTACTCTCCACACCGGAACACAGCAGTGCAAGCACTGCTGCTTTGCGGCAGGATTAGCGAGTAAGATGGTGGTAGCGATCCGGACGGACCTTGCACAAGGCCCTACCACCCGCAGAGATCGGATATGCACTTACTCGTATATCTGACAGATCAGATAACCATAGAGTTAGGTATTCATCGAATATAGCCAATCTGAGGATTAAAAAATTGCCCCTAAGACATTTCTCAATTGACCATTTACTTTGAACTAATAAAAATTTACCTGTACATTGTATACAGGCGAGCAAAAATAACGTTTCAATTCTCATAATTATAAATGCTGTTATAGGTACTAAAAAGTACCCGTACTAACTAAACGTAATTGGAAACTTTAGAGGTAGGTTATTTTGTAACTTGTAATTTACCTTTATAATATCGTTAAGCAGAAGTTTTTGAAGTTGAAGTGTATGTTTATCATCAGATTGGAATACATAAAATGTAGCCAGTTGACACAAAATTCGTGAATTAATATTATTAAACATCAATATTAAGGAAAAAATATCACATTCACAAAGAAAAAAAGTGTCTGAAAACAATTTCATTTTCCTCATAACTAGCTGCGTACCGTCACTAACTCGGCTACCGGTTTTATTATGCGCGATCGACAGCGGAATGATAAAAGTGAAAAAAGTTGGAGATGTTCAAAAGAAATTCCCTCGGACTTGGGGCAATAAAGCCTAAGGCGTATTACATAAATCATCGTCCTTTCGTAATAAATGAAAAAAAGGGAATTTGGCATATTTAGTGGCACGAGGCATGGACTTTGCGCGATTCTTTTGTGCCAAGTTTTGAACTTTTCTCACAGCTGGAAGATCATTTACACCGAAATTAAAAAAAAAAATCGGGTGATTGATAAGCTTTTTGATACCTGTACAACACGAACGATTCTTTTTTTTTGTGCCTTTTATCCACCCATTGTTGTGTACAAGTCTCTTCCAGTTACCTCCATGTTGGATGATTATAATGCTTTCCGCATATCTCTCCCTGCGAATCGTTACACAGCACATTTCTGCGCACAGTCTGTGGTCTCCACAGCAGTTCTTACCTCTCCTATCTTCCTTCAGACCTACATACGTGGCATACATGGTCAAACCTCTTCCTCATTTTTGACTATGGTTTGCACACTTGTACAGTATAATTTACTAGGCACTGCTCAATGTCCAAAGTATCCTCTAGGCTAGACCAGTGTTTCGTTGGTCCACAGACCCGAGGGGGTCCGTAAGTATATGTACGGGGGTCCGTAAGTGTATGTATGAGGGTCCATAGTCTGATCTGTAGACCATTTAACAATCACCTCATAGTGTAAAACAAAGTCGCTTTCCGCTGTCTGTCTGCCTGTCCCTATGTATGCTTAGATCTTTAAAACTACGCAACGGATTTTGATGCGGTTTTTTAACAGATAGAGTGATTCAAGAGGAAGGTTTATAAATATAATTCTACGCAGATGAAATCACGGGCAGAAGCTAGTAATAAATAAATGGCACCAGAATTCCCGCAATCGCTGCGGTTCAATTTCTTTTTCAATAGGGGTCCTTGGAAACTGTATTTTCTAGAGGTCCGTGGCTGAAAAAGGTACAGAAACGCTGCGCTAGACTATCACGCATCTCTAAGAATAAATTATGACTTTTTTGTTTTCATGGCTTGCGCTATACCAACTAACGAGGTCAATGGGCTATGGTAGGCCATTGGTAGGTAATTTGACATAAATCCCGATGAGCCATCGACACGCCTTTGTTTCCAATGGTTTTGGTGGTAACTTGCGAAGCTATTTGTCTTACCGCTCTGGCCATAAAAATGTGGCGTCGGTATTTCTGGGCGATGTTTTGTAACATTACTTTAGATTATTAGGGGTCCGATTCGTCCATAAATGTTAGCGTAGAGGAGTTTTACTGTTTTATCCTGCGTTTCATCCATAAGATAGATCTTTTATACTAATTAATTGTACATAAATCTATCCGATTTTCCATCTCACAACTCACCTACTTATTTCTTAAAATCTTTTTCTGGTACTTCAATCAAACTGATCTCAAATTTGACATATTTTTACTAGATGTTGCCCGCGACTTCGGCTACAAAGAATTCGTTTATCGCTATCCCGCGGGAACTACGCAATTTTCCGGGATAAAAAGTAGCCTATGTGCTATTCCAGACTTTTCTCTATCTATGTGCCGAATTTCATCCAGATCCGTTGGGCCGTTCTGGCGTGATTGAGTAACAAACAAACAAACATCCATCCATCCATCCATCCATCCATTCATCCATCCATCCATACTTTCGCATTTATAATATTAGTTAGATTTCAATTAGGTTAAATGCTCAATTTATTTAGTAAATACTCACATGAATTTATAAGACGTGTATTTACCTCGAACGCGTCTCCTGGGAGGGCAAATTGATCGGAGACGGGCTATTTCGGACGATACGCCCACAGAAATTGAATGCTAATCCTCGAAGGCTAATCCAATTGAAGGCGACGAAATGTAAACTGGAAAACAGTTGGACACAGACATCTACTGGGGGTATATCCCTGGATCGTAAAAGACAAACTTATTTATCAACTAGCTGTTGCCAGCGACTTCGTCTGCAAAGAATTCGTCGCTATCCCGCGGGAACTACGCAATTTTCCGGGATAAAGAGTAGCCTATGTGCTATTCCAGACTTTTCTCTATCTATGTGCCGAATTTCATCCAGATCCGTTGGGCCGTTCTGGCGGGATTGAGTAACAAACAAACATCCATCCATCCATACTTTCGCATTTGTAATATTAGTTAGACTAGCTTCTGCCCGCGACTTCATCTGCGTAGAATTAGCAATTGAAATTTTTATGGCTATCATGGTGATTTATGATACCTAATCATCTTTTTTTTTTTTTTAGAGATTGATGAATGTGGATGAAGCGAAAGAGGTATGTCAGGATCGTAGCAAGTGGAACAAAGTAGTCTCTGCCTACCCCTGTGGGAAAGAGGCGTGACGATATGTATGTATGTATGTATGTATCAATTTTTCTATCAAATCAGTCTACCCGTCCATTGTAATGACAGAAAGGAAGAAATAATACATACAAACTTAAAAAAACCTGTGATCAAACTACACTGAGTACTAATAAAAAGCGTGCTCGCGCTACATGATTTCATGATAAGGCTGCAAAAAAACCTTGCATTAGTTATAGTAATTAAATACGCCAATTGAACCGTACTGAATTATAATCATTTATACATCATTATAATGACAAGATAACGCCAATTACATTGTTTTAATTACCAAAACATGACATAGTGATTAATTGTTATGTATGAACGTTTTAGATATTTAGACTATTAACCTTGCATTCTTAGAAAAATGTTTTGTATTGCTATGGCTCGTTAACTAGGTACCTATGTTACGAAAAAAACAGTCGTATACATACAGACATAAATCACCTCTTTATCCCTTACGGGGTATACAGAGCCTATGGTAAAAAGACCACGCTTAGCATGATTGTGGGCGTATAGGTGGAACGGGGAATCGAAAACAAAAACATTGGTAGTCTAGTCATTTGACGTACTATTGCCTCTGAGAGTCGTGGGTTCAAGTCGGGACGCTATTAATTTTTGTAGGGTGTCTTTTCAAATTTGGCTTATTTTATTGTTATGAAAAAAACAAAATTGAAGTTACCTACGAATGATAAAACTTTAGCTGTAATCGAAACCCGCAATGAAATCTAAACTATACTGATTTTAAGAAGCCAAAGATGGTGGGCATATACAAACACAACAAAGACAGCCAAATTAAAAACCTTCTCATTTTTAACTGACTTCAAGAGTTTTTTATTCAATAGTTAATATAAACTGTCAAACTTGGTCCCTTAGCCCCGTATTCATAACAGCTCTATAGGCTTCTGCTAACTTAGCAATCGTTTGTCCTTATCTGTGAAAGGTAAATGTCGAAGTGACAGATAGGGACAAACGATTGCTAAGTTAACAGAAGCTTATAGAGCGCTTATGAATAAGGGGTTTTAGGGTAAGGGTCATGTTAAATTTTAAGAAAGAAATACGAATAAGGGGATCATAGTTTTTATCTAAATGAGTTCCGTAATCACAGTTTCATTGACATCTGAAGTCCCTTCTAACTACATTAAGGTAAACAACGAGGCTAACTCTCCCTCAAAGAAAAGCCCTTTCTTATGCCTAATATTTACCTATGGCTTTATAACAGTAGAGGCAAATGACCAAATCATACGTCAAACGGCATCCACATATAATGCCGTTTGAAGTAAGCGCTCAATAAAAAGCTTTGCGGCATAACGGTGCAGCAATCTGTGCCGACCGGTGCATCGCGACAAAGCTGAGAAAGTTGCTAGAGTCTGTCTAACCAAAGCTGAACCTGCAAAAGCGCGGCAATTTCAAAAAATCATGACCGGGTAACACAGGATCACTCACACAGCTGCAATTTTCTTAGAGAAATGTCCATTTGACATACAACATGACACCTCAGATAGACACACTTAAAGACAAAATGTTGCCAATCAAATAGGTCTAGGTTTAAAGATCTTTATTCCCATTAAGAATTTGAATTTAAAATTTAAAATTTAAAATTTAAAATTTAAAATTTAAAATTTAAAATCGTAATATTAAATAACATGCAATGAGCGCTGCGCGCAATAACAAAACAAAAAACAGGTAGAATCTACATCACTTGTTCGCTTGACAACATCTCGCCGATACACAACATTTTCATAGAGTGGGTAGAATTTTTGTACTGAGCATAACAAGATTCTGAGTAAGATAAACTGGAAGTGGCTTTACATGCAAGCATATAAACATTTTTAGTTAAGATATTTGTTTTTTTTTTCTTTTTTAATATAATTAAATCATGAATAACTAGTGGGTTCAGCTTTGGTTAGACAGACTCTAGCAGTAGCCTTACTATGACGTCTTAATCCAAACCAATTCTGATTCATTTCGGGTTCGCTCGCTGTCAGATCCATACTAAAAATGAGAACTGAAACCTGAACTGAGTCGGAATTGAATCTCACTAAGACGTCATGGTAAAGCCGTTTCGCTTACACTCGCTTTGCGGGTGGTAGGGCCTTGTGCAAGGTCCGTCCGGATCGCTACCACCATCTTACTCGCTAATCCTGCCGCTAAGCAGCAATGCTTGCACTGCTGTGTTCCGGTGTGGAGAGTAAGACAGCCGGGGAAATTACGGGCACAAGAGGCATTTCATCTAAGTCCTCTAGGTTGGCAACGCATCTGCAATCCCTCCGGGGTTGCGGGTGTCTATGGGCAGTGGTGATCGCTTACCATCAGGTGACCCACTTGCTCGTTTGCCTTCCTATTCACATAAAAAAAAAAAAACACTAATAGGCACTAATAGGAGAGTGACAGGGTAAGTCTGAAACGATCTTAATATTTCGAATTTTGGAGTAGCCTTTAGTGTTCTAGTGTCTTATTAACTCCGAATATCGTCGAATAGTATGTACACAGAGTGCCATGAGATTTTAAACAGCACAATTATTGATGAGGTCACGAGTCGTATAGAAAACCGGCTAAGTGCGAGACTCGCGCACCCAAACATCGTACTTACCTTACCTACCTAAAAACAGTAGGTATATTAATAGTGGCGAGAGACGACAATAGAGGTCTCTCTCTCTTTCTTATCTCCAGGCAGATATTAAGTAAGTCTGAAGATCAAAAAACGTAGAAGATGTAATTAGAAGTTGAGTTCGTTAGCGCGATGCAGAACAGGAATGACATCACAAACACCTAGTAGCTACTCTTGGGTTGTAGCAGTTCATCTATTAGTTACATGGTGGCGCTGAAAACACTATTCACTAAATATTAGACCCAGTTGAAGAAATACGCTTTACTTCGACATGGTATTGTCGTTTCTTAAACATCATAAGCATCCTCCGTCTTAGACCGCATCTTTACTTCCAACAATCGTGATTGTGGTGAACGCAAAGCAATTTTGTAAAAAAAAATTCGTCGATTGTTAAACTCTGTTTCCGACGGGAGAAAGCATTGAAAATGGTAAAACTATTTCTCAAATTCTCGTGAAACAGAGGTGTCAAGCCCAGAGCAGGTGCTTGCGGTCAGCGGTTTCAAACCGACGCGTTTCATTTGTTTAAAATTGAACCCCATTCACTCTTACTACTCTACCAATAGGAACTATTCTCCAACGCATCGCAAAAGTTAAAACATAAATTTCACAAGCTTTTAATTGCAGATGTGCGTACATGACATCTTTATGACGTAGAACATAAAGCTGGAATTCGTTGATATTGAGGGCTTTGCGATTGGTGTTTCGAATTACGAACTTTTGTCTGTTGGTCGTGGATGGCCGTTAGTGATTTTGTTCCTAAAGTAAATTGGGATTCATATTTTCACGCTTTTACATATTGTGGTTTGTTATGTGGAAGAAAGTAACCAAATATAAATAGAATAGATCAAATAGAAAAGATCAAATTAGCAAAAGCATTCGAATTTTAGTTGAATCATTGATAGAGAGATTTGATAGTTATTATTAACCCTATCGATGGAACTCTTCTTCGATGAAAATCTTTAGTACAGACTTGTTTCTTATTAAAAATTAAAGATGTTTTCCCTCGTTCAGTAAATTTACTTATCAGTAACACTACAACTAATTTTTTTCTGGGGAGTTAAGAAAAACTACATGAATTCATAATATAATGTATCAAAATGATCCACAATAATTTTATTAATCACACTAGGCTTATTTCCATCGGGATATTGACTGAATGTAATCACCGTTAATATCCCTTTGGAAATAAGTCTAATAAACGAGTAAATCGTGAAAGGCATAATAAAGTGATTAGATGAGTGATCTATCATAGACCTATCTAATAAATCCATTAACCAAACCAAAATATTTACCTGACACTTTATCTTCAACAACATTGATCCAAATCTTTAATTTCGTAGATAAAATCATATTGTTACAGATAAATTGTAGTTCATTAGTGGTGGCGATTAGTTGCCATGGATTATCTTTGCGATTTTCACAAAGTTTATTTGGCTAATTGACCTTTTCCAAATATAGGCGATGAGGGAAATCCTTTACCATCGTAAGGTTCGGTGTTTTTTTGTACCTACAGATTAAATAAAATATCGACTAAGGGTACCTAATAAAAGTGATTAACAATTAACAGGCGAAAAATCAGTCGGACATTTTTGGAAAAATAAAGGAGTAGATAATCAAAAGAAAATAATTAATAATTTATTGGCTTTATGAAATATTTAGATTCTCATAATTTTAATTTGTTATTTTAATGCGACTTTTTGGTTTTCATTGTTGGTTTAAATTTTTATAAGTATAGGTAGGTTTGTAAATCTTTATTTGTCGTTAAACATGTTTCAATGAAAAGACTTTTTTTAAAAACCAAAGCGTCGATTAAACAAAAACCTCCAATTTTATTTGCAATCACTTCAAAATTCATGTACGGAAATCGGACTTCCATGTATTTCCTTAACACGTAGATAACTTAGCGATGCCCCTGCAGATATCCTTATCTCTAACATTAGGTACTACCTACCCTTTATAGAAAAAACAAAATTCGTAAAAAATAGTCACCAACATCGCACAGACTAAACTTATATTAAAACATACAACTCCCTTCTGCAGCATTTCAGTTAAGTGGCTGACTACAAAATGTACGGTTTATCTTATCAACTAAGAGCTAGTTCCCGCAAAAGAATAAAAAACAGTTTTTATCCTTCACGATAAAAATAAAAAAAACTTTGTCTGATTAGAGAATGAGATTTCGTCCTTAAAAACTAACAGTGTTATTACAAAAAAGTTATACACGTGTCTAAAAAATAATCTATTGCAAAATCAACCTTAAATCAATGGTCTACTTTTTAAATAGGCGTTCAACGTCTAACTTTTTTGTAATAACACCGTAAGTGACTTAGGTACTGCGTTTTAGGCATTGTGGTCAAAATAGAGAAGCAACCCATCTTTATACATTTATTATTATTCCGTATATTTTTCGATTTTAGCGAATCTAAACTTAATAAGAGTAAAGTAACCAAATAATTTAAATCACAACGTCGTAACTTTAATGGAATTAAATCTCTAAGGTCGTCATTTGATTGGCAAAATACCTATCAAAATCACGTCATTTGTGGAAAATAATACACCATACTGCAGTAGGCATCGAAGTAGAGATAGAGACTAAGAAATAGTCATGCCACTGTACTATTAATTATTTTTTACCCTTCTCTTCGTCGAATATTTTTTCGTTACTTATTTAAAAACCTGCAATCTTTCTTGCGATGCATCCTTTTTATCAATAATGGTATTTTCGAAATCACTAGTAATCAAATAGACATGCAAAAGTGCCATTTACGGCCTGTTTGTAAAACAAACAATCACAAGATTTTGTTGCTTCGAAAATTGTGCACAGCTCTTAGTACTGTAAAGCCGGCGTCGAGGCAGAAGCAACCACTGTGAAGTCACATTTAGTATGCCACAAACCTAAATAAGTCTGAAATATGGTTCAATTCGTGCACTGCTCGGGGTATTCCTGCTTTTAGAGGGTAATCTGGCTCCGGACATGTCCGGCTATCAGTTTAGAGTTTTGGCTACGTTCTTCCATAGAGATGTAATCGGAGCTGATTTGATTCCGGTCACCGCGATCCGGAATTCAGAAGTAGGATGTTTTAACATGCTGTTTGAAATATTTTAAGGTAGGTCATGTTTATTCATTTAGTTAGGTTAAGTTTGTATAGAGCCTATTTGCAGTATACCAACGTTTGACTCGGAATTTTAAAGTGACCTAGTTAATTATTATGAATAATTAATGTCGTTTTAAGTTTTCTCAAGGCCGTAGTTGATGGTTTACTTATTTTTAACAGCTGATGAATACTAGCTAAAACTAAAGAATATTTTAGTAATGGCTCCTAAAATATTTAACAGACTAACTACATGAGGATTGGCAAAAAAGCAACATTAAATAATTTCTACTTTTTTATCTGAATGATGGTATTATAGTGTTTAAGATTATTTTAATGACAATAGCATGTTACTCACCATTACCTCACCATTTAATTTTTTGCACTTTTTGCTAGCAAAGATAATTAAGAAATCTCTTGAAAATTTTATAGCAGCAAATACCGGAATGCAGTTATATTAAAAGTCCATCAATTTCTAACACTTTTCTAACTCATTTTTTTTCTATCCAGCAAAAACCCTCGTATCTTCAAAGCTCGCTCGAAACAACTGCACCGCCAAAGAAATAAACATTTCTAAATTCCTAGAACGGCTTTAAACACTTGGGACGTGAAAATGAAAATTTTTCATACAAAATATTATAAAAGCTAGAGTTTTCCTCGTTTGAAGTGAAAAACGGATAAAAACACTTTTTTTAGAGACAAAGAATCTGTGACTGTCCAGGCTTTTGTGAAAAAAATAAATAAAAAGCAAGCGTTTACGCGCAGTCCTTGTCCGTTCTACATCTCGGGTGGCTTCTTAAGGTAGGTACCTAGGAAGAGTAACGTTTGGCCCAGGAGCACCTTGGGCAACAACGCTTAACAAAACATAAAAATGGTTAACCGTTTGCTAATGTCTGCCTTAGCGTTGGGGTTTTTGTTAGATTAAAGTTTTATACCGTACATACGATATGTTGACTGTTTTTTATTTACTTTGCATTGTTGACGACAGGCATGATAAAAAACTTTTTACGAATAAAAACCCCTCCTTATTTTTATAAAGTAACGGATTATGCTCGGGGTGTTTGCAGGTACCTACCTAATCTATGAAACTTAACCTGCTAACACCCCGAGCATACCCGTTACAAACAGCGAGTGTTGTGAATTTGCACTCTGCCAAGCGTTTAATTCCAGCTAAATATATTTTGCTAGAAAGAGTTGGCTTAAAACGTTCTAGTTTATTCTGGAACCGAGGGGAATTCCAAATGAGGCAGGGTTTTATATTTTCAGTCTTCGCACGGTTAATTATAGTTTCACATTGGCAAAAAATCTCCCATGGAAATGGAGATCTGGGGTACAGATGAAATTTTAAATAAGTAAACAAATAGAGTTAACTTATTAAACGTATGGATATACTTGCCATATTATACATGGTTTCACTTTCTCAAATGAACTATATTAAACCAAATTCCAAAGAAGGTATTGGAAGTGGTATCTTTTGTTATATATAAAAGTATCTAATCTAATCTGATAACTCAATTTTACCCATACTGAGCTCCAATTACTTTGCAGAAATGAAAATTGAAAAAAAATGAAAATTGAAAAAATTAAAATTAAAAAAAAAAAAATTTACTTACTGACAACAATGAGGTGTAAGAAGTATTAATTGTGGTTTAATTCGTAATTCTTATTGTTTTATTGAGTATAAGTGCTAAACGTGGCCGTTTTGTTACCCTAGGCTCTGTATTCTCCTGGGCTGTATACCTGTATATGTATCAAAATGTGCCTTACGGTTCTTATTTAATTAATTCACTATTAAAGTTCTAGTGCGCAATCTAATATGATCAAAGTACGATTATCTAAATTAAAAATCGGAATTTCAATTAAGTTAATGAACGACGAAAGATTTACTGCTTTCAGAAAGTGGCTGGTAGATCCAAGTTCATAATATCAGCCGCAGACTTATTCGGGGATTGAAAAACTCTGTCGGATTTAGTGAATGCTAATTCCCACTGAATCTTAAACCTACTTAAAATGGAACACCGGAACAAAGAGTTTATAAACATCTTTGCTTGAGTAACACTTCTAAAATAAAACTGCTGGGCTGGGGCCTTACCATGACGTCCTAATTCCGACTCAGTTCAAGTTTTAGCTGTCACTTTTAGTATGAATCTGACAGCGAGCGAACCTTAACTGAATCGCATTAAGACGTCATGGTAAGGCCTAACTGTGATGAAACGATTGAGTGCTTTTAGTGCAAACTTAAAGGCTCTGTAGGACCGCAGAGCTTTAAACAGATATAAATAATGTTATGATATAAGATTCAATATTGCTTGTTTTATTTTACACTAGCTTCTGCCCGCGACTTCGTCCGCGTAGAATTAGACTTAAGAACTGATGGTGATAATAATATGCTGCAATAAGTATTTACGTTGCAACCCTAGGCAGCTAAGACCTTTAACATGTTTATTGTTATCCCGCGGGAACTATGAAATTTTCCGGGATAAAAAGTAGCCAATGTTTTAATCTAGGGTACCAACTATCTTCATTCCAAATTTTATCTAAATCTGTCCAGTCGTTTTAGCGTGAAGAAGGAACAAACATACACACTCACTCACTCACATCGTCACATCGACACATCATCACATCGTCACATCGTCACAAACTTTCGCATTTATAATATTAGTAGGAAGTAGGATACATACACACACAAATCTCGTCTATATCTCCTACGGGGTAGACAAAGCTTGAGGTAACAAGACCTAAAGGCAACGTTTAGTATGATTGTAGGCGTATAGGTAGAAAGGGGAATCAAAATAGTAATGGGTTGCTGCCTAGCGCCTATAACATGATTGATTCCTAAGAATTTCGCCCATCCCCTGAATGGGCTTTTACCATCTGCGTGGGACAAGAAGCAACTGGTACATTCTATGTTTTTCCTTTGCTCCCAGCACCAGCACGGAAGAAATAAGTGTTTTGTTTTAAAATCTAAGTATTTATTTTTAGGTAAGTATAATTTCCTAATATAGTAACAATTAGTACCTTTTACACAATGTGCAATTTTATTTGCCTATTAGGTACGGTTCAAACGGTAAATCTTTGTGTTATACACTCAAGTAAGCAAGAGAATCTCAATATTGTGATATCGTCGTCTCTCGTTAGATAAGGAATATTATAAAATATCATATCTGTGTCCAGAATAAGGACCCAAGCTTAAAAGTCGCTCGGTGGCACTCGAAAAAGTTCAGTAGTAAATCGTGGAGTAACTTTTTAATAAAAAAAACTGAAAGTACAGAAGTTGCAATGTTTAAATCTTAAAACTTTCAATTAGGAAACTTTTGATAATGAGTGTACATTTAACAGAAGAAGTTTGGAGCGCAAAGATGTTTTATTTATTGCTTGTCTTTGTGAGAAGAAAATCTTGATATTTACAAAATAGAAAACTAGACTACAAGTACCGGCACGTAAGTCTAGCGATGACCGTTGATGTGGGGTAGTCGAAAATATGGTATCGCGGGGGAGTGCGGGTGTCGCGGGCGGGCGTACACCACGTTCGACTTACGTGCCGCCACCTGTAACTGCTTTTACGCAAATTTGGTGCTTTACTGTATTACAGTCTGTGATCTCTTAGAATTAGTCATTAGTCATTAGTCATTTATTCCATAACAATTGCAATTGTGTTGGAAATCTACTATACAAATGCATTCGGAATGCATTCGGTTTTGTCTTTCTGTCTCTCTCACTCGGTCGATTCTTGAATCAAACCCATAAGAGTGAGTAAGACAACAAGACAAACCCGAATGGTATTTTAAAAGCTCACGGACTGTAGGTATATAAATAAACCTAAATGTATCTATCTCCGTTTATAAAAGTTCTGTGTAATTTAAAAAATACATTTATCTTTTTTAAATGGCGGTTAACAAAAGCCACAGTGCACTTTCAGTGCAAGTCAATAGGAATATTATACGTTTTTTAACCAATACCTTTCCTGCCTTCCTTGCATTCAAACGGATTCACCACCATTTCACAAAAGAACATTCTACAAATACAACATTTCGTAGATGCATCATTTTTTCATTTGGCAAATAAATATATTTTTGTTAAAATTATAAAACTAAATTAACCCGAAAAAATATAAGCCAAGAGATTACCCTACGTCAAAAATATGTCGGTTGTTGCAATTATTGAATCCCGTTCAAATAACATTATACTTCAACAAAATCAAGCCAAAAGTCAAAGCTAAAGTGATCTGCAAAATAACCCCCGACTCTTATTAACCTAAAAACTGAAGCACCCCTTATAAATAAGCCTCAGTGTTTTTATTTTATCCCGTCGCAGTAGCCGGTGCGGCCGAATTTTTAATTAGAAAAGTTATTTGGCTTGTTGTCTTTTTTCCGAGCTGGCAACATTTACAGTGCACGGCTCCAATTGACGTGATTTTTGGGCTGGTAACACTTTATTTCTTTTTTTTTCATGCGTAATAAGGCTTGCGATGAACATTATTGTGCCTGATGGTTTGTAAAGGTTATTGTCTCGCTCAAGGGAGCGATTTTTAAAATCACAACTGACGAAATACCACTCGAAATTTGTACCTCTGTATATTATTACAAAGTTACCTACCAGGGACGAGAGAAGGCATTGTTTTTCAAATGATAGGTAAAACAGTAAAAGTAAACATAAAAAATCAAGAAGTAAAATTCTTGATTCATTTGATAATTAGATACCTAACTCACATTCGTTATTGCATCGTTTATAATATTACTAGCTGTTGCCAGCGACTTCGTCTGCAAAAAAATCGTTTATCGCTATCCCTCGGGAACTACGCAATTTTCCGGGATAAAAAGTAGCCTATGTGCTATTCCAGACTTTTCTCTATCTATGTGCCGAATTTCATCCAGATCCGTGGGGCCGTTCTGGCGTGATTGAGTAACAAACAAACATCCATCCATCCATCCATACTTTCGCATTTATAATATTAGATTAGATTTAAGGTTATACTTACGATGTCCATTATATTACTAGAATATCGTACTCCCTAAACACTTCACCCCTTACCTAAATGAGCGGTTGTCGACCCCGCCCCCACCCCGCGCCGTAATATTTTACGTTGTGTATTTTATGATCCATTAAAGTACTAAATAAAGATGCTTTTAGTCAGGTACGGTGTAATAAAGGTTGATTATGGCTCTATTAACGCGACGCGAATGAAACGGCCTGTAAAACGTCAATTAAATAAGTACGGGGGGTAATTTGCCTGTAATCAATGGGGTAATATAAAAGAGTCATCGGGTACGATTCGATTTTTATTCAACGATGAAGCCAAACGAGCAACTGTTTTTAGAAATATCATGAAACAGAATTTGCCTTTTCTGTAAATAAACGTCGACTGCCTTGGAGTCATTCAAATGGTTTTTATAACGAGTTGAATCTCAACATACAACGATAGACTTAACATAACAAAATATTGGCTGTACTTCTTTAATTTGAGTTTGTCAATAGGCAAAACCTTAAACTCTATAACACTCTTTTAGTGTAGGTTTCGGTTCCTGTTTACAAAATGATAAATAAATAAATATAAAATATAAATATCTTGGGACAATTTGACACCAATTGACCTAGCCCCAAACTAAGCAAAGCTTGTATTATGGGCACTTGACAACGGATAAACATACTTATACAGATAAATACATACTTAAATAGATATCAAACATCCAAGACTCGAGAACAAACATTCGTATTTTCATACAAATATCTGCCCCGACCGGGGATCGAACCCGGGACCTCAAGCTTCATAGTCAGGTTCTCTAACCACTAGGCCATTCGGTCGTCTAGGCCGTATAGGCGTTGTAAAGATCAAACGCAAAGACTTTTTTTATTGAAGAATTAGGAGCCTATTTTCCGCTCAAAATGGTTTTGCCGCTTTTCTTACTTAGACTTCTACGAGCTCAAGAAAATCGCAATAGAAAATTAATGACAAATTAAAATAAAGTGTTCTTTAGAAAGGACGAAAATAAAATTACAGAATATCATCTTTATTTACGCAAATACAGCTATAACCCTCACTGAAGTAGTTCCAAAAGTGATTATATCTATTGTAAAACTCTCCGAA
Organism: Pandemis heparana; assembly: GCA_963854515.1. Taxonomy (NCBI): domain Eukaryota; kingdom Metazoa; phylum Arthropoda; class Insecta; order Lepidoptera; family Tortricidae; genus Pandemis; species Pandemis heparana. Next base: position 12,321,656 of record OY978015.1, on the reverse strand, counting down.
ATTCGTGGTCATAATTAGACAGGCAACGGATGACCCTCACTCATACAACTTTCTCGCACAAAGACTCGAGATACAACACGGGAATTCTGCCTACCTAAGGAAGGGACATGTATTTTAAATTTATTTTTTTAGTTTGTATCAATACTTTTCAAATCATTTAAAAATAAATTTTCATATTTTTTTTTCAAAAATTATGCATTTTTTTGTATAAATCTCTTCACATCAACACGTGTACTGTATACGCCTTTGAGAAGACATACAACTACAACTTGTTCTAAGTATAGCACCCATTAGTATGGTATCGCTTGCTGCAGTGCCTCCCTAATTACATTAAGGGCTGCAATAACAAACTACTTACTGATCTTACAACGACGATACGCGTTTGTCATTTGTTCAGTGTTTTGTCTTTTTTTAACTCGCTTAGCAAAAACGGGATGCACTGATGGACAGAAACAGATTGCTTCTTGTCTGTGTTGGCGGCTTGTTTTAATTTTGGATTTATTGGGGTGCATAATATTATAATAATAGCCACTTGCTCTGCCTAAAGTTTGCTAGGCGATTAACATAATATTGGCCTTTTAAAAGGACATAATACGAACTATGAACGACCTATGAGTCGCCATCAGAATCAGATGTACCTACTTTATACTATTATCAATAGTCGTGTTCAGATATTTTTGAGCACTTACAGTACTGCTAAGGCGACTCTACAACTTTAAATTTTAGACTTCTATCTACCTATCTATCTCCAGCCTATATACGTCCCAGTGCTGGGCACAGGCCTCCTCTTAGAATGAGAGGGCTTGGGCTATAGTTCCCACGCGGGCCCAGTGCGGATTTTTAGACTTCGATCATTATTTTGTTCTGGTAAAAAACGTATTTTAAAAATATCTTCAAGTATACTTTACTACTCCTACTAGGTACTCTTATATGTATATTTATAAGAGCCCCAGAAATAGCATCGTTAAAGAGCGACGTTAAAAATTAAAAATAACATTAAACAGGAACTTCTTTTCATGAAAAATTCCCGCACCGTAAAGTACAGCATTTAATTTTATTAACCGTTAGAAAAGAGGAGGTTCACATTTCGACACATTTTTTTCTTTTTTTATGTAAGGTAAGTGCGTCCGTCACCTTGACGGCCGTGAACCGATTTCGAAGTTTTCGTGTCGATAAAATGTTCTCAAATTTGATCCCATGTCATCAGAATCGGTTGTGTATAATTTTTTTTTAGAAAATAAATGTTTCTATTCTACCTAAGAACTAAAACATTCATTCTCTTTACTTTGTTCGAAACCAAAATATAACCGATATTAGACAGCGTATTGAACGCCGGCGCGGCCTAATCCAATCATACGCAGGCGCATAAAGCATATTATTCGCATAATTGAATTAACTTATTTACATAAACCTGTAAATCACACGTATACTTCATTCCAGATAGCGTTAAACATAATAAAAAAAAAGAATACGTCGTTATCCCGAGAGAATTCAGAAAAATCCCTTCTAGTGTCTTTTCCATTTTTAAAGTACGTCTGTCAAATGTCAAGCTTCTAGCTCAGACTATTTAGGCCATGCATTGTCTGTCACCAGTCACATTATACTTTTTACCGGACTACGTAAAAGCCAAAGGAGGGTTATAATTTCAACAGGCTATTGTTATGTATCCTAAACTACTTGACCTAGGTATAGATATAAATAAGAAGAAACTGCAGCAATGTACACCGTGTTCGTTTTTTTTTGTTAACTTTAAAGAAACACTCCTCTTGATGATGATATTAATACATTGTATATGTAAGTCTTAAAAGTAACTTATTGTCTGTTACCCTGTTGAGTTTCTTGCCGGATTCGTATCAACAGAGGTTTTTTTGAACCGGTGGTAGATTTTATTTCTGACATTCATAAGTGCTTGTAAAGCCTTAATTGAATAAAGATATTATTATATTGATTTTGACTTTGACTTTGACTTTGATGATGAGATTACTTCATGCCGTATATCTAATGTTTGACAAAAAATCTTAAATACGATTCAACTCAAAAAAACAAATTTGTCTATTGTTACTTGGAATGAAATATAGAGACGCTTCCATGCACGGACACCTCGCTTATTAGATTGGTTAATTAGCGTGTAATTGCAAAATTGGTAATATTATTGTTGTTCTGATGCAGTCCATCTGTTAATGTTGTGAGGGTGAATTAATGGGCGCTTCTTTAGTCATGAAAAATTAAATCAATTCGTTGAGACTTTACATCGTTAGAGGATATTGTGACCGCCTTTAAATAATTTAGACAGAATGAGAAACAAGAATTGATTTTGAACATAAAGTCAGACTTGAAGCCATTAAACGTTTGTTTTCTTTGAATGGCATAAGAATTAACTATATACTTACCTACCGTTTAATTCTCATAGAAAAAGTAAAAAAAATCCAAGATGTAAATTGTCGTGACTACCAAAACCCCAATCTTTTTAGTTTGTCACTGGCCTAATTTTGACGGGTCTTAATGGCGGTCTTTGATAGGCCTTTAAGGCCTGGGGCCTTACCATGACGTCTTAATGCGATTCAATTCAGATTCAGTTTAGGTTCGCTCGCTGTCAGATCCATACTAAAAATGACAGCTAAAACCTGAACTGAGTCGGGAATGAAACGCATTAAGACGTCATGGTAAGACCCCAGGACTCTGTTACAGTGGACATCTGTCGGCAATTAATCATGATGATAACTGAAATGTTTAAGAATCGTTAAGAGGATGCATCCGTGCTGGGCTCGCAACGTCGCATTTTTGGTGATTTTTTGCGATTATTTCACAGAAATTGAATGAAAGTATCAAATATCGGTCTGTAGAGCACTTCGTTTTTAGTGTATTAATGTTTCTAATGCAATAATTCATCGTGATGGACTTTTATTTTCTTATTAAACGAGATATAGTATTTCATCCCTTTAATACTAAAATAAAATAGTCCATCACCATTAATCATTGCACTGGACACATTAATATAAAAACGAAGTCCACTACAGACCGATATTTTGATACTTTCATTCAATTCCTGTGAAATAATTGCAAAAAATCACCAAAAATGCGACGTTGCGAGCTCAGCACGGATGCACCCTCTTAATACTGCGGTAATACCAGCGTTACCTAACTAAAATTGTGCTATAATATTTGAAACTTTGTTTGCCTTCTCAGCGGTTAGGGGTAGCCGGTCTGTCAACCATTTCAATACAAAGGGTCCTACTGTCACGAATTACGGTATTTATCTAGGATCCGCGTATTTGGCATTCCTACTGTGATTTCTGCTTGAAATAACACAGATAATTCAAGTCAAACAATAACACAGGCCTCTGTCACATTTGTGTTTATTAAATCAACTTAGTTTTAGTAAAAATAATGGCTGTAACCCGTTACGGAAATTATTTCCATCTAAATCTGTTCCTAGTTTAATTTGTACACACTTTTAACAATTTGTAATTGGTTCATGAGTATGGAAAAAAGAGGGAAAGAAGGTATTCTGTTTCAAATCTTACTATAAACTTCACTAAGTGGTCGTTGTCGCCGTTGATAAAAAAAGAAAATTAAACCTATACTACATGTAACTTACAAATTACAACTGAACTTGCTTAAGACCATTGTTAACAGTAGGCTTATTGTCTAACTCGCTCGCAATCGCCATCGCGTTTATTTTGACAGTTCATGTATGGGTTGACAATTGGCATCGGAATCAGCTAGCTGTCACATTCATACAAGAACTGTCAAAGTGAACACGATGGCGATTGCGAGCGAGTTAGACAATAAGCCTACAGAAGACCTGAAAATAATACAATTGAATAAAAAACTAATTGCATTTTACAAAACTTGAGACACCCCAAGAGCCTGTGACACAGCCTAAGGAGTTTCGCTTCTAGTCAATTTCGTTCGTATGCCACATTGTTTATTACATTACTTAGTCTAAGTCGAGGCGAGAGTAATGAAGCGACCGAAACTACTTTATAATTATAGCAAAAAGGTAACAATTATGCGGAATGCGACCATACTTGAATTGCTAATAACAATTTCACTCTCCTATGAATAACAATGTGGATGTTAAAGATGATGGTAAAAATTGAAAATTAAATTGTATTTAATTTGCTGTCTACTAATGTTGTATTAACTTGCTGTTTCTAAATATTCGTACTTTCTTTCCTTTTCCATGATGCAGTCAATTCACTGGGTCTTAAAAACAGGTGAAATGCGAGTCGTACTCGCACGCCGAGGGTTCCGTATACACTGAATAGACAGTACCGATTTCTTTTGAAACTTCGACACATTTGAATGTCTGTGGTCCGAAAATAATTGCAAACTGTACCGTTGTGACATCAAGTAAAAGGAATGCAGTAAATTCGGAGCAAATTGACTGTGACCACGTACAAAAAGAAAAACACTTGAGTGATTATAAAGAAGAAAAGCGAACAAATTAGTTTACTGAAATTAGATACTGACGAAGCAGAAATAGACATTTGAAACAAAAACAGATTTGCATCTATCTCCCACGTTATTAACAACGCCCGAGTCAAATTTGTAGCAAACACGTAAAGGTTTTAATGGATAAAGTTATAAAACGCACATTCACGAGCATTGCCAACAACGTAGGTGGAGGATTATATATTAACTACCATGAAAGTAAAGTTTAGAACGTATCGTTTGTCATAATTTTCATTGATCATAAAGTAGTTCAATCACTGAAACAGATTTTTGAAATTAAAACTTCTTTCGCAGCGTTGGGCACTTAAACTTTTTGGGTGAGTATAAAAAATGTTAAACTCGCGTCAGAGGTAAGACGGAGGGAGATTTTAAGTACCAGGATATCAGCATCCTCTAAGAGCTTATTTTGAAATACGAATGAAGCTAAGAGTCGCGTTCGATTTTTGAAGTGTACGTTAATTTCGCCGCTTCGCTAGTGGTACAAGGTGTGGAATAACAGTGTATTCTCTCAAGCGAGCGCAGTTCGAATCTCGTGTAGAAAAAGTTTTTTTTATTAAATAACCTAAATATAATGCTAATGGTACTGAACGTAGTAAGTAGTAACCGGCATTATAACAATGGAAATAAAAAAGGCAAGGCACATAGATCGGATGAGCGCTGAGAGATAGATCAAAAGAGTATTTTCATGTAGACCAAGAGACGATTAGAGGTCGAGGTCATCCACCAAAACAATGGGCGAATGACATCAGAAGACACGCCGGCGCTTACTGGATGCAAGTGTCGGGTGACAGAACTATTACTATCAAAATTTTGAACAACAAGCGATGAGAAGCGGACACTGGCATCTGTACTTCATAAAATGTACCTAATTAAAATGGAAGAGGTAGAAATGGGTACCTTAGGAAACGTAACTTACTTGCATCCAACAAAGGCTGGTTGAGTTTTTTCGAAGTATTTGTAAACATGTCACCACAAGTTGTTTGAAGAAGAAGTATGTTATGACTTATCTCCAAACAAACATTATCTTCTAGATTTGTCTGTTTACCAAGCATTCCATGCAGAGATAAAAATTTGCAGCGTTGTTTGTCAATGGGGCCCCGAAAGTAAAAATAAAGTTACTACCTGAATGACGCCACAAACAGCCAACGACACAGCATTTTTCATCGGAAGTATCACTTCAATGAATTATTAATGATAATAAAGTTTGTACTCTACTTGTACATAACACGCAAGTGCTAAGGAAATAAACCACATCGATACTTAAAAACAAAAAAATACATCCGTAGATTACCGTAGATTATTCTTCTTAGAAACGAAATTGTATCAAGATATACAGTATTACCTAGTTAAAGAAGCGATAAGACGAGACAAGTAAAGGAAGTTTGATTATGGTTAAGCTACAATCAGTGGTGTGGAAAGATAAAGAGTGGTGATCTAACACACAAACAGCCCGTTTAAAACGTTATGAAAAAAAACGATAGATATAATACCGGTATATTTAATGTCGTTTGTGTTTAAAATTTCGTTCAAACCAATTCTTTATTCCTTCATAACGTTATATCGTATCATAACGGAAAGAAAATTGTACAGAAACTTACACTAGAGGCTCAGCTATTCTTAAAAGTAGATAGATAGATAGATAAAAACTTTAAGTAGTATAGATTTTAATAAAATGTACATTTCTATTTACAAGAGCATTCAATAAAAAGAACTGGACTCATAAAGTTGAGGCTGTGAAGTTCTGAAGTGGCGATTGTACCGAAAAGTGAAATGTTGGTAGGCCTCCCTTAAGACGGGCGGATGATCAGGTAAGTCATCAGCTGCGAGTACCACAAAACCTATCGTCGTGGAGACCCTCGGAGAAGGCCAACATATTAGAAGAGCGGACTCTTCCAACGCGTCAAAAACTTGGACTAGGTACTCGTAATACCCAAGTAGTTGTTTTTATTCGTGTTAATAAAACAGTCAATTAAAGAGCAATTAATTAATTCAACCTTCTATGTTTTCACTTTCTGCCCTACCGTTCTTCTCGAGAAGAAAATTTATCACCAAACTTTCTGCCACTTGTAAGTTGTCTGTCTTTTAATTTACATTTTACTTTTGGGCAATGACTTGAGGCGCCGGCAAGGAGTTGTAAACTTTATTCTGAGAGTCGTAGAATTCATTAAAGTTTCTTTAGACGATAGCTCGGATCACGAAATGAGGGGCCGAGGTACATAAAAAAAGAGTAAGTACAAAATTTGTGTCATTAATATAAATGGTTAGGTATACCTATTCAGAATTTTAGCGCACGTGACGTTTAGAAGACATCGCTTAATTTAAGTATCTTTTCAATTTCATAATAATTATCGTATACAGCCAGTTATTATGAGATTAAAAAGATGCTCAAGAACTTACACACATAGGGTCTATAACTTTTAATCATACATGAATATCTGTTAATATTAAGTAGGTACATATTACGACAAGTAAAATGGTGGTACTTTTGTACTTTTATTCTTGCTTTTAATACTTGCTTCGTTCTTTAATAAAATCATTTTGCGGGTTTGTCAAGCCTATTAAAATAAATGCTATACATTATTTCACAGACTGACATGTGTCTCTGTGCTTCCATAAACTCAATGTACACACGGCAAAATAATTCGGTAAGCATAGGCACGCACACAAACGTCGTCTATGTGTTGAGTACCGACATGAACATTACGTAGAATCCACATGTGAATGTGTGAGTGAGTTCGATCGTATATCTACCCTCTCAGTACAGTTTTTTTTAGTAATAAGATAAATAAGTAATGTCGCTGTAAATTACCTATTTTTATTATATAAACAACAACAATAACTATAAAATAACAATGAAGAAAGTTGCAATTATTTTAGTTAGGTAGTTTATAATAAACTAAGTTAAAAATAATTACAAATTAAACTAAAAAATCCCCTTGTGGTATCGTGCCTGGCTCAAAGGTTTAAAAATTCAATATCTCCGGTTTAAGTTAATTCTACAGAAATAATGTAAAAGTATTGTTTTATTGTTGCATTTTCCTAAAAACATTTTACATTATTATCTTACATTGGATATTGTCATCGCAAGTGTAAGGCAAGAGAAGGCACCCCGGATCGAGTCTTACTTTGACCTTGAATCTTTAAATTTATGCAATCTGACGCATTGAACTATTATTACCAGCGTAGTAGCTACCATCTCACTGATTCAACGTGTTATATTTTTATTTCTCATCAAGTCTGGTCTGAGATTCAATTCCAACATTTCCAACCAATATTCCTTACAACCAGCATCGCCATTTAAATAACATCCAAAAATGTCATTTCTTCTAGGATTCGAACTCGGTTTACTAGAGAGCGAGTGCACAAATCAAGCATCCGACTTGCCTTTGTGACCGCTGAGCCACCGAGACATTTAATATAGTTGGTGAATTTATGAATTACTACGTCCAAACTGTGACTACTGCATTTGCAATGTGTAAATAGTTGTTTAAAGAGCTTTGAAATAAGGTTGAAATTTGCTAGACGATGCACATTTTATTAATTGCCGTCTAACAATATAAAGTATATTCTACCCTCAAATTATTAGTAATATGAATTTGTCAACGCTAGCCACCATTCGTTACGCCTTGTTTTACAAGTGGTTTTACAACAACGAACTGTTTAATTTTGCCTTTGAAATACCTTGTGATTTGCAAAATATGGATAGTCATCATCTTTTTTGAAAAGAGCAGAAATTATTGTTCTTTACGAACAAAATATTTCTATAAGGAATCGCAACTCGTTTATTGATATCGGTAAGTAGACAAAATGTCTGATAAAATAATTACTTCTTATTTTACATCAAATTTCTTCATGGTGTTAAAAACAATGATTTATTATTGTATCCGTAATGTATTCAAATAACTTTCTTTGACGAAGAATGTTTTTTATTAAACTTCATTTATTTTGCAGCGGCAGACTTCAATTATGGATTCACCGCTATGCAGACTTCGGGCACGATAAGAATATTCCTTCTGTGTCAAAACAAGAAGTCTCATCTTCACGCCATTTGACATAAGTAGTTGCCGCACACGCTAAAGGGACCTATTTCACATCAACGAGAGACAATGTTACCTACGTTGTGTGCGACTTCATCTGCATGTTGCAGGATAGCATTGTCGTAACTCGTAAACCAGCAAAAAAAAATACTTCAACGGATCAGCCAGCATAGAAGAAACCGAATGAACTTTGATCGTGAATATTTATAATTTTGATTCGAATAGGTAATAATGTAGTGATTTTTAGTGATGAAAAACCATTTACGTCTGAAAAAGATGGACGAAAAATTTTGTGGCGAAAAGTGCTTGGATGTCATCCATGGGATTTGTGAGTTAGTGGGTTGGGGGTCGTAATAACAGTGCTAAAAAAAAGTGATGTGTGACCTATTTCGTGCATAACAATATTATTGTGTCATAGTCAAAGACTGGCTGAGCACCCAACAAGATTCCTTAACTGTTATTAACTGGGATCCATCTGATATAAAATCCAAAGCAAATTTAGGTAGCTTAGTCACTTGAAAGTGGAGATTTAATCCAGTGTGCAATGATGTTATTGTTAATGGCTGTCATTTAACATGTTGATTCATTTCACCACTGACTTTATTTCTCAACAAATAAAACGTTTCGTTCATCTTTCTCAGACTTAAGTAAACTTAATAAATCGGAAATTCTTATAAATGATACTCTTTTCAAAACCCTTGTTAATTCGAATAAATTACATCTTAAAAATAGCCCTTTTGTGGTGTGCATTCAATTTACCATTTGTATTGTAATTTTAAATTATGTTTGTAACAGAAATTTTTAATTAACCTAAAATCATACTGGTCACTATAGTGTGTGTTGTTTTACGAATAAATGTTGTCCTTCTTCTGTTATATTATAAGCATGCAGTTTTATTTTGCTAATTTAATTAGTTATAGTCTTATGGTAATAATAATTACTTAAATGTTGTAATAAACAATTTGAAACAATGATTTTATTTTCTTATTTTGTTCTTTTACTTTCTTTTTTTCTTGTTTGAAGTAGTCATGATTTGGTTTTGAGATAGTTATAAATAAAAAATAAAAAAATAGACACATTTGAGCAAGATTCGAACCGAGGTCTTTAACATTCATAGTCCTAATCAGTACGACTGAGCCACCGCGCTCATATTATTCATGACGAAATTATTGTTCCATTGAGCAAAATCGTTTGAATAACAATAACCTATACAATAAGAGATATGTGAAGGTAGTCAGAGAACACAATCAGCACACATAGGCCATGTTAGTGTGAATACTCGTGTGGATACAAAACCATTTTGTTGTGTGTGTAATTAAGGCAGCGGATAGGTGCGGATGTGTGTATAGAATGACGCACATGGACAACTAGGGTGCATACCGAATAGTTTTGCTGTGTGTACCTATATTCTGATGCACTACTATCTTAACTAAAATCTACTTTGACGTACGGTTTAACAACTACGGATGTATCAGTACAATAGATGTTCGTGTCGTATCAATTTCTGTGCGATTTGTCTCGTCTGCGTACAACAGTTAAACATTGGTCACGTTTTGCAGTTTAATTATTGTTGAAGGTAAGACATTGGCGAATCCTTTTCAGACAGCTGAAGGTTGCATAAAAAAAGTTCTAAGTCGATCAGCCCTGATACTATATCATCATCATCATATCAACCGAAAGACGTCCACTGCTGGACATAGGCCTCCCCCAAGGCTCTCCACTCGGACCGGTCCTGTGCCTTCCGCATCCACCGCGATCCCGCGATCCTGATCAGGTCATATTATATCATACGATATTATAACACTGTACCAAAATATATACCGAGTAAATAGTAAATTATTTTTATTAGTTCTTTTTCCTTCTTTTCATATTTTTGTTTCACTTTGACCATTAGAGACTTTATATTTCATTATACATCTCTACTATAGACTAATATAATTTAAGGTATGTACCTAGTTACTTAATTAACGTAGCATTCGTTTGTAACTATTTGGCTGTCACTTTGACATTTTCTTCTGAGGTAACATAGCATTTTGCCATGGATTTTATAACAACGCCCCATCATTTGACCGACAATCGTTTGCCAAATGTATCGTTTTACCACCAACATTTTGACAACCCTTTAATATCTGCTAAGCCGTGACTTTTAAAAACCTAAAAAACTTTTTGAGTGGCTTACATTAGGTTAGGTTAGGTGTGTATTTAACTTTTTCAAAAAGTTGTCGAATGAATTGTTTGTCAAACGTTTTTTCGGTCTAATCCTACTTTCTACTAATATTATAAATGCGAAAGTTTGTGACGATGTGAGTGAGTGAGTGTGTATGTTTTTGTTCCTTCTTCACGCTAAAACGACTAGACGAATTTGGATAAAATTTGGAACGAAGATAGCTGGTATCCTAGATTAAAACATAGGCTACTTTTTATCCCGGAAAATAGCACAATTCCCGGGGGAAAGCCATAAACATGTCAAATGCTAATTCTACGCAGACGAAGTCGCGGGCAGAAGCTAGTCATTTATGTATAACACGAATGGGCCAAAAACGTACTTCCTATTCTACATTTTCTGTAACTCATTACATTAATGTTACATCCACGTTCTCAGTGTAATGTAACGTCTTGATTTTAAATTCAGTCGCACAATTTATCATCTTGTACGTTATCCACCATTTTGTTATGGTTTGCTTCCGCTGGTCGAGCGCTGGTATTTTTTAATTATTAAAATGTTACTTCGCGATTGACTGATAAAAATGGTAGAGTCAGTTACTTTTCTTTTCGTACCTAACTAAATTTAGTTTGGTTTTTAGCGTAACGAAAACGAAAGTGGATATAAAAAATAAGTGATAGATAGATACCTAATCGGTAATAAGATTTCTTTTGTTTTATTAATCGACGTTAAGTTACTTTAACAATAACGTTCAATATCCTTCCACGCTATCCTGGGAGCAAAGAAAAAACATAGAACTAATGAATAAATAAATAAATTATAAAGCTGTGATGGTTTAAACTTCGTTACATATATATACTACTACCAAAAAAATGTTCGCCTATCCAAATACAACTATTTAGACGGCAAAGGGGGGACACTTGTCTTGACTCTAACGATAGTAAGAACTAGCTTAATATTTCGCTAACGGATCCCTGAATTGAAAAATGGTTTTTCAACACCCACAATATTTTTGAACGACCTTTCTAACGACACCCCGAGTAAAAAAAAATCGTCCTCACATTACGTGTACCTAGAGGAGATTCCCTAAAAAAAATATCCAAGATTTTATTTTACCACTGTCGGCATACACGCATGTCAAATTACAACTTTCTAGTACTAAAAATCTTTGAGCTTACCTGCGGACAGACAGACAAACGGACGACCATAACGAAGCTATAAGGGCTCCTTGTTGACTACGGAACCCTAAAAAATGAGGGCCCTGCAATTACGAACAATCTAATACCAACTGGAATACCAGTTGCATCTGTCCCGCGCAGATGGTAAAAGCCCATCGAGGGAATGGGCATAGAAATCATATTATAGGCGATGCGGCTAGCAACCCATCACTATTTTGATTCCCCTTTCCACCTTTGCCCACAATCATGCTAAACGTAGTCTGTAGGTCTTGTTATCTTAGACTCTGTTTACCCCGTAAGGGATAAAACGTGATTTATTTGTGTGTGTGTGTATTTTTATTCATAGTCAACCATCTAATCTAACTATCTAATCTAACTAATATTATAAATGCGAAAGTATGGATGGATGGATAGATGGATGGATGGATGGATGGATGGATGTTTGTTTGTTTGTTACCTACTCAATGACGCCAGAACGGGCCAACGGATCTGGATGAAATTCGGCATAGATAGAAAAATGTCTGGAATAGCACATAGGCTACTTTTTATCCCGGAAAATTGCGTAGTTCCCGCGGGATAGCGATAAACGAATTCTTTGCAGACGAAGTCGCTGGCAACAGCTAGTAGTATTTATAAATAGGAGGCGATTTGAACATTCCTGACACTCTGGTATTAGAACCCACGTCAGTGATGACGTTAAACGATTAGCGGACTGAGCAGGTAATTGAATTAAGCCCTATAGATTAAAATCAGACTACATTATAATCAATAGCTATTTCCACATAGTCGTAGGTACGAAAGTGACAAATGCCGTGGTATAGAGGGGCCTTACCATGACGTCTTGATAATGCTCCCCTGAAATAAAATGAAATGAAATGAAATTTCTTTATTTGCATAACATTATGTCCATTTAGATGTTCAGAAAAATAATGTGTGAGTTCAGATAATGCTAAATACCTTTTTTAAGTAGGCATGCAAAGTAATATTATTTGGTCTTAAGATCTAAACTGATTTAAATAAATTTATATTAATACTAGCTTTTTCCCGCGACTTCGTCCGCGTAGACTTCATTTATTGACAAATAGCTTTTGGCCACGGCTTCGCTTGTGTGTACCAGGAGTATTTCAATCCCGTTTTTTTCCCGTTCCCGTAAGAATTTCGTGAAATGCTCTCTTAATGCTCCCTACACTCCCCAAAGAACCCACTTGCCAAATTTCAGCTTTCTACGACCAGTAAAACGAAAAATCCCGTTTTTTCCCGTTCCCGTGGGAATTTTGGAAATTCCTCTCTTAATGCTTCTTTATACTCTCCAAACAACCTAAATGCCGAATTTCAGCGTTCTACAACCAGTAAAACAAAAAGTTCCGTTTTCCCGTTCTCGTGGAAATTTAAAAAAATGATCTTTTACAGCTTCTCTACACTCTTCAAGCAACCTACATGCCAAGTTTCAGCTTTCTGCGACAAATAAAACGAAAAATCCCGTTTTTTCCCGTTCCCGTGGGAATTTTGGAAAGTCCCCTCTTAACACACACTACACTCCCCAAGCAACCTACATTTCGAATTTCAGCTTTCTACAACCAATAAAACGAAAAGTCCCGTTTTTCCCGTTCCCGTGGGAATTTCAGGAAATTGTCTCTTAGTGCTTCCCTACACTCATCAATCGACCTACATGCAAAGTTTCAGCTTTCTACGACCAGTAAAACGAAAAATCCCGTTTTTCCCGTTCCCGTGGGAATTTTGCAAAGTCCTCTTTAAATGATTCTCTACACTCCCCAAGCAACCTACATGTCGAATTTCAGCTTTCTACAACCTGCACTGCAGTATAACAAAAAATCCGGTTTTTTCCCGTTCATTTCCGTCAGAATTTTGGGAAATCCTTTCGTAGTGCTCCCTTATACTCCCCAAGAACCTGAAGGCCAAATTTCAGTTTTCTACGATCAATAAAACGAAAATTCGATCCCGCAAAACTGAATATAAATCTCGTTTTTTCCTTATCCTGTTGGAATTTTCGAAAATCCTTAAAACTGTTTTTTACTATTATTATAATCACCTACTTCTATGCCAAATTTGAAGTCTAGTAATTATAGTTCATAGGATTTCGTTGAACTGAATATATAAATCCCGTTTTTTCCTAATCCCGTGAGAATTTCCAAAAATCCTGAAATTATTTTCTTAATTTTGTAATCATCTACTTGTGTACGAAATTTGAAGTCTATATTTATTAAGTATAGTTACTGAGATAGGGTCACTCGGAATCGAATATAATAAATCCCGTTTTTTCCCGTTCCCGTGGAAATTTGTGTGTGTGTGTGTGTGTGTGTGTCAGGTAGGTATGTGTGTTGTTGTTTTCGTAATCAGCGACCCGATAAACCGTACAAACAATACTACCCACTATAATATAATAATAATAATACCCACGTTGATTTTCAGACTTTGTCACCCCCTATCCCCTTTTAGGGGTTGAATTTTCAAAAAACCTGAAACAGGTATTTACTCATTTATCGTTAGGATTACTCCTGTGAAGTTTCGAATAAAATAGTCTAACTAATCTTGTTTCCCCATACAAACTTTGGACCCCCATTTAACCCCTTTAGAGGTCGAATTTTGAAAAATCCTTTCTTAGTGCACCCCTACACCTTATAAGGAACCTACGTGCCAAATTTGGAATCTCTAGAACCAGCGGTTTGGGCTGTGCGTTGATATGTCAGTCAGTCAGTCAGTCAGTCAGTTTCTTCTTTTATATATTTAGATTTTTTTATCATATTTACAAATATAACACAATTAGTATTTATTTACACGCAAAATATTCTTGTAAGCTATAAAAATTCTTATCTGAGAGCTATTTTAGAAGCGCTTTTTTAAAGTTTTTCTGTGGCAAGATCAATAGATTAGGGTGGCAGCTTGTTATAAATTTTTATAGCCATAATGAAAACGTTGTTTCGACACAGTGCCAATCTACATTTAGCCTCCTGGATCCTCCGGTCCTCACTTGAGGACATAACATTTCAAAAAATCTACAGCTAAATTTCAAACCCGCTTAAAAAATTAATACGAATAGAACGTTTTCGAACGAAACTGTCAACCTAAAAAAAATAAGGACCAAGTCATAGATGACCAATTAGCGATCAGAGCCGCTTGACATGTGACACCGCCGGCCACACCGTGCCCCGCGGTAAGTAAATCCAGATTTATCTCACTGAAATTCGGCTGCCCCACGGAAAAAGAAAGTAACTAACATTTTTGTCAAAACCGGTGTTTTTGTATTTTTGGCACTTTTAGATGGTAACGGATGTTGCTACATTCTTGGAATCCCCAAAAGAGCCTTAGTTTTAGAGATAAATTTTCACCAAACAAAGTAACTGCAGGCACTGACTCAAAATATCTACGGAAAAATAAAGTAAACCGCAATTACAAAGCATAAATGAAGTAATTGCATGTCGTTTACTTTGTTTTTAAGTTGTAATTTGATCCACTTTGTTTTTTGTTTGGTAAATTGTTTTTTTATTGTGACTCTGATTTAGTTAAAACAAAAGTAAATAGCGTTACTTCATTTTTGTATTGAAAAAAAGCGTCATAATTACCAATTTATCTACGCAATAACAAAGTAACTAAATGTCAAGGGAAAAAGAAAGTACTTGAATGACAGTTACTTTCTTTTTACAATTTTATTTTAACAAACTTCGTTTTTAAGCATCATTTACTTTGTTTCTATATTGTTAAACTGCTTCCAATATACACCTATGATGTTTTATTGTATATTGGTATCTATAATAATTTAATATCTTATCACACTAAGCAATACCCCGGGTCCCCCAAATGACAATCCAAGTACCAAAATTCTTTCTAGACAGTGTATAATCATTTACTTTTTAAAATCGCTTAATAAGTAACAAGGTTAATAGGCAAACATAGGGTTGTGGTTATCCACAGCCCTATGTTTGCCTATTTTAACCTTGTTACTTATTAAGCGATTTAAAAAAGTAAATGATTATACACTCTCTAGAAAGAATTTTTAATCTTTAAATTTTTCCCTAACACTTGTAAAAACAAGGTAACTACTATTACTTCATTATTTAAATTTTAACTTGTGTTAGGAATATGCTTATTAGCAATTAAAAAATAAAGTAAAAGTATTTACTTTGTTTTTAAATTGACACATTTATTTAAAAATAATTAATTTACTACGGAAAAACATTTTTTGGCATTTAAAAGAGAATTAAAAACAAATTGTCATAAAATTGTTATACAATAAGTAGAGCAAATTATTTGACACATTACTACTTTTAAAAAATGGTGGAATAGTTAAAAGAACGTTTTAAATTAAGTTTTTTCGGTTTTTTCGCTCTCCTGTAAAATTTACTAAACTGCAGTTACTTTCTTTTACCATGGAGCAGCCGAATTCTAATTATACATTTTTGTTTTGTTTTGATTAGTAAATTTTTGGTATATTTCGCATGTTAGTAAGTTAATTTCCTCCAGAAAATTTAAAATCTTTAGCTTTATGCAGGTTTGAAGTTTATGTACTCGTGCGAGTACAAGCGGTCTTAACATTGTAGTTTATGTTCTCGTACGAGTACAAGCGGTCTTAACGATGTAAGATATGTTGATATTATATGAAAGTTAACTATGTTTTTCTTGCAATTTTCAGGCTTAAAGGACTATGAAATAAAGGAGTACTTCAGTTTCGACCAATCCGACGATTTTTCCGAGGGCGACGATGCCTATGTCAAAAATAATCTTGAATGGTACATAATGGCCTCGTTATATCTGATTTTAAAGATTATTAATTATAATTGATGACAGTTTTCTGCAAAAAAATGATTTTAGGAACAAATTGGACTGCCATTCTGAAACAAATAAATCTTTTGGACTAACTTTAATACGTAAAATACGTACGTACGCAGTATTATTCCATTTTTACTTGTAGATAGTTACGCCTGTGCTATAATATGTACAAATAAATAACATTTGTAAGAATATATGGAAATAAAGTTCATTCATTATTGTATTTCATTTTATTTGATACTGTCTCGAGTGAGAACAATGTCCTCATGTACTCGTCTGAGGACATAAGGAAAAATCCAGGGGAAAACACCATGATTTTTTTTACTAATTTTCCGATATTAAGGGATACCTATTAAGTCGATTTTTGTAAAGAAATATCAGTTTCGGCAAAATCGATACCCCCAGGATCCAGGAGGTTAGAGTAATAAGGAAACTAATTTAAAAAGTCTTCCAACCTTTATCAACGCTTATTGCCACTTATATTTGTTAGATACTACAGATATAACATACAAGCTGCAATTCAATAAACGAAATTCTACTTTCACGTTTATTCCGTAAGGATGCGACGTATGAACATCATTAAAACATATAATCTTATATGTTAATTAATATACGTTTACACGGCTCACTACTCGTGTTGATCACCTTTACGCAGTAATATGAGTAAGAACATAATAGCTATCATAAGTTCTCGGTGATAACTCAGAGATATCACAGGTGAGATTTTAGTGAGTTCTTACGTGAGATCAAAGGCGATCTTGATATTAAGGCGCGAAAATAGGTACATGATTCACCTAGTTGATTATTTGTAAAAATAACTAAATAATGCAACTTAGTTATACCTAAGTGAAATGTAATAAGTTAGTGTAAATTAAAATGCTAAATTAGAGCGACTTTTCACCGTCGGGGCGACATTAAAAATTAGTTTGAGGTTTTTTTTATTCGTGTTCGTGAATTGATGTCGTGGACTTTAATTTCGTCTACATGCCAAAAACTGAATCGCATGGGCAATATCGATTTTAAAATTTATCAAAATAACCCCCATTTTATTTTTTATTGGGTACTCAATAATTATGAGTTCTTTTGTCCAATCCCAATTCGAATCGAATCCCAATTAATATGTTTCAATTCTCACTCACAACATTTTTTTACAAACTTCTACGTGCAAGTCATGGCTGTCTATTTTTCTATAAGTAGTCATTAATCTTTGTTATGTCAATTTTATGTAACTTTTAATATGTTTTTGTTTTTTAATTACTGTGATTGTCATAATAAACTTTTTCTCTCTTTCTTTCTTTATTCATAAAATCGTTATTATTTATTAAGTTACGTATGGTTTCTTCGCATTCTAAGATAGGCACCAATAAAGTTATTAAAAGTCCCATAGTACCTTCCCACGCACCAGTACATTTTCAGATGAAAAAAAAAACTCACATTGTTCTCAACTTTTCCCGTGGACTTGCAATTAGGTACCCTCGATAATTGCGACTAATCGGTCGTGACGGAACAACTTGTAGCACACGCGATCCGGTATGCAAAACACGCGATCCGATTGAGATGCGAGTTATTAACACTCCACTTGCTCCGAGGGCAGTGGTAGCACCGCAGCGTTGCCAACATTATAACCTTTTGGTTTGCCGTAGGTTTAAAAGCACAATAACACCTTAATGATGCCTAAAATGTGGTCCGAACCTATTTATAAACCACTTACACTAAAAATAATAAGTAATAAAAAAAAACTAATTAAATAAAGTAAACTAAAGCTATACCTACCTAAAATCCTACTAATATTATAAATATGCGAAAGTTTGTGACGATGTGAGTGAGTGAGTGTGTATGTTTGTTCCTTCTTCACGCCAAAACGACTGGACGGATTTGGATAAATTTTAAAACGAAGATAGCTGGTACCCTAGATTAAAACGTAGGCTACTTTTTATCCCGGAAAATAGCATAGTTCCCGCGGGATAGCGAAAAACATGTCAATTACTAATTCTGCGCGGACGAAGTCGCGGGCAGAAGCTATAAATACAATAAAAAAACCGGCCAAGTGCGTGTCAGGCCACGCTCAGTGTGGGGTTCCGTAGTTGCCTATCACAATAGGCGGATACTATGAACACAATTGAGTTTTAGGGTGCGACAACACCGCCGCTTAAAAAACGGTGACGTTACGGAATCGCAACAAAATGTATGAAGAAACGGTGAGAAAACGTGACGCATACGACACGTCACTGCGTATACGCGGTGGTTTGGTCGTACCCTAACTCGTTAAATTATAAAGCTGTGATGGTTTAAACTTCGTCACATATACCACTACCAAAAAAAATTTCGTCGATCCAAGTACAACTATTTAGATGGCAAAGGGGGGACACTTGTCTTGACTCTGACGATAGTAAGAACTAGCTTAATATTTCGCTATCGGATCCCTGAATTGAAAAATGGTTTTTCAACACCCACAATATTTTTGAACGACCTTTCTAACGACACCCCGAGTAAAAAAAAATCGTCCTCACATTACGTGTACCTACCTAAAGGAGATTCCCTAAAAAAATTATTCAAGATTTTATTTTACCACTGTCGGCATACACGCATGTCAAATTACAACTTTCTAGTACAAAAAAGCCGTGGTAGCCTAGTGGTTTGACCTGTGGCCTCTCAAGAAGAGGGTCGTGGGTTCGAATCCCGGGCTCGCACCTCTGAGTTTTTCAGAATTTATGTGCGATATCTCATTTGAAATTTACCATGAGCTTTTCGGTGAAGGAAAACATCGAGAGGAAACCTACACACAACTGCGAAGAAATTCAATGGTGTGTGTGAAGTTCTCAATCCGCACTGGGCCCGCGTGGGAACTATAGCCCAAGCCCTCTCATTCTGAGAGGAGGCCTGTGCCCAGCAGTGGGACGTATTATAGGCTGGAGAGAGAGAGAGAGAGAGAGTACAAAAATCTTTGAGCTTACCTGCGGACAGACAGACAAACGGACGACCATAACGAAGCTATAAGGGCTCCTTGTTGACTACGGAACCCTAAAAAAAGAGGGCCCTGCAATTACGAACAATCTAATACCCAGGGCCGTCTTTAAACTATTTGAGGCCCTGGGCACATTAGGATCATGGGGCCCCTATGACCTAAATATCGGTTATCATTTGGTAATCTGGCAGGAACTAGGGGGCCCCATTCGATCGCGGGGCCCTGGGCACGTGCCCATAGTGCCCAGTGGAAAAGAGGGGCCTGCTAATACCAACTGGAATACCAGTTGCATCTGTCCCGCGCAGATGGTAAAAGCCCATCGAGGGAATGGGCATAGAAATCATGTTATAGGCGATGCGGCTAGCAACCCATCACTATTTTGATTCCCCTTTGAATGTACAGAATGTCCAACATCCTCCTCCTCCGCCACAACATAGGGAGCCATTGATATGAATGCAGCAATTTGCAATGATTGCAGGATCCCAGGTATTACGTGATTGAATAACACAGTCATGCCCCGACCGATTCTAGTTCTTGTCAAGCCTTGACTAACATAATGTGAGTAACAACTTCATCATTATCAATTGATTGTTGGGTTCTAATTGTTCAAGGTTAGATCATGTAACTACAATACACACACACACACACACACACACACACACACACACACACACACACACAGAGAGAGGGAGAGAGAGAGAGACATCGTGACAATCTTATAACACCCATCTTTTTGCGTTGAAGGTTAAAAACAGAATCTACCTCTATGTGTTAACTGTAAGAGAATACGAAACTGTGATCTTTGTTGACCATATTAATATTGAAAATGAAAAATGAAAAAAGTTTATTTCTTTTTAGGTTTACACATTATAGTATCAAGGTTGGGACCTCCTAGTAAGCATAGGAATACTTGTGTCAGGAAGTCCCGCTAATATTGTTCGACCGATATTGTGTTATAATTATAACTCGTAAAGCTTTCAAGTTTACTTGCATGTGTAAGTAGAGGTGATTAGGTGATGAAAGGGCGTTTTCCAAAAAAAAAAAGTCCACATTATAATTTTTTCCAGAATTTAATATGGGTTTTCTTACTCATAATCGTTTACCCTATCGATCCTTATACAAGGAAAAATGTGTCCCTAAATTTCCGTCACTTTATTTTAATCTGTATGTATGAAACGTGACGAGCAGGAAAAAAATCCATAGTGAAATCTGGGACACATTGTTTCTTGTATGAGAATCGATAGAGTAAACGATTCAGAGTAAGATAAACCCAAAATATTTAGTTATCTTACTTTAGTTATCTGAAATAAATGATTATTATTATTATTATTAAAATATTTAAATTTTGGAAAAAAATGTACATGTGGACTTTTTTTTGGAAAACGCTCGAAAACTATTTGAACGCTTAGCAAAAATTGCCGCATTAAGAGTCACTCGCGTAAAAGAAATCACCGTGTGACAGCCGTGTGCTGTAGTTACTCCGCTATCTGTTTATCAACATCGAGCTAGTTTTAAATCCCACATGCAGCAATGTTTAAAGTTTTTTTTGATGTTCTAAAGATGTTTCGTAACACCAGAAAACACCGTGAAACCAAACGAGTTGTACACGATTCAACCTTGACTTTGATACATCTTGAACGATCACTCAGGCCGCAGCATTGGAGTGTTAAATAGGAGATAAATTGAGAAAGATATCATTCAGTTCCGTTCCGTGATCGAAGAAATTATAACAATAAAATCATGCGCAAATGTACTAGCATTTGTGAAGTAAAAGTGCATCATAAAATTTAATTACATTATTGTCCACAATCAAACTGTATCGATTACTAGATCGTGACGTTGTCATTTGCAATTTTCATTACCACTTTATGGTCTCTTTCTGACTTTAATTTGTTTTAATCATGCGTCTTGTTAGGATTGTTAACAAATACAAATACAAATACAAATACAAATACATTTATTTCGAAATCATAGGTAGGATATACAAGATCATAGGAATTATTAGAATAGTACAGCTATGATTTGCCGTTTGGCGTTCAAAGTATACCATCACATAATAATATCATCAAAATTTAAACAGGCATCATTAAAACAAGTACATATAGTCATAAAATGGAATTTCAATTAAATTGTCATTGAAAAAAAAAATTACACACAAATAATAATAATAACATAATAATAATAATAATTACATTATTATTATTATTATTAATTAATTAATTATTATTAACGGAGTTAAGGTTCCAGTTTTTTATGTGCAAGTTATTAATACTGTAAAAGGCTCTTATGTAATGTTTGAAGAACATCAATTAGATCCAGTTTATAAATCTACCAATGCAAAGTTAGCGATATGCATACCATTATTAAGTTATTACACATCCACTTAAGAAACACGGTCCGTTATTAAAGCCAGTTTGCTCCAGTCATTATTATGATAAAAGTTAAATGCAAGTATACTTTTCGCACAATATCTTTGCAAGGCCCATTCCAGCATTTTTACGGACGCCATGAAATACCGCTTACTTTGCATATCCGAGACAATTTTGTTTTATGAGCCCAATATAAGTTAAGTGAGGGTAATATTTTTATACGCTATCTAGAAATGGAATAATTGAGACAGAAATGCCGCTTCTTATATCTCATTTGAACAATTAGATGCGTGACGCAACTTACTACAAAAGGCGTTCTCTAGATGTTGTGATTGCGTAAATACTTACAAGTGCCAAATGCTATGGACAGGTTACGCAAATTTTAGGAAGTTGTTACCGAAGCTGGACGTATTCAAGACGAACTGGACCATACTGGACCGTCATTGTCTGCGGAGTCCTATTCATTATCGTGTTTCGTAAATACGGTACAACTTGCACTTTCAAATCGGCGTGGATGACTAGGCACGTCTGGAACTTTCTCCGTTTTTGAGAATGACATGTCAGCTGCCTATAACGCATCTATGGATTCTCTCTGTACTAGTGCTTCTTCGGATTTCTTTCCATTTTTAATTTCATTTTGCGTGACGTCACAGCGATTGTATTGCTTCTTGCAGCACCGGTCATTTGCGCTCTAACATGAGTACGCGACGGCCGCGTACACCGTTAGTCAATACGAGAAACGGTAATTCGAAAACGCGCACGTTTGCGTTTTGAGTTCGAGTTGAATCAAAACAAATAGTTGTTTACTGTTGACGCGAAACTGCGCGTGGACTGATAAACGTTTGTTGCAGTGCATCAAGAGAAAAGTGTGACGTTTTGAGAAAAAATGTTCGGTCATTAAAGAACAAGGTAAGCTTAGTTTTTACTTCGTTTGTTTTGTTTTCTTTTTGCGCTGAACCGTTCCATTAAGGTGAGAAGGTCTTCAGTTTGTTTGTCGGAACAAATGCGGATCTTTTTCTACAAACGCTGCTCACTTTATTTATACTTCAGCGTCTCGAGCTGCGATGTTTGCGTTATGATTATTAGACTTAACACGTTTCCACTATTTTTTATTCAGTACCTATGTAGTTTGCAATGTATTTTTGTTATTCAGTATTGAAACAAAACTATTAGCTATAGGATATAGTAAAAATAGTTCTTTTAAGATAAATAATTGCAACCTCTAATAAATAAAACATACAGTAAAGTAGGACGTCTACAGAAACAAAAACTACTTAGAGTAATTGTCATTTGAACTCTCGTGACACAATACATGATGGATGACCCTAGAAGATGATCCTCCTAAAAGGTCGAAATGGTCGACTTACTGTGGGTCAAACTGTTTCTCCAGTTTATAAGATACAGTTATATACCTAATTATCTCGACAAAATTTGAAGTGCTTTTTACCACTTATATCAAAAATATTTTCAGTAAAACTTTGGTCGAATGTAGCCTTAGTGTATTAATTTTAACCTCATCAAGTGATGTGAAATTGTGACAAAAATTAAGACTTTGGCTTAAAGTTCTTGCTACCAAGCCACAAACTCAAAAAACAAAAAAAAAATTTTTGGTCGTATTTCGAAATCGCGACATACGTGGTCGCGAGTGGCATTGTGTTCAAAAACGTCAAAAAAAATCAGAAAGCCCATAATAAACAGAAATTCCGAAAAATTCAAGTAATCTTTCTTGAGAGGTCATAGGTCAGACGTAACGTCATGTGTGCGGACATGTGACATTGGATCTATGTGAAAGTGGTTGGGCAAATATTTCTGCACGAAACCATATACAAGTTGAAAATCGTTCAGGAATATTTCAGCAGGTTAGGTTAGTTTTACTAAATAGCCATGTCAATGTTTTACAAGATTTTTGAATCATACAAGTACATAGTTGACTTTTAAGTGTGTTCCTTAAAGTGATCAATCAAGAGAGAGAGTGTGTGTGAGTGAGTGATCGATGTTCAAAGTGAACAGAGTCAAGGGCGGGACTAAATTTTGAATGGAAATATCCGAATACATACATACATTAGGTATCGTCACGCCTCTTTCCCACAGGGGTAGGCAGAGACTACTTTGTTCCACTTACTACGATCCTGACATACCTCTTTCGCTTCATCCACATTCATCAATCCCAAATATCCCAATCAACTTCTGAAATGTTCTGGGCCCTATTCCATAAAGCTGCAAGTTACGATTTACAAGCGGAAGTCTCTTTCTGACCCTATGTGTTAGATAGAGACTTCCGCTTGTAAATTGTAACTAGTAGCTTTATGAAATAGGGTCCTGGTGTGGTCTTTCATGTGTAGATCAGTTTTGTGGCAGTTTTTTGCAGCATTAAGATGAGATGTAGCAGGGATACCAACTGTTTTTGTTTATATATTTTTAATACCATTGCAGGTCGTAAAACCTGTTTTTCTCAAACACCATTATCACAGATCGTTAGCTTCGACCTTGGCGTTCATGTTATTTTTATCGCACATCTTAGCCGTAGGCAGTAACATTGTAATTGTATACTTTCATGTTTACCCGGATTCGTAGGAGAAAGTATAATAAACAGGGAAATAAAATCTGTTACTCTGAACACATTTGATACAGTATATCGACAAAATCAAAACAAATGACTTTAGGTCTTTTTTTATACGACAAGGGCACCAATCCGAGGCACCAATACCTTACCTCATCATCATCATCATCATCATCATCATCTACAGCCTATTACGTCCCACTGCTGCGCACAGGCCTCTCAGAATGCTCTCATTTTTCTCATTCCCTTGTGCTATAGTTCCCATCCCACGCGGGCCCAGTGCGGATTGGGATATTCACACACCTTTGAATTGCTTCACAGATGTGTGAAGCTTTCCTCACTGTTTTCCTTCACCGAAATGCTCATGGTAAATTTCAAATGTAATTTCGCACATAAATTCCGAAAAGCTCAAAGGTGCTCAAAACCACGACCCTTGAGAGGCCATAGTTCAAACCACTAGGCTACCACAGCTTTAATAATGAAAGGAGAGGCGAGAATACCTCATGTGCCAGTAATTTACCCCCTTATTCATAAACGCTCTATAGGCTTCTGCTTACTTAGCAATCGTTTGTCCTTACCTGTCAATTTGACATTAACCTTTCATAGATAAGGACAAACGATTACTAAGTTAACAGAAGCCTAAAGAGCTTTTATGAATAAAGGGTTACTCTCCACGCCGGAACTCGGCGAAGGCACTGCTGCTTCGCGGCAAGATCAGCGAGTAAGCCGATTTGTTTGCACATGACTTTGTTCACTTCTAGCAAATCTAAGATTTACGAGCAGATTGGTATTTTTATAGCAGGCAGAATCTGCTCTACATTTTTAACAACTTGTGTATGTGATATGACTGCTTCTTAAATTTCATATTTTCTAGCACGCTACTTCAAATAGTGTTTCCAGTATTCGCTTTGCTTGGAATGTAGCGTGTAAGTTGCAATCGCAAAAACAGATTGCCCTTTTTATAAGTTACGACGTCATAAATGCATATTATTTTTGTTTAAAATGGCCATAAATATAATAGAATTATTTGCACGTGTACGTGACGTACGGGCTCGGTAGTATTTACACTTCGCCTACTTCGCAGCTATGAGACTACGATAAGTATAACAACACATGTTAAGTCGGTGGTAATAACTTAGCCACTGGAATTTGGAACACCCGGTGTCATAAAAAATTGACCGTTTAAAAAAGTACCTAACTATTTTTTTCCTTGCCTTTTTATTCCGAAATCGCTACAATTTCAGTAAGTACCTACATGTTGTTGTTGTTTAGTATTTTTTTTAATTAAATTGTCGCGTAATTCGGCGTGCCTCATGGCATAGGCCTCCTCCCGTGTATTGGAGGGTTTGAGCTATAGTTCCCACGCGCGCCCAGTGCGGATTAGGAACTTAACACACACCATTGAATTTCTTCGTAGACGTGCGCAGGTTTCCTCGCGATGTTTTCCTTCACCGAAAGGCTCATGGCAAATTTCAAATGTAATTTTCGCACATAAATTACGAAAAACTCAGAGGTGCGAGCCTGGGATTTGAACCCACGACGCTCTGCTTGAGAAGCCACAGGTCAAACCACTAGGCTACCACGGCAAAAGTAACTATACAGTATGATAATTAACGAGACACATACATACATCCATGTTACATTTGATCGAACTCCTTAACGGCCAAGTTGAGTTTAATACTTTGATTGATCTTATTAGAAAATTGACATTTTTAAAAGTAACTAGCTGTTGCCTGCGACTTCATCTGCAAAGAATTCGTTTATCGATATCCCACGGGAATTTTCCGGGTTAAAAGTAGTATATGTGCTATTGCAGACTTTTCTCTATCTATGTGCCGAATTTCATCCAGATTCATGGGGCCGTTCTGGCGTGATTGAGTAACAAACAAACATCCATCCGTCCATCCATCCATTCATCCATCCATACTTTCACATTTATAATATTAGTTAGATTAGGATGATAACAAAATTCTTCTATAAGGGACTTAGGTTCGCTTTAGGTTCGCTTGCTGTCAGATTCATAATTAAAAGTGACAGCTAAAACTTGAAATGAGTCGGAATTAGGACGTCATGGTAAGGCCCCAGGTCTTCCCGCCGGCGCCTCAATTAATCGTGAATTTATCATTAATGTTGAAAGACATGCCCCCTTATTCTTCTTCTTCTTTTAATAATATGGCCCCATCAATCGATGCGATGATTTATTTATTATTATTTAATTATTTATTTATTTATGCCCCCTTATTCATAAATGCTCTATAGGCTTCTGCTGACTTAGCAGTCGTTTGTCTTTATCTGTCACTTTGACATTTACCTTTCTCAGATAAGGAGAAACTATTGTTAAGTTAGCAGAAGTCTATTGAGCGTTTATGAATAAGGGGGATGATCTTTAACCTGGTTACTATCGTACTAAGCTTAAATTTAAAAATAACCGTGGTAGCCTAGTGGTTTGACCTGTGGCCTATCAAGCAGAGCGTCGTGGGTTCAAATCCCAGGCTCGCACCTCTGAGTTTTTCGTAATTTATGTGCGAAAATTACATTTGTAATTTGCCATGAGCTTTTCGGTGAAGGAAAACATCGTGAGGAAACCTGCACACATCTGCGAAGAAATTCAATGGTGTGTGTTAAGTTCCCAATCCGCACTGGGCGCGCGTGGGAACTATAGCCCAAACCCTTCGATAAACGGAGGAGGCCTATGCCATGAGGCACGCCGAATTTCGCGACAATTTAATAAATAAATAAAAAATAAACGACAATAACAACAACAACATGTACTTACTGAAATTGTAGCGAGTTCGGAATAAAAAGGCTTATAAATAAATAAATAAATAAGCTTAAATTTACCTGGTAAAACTATGTACCCGGCATCATAGATTGCACTTCGGTCTTTAGAAAGAGACAATCATATAGCGTCACGTAAGTTAGAGCGAGATGACGCTCTACGACGCCGAAATGATCTGAGAAGACCGATGTGCAATCTTTATCGCCGGGTAGTTTACCCGATGATAATACGATAAAAAAGCCATCAGCCAAAAATGCTTTTTTTCAACTTACCTATTTTATTGTAAGCTCAAGGCCACCGCGTCAATTTGCTCAAATAAACAGTACAATTTTATTTTGGTTTGGCAGAGGTTAAAAAATATTTTTTACTTATTTAATACAAACGTTCATTTAGCAGATACTTACCGCACTAATCTAACCACTGTTTTCATTGTCCCGTTAAATGCATCGGTAAATAAAAACAGTTACTTAAGTGGCCTAGGGGACTTTGATTACTGCAAATACCTTGAGACTCAGAACGTTATTGCCTCTGCTAAAAATCTTGGTGTTGACGAAAATTCGATTAGCGACTTAAGAGCATTCATCCCTACTGAGCTGACAACGTCGCATTTTTGATGTTTTTTTTAATTTTTACGATTATTTCACGGAAATTGAATGAAAGTTTCAAATGTACGTCTGTAGTGCAGTTCGTTATTAGTGTATGAAATGTGTCTAATGCAATAATTGACCGTGATGGACTTTTATTTTCTTATTAAATAATACGAAAATAAAAGTCCATCACGATTAATCATCGCAGTGGACGCATTAATACACTACAAACGAAGTGCACTACAGACGCACATTTCAAAATTTTATTCAATTACTGTGAAATAATCGTAAAAAATTACCAAAATGCGACGTTGCCAGCTCAGTAGGGATGCGCCCTCTTAAGACGTGAAGTGTTTTTGCAAATTTGTGTCAGAGTTAAAAATCAATTTAGTCACTAAGGGTCAGTTTTACCACTCTCTGTTAATTTCCAGTTATCTTAAGTGTCAGTTATCCATGATGACGTCTCTGTCCGTTTCATAAAAATAAAAGGAGACTGAAACAGACTAAAACAGGCCCTAATCTGGTTTAAAGCTTGACGGTTCCATACATTTTAACGCTACTTTATCGAAACACTAAATATCCAGATTGATTTAAAAAAACAGAACTTAAGGTGGAAACATTATTAACACGCGACGCGACCCGATGCAACGCGACGCGTGTTGAGTTGAATCAAATTGTATTATTTTCTATGACCAGAACCACACTATGAACATCCGACGCGACGCCATGCGCATACATTCGTTGCATCGGGTCGCGTCGCGTGTTAAAAATGTGTTTCCACCTTTAGTTTTATTTTAATTAATCATGTTTCAATACAGTTTCACTAATAACTTTCCAATATGGAATTTCAAAGAATGAATGACAATTCAATTCAATTAGGTACAGTCAATAAAAAGTGCCTGAGTATAAGCAAAAAAAAACAAAAGAGCGCTGTAAATATCACAATAATCTTTGTCAATTAATAAAAAGCTTACGAAGATTACGAACTGTTGTAGTAGTAAGTATAGCATATTTTCAAGATTCCTCTGCGGTTTCACAAGTATTTTTTTCTAATCTGATAATTGCACTAGCCCCTACATGGAATATTAATGAACTAATTGAAATCACACGTTAATTAATCCATAAAAAATACAAGCGCTGCGACGCTTGACGTCCTATGGTAAATAATAGAAATTAAAAGATGGCGCATCTCTCTTCGTAACTGTCACATTTAAGACCGGGAATACACGCCTTTGGCTTGTCCATATTTTTTACATGCGCCCCATCTCTATTTTGATTCCCCTTTCCACCTTTACGCCCACAGTCATGAAACGTGGCCTTTAGATGTTATTACCTTAGGCTCTGTCTACCCCGTAAGGGACAAAGGAGTGATTTATGTATGTACTAGCTGTTGCCAGCGACTTCGTCTGCAAAGAATTCGTTTATCGCTATCCCGCGGGAACTACGCAATTTTCCGTGATAAAAAGTAGCCTATGTGCTATTCCAGACTTTTCTCTATCTATGTGCCAAATTTCATCCAGATTCGTTGGGTCGCTCTGGCGTGATTGAGTAACAAACAAACATACATCCATCCATCCATCCATCCATCCATCCATCCATACTTTCGCATTTATAATATTAGTTAGATTAGTTAGATTAGATTCGAAAAAGGAGGCTATTTGTTTCGTTATCCAATCATTTAGTGATGTCTGCGTAATTTTCTATTTGGCATTCGTAACATGTAGTAAGATATCCTGTCAAACAAACCAAAATTGATTTTAAATTATATAATCTGTCAATACAGTCATAATAATATGCGTCTATAAATTATTTGGACAGTTTGACTTTCATATACTTTCATTATTTTCTGCAATGTCACTTACACTTATTAAAAGTGTGGCCAATGAATTAACAAAATGTCTTGTCAGCTCTTTAACCGCCATCATGTGTTTGCCTACTCCAATAAACTAAACTTGAGTTTCATAATTCGTAATTAAAAAAAAATATGTCGTTGGTCTTTATCAGAAAAAAACTCCTCGATATTTTTTTTGTATTTTTCATAATTTTCATTGTCCGATCTTTCACTTAATTTTCCTTCAAATAGTTTTATATACCTACCCAAAAAAACTGAACCTAGATAAATGAGATGTCATAAAATATCAGAGGTTCATACCTATTCGACATTTATACCGAAACTAGAGCGGATAAAACAAAAAACGATTGATTAAATTCTCAATACCGCTACGGAAGTGCATTGACTCGAAGTAATTCAAAACACCCACACTAGCTCCGGTAAAACTAAAAACATCACTTTCTATAGACCATTATTCGCATTAGTTTTATTCGACCCAAATCCTACCAAGCCGACGGGTCACGAGAAATCGAACGTTCGAAATTCTAAACTGAAAAAGTGATTGTTTTGGATCTTTTTCTAGTAATTAAGCGCACGAGTGCTCATTAGGGCCACGTGCTTTTGGTACTAATTCTTTTTTCTCATATTTCTTTGCAAATTAAGGAGTATTTAAAGAGAAAATAGTGAAAGATATCATCGACGTAAAATGAGGAGTATGCATTCGTACTGTTTTTAAATTATCTTGAAAGTAAAGGATGGTTAAGACGTTGAAATAAATCGTCACTTAGGCCGTTAGGTCGTGAAGAAAAAATAAGCTTGGATTTGAACGCTAAATCTGATTAAAATCTCGACAGTTAAATACCTACATTTTGACAATACCTAATCGTAACTTAACTATGTTCCAGCAAGACGGCGTTAAAGAACTATTCTACAAAGGGCAAGAATGTTTACGATGTTATAAACGTGTCATAATGTCATCATTATGACACGACAGTTACATGTCCGAGGTTGTCATTCGTCGAACGTGACCAAATGACTGTACTACCTCCTTTCGTTTTGATTAGATTACACCTATATAGATACGTCTACCCTACCCTTACTACAACTTAGTTGGTACTCCCATATTTACGAGGAGTTAAGCGGTGTTCATACAGCTTCTAAGAGTAGTAGGGTAAAGACCGTTCCTTGATACTGTTATCTGATTCTTATCCTCTTATTTAGGTATAAACGCTTTAAAAGTTAATGTTAACTTCACATTTGTGTCTTTATCTTCCACTTTAACATTCAACTTAGCACAACATGGACTTTTTAATTTTTACTATTACAATGTTGAATATTTCATTGTCTTTTTATAATTATTATTACCAATTGCTATGCAATTATTATTACTATCGGCTTGATTCCTTGACACTGCGAAGAGATGTAGCTTCACTGTGCATCTTGTATCGCATGTACAACGGAGAGTGCTCCAAGGAGTTATTCGGGTTGATCCCTGCCGCATCCTTCCGCCACCACCCTACGCCGCAACACTTCCATCCTCACCATCTGGATGGTTGGCCGTCTTCTACTGTGCGTTTTTCCAGAAATTTCCTGCCTCGCACAGCAAAGCTCTGGAATGAGGTTCCTGCTGCGGTATTCCCGGACCGATAAGACCTTCAAGCTTTCAAAAAAAGAGCGTACTCCTACCTAAAAGGCCGGCAACGCACCTGTGACTCTTCTGGTGTCGCAGGTGTCCATGGGCGACGGTAATCATTTACCATCAGGCGATCCGTCTGCTCGTTTGCCCCCTATACCATAAAAAAAAACTAATTAAGTGTTAGCTTTATTAGTAAGTTATATTGAATACTTTTGACACAAAGTACTGGTGGGTTACCATGACGTTTTAATGCGATCAATTCCGATTCATTTTTGGTTCGCTCGCTGTCAGATCCATACTAAAAATGACAGCTAAAACCAGAACTGAATCAGAATTGAAACGCATTAAGACGTCATGGTAAGCGATGAAAAGAAAGTAACATAGGTACTTTACGGACTTATGAGTATTTCATTACGTTAATGATGGAATCTGTTAATCGATTTCTGATGAATGACTACATTAAATATCGATCGATCAGTTTAGACTTTAAGCTCAGATGAGACTTGAGTTAGGTCAAAACTCTTCATTAATTACCTTCTTCCCATTCAACGATTTTGGTCGCATTGTACACATTGGTACTACTTATTGTAAAGAAAAAAAAAAGTACATTTGTCATATATGGCTTTTACAAATGGTTACATGGGTTTAGTTTTTTGTTTTACTGACAACGTAAATATTAAGTCTTATTGTTACTAACATTATATATGGATATGGATTACTTAATTAATTTTTATCTGAAATAAATAATTTCATTTTCATTTTAGTTAAAGTGTTTTTCAATTTGAATTAGAAACAAAAGTGTAACCCCCTTATTCATAAACGCTCTGTAGGCTTCCGCTAACTTAGCAGTCGTTGGTCCTTATCTGTCTCTTTGACATTTACCTTTCACAGATAAGGACAAACAATTGCTAAGTTAGCAGACGCCTAATAGAGCATATATGGATAAGGGGTTAAGTATTTAATTTACACTATGGGCGTGAGCTAATAGTACATTACTGCAGAGGCCGTGAAGTAAGGGATTGCAGGACGAGATTGGGGATAAAGCGAGTCCTGCAATCCCTGTTTCCGGCCGAGGATTGTATAGTGCTTTTCTCAAGCAATGCGACGAAATCAATTAAAAATTGTTTAATTAGCCGCATTTTTAATTTTTGAAACAGCCATTTGAACAAACTATTGCTCGCGCCTTGTTCCCCGCGCACCCACCACCGCGCCGACCGCACCACATTACTTCTTGGCCTAGGCCGTAAATGTGAAACTTCTTGGCTTCATTTCGCGACATTAACGCGTACATTTCCGAGCATGTTTGAGAAAAAAATGTTATTTAAACCTAGGTCGAATTTTATACGTTTTTAAAATTTTATATACAGGAATACACTGTTAAAATCTCTGTGTATATATTTTTGACACTCGTTTATTACATCACCTGGGTACTTGACTCTCGAGTCGAGCCTTCTTGCGGCTCCCAATCTTAAATTAAAGTACGTAATAATTACACTTAGTTAAATTACACTGCTTATTTAAAAACACGACAATCATTGCCAAAATAATTACCATACGCAACAAAACACCCATTCGTGTAACAATTGCGTAAAATAGCAGTCGCATTATTCATTCACACTTAATTCGTCGATTCCTAAATAGGTCCACTGCACACGCGATCGCAGAAACTGAAAGTTATTGCTGTGTGCACACCAGCGGACGCAAGCGTTTGCGTTTGCGTTTGCGTTCGCGGTCGAGCGGACGTCATTAACCTATTGAACTTTAAGCGGTCAGTCTTACGACTTTTACGATGCAGCTAGGTTAAAGTTACTATGGTATTTAGAAGCATGGTCCGTTTTAACAAGCACCGTGTTAAATAATGAGAAACACGCTACAATACCGTGCCGACTATGATTTGATTACCCTATATAGGTAGCTATTTAATTTCCCTGAACAAATTAGAATACTTTTGTACCTACCTACATATTTTTGAGTAAATGACCCACTGAGAGAGATAGAGAGAGAAAGATCTTCCTAAGGGGTGAGTGCAATCGAGATGCACACTGCATCAACTTTGAGCAGTTTAATTTCCAGTTTTAATTATTTTAATCAGTGTAAGTATATCGTAAGTATCTAAGAGACGAACAGTTTACTCTTAAGAAGCAAATTCACATGTTATAATATAAACAAACGGTATAAACAACCACTATCTGACCCATATTCCGCCGTTTCTTAATGTATACAGTTCTGCGTGACATCTGGCCAGTGGCTCAGGAATCCAGGTTATCATACCATCAGCTCTTTTAATTAAACACCGCAAGTAGCTTCATAACACGACTGCGCACGAAAGCTGTGTTAAGTTAATACCCATCTTTTTCTTACTGTTTGTACTAGAAAGAGACGAGTAGTCTATTTTGTGCGCTCTCTTGCTACCCGTGCAACGCAAACCGGTAATGTATCCCCGGCATTAGATTATTAAGTTTGTAATAAGGCGTGATAGTTTCTGAGAAACGATGTGGTAACAAGTAATCATTGAGAATAAAATTAGCAAGAATAATTGATGATTGGTGCTGAGATCAGAGAGATTGGTTCAATCAGCGCTGATATAGACAAATTAAGTGATAATCTATAATGATCGTGCTTGATTAGTGTTTGGAGAATGTTCGCAGGCAGCGCTACGTTATATATATTTACATAATTATAATAATGTAGTACCTATATGTATAGGTTTAGTAGGTGGATATCGTGATAAATAAATAGTGACAAATAGAAAATGATCTTTAGGAGCTGTTGCCTACGTCTGCGTCTGAGCAACATTCCCCTATCGTTATCCCGCGGGAACTAGGTATGCAATTTTCTGGGATACAAACTATCCTATGCCCTTCCTGGGCCTGAAACTATCTATGTCTATACCAAATTCCAACTATCGCACCTTTAGGATGAAAATGACTCAACTCAAAAAAGTAACTTTTCGGGAAATTGAAATAAAAGAATGGAGATTGTGGCACCGTTATACTTTGTCGTGGTTATTTTTTTAACTATTGAAGTGAGAGCTAAAGTTTGGGCATAAAATTGAAAAGGATTAATTTAGCTATCAATTTGTATTAAAAAACTAAATAAATTGTGAGTAATATATGAGGATAAATAAAGGTTTTTATCTAATCGGTCATTATTATACCGAAAAGTAAAACAGAAAAAAGGCTATTTCGGGTTTAAGTCTTTATTCGACTGAAAAACATATTTTAATATTTGTCCATTTAAGAGTTACGTCCTTTGCATATTTACGGGATATGGTAAGCTGTTGACGTTTTCATGATTGAGGCTCTATTTTTCTTAAACATTACTAGCTTTTTCATTAATAATCGACAGAACACTGAATCCGCCCCTCCCGCACCGTCATGAGCTCGGAATTCCACGCGCATGAAAGAGACCGATATTGCAGCTTTGTCCCGTTCCCACCCGAATGTGGCGTTTTATTTTTTATGGAACGATAGATATGACCGTATAAAGTCTTTTTACGACCATAACACAAAAACCGTTTTTTTTTAGATGTGTCGTTTTCATCCTAAAGGTGCACTATGTTTGTTCAGCGGTTTAAGCGTGAACAACTAACAGACATCCAAACAGACGCACACATTCGCATTTCTAATATTCGTATGGATTAGTTATGTATTAGAATTTGAACTGTGTAGATACAACACAACAAGAAATACATAACTTCTCCTGTAAATCTAATCTAATCTAAATCTAAATATAATATTATAAATGCGAAAGTATGGATGGATGGATGGATGGATGGATGGATGTTTGTTTGTTTGTTACTCAATCACGCCAGAACGGCCCAACGGATCTGGATGAAATTTGGCACATAGATAGAGAAAAGTCTGGAATAGCACATAGGCTACTTTTTATCCTGGAAAATTGCGTAGTTCTCGCGGGACAGCGATAAACGAATTCTTTGCAGACGAAGTCGCTGGCAACAGCTAGTTATAAATAAATCATTCGTTACTTCAAAAAGAGTTTCCAACACTTTCAACTTTTCTATAGAAAAATCCATACGGAAAGTAAAATGTAAGCGACCAATCACTTTTATCAATAGTCACTTGATCCTAAAAGAAGCCCTGCTTCACAAAAACACTTATTACATGACAGTTCAGATCGTAAACAGTAATAGGAAACCTATTTGTTTTTGATTGTATCTTTCCGTTAAAGCCGAAAGATACACCGACAAATTACAAATGGGAATCAAATATCAGACCGTACACCTTTATGACTCAGGTTTCACTGGAAATTGATGTTTTATTTATCTGCTTGTCAGATTTCTTTTCCAATCTGCTGAAAAATAATAGAAATTCGACGAAGCAAACCTAATATGCTTGAGGGAAGATAATTGTAATGTCGGATAGGTATTCTAGGAGACCGGCTATATACCTACAGCCGTGTTTGTATGTACAGTCTGTTTATTTTAAGTATATATAGTTACTGTTGTCACGAGGCCTGTTTCGCTACTTTCTGTTAAGTTCCAATTATTTTAAATGTCAGTTACCTACCTATGATAGTGTTGAATCTAACGCTGGCCATCAAGGCATTTCATAATGTTCTTTTTCATGGGAATAGCTGTCACTGTCTCTTCTGAGTTTTCTAGACATGAATACGATTTATTAATAAACCATTTTAAACATTCAAATATAATATTTTCAATATATTCAAATATAATATTTTGAAGGAAGTGGGGCGCCGTCTGCGTGGGAGAGGTTTTGACCCTCGCTCCGGGTCGTTTCTGGTGCATTGTCCATCGCGGTACAGCGTGGTAATCCTGCGAGTGTGATGGGCACCTTTGCGCCGGATATGACGCGGGGCGGATTGTTTGATTGATTGTTTTTTTTTGTTTACTTATTGTTTGTTATTTGATTGTATTTTTTTTGACGTATTTGTAATTATTTAAACAAATAAATCAATAGTACTATTTTTTTAATGGATAGTCTTAGTCTCTATCTGTTTCGTAGTAATAAATAGAGACAGAATCGTAGATAACTGGACCTTAACAGAGATTGGCACAACAGGCCCTTAATTGGTCTAGCTAGCTACAATTATTGTATTCAATGTCTGTAACGAAATTTAATGTTAACCCGTTACCTACGGGGAGTGAGCCAAGTCACTCCTCAATACGGGCATGTTTTGGTTTACTTACGTACTATACATCCTATTACATAGACATTATGGTCTATTTTTGTCAGAAAAAAAGAACTCTCCGGACAACTATAGATGCCACTCGTACTGGAGCGGTACTGCCTTACTGGCAACTCTGGTTGACACCCGTAGGTAAAAGGTTAAGAATTTCTTATTTTTAGTGAAAACAGTAAAGTTTCAGTTATATACGGCAACGCTTCATGATAAAGTAGAATGCCCTCCATGTTATGTACCAATCCGCGGTCCTTCGTCAAAGTAGGCTGACGGAGTACCAAACAAGAACCAAATTTGTCCACTACTCTGGAATGTATTGAGTTCTATTGTAGTGAAGAGATAGAGTGAAATATATTGCATAACCTCTTTTTTTTCAAAAATCTCCATGCCAGAACAGTTAATATGGATATTGCTAGATGTTTCTTCTTCACTTGTTGTTACTTAATAAGCGGAATGGGTCAAACCGTGTTAATTAATTTTGACACACTTTCCAATGTTCGATTGTGCTGAAATTATGCATTCGTATGCAAATTGGATGACAATACAAACTTTTTAGGCATCTGATCTGATGCAAGTGATGAAGAAATTACCATAAAGGTACGTAGTTTTAAAATTAAGAATTAATTAATGTGAATAAGTTAATGTGAATGAAGCTTAATCCTGGTGTTACTCAAACTATATTTCGTTTATAGTTCCCGTAGGAACTTTAGTAACTAAAAACAGAGCTGAAGTAATTTTATTTTAGTTAATGAAGCGCAATTTTATTAAGCAAAGTACACTAATGGTAATGGTATAAACTAAATGAAACAAATCCAAAATGACCAAGCAAAGTTTTGTTTACTTACTTCATCGACTACCTTGCTCTAAAACCAATTTTGTAAACCAATTTTCTATTCTAATATTCAATCACCTTTTTGCCCTGGACCAATTTCGTTACAAGTTACAATAATTTTATATAATAGATTTAGGTTACTCGAGTTCATGCTACTTTTTGCCATTAATTTCATACAGCACGAGGTTGGGCAAACTGCAGTGAAGCAAAAGTTGGAAAAAGATTGCTAAAGTTTAATTAAATAAAATTACTTTTCCTCTTATTTTTAAGCTAATTCAAACAAGATCTTCGATGCATGTCGTGTTTTCAAAGTAGGTTTCTGGAGTACAGATTAATTTCAATTCAGTTTGTACAATTATTCTACAATGTTGACAGTTACTTAAATTTAACGAAATTATGATTATTGATTAGCACGCGCAGTTAGATGAAAGTTTCTGGGTTCGACCCTCAGCTCCTATTTTATTCTGATGTTTTCTGTGCTCTCATTTCAGTAGAAATAGAAATAAGTGTTTTTTATTATTTATAAAAAATAAGCTTCCAAATTTAATTCAGAACCGCTACGATGCTGTGCAACCTCCGATAAAAAAGGAAAGCGAAGAACAAATGAAATATGAGTAGGTATATTAGGTTTTAGGTGTTAAAATAATAATAATTTGATTTATTCATTAAAAATAACAGAGATCTCATATGGTTATAATTACATATCAACGAATATAATAATCCTCGTCAATCTTTTAGCTTTTCAGGATTACCCATTTGGTTAGTTTAAAGTTAAATTGATCCTGAAGCTCTTAAAAATTATGATACTAATTCTCGTCAATACAAATCATAAAATGCTGAGACTGGTACATGTTACATGTACATGGATAGGGAGCTGCCAGGATGCACTTCCTGCAAGTGACAGATCAATTATGCTCATAGACCAAGTAGGATATAGTTACGTGGCGCAAATTACACATGCGGTTTAATTTAGCTTGGGTGATAGAAAATGAAAGGCGGAAAAGTCTATTCAAGAAAGTTATAGGGGATATGTTGTATGTTGTAAATTTTTACATAACCGTCACTTTGGTTTCTATTTATGGATAAGTTTATTGCTTAGTATTTAAGCGTAGGTAATTAATGCTCCGCATAATGGGATTTACGGCATAAATTAAAGAATTTAATAAATTGACGTGTGTTCATTTTTAATTACTAATCTTCTCTGTTTATTGTTTTTTTTGCAACAATAATGACATGTGTATTTGTGAGATGGAAAGGAATGTTCTATTGATCGTAATACCATTGTAATCTTCAACAACTGGCCACTGCTATGAAGCATTAACAACGTATTTGACAATAGCGTTCATTGCGTGCTACGGTTTTCCTCTTTTCTTCAGAAGCCTACTATTGTATCCCACCGCAGAGCAAAACAACTCCCCTTTTGACCTCTACAACTTTCAGTCCACCGTAATTTGGATCCACATTTGAACACGTATTGAAAATGTTCTTTTGTTTGGTATTTGATGATTATCAGCGCCTTCAAAACTATTCGTTCTGGAGGTGAGTAAATATGAGATGAGAAGCAATTTTTTGTGATACACAAAAACACTTCTTTTAATTATGCAGACCGTCTTCAACCATGGCCACAAATAAACAGACGAACAAAAAACATTACCCATTCCTAATTACGAGCGCCGGCGCCGACAAATCACGTCCCAAACGCTTCAAAAAACGATTCCGCGCGATTTAGGAGAAAGTGAAATTTCCTTTCAGAAATAAAACAAAATATATTACAAGTCTTTAGCTGAGAACTATTTTGCATATGGCACCGCTTTTGTTTGATTACATATATGCAAATAGCTGCTGTAACATTTCCGAAACTATTATTTTGGCGTAGTTGAGCAATGCTGCCTTTCTTCTAAAACTGTAGGTACATTACAAGAAGTTAAGAATTACAGTGGTTCATTGCTTTGTGCAAAAGTAGGATAACTTTTTCATGTTATTTCCTTGACCTTCTTTTTTAGAATTTGTCATATTCATGGATGTTCTTACAATAAATTGCAACACGATTGTGAATAACCACAGTTAGGGCAAGTAGACTGAACAAGAGTGCCACTTTTTACACGGCAAGTACCAATTTCAAAGTCAACAAAAAGTGGAAGAAATTACCTCTGAGGTACCTACCTACGTGCTTTTATTTCACATAGAGTTATGAAATTAAGTATGAACAAGATCCATAAAAGAAAAGTCACGTATTTCCGATTCTAATAAGAAAATAATTATACCTACCATTTGACTTTTAGGCATAGTAAAATATAAAAATTAAAAGAAAACTCCTATCATATTTTTTCATTTGTTTCTCAATACCTTCGCAAATCCAAGTCGCACTTAACCACATTTTTTTATACCTACCATTTTTTGCGAAAGTGAAGCGTACCCACGAATGAAACCTATTAAGAACACCTACCCGCTCTACTGACCCATTAATCATGTGTGTAACTCATTGGCTTATTGAACACGAAACCCTATGTTACATGTCCAACGATAAGCTTAGCCATTATGCTTATACCTACATGGCACATAAGCTAAGCAAAATGCAACCGCTTACCTATTATGTCGTACATGCATACATAAATCACGTCTTCATGTACGAAAGTTCATACAGTCGAACATAGAACCTTCCTTTTTTGAAGTCGGTTAAAAAG
The DNA here is from genome assembly GCA_963854515.1 of Pandemis heparana. Taxonomy (NCBI): domain Eukaryota; kingdom Metazoa; phylum Arthropoda; class Insecta; order Lepidoptera; family Tortricidae; genus Pandemis; species Pandemis heparana. Next base: position 12,281,628 of record OY978015.1, on the reverse strand, counting down.
GCAGCCTTGAGGTCAATATTGTTTGTATTTATAACTCTTTATTGTACATAAAACACATGAAAAAGAACACAATATTAAACCTTGTTACCTCAAATAAGCTTCAAAGCTAGATTCGTAGCTAGGCTCGCTCCTAACAAGCCTTATTCCGCTTGCACGAGTGTCAACAAGCATCACCAAACTAGCGTAGTGCCTGCTCAGTCACCTGCAACATTGCTCCGACCAGATACAATCGTCCAGAGGAACTAGTTCGGTGTTCTTGCTTGACTGACAGATAGGTATGTTCTCTGGCTGAATATTGTAGCGACCGATAAAGCTAAACCTCAGTGGAGGAGATTCGCAGTGAATCGGGCCCAGTGGATGACAATTGAAATGGCACAGCCCAACGTTAGGCGCAGGAAGAAAAACAAGATTTCGGTTCGTTGTTCAATTCGGCTACTAATCGTTCGATCATCTTCATCATCATATTCAGCCATTGGACGTCCACTGTTAGACATAGACCTCCCCCATCATCCCCCTCTTTCGATGAAGGCATTAAATACTTAACGTACAGTCAAGTGTAATAATATGTAAGTAAAATAAAAATAAAATAAAATAAAAATAAAATATTAGTTTATTTACTAAAAAGTTTCACAGAATTAAACATGTTACCTATGACCTTCACACTAGGCTGAGCCTGTCTCGTGAGGTCCATTCGTTACAGTTACTTGTTAACATTGATGGTCCAACACTGTTCCCATGCAAGATGGCGACTACATAGGTGAATAAAAAAAGTATAGTCAGTTTCAAAAATAAATACATTCGCTCTTCTTACACCGGCGTAGTAAAGACGTAGCACATGTTTTTCAAAATGTTGAAAAAAATGGAAATTAATAAGAAATTACAACAAACCGGATAAGATAACTCACGTATAAAAAGCCGAAAAAATGCTCCGACAATTGTTTCGGACTATTCCGTAGTCCTGTAGTGTGTTCGTTTCGCTGCCGCCGGGGCGAGCGCTCTCTGATGAAGGACTACAGAATAGTCCGAAACAATTGTCGGAGCATTCTTTCGGCTTTTTATAGGTACGTGAGTTATCCGGTTTGTTGTAATTATGTTTGAGTCTCACGGTAGTTTCATGTTGAAAATAAATAAGAAAATAGTTTTTTTTTTCATTTTTTTTCTTAAATCTTAGGAATCATGTCATAGGCGACCCGGCTATCAACATATTACTATTTTGATTCCTCTTTCCACTGGATTCAATGTAGCGCCCTCGCCGTAAAAACGTCATTTTTCTCCCTCGTGACACAAATAACTATTTCTTAGTGAATGTACTTTAAGCCTACTCTAAACAAGATTGTGGACCCGCTTCGTGTCGCGCTCGCACTAATCACGCTAACTCCAGAACGGATTGAGTGTTCCGGTTTTCACTGATAAATTAATAAGCAGTTAGATTTCCTAGTGATGTAGGAATGCTTAGAAACGGAGGCGGTGGCAATTTGAATATTCAGTGATGGTGGATACCTACTGTGGTACTACTAAACTAAACTTCTTTTGAGCAAACTATAGAATGGATTTGTTAGAGTTACGAGTTTAATAGCATAGGGTATTGAACTAGTTAGTATTGTTCGGGAAAGAAATAGAGCAGAGGATAGGAAGTCTTTCTAAGTAAAACAAAACACATTATTCAGATTGTAGCGATTTTATATTTACACAAACATAGGTACCTACGTACCGTCACGCCTCTTTGCCATGGGGGTAGGTAGAGACTACTTTGTTCCACTTGCTTCGATCCTGACATACATGGCCTCATCCTTATTCTTCAATCTCTTCTCAATTTTTTTTTCTCTGCAACATCTCTATGTTTACACTACTCATGCTGAACAATAAAATATCTCTTCATACATGCCCGTCGGTTTCAGGTACTCTTGACCTGACCTTTTTATCAATACATAAATAAATGTTAAGAATCAATTTAGACCACTTCTAATCGTCTTAGTCACTTTAGAGATATGATGAGTCAAAGCGTGTGTCTACCAAAATCTTAATTTAAATAGACTATCACAGTTTCAACATAGGTAGGTACTATAGCTATTGGTAGATATATGTCATCAAGATATCGATGCTGTAGGTATATCGCGATCGTGCAACCGGAGACCGATTTGTCCGTCACGATACAGGGCATAACAATGGACCGCCAGCAAAACAGCGATGAAATCAATTTTTATTATAATAAGAAACAGAACAAGCTTTAGATTTCGCCATGAAACTCAAGGTTAGGTTACGTATTTTATTCATATCTTTCCTTACGAAGTAAACACAGTTTGTAGTGAAAACTGAAACCGTCGGAAATATCTGTGCATCTGGCTATTTGACGTTCTAATAAAGTCAGGAAAAATACAACAAAAAACCAGCCACTTGCTCGTTTGCCTTCCTTGTCTTTTTTTTTCGAACGTACTTTTGCTGTTAGCCTCAGACGGCTTTTACAGCTTACCGGAGAGAGGTAAAAAAAAATAGAATTAAAATAGGTACCGTCAGTTTAAACAGCCCATAGTTCCTAAAGAAAATTAACTGTATAAAGCTAAAGCATTAATAATAATAATAATAATAATAATGTATTTATTTAGGCATTAAATCAACCCATACAATTACAATTTGATTTGAAAAAATACAAATTAAATTAAATTAAAATTAAATCTTAACCTATCACTTAAATCAAAAACAATCGAGCCTATACGCGCAAGATCGAGATTTCACTGTTAAAGTAACATGTCGCGCTTACCACCTTCACTATACTATTTGCCGATTCGCTCACCCTCGCAACAAAAGACCAGTGCCTCTTCAGTGCATTCATCGATGTTTATATTAATTTAGTCTATCTTTAGTAAAGTGGTATTCGAGTTGTGAAGGGGTCAAAAGTAGCTCGAAACGGTTCGTGTACACACGGCACACATGGCACACACACACACACACACACACACACACACACACGCGCGCGCACACACACGCGGTACACACGGCAGCGTTGCTATAGACCGCCCGCTTAAATGAGTCCTCGCCCGCGCGGTGCAGGGGCGCGGGGGCTGAGAGAGGTGCGGGCGGCAGGCGCACTACCCGCCCGCACCTCGGTCCCCTTTGTCGCCTACCCCGCGCCCCTGTGCCGCGCGGGCGAGGACTCATCTAAGCGGTCGGTCTATAGTTTCTTTTACTTTGAACTTGGCTGACACGCTCCCGCTTGTCTAGAAATGTTTAACAAAGTCGCTCGACGCCGTATATACCTATGTACCTATGTATCATTCGTTTTTTTAAGCTACGCGACGGATTTGAACGCGGTTTTCAACAACAGATAGGATAGGATGACTCCAGAGGAAGAAGTTCATATGTTATAGTTTGAAAACAGTTGTGCTAAGCCGGGGCGGGGCGCTAGTTAAGTTTATTTTTGAAATGTACTTCGTATGCTGTCTCTACTTTGTCGCACACTCGGTTAATTCAGGGGCCCTGTCCGTGTATAGTACCTGCCAACGCGATTAATCTCCCCCAGCGAATACTATACTATACTATTTATAAATATTTGTTGATCAAATTTAATAATAACTGACACAGTGTTATGAAATTAATTATGTATGCGGAGTGTTCACTCAAATTTGCAGAGCCATCTGCTGAAATAGTTCAAACCAATACAATTTTAAAACAGTGTAAGTAGGTACTTACTTTTTTTTTAAATTAACTCATTCCCTTCAAATGTTATGAAAAAAGGTTATAAATTAGAACGTAGGTTACTTGGTGGTAAAAAACAAAAGCTAGGTAATCGTAAACTAAGAATTTTGAATTTAGTTTTTTTTTGCAAACGGCCAGTGCGCGCCTAGCGCGTCAGGGAGGTTTACCATGGTACATGTGCCAGTAATGTATCTGGTCTTCCTCCACGCAAGAACTCAGCAGCGCAAGCCAATCTGATGCTTGGTGGCAGGATTAACCTCGCAGCTTTGGACTTTTCTTACCACGCATAAAAACTATCAAAATCCAAGGCAAAAGTTTTATTTTGCGAATAGAACGCCAAGGGCCATTTTGCATGTCTTTTTTTTAACTACCAGCGCCTTCCAAAAGACCATAATTGCCAAGAAGAATGAAAGAAATCCGTATCGTATCCGATCACAATACAATCAGGAGGACACGTTTTGTCTAAAACTTTTATGTGTTTCAAATTTACCATTGCACAATGCACAACTGGTTTAAGTAGGAAACACACTGTTTCCCTTTCACGGCCCGAGAACTTAACACTTAAATTTAACAAGAAATATGACTTAAGACAGTTCACAGTTAATTTAGGTAATAGACATAATAGTAGCGCTTACAAATCGTCACTAATAAGGCATTTAAACTCAAGTGACCGCTTTTTTGTGGAAGTTAAGGCCCTATTATTAACTTGAACGTAATGACTTATGTAAACAAAATTATATGTTTGTTAGTGTGTGAATATGAGAAGTAGAGTATGAGGATTTGTTACAGGTCAGTTGTATAAGATAGTACATTATGATTCGTTGATCGGTCAAACGGTACTGCACTGATCGGAACCTTACATCCGTTTGGCGAGTGAAAAAATCTTCCAAATACTCAAACTTATTATCATCTATTTAAGTAAATGAATGGGTCGGAAAAGACAAATTTCGATTTAATTGAATCGCATTATGACGTCATGGTAAGGCCCCTGTATGCAAAAACTCAATATCTACCATACTTTTATGCCTTTTATTTATTATTTTTATACAAGCTGGTGTCATAATAACGGCTAACTAATTTTATCTTTCGTTGAAAAGTTTGAAAATGTCTTTTATCTTTACCGCTAAGCAAATAACGGGGCGTGCTCATTCCATAAAATATAGGTGGGTTGCATAAATATTGACACTGTTACATCCACTATTTATTCAATATTATGTAGTGAGATAACAAAATAATGGCGGCTTGTGAAAGTAATACCCAATATCGATAAAACAGAGATTAAAATTTTACGCCTTTGCATTTTCTACTGAGATACGATTTTTTACGACACTGAGTAGGTATCTGAGTGGTATATTGTTAAGTTAAATAAATCTTGCAGTCGTATAGCAACGATATAAAACCGATTTAATCGATGTGGCTTAACAGAGTTTACAGTTATAACGCACGTTTATATTGCTTTATAAATTGTATGCAATACTTGTTTCGATAAAATTACTAGCAGCAGTCGATATTTCGGCTGGCAATAACGCGTAGTTCAAAGCACCTAGTGTAAAAATAAAAATTGTCATATGGTAACACTAACACTATCATCTTAACGTCATTTCGCTATTTCGCGCATAATACGCATCGGACATTATTTTTCCATCTCAAAATTCTCCATAGAAAAATTAAGGAATTAGTGTGTTAATATGCCGAAGAGAAAGAGTGAAAATGATAAAGAGGAAGAGAAAAGAAAAACAAAGATTGAAAGGTTGGAAAGGCGCCTAGAAAGATACCGGTCGAAAGACAAGTCTGCGCCGACACCGACGGCGCCGCCGCCGACAACATCGACATCGACAATAGATAATAACAATGGATGTAAGTATTATACTAATTTGAATACGTGAGCATACGTGAAATACAAGAAAATAACTCCGGTACTGTTGGTGTCCTTTTATACGCCATTTTATGGTGTACAAAATCACAACGCACGTTGTGCGTCTTGTGCATTCCCGTTGGGAATGAAAAGCCAGCAATCAGGCTTCTACCTCACCAAGCAGACCCTCAATTAAATCATTATCACGTTGTGATTTATGATTGTGTAATATTTTCGTTGAAAATGTTTTCTATGCCCTTCCCGTACTAAGACGGCTAACTAAAACAACGTAAGGGTTGTATTCACTTTACATACTCCGTTGGAGAATGTATATATGAACCGTTGGAACATATACTTATATACTATGCCATCTCTAAGTACTGTTCTGCTCTAAACGTAAGGGTGATTTTAGTATATCGCCCACCTATGTATATCGCCCTGCACTGCGTTTTTACTTTTAGTATAAAAAACATGAGTTTTTATAAATTTTTACTTGGTGCATTCCAGCTCCAGAAGTACCAGAAACAGTTGAGAATGAGTACTTTGAAACATTATCAATCCCAGAGGTGGAAGAGGTTATAGATGAAGGCATAGATACCCTTCCAAATGAAGTGTTAATGGCCCTGGGGGAAGAGAACTCCCAGGAGAAGGGATATGGACCAAATATTCACAGTGATATCACTAAGAGGATGGATGGTATCCTCATGAAAGGGTTGCCAAAAGAGCAGAAGGAAACAATATCAAAAAACTTACTGATACCAGCAAACATCCAGCTCTTGGATGCACCCAAATTAAACAATGAGCTAAATGCAATATTAAGCTCCTCGACAAAAACCAGAGACAAGCTGCTAGAAGGAAGGCAACAAGATCTGGGTCTAGCGGGAGCTGCAGTTTTGTATACCATCCATAAGCTGTCAAGAGATGATTCGGACAAGATTGATATGATCAAGACTTTAGGAGATGCATCCCGGCTATTGTGCAACCTTCATTATGAATATACTAACATGCGTAAGAAACTAATATCCCCACACCTTGACAAGAGCTTGTGCCTGAATTTAAAAGAAAATACTCGATCCGACTTTTTATATACTAAATTGGAGGACACGGTGAAATCACTGGCAGCCATTAAAAGAGCCAGCAATGTTCTTAAGCCAAAACCTCAACCACAAGCAGGTCCATCGGGTTCAAAAAACTACTACCAACCCTCTCGACGCCCAACGCAAGGGCCTCCAGTGAGGGGACCAGCTCGAGGGGGACACCATCAGCCTCAGCCACGCTACCAGCCTCGCCCAGCAGTGAGGGGCCAGGGCCGTCGGCTACCTCCACCAGCAGGCAGAGGTCGTGCCAGATACCCTTAGAGGTAAAATTTAGTGGTAGACTAAGCTCTTTTTACTTTTGCTGGAAAAAGATTACTAATGATCCAATCATTTTACAGTGGGTAAAAGGTTATTCCATACCTCTGTTATCTAACCCACATCAGAAGAACATACCTCCTAACATTGTAAATAAGTCTGACAAATGCATACTTTCTGCTGAAATCATAAAACTTTTAGAACTTGGTGCTGTATCTAAATGTAAACCAGTACCTCATCAGTTTTTATCAAGTATCTTTACTGTACCTAAATCTGATGGAACTCACAGATTTATTTTGAATTTAAAGCAGTTTAATAAATTTGTTGAAGTTACTCACTTCAAGTTAGAAGACATCAGAACTCTTTGTAAACTTTTGTCAAGAGGAGATTTTATGTGCACAATTGACTTAAAAAACGCATATTATTTGTTAGGTATTCATAAAGACCATAAAAAATATTTGAGATTCATCTTTGATAATTGTACATATGAGTTCAACTGTTTACCTTTTGGGTTGGCCTCCGCACCGATGACTTTCACAAAGCTTCTTAAACCTGTTATGGAGTTCTTAAGAAAACAAGGTATAAGATTAGTTATCTATCTAGACGACCTAGTATGCATTGGATCAACTTATATTGAATGTCTAAACAATACAAGGACTACAACAGATCTCTTAGAGTGTCTAGGCTTTATTATAAATACAGACAAAAGTTGTGTTGTTCCATCCAACATACAGGAATATTTAGGATTCATTATTAACTCAAATAATTTGACATTAAGCCCAACAGTTAAAAAGAGAAATAAGATATTAGTAATGGTAAATAAATTTTTAAAAATGGAAAATTGTTCAATTAGAAATTTTGCTCAATTACTGGGAAATTTAGTATATGTTTGTATGGCTGTCTCGTATGGCTTTGTATACACTAAGACAATGGAAAGAGCAAAATTTTTAGCTTTACAAGAATCTGATGACAATTTTGATCAAATGATGACAATAAGTAATGACATTAAATCAGACTTACAATGGTGGAAAGCTAATATTACTCATGGGTTGTGTGGAATAAAGCAATACAACTTTTGTTTGGAAATATTTAGCGATGCAAGTGGATCTGGTTGGGGTAGTTTTTGTAATGGGAAAAAGGCAAGAGGTTTTTGGTCGGAACAAGAAAAATTCTACCACATAAACCAGTTAGAGCTATTGGCCGCCTTTTTCGCATTGCAATGTTTTGCCAGTAATTTAGAGAAATGTGAAATATTACTTAGAATAGATAACACAACTGCAATTTCCTACATCAATCGCATGGGAGGAGTCCAATTTCCCGGTCTAAATAATTTGGCAAAACGTATTTGGCAGTGGTGTGAGACCAGCTTTGGATTTTTGCATCTTACATAAAATCAAAAGATAACACTGATGCAGATTTTCAATCTCGTTATTCTAAAATAGATACTGAATGGGAGTTATGTCATACTGCTTTTCAAAAAATTGTCAATATGTTTGGAGCTCCACATATTGATCTGTTTGCTTCACGAACAAACACAAAGTGCAAAGATTATATATCATGGCACAGAGATCCCTTTGCGAATAACATAGACGCATTCACTATAAAATGGACTCAGTATTTTTTCTATGCTTTCCCACCTTTTTGTTTACTATCAAAGGTCATTCAAAAAATTAAAAATGATGAAGCATCCGGTATAGTAGTTTATCCAATTTGGCCATCACAACCTTGGTATCCTTTGCTAACTTCATTAATTGTATCTGATGTTATAACTTTTGGCCCATCTGAAAGTCTCCTTACTTCTCCTTTCAGAACATCACACCCAATGCACTCGAAGCTTATCCTGGGGGCGTGTGTCTTATCAGGCAGGCGTTTAGCAGAAGGATGATAGCAGAAAGTGGGATTGATGTTATGATGGCATCTCTATCTGCTAATAGCATTAAACAATATAGTAGCTGTCTTAAATATTGGTGGCAATACTGCAAATCTAATAACGTGGATGTATTCCATAGCTCAGTCCCTACTGTAATATCATATTTATCAGTTATTTATCATAAAGGAGCATCTTATCAGACCTTAAATTGTCATCGGTCAGCTCTCTCACTTATATTAGGTTCTCATATCGGTACGGACGACAGAGTCAAGCGTTGGTTTAAAGGCATCTTTAAATTACGACCCAATAAACCTAAATATGAAAATATATGGGATCCATCAGTTGTATTATCTTATATCAAACATTGGTACCCATTAGATAATTTAAATTTGGAAAAAATTACCAAAAAAACTGCTATGCTGCTAGCACTTACTACAGGTCAAAGGGTACAAAGTTTGTTTTATATTAGAATTAATAATATAAGATTTAATGTGGATGGTGCTGAAGTAATAATAACTGATATTTTAAAGACTACAGCTCCGGGTAACCCACCCCCAAAGATTTATTTGCCATATTTTAGAGAACAACCACAGATCTGCCCTGCCACAACACTGTCAGCTTATATTAATGTGACTAAGGAATTTAGACATGTTGACAAGTCTAATGACCATTTATTCTTGACCTTCAAAAGCCCTCACGTCTCAGCCACCACTCAGACTATTAGCCGATGGCTGAAACAAGTGATGGCTGACAGTGGTGTGAATGTGTCAGTTTTTTCATCACACTCTACTCGGCACGCATCTACCTCATGCGCACACCGTGGAGGTGTTACTGTGGACAGCATTTTAAAGGCTGTCGGCTGGTCCAGTAGATCCTCAACGTTCGCAAGACATTATAATAGACCATTGGTAAATAATACTAGCGAACAAGCGCAATTTGCAAGAGCTGTGTGCGCAACAACTCATACATAATACATAAATTAAAATAAAAATAAATAAATAATAGGTGGTGAATCTGCTTATTTATTATACTTTTTACCTGTTTGTTAATGTAACTTGTTACATTTTAATTTTTAACAGTGTTAATTGAGTTTTTATATGTTACAAGTATTAAATACTGTTTAAATAACAGAGAATTGTTATGTTTAAGTCTGAAGTTGACTGATGTTGTTTTGTTTCCTAGAAGGATTAATTTTATTTGTTATCAATAGTCTGGTTGATTGACTATTCTATCTTGTTAATAATAATAAAGATGTTGATTTGATACATAGGAGTCTATTTAAATACTCTAAACATCTGCTAGTAATTTTATCGAAACAAGTATTGCATACAATTGTAGGGTTAAACGAACTTACCTGAAGTGAAGTTCTACCCTGATTGTATGCTATACTTGTTTCGATAATAATAATGTCCCACCCACACCGATAAGTTATGTAAAAACTTATTTCCCGGTTATGAGTTTGAAGTACCTATTGTAGAGTAGTTTGACTACCACCATGGAAATGAATCGATGATATAGGTGGAAAATGCTATCCCACTATATCATCAGATTCATGGCTATAAACTAAATGACGTTAAGATGATAGTGTTAGTGTTACCATATGACAATTTTTATTTTTACACTAGGTGCTTTGAACTACGCGTTATTGCCAGCCGAAATATCGACTGCTGCTAGTAATTTTATCGAAACAAGTATAGCATACAATCAGGGTAGAACTTCACTTCAGGTAAGTTCGTTTAACCCTACAATTATAGGTTTTAATTATTGACACCGCCACTTTAAATAAAGTATTCAAATTCAAGAGAAAACTCGGTCATTTTCAGATTTATGGTTTCATTCTCATTTTCGCATTGATAGAAAATACAGTTAACACTTTTGAGCCCGATTATCTGCTTACTATTAATATTTTAAAAGAGAACCAACTATAAAACAACGAGTTATGATTCGATTTCATATGGCAGTCTTATCATATTGCCAAGGATTTTCCACCAAGTACAACCAAATATCTATTTTTATTGAAACAATGATAATAGAAATACCTGTGATGTGATATCTAGTTCTGCTGGTTGATTTAATCACTGTGAAGTGTGGCATATGATACTATTATATTACCTCCGGCTGATATCTAAGAGATATCAAGGAATAATATTTACAGACTGAACAGATTATAATTATTTTAGGTACGAAGTTCAAGGGACCTCATCCCTGAATTCCTGGATTTGGTCCCCAATCTGGGCACACATTACGTACCTAATTATGAAAAGTAATACGAATGTTTGTTCTCGAATCTTGGATGTTAATGTATTAATTTATAACATTATTTATTTATTTATTTATAAGCCTTTTTATTCCGAATTCGCTATAATTTCAGTAAGTACATGTTGTTGTTATTGTCGTTTATTTATTAAATTGTCGCGTAATTCGGCGTGCCTCATGGCATAGGCCTCCTCCGTGTATTGGAGGGTTTGGGCTATAGTTCTATAGAATTTCTTCGCAGATGTGTGCAGGTTTCCTCACGATGTTTTCCTCATGGCAAATTACAAATGTAATTTTCGCACATAAATTCCGAAAAACTCAGAGGTGCGAGCCCGGGATTTGAACCCACGACGCTCTGCTTGAGAGGCCACAGGTCAAACCACTAGGCTACCACGGCATTTATAACATACTTATACTTAAATAGTACAAGCTATACTTTGTTTGGGACTAGGTCAATTGTTGTCATTTCTTATGAATCATAATATTTTTATTCTTATTTTTTCTTAGAACCGGCTGTAAAAGTAAATTGATTCACGAACGTGAATTTATTTTGATAACATTTTAAAATATGGGAGTAGTTCCCTATCTAACTAAAGAAAATATATTTTACAATTGACAATTCGATATTACAAGTATTACAACAGACAAAAACCTACTAAACAGTCAGCATCAAATGTACTGGCCATATTTTAAGCGTATACCTATAGTATAGGTACCTAAGTCTTACTTGCAAAACATGTGGCATATCTGTGTACCTATGTCGTACAACATATATTTACAATGTACATACTAAAAACGCGTGACTAGCACGATCGTTATTTTGAGAGTATGTAGCGTTACTATGTTTTGAGGTTAACATCCGTTAAATGACATTTGCACGGCGGTTTGAGTAGAACATGTTCTGCCATTTACCGTTTTAACACAAACATTCAGCATGCATTTTTATACTAAAACGAGTTAACATTCTTATGTGGGCCTTGCATTCTGGGTGAAGAAATTGCTGCAATTATTTGATTAATTACAAAAAAACACTGACCATAACCCACTCCGTTCAAGCTTCTTGTACGTACAGAGGCTTGAATGCATTAGGTACTTAAACCACTTTCAACTAGATTTATTGTTGTTAAGTAAGTGCTACCTTTATTTTTGTCATCAATTTCTTTGCCAGGTGTTCTGGCAGGTAGATATGTTTGATGCACTCAACTTGCGTATATTGGTACTAACTTGTAATTTGTGAACCACAGTACTGTACGAGGTATCGCCGGGAACCACACTCTAGCAAGCAAGGTTATGTTTTTTTTTAGATCTTGTACCTAACGCGTTACTTTACAACCTGCACTGTTTACTACCGATTCTTTTGAAAAACATATTATATTTTATAATTTTGTTTATATTTTAGATTTAGACCCTCAACTCCCAATTCGTAGGCAACCTTGGAATTCCCTACACAGATGCTTTCGTGACCTTGGTACATAGTGATGCGTACCTATGTTATTATTTATCTTTCAACATTGATAACCATGCTCGGCTGACTGATATAAAACAATTGATTATCTTGGACGTAGAGTAACGCCAGTGTTTCCTAAGACGGCGTAGGCGCAGTGTGGAAAGTGCAGTGAGGAAAAAGTTTGTGTGAAGTTGCCAGTAACAAGTTTTTCTGGAGTTTTAAATTTTCGATGCTTATATTTTGGTCTACAATAGTGTCGTCCATATTGTACAGTAAAAAGTCAAGCTGTAATTGAATACTAACAAAGTTTTTACGACAATAGATAAACAATAGGCCGAACTGAATATATGTGGCAAGCGCATATACAGGGAATAATATCGCTGGAAACAGTGGAAACATTAAATATTATTGTGAACCGGTTTAATGATTTCTGATACACTCGAAATCGTAGAAATTCATTTAAACTTACCTACTAATTTAAATTAAGGACTTAGCAAACTAAATGATTGGAAGCTTGAGGAAGATTTTTTTGAAGTTTTTTTTTTTTTTAATAAGGTTAATTTTTAATCGATGTAGGTAGAGCCTTGTATGAGTAAGTAAATTATCTAAATTTAAAACGTAACTGGAGAGAAAAATTGTGTTTTCAAAAGAAAAACAATTCTCCTTTGCTCAATGGTTGTTTTGTTATGCGAACGTTATGGAATTATACTTTTTTACAACTGAACAGTTTCGACCTAGATTTTTAATCTCTGACGATAAGCGAAGTGCCTGCATTTGGAACTAAGCAGGTACTTCATTTACATTTTGGTTGGAATGTGAACAAAATAGAGCAAAAGTAATTATTCAAATATGGTATTTTGTATTTTAATTTGGCGCTCATAATTCCTTATCGGTTAACTTATAATTATAATGCTCAATTACTGAGATATAAACGTGGTGGTCTAGTGGTTCGACCTATGGCTTTTCAAGCAGAGGATTGCGGGTTCGAACCTTGCACCGCCAAGCTTTTCGGAATGTAATGTGCGATATATTCTAGTAGTTGTGTAGAGACACACCTTCGCAGCAGTTCAATGGAGTATGTGGAGTGTGAAGTTCCTAATCCGCATAGGAACTGTAGCCTATGCCCTCTCATTCGGAGAAGAGACTCTTGCCCAGCTAGCAATGGAGCGGTTTTAAGGCTGTAAACGATGTCAAAATAAATTAAAACAAAAGATTTTTCCAACTAATTCGCATTGTGTAGCTGTAAGCATTAATTACATACACAATAGCTTAATCACTTTTTGTACAAATAACGCCGTCTGAACAAAAACGTGGGCTTCAATTATAAATAACTAGCTGTTGCCAGCGACTTCGTCTGCAAAGAATAGATACAAAGTAGCCTATGTGCTATTCCAGACTTTTCTCTATCTATGTGCCGAATTTCATCCAGATCCGTTGTGCCGTTCTGGCGTGATTGAGTAACAAACAAACAAACATCCATCCATCCATACATCCATCCATCCATACATACTTTCGCATATATAATATTAGTTAGATTGATAATAACAGTTTTTGTTATTCACGATAGTCTCTAGTTTGATATTTTGGATCGTTATTTGCAAGATTTTAGTATATAATGAAATGCGTCTACTATTTTGTAAATTGTATTTAATGTCTTAATTTACAGCATTATTTTCAACCTTGGCCACTTTATTGCCTATTTACTAATCCGTCTGCGAATATATTGTTTGAAGACAGTATATTTGGCAATAGAATGATTAAAACTCACATATTTTCACGTAACACGTTACTTAACAATACGCCAGAAAACACGTGACATCCATCGTGAGATGATCAGTCACTCTTTGACATATCTTGTTTTTATCAGACATCTAGTACTGCAGTCGTAAAAACGCCAAAATACGGTCCACAGAAGGAATAGAGTTCGAAATGTAACTTGCTTAGTTGATTTTAAGTGTCTCAAGATTATCTTTTCAGTTTACAAGGCACAATATAGAATTTATCACAAATACCACTGCTCTACTATTTACCTTCAATGACATAAAAATAATTCAGCTAATTTTCGGTTCTTAATTAATTAAACCTAACAATATCAGAACACCTGCCATACTTTTGGCGTTTCTTAAAATCTGAAATGTTTATAAAGCTCAACTTCGCATCGGAAACTGTTATTTAACAGAGATCTTTGAACTAGATTTTTCTACTTTTTTATACCACATGGAAGGCGATTGAACACGTAGGTCACCCGTCTGAACCAGCACCAATAAACACCTACAACTCTAAGGGATTGCAGATATGTTTCCAGCCTAGAGGGCCTATACCTCACGTACCAGTAATTTTACCGGTTGAAATGAAATGTAATGAAATGAAATATTTTTATTGCAAGAATACAGTTCACAAGTTATAGTACATTACAACCTCACTGTGTTCTGCGCAGGCATGCAAAAATTTAGTACCTACTTATTGTAATACAGTATTTAATAAAAATAGGTTATCTTAGTCTTTACGCCGAAACACAGCAGCGCAAACATTGCTGCTTGGCAGCAGGTGTTTTGTTCATCAAAAAGCTCCTGGTAAACTTCAAATGTGATTCCGCAAATAAATTCCAAAGAACTCGGTGGTGTAGCCTAAGTTAATACCTACCAACGATTCTCTGTAACAAATGAAAGCTTAGGTACTTATATTAAAAGAACAAACCGAACGAAATAATCGAGACTAGAAATGTCTTCACATAAAACGTTACAAATCCCGTTGCTCGCCCCAATGGCAATGTCATAACGTCTGCCCTTGATATAAGCTGGTTATATATTTCACACAACCATTATATTAGAGCTGTGGGAAGATCCCAAACCGGCCGTTATGTTATTGTTTGCTATATAGTGGCAACAGAGTCCCACAATGTGATTCTGAAGATAAAAGCTGTGAGCTTAACCCACATCGCTTAAGGTTATTATAACATTAATTAAGACGGCATAATTACATGGTTAGCCGTATATTTCAGGTTTTTTTTTTTAATTTTGATTGACAGAGTCCCACCAACCTTGTCTCTTTCTCTCTGTACTTAAGAGCCGCGTTTTGTAGGTGGAGTTGTTGCCAGCCATTTTGGTCTGTCAACTGCTTCATTTTCTGTTATTATTTACTAAAAATTCATTAAAATTAAAATCTTTTGATTTGGTCAAATTTTTAATTTAAATAGTCCAGATTAGTGCGTTAGACGACTTGTTAACTTTATAATCATTTTGTATTTCTGTGCATTTGAATAAATCTTTCAAGAATCTTTCCTTTATTCTTCATATAATGTCAATTTATTTGTTTAAACTTTAAAATGGGAACATAATAATATATGTTTAAGCCACTCCTACAGTGAAAACTCACCTAAGATACTAAATGGTATTACGCGTCCATCCAATGAATGTATTTTTTGTTTATAAACAGTCTCGATTAACAATCGCATTGTAAAATGTAAAAATTCCAGATAGCAATTATACGTAAGTAGTTAACACATGATTACGCTTTTATTAATTTCCTGTGAATCATTGCTTATCGCTTATCAGGTCTACATCTGCGTGTATCTATACCGTCTATATCTATATAGTCACAGATAAGATTATTTGCCGAGATGGTTCATAAAAATGTAACAGTTGGGTGATCTCATTACACGGTACGGGGTCTCGAGGAGTCGGAAATGTTTTGTGTTTTAGGAAAACGATTGCGCAGTAAGTAACCACTGGTTTTCCATAAACATGCCAAGATTAAAATAAAAAGTTACTTAAAAAAAAAAAAAAAAACAAGTGGAATTGAAACGTCACGAATTTCGTCAGCCAGTGTTTTCGTCAAGTTCTCTTTTTTTATTCATCACACGTTTTTGGTATGCCAATGCCACATTAATGCGTCTTAAGGATAATTTTATAGAACAATATTAGGCACGACATAATATTGAAAGACCAAAATATCAGGCCGCGTCAAATAAATCTTTAAATTCTAATCGTTCCACCATTTGCGTAACAGTTATAAACTTCGATATGGAAAAATAACAACAATGTCAGACATAATAACCGATATAGCTAAGGTCTACGAAGAAAATGTACTCGCCGAGCAGCATCCACGAAGCATTGGTATGTATTTTACCGATAATTTAACAGTTAATTGACCAATAAATTAATCAACACGCTGGACTGTAAGTCAGCAAACGCCCAAAATCTATTTTAACTGACAAGTCCACGATACATAAAGACTGAACACTGAAAACTATGAACTAACTTTCGATGGTACTTTACCTACCTACCTGCTACAAAATCAAGGAAAGTTTATTGATATGTATGTGTTTTTTATAAAGAATCGAGCACATTGATTTTCATAGCAGCTTTAAAGATTTTTCTTCAAATATCTATAGTGAAAATATAAACTGACAAGTAAAAATAACGGGTCAATTTTCATAAAATGAAAAGCAACCTAGACTGAGCTAAAGATAAATATCACAATTGCTATTAAGTAGGCAGCGGTTTAATTAACTTTTTCTTCTTAGGCTATTTTTAAACCACAAAATGAGCATCTGTCCTATTAAGCTGCATGTTTCGGTATCTAAAACTGTGTATCCGACAGAAGATACACTAGGTACTAATCTAACAATATAAATTATATGAAAAAAAAGGCATGTTGCTTATGTTATCAAAACGTGATTAAAATGCGCGAAGTATATTACCGTACGCGTAGGTACACGTATCAAAATACCGCGTTTATTTATTTATTTATTTATTTTTGTCTAAAAATTTACGAAGCTTAAGTGCACATGTGTGACTATGCCAGCCTCATTGGATGTCTCTTGGGTCAGATTCATCAAGCACTCCCCCGCCCACTACCAGATTCTCTGGCAGCAAAGGAGTATTTCACCGCGTTTATAAATCAAAGTAGTTAAAGTAAAGAACAACGCAATCTTCCGACCGTTGAGCTTACCTGTGTATTTGAAGTGTTAGATTTCCGAACGATCGATCATTACAAGTGATATTGATACTTCGAATAGAAACGGGCGAGATTATTTCCTTGTATAGTTGAGTACACACTACACCTTCTTTTGATGCCCTTCATGGCTGAGAAAATAATCGATTCTGCCCGGTTCCGCTTGTGATTCAATTTTACCGTACTAAATTGAAAGAAAATTATTTAAGTCGGGATACAAGAGATAGGTATATATACATATAAAGAAAAGAGAGCACTTTCAATAGAAAAACATTTCGTACGATTATGACTATGATTATGATATCAGTTAGCTCAGCACCTTTTCATAACTTAAATACTTTTATAAAACTAACCAAAAAGGAATAATTAGATATCATAAGTAACGTTAGAGCTACCATCTTAAGCCTACGAATACATAAACATGAAACTTTACAGGATTAAAAACTAGGAAATATGAAATACCTGGGATTTTTGCCTAACTCTACCAAATGCTGAAATCTAAAATCAGTTTCATATTTTGCGACGTTGAAATAAAACCGCTAAACCATATTCATTAATCAGTGAACAAACACTAGCTACTTAATTAATGCAATTGACTGTTGATAAAAGATTTATCACAATGCCTATTAGCTTTATCATGTAGGTAATGACTGTTAATTAGAATTAATTATAATACCCGAACCTGAAGTCTAACTTTCATTCACCAAACTCTTTCTGTCCTCGTATTATGCCGTCTGACAGAATTTTAAAGGTTAATGGGTAACACTTACTACCTCCAATTAAAGGTCGATTCACAAGAGCTGCCACGAACGGATTGAATGAATGAATCAAGTATCAATGTGTTACCTATTTGAATACACACTTCACACACGTATTAAAGTGACCGGCTTAAGTCATTTCCATACAAAAATGTCTAAGTGGCAGGCCCCTCTTCTCCACTGGGCACTATGGGCACGTGCCCAGGGCCCCGCGATCGAATGGGGCCCCCTAGTTCCTGCCAGATTACCAAATGATAACCGATATTTAGGTCATAGGGGCCCCATGATCCTAATGTGCCCAGGGCCTCAAATAGTTTAAAGACGGCCCTGCTAAGTGGTATTAGTTTCGTTCAATCCATTCGTGCCAGCTCTGGTGAATCGACCGAGGCCTTACCATGACGTCCTAATTCCAACTCAGTTCAAGTTTTAGCTGTCACTTTTAGTATGAATCTGACAGCGAGCGAACCTAAACTTAATCGCATTAAGACGTCATGTTAAGGCCCCTGTACGTTGGTTGAACGACACACTTATATTTACTATAGCTTAGAATACCAACTCAACGTAGTTCTTAATCGTTGAATTTTAGTGTTTCATAATGCACACTTACATCAGTCACAATCGTCTCTTACTTTCTGCGCGGAAATTTTTCACGACGCGCCGTGTTCCTACTGTAGGTACTCTAACTTTTTGTTTTATTTTAAAGTAAAACCACATCTTCTTTCGATGCTATCTCCTACCCGGAGGTTGGCTATCAATGCTATCATCATAGCAATTCGATCTTTGTCAACATCGCTCTGAGCAGCAATCGCGTTGGCCCCGAACCATTGCCGAAGGTTCTTCAACCACGATGTTTGATGTCTGCCTGGTTGTCGGCGTCCCTGTATCTATCCCTTTAAACCAGTGTTATTTGATTTCAGGGTTGTTCACCATACCCGAGTACCCCGAACTGGAGGCGGGCCGAGGCATGTGGTCAGCGGCTTTGGAAGCCATCCTCACGACCCTGCGGTACCTCGCGCCGGCGACCCTGCTCACACTCTTCTGGGGCCAACAGAGCTTCTTGTTTAAGCTGCTGAAGAGCATTGATAACGCTTTAAGAGCAAGTAAGTATTGTACCGACACTAGCGCCACCTAGTTGTCGACTACATAACTACTACAACGCACATGTAGCTAGCGCCAGTTCTAATGACAGCTGTCACATCGCTCTACATCACGCCAACGAAGTTTCTCGACGTGGATGCATAAATACAAATTCAAACTTTCTTCCAATGGACTTCGGTCCCCAGGCATAATATCTGCCTGCAGAGAGATCTCTCTATTGTGCACTCCCCACAAGTATCAATATTATCGTGATATCGATCGAAAGCGTCCACCGCTGGTCATAGTCTTCATGGATTTTCACAAAGATCGGTTTTGTCCTACCCGCAGCGAATGGCTTCCCGCTATTGCG
Source organism: Pandemis heparana (assembly GCA_963854515.1). Taxonomy (NCBI): domain Eukaryota; kingdom Metazoa; phylum Arthropoda; class Insecta; order Lepidoptera; family Tortricidae; genus Pandemis; species Pandemis heparana. The sequence goes on along the minus strand of OY978015.1, from coordinate 12,261,994 downwards.
ATCTTTACTAGGCACTAAAGATTGAACTGAGGCTTTTTTTTTTTGTTTTTTTTTTTATGTGAATAGGAAGGCAAACGAGCAAGTGGGTCACCTGATAGTAAGCGATCACCACTGCCCATAGACACCCGGAACCCCGGAGGGATCGCAAATGCGTTGCCAACCTAGAGGGCTAAGATGAAATGCCTCTTGTGCCCGTAATTTCCCCGGCTGTCTTACTGACTTTCGTAACTGAAAGGGATGAATACCTATTCGGGGAGATATTTATTAAGTGACCTTAATTTTCTATACTATCAACTACTCTTGGTCCCATCTTAGAGTATTATCTGTATTGGTATCTATATAGTTTTAGTTAGACCCATCATAATAAATTCTTTAGATAAGTGTATATTTTTTCTTCATTAACATTTTTCGCTAATCAGTTGCCTCTACGTTGCTGGTAACAGCAGATCTTTTCATACCATGGCAGCGCCTTGTAGGCAAATTAATTTATTACATACCTACTTTTTAAGCTCATTAGTGGCCAGTAGATATTAAAGGCTTGTCGCATTATTAATAAAGGTGCCGCCGCCATAATCTCAAATTGGTCATACATTTTTTTATTACCAACGTCACACCCTGCAGGGTGTGACGTTGGTTACCAGTTTTCGTTATCAGGTGTGTAAAGCTCAGTCGAGCCCAATAAAATTAAAGCCAACAATAACCCATGATTCACAATTCACAAGCACTTACTTACTCGTCTAGCCAACGCCTTACCTGCTGTCAGTTAAAATTTCATATCTTTATCTATTACAAGCTGTTGCCAGCGACTTCGTCTGCAATGAATTCGTTTATCGCTATCCCGCGGCAACTACGCAATTTTCCGGGATAAAAAGTAGCCTATGTGCTATTCCAGACTTTTCTCTATCTATGTGCCGAATTTCATCCAGATCCGTTGGGCCGTTCTGGCGTGATTGAGTAACAAACAAACATCCATCCATCCATCCATACTTTCGCATTTATAATATTAGTTAGATTAGATTTGAGACAGGCTAGTTACCTACTGAAAAATATGCAGTCGGAACAAATTCGTAGCATTTTGCAATTTGTATTCGGCTTGGTCCTTTTTTAGGGTTCCGTACTGTACCCAAAGGGTAAAAACTGAAACCCTATTCCCCTGTCACCAGGCTGTATCTCATGTCATGAACCGTGATAGCTAGACAGTTGAAATTTTCACAGATGATAGATTTCTGTTGCCGCTATAACAAATAAGTACTAAAAACAAAATAAAATTAATATTTGAGGGGGGTCCCATACCACAAACGTGTTTCTTTTTGCGTTTTTTGCTCGATATTAATAGCGGCAACAGGTAAACGCTTGAAATATTCACAAATGATGTATTTCTGTTACCGCTATAACGACAAATACTAAAAACCAGAATAAATGTATGTATTTCAGTGACCAATATAAAGTGACCCCACACTGTGTACATTTTGCTTTAGAGCAAGGCTCTGCTTACATAAGTTTATAGATATTTTTCCGTACCATTGTACGGAACCCATGCGCGAGTCCGACTCGCAATTAACCGGTTTTTTACCTTCAGGTAGTTTAGTGAATGAGTAATAACTTAATTTAAGTAACACAAAAATTATGGGTCCACCCTTGGTCCACCCTCAGTCAATTAAGCCCAGAGGCCCGATCTTTGAAAGCACCATTTGACAGTTAGTTAGTAAATTTTCAAATTCTTAAATAATGGAGCGAGTATAAGAAAATTACAGGTTTTGAAGCAACCACACTTTCGAAGGGCAGTGATGTGCTTTAAAATCGAGCCTCTAGAACTTAAACGTCAACCTTATTCCTCGGCTCAATGATTCGAGCTCTACGTATTACGAGTACTTCTATCACTAAATTAGCTACTTAACTATAACTCCCCAAAACCCTTATCATTCCAGTCGTATTCTCCAGCGAGGAACAGAAGCAAGAAGTCCTACAATGGTTGGCAGAAGCGGGCCCCACGCGGATAGAACACTTGGACACAGTATGGCGGCACGGATGGATACTATGCGGCGTGCTGGACGCGGCCATGCCCGGCGCCTGCGCTGGCCACCCGCCCACCCGGCTGTCGTTGAAGCATGCGCAGTCTATTGCTGATCATTACCTTGGTGTTGAGCCGGTAAGATGTTAAGCTTAGGGCCTGTCCCACCACTCTCTGATAAGTTCCAGTTAACCTCAAGTGACGTCTCTGTCTGTTTCGTAGTAATAAATAGAGACGGAATCATAGATAACTGAAACTTAATAGAGAGCGGTGAAACAGGCCGTGATAGTGTTGAATGACGATTATGACGAATCAATGCTTAATCGTAGGATTTTTTACACAAATAGTCATGTTTTAACTTTTGAAATGTTCTCGTGTTCCAGGTCTTCTCCCGCCAAGAGCTGGAAACGAACGACTCACTCAGCAAGCACCAAGAATGGAAACTCGCAACATTCTTGGATCGTGTACGCCAAGCGCTCGCAAAAGTATCACCACCAGTTTCCAAACCGACTTCTCAACGGACCTCTCCTGAAACCAGCCAGTTCACCCTCGACTATGTAGCTCGAGGCTCAGGTCTGACAGCGGCCCAAGTCCACAACAAAGTATACTTCAAAATATACCCCACTGCTCAGCAATGTATAGACCCAGGCGAGATCACTGTACTAATAAAAGGACCCAGAGATACATACGGCATGACAGTACTCCCGCCTATATTCGGCAAAGCACAGTTGATAAGACAAAAGTTGCTGGGTCTGCAAACTAAAGCGACTTTCACGGAGAACGCATTGCCTATAACACAAGGAGCAGCGTATTTGCGATCATACGGGAAGAACGACATGAACAAAACGTACTACATCCCTAAGGAGCATTACGATATAGTGATCGAAGTGGACTCGAGGCCGGATCACTCTAGAGTTGGCTACACTATAAACTGCGACGGCAGATATGAAATCTCTATAACTAGTAGAGGACAAAATATTGTCGGATCGCCATTTACAGTTACGGCTTCTCATAACATCATTGATATTCTGGAAAGGGAGAGTTTTTGCTTAGAAGATGGTGAAGAAATAGATATTGTTGACGTTAGATCAGACAAAAAAGTAGTTTTAAGGATAGTGGACTTTGTAACTGAGAAAATGCTACTTCAAGAAAACGGTTCGCTGGAAAAAATAAGTGAAGATGAAGCAAAAATATTAATGGCAACTGATGATATAGAAAACACAGACGAAACAGCAAGCATCGATAATCAATCAAATAATAGTTCATTTACGAGTTTTGAAGAGCCATTAAGCCCACAGAGATTCAATACGACAGCCCAAAAAATATTAAAGATGAATAGAGTATGCAAAATGTTTAATAGCATCATGGCAGAAAAACAACTATTATGCGAACAGAAGGAACCACTTATGAAACAGATTATTCCGGATATAGTAAACTCGACTTTCAGTGAAAGTAATGCTAACAGATACATTTTATCTGAGAAACGAGACACGTTCATAATACCAGAAAATATTTCCGTTTCTCTGCGAACTGAGAAACCCAATACATTTATCGAAGAAGTATTTGATACAAAACTCGAAGACAATATACAACATAATGACCTTCCAGTACAAACTAATAAATGTCAAGAAAGCGAGATAATACGTGAAAATGACATAAATAAACGCTTGGACGAAGATATTGCGTCAGTGGTCTCATCCTCAAGCAATCCCTTCTTAAATGATACGTACGAGCAGACTTATGCGACGGAAAAAGTTTTGGGGTCGTATGTAAGTACTGAATATGAAACACACCGCTCTCCCAACGAAGAAACTGCAACTCCTACAATCAATATATTCGTAGAAGGGACCGACACAGACACCCCATCACCTTTAAATACAAACCCATTTATTGATCCGGATGTTATATATGAAAGACCAAAGACGCCTGTGTTAAAAATTATAACTGGCGAAGTCAAAGATCGTGACGACTCTGTATATTTGGACCCTACAATTGGACAACTGGCAGAAGAGTTGCAAGGCAATGAATTTATCAATCCGTTTTTTGTCCATCAACATCATCAAACCATCGATCGAGATGATAAACGTGCCAACGTCACCGACTTTATTATTGGTGCTCCGGTATCATTGCCTCCCATTTTGAGAGCACCAACTCCCGAACCAACATTGGAATCCTTGATGATAACCAGGGAGGAAAATATAGGTTTATCAGAAGCTAAAGACCGAGACAATCAAGAAAATGCTGATGAAATCTATTCGACCCCTTTACATACCGTTATAAAGAAAAGAGAATTGCCAGCCGTGTCATCTTCATTTCATAGTTTAGATTCAAATGCAACAGACGACGTAGAAATAGTTAGTATAACCACAGAAAGCCTTAAAAAACAAGAATCGTACGAAACTTCAAACCTAAACAAAAGTGTCACGCCTAAAAAAGACATGTGGGACTCCGCTTATGTCAGCATTGATGATAGCAACAGCTCGCCTGATAACAACAATAACGACAGCAATCCGTTGTGTGAAGCAGCAACCAGGCAAAAGTTTTCTCCTACTGATGCATTTGGGCTAAAACCAGAAGACATCACTAAAATGGGCCCCGCTGAAAGAGAGTTATGGCTTTCTTGTAGTGAACTTAATACGGATACAGCCAAAGTTGAAGATATAAGACCGAGCAAAATAGAATTAAAACGTAAAATGTTTACTCCAATCATCGAAGAAAACGATAGAAGTATTTCATCAGGCATAAAAGACTTGTCTAGGTCTGACTCAACAACAGAACATGGTGGTATGAAAACAGTTACAGTGGCATTTGCTGAACTAAATGACATGTATTACGAATATTTTCCAAATTCAGAGACCAGTTCATTAACTGCAATTAGTGATAACAATTACAAACAAAACAATGAAGTACAATACATGATTGAGAAAAATGATATACTCGTCGATTCGGCGTCTGAACAAATCTCAGATGTGAAAAGACGTACTAACGAAATAGAAGGCGAGATTTCTGAGGTTCAGTCAAATGTCACTGAATCTGTTTCAGTAAGTCAGACCCTTCCACTCAATGAAGATAAGCTGCCATACAAGTCTATCGATGTCATTAACGATGAAGTACAATTTGGCGACAATAATAGTACAAATATCGTCCACGAAAGGAAGAAATATTGGGACGACAAAATACGCCAAATAGAGGCTAAATCGGAAGAAGTAAAGACAAATCAAAAGAAAAAGCGGTTCTCTCCCAAACACATTAGGCAAAATGATTCCTTTACAAAGAGGAGAGGCAAAGAAATGGCCAAAAAAATGTTAGAAGAAGGCGGTATCGTAACACAAAATGTCACAGAAATTATAAGACAAAAATATCAGACACCGCAAACATCAGTGGAAAAAGATACCCAAAGTGATGTTAAACTTGTAGAAAAGTGGAAAAAATATTGGGATGATAAGCTTGAAATAGAAAAAGACGAGATAGAATCGATTCGATCTCGATCTAGATCGCCGAAAAGCACTGGGTATACGCCATCACCGCAACAATTGAATTTCACGGAAGACATTTCAGAACCTATACCTGTCAAGCAAGAACTACCTGAAGAAGTATTTAAGGCATTCGAAACAAGTCCTAAAAGATTTTTTGGGACGTCAAGAAAACAAATTTTAAATAAAATTGATTCTTTTATTGCCAAACCAAGCACCGCAGACAAATCTTCAGAAGATAACGGCGGCGCGAAGAATGAGACTGGTTTAGTGTCCAGCCGGATATCTCTATTTCACAACATATCACAGAAAGAAGAAGTAGTTCCTTGGAAACAAAGAAAAAGTCAATCAATGCATAACATTTACCAACGTAAAGATAGTGAAAAAAGTATTGCTTCAATAGACGACGTCTTATCAGTTGACATAGTAAATAAGACGTATCAATATGAAAAGCCAACGCAAAACTTACATTCAAACAAGTACATAGAAACAGTAGGCATTAAAAATGAAACGGAAGATAAACCAACGTTAAAAGACAAAAGAGCCCGAATGACTCATAAAAATTACCACAAAACATTTGATGAGACTACCTACCACAAGACACTTTTAGAACAGAAACGTGAAGTACAGAACAACAATTATGTAAAAAGAACATTGAAAACTTTCAGCGCTCAAGGTAAGAGTTTAAGCAAACCACCACCACCAGTTCTACGTAAAACTTCAATAAGTAAATCAGAAATGGATATATTTAACAAAACATCGACAAATAAAGCCCCTGATAATGATTTGGACAAATATAAATCCTGCGAAGAGTTACCGAAAATAAACGTTAAAAATTTCATTTCGCTATATGAAACTGTAACTAAGTCAGCTGTAGAACCGAAACTAGCGCGAAGACAATCACTGAGAAACACAGAATCGAAATCATCGCAGGCAGGCAGCCAAAATTCAGGTAATTATATTAAGTATAACAATAAATAAATACATTAATTGGGTGGATCAACTTTTTTTGTCACTCGTTGCTATGGTTACGTTCTCCTCGGTCACTCTTTAAACCTTAAGTTTATAGGGTTAAATATTTAAGTTTCAATACATGTAACGTCCATGATTCAACTACAGTCATTCGTATTCATTCCGTAACTTCTGCTGCTATCGGGATTTCATTCAAACACTGCCCTCGCGGACATCATAACCTAACAAGATAGTGATTTAGAAATAATAAATGCTATATTAACTAATTCTTTTTTTTTTCAGGAGTTATAACAAAACCTGTCTGCACAACAACTTCGAATTCTACTTCAAGTTCATGCTCACCAGTGAATTCAACCTCGTCAGGGATTTCAAGTTCTCCAGCAAATATTCATTCCTCTCCAAATTCTTCAGTCTCTTATAACATTCAACCCAAACAAATTCATCCGCGCGTTTCACAAAGACAAACATCTTGGATAAAAAGCCATAGCCACAAAGTAAGTGCAGATAAGAGCCTCGAAACTGGAACAAGCACCGATTCAATAGATATTGAGATTATATCCATGCCTGACAATGAAAAACAAGGTTCTTATTTAAGCCTCTCTGACATTGATTTGGAAATAGTTGAAACGAATACAGAAAATTCACCAGAAACCACACCAGAAAGAGAAATAGAACCTGAATTGAAGGATTACAAATCACGTTTCGCGATGGCAAAGAACTACTTCAAATCGTTAGAAGAATTAAGGGAGAACAAGAAACCTCCTAAACTAAACGAATGTGAAATGATGCTGTACAAAACTTCAAATGAATCTCTGGAAAGCGCTAGTGGTAGGCCGCAGAAGCGGGTAAAAAAAAACATCAAAGCGCATTCGGTGCCATCCTCAGAAATATCTAAAGTATGGAACGAGATGCAAGAAGTCGAAGACAAGACATCCAGCAACAGTAAACTTGTGAAGATATCAGAGAAGTTTAATGTGGACGACCTCTTCAACGACGTCATGGAAGGCAGATTGAGTCGACAGGGTAGCTTAAGAGGCATACCAAACAAGAAAGCTGTTCTAGAAACGTTCAGGTCTATGGAAAATGTGTCAATCAACAAACTGAGCTCTTACGAAATGGCAGTTTCACAGTTGAGTCAGTTCGCGAAGGAGAACCAAATAAAAAACGCGCAGACTTACCTTACTGAGTATCCGTACTTGCCTACGACTGATCCATCCAAGTATCATTCTCGATTTGACACGAAAGCGTCTGGTCTCATTTCTATGAAAGAACTACTTGATAAAAAGCCGCGTAGAAATAGTGTGCCTGACTTGAGGTTGAATCCAACGTTCACAGTCGACCTATAATTTCTAAGCAAAGAAGTAGTAGACAGCTAGATTATAAAATAATGACAGTATTTACTAGTACCTTATAGTATAGACACTACTCTAATAATGAATGAACAATTTACAACAATAAGATATAAAATAACTACTAACGTTGAATAAGAAACGCCAGTTTTATTATTTGGTCAAGAGTCAAACAGTATTTTCATTCTCTTGTAATATTAAGAAAATTTATTGTACAATTGTACAGATATTGAATCTTTACTAAGTATTAAGTTCTTAAATATTATTGTAATTATTTATTATTTTGTCAATAAAGCTAATTTAATGCCTTAGTTGTGATTTATTCATTTCATTAAACATTGCCTAATTAAATTAACAAGAGAAAAAAACGAGCAGATAGAAGTACGTATGCTAAATAAAACGTTGAATGTTCTGTACAAACTTAATTTATTTGAATAATTACATTATCAAAAGATCTATGTAGATTAAACAATAACTTAACATTTTTGTCCAATACACTCGTCAAAATGAGACTGAATCGAATAAGTAAGCTAACTTTTTTTTATTTAACCTGACATTATACCCGATATAAATGCGACATTGGTATTATAAACTAGGTAGTTGAAGAATCAAATAATTCAGGGTTAGACGTCAGGTCACATCTCCGAAAACGGCCTTCTATCGATACTACACCACGTGAATAAAATTAAAGCATATTTTGTTGGCAGTTAAAAGTTTACTTCATTTGTTTCTATCAAAATATCTAAAAACAATTGATTAAAATGTTCTATTCGATAGATACATTGGGTACCCGTAAAAATAGCGCAACCATCAGATGACATGAACCCCAGGACCCTATTTTATAAAGCTACTAGTTTCAATTTACAAGCGGGAGTCTCTATCTAACACATAGGGTCAGAAAGAGACTTCCGCTTGTAAATTGTAACATGTAGATTTATAAAATAGGGCCCTGTATGACACAGAACTTGTCAAGTCGCCAATGTATTTCGAATTGTCATAGTCACTTGTCACTTACATGTTTTAGTAAATAAATAAATCAGTACATTAAGAGGGTGCATCCGTGCTGAGCTCGCAACGTCGCATTTTTGGTGATTTTTTGCGATTATTTCACAGAAATTGAATGAAAGTATCAAATATCCGTCTGTAGTGCACTTCGTTTTTAGTGTATTAATGTGTCCAATGCAATAATTAATGGTGATGGACTTTTATTTTCGTATTAAAGCGATAAAATACTATATCTCGTTTAATAAGAAAATAAAAGTCGATCACGATGAATTATTGCATTAGACACATTAATACACTAAAACCAAAGTGCACTACAGACGGACATTTGATACTTTCATTCAATTTCTGTGAAATAATCGCAAAAAATCACCTAAAATGCGACGTTGCGAGCTCAGCACGGATGCACCCTCTTAATTATCCCATTTATATTAGAAAATTATTCTTGCTGATAAACCGCGCTTTGTTCGTAATACAAGATAAATTCAGTATGATATACAATGAGCTGAAATAGCATTCGCACAAGCGTATGACTGCTTTTGCAAAAAATAAATTTTAGTCAAAATATGACGTCAGTCGCCTCCAGGGCCCTATTTTATAAAGCTACAAGCTACAATTTACAAGCGGAAGTCTCTTTCTGACCCTATGTGTTAGATAGAGACTTCTGCTTGTAAATTGTAACTCGTAGCTTTATAAAAAAGGGCCCAGGGTGTGCCGGCAAAACAACACACAAAGAATCTTTGTGAGCTCATTGTGTTTACTTGTCTCTACTTCGATCAGAAGTCATCGGATTGTCTATCAATTTAGATCAGCTTGATTAGCTTGGTCTTGTTGCTTGAGCTGTTTTCTTTTTCAAAATATTTAGCAATAATAAAAATGTATGCTGTGTTATACCGGTCGATTCACAAGTGCTGTCACGAATCGATTGAACGAAGTAATGTCACTTGTCACTGTGTGAGTGACGTTCTTGTACAGGGGCCGCCTAATATTTTGTAAACATGTACATAATACCTACTCAAGAAAAAAATAAACCTCAACCTGTATTTAATAATTTTGCTATACACACATAGGCATTATCATTCACTCATTCAATCCATTCGTGCCAGCTCTTGTGAATCGACCTATATGTAAAGTATAGACGCCAGAAGGATTTATTTATAGTTTAACAGTGGTATTACAGAATCTACCATTGACTATAAAGGTTTAACAGCACTGTAGTAACTTTCAGGGCCCTATTTTATGAAGGTAAAATTTACAAGCGAAAGTCTCTTTCTGACCTATGTGTTAAATAGAGACTTCCGCTTGTAAATTGTAACTAGTAGCTTTATAAAATAGGGCCCAGTATTATTTAATCAAATCATCGCCCTAGTGCGGTTTGAGTTTTACATCACTAAAATACTGAACTTCACTTAAAATTGATCTGAGCGTAACTGGACGCAGAGTCAGCACGTCTCCATTGAAGCCAGGCCTTCATTTGAGGGTCGCAACGGTCACCTCTCGCCTCCAGCTGCTGGTAGTATCCCTCTCGTATTATACGGAACGCGTCCACACTTCTGTAAGGCAGTTTCGTTATGGGATCTATGTAGCGGGCTGGTCTCCTGTAAATGAGAATGCGGATAAATGTAGATTATAAGGTGATATCAGACGGTTCAGTTGTTGTTCATTTTCTTATTTCGTTTTGCATCTTTCCCTCAAAGGCACGTCTGAACGCAAAGTGAAAGAAAAGTGCCGAATGAATTCATTAGTGAATTGATTAAAGGGTGTTGGATATTTTCAGTTGCAGTATTCAGTCGAAGGTTAACCATCATTTGCTAAACAACATTTCACAAACTCATCATTTGACAAACTTTTATTTTCTACTAAACATTGACTTTTTGAAAAACTTATAAACCTAACCTAACCTAATGGCAGCCACGCCTAAAGGTTTTTCGGGTTTAAAGGGTTTTTTTTTTAAATGTTTACGGTTTATCAGACGTTATAGGGTTGTTGGGATGCATTTGTGAAAAGTTTTTTTGCACATGATGAGATCTCAGACTTCCACATAAAATTGTAATGTATACTGAAGTGTGCGATTGCTTAGTAAGTGTCATATTTATCTCATGATCCAGGATGGAAACCATCAAGAGTTTGAAAGAAGCAGAAGGATCCCTTCTCCGGCTACGTATAAAACAGAAGTGTTTGAATTAGGTAAGTGGGCGGGGAAAAATCCGCCATGAAGGAAGCAGCGCTGGTTGACGTTAGGAAAATAAAGTTTTCTTATTGGTGGATTTTTTTTCGCACACCGTTCCACTTCTTCACACATCTCTAGCTCTTTCTCTCAATTTGGATTTCTGGTGAAACGATCATTCATTGTGGTGGGCCTAGATTTAAAAATAAACTTACTTGGTAACAGCACAAAGCATTTCCGGCCGTCTTCGCGGCCTCCTCATTTTGTAGCAAGAGTTGAAGGCCTTATTTTTGATGTCATTCTCAAAGGTCAGAATCGTCCTTTCGTAGAACAGTTTCGGTTTAACGTTCAAAACTCTAGGTTTCTTTGGTTTTTCTTCTTTACTGCAAAATTTATAATAAAAAATATAATAAGTACAATCATTATAAAACAAAAAATAACAACTAACAATAGGATAAGGCGTTGTAACTAATATTTTTATATGGATCTTGGTCTGAAATATTTTTTATTTTTTTAAATTCTTATCAGACAAATTGACTTACATGTATTGTGTGAGCTATACTTGAAAGTTGAAGGTAATTAATGAAATGTAAACAAACCTTAATGTGGTATTTTACAAGGCATAACTTGGGTACCAACTCATTTGAATGTTACAGTATTTTTAATAATGACTAAATTTAAGTGCAGTTATGCGGGTGGTAGGGCCTTGTGCAAGGTCCGTCCGGATCGCTACCACCATCTTACTCGCTAATCCTGCCGCAAAGCAGCAGTGCTTGCACTGCTGTGTTCCGGTGTGGAGAGTAAGACAGCCGGGGAAATTACGGGCACAAGAGGCATTTCATCTAAGTCCTCTAGGTTGGCAACGCATCTGCAATCCCTCCGGGGTTGCGGGTGTCTATGGGCAGTGGTGATCGCTTACCATCAGGTGACCCACTTGCTCGTTTGCCTTCCTATTCACATAAAAAAAAAAAAAAGTCACGAACCGAGATTGTTGAACCACTTACTTACGTTCTAACTTGTCCGTGTAATGTAAATCGCCGGTATTTAATACACCAGTCATTAATTACACGGCTAAATTGCGACTGCAAGTGGCTGGTACTACTGATACCAACAATACTGGTTCGCAACTGTACCTACATGAATTGGGATCTCATCATCTGCTAAAAAACTTTTCACAAATGCTTCAATTCACAAACTCATCATTTGACAACTCTTTAATACTGATAAACCGTAAACTTTTAAAAAAATCGAACCTTCAGGCGTGGCTCATATTAGGTTAGGTTTGTTTTATAAGTTTTCCAAAGATTCAATATTTTAGTAGAAAATACAAGGTTGTCAAATCATGAGTTTGTGAAATGATGCATTTGTGAAAAGTTGTTTAACAAATAATGATGGTGAAATAATAGTAAGCTTCTGGATTTAATTTAAATAAAAACAGCATAATACACTCACACGACGTCGTTCAGTATGATCTCGTCGTCTGGTCCGATAATATCTATTTCCATTCTTTGTGTCACAAGTTTTTCTGCCTCGTCCTTTTCAACTTCGGGCTTGGGTTCTTCGGGTACGATCTCCTCTGTGCTTATGTCACATGGCGTTTCTATAACTAGAAGCAATAAATATTGCAACGAGAATCTTTGATATCAGTTAATGGCATTATAAAACACAAACCACTACAAGTGATAGTATTAAAAAAATAGAGCCGTTACTTTCTCCAAAACTGGCACATTTGTATCGTAATTCGCTTACACACTTTTGTATGGAAATATTGCGTTCCACTTTAATATCTCTTCTACACATTCTTGAAACTAGAAAATTAATGTTATGCGACAGTACTGTAAAGAACATGCTTACAAGATTTCTTAGTGTGCGTGTCTAATGTACCGACAGCGAATGACGCATTCGTGTTACGCACACTTACACTTAGAGCTGTTTATTGTGTTGATACTTACTTACGATTATGCGATACGATTTATAAAAGACTAGCTGTGACCGCGGGAACTACGCAATTTTCCGGGATAAAAAGTAGCCTATGTGCTATTGCAGACTTTTCTCTATCTATGTGCCGAATTTCATCGAGATCCGTTGGGCCGTTCTGGAGTGATTGAGTAACAAACAAACAAACATCCATCCATCCATCCATCCATACTTTCGCATTTATAATATTAGTTAGATTGAAGGGTGCCTTCGCGAGTGTACAGATCTTATATCTAAAGGATGGCCCATGAGCCAAAAGCAGTAAGTTTTTCATACTAAGCATTTTTTAGGGCTCCGTAGCCAAATGGCAAAAAACGGAACCCATAATAGATTCGTCATGTCTGTCTGTCTGTCTGTCCGGAGGTGTCACAGCCACTTTTTTCATATTTAAAATTTACGCTCTTCTACTTTGTTCCATGGAAAATTGTTCCATTTTCAAAACCAATTGAAAAGTAAGTGTACCAACCTTCCTCGCTCTTAATAATGTCGCTTAACGTGATTTCTGGTACGGGGGCTTCTTGTTCATCAGACGGAATTGGCACAGCAAATGAGTGGTACCTGTGAAATTACAGTACACAGTTCACATCTCTATTACATCACTTAATTCAACCATACCTGTAAACAGACCTGCTAGCTTATTACGTAACTCGCTCGCAATCGCCATCGTGTTCATTTTGGCAGTTCTTGTATGAATGTGACAGCTAGCTGATTTCGATGCCAATTGTCAGCCCATACATGAACTGTCAAAATGAAGACGATGGTGATCGCGAGCGAGTTACGTAATAAGGCTGCTGGGGCCTTACCATGACGTCCTAATTCCGACTCAGTTCAAGTTTTAGCTGTCACTTTTAGTATGAATCTGACAGCGAGCGGACCTAAACTGAATCGCATTAACACGTCATGGTAAAGCCCTTGAAGATCATTATGAGTTAATTTTACGAGTGCACTTCAGGAAAATGACAATACTCACTTTATGAGTGGGCCTGTTATAGTCTTCTTAGTAGGCCTTACTTTTTTTCTTTCAAGTTCAATTTGTTCAAATCGTTCTGTAAATAAAAATTCATTTATTTCAACTAGAAATAAGATTCATAACAGTCATAACATAACATAAGTAATAAATACCAATGGAATTACACTACATAAACACAATAGTTAATTAGCATTCGTTCTGTTTTAAATAAATTTACTTAGGGCCACTTGCACGGACCAGGGTTAACGACTTAACTCCATGTTAGATGCTAACCCGGGGCTAAGTAGTGTCAAAATGTATGGAACTGTCAAACCTAACCCCGAGTTAGCGTTTATTTTTTTTTACTCCGAGTGTGCAAGTGTGCCTAAGTGCCACGGGATGGAAGTAAAAACAGGTGTGACCAAGATATGACCCTGGAATACATGCTTTAGAATGAACAGCCTATTAATATAGGACCTGATAACTCCCATGACATATAGAAATAAAATGGGAAACACAAATTATCAAATTGTAGGCAAATAAACCATACCTAAACTCTTTAGATTCTCCTGTTCTGTGATAAGAGCTTCTTCTAGCAATTCTTCCTGTGACGGCATTTTCTCTTCCACTCTCTTGACCTTCTTCTTTTTTAACTCGGATCTTATTTTGATCCGTTGCTGTGTTTCTAATGACTTCACAGCTGTGCTTTTCCTAATAGATTTGCGACCTGTAAATATGTTTTGATTAATATTTTATTTTGTCGGGTGACAAGCAAAAGTCACTGACTGTGTTGACAAATTAATGTTGATTGATCAACCTTATTGTTCTTCAAACATGGCCGAATTTTAATAGAATCTTTTGTTGCATTTAGTGACTTTTGCTTGATAACCCGACAATTTTATGTCTTTCTTTATGCCATTAGAGTTTATTGGAATATGTTAGAAGGCACAGATGGCAACACTAACTACTAATGTAGCAGTCTGGACCAAGATTGCTGAAGTAGAGGGCTTCCGAAAAAGTTTGGCCACATTACCTATGGCTTGGCACCAGCATGGTATAATAGGAATAAACTTGGAATCCTCTATGTAGTTAATTATAGTTCATGCTTCTGAAGTTAACACCTAGATCTGATTTTTTCATCCATTTCTTAAGAATAGGACTAAAATTGTAATATCACCAAAATAACGTAGGTACCTATTGAGTCATTGAGTGATTGGTCGAAATCTTCAGTCTTTTCTGGTTTGATTTTCTCTGGCTTATCCTCTTTCACCTTTTTGACCACCTCTTTTTTAGGCCGGTCCGCTGCTGCTTTTTTTCTTTTAGGGTCCTAGAACATTATTGTATTTATTATAGAGTTAATAATACAGAGTTTGAATTAACCAGTTATTTTGATGAAGCCTAGTGCGGATATATATTTTTTTGTATTTTCTCTTCTCTGCCAATTAATTTGTAACTGTTGATTGTGTATATTGTTGTGAAAAACTTATTAAAATGTTATTTTAATAGAAAAAAAAAAATTAACCCAAAAACCAAATTTTCGCATTTATAATAAACCCTTCGACACATGCTGGCTGGATGAACAAAATATTTTTTTATTCTCTTACTTGTGGTCTCAGAATGTAGATGTTAATAGTTACTAGGTAAACTTATAATACAACATATTAATCAAAAAAATATGTAATTACCTTGTATGCCTTGGTTCCAACTGCCCTTTTTTTCTTATCATCAACTTCTTGGTCCGAGACAGGATCGTCATTCTCGTCAATGTCAAAATCAGAGTCCACAATATCATCTGCCTCTTTCTCTTCGCTAAAATATAGCAATTAAGCAAAACAAAACCTTTTTATTGTTAAGAATTATAAGTCCATGAGCAAAACATTAGGAATACTTGCCACTAAGTATCAAAGTTTTTTTTCAGATATTAAGTATCATTTCATCATATCTTTCGATGATAGCAATACGTAAGTAAGTTATTATTAGAAAGTTCTCCTGTTTGAATTAAACACAAACAAGTTGCTGAGTTTCAATATTTGTTTATATTTTTATTCTGGTAGTAACTAGTAAGAAGCGAAAAATTATTTGAGCGGGGGTAGTTGAATTTTAAGAAGAGATATTATTTTATAGTTGGACCACTTAATCATGGTTTTTATGAAAACAAAACAAGGTTTTGTTTATACCCAGTTTGAGGTTATATTGACAAAACAACGATTTTCGGATATAAAATAATTTTAATAATTTTTATCTACGTACAGATAGTCATTATCTTCTGCAGTCTCCTGAAACCCTCCGTAAGTTGTTTTATAAAAATCGTCTTCCTCCTCTTCGTCAAGCAATTTCGCCATTCGATTCCCAGCATTCGCACGCTTTTCTCGTTGAGCCATAGTGATAAATATTTGATTATAGGCTTAAATATAATGTTTTAAGTCAACAGAATATCTAAATAGCGATCGGAACCGACAAAAATTGGATATCCCTTCAGCAAATAACAGGAACCAAACCACTCGATAATTTTGACAAATAAAACGTCAAACCCATACGTCAAAAATACCTTTTTTTAATGCAAATAGGCGTAGAAGGCTAAGGCCATACTACCATCTCTGTTTGTATTAAATAATTTGAATGGATTTATAGAAAGAAAATATTGATGTCAAAAACTTAGTACTTGAAAACTAGAAATAATATACTCAACAATCGTAACGTTAATTTGTCATCAGTCCAACCCCGGTTACTCACATATTATATGTAAAATATTCGTACACTGTACAAATGTTTGCAAACATGTAAGTGGCGACCAAAATTTATTTGTAAACCCAGTGTGTGCAGCTATTTGCGCTTTCCTCCCACATTTGTTTACGAATATGTGACGAAAATGTTTTCAATCATGACTGAGATTTTGTAAAACTTGGACAGTGAGGATGATTTTATTTGTGCAGTTGATCTGTTTCACTTGTGTTCTTATACTTTAGACCTCGAAATTCGGAACAAACAGACGCAGCGAAACAAACAACAAATGATTAAGAGGGTGCATCCCCACTGTGCTGGCAACGTCGCATTTTTGGTGATTTTTTTGCGATTATTCCAAATATCCGTCTGTAGTGCACTTCGTTTTAAGTGTATTAATGTGTCTAATGCAATAATTGATCGTGATGGACTTTTATTTTCTTATCAAACGAGATACAGTATTTTTTTTAAAGTATTTTAATAAATGTTTTTGTCTCTCTCTCTCTCTCTCTTATCCTCACGAAAATAAAAGTCCATCACGATCAATTATTGCATTAGACATATTAATATACTCAAAACGAAGTGCACTACAGACTGATATTTAGAACTTTAATTCAAATTCTTTGAAATAATCGCAAAAAATCACCAAAAATGCGACGTTGCCAGCTCAGTAGGGATGCACCCTCTTAAACCACAGACTCGTTAAACTTAAAACGTCAAACGCATGTCAAACATCATTCACACGTATGTGTGTGAGTCTACGCAAAGGTTTGAGGTTGTGTTGCACACGACACAGCTTGGAAAAGCGCAAATGCAGTGAAAACTTTGCAAATGTCGGCACTCACATCTGCGCTGGCGTTATGTGCACATATATGTGCACATGTGAGTTGCCGGCATTAAGTGTACATACAGGGTGTATCAGACACCCCCTAACACTAATCCAATAGGGTAAAATTACTCCATTTTTTTAAATATATTTTTTAGCATCTGTAGCTATAGTTATATACCCCAGTGTCGTCCCGTTTTCTTATACTTATAGATAACGAAAGGACGACACTACGGTATTGCCACTTTTTAATTTGTTTACTTTTTGACAGAATATATGTGCACATGTGAGTATCCGGCATAATTTAAGATGGCTGTAGGGACCTTGTTTCCTTTGCCTATCAATAAAGGGCTGAAATAGAAAAAAAATGCGTTTAAAAATGGCGTTGGCGGGTCTGCGTAGGTTTAAGGTTGGTGGTTGTTCCTGCTGCCGAAAACATAATACCTACTTAATATTTTATTAATTTTGTGGCATCTAAGGCATAGGTACGTATACATTATACATAATAATATTATAGATAGGTATATAATCCACGCTACCTGTGTAAGTACTTATCTTAAATTTTTAAAAGTTAAATACCTACAACAGAAGTTTTTCAATTTACCGCATTATGATTATTTTAGCATTTAAGAGGTACCTAGTCACTAAACTAAACCGTGAAGCATACTCAACTCTTCCGTTACTCGTCTATATTATGGAATGAAACAAATTATGTGAAATAAAAACTAAAAACGTTGTCATGTTCTGCGCTATTACATACCCCGCATTGATTTCTAATATACGTAATTGAGTTTTTGAATCTTTTTTTTTGTCATAAATGGAAAGATCATATATAAGTTTAGTTAGAAAAGTATTTTTAGTTTTTTTTTATTAGCTACAATTAAAAAGATATACCGAATTGAAAAAGGATCGTCGAGTACCGCACCGAAAACACACCGACAGTTCCCGAACAAGGCCGAGCCTTGTGTGACGTCACAATGTTAGTTTCCACTCGTAACTCGTAGTCAGTGTTGGAGAGTGAGGACGCAGCGGCAGCGGGCGTGGTGAATGCTGAGATGCGGTCTTTCTTGGTAGAGCAAAATCAAACACGCTGTCTAGCGAAGTAGTCCGGACTCGACTACTGCAAGAGTATCATAGGCGTCACAACGGGAACAATGTTTCAGATAATTTAGCTTATGTAGCTACAAGAAGAAAGAAGTCTACGTTAACATGCACATATTGCCAGAAAAATGGTCATGCTGCCAGTCGTTGTTTCAAGAAAAAGCGAGATGAATCTAAGAAGAAACAAGTGGAACACACTATGTATGCATCTGCATATTCCGCTTCACATTCGAAGGAGTTCATCATAGACAGCGGTGCGACTTCCCACATGTCTGGAGATCCTACACTGGTAGAAGAAAAAATGAAAAAGAAGTGTGTTATTTCTGTAGCCAATGGCGAACAGTTAAATAGTGAAATTATTGGTAAGACTGTTATTTCTTCTAATGTAACTTTAGACAATGTTCTCTATGTGCCTAACTTGTCAAACAATTTAATGTCTGTTAGTGAGATCACCAAGAATGGTTATATTGTTATTTTTTCCAAAGAGAATTGTAGTATTTACAGTAATTGTCAAATCACAGGCAACAAAGTTTTAAGTATTAATAAACATGATGGGCTTTACAAATTGAAATTGCAAGCGCGACCAAACTCCCAATTAGGTCATTCTATACCTTTGCAATCTAGGCAAGGAACCATGAGTGCCAATGCTGCAACCTGTGCACCTATGTCTGTTTGGCATAGACGCCTCGGTCACCTGAATCATCAAGGTATGTTGTTGTTGGGTGCTGGGAATAAGTGTGGTGTCGTTTTTCAGCATGAAGATGATGTGCCCACTAGCTGCATCGCCTGCCTTACTGGGAAGATGTGTGAAACATCGTTTCCTCAGTCAAGTGCGGGGCGTGCTGCTCATCCCCTGGACCTGATACATAGCGATGTCGCTGGACCGATTCAAGTACCCAGCTGGAGCGGAGCTCGCTACTTGCTCACCTTCACTGATGACCACACGAGAAAAACCTTCGGTTATCTTTTGAAAAATAAATCTGATGTAAGTTCCAATTTCATTAACTTTAAAACTATGGTTGAAAAACAAACTGGTTTGCGTATCAAAGTATTACGCACTGACAATGGTACTGAATACTGTAACAATAGTATGTCCAATTACCTTAAAAAAGGAAGGCATTATTCACCAAACATCCTGCCCATACAGCAGTGCGCAGAATGGGGTTAGCGAGCGCGCAAATCGCACCATTTTTGAGAAAGCCAGAGCCATGTTACAGGAGTCACGTTTGTCTGATCGCTACTGGGGCGAAGCTGTTATGACGGCTATTTACCTTAAAAATAGGTCGCCTACCAGAGCATTATCGGATAAAATCCCTGAGCGTGAGTGGACTGGATCTGACATTGATCTCAGTCATCTGCGCGTTTTCGGCTGTGTGGCATACTCACATGTACCTCATCAAAAACGGCGTAAATTAGATGCTAAGGCTAAACAATATATATTTGTTGGATATGGTGAAACGTGCAAGGGATACCGTCTGGTGGATCCTTCTAATCCTTATAAGGTCATATATTCTAGAAGTGTTGTTTTTATTGAGGATAAATTTATACGTACAAATGTCTTGCATGCAGAGGCTAAGGAGAATGGAGCAAATTTTATTATTTTTGATAATTTTATTAATAGTAATGACAATTTTAAAAATAATATTGATGATGATAATAATCGCTGTGATAATATTTTAGATGTCTGTGATACTAGTTTTAATCAAAACTGTGATAGTAATCATGATATTAATAAGAGCCAGGATGACAATTTAAATGAAAAATCTAATCAAAATTCTTCTGTGGTTTCAGAGGTGGAGATGACGTCACCACTGTCTGACCTGTACCGCACTTCTGAGGATGTCTCCGAGGCTGACGGCGAGGATGGCGTGCTTTCTGGCACCGGCGACCCTCTTCCGCCCTCTACATCTCGAGGAGGAGAGCAGACTACGGCGGAATCTACCGACGCGTCTATATCTCGTCCTGTGCGTAGTACCAGAGGTATTTTCCCTGAGAGGTTTAACGATTATCTTTTAACGTCACTGTTGGCCACAGCATTTTCTTCTTGCGAACCACTAACGTTCCATGAGGCCATGAAATCACCTGAGAAGGAGGATTGGTACGGCGCTATGGCGTGTGAGTTCAACTCCCTCATTAAAAATAATGCATGGGAATTAATTGATCGACCGCAAAATGTTAATGTTCTTAAAAACAAATGGGTATTAAAGAAGAAGTATGATGCAACAGGTAAATTCACAAGATTCAAAGCTAGATTAGTTGCCTGTGGTTATAGTCAAAAAGAAGGAATAGACTATTCTGATACTTATTCACCTGTTGTTAGACATTCGACATTGCGTATTTTATTTGCCATTGCAAATCAGTTGGATCTGTGTATGGATCATATAGATGTCACCACAGCGTTTTTAAATGGCGCGTTAGATGAAAAGATCTATATGGAGCAGCCAACTGGTTTCATATCTGATTGTAATAAAGATAAGGTCTGCTTGCTCAAGAAAAGCATTTACGGCTTAAAACAAGCTAGCAGAATGTGGAACATTAAAATTCACTCAGTTCTATCACAAAATGGATTTAAACAGAGCAAATGCGAGCCTTGTGTTTATATTAACAAAACTAATGATAAATACATAATCTTAGCATTATTTGTTGATGATTTTTATGTGTTTCACAATGATTGTATAGAAACAGTTACATCATTGCTAAAACAGCATTTTGAAATACGTTTTCTAGGAAAATTGAAAAATTGTTTAGGCATGAATGTGACCAAACACAATAATGTAACTGTTCTGGACCAGTCCGATTATATAAGGCGGTTGTTGGAGAAATACAGTATGTCAGATTGTAAGACAGTTTCAACACCAATGCCTGTTAATTGTAAACTGGAAAAATGTGATAAAAGTTTAGATGACAATGTTTATCAATATAGACAACTGTTGGGCTCTCTAATGTTTTTGTCGGTTTGTACCCGCCCAGACATTTCATATGCCTGTAGTCAGTTGAGTCAGTTCAGTACCTGTTTTAACGTCAGTCATTGGCGCATTGCAAAGCGTATATTAAGATATCTGGCGGGGACAATAAATTATGGTCTCCATTTCGAAAAGGATATTAACTTTGAGATAAATGCCTACGCAGATGCAGATTGGGCCAATGACGTAACAGACCGCAAGTCATATACTGGATTTGTAATAAAACTTGGTAACAATGTCATTAAATGTGTAGCCCTGTCGAGCACTGAAGCTGAATATCTCTCTATTAGCGATGTATGCAAGGATATCTGCTTTGTCAAGAGTTTCTTGATGGAAATAATTGACAAACACTTTGATGTCAATGTATTTAACGACAATCAAAGTGCTCAGAAATTGTTGTTAGTTAAGGAATATTCCCATAGAAAGACTAAACATATCGACTTGCGGTATCACTTTGTAAAGGACTTGATACAGGAAGGACAAATTAATGTTAAGTACCTATGTACAGAGGAAATGATTGCTGATGTTCTTACAAAACCATTGTGTGTGCAGAAGCATCAAACTTTTGTGAAATGTCTAAAATTGAAATTATTGGAAAACTTTAGTTTTGTATAAAAGTAGAGTCACCTTTATACAGTTATTTTATTTTATTTGAAGTAATGTAGAGGGGTTTCAATTTCACTGTATCTGGTCATTTAATTAGTTGTATGTTTGAATATTGTACAGCATAAGGAGGAGTGTTGGAATAGCTTTATAGTCTATGCTTTACATTATTCCATGTTACTCTATATTGTCTCTGTCACCCTCTCTTCCTCCATGGCCCTATTGCCGTAAGCCACGTATTTTGTGTCGTCCCCGTTTACACTGATTTATTTTTATTATATTTTTGCAATTACGTGTTATAAAGTTGTAAAACATATTCTGGTGTGTTTCGTGAATAAACACAGACCTTTATATAAACGCTACGTGTTTGATTTTGCTCTACCAAGAAAGACCGCATCTCAGCATTCACCACGCCCGCTGCCGCTGCGTCCTCACTCTCCAACAGTTAGTATAAAGGTGATACAGTTTTTTGACTTTAATCTACTCTATTCTGTTATTATCCTACTATTATTATAAAATGCTAGTGTTTGTGAGAGCGTGTTTGTTTGTGACTCTTTCACGCTAAAACGGCTAAAGAGATTTCGATAAAATTTGGCATACACGAACTTTATAATTTATAACCTGGATTTACGTACCGGCTATAGTAGAGGTAGGTGTCATTCACGATGGATGCCATCCACCGTGGTTCTTATTACTTTGTAGTTAGTAAAGGTTAATTTTAATACATCTACGAGTCTTTGTGGATGGCACTATTTGTACTTCTAACATTTCCACGGTACCGGGTATATGAAAACACCAAATTACTCAAAAACGACACCCATCAACATTTTAGTGTCAATAGTGTCAAAATGTTATCCGCAATCTTGGATCCAAAAAAGTATCTCAAAATCAGGCTCAGAAGCACCAAATTACTCGAAAACGACACCCATCAATATTTTAGTGTCAGTGTCAAAATGTCATCCGCCATCTTGGATCTAAAAAAATATGCCGAAATCGGGCTGTTTTACTCTTCACCCGGAACATATCAGCGCAAGCATTGCTGCTTGGCGGCAGGATTACTAAGATGCTGGTACAGTCGACGTCAAAGATATCTTTACACTTTAGTGCCTTGTCGCTCCAAGCACTTTGACAACTTCATATGAAACATCAAACATATAGTTACAACGACAAGGTACTAAAGTGTAAAGATCTCTTTGAAGTTGACCGTACCTAGCAATCCGGACGGACCTGGAACAAGGCTCTTGACACCCGCAAAAATTCCCATTGAATATATAGGTAATACAATCCCAAGGGATTATAAAAAAAACTAGGAATATCAACCACAAAATCTAGCCAATAAAATTTACGTACGGTCGAAGAAACTGAATCACGTAACCTACCTAATACAATTTAGCAATCATTTCTCTGGCAGGGTGTATGTTAAAATTCCGCAGTGGTAGGTAAGCGATTCAGTTTTCTTTCACTCTACTTAGGTACTTTATTAAGTGAAATCTCAGGTCCAGCAAAATCAATCCAGTTCACATCAGAAACAATATCAGGATTAAGCTTTTATTACCTACCTACACATGACTAAAACAAAAATTTACTTACTATCAGGTGATACGCGTGCTCGTATGCCACCTTATTTTTTATTTCGGATATTTTTAGTTAAATTAGCCGTTAACCCAGTACAGTCGTGAAATTGCTTAAACATTGTGACGTCACAGCCATGGCGACCAATCATGGCCCGTTCCCAGTCAAGTGGTCATATTTCAAATTTCATCAATTTTTAATCGCTTATAATTAATTTAAAAAATATATTTTAAGAATTCTTTGAATTAGATATTATCTATCTATCTAAATAGCCTATTTCGTGTCCCACTGCTGGGCAAAGGCCTCTCCTCTTCTTCGCCAATCTTCCCTATGGTCCGCGTGTTCCTGCCATTTCCCTAGATAGTAAATCCAGGTCGTCCCGCCATCTCCGTTTTGGTCTGCCTCTGTTCCTATATCCGTCGTCAGGGACCCACTCTGTGGCAATTTTATTTAGCCCAACGCTCCGGATTCATTCGGCAGACATGTCCAGCCCAGTCCCACTTCAACTTGGCAGTCTTCACACCCACGTCAGCGATATTATAATTATGTATAATATGTCATAAAGTTTTAAAAAACATTTAAAAAAATCGAAATTTTTTTTTAATTCAAAAACTCAATTGTTGAAACAAAAGAAAACTTTTTTAACACAGTTGCTTGTAAATTGAAGAAAGAAAGAAAGAAAGAAAACATTTATTCATGATAACATTACAGACAAAAGAAGAAAAGGAGCAAAAAAACATAAAAACATGCATCATGAAATGGTCCCATCTCAGCATAATGCTGGCCTTGCAGCCAGCGCTGGTCTTCCGATGGGACCATCAAGTGCTACTGAAAGCACATATTAAAATATATATATAAATTCAAAAATAGTGAACCGGCATTACATCTTTGATATGTCTGAATAGACAGTGATTCCTTTACTTATCCCACAAGGGATGAATTTTATAAAAAGTTTTATTGCACCGCATTTAAGCTCATAATTCAGCTTATTATTGTTTTAGTTTAAGCTAAATAATGAAAATACTTAAGTGGGTACTACACTTACCTTTTTAGCAAAACTTGCCATACTTAGGGACCAATAAAACAAGTTAATTATTTTGTGCGGTTTATTCAATTTTAACAGTTATTATAATAGATTTTACTTCAGTCATCATTAGCTGTCATTGATAAGAACCATTTCCGTCAGATTTTGCTAACTTTTTAATCATCCAGATACACTTCAGCTTTAGACACGCCAAGGTGTAAATTTTATGTAGTTAGTTGCATTAAGATTCATAATAGCATGTACCGGATAATATTAATAGTATAATTTTAAATTAGTAGGTAGTTTTATGTTTCGACTATTACAACAGTTAAGAATTGCCCGATTTCATGATTGTGATTTTATATTTAAACTTAATGTATTGACACTACTGTTATATTCATTATCGTGTTACAATACAACATTATGTTTGTAAAACATAAGCTTAACCATGAAATCACAAGAGAATATATTAAGCTAAGTACAATAAATTCAATCATATGCCATCAACAAACAATAAAATAACATCAACTTAATAATTAAAAATCACAATATAAATCAAAATTATCTTACTAAACAAATGACTTCATAACATTAATGATATAATAATTATTACGATAATAATAATGAAAAGAAGTAGTAGTTAATGGAATGTTCTGGATCAGGCATTGTTATTTGTGATGCATAATAATATAACATTAAAAATACTCTCAGTTAAATATTAATAAATAATTACATACCTAAAATCATTTCATCCTAGCTTGTTCAAAACTGTTACATATGGTCATTTTTTGCCACATATTTTAACAAATTGGTAGTTGAAAATTTTATGATAATTAATATCGTTTTTGTGTCAAAAAGTTAAATTTTAGATAAGTACAATAATGTTTACAACTTTGAACAAGTAGAGTTGAACAAAGTTTAATTATAATGAAGACTCTCGCAACCACACTTTCCGTATAGGAGCAGCACTAGGATACTCAATGATAACTCAAAATTATGCAGCTATACATACTTCCATATTAAGTATCTTTATAAACATCAAAACACTAACATTAGTCTAAGACTGTGCTGACAAATCAACAATCTATATCACTTGAAATGATAAAAACTCTGCTAACTTTTAATACTTCTGCGGCTTGTAAGCTTAGCTTGCAAAATGCCTCGGTAAATTATCCTATTAGAAAGGAGATTCTCGCACATTTACAAAAGGAATACTAACACTAAGTCAAATATCGTTAAGAAACAGAAGTCATCCTTTAATTTATCAAATTTAATATCTAAGGGCTGGTGCAGGAAAACTGATTGGTACAGTATTAGCAGAAAACGTTGTGCTTGCTCCGCGAACTTGGTAATATTGTACCAATATTTATTATTCTTTATACTAAAGACAACAAAGAGACAATTTGCTAGGCGCCGCAAATATGCGCATCGTCGTCAAAAATAGTGTGAATTCAAAGTGACGTTGATTTGAAAATCATATTAACACGAATTTCTTAGATTTGCATTTTTTAATACCAGCCCCTTCCTATAGCGAAATAATCAGCATGTACAATACAATAGAAATTTTACAAAATCAACTTTTGTACATAGATTAATTTATCTACTATTGCATAAACACAGTAAACTTTTTCAAAATAGTAAAACAACTATTTAAAAATATAATTTGTGAAATATTATTATGGCAACATAATTAATTAGTTTCATCATTTGGCTACAATGCCTTTTAACGAAACAAGGATAATAGTGCTACTCTCACCTCAATGCACATTTCTTAGTATCACCTACTTTACTTAAATTCAATATCGTATGATTAGATTAATTTATTTAACTACATTCATTCGCTATTCTCACCTTAAGTATAGAAGTTTTTAAGAAGACACCCAGTGTTATAAAATAAAATCCGAGCACTGGATGTTTATAACTTCTTACAGATAATTAGTTAGTAGATTAATAATTGTTGCGATTAAATACTCAAATTATTTCAAATAAATCACAAATTTCGTGTTATAAATTCGAAAATTAAACAATCACCTACTTATATTTTCATTAAAATAATTTAGTAAATGTAATTTTCTGTCGAAAGGAGAATCGTTGTTTTCAAAAGATGTCAATTTCTAAATTGCAAAATATTAAGATGAAAAAGTGTTTTAAAGCAAAAAAATATTAAAATTATTATACACTTAATAAAAATCAGAGCATAAACACTGAGCATTGACGACAATTTGTACTTACTGAAAGTATTTTAAGAAAAAATAAGTTAGATAATAAATAATTTTGTTAATTCTTACAACAATTCCTACTTACCCTAAATAGTCATAAAAAGTAAATATAGTGAAACAGTGAGAGTCATATCGTAAAAGTTCGCTACTCGTTTATTATTTAGATATATACAGTAATGGAATGTATAATAGCGGGATATACAGATATAGTCACTTTGGCGAAGCAAAAATAAGGAGTCATGCAAAACATTAAAAAAATGAGTGAGTAGCAAGCTTCAAAACTTAAACCGCCTTTTTTAAGTTTTCTACTGTTTTATAAAATTGTATATCCCCTCTGTTACCATAATTCAAGTAGAAGATGCATAATTATTAAAACAGTGCCATGAGAATTAAGTAGAAAGTATGTAACTCCTTCCCCCTTATTCATAAACAAAATGATAAATTTATATGTTAATTTAACGTTCTGCCATTTGCCATTAGAAGAAAACGTACATTTTGCTACAACAGGTTTGTGATTTTTTTATGAATAAAGGGGTTTGTTATTTTTTGTAGGTAATTTTTCATGGCTACTTTCTCAAGCAAATAAATACTACCAAAGTATAGTACGAAATTCATGTGTGGTCAAAGAAATATTCGTTCTATATGCACGTTGGATATTAGTTACACGTTAACGTTTGGAACAGAACTTATGTGAATGAAGTAAGATATCCTAAAGAATAAGAACACAATTTCGACACTTAAACATACTGTTACATAGAACCCTGTGAATTCTAATTTTGTGATGTGATTGGTCGCTTATCAGCTAAAGTACACAATGAAGTAACAAAAGGTTTTGTAAAATTAAGAGACAAGATTTTGAACAAAATGATAATGTTTCAAATGTGAACAATGATCACATTATTTAAAAATGGACAGTTAAGTCAACGCCTAACCTTCTTACCGATATTGTGTATTTAGCTGAATAGCGAGTCTTACTTTTTAATTTTATTTTAATAAATCTTAAAGATATTTTTGAAGTAAACATTTTGAGCTACGTTACTCCTCTAGACAGTTAGTTTACTTTTAAATACGTACTAATGTATATTTATGTACAATTGATCCAAAATTCATGTAGGTAGGTAATGTGCAAGTGTCTAAAATCGTTATTTTCTTGAAATCTGGTATGCAGTCACACGTTTGGCACATAATTGTGAAATTGAGCGTTCATGCACCAAATACCATGCAAGCTTTAGTAGATAAGGTCTTTTATAACTGTTAACATAACCAATTTTACATGACAAGTAATATCAATTCATTAATATAAAATAAAGTCACGATCAAATAAATGTTTGGACACGTACGTTCTTAATAACATTTTTTTTAAATGATGCGATACCGGCCATTCACCGGATTTTATCGTCCTTTAATAGTGTTATCATAGAACCTCCGTTCCAGGTTCACTCGAGCATACAAATTTGCAGGAATGTGTTTTTTTCGTATAATCGTATAGTTATTCATAATCGTGTAGAGGTACAGTGAAAATACTGATTAATAAACTTTTAAAAAGGTACATCGTTTTGATAAATATAAATAAGAAAAGTCTATAATTTTAAAAATCGTCACAATTATTTAAATTCATTGAAATCATGTGCATTTGACTACGCAATTATAAAGAATAGTAAAACATGTAGTTTCTTGCACCTTTAGAGTAATATCCAGTTCCATTCTTGCAATCGCTTTAATGCAATAGCGAGAATGACGCGGAATTTTGACAGCAAGATTGGTGCAGCAGTGCAACAATTGGTAAGTTTTAACATTAAGTAAACTGCCTTAGTATAGAAGTGCGTTTTTTTTCTTCATAGAAACGTGTTTTCAATCCATAGTGATCAGTGACCACTAAATTTAATGCTATGTTCAATAACTGTCTTAAAACAGACTTAAAGCAAAATACTCAGGTTACTAATGAAAAATACCAACCAAACGGTCTCCCTTATTTCATTGCCAGAATGTATACGACCAGGGTAGATCATTAAGTACTCTTTATTGCACAAATGCACAAATGTTCTGGCTCGCGTCATCGTCAACCAAGAGTGTCACAATATTTAATACAGAATTAGCGACAAACTTCAGTTGTTATTATTATAGGGGCTGTTATAAACGGCTCTATAAATGGCACTTTAGATTCAAAATTCGGGCACCCAGTTCTTGACAGATTTTAACTCTTTTCGCTATTTGTAGTAAAAGTCAAGTCAAGACTACAATAGGTGCCAAGAATATGGTAATTTTCCCAACATCGCCAGCGAAATTAAGTCTCCATTTGCACTCATAATTTCCATTCTACAAAGAAATTAAACGAACAATGGAAAACACTATAAATTATACGGCTTTATGTATTGAACATAGAATTAACTCCAGTTCGGCATTGAATCATTTACAGATAGTAGGAGTCGGACTGTCAGTAGACCCAGGAGACTGGCACCCATTGCGGGGTAGAGCGCAGTCTGACCAAGGCTGCTTCGAGTTGAGCCAAGGTATCATCTATGTCGTTGTTGACTATGGTCATGTCGAAGTAGTGGCCGTAGGTGCGTCGGAGTTGTTCGGACTCGCGAACCAAGACTTCTAGGGAGCCGTCGTACTGAAAATATAAATAACTTTTAGAAAAAGTAGATTAATTGCTTCAGAATTTCTATTTGCAGTTATAACAAGATGCAACATTTACTACTGCGCGACGCTAGCTAAATTATCTCTTACTCTTAATCTTAAAACGATATAAAACCTTCCTTGTAGGCTAGGCATAGTAGTAACGGTTCACTACATGAGCTTAGGTAATCCTGTCAGATTTAAATACTCACATCAGCAACATTGGTGAGCGTAGGAGCAGCTATAAAAACGACGTAGGGCGCAAACTCTGCCGTACGTAGGATCTTCAGCGCTTGCGGTTCGACATCCAAGATGGCTATTCGGCGTTCAGAGTGTATGCGACGAATTGTTTCTATCTTCGTACCGTACATGGCGTCTTCGTGAGTGCCTGTGAACAGAAAACTTTAGCATTAGATTGAAAGCGAAACTTGTGAGATAATATTGTATTTAATTTGTTAGAAACCTTGAGGAGCAGCGCTTATCAAATGAAACGTGAAATAGCTATGCCATCTTGTTTGAATTAATTTTATTATTCGTTCCATGTAATTTTCTTACAGTAAAGCTGTTTCCGTAGATTACTATAAAAGTAGCTCACCGTATTCTAAGTATTCGTTGGCGCCGATGTCGGCCATCATTTCTTCGTGTGAAACGAAATAATAGTGTCGTCCGTTTTCTTCATCCGCTCTTGGTGGTCGTGTAGTGTCTGAAAGTAATTCAATGTCTATTGTGATTGTGACACTCCCCACATATGAATATCTTTAGATTGCTATCTCCGCGATATAATGAAGTTAAGTCATGAATCGCATGAAATGCATTCATATAATTGGGTACGTGTCTGGTTGATGTTTCACAACTTTGTTAATAATTTATGCAGCAGATGGTTTTCCGTTAAAAACCATACGTTATCTTAGGAAAAAGGTAGCTCTCATACTCTTTTGCTAAACCAGCCAGTTTTCAAGTTTTCTATTTACACATAGAATTCTGTCTGAACACTGGTCAACCGTATTTTCAGAAAAATAACTTTTTAATAAATTGGTTAAGAATCTACTTACGTGGAATGGGATAAGCATATTGGTCTGGGTGACGAGCAATCAGCGTATTCTTGATGTGACGTCGCCCAACGCCGTGGGCGCCCAACAGAACTATCGTCTTTCTTTGGAAGGCTAAAACAAATGTACCTTATTATAATACTAGGTAAGTCAAATAGTAAACAAATGTAATTAATCGTAAGGGATATGATTATAATAGGCAAGGCAAGTCAAATTTAGTCAACAAATGTAATCGTAAGAGATATACTTTGTATATGTGAGGAGGGTAAGCTTATAAACTACCGAATCAATTTTAAAAATTATAATAAATAATCGCAGAACGCAAAAGAATTCATATAGACTATAATCCTCGAGACTTGTTTCTACTGTCAAGGAGAAGTCTGAAAGTTATTGCCTTTCTAATGGAATTTTCGAGACTGTTCTTGTTTTCTGTAAGCGATAAAAACGAGCCTTCTTCCGCCTGTATCTGAGTAAGGTATTTTTATTCTTACCTGTCCTATTTGGTAAACAAAATTCTAACCTCAGAACGCCTTATTTTTGTTATTTTTTTTATTTCATCGTAAATAAAGGAACTGGAGATAAAATATCAGCAAAATTATGTACAAAACATTGCCTCAGGTTTATTTGAAAACATAATAAAGTACACCTTATTCTTTACAAAAATTTGCACATTGAGGTTAGAATTTTGTTTACCAAATATGACAGGTAAGAATGAAAATACCTTACATACTTTCGGATTCAGTGCCAGGGTACAAGTAGGGTGTCAAAAAATACTAACATGGCAACTTGACAACTTCTTCATAGGTGACCACGTCGAGTTGGTCAAACACGGCGTTGTGTTTCGCCAGATACTTGTCCTTGGATTGCTTCTTTTTGCGTCCGAAAATGGAACAGTTTACTGAAACAAACGGCAAAATGGTAAGGTTTTTTTTGAAATAATTTTCAAACATTTTAAAGGTAATCTATTTGTATGTTTTTTTTTTGTTCGTCTTATTTTTCAAGGTCCTAAACTTAACGCTGTTTTAAGATTCGACCTTACTCCACGTCGTATGTACCACGCCGTATCCACGTTGTATGTTTTTAACAATCCAGCACATCATTAGGTATTTATACATGCACCTGAAGTATTCTCTAACACTTTTGTAATAAATGTTAAGCGTCCAGGTAGCTTATTACGTAACTCGATCGCGATCACCATCGTCTTCATATTGACAGTTCGTGTATGGGCTGACAATTGGCATCGGAATCAGCTAGCTGTCTCATTCATACAAGAACTGTCAAAATGAACACGATGGCCATTGCAAGCGAGTTACGTAATAAGCTTGTTGTTCAGCAACTCACTTTGGTCAGATGCCTCAAAGACAAAATTAGTTTTTAAATCTTTAAGTATTTCTATTATGAGTAGGTACGGGGTTAGTAGTTTAGCTGTCGAAGAACTCAATAACATACGCTGTATTTTTTTAATAGAGCCAGCTATTGATTTTTCAGCACTTTCTGTCCAATTTACAAAAGATAACAAAGACAATTTGATTTCTTAATCTATTCACCGCCAAGCAGCTCTAATGTTACTCGCAACTGTTAACCTAATATTGTCAAATGAAGGTGCATTTTACACTGCATGTACTGACTTCATAATCAAGTCAATGGCGGCGAAAAGGTTTAAAAAAACCAGATCGTACTAACATCAAACATTAAAATTACATCGTTAATTCGGTTTCATACAAAGCTCATTTTTCGTCTCCGTGTGAACTAAACATGCTATTGGTATGAAACCGAATGCAACCAAAATTACGAATTCATAAAATACGCTCGTTTATCGAGCCGTAAATGGCCATGTACCTGTTTTTTTTTTGTAAACCTAAAATTCTTCACGACTACAATATAAAAACAATTATGTTACCTGTGTTTTCACAGCCATCAGTATGTGACACGCATCCTTCTGCTCCTAGCAGCACAACATTACAACATGGGTCATGCAAACGCAACTTGCCAATGGGATGGTATGGACCACTACTTTAGTGGGGGTTACACTGAACGTTTTATTGTGAAGCGTTCGTATTCAATAAAGACTGAATGGGTTAAAGTATCAACCTGATTAAAGTTCTGGTTCTGTCATATAAGATAATATTTTTTACAGAAATAAAAGTTGTTGTCTCGATGTAACACTTCGCGATAAAACATATAATTCGGGGTTATACAAACTCCCATCGTTTCAATGTAGCATTCAATTCAGTAAGGTAGTGGAATACTACTGTCTTTCTGGTTGTGAGTATAATATTACGATCATTTGAAAGGTTCAATGTATTTAAGGGTTAAAGTAATGGTTACGAACACCATGCAAAGTTAGGAAGAATAGATTTACAATTTCTCTTGAAGATAGTGTAAAATTATGTCCAATTAATAGGGGAGCTTGTATTACTCGGTACAATGATAAACAAGCATTTTACATACCAACTGCAGGTTCGTCCAATGATGTTTACGTTTGAAAGCAAAACACAAAACGTTAATGTAAATATTTTCATTAATGTAATAATGTATTTTACAAAATAAATTACGTAGGTATCGTGATCTGATTTACATGAAGTTGAATATTGTACCGTAGAATAAGTAATATATTTACGAAACAATTAATCTATTAATAATGTCATCGAAAAGCCAACTGTATATACCCACACAAATCGAAGACAGCAAAATAAAAAATCTCGTTTCACTCCTATATTAAAACATAAAGAAATGAAAATGTTCAAGTATGGAATTCAGAGCCAAAACAAAAACCTGTAAACTTTGTAAACCAAATATGACATCAAACGACGATACACCCTAAAAACAACATCAATAATACAGAAGATACTAAACTGAACAATATTATAGCAACCGAACTCAATCTTAAAATCAAATGAAAACAGACCAGGCACGCGCAACAACATCTTCTAAGTAAACGATCATACCTACTTTGAAAGGAGATAACACATTTATCTATTTAGAAAGAGTATGCTGTTCGAACCTTGGTCAGTGTTGGATCTTTCGGCCGCTGCGCAGGCGGCTCTCCATTCTTGAAGTTCAGGACTTGGTATGAGGCCGGCAGAACCTCCTGCTGCATCTTTGCGAGCTTGCCACCAATGCGTATCATCTTTGCTTATAATCTGTAATAATTATACAATACAATACAATAACTCTTTATTGAACACCACATATAACAATGATAATGAAAATTATAATGAGTGTTTTTCATTTAAAGTTAAAGCTGACCGAATGGTCTAGCTAGACAGCTTATAGAAAATCAATAATGACGGTGACATCTTTAATTACATACATACACACACAAATCACGTCTTTATTCCTTGCGGTGTAGACAGCCTAAGGTGACAAAACCTACAGGCCACGTCTAGCAATATTGTGGGCGTATAGATGGAATGGGGAATCAAAATAGTTATGGGTTGCTAACCGCATCGCCTATAACATGATTCCTTAGATTTTCGCCCATTCCCTCGATGGGCTTTTACCATCTGCGCGGGAAGAGGGCCACACCACAACATCTAGTATGATTGTAAGCAGGCGTATAGATGGAAAGGGGAATCAAAATACTTATGGGTTGCTAACCGTATAGCCTATAACATGATTCTTAATCCTTAACTTCAAATGTGAATTAAATTATTCGACTTGAGAATTTTCTTTTTTGAATTCAATTAAATGTTATACAATAACTGGTTGGTTTAAACCAAATTACGTCTGCGTGCGTGTGGAATTTGGAGTATTAATAAACCACGCATTCTGCCCTATTTACCTTAAAACGATTATAGCCGTACATTTACTGTAACTGTCTATTTTAGCGACCATTCGCAATGTTGAATTGTCCAGAGGATTCACATAATTGTTATTGTAGTAGTAAATCGTTGACCCAAAATAGTAAAGGATACATTAACAGTGGGGTCTCATAAACTCAATGGATGAACTATTTCAACTAACTCGTTGGATTTAACCGTACGCATCATTGTTAATTGTTTAGTACAACTAAATTCCAAGACCAAATGGCAGCTTATCTTAGAATGATATACCTAAAGCCCAAATACCAACACTACAGATGAAGACACACAAAAATAAACTAATAGTTATAGTTAGTGTATGGTCGACACGATAGATTTAATAATTTCAAATTTTACTAGTTCTGAACTGACCTGAAGTATATCGCCCGTAGTGAAGGCTATGCCCGCTTGAGCACAAGGAATCAATTCATCCTCCAAAGGATCATATTCAAATTGTGCTCTGACAAATATCTGAAAAATAAAAGATCATCAAAAATATGCAAGCTAGCAATTCTTCAATGTTCAAATGGCATGACATATATATTTGATGTATTAGGAATGAGTTATGAGTTATGAAACCAATAACAATGTGTATAAATAGGATGATTTGGATGAAGAATTCGATAATGATCACGTAAAATTAGATATGAATAAAGTTAGTAAAATTATATGTGTAGTGGATTGAGATGAGGTGGTGGTGGAAGTGTAAAGCCATGACAAAGAACAACAAGCGCACAGAAACGAAGGAGTTCGCGGGGACGCAGCCATGCCCGGGTGACAGACAACATAACATAACATAAACAATACAACCAGTATCATGAACATAAAGTAGCAGGGTCTGGCATCGCTACTTACTAGTACGGGCGAAGGCTTAATCCGGAAAAGCTAGTTAGAAAAAAAAGTACAACTTTTAATTTTGATACAAAAAATCCAATTGTAAGCTATTTAGACAAGCATCGAGTGTGACAGATTTATGTGCGCTTGCCGATTTTTGTATGCTCAGTAGGATTTATTTGAGCGTTGTACCGGCTTTATTTACAAAACAAGCGTTAGTATCACACATTCTACTTCTCTCGTTTTTTGGATGGTAAGTAAGTTACGATTTATTTGCATTGCCGTTTTGTATATCTATTTATTTCATTAAAGTCTACGTTACAATTGTAGGTAACTAAATTCTAAACAAAGGGTTAGACTGATACACCTCGCCGACTAGTAGCAATCTCGAGGGACTGCATTTAACAAATTGGACGAGTTTAATGCTTAATTTCGCTAAAAAATATGTTCCACTTTAATGTATTGCTTTCTTCCCCGGGGTAAAACAGTTTCGCTTTTTACTTGAGGGAGTCCACCATAAATCTTGCGCATTCTGAAATATCTAGAGATTCGGGCTAGTAATCAACGAGGTTTATCTATTTAACCGTACACAAGAAATTGTAGGCTGCTATCACAAAACTGTTTTAGTCAACTCAATATTGTTAAGCCAGCTTGTAGAAGGAGGAGGATTGAAGAGTTGGAGGACAGAAGGCATTGCAAATTCGCATAAGCAAATTACCTCGCATGGTGGCGGCGCCGAACGGTAAGATGGCACTATTTTGAATGTCACAGACCCACGAGCCTCGCGCTGTAATTAAAATAATACACATTTTAATAATTCAAAAATTTAATTTCAAGTGAAGATACCACCACAATTACTTCCGCGAAACCACTTGGGCAGACATTCGGCGCACGTCGCAGTACCCCGTACTAGTGCCATGTGTGTGGGATGAGTAATGTCCTCGAATAATGGCTTTCTTCATTTACATAATAGTATACAAACAACTTGCGCATGGCACATTGTGTTAACTACACAGTATAACACAAGAGAGTCGCACATCTTGTTTTCGATTGAATTATTTCAGGATGTCTTTAACACCCTTCAAAACGGCAAAAGACAATTGCCTGCCGTAAAAGTCAGTAACGCTATTATTTTTTATATTTTTACATTAGACAAGGATTAGATTGGTAAAGGTCCTATTAGTTAGTATTGAAAAACCAAACAGCCATTACATTCGAGTTAGCAATGGTAGGTAAGTATTCAATTTATTGAACAGGTCGAGAGATATCTCGTAGAAAGTCTCGTAACGGAACTTGAAATTCATACATGGGCACGAATAATCATTAGATGATCTTGACGCTTGATAGCTTTCCCGTAAATATCTAAAGGATGCGATCATAAAATATCGCTACGTGATTTTGTAGCAGTTACTGGGTATACCGGAATATTGCAGTACTGTGTGTAATCCCTTCACGACTTGCCAATAGTGTTAATCGTGTCAACAGGCTTTAGAGGCGGACTTCAAGCGGATATGGCCGGCTTTATGCAATTCCAACAATACGGAACATCACAAAGCACTGACACTGTATCGAACGCACTACGGTCGCAATTAACTGTAAGTAATCTGCAATTCAAATAGTTATTTTTCGTTGATTAATTATGAGTACTAATAAATAAACCAAATGGTGCAAGTAAGTAAATTAATTACCTACTTATTTTTTTTCCCAATTCACCATTAATTTGTAATCTGAACGAAACAATCAAATTCTGAATGCAGGTTCAAAAACTAGCAGTACTAGACATGGATACGAGTGAAGTGTACCTGCTTAATTACCCTGGTAAAGATTAAAATCATAATAAACTAGCTGTTGCCCGAAGGTTGCCCGCGATTTCGTCCGCGTAGAATCAAGTTAACCTGACGAAGTTAGCTTGACATTTCCCGACATTTCCAACAATTGCCGTTAGGTATATTTCAACCAATTTACACAAAGCCAAAATAGGTAATATACTTAAACCGTTCTCGTGAATCACTATATCTATCAGTGAAATCCGCATTAAAATCTATTTAAAAACTACTACCTAAGTACCTGCCTATTTTTGAGTTCGAATCGAACAGACAGGCAGGCGCGGCGGAAGACTTTGTTTTATAATATGTAGTTATTTTATGAGGAAATCCAAACCAAATGACTGTGGGTATTTAATGTATAACTAGCTTCTGCCCACGACTTCGTCTGCGTAGAATCACATATAAACCTTTCTCTTGAATCACTCTATCTATTAAAAAAACCGCATCAAAATCCGTTGCGTAGTTTTAAAGATCTAAGCATACATAGGGATAGACAGACAGACAGCGGAAAGCGACTTAGTTTTATACTATGT
This sequence comes from Pandemis heparana, assembly GCA_963854515.1. Lineage (NCBI taxonomy): Eukaryota > Metazoa > Arthropoda > Insecta > Lepidoptera > Tortricidae > Pandemis > Pandemis heparana. The sequence continues at coordinate 12,224,401 of OY978015.1, read as the reverse complement.
AGTGATTCAATTATTGTCAATGTTGTATCATTTTGAAGCGTTTTTAATCTCGACGCTACTTAATTTAATTACATGATATTTACATTCTAATAGGAAGCCATATTTCACGTGAATTTCCAATAAATTGTCGAGTTAACGTCGTGGTAAATGTCCGTCAAAATTAAGTGCAAAATGTAGCGAGAATTAAAATGTAACAGTAAAATGCAAAACGTATTTAAGCGCATGTCATTGAATTTAAGTGTTCTTTACTTGTCTATTAAAGCTCATTAATTTGAAAAGGTTTTTTGAAATAAACCTATTTTATTACTTTGTGGTATTATTTATTTCATGCAAGTATGAAAAAATAGATACTTAAAATGTAAATACAAAACTAAAACCAACTATTCTAAATCTAAATTATTTAAAAATAAAACTAGCCTAAACTTAAAATACCTATTATAAAAAAAATACCACTAATAATACAAACACTTAATAATAATAATAATGAAAACTAAGGATACAAATTCAAACCAGACCCCTTAGGCAATTGTGGTATTTATATAACTACAGGTATTTAGGACAGTATTTAAAATGGACGTTGGTAAGCGGGTCCCTTAAATTTACACAGATAAATCATTTATGCATCGGACCGTGAGCTTAATAAGGATTTTCACATGTTTAATTTGGAAACAAATTAAATCGCGATACGCTGAAATGTGTGTAGCGCCAAGTTCGTAAATTAAACGGGAAATAGTTGTGTTCTTACCACTTGTTCTTCGTACATAACCAAGTTACATTACTAGGACATTCTAAGGTAAAATAAAGAATATTTCTAAAGTAAAACAAACATTTTCGCGGCTTAGGGGTGGCCACCCCGCCGCACCTAAACCTAAATTAATCCAAATTAAACCTAGATTAATCCAAATTGATCATTGAACTTTGGTTTTAGCAGTGCTGGTAATGTAACTGGTTATGTACGAAGTACAAGCTGTTCTTGCTGCATGACATGTAACATGTTAAATTTTCGAGTCTGACCCTAGCTGAAAGTTGAATTACTGGTGTATCTTTTCATAATGCTAGAGTACCTACCTACTCGGGACCATTGAATTATATTTTATTTTTGCATTGTTGTCTATGATTACCTAACAGAATATATTTCTTAGCTATAAACTGAAGAATGATGTTTCTTGTAAAATTTTGTGTTAATTTATTTGATACCTACCTACTCACAAAATTTTTGTAAAACCGATTCTCCAACTCTATTTCTCTTTTATAATACGAGTAGGTATTTAGACATCGTATAAACTCGCGATGCGTACTTGCAATCTAGATACAAGACAATAAAAAACTTTCCTGACTGCACCAAGGATCCGAGTTCATAACATTTACTATGGAATAAAAAACCGCAGTGGCTCATCGTTCTCTCGATTTTACTCCGAACTTTGCTCCTTCTCCCATTATACAATTTTATAAAATTTCCAGGATTACAGGTTACACAGTTGAACGATCTCACTGCGCTGAAACTCGCTATAAATAAAGTATGATAACAGTAAAATCCTAGGACCACTAGTAACATTTCGATGGCTCTAAGCCCAAACGGATAAGCCGCTGTCACGGCCATGTCAAACGTCTGAACGTAGGAAATATCTCTATTGGTAAATACTACATTTACCAAGTTTTTCTGTACGAAGTATTTTTCCGACAGTGAGTCGTCCTAATAACAAAAAATCAGTAGCTCCTTACGTAGTATAAAATGTTTTACCACCACATCTACGACGCTTCTTTATGATTGATGACTTTTATAGGTTTTGCATGAACGTACAGGAACACCGTGGGAAGTTACATCACAAAGCCTAACTTAAAATAAACATGACACGACGAAATTTGGTACACAATTAAAAAAAAAATCCGCAATTAAGCAAGAACTAGACTCAAACAACAGAATTCAAATAATTACCAGCATCCTCTGCAGCTGGGCGACAGACTGGTTAGCCACAGGCGTCCCGTTGATCTCCCTGATTTCGTCTCCGACGTGCAATGTAGCCTGCCGATGGATCATGCCCCCATGCATGATCCGTGCCACGATGCATCGTCCGTCGTCAGCTAACTTTAGGGTTATGCCCTGGAGGATCATAAAAAAGATTGAAAATTCCATGGCAAATGGAATAAAACTTTTCTAATTTGAGAGTACCATAGCACCTGAGTTTTGATTTATACTCTGGAAACTTCTATTTGTTGACAAATACCTACTTAAAATGCAGCGAGTTGGGTTATTCATTATATTTTAGTAAAACGTTCTTCATAACGCTTAATTCTGATAGACGCTTCACTACTATGTATATACATAGTGTAGCCACCTTTGCTAGGCATTAATGATCATTTACATTCATATTGACGCTTTATTATTCGTACTTTGATAAATTTTATTACGAGTACGAAATCCCTAGTCGATTTTCAAATACAATAAAAGAGTCATCATTGGGACCCGTTTAAACCTTTTCCTAGCCTTTCTAGGGACAAATGGAATCTTTTAAAGGCAACGATATCGTGATGATGCAAATTCCTATGTCATTAGTAAAGGTTGAAGCCCGAATCGAAAAGCGCGGTCAGCTAGCTATGGACGTAATGGCCTTTAACGTCAGAACTAAAATTATTATATTCTGGAAACAGGAATGTTACATTAGTCAGGAGCATTCAAAGCTAAATGGAGGAAAGTAATTTAGAAGTCAAGGGCTTAACGTCAAGTGTAGTTGCTAAACTCTGTCGTGCAATTTGGCTTGCTCGTTGATGGTTCGCTTGCCCTTTAACTAGTATAGCGACCATAGTTGCCAAATAATAATATATTCTTCACGTAATACTTTAACAGCCCCTAAATTTTACCATCAGTAGTTTGTAAATGCAGCCACTGAAGTTCCGCAGCAAGCTGTGCTAGTGGTAACTTAAAAAAAAAACTGGTCAACTGCTATTTACACAGCGACGGGTTTCGTTAACCCGATAAAATAATACAGTTCTGTGATAGACGGATAGACAGACCGACATCAGTGGTTTGGTACTAGAATTCTATTGGGCACCCTATTAGGTCCGGAATCATACAAATACGCACCATAGGCTCGTCAGTGTTCTTCTGGAACTGCACGAGGCGCACTCTAGTCACGTTCTCGAACTCCGGCTCGGTGTCTTCGTCCTCCTCGGGGGGCGGTGCCGTGGTCCGCCCGTTGACCGGCGGCGGGGACGCGCGGAGCGACTCCTCGCCGTACACCTCGCGAGCGACCACATCGTGCGCCTGCAGTAGGGCCTGAAACAAACAAAAGGAAATATTAAAATTCTGGTTCGAAGGACCAACTAATCTGGTCCAAAGGACCAACAAGTCTAGATCGACGGGCCAACAAATCAGGATAGAAGGACCACGTAGCTTTGCGGGTGGCAGAACTAGAACAGTCTGATCTAAACTATAACTGGCTGAAATACCTGTTCCGTATTAATTTTGATACTCCTTGTAAATCCTAGACGTTAACACTGCTCTTTTTGCACTTAATCTTGCGGGCCTAAACGACCACGACAAAAAGCTCAGCAATATTCTTAGCGTTCAAAACCTTTTTGGAGCAGCAACGCAACATCTTAAGTTGAAATTACCTTTGAGTAGAGAAGCAAAAGCTTATTCAAACAAACAGTAGGTATTTTAATCAGGGAAACGTGGAAAACGAAAACAAATTTAATTCAAACAACATAATCTGAAACCAATACATTTCGCCGTACCTAAATACCTACATTTGTAAAGTTGCATTCTGCCAAACGAACCTTTCAAACATACGCCTTTTGTTCTGAGGGAACTTCTACTCAATATGTTTCACATGTTTGGAATCGCATATGTAAAAGGTTTGAGCATGTTGGGTTCCCGACCAATATTGCGTCGTTTCGGAGTTTAGTAAAAAAAAAACTAGTACTTCGGCTATTCAATCGGGATCGAGAAGGATAAAAAGTTGTTTTCATCTGTGGTTCTGAATGAGAAATAAAAAGCCTCTCTGCACATACATTTTTGCATTGCTGTAAATTTCTAAACTATTCATAATTTAAATGAGATAGAACTTTTTGAAATAAGTATGAATCAAATTTCTCTCCCGAGAGTGATTCGTATTTGGTTATCGAACCCATATAAAACAGTGTGAGTTAATAACAGTATAGGTGAACAAAAAACATTCACTTTGCTACTCCGCGATTTACCACACGTGCAAATAGTTCAATAATTTTATTATGGACCTCTGCAAAGTAAAGCCTGATTCAATTAATTATTTGTTCGGTTAGAATAAAAATTAACTGTCTCTTTGCAAAGTGTGTTCATCTAATATTTAATATACTAGAAAATAGTTCTGAAATAGTATTCTATTGCTCAAAGCAATGAAATTGTAAGGACATCACAAAGCCTTAAGACCAATCGCAGAATCTCGACAAGTCAAGCTAGCCTAGATTTAAGTGTTAGCCACAATGCTCGTATATCTCTCTAAAGCCAACCACATCACAAGCATTGGGGTTTACCGTAAACGTGAACGTCAGTTGGACGTAGCCACTAAGCTTCATCAAACGGAATCGATGTTAATTTTGTTTATTCGTGAACAGCATAATCGTAAAGACGATACACAAAGAAAGATAATTTGCAATCCCCGAAATGGAAAACGAAAACTAAACATTAAATCACAAAAAGTACCTATATTAATAGGTATAAATTACAAGTAGATAACGTAAGAAAAACCTCCAGATTTCTGTAGCCATTTGGCAGCATTGTTATACCTACTCAATACGTTGAATAGTGAAGTAATTAAATATTATGCAGATTTTTTCAGCGAGTTTAGTAACACGCCGTGGGTAATTAGGTTATTTAAGCGTTACGAAATTATTACGTATATTAGCAAATAGCAGCAAAAGATGTCTCATAATGTAAATCTAATCCAACGTATTCACATCGCATTACTCGGATTTGTCGTATAATAAGCTACAGAACACAATACGACTTCGTAAATTCTCAGCTCGGGTGAAATTCATTACATCTCAGCTAATGCTTCACACTGAATGTATTCATATGATAATGAGTGTTGCATCTCAAAAGCATCGGATTATTTAGACGAAGCAAGTTAATCCCTGGCTTTGTTCTAATGTGTTGGTTTTAGAGATGTATGTTTGTTTCAGTTACATTCGATTTCACGACTTAATTTTTCCGAGTAAATTAAATATTTAGACAGAGCGGTGGTTAAACTCGTCTGGCACGCCAAACAGTGACTTTCATTTTCCTTGGCCTTTTTACCCGTCGAGTTAAACAGGCTGCTGTACATATGTTTGCTAACCATCAAAAAGGAAAAATGCGGCATTACACGTAAAAAGTGTATGTTTTTTTATAATTTTAATTTAAGCCGTTGTCTCAGTTGTAAACAAAAATTTAGAAATTTAGCACTCCTCTAATTTTAAACATCCTACGCTATTTAAGTAAAAACAAACCATGACAAAAAAAAAACAAAATGTCCATGACATCTCATAAAAGAAAGTTTCTATTATTTATTTATAATCCTCCGACCATAAATAAATAACAGACGAAAGGATTACACCCCAATATACCTATTCATAAACAAGTAGGTTAATACAAACAAAGTTAAGAATCGCAAAGTCACCGTAACCGAAATGTCGATAGCACGGTCCGGGGGATGGCATCTGATGGAACCGATGACCGGATATTTTTCATTCAAAAGCCTCTATGCACGAACATGCTTGGCTGAACGCGACTTCTCTACATATTGAACAAGTAGGTAGGTATAGTAAGTTTTGTATACGGTAAAATGTTATCCTCACATTCAATCCTTCTATGTAAAATTTTCGTATGTAGATCAAGATTCAATGGATTATCACTAGCTTGGGGTCATGAAATTAATGTTTTCTGTAAATGGGCTCAAACATCGCAAAAAATTAAGGTAGTAAACCAAGGATCAAGGTTATAATTATTTATCATCAAAAAATAAATATGACTCAAAAAATATACCTAACCTAACAATTTGATTTTAGATACAAGCTTTTTTGGTGACTGTATTTTTTGTTGACTGTACTTATATTGCCATCTGTCCTACATATGTGTACCAAATATCAAGGCAATCGGACCAACCGTTGAAGAATTCTCTCCTGCGGAGTCAGTCCTGGCTGGACCACCAGAATTCTACTACCAGATTATTGTATTGTCATCTGACTTACACAAGTATGAAAAATTTCAGCTCAATCAGATAAAGATATGTGCTTCAAAATTGAGTCGCAAGATTCTACCCGGACAAACATACTTACATACGTTGAAAGTTAATATAAAGCTTGTAAAAAGCACAACAAGCAAGAGGATTTACATTCAAAATCGCTGAGTAATTCAACTTGCAGACTAAAATCTTTCATTATGTATTATCATCGTTTGTTCTTTTAGTGACTCCATTGTGAAAAAGCTAGTAGATTAATGTGCGAAAAGATAGCAGTTTTAAACTCATTAAGATATGTTAATGAGAACTTGAGTAGAGTTTTATTAAACAATGATGAAAACAACAAGCAAAACTACTCAACTGTCCTGTGACAAGCAAAAACGAAGTTATCCTGAAGTGCTGTGATTTTAATTTAATAAACGTAGAAAAAAGCAGGGATTAATCCTGAAGTTTTTAATTAAACATAAGGATCGAGAAGTCGTGTTGTTTACCGCACTTACCTTCACAATCTCTTTCCACTTTTGACTGTCAAAATGTTCGCGATTGCGAATACGACCACGCGCATTTGGACAACGAGCTTTAAATAAACTTTGAAGTGCTCGAATTAACATCCAAGATCTTGAATTTTTCTATTATTTATTATTTTTAGCACCCAATAAACAATCTTTCTTTTAATTGAACAAAATAACAGCAGCAATAACAGTCAGTTACATTATGTTAGACATGATCCAACGTGAAGTAATGAACCGTCAAAGGAACTCCAAGCCGTACCGAATACATCCACATGTGATGATATTAAATTAACCGTTTTCCCTCAAAGCGATTCAGCCCAGTGGCTGATTCTGAACATGTCTGTATTTACAAATGGTATTAGGCTCCGGAAAAGATATTTCAAAGGGATAAGACAGTGATGGAATAACTTTGGCGCGCAGTAGAATATTTTTTTTTGAAAAGGGTAGCGCATAAAATAGCTCAGTAAAACTAAGTTTGATAATAAAATAACTAAAAAAGCTTTTTCTCAAACATGCAATGAAATATTTATGTTGTGTTAGCGAAATGGCACGTTTCAGGTGCAACTAGACGAGAGGCCTTCAATGGAATTTCATACAACAGGCCGGCAATGTGGTCTTTTTAATTTCTGTTCGACACATTTTCGTGACACAGCATCTTGGCATTTAGCCATTATAAAAAACCTATAAGTGATAAATGTTTGCTTTCTGACATTATAAGGTACTGTTAGTAGTGCTAATGACAGCATCTATTAGCCAATTAACATTCTAATGGTCTAAGTGAAACTAAAGTAATTTAACTTGAGAGCTTATACAAAGCACTATCTTACCACTAAAGTACAAAATAGTAACGACTTGTCGGAACAGTGGAGGCTAGGTAATCCCCCTCCGGAATGCAACATCCCGGTTAATCCGGGAGCCGTGGATGTTGAGACAGGCAATGTTGCTTTTTCAGAACTGTTCCTCGAAGAACCGTTTATGTAAGTTGATTGGATTGCGTAAATTGGTATTACTTACTGGAGCAGCTTCAGTGCCACATACTCATGATATCGACAAGAATACTATTTGTATTTAGCGATACGAACAATTTGCCGTGATTAAAAAAAATAATATTCGGTTCTTCTGTAAACTTCAAATAAAGACTAACTAGTAATACTCATTACAGTCTTTCCTATCGATATAAGTACTTAGGTAAGTACGTTCTGTGCTATAAGTAGTAACATATCAGCAATGAAGTTTAATAAATTATTAAAAACTAGCTTCTGCCCGCGACTTCGTCCGCGTAGAATTAGATTAAAAACCAATTAAAAACTGATGTTGATAGTTATTTCCGCAATAATTATTTACGTTGCAACTCTAGCTAGCTACGATCTTTCACATGTTTATCGCTATCCTGTGGGAACTATTTAATTATCCGGAATAAAAAGTAGCCTATGTGTTAATCTAGGGTGAAAGCTATCTCCGTTCCAAATTTTATGCAAATCTGTCCAACCGTTTTCGCGTGAAGAAGTAACAAACATACACACACACACTCACAAACTTTCGCCTAATATTAGGGTGATAGCTTTTTCGGTCCCGTTTTTTTTCCGTTCCCGTAAGAATTTCGGGAAATGCTCTCTTAATGCTCCCATACACTCCCCGAGGAACCCACTTGTCAAATTTCAGCTTTCTACGACCAGTAAAACGAAAAATCCCGTTTTTTCCCGTTCCCGTGGGAATTTTGGAAAGCCCTCTCTTAATGCTCCTCTACCTACATGCCGAATTACAGCTTTCTACAACCAGTAAAACGAAAAGTCCTGTGTTTCCCGTTCCCGTGGCAATTTCCGAAAATCCTTAAAACTGTTTTTACTATTATAATCACCTACTTCCATGCCAAATTTGAAGAGTCTAGTAACTTCCGTTGAAATAAATGTATATATCCCGTTTTTTTCCTTATCCCGTGGGAATTTCCAAAAATCCTGAAATTAGTTTCTTAGTTTTGTGATCACCTACTTGTGTATCAAATTTGAAGAGTCTAGTTATTATAGTTACTGAGATAGGGTCACTCGGAATCGAATATATAAATCCCGTTTTTTCCTTATCCCGTGGGAATTTCCAAAAATCCTTCCTTAGTGGATGCCTACATTGTATAAGGTATCTATGTGCAAAATTTCAAGTCTCTAGGTCCAGTGGTTTGGGCTGTGCGTTGATATATAGTTAAGTCAGTCAGTCAGTCAGTCAGTCAGTCAGTCAGGACTTTGAATTTTATATATTAAAAATAAACTTTTATCGAAGAGTAAAAAAGTAAGCTAAGTACCGTTTACTTAAACTACAAAATAACTATAACAGCGAAAGTTAGGATGTTTCATTCAATCACGCGTTAAGTGCTCGTTATTAGATATGAAAATATCTATCTAAGAAAATACCAGCTCAAAATCAAATGAAAATCGCTTGCCATTACTTAGGATGTCGCTTAATTAAAAAAAACTGGTTGTTTATAAAGTCGGTTTACGGACGATAGTTTTACGTGATAACGAAAAATGGTCGCTTTTGGGGGTAGGCTAAGTTACGCCATCTATCGGCACTTGGTTAAATCGCTTAGTATCTATCAAATCAATCTATTGATGATTGGCGTTATCACGTCAAAAACATTTTGCGGTGGGCAACAATATAAAAAAGTCAACGTACTCGTAAAGTCGTCATTTACACATGGCAACAATTTAAAACCCTCTGCCTAACGACCTTGTCATACTCATTTCGCTATGAGAAGTCAAATCGTGCGTGGCTGTGCGTCCATTCCCTTCACAGACATTCGTTTCGTTTGTGAGCACGGTCAAGATCGAACGTGAGTGGTCCCGGACATGGAGAATCCTCGTCACGGGTCGTTAAGTACATTGGTACTTAAATTATGACACGGGGACATGTACCGTCCCTTAAATATCAGTGCCAGGGCGATCGAGCATAGCTAGGCGTTTTTTAAACTCAGAAATTCGTTTTTCTGGAGATGGCACCAAGCTGAATCAATTTTACGCCCCCAAAAACCCTTACATATAAATCCGAAATAGTTGAGCTGATTAGAACCCCGATTTAAATAAATCAACAAGGATTCCTCGTCTAAAGACATGAGATAAGATAGCTACCTACTATTCTAGTTATGCTACTTTAAACTGACATTGAATCATTTTATTCTCACTCTTTTATCTTTTCGACATACAACCTTTCTATTCAATTCAGCGACGATATGAAGAGACATGACAAAGAGTTCAGAAAATTCTGAATATGCCAGTCGACACGCTCGTCATTTGACATGCTATTTTGCATTCAAACATGGTAACGAGACATGCGATATCAGCCCCACGATGCGCGTACTTTGGTGTTCATTTTAACTTTTCTCATGTCTGAAGAGGGAGTTTGCCGTCGGTGTTTTTGGTGATAATGTATTATACAAAGTTGAAGGTAAGTGAAACAAAACCTTTAAATTAATAATTTTCATGGCTGTTCCGAGACTGGTTATATACTTATCTAAGTAAGTTTGATGAATCACATGAACTTCCTTAACTGTTATTTACGTAAGAATCAAACTCAGATATTGTTTTTCCTGAAAGATCTGGGCTATTTATATACCTAATTCAATGGATGTTAAACCAATCAGCTCTATTAAAATCGTGAACAACTCAATTATTACCAATAAAAAACAAAGATGTTATGAGGCAACAATCACAATAGTTAGTTTACGTTATTCTAGGAGTCTGCAAAAAATGGATGTTTTAGTTAAAATATGAATCGTGGCTTAAATAAAATCTGCTGAAGAACCTAGTTATACTATTATCAAGTGAAAACTTTCAACGTCAACTATGGGTGAGTAATAAAGCCAGCCACAGACAGTATAGTGGACAGCAACGAAGGGAGGATTTGTGTTGTGTAACTAATTTTATTCAGAAATGCAAGAAGAACAATAGCGAATTAACTTTATCAGCCACTTAACTTACTTTGAGTGAGTTTCCGAAGTTTCCTTTGAAGACAATGTGAAGTTAATTCATTACACAAAGTTACTATTCTTTCAGATTGCACATTGCATTTTGAGTTAAGCGAGGTTTAATAGTAGATTGTACACCGAGGGGATAAAGCACTGTATTATGTCACGGGCGCGATGTTGAATCCTGAGCGCAGCGAAGGACTCTAAATTTAACTCCCGAGCGAAGCGAGGGTGTTATGAGTTAATTCCTGAGCGTAGCGAGGGAATTAAGATGAGTCCTGAGAGGAGCGAAGAATTTAAGCGCACCCAAGACATAAACAGTTTTATCCCCGAGGAGTATACTCTACTTTTCTCACCTTTTGCGAGACAATAATAACCAAGGCAACTAGAAAAAGAATTTAATTAAAACAACAGTAAAACAGAATTAAAAGAAAAAAATATATTTGAGACATTGGTCCAGTTGTGTAATGATAAGTAATATTTTTATTTGGAATCTTAGCAGTTCTAATGCGTACCTAACTGTAATTACAGCGTCAGCAAAGGCTCGCGGCTTTTGTTTTATTTGAAATTTGTTTCGGTGGTGGTGGTCGTCGTCGTGCTGGTGGCATGGCCATCTCGATTTTCGGAGCCGTGCGATTTTTACGAAATTAGACTTTAAGTGTATAACTATAAGAACTAAGAGAAGTGAGATTCATATCGAAATATTATAAACGGGATGTGAACCGCGATTACCTTTATTGAGCTCCCGATATTTCGAACAATAATATTATTATAATATTATTATTATATTATATTATAATATTTCGAATGAACTTAACCGTGAATCATTAAAAACTCTTATTGATATTCATATTACTAACCGGCGGGTTATAATGAAATTCAGTACAATATTATTACCCGGCTAAAGCCAAGGGCTATAATGAGTTACTTTGAGTAAGGTTTACATGCTATATAATTAGCCATTGTCAAGCAAGTGGTGTGAAATAGTACATTACTGCCGAGGCCGGGAAATTGCATTTCGTGGATGAGTATTAGTTTGACGGACGACGCGTAGCGGAGTCCGTTAATAAATACGAATCCACGAATTGCTGTTTCCGCCGAGGCACGTATAGTGCTTTTCTCTAATAATGCGAGGAAATAAAATAAAATGTTAAAATATTCCACTGACTTGCATGCAATTGAACAAAATTGTCGCAATGTTCTACTCCCGCAACAGTACTAGCTACACTGTAATTTCACATTTTTCTTCTCATAACGCCATTTCATTCTAAAGTATATTTCTGTTTACTATAAAATTGTAATAAATCAACTAAAAGTGCAAATTTAAATGTTATAAAGCTATTTTAAATTACAATACATTGGATTAAAAAAATCAGACACCGCCACAGATTCTGATCTTTAGGTAAAAAAAAAAAACTATTTAAGACACTTTTAAACGCACTGGTTCCATATGATTGTACGAGCATTTGGCTGTTTGTGGTGAATGATCTTAGTCTTAAAATATTAAAAAGTTAAATAGTTGTACAGTAATGAAAATTTCCCGGCCGCTTCCGTTATTTCCCGGCCGCTACAGCTGTGTTTTTTTTTTCTAATGTTGCGCCAGTAACGGAGACCTTCCTGGAAGCTGTTTTTGACAGTAAGACGCACATTTCCGAGCAGGTTGGAGAAAACATAATTTACATAAAATACACAAACATAACTTAAAAATTAAAACCGTAATGGAATTTGAAAAGTTAATTTAGTAAACAATCAGTAGAAGATGTTAGAGTGAGGGAGCTGAGTCGGACATGACAAGACAAAGTGAAAAGTTGAAGGTATCGTAAAATTCAAAGAATCTTCAAAGCAAAGCATAAATTTCAAGGATTGTGACGGTCTAACGATTCGCGGAGATCAATTTCAGATTATGGAGTTACGGATATTGCAAGACATTTTTCGAAATCCACTCTACAATATCTCAGAAACTTAAATCTTTAAAATGTAGAGAAATACAAGAATTCCCTACAGAATTGTCGCAATTTCGAAAACAGCGAATAAAAAGCTTTTTGTTTTCCAGAGAATCTTACTGAAGCGTTGTGGCAAAAAATCTTTTGAACGCCCAAAGCTTGTGGCTTCCTACTATTACGGTGGCTTTGGCTTCAGCAGTCCCTTGGGGCGAAACATAAAAAGAAAATACTAGCACGCTTTTGGGTTGTTCTTTACAGGTACATTATTAAACGTTTTGTAATTATATGATGACCAATTAAAGTGTGATTTAAAAAAAATAAGAAAAAAATATGTATAATATATCTACTAATTTTAGTCAGGATTGTTAGGCACCTATGTGTAAAATTAGAAATAAGTCATCTATACATATAATAAAATCGTTGAGACCAAAAAATCTGTACATTGAATATTTAAAAAAAAAAACCGACCAGGGTGACTTAAAATAAGTAACTGACATATTAAAACCATTTTTAAAATTTTTGTTTGTTTGTTTGTTTGTTTGTTTGTTTGTTTGACTGAGCATCACGTAAAAACTACTGAACGGATATTGTTGAAATGTTCACAAATCTATTTAAATACATTCAGAATAGGATCTAGGCTATAGAAATTTTGGAAAATATTAGAAAAAGGGGGTGAAAAGGGGGGTTAAAGTTTGTATGAAAAAAAAAATTTTGATTGTTCTAGAATCATGAAACTCAGAATATATACTCAGTAATAAAAATAAAGAAATACCTGTTTTAGCATTTTTTTTTAATCTCACCCAGAGACGCAAAAAAGAGGGTTTTGTGTTAAAAAATAATGAACTTCATACACCTATAAAATAAAAACCAATGAAGTTTAACCTTTTAAAGTTGCTACATATACTTCTAATCTAATACAGGTAAATATAATTTCTCAGTTTTCTTGAAATTTGATTTTTGAGTTGATTACGCAAAAAATAGCAGAACTCAAGAAAATCAGCTTTCCTCGGTAAAGTAGTTGGTAATAATTACAAATACAATAATACTACGAAGAAAATAGATAGATACGAATGTACATAAGACATAAAGCCGGAAAAGTGTGTAAATTGTGAAAAAACATTAATAAAATAATTACATTCTGCACAGGTATTTTTTCAACGAAGACATTTTTGTCCAACCTAAATAAACCTAAATTGGCGTCCTAAATTGTGTTCTTTACCTAACACCTAAAGTTCAATATGAAATACCGTTACTTTGTTTTTATTTATTGCGCTATTATTCACAGCGCGTTCGGTTTTCGAACGCACTCTTATTTGAAAAGCTGATATTATTATGAGGGCGGCGTGAAACGCTTGGCTGTATGCTCTCAGTACCTTTGCCTAAAAAAAGCAAAATCCTACGGCACGTTTACGCCTGCGCTACGAACATGTCAGAATTTTATTGTAAAAAAGTTGATAAATGAAATAGTAAGTTTCTGTCCTCAGACTTTATATAAGATTTTTATTGTTTTGGTTAAATACCACACTGCCCAAGAATATACATATAACGCTGCGCTGCTGGGCCTTAGCGCAACATGTATCTTAAACACTTCAAGGTAGGCTTGCTTACAAAATTTTCACAAATACTTAAAATCTGAATGTACATAATAGTACCTATTCGAGAAAACTATTTGAATGTGCCTGTTTCAGGATTAGTAGGTACATATTATTGCAAGGGTATAATAATAATAATTTTGATATCGAGAATAGCTATAAAGTATCACAAAAAACACACGCGGACGAAGTCGCGGGCAACAGCTAGTATTAAAATAGATTAATTGGGCTTGTAACTTAATGCCTGGGCATCGTAAATAGATACTCATGCCCAGGGCCTTCGACCCTTCGACTAATGTCCACAAGGGATTAAAACTATCACAAGATTTTTACAACCTATTAGCTCAGGTCAAGGTTGATATGAACATTCACATAACCCTCGTGTTTATTACTGCATACTTTTACCAGTCTCCGTGTCGTTTCTTGGAAAATTTGGCTCAGCAGACCTTCTGACGAAGTACTGTTTTTATGGCCTAAGGTCCTAAGCCATAAAAGTAACAAATTGGCTTGAGAAAATTAGGCAAACAAGAGCGTAAGTATTCCGTTTTATGCTGAATGCTGCCAGAGGCTTAAGGACACTTGTTGTTTTCTGAATGGAAGTAATGATAATGATACTAGTATACTTAATTGCGTTGATTTATTTTTACCAAGTTTGTTAACATTATTTATGGACTTTTTAATAACTTCGAAAAACACCTCCGTAGGTAAATTAAAATAAAGGTATATATTTGGGAACAAATTAACAGGCACTGGTTTTCGGTCAAAACAAAGTCATCTTAAAAAACCATAAAACAATAACAAAAAAGTAAAAATATATCTAAAAAGGTTGTGCTGTCTTGCAAATTCTCTCCTTTTTTAAAAAAAAGTCTGAAACCTTCAGAGATATGCGAAAGAAATCAGCAGCGGTGGTACATCAACCAGACCAATATTTGGGAGCAAAATGACAGGCACTGGTGTTCGGTCAAAACAAAACTGTCGTCTTAAAAACCATAAACAACAAAAAGAGAAAAAAACTAAGTATCTAAAAAGGTTGTGCAGTCTTGCACAAAATAAAAATGTCTTTGGTAACATACTAGTTTCTGCTCGCGACTTCGTCCGCGTAGAATTAGGTTGAAGAACAGGGTCCTTACCATGTCGTCCGACGCAGTTCAAGTTTTAGCTGTCACTTTTAGTATGAATCTGACAGCGAGCGGACCTAAACTGAAACGCATTAAGACGTCATGGTAAGGCCCCTGATGTTTGTAGTTATATTCTGCAAAAATTATTAACGTTGCAACTCTACGCACCGCAGCTACGACCTTTGACGTGTTTATCGCTATCTCCCAGGAACTATGCAATTTTCCAGGATAAAAAGTAGCCTATGTGCTATTCCAGACTTTTCTCTATCTATGTGCCGAATTCCATCCAGATTCGTTGGGCCGTTCTGGCGTGATTGAGTAACAAAAACAAATATCCATCCATCCATCCAAACTTTCGAATTTATTATATGTCGGATTAAATAAAACGTGAAAAAGTTACAACATAATAATCTAGACTTAACTAACTTCAAGGAGCTATAATTAAACTTCTAACTTTCATCTGTTTGACGAAACTCTTCCATAAATTTCATCAAACAAATTTTGCACACGATCCTACGTAACATTTCTTCATAACTCTGTCACGTCTAGATACATGTTCTGCATATATTCCCTTTAAAGGTAAGCAGTATATGTCCTACGATACAAAGGGTACTTTCCGAACATTCGCAACCTAACCACTAGTGATAAATAACCGCTGGATGTCAGACAATGCGGTTTCAGGGGTACTTATCTCTTCTGGGACGACTTTGTTCTTTTATGTTCACGGTTTGTTTTAGAAATACTTCCGTTTTTTTGTTAAGCCTCTTTACATACATTACACATACACATTCATTTTTAATTTATTTATTACATTTTGCCTTATTTTTTGATAATACACTTTTTTGGTAACGTGAAAGAGTGATAAAATTGAGACTGATTGTTTTGACATTGTGTAGAGATGTGTTGAGATTAGGGTGTAAAGAACATTGACGAAACAGATAGCAAAACTACTTTTTATAGTCTTTCCTGCAGTTAAAAGCCAGAAGATAACGTAATCAACGCTCTTAAACCTCTTATTGGTTCAAACAAAGGAGCGAGTGTAGTAAGGGTTGACGAGATACTCGTAATATGATTAAAAAACTCCCTAACTTCGTCAGTCTCTTAGATACTTACCTAATGTACCTATATCGTCTCAGGCCTGAGTCGTCACTATGTCAGCTATTTAAAGTAATTATGAATTGTTATTATAAGAATACTTATATAACACATTTGTTGTGAATGTGGGAATGTTTATTACATGGATAGTCGTTAATTGGACTGTAATAATTACATGCTTTGAATTGATCTATTTTGTTATTCCATTATAAAGGTTATTTGGAAGAGATCGCTCTGAAGCGATAAGTTGCTGCTTGCCGTACAGTTTTCTCTGTGTACCTACCTTTTCTGTTTTGTGTATAAGCTATGTGATGTTCTAAAATAGTCTTTGAATTGTACAATCAAAATACCACTAATACTATGCTTGTTTGCCAACGACGCAACGACGTAGTATAAAAAAATGTAACTCCATGAAAGCCTTAATAATATAAAGACATAAAATTTGATAAGAAGCAAAACGTTCCCGCGAAACGATTGTGATTACCAAGGTACTAAAGCGAAAAAATAATAGGGTAAAGCTAAATAAACAAATTTAATTAACCTTGTTACAAATCAATTGAAACGAAACTCATAATTTAATTTGGCACAGTTCTCATAATGATGCGTCACCATGACGATATTGCTAATTGGAATTTCTTAACTGAAACCGGGGTATGTAAACAAGGACAATGTTCATGAAACTCTTTGATTAGTCATAATTGAGCCTGAAGGTACGTGGATGAAGATAATTGAAGATGTCTAGGCCATTCATTCACGTAGGTGTGTCATAACAAAAGTTCCTGTAGGTACAGACCTACATCTTAATATTGAAAGAGAAAGTCAACAGAAGTCACGGAAAGCAATAAACCTAAATTCACAATAAGACCGGTGCAGTAGAGGAACAATAGAAACAACAGGGACAGGACACACATTAATAAATGATGCCTTTGGATGTTCCGTTTACTGCGCGGAGAGTTAAAGCACTCCCAAAAGACTCGACCGCGGTTGTAAAGCGAGATTTTTCACAATTTAAAGTTCATTTTCCTACCCCCGAGGAATGTGGAAATGGAAGAATTCTTTGCACGATGGTGGCACAAGATAAAATGTTTAGTGTCTCGCAAACAGGATTGGCTTTGTACAACACTTAACACTAAGAAATATTTTTCCTTCCAACAGGTTCCGCCTTTTAAATAAAACAACGTACTTCTTTAAAACACCCCAGACGCAATTCTGAAGTAATTTCAGTACATGCCCGGCAGCATCAATTTTGTGAATCGCAAAAAATATAATACTTTGCGGAGAATGGAGATAGTGTTGTTACTTGACATGTATAAATGTCACACATTTTGGTTACCCACGCGAAAGTGCTACGATTATTGTGCTTTTAGGAATGGACGAGAGGAAACTAATAGGAGTTGTCAGTAAGGTTTGTGTGCGGTAGATAACATTGAAAACAAGGTAAAAGACAGACAATACGTGCCATACGTGTGTGTGGGATTCCTTTCATTTTTCTTAAGATGAATTATTTTAAAAATTACGGTGTGATTAAAGATTTTTTTTTGCGGATAAAACTGTCACGTCTTGGATGATTAAATTGCCCACCAAAAACACCCTTCACCGGCTTCGCATAATGAGTAAATATTTTTACAAGCAAAATGCTTCAGCGCACCGTTTTGTCATAATATATCAAAGTGAAGCGGCAGCCATTACGTATTTTAGGGTTACGATGGAACACTAAATTTTGTCACCGCTAAGCCGGGATCGCATCAATAAAGATGCGTGTGTTGAAGGCATTCAGTATTTTTATTGTGCCAGTACATGATGGTATGCAGGCAAAAAGTAACAGAGGTTATATTTTATTTATCTACTACAAAAAAAATGTACCAAGTGTTTTTTTTAGTAGTTCGATAGGGAAATACCAAATCTTAACAGCTCAGTTAGGAATAGGTAGTAATAGAAATAAATAAATATACCTTATAATCCTACTTCAACTTACTGTATGAATTTGGCTTCAGACGAATATTTAAATAGCTTATACAGTTTTTGCATTTTATGTACGTACTTATCTATTTATAGCAAAATCCTGAATTAATGACTTAAAATCGGCCAGGAAAACAACCGTTACTTTGTCACCAATCCCTTGTGTTTTACTTAAAACATTTGAGAAATTCAAAACTTGCGAGGTAAAAAGGACGGGCCTATTAATTCTCGGGACGGCTTTGAGTTTTAACCTTGCGGGGATAATAATGTTGTAAAGGAATGTTTTATGTGAGATACTTGTGAAGAATATTTCTGTAGAATTCTTGAACAAGAGTTTCAGAAATATTGAAACTGAAGTGTACCTAAGATGAGTCTTTACAATGTCATCAAATGATGATATGAGACCATGTCAACCATTTTGAAATGGTTGACATGGTCTCATATCATCATGATGTATATTTAACATGACTGAAATAAAATCCAAATCACGCGTACAATGGACTCAAATAGCGTAATTCAACTACCAACCTTCTATTATTTCCTAATTGTCACTCACGCAGGCAATTTTCGGGCACGGATGCAACTGTGGCGTTGTGAATAAATTTCTAGAAATTTCGTCGGACTTTAGCTCACGTACTTGAATTTAATGTTCCCTTTTACAATCCGGCTTTAAATTTCGCCTTGTTGCTAATATTATGCGTGGAGCTAGTGGGGATGTAGGTACTATAAATTTTCTGTTTGCGAGAGATAAAAGCGACGTAGGGGTGAATTGTACGTTTTAAGTTTATCACCGTTTTGTTGAAATTGTAGCGAGCGTAATTTTTTTGGGGGTGAATTAGGTTGGTTAAGTGCTCCAGTAAAGTAAGTATTTTGTAGCGTCCTGGCGGTGAAACTCGATTTATTGAAATTGCTGCCAAAATTTGCTACATTCGTATCAGTAAATGTATGTACTACACAGTTTTGTGGTGGTTTTGTGAAAGAACATTTACCGCTGTTGTAATTTGACATATACGTCTATAATGAAATCTGTCCTTAAAGTTACGCGAATTTGGAGTTCTTATTTTTAGCCTAATAACTCTACATAGAATAGAAATTATCACGAAAATTCGTACAGTTCCTGGCTAGCTCAACATTACCATTTTGGCAACGTAGCAGGTGCTCACACTTTCTCTTACAGCTTTATTACAACTCAAGAAACCAGTTATATTGATTATATAATAACAATAAAATAACCATGGCAGTACTCCGAAATGCTGTACTTATAGGAATGTATTGACATTCCGAAGTAAGCATTTTTTTAGTACACACGAACAAAAACAACTTGTCGACGTTCCGAGGCCATAACGGATCCAACTGAGCCAATTCCGGAGATTTAGTAATGTGTTTGTGAGCCCTGATAGTGCCGAAGCGCCGTTTGATACAAAAAACATAAATAACCGCAGAAAAAAACAATGTTTAGAAACAATAAGTAATACTGTGGCAAAGATTTGCACGCACCGGTTAAATCAGAACAAACAAAATCCATTGATCATGACCCGAAAAAGTTGTAAAGCAAATTTAATTAGATTCTTATCAAAATCGGCTTTTGTTCTTGGAAACGAGCATTATCATAAAACATTTAACTAATTCAGCTTAAGTTTGAAACTACAAGGGAAGTTAGTTAACTTGTTAATAAGGCGGAGGCCTTTTCGAAACATGGCTAACATGTTCTGAAATCAGGAAGGCTTACTATGAATTAAAAACAGATAACGGAATTCGACAAAATGTAATCGAACCGACATATTTTCCGTATCCGTCACTTTTAGAAGCAAATTTTTACCGCAATTTAGTGAGTCGTTTTTTACCCGTTTAGAATGGAATGGTTAGAAACGTACAAACGAAATCAAGGAAACTCTTGCAGAACAAATGCAAGCGTAATTCCGAAGGTATATTAAGGGCACTTTACTTAAAAGAAGATTCGTGTAGGTATACATTTGAGGGTTACAAATGCTGTCTTGAGATGCTACGAGATACCATTACCCTTAACGAACCGTGCCGAGTTCAAGTTATTCGGTAGAACCTAATAAGCTCTAAGTAGGACATTAGGCGCTGCTCAGGAAATTTTCTCTAAGTCAACTTAATGTCACAAGGTTTTGTATTTAGTGGTTCCATGTTTGAGAATACAATGCTTACGTATCTCTTGTTTTTTGCTTTTAATGTTTAACTAAGAAATGAATAAATAAATGTTAATTTAAGCCTAAGTATTGGTCTAAATTGTCCTCTATCTATCTGCATCTATTATGCAAATAAACGACGGATAAATGTAAAATAATGAAACGTCCATAATTGGTAGCGTTAGCAAGGCGTTAGCACTAATGCCAAATTGTAACATAGAATACATGGAAGCAAACATAAATGAGTCGAAAACTGCTAAATGTTGGTGACAATGTCTTCTTACTTCCAATTAGCTTCTGTCTGGCGGGAACTTTGCACTTTCCCGGGATAAAAAGTATGTACCTACCTTAGATTAATCAGGGATTGTGAAGCTTGCTACAAGTGACAGAATTTTCAATACGGTTCAGTAGTTCCAGAGATTAACCCTACGAATAAACACACAAACAAACAATGTTTACCTCCTAATTGTGTAGGTAAGTATAGATATAGATATAGACAACGCTTTAGAAGTTGATTTCCCAACAGTATCCACTTTAAATGAGTTATGCCGTGAATAGGAAGAGTGTTCCAATTGGACGTTCATTGAAAGCTGATGAGATATTCAGCGAAATAACCCAAAATCGTGTTTTCGAGTGGCCGAGTTGCCACGACTAGATCAAAGTGAGTCCCTTAAGACTGATGAATAGAGAAGTTGTAATGACCAGCTTAAACATAATTCGCCACTGAGAGTCCTAAGTGGAACTTGGTTTTAAACTAAACATCGATTTTTTCCCTGTTGTAAATTTTAAAGTAGATATCTCAAGTAAGAACGTGCCTAAGACCTTTTGCAAGGTATTCGGATCGCTACTACCATCTCACTTCTTAACCCTGCCGCCAAGCAGCAGTACTTGCGCTGCTGTGTTCCGGCGTTGAGAGTAAGACAACCGGTGAAATTACTTCTTCTTATGGTGCCTCTCCAACTAGTGAAGGTTGGCAGTCAACTCCGCATACTTCACACGGTCTCTGGCCAGGTTGAAAAGCTCCGCTGCACTTGTGATTCCAGTCCATTCCCGAATATTTCGCAGCCAGGATTTCTTCCTGCGCCCAACAGCTCTTTTGCCAGCCACTTTGCCCATGATTATAAGTTGTAAAAGCTCGTATCTTGCGTGTCTGAGCACATGACCTAGATAGGCAACCTTCCTTCTTTTGATGGTCTGCATCAGTTCACATTCCTTCCCAACTCGACGCAGGACCTCCACATTGGTCACCCGATCCGTCCATCTTATGCCCAACATGCGTCTATATGCCCACATTTCAAATGCTTCTATACGTTTACGGAGTTGCTCTTTAAGGGTCCAGGCTTCACATCCGTATAGAAGTATGGGCCATTTTTAAAGTATCTCTAAAGCAAGAACCTTCCGCAATTCAAATGAGCAAGTAAAGGTAGTGTCCCTTTATTCATTGAATATGAAATATAATATTTTAAAACAGATGCCTCTGCAGAACCTGCTCAAGTTAACAAGGTTAAAGCTGTTTCCATCGTAAAGCATCCAAAGATAAAGGATTAATTAATACGACGAAACTTTTATAATTTCCGTCCCGCCGTCTGCGTAGTTGTCCCGGAATCCCTTATAGTTAATTGACAATATAATCTCAATTATCCATTTACTAATATCTGGGTGGTACTTCCAAACAACCAATTTCTCGGGGAACTAAGATATTAAAATGAAGGCTTGCCCCTTGAGAATTAATTTGCGAATTGAGATTTGAGGGAACCCTAAGTTTGGGAAAGCCTAGTGGTTTGACCTACGCCCTTTTAAAAGGCGGTCATGTGTTCCAACCCAGTCCTTTGGTATACGTACAATTTTATTTATTTATTTATTTATAAGCCTTTTTATTCCGAATTCGCTACAATTTCAGTAAGTACATGTTGTTGTTGTTGTTATTGTCGTTTATTTATTTTGTATTTATTAAATTGTCTCGAAATTCGGCGTGCCTCATGGCATAGGCCTCCTCCGTGTACGGGAGGCTTTGGGCTATAGTTCCCACGCGCGCCCAGTGCGGATTGGGAACTTAACACACACCATTGAATTTCTTCGCAGATGTGTGCAGGTTTCCTCACGATGTTTTCCTTCACCGAAAAGCTCATGGCAAATTACAAATGTAATTTTCGCACATAAATTCCGAAAAACTCAGAGGTGCGCGCCCGGGATTTGAACCCACGACGCTCTGCTTGAGAGGCCACAGGTCAAACCACTAGGCTACCACGGCTTTTTTTTTTTTTTTTTTTTTTATAGGTACAATAGTGTCTATTAAATTTCGAATTCACACTGGGCCCGTGTGAGAGTAACCTAACCTAACCTCATTCTTCTAAAGAGCTGTCCCCAAAAGTGGGATGCACAATAGCTGAAGACGACAAAAGTTGGGGTGTGTTTCCAATAGTTGCTGCTTGTACAAAACAGTTCACTGTAGAACAAAGAATGGAACCAGTAAGGACAATCAAAAAAAGTAACAAAAGCAGTAGTCAATTTACACAAATTTTAGGTACGACTTCGACAACGGAATAGAAAACTATCAAAAAAAAATTATGTTTTTTATATGACTAGGAAGGCAAACGAGCAAGTGGGTCACCTGATAGTAAGACGTGGTGGTGGTTACGACGAATAAAATATTAAAAAGGGACACCGGCTACAAACATTAGAAAGGACTAAAATACTTCTTTGTTTTCGAAGAGAACACGGCTTATAAATAAAAAAAAAAAATTGTAACGAATCGAAATAACATCACAATATTTATTCAATATACGATGTAGGTGGTCACTGCAACGATTCGCGTTCCACAATTTTATTATTGAGACTTGTTTCAAAGTCAACTAGTATCACATAATAAATAGCTATCGAGCTTTGTTAAAAGTTAGTTCGAGTAACAATAACAAACTGGAAATAGAAACCTGCAACGATACCGCAGTGCTACGCCGCACGAGCACGACTCAAACGTACTCGTACCTATTAGGCTCGCATACGATGTCGCGAGCAACCTTATGTGATGAATAACCTTGAATTAGTTAGACCTGTGAGTATGTCATCTCGCAAAAAAATCTTAAACAAATAGAAGAATTCGAAAGTATTCTCCATCAAAATAATATGTTATAGGTCACGTCAGTAAATAAAATAAAAATATTAAGCGAAACCATAAATTATTTTCCTGTTGAAAATGTGCAAACAATCATGTTAGTTTTCAGTTTTCAGCTCTCAGTGATTCTTTTATTTCCAACAAGCGTGTTGTTAATGTTCAAACACTGAGCACTAGGGAGTTGAAGTTTCTGAACCTTGGTGTGGACATTGGACCTGCTTCAAAGTTTTTCTTGTACATTGTGAAGTTAAAAGTTTATATTTGAGCTTGGCAAGTTTGCTGCTACCTATTTTACGAGAACAAAGAATACAATAATGATAGAGCAACCTTGCAGTTCTTATAGATATATTTAGCAAAGAACAAAGTAGCTAATCAATTTGATACTTTATATGTCGTTTATGCAGAAAATTACAGTCAAAATTCTTTGATAAAACACAACAAAGAGCCAATGAAGATGACTCTTGTACAAAATTCTATAAGTTTAATTTCTGAAGTAAACCCAACGAAGAAGTTTTGCAAGTTGGGATCACTGTAGGCGTTACATAGTTCTATGACTCTACAGTCGTTTTCTTCTGAAAGTTTTGAGTGTTATAAATGATGGAAGTTTGAAGTTACACGCCGCCGACATGATGAATATCATTCAAGAATAACATCTTACGGCGAATACATTTGTTTGCGAAGAGAGAAAACTTTTGAATTACCGAGAGAGATACTCTGAAGTACACATAAGTACTTATTCTTAAACAAGACTCTTAGAATACTGTAGATGTATATAGGTACATAACTACCGCAAATGTCATTTCACAAACATGAAATTACCGCTCACATTACCGTAAACAAACGTTTCCACAGCTGAATTTGTACTGGCAATGATCACTAATTGAATTACTCTGTGTTTACATTCCAATGAACACATAATAAACCTTTTATGTCTAATCTGAAGTTATTCTAGCATAAAGCCGACACACTGTTTCCGTTTAAGCGAATGAGTCTGCGGTAGGCTTATCCCGCCTACTAAGTTAAAGTTGAAAAGACTCAATGAAGCCTCTAAAATCGTTACCACTATTTAGTTTACCTCTCTTACTAAAGATGTGGAATCAAATAATTCATCACGTAATACAAATATTTCTTTAAGTAGGTACCTACGTGTGAAAAATAAGATTGTTTGCACTGATCCACATAGCCATAATAGTCATTTAAGTCTTATATATAACTAAACCAGAACATTAATCTTAAGAATCACGACCATTTATAACAGTATATTCTAAGATAAAAACCCGCCAAACTTAATGGCTATCAATAATTCGATTATTCGACCTTGGCAACATCGTAAAATTAATCGTCCCAGTTAAAGCTCCACATAGGCAGTGGACTAAAAATATGTTTCCACACGCCAAGTAACGCCTACACATTTTGTTTTCCCACTTCCCCTCACAAAGGTTTCCGGCACAATAGGAACACTCTGGAGTCTCGCTTAGCGCGCTCCAAAAGCGTAAGCTCAAGATTGTTTGAGACCCGCATATGGGCACTTATGCGAGACCATGAGGGGCCTTGCAGGGAAACTTGCCCTGGCAAATCCCTGCAATCAACGAAGTTTGGTTTCCAATTAACAATGTGTGTTGTAGGCGTGCTGGCCCTAATGAAGGCTACAATGGAAACATTATATGAACCTTTGTACTAATTTAGGTGTATAGTGAATTAATTATCGGACGCGTTTCACGTAAGGTTGAATGTAATACTGATTTGTCACGTTATTACAGCTACAACAATACATGCAAGTAATTCTTTCAAAATGTTTCGTGTATTCCATAATGTTTCGTTTCGTGTATGATTCAATCTTCAACGGAACATATTTATTTCGCTTTAATAATTAGAAAAGCATAAGTATATAATCAACAGTGTCAACAGTTTACATGCTTACTGAACGTCTATATAATAAACTATTAATGAATTTCATTCCTGATATTGATTACCACAGTATTGTTTATTGTTTACACAGCCTAGACAGAATTCATTGAGCGTATACAAACAGTCCCCGTTGTCACCCATTGCACTCTCATTAATCTTTCAAAATTGCCTCTGTGTCTGCAGGAACTATGGCGAAATTACATTTTGAACATTTTGTTGACATACGCTGTAAGCGTTATTACACCGGCAACGATATTACAATCCTTAATGTTAGCTTGAGGATAAGCTTTTAAGAAAACCAAGATAAAACATGTATTGTGCTTTAAAAACACAATATTGAAAGGCAAAATGTTCGCCTCTGTTGTTGATGATAAAAGGCTTATTGTAAGATGGGAAAATAATGGAAATCAATGAGACAGATTCAAAAATGGTCAAAAGTTAGTCAACGACAATAATACAAAGTATAGCCGTACAGTTTCAATTGTTTTACGAAACAAACTCAAGAGTTAAGCGATTGACGAAGGAGAAAGTCATCGACATATGCGTGTTTGTGCAAACTTAGCCTGGATTAGGCCATGTTTCACTTGGACACTGGCCAACTAGTTCAAACATGGACCAGAGTTATGTCCCGATGGTGATATTAAGGAGGGATTCTCTCATTTATAGCAAGGTATGAAAAAGTTCGTAAATGCGACTTCCGACAGAGCTTCCGCTTAGACGTCCGTTCCGTTATCATCCCGAAGATGAATCATTGAAAATAATAAATCCCGTAAACGAGTCCATCTATAACGATATTAAAATGTATTCATCCATTTTTTTTTATCTAAATCGATATCAGCGCAAAACGTCCGATAAATCACGATGTTCGTCCGAAAATGAAGTCTGATGGCTATTGAAATATGCAGGGAAATAGAAGAAAAAATAAATAAGGCAATTTGCAATTTAGAAGCAGATATAATTCAATTTGAACGCGGCCACGGACTCAAGGGTGCAGGAGCACGAAAACGTATTAAAATATTCAGGTTTGTTTTGTTTCAACGAGAGCAGTAAAACTTTAGGAAAATTTAGTTAAGAATTCTCGTTGTCGCCACACAAAGAAGTGAGGGAGATTGAGTGCCATTCAAAGATGCGAAATTTTAAAGAGTTAAAACGAGATAAAAATTTGTTTCAAAAGTTGACTTATTGAAACTGCTACCGAGAACTCTTTTGTTTTGAAGTTTAGGTGAAAAGAAAAGAAAAATACTGTTTCTGGCAATGTAAGCTAAAAGATTTCAAACTTTAAAAAATTATCAGCCACTAATAATCACATCTTTGATATTTTTTTATTCAAACACTCTAGCTACGAGTAATTAACATTTACAATTTGGTCGATAGAAATTTAAACTCTATGACGTCACAATAATTTAATCACATACCAGTGGCGTGGCGTCCATAGAACTCGATTCCCACTGGCTTGCCTATTTTAAGGCAGTTGGGCAATGTATTGTGCAGAATTAGAGGAAAAGGCTAGTTAAGTTCCCTTCGGCTTGCCTTCTGATTCTGATATACTTGACGCCACGCCACTGTCACATACCTACTTACTTCCATCTTGAGGGGCTTGAGGGTTTTCATTGTCTGACTGAAACCTTTGTTATTTGGCAGATCGTCGCCAGTTTAACTGAGTGTCGAGAAAGTTTGTAGACACTCAATATTAAGCACCATCGAATAACGACCGAGTTTCTACCCAAAAATGTTGTTTACGCGTACCAAAAAAAAAGGCTAAAAACTCTTTTCTAAGCAGTTTTCCTTTTACGCGATTATTATACAAGCTCATACTATTTTTCATGTAAATATTGAGCACTTTCACCAGGAATGTAGAAACTACAGGTAGGGTGCCTGAATATTATGAATATTTAATGAGACTTCGTAGGTATCGCGATATTAATAATATTAAAATCAGTTTGTTAATTATGTTTGAGCTGAACAAGGGGTCTTAAGATCTTGAGCCATATTTGAAAATAAGTGAATTTTAATAAAGACGAAAGTGAGCAACAGGGCGCTTTTAGCAAGACAGCGGATTGTGTGAACGTCACCGTACTTTAACGAAGGGTGCGACCAAACCGCCGCGTATACGCAGTGACGTGTCGTATGCGTCACGTTTTCTCACCGTTTCTTCATACATTTTGTTGCGATTCCGTAACGTCACCGTTTTTTAAGCGGCGGTGTGGTCGCATCCTAACCCCTCGAATGCTTAAGACACAGATCTGTGCCAAATTTAAGACTATCTTTATGAATTTTTATTTAGATCAGCAGAATTTGTGCATATTAAAACAGATGAGTCTAGAATACCAGATCTAGAATAAAGTAAAACTTAATCGATAATCACAAAACTTAAAAAACGGGAAATGCATGTGAATGTGAAGGAACACCGAACTTTGCTCGATATATTTTTTATGGTAGGTAGGTTTTCTAAAAATGAAACCTAGCTAGATCGATTTATCGCCCCCGAAACCCCCTGCATACCAAATTTCATGAAAATCGTTGGAGCCGTTTCTGCGATTCAGACTCAGAATAATTGCTCGTTTAAAGGTATTAGATAGAATAGCCATCACACTTCCCGTTGATTGCAACTGTACGTCAAACAGAATACAGAAATGGCTACTATTTTTGGACGTATAAATTTCAGCTGAGACAACGTCAGAGCACTGGCTAAACCGCTTAAGTGGAAAGCTGATCAAACGAGAGCCACTGTCCGTGATAAATGACAAAGTACTGCAACACTAGCAGGATTTTTAAAACAATACAGATTTGGCAACGCTTGTCTGTGACCTAACACTATAGGAGGAGTACCTACAGATAGCTGAGATAGTTTAAAAAAACTAGCTTGCTACTGTTCGCCTCCGTTTTAAAACTCCCTACCGAATTTTAATTTTTCAAAATCGGTGTTTGTTCCTTGTCTACTTTTTAAAGGGAACTTCTAAGGCAAATTTCACTTTCGCAGGTACAACGATAGTTACACGGTTTTGAGCTGAACATTGACGAGTCGGTCTTCTCTTTTTACATAAGTAAATACAATGTATTGTTCGACGAACGTTATTCGCAAATTAATCATTACCGAACGAAGGACAACAAAATGACACAAAAATCTGTGGGTGCTGTCTAAAGGGAGGCGTCTCAAAAGGCCGGCAGTTTGAAAATTTGGAATGGCAACAATAGTCTTTAAATGGATTTAAAGCATGCAGTAGACGTGAACATTTTGAAAAGGTACGCCTAATTGAATTATATAACTTTCATATTAAATCCTCACAAAATTAACTGGATCCTTTCGCCGAAATTTAACTCGTAAACTTTAGGGTATTTCAACTTTCAGATATCCACTCATGTATTTAAAGGTGCTGCCAATTTAAGAATTTATTTCGCGTATGCACTAATGTGGTCGCTGTTACGTTTACGAAATATTTTTCGCACTTTTTCTCGCATAAAAGACTCAAAATATGATAGCGTAGCGCACGGCACGAATACAAATAGCCGAGTTGGCAACGCCAGGACATCGGATCCGCATACATACGAGCAATAAGCCTTGTAACTGCTTCAGTTTCAATAATAGTTGCTCAATACATTGATAAAGTACGAAGATACAAGTCCGATAGAAAAAATACGGAATAACGTACTGGGACCAGTAAGAAGGAAAATATGCTACAAGCAAAAGCTATTAATATTAAGTACTGGTTTATTTCTACGGTATCGCTTCCGTGTAAGTTTTTTAAAAATAACGAGGAAAGCTTACGAGAAAATATGTTATCCGATAAGTAATAAGTAACCACCGCTGCTTATCAGTTTCTTATCCTAAGAGAATTTCAATCTTAGCGCCCTTTTGTGATACTCTCAAGGTATATAATTGCCCAATTTCAAGTGTCTAGCTATAGTGGTCAAAGTATAGACTACCTTGCCTGTCAGCCAGCGACGAACCAGTTTTGTAGGTATACAAAGATAAATTGTTCTAGATTTTTGACAAATAGAAGCACATCAATCGCTAGATCTGAATAGGTTGTAAAAGCACTTTCGTCTAGGATTCTATTCTCCTAAAGCATTATAAATCAAGGCCAGCTCTTTGATAGAATGTCAGGATCGTAGAAAAACCATAAAGTCTTCCTAAAGTACTTAAATTACGTCTAGAACAAATGGGAACCGCAAGATGCAAAGCTTAGATCACGTACCCATTTGGCTTTTCTCTTTGCGTCTTTGATAAAGTTTGAAGGCACTATCAGGCAATTCCTTTATTTAATTTACTTGGAAACAGAGTAAAGTTGGGCAATTCAACTTCCTAAGCGTTGAATCGTACTCGATCGCCATACATCCGTATATAAACAGATTAAGATTTCCTTTGAATGCTGCGAGAAAATTAATAGAGGAGCTTCATTCATTGACAGCCATGTATAGTTTGGGATTGCTTTAAGTTATACAGAAGTTTCAAACTAACCCTTCTTCATTCAGTGTTGGTTAACACATTAAAGTCGCGTTTGTTGTTTTGTGTCAACAAGTCGGTCTAATCAACTTGGCGGTATTCAGAGTTTTGGAACTTCAAAATGTTCCATATTTGTTACATGGTTGGTGTCTTATGGCATGGGTTGCGGCCGTAGTATGTAATTTTATTTTCTTAAACATACTTGGTAATAAACAAAATATTGAAATTACTTCCAAAAAAAGAAGACACAAAGTTACGAGTATACGAGTACTTTACATATTGGATGGCTCGGACGACTAGTTCTTTGCCGGCCATGTTTAGCAAAATAAGTACGAAATCCTATTTTTGGCAGGTGCGTTAACTTTTTTTATCGAACTTTTAAATAAAAACAAACATAGAATTATCCTTCGTCATAATGTTTGAAAAAAGCACTATATATATAAACCTTAGCCGGAATGACGATTGCTGGACTCATGTAATAGACAGCTTCGCTGGCGCTCGGCTAACTAACATTACTCAAGTAGCAATCGGCTTCGTGTCGAACTCTGCAATAATGTACTCACCATTTTTCTACGCCTGTTACTACGTCACTTTCTATTCATAAGAGTTTATTACGGTAGTCAGGTGAGTGTTAGCTGAATGTATTGAATTATTTATAAACCTTACACGCCTACAGCGTTTCTTATGTTACTTTTCCAAACTGTTTAAGTGAATTTTAGATCAAGCACTTACCTTATTTATTAAGGTAGCGGAAAATTATGAGTTATATAAACTCGTAAATGTACTAAATGTCTCAAGAGACTATGTAATGAAGAAGTTTGCTGAATATGTTGGATATCTATGTGAGTATAATTAGATGGTCGTGTAGGGCTAGGGTGTAACACATGAGAGTAGGTATGATTTACATTTACAAGATTAACGAGTCTAGAAAACTGGTTCACGGGGGGTTTATGTATACGAAACACGTTTTTAATATGTAACAAATTTCTAGGTATAACCATGATATAACATACGCGGGATAATAAAAACCATTTAGTGTACTAGATGGTGTAAATAGGTACCTAACTCAGATACTAACATTTTTGTGTTAAAATAGTATGCTTCAAATTTAAGGTAATACTGAACTGAAAAATGGAAAAACAAAAGAAATTTGTAGCAAATGTTCAAACACTTACTAATATTATAAGTAACTGTCTGTTTATCAGTTACGCTTTCACGCTTAACCACTGAACCGATTTTAATGAAATTTGGTACAGACATAGTTTTAGTTCCGGGGAAACGACATATGATAGTTTTATCTCGGAAAACTGCATAGTTCCCGCGGGTTAGCGATAAGCAAATTCTGCGCCGGAGTTGTGGGCAACCGCTATACTTCATTTAATTTAGGATGAGAAACCACAACAACATTATAATGCGTCTCGTGAACTGTAATCTCTTTACAATTTGTACTAGAGTAACAATTGACGACACGCAAATAAAGTTACATTCAAATAATTTTATTTTGCGGCTGCGAAACTATTGCACTGTACTATTTGCTGGGTAAGAAATAGTTGACCAGACGCAATATAATGTTATTGTGGTTTCTCATTCTAAATTAAATGAAGTATAGTAACCAATAAAATAAATGTAGCGGTTACAAAGTACTAGCGATGATTACTAATGTCTTTTGATTGAACTAATATAGCTAAATAGATTAGACTTGTAGTGTTACGAACTCTTTATTACATTTTTTAATAATTAATATTGCTTATGGTTTTATTTATACGCTTTTTTTGAACTCTTGTCTTGTCAGTTTTAGTTGTAGTTGAAGAAGAACAGTAAAAAGAAGTTTGCTGTTTGCTGTTTTCATTAATGTTAATGTTTTAATGTTTTTACCCATTATTGTAATTTTCCTTAATTAATCATACAAACAGTTCTCATCGCCGTACGTTTCATGTAGCATGTAGCTTTGCAAAACGGGCCACATGGTCTACAGGCAACCAGCACACCCGTCTTATTACGGTTCGTTCTAGAAAGGGACGGGTTGTCATCTCGCAAGCGACACATTCTCTTGCGCCCTCTCGTCCTACCCGAGAAGCGAGGCGTGATTATGCCATAAAGCAGGCCACTGACGAACCTTCCAAACGGATACCGTTACAATGGACACATCCAAATGGACGGCATCAAATTATTTAGTACACTGACGATCGATCTATATCATACGTCCATTTTTTACGATGAATTCGTTGTCGTGTCGTTACTTGGTGGCAGCGCCATATAGGCCGATTAAAAATGGACGTAGTTTAGCACATTCACGGAGCGTTTGGAGTGGTGCGTCCAGATGGCGTGGCGCACGTTTGGTGACGTTTCTAGCATTGACGGTCACTCCAAAGTAGTCCAAAGTCGCCAAGTGTCCAAATGGAGTGGCGTGCAGCAGGCTTATTACGAAACACGCTCGCGATCACCATCGTCTTTATTTTGACAGTTCATGTATGGGCTGACAATTGGCATCGGAATCAGCTAGCTGTCACATTCATACAAGAACTGTCAAAATTAACACGATGGCGATTGCCAGCAAGTTACGTAATAAGCTAGCTGGATTTAAATCCAAATGGAAATCCACGATCGATTAAAAAACATTAACGTTTTTGACATTCACGAACCGATTTTGGAATGCAGCCACGCTATTTAGACTGCTGGAAGACTCGTCAGTGGCCCCCTTAAGACACGAACGAAACAACATAACAGAAGTTAAGTCTTAGTTCCACAGTGTCGAACTTCAACCGCAAACAGTTTCATAAAGTTGTTAATTACGTCGCGAGATAAGCAAAACATAAAGACATTAGCTAAGTATTAAGATAGAGCTTTTAATTTTGACAAGACTAATGGTTAGTTGGGATGTCACGTGCGCTAGGTCGACGACCTCAGAACTTAGTAATGACTTATTAGGAGGCTAACTCAGCAAGTGAGTTAGTGTTTTGTTCGCGACAAAGCGGGATAGTCAATAGGAAATGAGAGTTTTTAATGATTCACGGTTAAGTTCATTCGAATTATTATAAACGGGATATGAACCGAGAGTGCACGCAGTCGACGCACAAGAATGAGGGTAGACAGAGCACGGTCTACCCAACAATAACATCCACCCGCAATTTCTTCAGTCTACCCGTGAACATGATACATGCAACTGTATCGAAATATCGGGAGCTCAATAAAGGTAATCGCGGTTCATATCCCGTTTATAATAATTGACAACATTTCATATTTCTGAGCCTATAATTTTAATGGTTCTCTGTATTCTGTTTGAAAAGATGAACATGCTGACAGTTTAATTTTTTCGCTAGGGTTTGTATTTAATTTATAATTAATTTATATATTTTGCTTATTCTAAAAGGGCGTAACTCCGATACTATCACAGAATAGACACTTATCCTTTTGTCTTTTCTGTATAGAAAAAAATCTGACGTCAATTTCAAATTGTCAATGTCAGGCCTTATTCTCCGATATTCGATTTTCGAGGTTCGCTTCGTGCTGTTCCGCTCATACTAATATAGTCATTAACTTGAGAGTGAGAGAGAAGGTATGCAACGAACTTCAAAAATAGCATTTCAGAGTTGCCCCCCTTGTACTTTGAAGTTGTCATATACAAAATTATGGTCGCTTATTTTTTCTCGTCAAAAAGGCAAAGGTGTTTACCTATCCTGTGGTAGTTTTGGTAAAATTAGGACATATTTTTAATTAATTATTATTTTTTATAATAAGCGATATTAAAATTATATA
This sequence comes from Pandemis heparana, assembly GCA_963854515.1. NCBI lineage: Eukaryota > Metazoa > Arthropoda > Insecta > Lepidoptera > Tortricidae > Pandemis > Pandemis heparana. The sequence continues at coordinate 12,190,660 of OY978015.1, read as the reverse complement.
AACATATTGCAGTGATCAGGAGGCAAAATGCTTTCGAACCATATTTACATTTTCAGGTGTTATAAAAATGAAATGTTGTCAATTCGAATAGGAAATGAGTGTAGGAAACGGACACGGATTCACGCTTGTTTACAAGTTTATATAAGCTTTATATCAACTTGCATGTAAGTATGTTTGTCCGTGTGGAATCCGGGTGTATGTTATTATGTTTGTTCGGGGTTAAAAAAAGCGATACAAGACTAAACGGGTCGACATTTAAAAATTCACAACTTTCCACCACCATTTTCATTTACAAAATCAATTGACAGAAAAAGTGTAAGTTTTTATCCAATACCGATTTGCCGCTCAGATAGGCGGTTACTCAAGGACGAAATTAAAATAACCCAAGCGGTTAGGGCGATGCTCACGACACACCAGGGAATAGATAATACCGTAAAGTATCGAAAGGCTTATTTGACGCCGATACATTTTTAGGGTACCGGAGACAAACAGTGAACCCTTATAATATCGTCACGTCCATCTATCGCAGCCAATGCGTCCCCTTCGTGTCAAATTTCCGAAGACAAGGGTGAGATATTCTGTGGTACGGAATTTTTACATACTTGTAAGCGTATCAGAGGTAGTTTGTTGCGTGGAAAAATACTATCACCTCCTGCGTTAAATGGGTCTACACTAAATATAGTGCGTCTATTTTCTTAATGTTCACGTCAAACTTCGTGTTTCGATTGTTAACAGGAGCCTTACAATGACGTCCTAATTCGGACTCAGTTCAAGTTTTAGCTGTCATTTTTAGTATGAATCTGACAGCGAGCGAACCTAAACGAATCGCATTAAGACGTCATGTTAAGGCCCCTGATCTTTATTTCATGAGCCATAGCATGATCATGAGTATCATGACAACTCTAAAAAGAAACAGAATCGGCGTACCTATATAATCGCCAGCGGTACGACTACAGTACGACACATAAATTTGCTATTGCTTTTTAGTTATTATATGACCGTAAGTTAACCCTGGTCTCATAAAGTGGTGAAGATATTACCCATGTTACGGCCTGTGCTAACATAGAGGGTACTAAAATTATAATACCTACCGGTATCGTTACTTATTAAACTTACGGGTCGTAGATATTCGAAGACAGCCTTAAGCACGAATTGAAGTGACTACAAGGTCACAAATCGATAAATCTCTATACTATTGTGTATAGCATAAAATAGAAGTCGCTTCCCGTGGTCTATATCTATGTATGTTACGCTTAGATCTTTTAAACTGCTTAATAGACTTGAATGCAGTTTTCAGTTTTCACCAATAGATAGAGCGATTCAAGAGGAAGGTTTTTATAAAACAGTATAAGTATTTTAATATTGTTTTGTGTTCTACTACTCTTCTGTTCTTCTTCAGCCTGTGGTCACCCATTTTTGGTTATAGCCCTCTTCATGAGCACGCCAAAGTACAGTCCCGTGCCATTCGCATTGTTTTGTGTTATTTTTTTGAAATATGACGGTAATTGTTCAAGAAGTCAGAAAAAAAAACAAGCTGACTGAGAGCTTCTATCGAAAATTCTGTCTATATGTTTGAAATAGAACAAAATAATGTATGATGGAATTGTGTATCTTTATTAAGACTACAAAAAATCTGCGATGGTATTTATCGGTATAATGATACAGAAAGATAGATTTTGCAAAAGCTCGCTATTCCGTTAATAGAATTACTACTTGGATTTATTGTTTTTTCCATTCAATCGAGACAACTTGCTAGAGAAAAGAGTATAAGAAAGGAGAATGCATATCGGTTTATCACTTTATATCAAGAATCGCTATCCCGCCTGTGTCTCGCAATGTGACACCGATACCTAAAAGTGCAAGAAGAAATATACCTACTTGTGAAGGCTATTTTCGAAGATTAATTTACGTGGTTTATTGAGCAAGTGGTGCCAACTGTAGTCGAAGCCAACAATCTAAAGCTAGACGCTAGACCAACTGGAATTTTATGAAATCTTCAAAATAACATAACTTAAACGCAACAACGACAGTTGCTTTCTTCTCTTAGTCACTCTACAGGAATAAGAAATTTAATAAAGGCACGGGTAACTAGGTTATAACAAAATTAGCTACGCAATATGAACTCAACGAAATATTTACAAAATTTAAATGGATATTACAGTGACTTGATACAAACTATTACTAGGAATTTTACGTCGGGCGTACACGAGCAATTAGAAGCAAAGGCTCGAACACTTTGGATACTAGTGAGTTTTAGGTGTATATTTAAAGGAATATGTTTTGATTAGACATTAATGTACACAAATAGTATGAAGCTAAACAGCAAAGTAACTATTTTGTTTGGTCGAAATCAATATTTGGACCTCCGCAAAGTAAGGTCTGGTTTAAATTGAATGTCAACATTTAGGTAAGAGTCGCTAAAACAAAATATGTAATGACTACTTTTATTTTGATGTAACCTAATTTATATTTAATTTTGTGCCAAAGGTTAAAGTGTCAAATATAAGAGTTACCACAATGATTAATTACTTCGTAAAGTACCTATTTATAATCAAGAGAACAAAAAACAGCAAAAGTAGGTACTTTCATTACCATCAAATACATTTGGAGGCTACAACAAAGAACGGTGCGTATTTAAAATTAGACGCAAAGTAAGATTACTTTTGCGGCAACATCAAAAATGAAAACGCCATTGTTCTTTTAAGAAAATAAATAACTTAGTTAGTATTTTAATGGAATACTAAAAGGTACGCATTTCCTGGCAACCCAGTCGGTTTTTATTCTGACAAGATTTAAATAGAAAAGACGTTTGGAGCCGAGATAATTGTGACTGAGTATTTAAATTTGGTCCTACCTGTTCATTTAAGCACTTAAACAATAAATTCTAGTGGCATGGTTTGGTCTAGTTTCAGTGTGATCAATTTTTTACGAATGGCTGGGATATTCTCAAAGTGTCACGGTCGTCGCTCCGTTTTAGAATGGGACCACGAACGTCTGAAATGACGAAGGATGATTTGCTGGCAGGTATCACATTATATTCAAATCTCCAAATTGCGAACGGTCTCCTTTTGTACAATGAGTTAAATTTAGTAGAAAGTGCACCGTAACTAGAAGAATCGGAATACAAGTATACTTTTTCGGAAGTTTAGCTTGCTTTTTACCGGATATCAGAAACGTACTCGTAAGAATAGTCGGTCGGGCCCTGAAAAGTTTCGTACTATATGTTTTATTGACTCTATGAGCTAACGAATTCCACATGCATTTTTCAAAACTACGTTCCCAGTGTATTAATTAAATTCAAATTTATTTCATTTTCAAAATATTCTTGTGATATATCAACAGTAAAAGTAGCTTCTTGCACAGTACATACATTGTTATTTACAAAAACAACGCCGTGTGAAACAAATGATCGCCAACGAAGCTCTTCTGATTAAGACCCGTAACCGAACCGACAAGAAAAGGATCATCATGACTTGAACTCTCCCATGTCTGGCGCCATATTGATGCCATCCCCTTAGACCACAGAAGGCGACAATGATTACAAACGCACAAGGAGTCGACATTAGAACGTGTATTTACAAGGAAGTTTGCCGGAACTAGTTACGACTCTGGCAAGAATCCAAATCAGGAATGCGGAGTGCGAAGGAAACTGAGAGCTCAGCTGAGCCAGAATGAGACTTTAAACGTTAAGACGGGTGCACTCGTTGATATTTTAGGTCAAATACCAAAAAGTGCACAAGTTTGATTTATTTCGAAGAATCGTGTAGGATAAATGTGGTCTCGTGCAAGTTCCGTCCGGATCGCTACCATTGTCTTACTCGCTAATCCAGCCGCCAAGCAGCAGTGCTTGCGCTTCTGCGTTCCGGCGTGGAAAGTAAGACGCCTGGTGGAGAAATCATCAGTACATGACATAGTTAGTCTATCTTAGTCCTCTAGGCTGGCAACGCATCTGCAATCCTCATCTGTATCAGCAACGCACCATCAATGGGTGGTGGTGCTCACATATTATCAGGGGACCCACTTGCTCGTTCGCTCGCCTTCTGTGTCCTATAAAAAAAAATCTTTTTAACACAGCACGCTTTCACGAAATCCAAAGACTTCTGATGACAAAACAATATCACGAAGAAAACACCGATTTGCCTAAGTAGTGTTTATTTACTAAACAAGAAATGACGAGTAAAACCGTCAGCGAAGAGAGTAAAAAAAGAATCTAAAGGACAAACTAAAAACAGCTATGACACAGAAAACTCAAGGGACAGTGTAATGGATAACATCGGAACTTGTCACCAAGGCAGCCGTCGGACAAACAAGGCGGGGCGGGGCTGTCATCAGGCCGTGATGAATGATGCTGCATGGCTCTAAGCACTAGACACAATCCTGGATTTATGCTAGGTTTTAGGCTACTGGGCTGAAAACAAATGCTCTTCATGCGGTGGTGTAATGTGTAAAAATTACACTCTATTAGAAATTAAGCACCTGGTTCTGATGAGTTCAGTGCAGAATAAAAGGTAACTCAATTGGTGAAACCTATTGGTGCTTAAATTGCTTAATATTAGGTATTCAAACCATTTTAAAACAAAGTTGACTAAGTATACTTAACTATTGCTGCAACAAATCTTAATACCTAGAAAACAAAGACTTCAAAATCACAACACCACCCTTTTCCATCAGGGGCACAAAAGGGTTCAGTTTATAGACTTTCCTCCTATAAAACCTAATTTGATCAGGGCCTAGAAGTTTCTATTTGCAAATTGATTATTGGATTCGTAAAACGAAATTGCTCTGTACCTAACAAGCTCTGTTTCGAAGAAGAAAAGTAGTAGGTCCAAACTTTGCAAATGGTGCGGTTCCCCACGCGCGGCGTCGAGGACCCTCAGCCGTGTGTGTTTAGGACTTTTCTATTGGGTCAGCAAGTAAAAAACATTTATTTTGGCATCGAATTACCATTTAACATGTCGATTGCTGATTTAATGTTGGCATAAGCGATTTATTTCGATACGAATGAAAAGAGCACTTGATTTAATGTAAGAATTTGGATTTCACGCGAATCGGCTCGTAGATTTACGATGTCCTTTTCGTGGCTTATTTATTTATAAGCGGTTTCATATTACAGTGATGGATGGTGCTATTAAATGGATGACATCGGTAGCGATTATCTTACTATGCCTTTGTAGAAACAGGAGGCTTTTATAACAGTACTACGAAAACATTTAATAGCCAAATTTCTGAAATGGAAATAATTTGAAAAATTACGATATGATTTATCAAAGTACCTACGTACTTATAAATATTATATATATAGATTTGTAAAACACAACAGCAACGACTTGTGCCTACGATTTTACAATTCTGTGGTGAAGTAAATATGTATTTACTCAAAATATGGAGAGCGAATAATATTTACAAACAATCCGCTAACAACACAGGAATCCTTTTAGTAAATGAAATAATCCATTTTGGTGGCAATGATCTCCTTAATTCGCTCTCGTTTTCCTTTTTTTGTTTTATGTCAGCCGCATCTTCTTGATGTTCATTACGGCGCATTAGAGTTTACATAAAAACCATTCGATTTTATTATTTAGCAGAAACATTTATTTCTACGCACAGAAAATGCAACTTTATGGAATGGTCATAAACTTATGACTTACCCACACGAGAAATACGTATGGAATTAGGTTTTAAGCTTCGAGCAAAGCTAAAGGTTGAGTAAAAGCAATATTAAAGCAGTGGAAAAATTCAATGAAGCCCTCAAGAGTACCTACGAATAAATATTTAAAAAAGACACCTATCTATATGCCTTACGTATTTATCTAATCAATAAACCAAGACAATAAAAAAATTACAAGATGTCCTGATACCTATTAAAATTCGATAGCAAATTTAAGTTCGAAGTAATAAAAGTGAAAATCGTTAGACTGGAACAGCGACGAGATTTATACACATAAATTTGCATTAATCGATGAAATGCAGTGATATAGGTAATGTTCAACGAACCAAGAGCGTCGTAATTCACATTCCATTGCTAGACTTAATATAAAGGTCCCATAACTACAGCTAGAATCACTACGAAACCGAGTCATCGTGCTCAATTAAGACTGCTCCCAAATGGCGACAGTGTCAAGATCAAAATTACCAGAGGAAGTGAGAAACTTGACAACTGTTTAGCAGCTTCCGAGATGGCGCGCTTTAAATCAATGGAATTAAGCGCTTCGAAACTTTACCGGAACTCTATGGGGAGTGGAACCATTTGTCATTTGGAGACGAAAGCAAATCCAGTACCGGTTTAGGCTACTATGCGCTTCTGTGAAGTCAGAGCCGAAACAGCGACAGTAATAAATCTAGAGTCTTGCTGTAATCCGAGCAATGGTTCACGAATGACATTTATCAAGTCCTATGTGTTTCGCTTTAGATGTCAGATTAGAGTTAGTTTCCAAACAGGGCCCTATTTTATAAATTTTCAAGTTACAATTTACAAGCGGAAGTCTCTTTCTGAACCTATGTGTTAGATAGAGACTTCTGCTAGTAAATTATAACTTGTATCTTTATAAAATAGGGCCCTGGCGTCACTGTCCCAGTTGCTTGTGAGTCTTAAGCCTCCCTAAAATTTGGTTATATCTATCTATTTTGTTTCACAAACTGTAAGTAGTGCCTCAAGCAGCGGACAACACGGCCAAAATGTTAGTAAGCACGTCTTTAATTGCCTGCACAAGGTCGTGCTGATTAAAAAATTTGAACTAAAATACCTGCGTATTTTTTAGAGTTATATACGTACCAAATTCCGATTATACTGAATAAATAACTGGCAATAGATTACTACAGTAAGCATTAGCATAAGGATTACACTAATTAGCAAAACAAAGATATAATCGCTGGATTAAACAATAAATTATTATAATTGTGATAAACGGAGTTGCTAATTATGAACGAAATTGTTCATTTCGTTTAAACCTGCTTTTTCCAAATAGCATCAGGGCTGTCATTTTTCATTAAAAAAATGTTACTAATATTACAACGTAAACATTTTGAGATGTATTGATGTTTTTTACCGGCTGTCTTTCTCTTCACGCCGGAACACTGCAGTAAAGCAGTGCTACTTGGCGGTAGGATTAGCAAGGTTGTAGCAATTCAGATATACACGTACCTTGAACATAGACATTGTGTCAACAAGTCTGTTGACACAATGTTGATGATATTTGGCAAACAGATTGTCGTAGTTTATACCAAAAAGTTTTAAGCTCCCGCTGGATGCAGACAAAGATACGGGCAAAACCTAGTTCAGGAATAAGGCCAAGTTCAAAGGATGTTGTGTGTATGACAACTGACGACTTGCCGAGAGTTGACGAACTTTAAATTGAGGCGGCGAAAACTTTCATGGAAATGAAAGAAGAATGAATTACATCTACCAGAACCGCTTAACGGAAATGTTTTGAAACAATCACTGAATGTAAATCCAACTAAAGTAACCAAAAGCTGCAAACGAAATGATGAATTGCAGCGAAAAGTTTTCAACTTCCATAATTTTCATCGCATGCTTCCTGCTTTCTCAACTTTTGTTTTGGTTGTTGATTCGAACAACAATGTTCTTTAATATTTTCAGAAATATTCGTTTCTGAAAACTTCTACGAGTACATATTGGTAAAACAGCCAAATTGGGTAAACAGCCAAAGTATCAGTTTGTGTAAAGGTTTGACAAATTTTATCTTTTCAGGTAATAAGCATGCCATAGCCATGCACGGCATAAAATTTGTAAGCAATGAACAAGGCCACAGAAGATATAATTAAGAATAGTTAACGCATGTGTCACAAACATATAGTTAAACTTCATCCTAAACTAAGAAGCAAATTGGCACTTAGGGATGTAGCAAATTCATTGACCATAATTAAACTAAGCTTCATGGGAAATTTCCCATGGGATTTCTTTATCTCGTTGATCGTCAAACTTTAGTTTAACAACCGAAGTTGTTTACAACTTCCACGTTTTTTATTAGGCAAGGCGGACTTAAGGCTTAATTTGTTGCGAACGTACGATTCCCTGACACTTCCCGGTTAAGTTTGAATAATTCATGAATAATTCCGGGATTTCAATGAATAAATGAAACAGAGATGCAGGTTGTGGGCCTCTGACGTTTATTGGAATGGATGAGTTTCGGATGTAGGGTGAATAGTAAGCATTACATCTTTTTGGTAACCAAGCAAAAAACTTAACTAAGTACGTAGGAATGTACGTAAGTTTTCTCAGTAACTAGTCGAAAATGATTCTTTAGAATTAAAGTAATTTTTAAATACTTACATAACAAAGCATTTCGGTAGCATTTATTATTTCAAACGATATCCATCACTCAGCATTGTAACAAAGTTTCATAAAGTCACAATAAAAACAACGGAAACAAAATCCGATCATCCAGTCAGTTCACAAGAAAAGAAGATCGAAGAGTTTTTTTTTCCGAAATGTTTAAAGGCATTCGCGTGTTTTTATAAAGTTTGCAGCCAGCTCCCAGGCGCCCCTCACGCACGGCCACTCGGCGCGTAGCGAGTAGCCGACTGAATGGACGATCTCGTACAGGGTAGTAAGTACCCAAAATTCCCGCCTCTAGGATCGTACAAAATCTACAGCATGCCCGCCGGGATTATAAAGACTCCCATCCATAATGCAGTGGAAAGCTTTGTGAATTTGTGCTAGCGCCATTGGAAAAGTGTAAAAAAGTTTACAAGTCGTTTGGCCATGATTTTGCACTTACTTTTTAAAAAATATGAACGTGATATAAAGATCGTAAAACTGCAATATAATTTACGAGCATAACGGCTCCTGCAAGCTGATTTTAAAGTTGGAAGGAAGATAAAACATGCATCGCAATTTTAACGACCGTTTTTCAATACAAGGCCGTTTACTTAATTAAATTGCATAAACTCCGGATCTACATGTAAATATATATATAAATTATTCATAAAATAGACTAGCTTTTAGCTTAGAATTACTCTATATCCGTTAAATTAGCATTTACTTTTACGTGTTGATTCGCTTTCCAATCCACGATTTTATTTAAGAGCGACCCTTAATCATACAAATATATTTACACATAACTTTTTACAAAATAGTCCGATTTTGATAATTTTTTTTATTGGATGAATTATATTTAGTTCCGTTAAACTTTGAATGAAATTATCCCTAAGACAATTATTCTATCAATCAATCAATCAATTCTTTATTGCAACCATGGTATTTACAAGATGTTCTTATTTATTAGCCAGTACATACATGGACCTTACTAGGGCGTAGCAAAACTTAAAACTAAATCTAATAATAAGTAACATTATATAATCTATAGAAGTACCCTAATATATTTTAAAAACCAACAGAACACATCATAACTCTTATACTAAATTAATTATCACTTTTTGGTATTCCATATTTATTATTTATATCATAAAATAGGTATGTATTTAGAATATTTAAATATTTTCTTTCTTACTCCATGAACTCCCGTAAGAAATACGGACACTTGTCTATGAGATAGGTTTTAAGTTTATTTACAAATGTTGTGTACTTTTCTTCCTGCGATATTATACACTTGGGAATTTTGTTAAAAATTCTTATAGTCATCGCGTGTTCTTTCTTTAGGTACCCGATGAAGAGTTCTATTCGTTGGTTTAAGTATTTGTTGCATAATTATTTATGTTGACAGCTAAGCTAATTTACTTTAACATAATATATACTTACCAAAAAAACCATCCACAAGCACGTTTAATTAATAATTTCTGTAGAGAGGTAAACGTTTCTACAATATCATAATCGTAAACCAATCTTAAATAGAGGTTGCTGATGGGAAAACAAATATTTTTCCTCCCTAACTCAATCACATAGGATCAATTTCGATTATTGGATCTGGGATTTACCGAATTAATTGGATTGTTATATTAAAATTGAACTCGTTAAGAACTTTTAAATCAATTTGAGTTTAACGAATGATGAGTTTACAATATGAACCACAATTAATTTTAAAAAACGCAAACACTCTCGAACAATGTTAAACTATAAACGAACTCCAACATTTAATAAAGCGAGTTACAAGTGGACCATCGTTGGTACCTTGGTACCTCAAATAAACGATATATCTATCTATCTATCTATCTATCTTGTGTTAAATTTGAATTTAACTAGTACTTTATTCTATAGTTAAGAGGACGTGTAATACAGGGTGTATCAAACACCCCCTAATAATAATTCACTGGGGTATATAACCATAGTTATAGAAGCTAAAAAATATATTTTGAAAAAAATTGGACTATTAAAGTTTTTATATTTTCTATAGGAATGGTCATAGTTAGGTACCACTAGGTACCATTCCTATAGAAAATATAAAAAAAATATTGCCAATTTTTTTCAAAATACATTTTTTAGCTTCTACAGGGTGTATCAGATACCCCCTAACAATAATCCACTGGGGTATATAACCATAGCTATAGAAGCTAAAAAAAAATAATTTGACAAAAATTGGAGTAAAAAAAAATTTTGTACTTTGTATAGGAATAATTACTCGTATAGTTAATACTACCATTCCTATAGAAAATAAAAAAAAAACTACTCCAATTTTTTACAAAATATTTTTTTTAGCTTCTATAGCTATGGTTGTACCCCAGTGTATTATTGTTAGGGGGTGTCTGATACATCCTGTATAGCTATGGTTATATACCCCAGTGAATTATTCTTAGGGGGTGTTTGTTACAGCCTGTATATCAAAATCAAAAAATTTAATAGTTTATTTTGCAAATAGGCCGCCAAGGGCTCTTTTACATGCCTTTTTTGAAGCTACCAGCGCATTCGGAAAGACCATCATCGCCAAGAAGAATGCGCCGCAAGAAACTTGGCAGAAACTGTCACTTACTGTGAGATTGTCGGCTCGATAGCTCATTTTACCTCTTTCCATTAAAAATGTTTCTATCGCCGCGAACATCTCGTCCACATTCGAGGCGTTTTCTATGTAGAAAACTTGCAAAAGAATTTAAACAACAAAGGCTTACCAACCGGCAAATTGCGTTGAACAGCTCTTAAGGATGGGGCTTTAAGTAAGAGGTGAAGCCACATGCGTAGGTGGATGCCAGGTGGAACAACATTGTGACGGATTGAGGGTACGATTTGCACTAGAGCCGAAGCTTCCTAAGATGAAATTGAAATTTAACAGACACCAGCTAGGTATCGTAATTCTTAAGTTTAGTTAAGTGGCATCGTCACTGTTGTTTGTTGTTTAGTAGTAGTACCTAGTAGTAAGTAAGTAAATGCTTTATGTGAGTAGGTAAGTAATACTAACATTAAAGGCTCGGTACATCAAGAAATTTTCTCATTGGCACGTACGTAAGACACTGTGGAAATGAGTAAAGATTGAAGTTAAATCCATTACAATGATTGGAGGATACTTTTGTGTCCCTGAAAAAGTTTATCCAGAATCCAGATAAAAAACTTTCTGGACTGTAATGAACTAACGTTAGGTAGTTTTTCTTTGCTATTTCAATTAAGGATGTGCTTGTCAAAAATCCTAAAAGGTTAACCCGCGAAGGGAAATATCCCAAATATTACACCGGAAATTAGGATTACCTCGGTTTATTAGATTTACTTCAAATTTGCACAGAAAATTTGTTTCGGAAGATGGGGGATTGGATGTCTTGATTAAATGTTTTTTTGGTTAGTAGCACGAGTGTGACATATTTTTCAGCTTCATTTTCGACAGCGATTTAAAAAAGAATCGCACATGTCCTATAATACTTCCATAGCCATAGCCATAATAAAGGTAATTTCTTCAAGACACATGTAATTGCAAAGAATTCGGTAGAAAAAGCATTTATATCGTGGTTTGATTTAAACGATTATTTATCTTCTTGCTACATCTCTTAGTAGTAGTAGCAACAGCAGCAGTAGTAGTATTCGTTTTAGTAGTAGTAGTAGTAGTAATATTAGTTTGTAGTAGAAGCATAATACAAATGAAATTTGGTATCAAGATCCTTTTTGTACCGTAAACACTTACTAAGTATGGAATCCTCGAAATTCCCATTGAATAGCGATCTATAGTGTATCTACTTCACTCTTACACGAGGGCGTAGCCGCTATCCTGAACTAAACTAGTGTAATGAACCGAGGGTTAAGAAAACTACATTGACGAGCAAAAAGGGTTACTTCCATTAGAAATTTGTATGAGAAGTGTCCCGTTATTTTTTCTCGTCGATACATTTTGTTCTAGTATCTCCTATTGTCGTCACATCGAACAATGGTGGGCTGAATACGAGTTTAATACCACTGCTAGTGCGTGCAGATGTTTCCTTTGTGTAGCGGAATACGTCGACTATCGATAGTTCCGTTAAAAACACTAGTGTTGCTACAGGACGTATCGACTAAGTGAAAAGCACATGATAACGGCGCGGTGCTGCCGTTTACGCGAAAGTACCGAACATTAATATTAACTAAACTTAATAAAATTTCTTGTGAACTGCGTAGATACTGGGTAGAGGTTATTTTAAATATTTAAAATAGTATAAATTTTAGGTTGCAAACGAACCATTTTACTTTGAAAATTTTATATTAATTACAGTCGGCTTAAAGTAAAATAAATAAGTTTCTTAAACTTCATTATGGTTATGGGTACCTATATTTATATGAAAGTATTACTTGGAACTAAATTTGTGCCCGCAGCTTTGCCGAAAGAGTTTCGTAAAATCCGTCCTTAATTTTCGTCTACATCATAAAATAAAATAAAAACATCTAATGCTCGTGCGAAATTTTAGCCTTCCCAGTCGTTAGACTGACTGACAGTCAAGAATATTCTATTAATGCATTAAGTACAATATTTCAATCAAGATTTTAATATTTTATTGCCAGGAAGGAAAACCAGTAAGTGGATCACTTAACATGCATAAGAACTAGGTAAACCTAAGAGTTTCTAGTCCGTTACAGGCCTTATAAAATCCGAAAAAGGCAGTTTCTGTATTAAAATATTTGGATTTTTTTATATTAAGTTGACCCTTTTGTCCCTAAAGGGTTAAATGTTCTAAATCCCTTCTTTAGAGAGCCTTTGCGTATAACAAAAGAAATTTAAAGCCAGCTTTTCGTGTTTCTAGATTTATCGGTTTAGGTTACGACTTTTTTCAACAAGATTAAAAATAGTACATTAAAGCGAAAATTTATTTGACCGACCAATTGATTGATAGAACGAAGACACTTGAAAGTGTTATATTTACATGCTAATACAATACATTTGACGACCGGACAGTGTAGTGGTTATAGCTTGGCTGTGATGTTGATGATTTATTATTTCTACGTATTTAAATATATATTTATCTATGCCAGTATCTTTGTCTATTGCTTAGTTTAATTAGTTTGACAGTTGATGTAAATTGTCTCAAGGTATTTTTTTTATCGATATCGATATTTTGCTGCGCGGTCAGCACAGCATCAGCGACCAGGAAGCTTGTTTAATCTCCCTCAGCTGGTACTGGTAAACGTCACAGCGATGCAGTGCAGAAAAGATATTGCGAATTGATTCAATTTACCACAACTTTTCTGTTTCCTTTCAGAGAGACAATGGCAAGACAAAGCAAAACGGATGGCGCGAACTTCATTTTTGGGCAGGTCTCTTTTGTTTTACGGAACTGAGAAATTGTAGGTAGTCCGAGCCATTTTTCTTAGCAACGTTTTTCTGTTGAACTATGAAATAAAACTCCTGGGAACTATCTTTCAAAGATAAATGATGTCTGTTTTTCTTCTAGGGCTGAGGTATTTTACTTAATAGACAGTATGGAAACACTTAATAGCGTTTATGAACTATTCTATCTCTATGTGATCCAAAGCCCCTGTTTATTTTGCAATTAATTACTGCTTATGATCATAAATCCTTCTTTCACTATTAACGCTGCGCTCAAAAAGTCTACTCCACGAGAAAAGGCTAACAGTAGAATTTTTTTTATTTAAATAAACGGGAGAGTTAAAATGTGTCAGTTAAAAGTTAAATTATCGCTCTCAAAACTGAAGTCTAAGATATAAAATAAACATAACCATTAAGGTAAACACTGGACAAAATAAACAGTTTGAAATTCCCACCCGTTCATAATTCAAATACTTAAAAATACGAACGCTGTTTTTCTAAAGCAAATTGAATTTGGCAGCAGAGACAGGAGAGGTAATTAACTTTATTTTATTACAATTCCCAGTTTTCACAATAATAAAGACAGCCAAAACGAAATTTAGATGATTAACATATACACTGACAATTTAATTACGAGGCTTGAGCTAAACCTGACTGTCACAACGCAAAAGGAACCAGAGGCCATTTTGCCTAACACATAGGCTATTTAATCACATTCATTCACCGTCTCATTCTACCCTCATCCTATACCATTTGACTGAAAGAAACGGTGCTATTACGTTCGAAAGCGTTAGATAATATGGCCGCAAATATCTCGCAGCATACTCGTCGATGACAATGACTACGTGAATGGCCTTACCACAAAAATGACTAATACATGCCTAAATAGTTGCTTGTGTGAAATAAATAAATAAATACGAGTAGCTAGTTTTGCTCTTGGTATACGGCGTACGCGAACACGCGAGGATGGACCCGTATAGGATTTGAAAAGCGTCAGCGTTTTTGTGTGTTGTAGGATTTGTAGGACTAGTAAGACTTGTAGGGGATAGTGTAAACATAAATATATTTCGGAGTAGCAAGGGCATTAATTACAATTTTTGCCTAAAATTACAGTTTTCTATGCACATACCTACTTTAAGGCGCTGTCACACATACGGTTCGCGGGCCTGTTAGTGAAAGAGAAGAAAGTATTCCGGCAGCTTGGCGCGCTTCTAAAATCTTGCAAATAAGACACAAATAATAAGAAATAAAAAAATATATATAGATTATTTGTGAAATATTACTCTAACCGTTTAGGTATGAATATGCTGACTTCATGTTTTTAATTGCAGACCCATAAGTCGAAAAAATAAAGTCGACACAATAGGCGGCAAATAAGTAAGTCATGGAGGGGATAAGCGCAGTACGAAAAACAACATCATTTTCATACTGCGCTTGTCCCCTCCATGATTTACTTATTTGCACCCTATTATAATGATGATTTTAAGACCAATCTTTGCAATTATTTTCTATCGAGCCGATTTTGTTCAATTATGTATCGACTCCGTCCAGCGTCTTTGAAATATGATGAATATTAACATTATATATTTTTGTATTTTTTTTGTGTATAGTTTTTCTTAAAAAAGTGCTTAAATAACATCAATTTCCACAAAATTAGGTGTTGTCAACCTCTTAAGCATGTGTTCAAACGGATACACTACAACACAAGGAAGTACAAATTACAAGCGTCTTCAGTGTATGCAATACAAACTAATAACAAAACAAGCATATCCTGTGAGCCTTTAATTGAATATGTACTTGGGTGTATGCCATAGCTTCTCTCCGTTGGAACAGACTTGTCGAAGCGAGCTTGGGGACTACAAACATGTATTTCACTTTGAGGTCGGAGTCCAACTACTCTCGTAATAGCTACGAGTATGTACCACGTTCTACATTTCTACCACTGGACTGGTTTCGAGACCATGGATGGATAGTCGCGTCCGAAATGTAAAGGTATTTACAAAATAGATTTTATTTACGTGATTAAGTCCCGTTATTCTTATAATCTAACTAATATTATAAATGCGAAAGTCCATATGGATGGATGGTTGAATGGATGGATGAATGGGTGGATGGATGCTTGTTTGTTACTCAATCACGCCAGATCGGCCCAACGGATCTGGATGAAATTTGGCACATAGATAGAGAAAAGTCTGGAATAGCACATAGGCTACTTTTTATCCCGGAAAATTGCGTAGTTCCCGCGGGATAGCGATAAACGAATTTTTTGCAGACGAAGTCGCTGGCAACAGCTAGTAATATATATTTTGTATATTGAAGTAGGTATTCAGAATAAATTTGAGGACAGGTTTTCTTTGTATTTTTAAGTTAATTGCCTCTGACCTGTGCACAAGTGTCACTGTTTATGTAAATCAGACATTGCTATAACAAAGAAATGTGAGGAACTCTCAACATCGGCGAAACTTTATTGCATTCCAGAGTGCGGTGAAACAAAGCAATACCATTTGTCATTGCAAGGTATTCACAGCAGCGCAATCGCGGAATATGCGGCGTTTTCAGTAGTTGATATGATGCAGACGGAATTTCAATGATTAAAGCAATTTTGATATCAGAATTGAGTGTCGCAGAATGTTCGTATGCGAACACATACATTTAAGTTGTTTTATTACATTCGCAATTAACATTTTGTACGCCTGTAAAAACGTATCGTGGAGCATGCTCTATGATGCCTGTAATAACGATTATTACTTCACTTAACGGGTTATCATCGTCATTATCATTATCCAGAAGACTTCTACTATTGAAAGCTACAATAAACAATAACTTGCCACCTGCAATACATCAGTTTACCGCAATTCTCGCGATGTGGATGTCGTCTCCGTGCATGTAGGTGTCGCTGCGTGTTTTGTCATGACCACTTTAACTTACATTATTATTCTTCGAGCTATGCGGTTTAATTTTGACCATCAGGTGTCCATATAATTAGACATTCTTGGAACTCAGTTTGTGTAACACAGAGTTAATGATACAAGTATCCACATTTTTTATTATAGACTTTTTGCGTCGTGTTCATTTCGAAAATAAAAATTGCTTTTGTCAGAACAAAACAGAATTCTTTGAAAATATCAAAGCAATTATGATCAAAGCCGTAAAATTGGAAAAACAAAACGACGGTTAGTTAAAGAGCCGTTGAGCTTAATTACTTTCAACACTCCTTATGTTGAAATAAATTCATGAACTTCCAAAGATGCAATACTGAAGTTTCGTGGGATCGCATTAAAACTTCAGTCAAATTGTTGAGCGTAGGGTTTGCAGAGTAGCCGAAACTTAACCAAACAAGACTATCTGGTAATATCGGAGACTACTGCAGTAGAGTTGAAGTTCTCTAATTAATAACTCTGAAATGCGAAAACTTGGCTCCAGTTTCAAAGGTGTATAATGAATTTAGTAAACGAATGAAGAAAGTTGTAAGTTCGGAAATATTTGAACTGTTGATTGCGCGCTCCAAAAGTGAGAGGGGGCAAAGGTAATGAAAAGAGATGTAATGAGTCAACATACAGTTAAATATTAACAGGGTATCGCGTGGTGCCTGATGAACATTGTCATACATTTAAATACAAACTTTTGACATTTTATTATTTATGGTTTTACTCTTTTTACTTGACTTTAACTGCGATACTACTTCTTACATGTATTGTGTTTTGATTGTTGTTTTGTTATTGAGCTTTATTAAAACTATCACATCACTATCACTGCAGTCCATTATCAGCCCCCTCATTTGCATGGCAATACTTTAATGTCAATGGTAAATGAAACGAAATAGAAGATAGTACAATATAAGAAACACCCTTCACAGTAAATAAAGAAACTTGATATCCTGACGTAGACGCTTCGAGTGACAATCGGGCATCAAGTGCAGTATCGATTAAGAATCGAGTGTTCTCAGCTATCGGGAACGTGCTCAAGTTCAAACGGGTCTGCGTCGCAACGAGTTAAGCTGGCCAGTCAGCTGGTTAAAGTAAATGAAGTTGAGATTACAGACGAGGTTTTGCATAATCCCAGGGCCCTTCGCACACTGGTTAAAATGCATAGGGGTGATGGGCAGTTCTCCTCAGAAAAATTCTCCCCGAACAAAATTTTGTGCCTAAAGTTATCTTAGTCCTAGGACTTCATTATGACACTTAAATGATACTTTAAGTTTAATATTAAAGTTTTATATGGGAGGCACTTCATGAAAACCATTATTTAGCTAGATATTTGAGATTAAAATAAAAGAGTAGTGACCTACAATGACGAACTGTATCCACAATGACATTTTCACTAACAGCAATGACGCGGTGTAGGCCCCAATGACGATTGTCTTAAGTCAGTAGGTAAGAAGGTCTTATGTTCATAGTAAGCTCGTTTACCAGTAACTGTCGTTTTTAAATAACCTGAATAAAATGAAACAAAAGTTTATGATTTTGTGATTTGTTTAATAAATAATCAACCGCTATAAAATTTTACAACTGGTCCAAGTTAACATGATTTGCAACCTTAGATATCAAACTTAACATACTTATATCCCTTATTTTAAGCTATTCTTCTACATGAAATCTTTAATATACTGTACTCAGACTTTAATTTGCTAATAATAGACTTTCTTCTGCGATTTAAGATTAATCTTCACTATAATCATATTTATTATACAAAAAGTATGTGATATTTTTCTTCACTAATATTTAACTTTTTATAACAACTTTTAATATACAATTCACCATGATCAGACTTATCTTCTCGTTTTATCTAAACCTAGAGTAAAATAATGTCACATATTAAACATAACTGACTTTTCTTAATTTAAGCAACTCTATTTAAAATATTTTTCTGCATTATTATTTAAGTTTACATTAATATAACATTTTGACCATAATCAAACGTATGTGCCCAATCTATGTAATTCTAAAGCATGAAGGATTTAACAATGTCAGATAATATCAAACTTCACAAATTTTGCCTAAATTTAAGTAACGTAACCGCATTAATATCACGCATATAGACTTTCTTCTGTGATTTATTATTTATCTTTAATAATTTTGGTCATATAAGTATAAATTTTAAGTACTTCACATTAATATCACAATTCACCATAATCAGACTTAGTTTTTCAATCAGTCCAAACCTAAAGCAATGAAGGATCTAACACTCACGTATTATACTATTATTAATTAGACTATCCTTAATTATGTCAATTTCTTTAGTTATACAAGATTTGCTTTACTATAATCATATACATTTCAGTAAATATTTTTTTGTAATTATTTAACATTCTGCATGAATATCACATTATATCACAATCAGACTTATAATCTCAATGTATCTAAAATTAAAGGAATTAAGAATATTTTCTCTAATGACGTGTTTGATTGACTTGATAGCCTAAGTGTTTGCCATGCGTACAGACTTCTGAAGCACCACAACTAAAACAACTCGCCGTTCTCATCGTTACCGATGTTGAATGTAATTCATCCCACAAAACCTGGTACACGGAAAAGGTGCCGTTGAATGGTTTTATATTCTTGGGTATCAGGCTATTTTTCAGAAGTACGTCTGTATCCTCTACTTTCTTCAAAACTACATTGAGCTGATTATTCACAGTGCAATTGGTTACCAAATTATAAAACTCGTCAAAAGTTCCAACATCTTGTCCGTATAAAACCATTCTGTCAGCAGTACGTTTTAATGTCGCACCAACACCATCTGGGGCACCTTTTCCGTGTCCTGCTTCGGTATAGTTCCAACTGACCCGTTTTAACTGAGGGAAATCTTGTGATAGCTGGCTTATTATGTAAAACATATACTTATTTCTGTACTGCGATGTAGGTGAATCTGACAAAAAATGAACTGTATCTATTAAATTATTAATTGTTAAGGCTTCTCTTATAAGAGGCACTATATGTGCCCAAATTGCTGGAGCGTCGTGACGCAAACAGTCACTTATTGTGCACATAGAGTTTGGAGTAACCTGTCCAGTCGAATAGGAGTGTGTATATATTACTGCAGTATGTAATGATACCTGTTGCCTGCTTCCACCGAAATGAAATGATTGCACTTCTGTTGCGTATTTTAAAGAGTAATTTTCCGAGAAATCGACATGTATTAAAGCCTCGTGTATATTCAAATTTTCCTTCAATTCTTTGATGGCCGAATACTGACATACGATTTTGTAAGTGTGAGCTAAAAACTTGACTATATCATTTTTAAATTTTGTAATAGCCACTGCAGAGTCTACAACATTTTTTTGCTTTACTGTTACTGTTTGGTCTTTTTTTGTACCGTTACTCAGAGTTAGTACTTTCTTTATTTTTTGCCATTCATAAAAGGTTACTAGCATTTGCACATCATTATATTTCAAATCTTTGGATTTGCAAGCGTTACAAGTTTTTTGCAAGCAATCGGTATTTTTGGGATCGCAGCATAGTGTAGTGAGCACTTCTTGGTAACTATTTTCAGTTATTACATGTGAACGGTGCAATGCTTTGATTAACAATTCTATGTTTGTATGGAGAGAACACTGACACGTATCTCTATCAACTTCTCGCGGAAACACTACCCAAAACGGCCGTAGCTTGCAAAAGAAGGAATAACTGACCTTATACTGTTGATGTTCCGATGAAAATACCTGATACAAGTGTTTTAACGGCAGACGTAGGTATCTTTTTTGCATCCGAACTCTGTTTCTGGTAATGAACTCTTTTTTGCCAGCAGATAAGACACTGTTTGCGTCACTTAAGTAAAATCGCTGAATACAGTCAAACAAAGTTGTTGCAGCCGTCGGCGTTGTTTCTTCTTGATCTTGTAATTGCTGACTGCTAGTACTGTCATCATTTTGAAGCAGTGTAGATGAAAGTGTATTGTTCCCGTCTATTTTCGCCTGTGCTTCTTTGAGCATTTCCTTTAATTTTCTAATGAGGTTGCAACGTACCTTGTCTTTTTTCTTATGTTTTGCGATAATCTTTATTAATGCGTTTCTCTTCTTCAACTCCTCGTACCTCACTTTACGAATTGCATTTTTTACTTTTGAGGAGTACAAAGGATCTCTAGAGCACTTTTCAGAACTCTCATTATCAGAATTTGCTTCTATATGAATAGCCTCAAAAGATATATCAGCATGGTTTTCCCTCTCTTCTTTCTTCTTTTGCCTGTAAGTCTTTGAATTTTCTCGCCATCTTTTACGTTGCACCCTTTGTAAACGTGAAGACTGTTCATTGATGCTCTTTACTTTTTTAGTTTCCTTGTCCTTTAAATATTTTGCTCTTCTTTTTTCTTTAGCAATAGCCAGCAATTCAGGATCATTTTTTACTTGTTCTCGTCGCTTTCTTTTATATAATCTTTGTCTTTCTTTAGCAGCTTCGTTTGATTTTTTCTTCGGCATTTTTGATTTAACTTTATCAATGAGTGGTTGTTTGGTATTTATTTTTACTGATTATCTGCAATAAAGCTCCGTAAGTTAGTCATGACTTATCAGTTTTCTATATGCGAACTTATGATTACTACAAGGAATGATGATTTTTATCGTAAATAATATATGAAATATTAGGTATGTGTTTTGATGACAGTGTCTCAAAACATTTTATTGAATAGCCCAGTTTCTCGTCCGGTCTAGTATTATAGTTCCACCATCATTGACCAGCTGGTACATAGCCATTAACAGATTTATATTACCCTTCTGTACAACACGTACACCTTCGTAACGATGCTCATTGTTCAATTCATATATTGTATATAGTTTCATGTTTTCTGAGTCTTCGCATAATGCCTTACAAATCCCACCGCGACATGTGGCAAATATAACATGAAACTCTTCTAATATATTCATAAAAAGTTTGACGTCGACATCGTACCGATTTGTGTCAATTTTAATAACATAATATATGAGCTTCATAGTTAATTATTATTTCACAATTTACCTTTAACAAAATACATAAATAGTTTAATATAGAGGAGTGTACAGTAAGCATCATTATAACGATATATCATATCGAAACGTCATTGTTGGATACGAATGTCATTGTAGGCTTTGCGGTTTATCATTGGAGGTGAAACGGGTCATTGTCATCCCTCTCAATTTCGCCGACAATGACGCAGCCAACAATGACAAATTCAATGAAACCTGTTGGAACTCGTTTGTTTTTAGAGCGAACTAAAAATACTTATTTCGACAGCATTCAAACCTAGATTTGCTTAAACAGAGTTAAGGACTCACTTAAATATCATGCATTATCATCGACAAATAGTCTAAAATAACAATGATGAAAATATTTACAAAGATGGAAGAACTATTTTCGATGCTTACCTGGCCGTAACACGGCGAGTGTTGCTCGTCCGCGTGCCGTGAGCTGACTGAGGGGCGGAAGGCGAACGCTGGGGGCTGTATTTTGGCCGTTAAATGCGTTTCGTTTTTAAGAAAATTCACAAACAATCGCTGCATCCAACAATGACGTATTTTTTTTACACGTTGTTTGAAGTAAATTTTATTAATGTTATAATTAATTTACAGGCGTAATTATTATTTAATACTGAGCATTTTTTATCTGCTATGTATGTATAAAAATGATATTCAATGGTTTATATGTACTTTATGTTTTAATCAACTTTTAAGTCTGGTGACTAGGTTGGCCGCATGTAAAATACGGCTTGTTTTCCACTTTTTTGCCAAATATTTTGTTTTATAGAGCATTAAGCTTAAAAATGGTTAGGACACCTTTTGAATTAGTTAATAACGTGCTTGAATAATGATTTTGGTGTACTGAATAATCAGTCAGTTAAAACTAATCTCCAGTCATACGAAAAATGAACCTTGTGGAGAAGTGCCCTGATAACAATAGAATAAAATGTCTAAACGACACTGAAAATTAGAACAGAAAAATCCGAAAGTAAAGCTATGGCCGGGAATCGAAAACAAATCCGCATCATTCCGTGATCGCGATTGCGATGAACATTTACTATCGATATCTCTAGTAATAACTGCTTGCCCAACTCTAGTGCTAACTCTTGACCTTAGGCCGGCCAATCAGAGTAGAGCGATCGCCGCAGTCACTAACAGAATTTATTTTCAAACAAATAAAGTAACAACCACTTCATTGCACTTTTGGTATTAATGCGCTACTTTAGACAGCTCTGCTACAGAAGGCGAAACTGTATGGTACCGGCAACCTATTTGTTCTGATCTGAGATGCAATGTCCCATGGCTTGCCACTAAACTAACATTTATTGCGGACATAAAGATTGATATCTGCGACAAACTGCATAAATACGTAGCGCACTAACGTATTTATGCAGGAAA
This sequence comes from Pandemis heparana, assembly GCA_963854515.1. Taxonomy (NCBI): domain Eukaryota; kingdom Metazoa; phylum Arthropoda; class Insecta; order Lepidoptera; family Tortricidae; genus Pandemis; species Pandemis heparana. Next base: position 12,167,707 of record OY978015.1, on the reverse strand, counting down.
GCGAAGAAGCATTTTCAAAGTATGTACAAAAATTCTTGTCCTTTTTCTAAATATGTACAGTCCGTGAACTCATCCATAGGAGTGAGTGGAACAGCAAGACAAGTAAAATACTATCATACTGGAGTTGCTTTATTGGCTGAAATATCAAAAAATCGCAAAGATCTGTTATTAAAGTTTGTTCGATTATTAACTTGAAGGTAATGTCATAAAATGAAATTTTGGCGTTCATACCACATGGTAGAGACAGTTAACGAAGTACACAGTCATTTGTTCCGGGGGGTGACTAAAATTAATGATATCAAATTAAATTAAGCCCCGGAACTCACGACAAAGCCTTTTTAAGAATCACTGAAAAAAGCTCGGCCAAAATGTAATTTAAAAGCACAATGTCGAGGCGTTTTGGCAAAACGGGGTCTGTTTACTAATTCATAGACCAGCCAAATTTACTTTAATTAATTAATTCGGGCAATTCTTGGGGGACAGCAAGGCAAACACTTTGAAAGCCTACCCGAGAAGAATTAATAGGTTGCTACCAAAATTATGCGACGGTATATTATACCTCAAAGGTCGGGTGATTAATGCCAAGATTAATTAAACTATTCGACGAATTGATTCATATTTAAATCATTACAAATAAATTGGCAGCGGCCAAAAAAACTACGCTAATAGACTTAAACTATTCTCACGTAAATAATTACCAAGTATTAGTTGATCGCAGAAACACAAAGAAACAATGATTCTAATAGTGCATCCTCGTAACTAAGTTAATACTAATCGTGATTAAAAGGTAAAAGAAATGTGAATCTGTACCTATTATCTCATGAAAAAACAGTAAATTGTAGCTATAAAACATTTAGTCACTACGCAATGATAGGTCTTGTCCAAAACGTCGTTAGCACGAACAAACAGAGAGGATGTTAGCCAAGACATTAGAGTATATTAAATGTCGCATAGCGGGTAACTTATAGCTTAATAATATACGACATAGTTGCTGTTAATGTAATGGGTAATAATGAATTAGTTGATAAGATCTCTTACGAAAATATTACAAGGAATTTCCCAGAAATAATACCAAGAACATCCAAAAACAAGAAAGTCGTCCGATATTTTTGTCTACTTGTGAGAAACCAAAGCGTACTGCTATATTTTTTTAAAACAAGAAATACGAGCAAGTGGGTTATCTGATGACAAACGATTCAAAACCTATGGACATAGGTACCTACAATCTTCTTAAGATGCATCTTTGACTAGCGAAGATCCGAATATTTCTCCCTGTGTCTCGCGAGGCGAAATAGATGGGCATCACTCGCGACGCCTGTCCACTCCCGAGGATTACTCAGCCAAGACTACCAGGGGTAATACCAGAGCATTATATATGCGTTGGCAGCCTAGATAGGTAAGATTTTACTGGCTATCCTACGCTCTACACAGCAGCGCAATCACTGCTTCTTTGCAGCAACATTAGTGACACACGGCGGCCACGACGTACGAAATCCGCGTTCTGAAATGAACACAGGCACAACGTCGTCTGTACACGCGTCAATGTGTGCGTAAGATACACAGGGCTGTCTATCGCAAAAACCTAGTACTATAAAGTACTAACCAATGACATAAATATAGGTACTTATAATGAAAATTATGGCTTAGATGTGTGCAAATAAATGTACTTATTTATTTTATTTATAAGACTTTTTATTCCGAATTCGCTTCAATTTCAGTAAATACATGTTGTTGTTGTTGTTGTTGTTATTGTCGTTTATTTTTGTATTTATTTATTAAATTGTCGCGAAATTCGGCGTGCCTCATGGCATAGGCCTCCTCCGTGTATTGGAGGGTTTGGGCTATAGTTCCCACGCGCGCCCAGTGCGGATTGGGAACTTAACACACACCATTGAATTTCTTCGCAGATGTGTGCAGGTTTCCTCACGATGTTTTCCTTCACCGAAAAGCTCATGGCAAATTACAAATGTAATTTTCGCACATAAATTCCGAAAAACTCAGAGGTGCGAGCCCGGGATTTGAACCCACGACACTGCTTGAGAGGCCACGGGTCAAACCACTAGGCTACCACGGCTTTATCTATTTATTTAAACTTACTTAAATTGTATCTGTCTGTGTATTTAAGCATTATTATTTTCAATTACAATAGATGTACGACAACAAACTTAAGCGAATGATTCTGTAGTTATTTCATGTATTAATCGCGATAATTTCAGAAAGCATTAATTTTCTAATGTTTTATAAAATGAAGTAGGTAGGATAGGTTCCCGAACTTGTGACGTGCGGCCGACATACATCGCGTCGCGAGCCCTACTAGTCGCCAGCAGCCAGCTTTCCGGCAGACTGCGCTTGAGGGGTAGGGTAACTCGAATCGGTGCGGGGCGGAGCGTGGCCATTCTGTACGTTAGTACTATTATATATTCTGTGTTAGTGAGTAAACGGACCCCGCACAAGTTCCTACCACCCGCAAAATGTGATGAGCATTAGTGGAAGAGTACGAGTAGTAAATCAGTACTAAGGCGTCTTAATGCGATTCAGTTCAGGTTCGCTCGCTGTCAGTTACTAAAAATGACAGCTAAAACCTGAACTGAGTCGGAATTAAGACGTCATGGTAAGGCCCCTGATAGGGTAACAGAACTGGCGTATACAAGAAAGAAACATTTCCCATATATTTCCTCCTTTATTAAGGGGGGTGGGTTTCGGAAATTACTTCGCACTTGATAAAAGGTTGTTACACAGAGATACGGGAATTTCATTGCTTTTTCACGACTCTCGTACACAAGGTTGTGTCGTGTTGTGGCATAAACAAGATACCTACGTTACTATAGTAAGAATCTTTTAAAAAACCGGCCAAGTGCGAGTCGGACTCGCGCACTGAGGGTTCCGTACAAAGTTATTAAGTATAAAATCCAGTCTTAGCAGAGCCCTGCTCTTAAGCAAAATGTAGGCAGTCTGAGGTCATTTTATATTGGTTTTTACATAGATAGACAAATATTAAATTAAAAAAAAACTACTTGCTAGATCTCGTTCAAACCAATTTTGGGTGGAAGTTTGCATGGTAATGTACATTATATATATTTTTTAGTTTTGTCAAACTATTCAGTTTAGAAAAAAATGATATTAGAAACCTCAATATCATTTTTGAAGACCTATCCATAGATACTACACACGTATGGGTGTGATGATAAAAAAAAAATGAGTTTCAGTTCTAAGTATTGGGAACCCCAAAATTATTTGTTTTTTTTTCTATTTTTGTACGAAAATCTTAATGCGGTTCACAGAATACATCTACTTACCAAGTTTCAACAGTAGTATAGCTCTTATAGTTTCGGAAAAAAGTGGCTGTGACATACGGACGGACAGACAGACATGACGAATCTATAAGGGTTCCGTTTTTGCCATTTGGCTACGGAACCCTAAAAACAAATGCAATAACTTTCGTGCGTGTAGGTTCTGTTCAAAGAGGTTTTTTACCTCTTGATCAGGACCAGAGTTTATTAGAATCTTTTTATTCGGTTTGAGCTATTGACTCAAAACGTATCGTAAAAGAAATCTTCCAACGAGTAGAAAATATATTTTACTTACTGAATAGTAAAAATAAACTATAAATTCTCTATGAAAACTAGCTAGATATTAGATAGCTTTGACACGGTTCTCTATCGTTTGCCCGAATTTCATATGCCATAAATGTATTGTTTGCCATAATGATCATTTGCCAAAAATTTTTTTTTCATTTTAACTGCTAATTGTTCAGAATTGTTATTAAATAAACCTAACCTAACCTATAGAGTTCTACAGGATTGCCATTTCAATGCTCCTGAAAAAATTAGTTTCAGAGAAAAAAAGAGTTATGGCAAATGATCATTATGGCAAACATTACATTATGGCATATGAAATTCGGGTAAATGAACGGCTCCGCTTACAACACCATAGACTTTAAAATTCTGAAGATGAAATGGTAAAGGACTTGTTCCACCATCCATTTCAAGCGGACAAAACAAAACAAAACACGTCTTAATTACGTCAGACAAATTGTCAGCAAAGAATATTAATTCAACAATTTCAGTAACGAATCAAATGCGCCAAAACACCTAAAGCATTACGAAATTTACGGAACGTTCCAAATACCCACACATACAAATAAGTGTACCTAGTTACATAAATACGAACTTGAGTAAGATTAATCACGTTTTACATCTGATCCCACGTATTCCATTAATTGCTGTCCCAAACGTACAGTCGGGGTCATAAATATGTATGCTTAGGACAGATTCTTTGACTTGTAGGTACGAGAATACTAATTGTAGGTACTCTGACAGTTCCATGCTTTGATCCCATACCATCTTCTCTAGATATGAAGATAAGGCATGAAATTTATAAATCTAGTATGTATTACAGCCCGTCAGTTTTTAGAATGTCATTTGAGTTTCAGGTACTAGCGGATATTGCCTCAATGGAGCTGAGAAACTACCATACAATTGATCCACATTTTTAACACCTGTATAGTTAAAAAAAGAAGAAGACAAAAATGTTACGCACCAAAATGGATATATTTCATCTTTATTAAAGAGTGTCAACTATCTATGTTTCACCACAAATCGTCAATTATCGTGCCTTTATTTGTACTAACTATGCTTCCAAAACAACAGAAAGTGTACGCAAGTACCTATGCAAGTCTCAATAAACGTCACTATTTTCATTTTCGCAAAATGATGGGCAAAAGCCACGCATGTTATAAGCGATCTCTTAAGGTTTACCCGAGTTCTGTATTCATACATAAAAGATGCGGCAGTGTACCGAACTAGAGGGTAAATTTACTAGAATCGGAATTGGCCAGTCGGAAAAGTTTTATTGCTATTAAAACATTCAGCCGTCGGAACGTGTGATCGGCCGGGCTTGACAATATCGGAGGCGGGCGGTATTTGGACGGCTGACAAGTGCAAAATTAGTTGTTTGGGACAACTTTCGGACCGGCTTTTCGTTTGGGAATAGTTTTTTGGGAATAACTTTACGTTCGGAAACGTTTATGCGCATCGTATTGATCTGAAAGGGTTTGCTGTTTTAATATCCTGATATTTCTGTGCATATTCTTTCAGTATATTTTTATTTATTATGTAGTTATTCGCTATGTTCAGAAAACAGCTATAAATATACCTACACTAAAAATAATTTTAGCATCTAATAATCTGTTAATATTGTACATTATTTAGATTTGAAACGTTGACATGTTACAAGTTAGGTTAGCGATACCTTTGATAACAAAAAAATCTCTGAGACTGCTAAGCAGTAAAAGATGGTTTAGGTTTTGGTGAACGATACACGTTGTAGTACATAAACCAAATAAAGCCTGAGCCGTAGATAGAATAATACAAATCGGTAAAAATGAGTTTAAAGCGCCATCTATAATTTTTCTCACATACCACTAGGAAACTTAGGGGAAACGCACCCCAATGTTCGTCAATAGGGGTGGCTTTCAGTTTGACTAACTCGAAACGAGGTGGCGCTAAAAGCGGCGAGTGTTGCCAATTTCACACAACTTCTACAAGAGGTCGGTATGAGACCGCAGCAATGGTTAAGCGCTTTGCCGCTAGATGGCGATGAAACGTTACAAAGGTAAGAATGATCGTTCTCAATGAGCGCGAGGTTCACAAGAGCAACCCTTTAGTTATAAAATAAAGGTAAAAGCCCGAACTTGAGTCAGATACTTTTTCGAAACAAATGTGCTTTGAAGTTTGAGACACGTTTGAGTTGCTCTTGTTAAATATAACGGCATTTGGGCGAATTTATCGCTTTGACTACACAGGATCATGAAAAGGTTTCTGAAGGTTTCTGTAGTTTTTAAATATAATTGGAGTTGCTAAAGGCAACCATTAGAATCGATAAAATCACTGTAATACCTATATTTTGAGTCTTACCGACATCTAGGTTCATGAGCCCGGTACAGATTAACAAGAAACATTCGATGACTTCTAACCCATTTGCATCAGGCAATGTACTGTAACTTTTAAGATCTTTCAAACCAGGCTTTATGTTGAACAATTCTGTAGAGTTTTGTTATCTAACCACGGGCTATATTATTGGCATTGGCAAATGCCAATAATATAGCCGAACGATTACACTTGTGTCTCATCATAGACAAAAACAAATGACAACGCTAAAATACAGTCAATTTTTAGACCTAAGTAAATTGCGTAAATACTTAAATTCATTCCAAACGCAGCGGACGAGTAAATCAAATTTAAGTGCGGTCCGAAACATAAATATAATAATGCGCAGAGATTTCAATTCAATCAGATAGGATGACTGCTAAATCTCGAGAGATATCTAAAAAGGGTCCGTCGATAAGAACCGTACATCAAAATGTTATTACGCCCTTATTTTTATTATTATAAGGTTCGATTGTTTTTTCAATGGAAAATGGCTAGGCCGTTGTGAAAGGTACTATACTAGGTACCTATGTCTGTTATTATGTTATTAAATAGGTATAGCGTATATTTGTGCCACAGTGGTGAAAAAGATTTTTTCTTACTTAAATTCGGAAATTCATAATTCGGATATTCAGAATAGACACAAAGCAAATTGAAAAGAAATGATATTTAAACTGAATCCAAATAACGAAATGTTTAATGCATTAATAGAAATACACATACATAGAAAAACAAACACGTACACACTAGCGGGCAAGTGTAATATAATAATATGTATTATAGTCAAAGTTTCAATAATGAGTACCATACGGTCTTACACCAGCGTAATAAGGTCGTGGGACATATTTTTGAGAAGTTCGTATCGATACTTATATTTGAACTTGATCGTGCTTACGATAAATATGATAAGGTTGTTGTGTAAGATTGTTACTGGAGCAACGAATCAAATGTCACTGTATTTAAAAAATTGTTAATTTTGCCTTCAACCGGCACCGTCCATCGTCTGTAATGGCAGCAGCACTTCTGGTTATAAAAGCGTTTAAAAAAACTGTAGCAAAGGGAAAGATCGCGTGAAGCATTTTAATTAAGGTAATAAAATTAGCGAATTCCGCCTGAAAAGCGGCTCATATAACTCTCTTTAAATTTAATTTGAAGCCAGAAATAGCTGAGACTTTAAACGTTGAGGACTTTTAAACTGTTTTAACAAGAACCAAGAGTTTTATGGGACGCTATAGCTGGCGACTTCGTACTTGTATTTGAATCGGTCTTTCGCAGTTCAAAATTTTATTTTAAACTAGCTGTTGCCAACGACTTCGTCTGCAAAGAATTCGTTTATACCTCCTCTGCATTTCGTATTCATTCACCTTTTGCTAAATAACGGGCACGAAAATGTAATTCAAGATTCATAACGGTTCCAAACATTATAATGTAACTTAGGTAAGTAGCAATTTACAGCCCGCTGCGTGAGCGGAAATTTCCACTTCCTGGCCAGAAGACGTAAAATTGTGAACACACCTCGGGCGGCGATAAAGGAAGCCTCTGGTCGCATGTCGCGCGACAAATTCCTGCGATCTGAGACATTCTTTATTTTGCCACCCTCGAGGTGACACATGCTATTTTTTTGAAAATTAAGTAAACCAATCTTTCGATTACACTAGGATTATATAATCTAGAAAGTTAATCTACCTAATAGTTTATGTATTCTGACCCATAAAGGTGGAAACATATTTTTAACACGCGACGCGACCCGATGCAACGAATGTATGCGCATGGCGTCGCGTCGGATGTTCATAGTGTGGTTCTGGTCATAGAAAATAATACAATTAAATTTGATTCGACTCAACACGCGTCGCGTTGCATCGGGTCGCGTCGCGTGTTAATAATGTGTTTCCACCTTTATTTATACCTTAAAACGTCATTTATTTTTACCCGCACCTAATTACAAAGTACTTACAATTTTTTAAAGGCCACCCACCCATTCCGCCAACGGCCAATATCACTGAATATTACCTGCGAACAAAAATATTATCATGGTTAGTCGTTAAATTTAATTATTTCATAGCCGTTCAATGTGTAGGAAGGTCTCTTTGGCGAATGATATTTTAATCACCGAAAAGGGATTACGCAAATTAATATTGGTTATAAAGTAGGAAAATATTTATTAATAAAAAAAATATGTATTTGGGAATTTATGTACACTCGAGGACATTAATTGTTGAACATACATGGAACTCTGTCATAGTGAAGTAACGCCATGTCAACATGACACTGACATTTTGCTACGAGGTTATATTGTGGCTCAACATAAAGTCCACGAGGGTATGTACGTATGTCTAACCCTTAATACAAACACTCAAAGGTAGAGATCCCTTATAGGGATAAGTTTGCCTTTATGTACATTTTAATGTTATTTTTTTGTAAATTGTGTCTGTTCTTTAAATTTGTACCAAAATGCTAATCTATACCAATACTAGCGACCCGCCCCGGCATCGCACAGTAGGTATATTATGCATGTATTACACATATAAACCTTCCTCTTGATTCACTCTATCTATTAAAAAAAACTGCATCAGATTCAAGCATACATAGGGACAGAGAAAGTTTTGAAAGACATTGTTTTATACTATGTTTGATAGTGATGATCTGATGATTGATTATAAGGAGCTAAAGTTTGTGAGTTTGTGAGTTTTTAGGGGGTAATCTCTGAATCTTCTGAGCCGATTTTGAAAATTCTTTTATCAATAGAAAGCCACATTATTTGTGATTGTCAAAGACTATATATATTCCAGTGCGGAGTCGCGGGCAATAGCTAGCTTTCTATATATATATATTTTTTTTTTTTGTGAATAGGAAGACAGACGAGCAAGTGGGTCACCTGATGGTAAGCGATCACCACTGCCCATAGACACCCGCAACCCCGGAGGGATTGCAGATGCGTTGCCAACCTAGAGGACTTAGATGAAATGCCTCTTGTGCCCGTAATTTCCCCGGCTGTCTTACTCTCCACACCGGACCACAGCAGTGCAAGCACTGCTGCTTAGCGGCAGGATTAGCGAGTAAGATGGTGGTAGCGATCCGGACGGACCTTGCACAGGGCCCTACCACCCGCAAATAAACGATATAACCTGTAAATATAGCTACAGGGCCATATGTACGTCAATGTACAGGGCACATCAAGCACACAATAGGCCAGAACGTCAAGCAGCCGCCCCCAGACAACCTTTCAATCCAAAAAAAGAATTTATCTCAAGGTATTGTATCAGTTTATTTCCAGCCAGTACGGCCTTGCCCCGGCCGGATATCCGCCTGCCCACTTGACACACGGTGAGAAGACGCAGCGAGAAATAAATGATGACCCGAAAATGTATCAAAGGTAACTTGGAGTGCAGGGAAGCTGAAACGAAGGTTAAATACGGGAATACAACGTATTCTCTACCTCTACTTGCGACTGTGCATGGTTACCTCTCACTATAAGGATATGATGCAGGCATTAGGTCTTAACCCAGTCTTAAGCCAGTTTTCTTGCAGTGGTTCATTCAGTGCCCATGTTTGGTAAAAGTCAGTCTCTTTTCCAAAATGATGTAACGCATTTTTGTCATAAAATATAATATTTAATGTGTGAGGATTTTTCTTAATTTTATGCAAACTGCAATCCGCCCCAGGTTCGCACAGATTACCTTTTGATGAAAACCTCATTAAAATTCGATGAGTTTGTGGAAATGGTGCATTTGTGGAACGAGTTTTAGTGAAACGATATACCCATTTGACACACACACAAACAAGCAAACTACTACTACAAGTTTGCAAAATTTTGGGCCGAATACTCTGAATCTAAGCTCTAACCGAAATGGAATGTCCACCTTCGCCCACACTTTTCAAGGGCTTACTTTTATTGCCACGAGGCATTTCAAAGGTTTAGTCCAGCTGTGGAGGTCACGTCTAAAGAAAATTTAATAATCCCTCATAAAAAGACTCAACGAAAAAATGCGAGTAAAAGTGACCCAAAATTTTAATATGATCTCCTTTTGTTTTTCTTTCTAGGTTCCACACCTCGAAAGGAAAAAGCGGAACCCTTATAGGATCACTTTATTGTCCGTCCGTCCGTCCGTCTGTCAAGACCCTTTTTCTCAGGCACGCGTGGAGGTATCAAGCTGAAATTTATATCAAACTAGCTGCTGCCAGCGACTTCGTCTGCAAAGAATTCGTTTATCGTTATCCCGCGGGAACTACGCAATTTTTCGGGATAAAAAGTAGCCTATGTGCTATTCCAGACTTTTCTCTATCTAAGTGCCGAATTTCATCCAGATCCGTTTGGCCGTTCTGGCGTGATTGAGTAACAAACAAACAAACATCCATCCATCCATCCATCCATCCATCCATACTTTCGCATTTATAATATTAGTTAGATTAGATACTCGGGTCTACTGTCCCTTGGAGCTGTGAAAAAAATCAAACTTCTAAGCCAACCAACGCAATCAAAAGATACAGCCGTTAAAAATTCTGAAAATTTTCGAAACTCGCAAACTCGCTTATGTGCCCAGTTAAATTTTTCTGCGATGTCTTTGTCAGAATATGAAAAAAAAATGCTAAATACTTAATCGATATTTTTAAGCAAACCTCGTTCACTCACAGTATTGTCATATAAAAGTTTTACATGAAATAACGAATCATCATTCCCTTTATTCTCATTTCCGACTTGCCAATACTACTTTCTATTATGCTAATCCTTTGATCTCGAGCTTAAATGGACCGGGAGAATAGGATAAAATCGATCGCATTTTCATGAAGATTGGTAGCTTACTACTCTTTTCTGCTGGATCGAAGGGAATTTAATGATGATTTAGAAGATTTTTTATGAAGGCAGCTTTATTTTTTGCTAATGTTGAAATACGGCACCGTTCGAAGGCGATGGCGTTAACGCCACAATTGCTAAGGATAAATTGGCAGTGCCTCTAGCAACAAACTCAACTTTAGAGCCTAGCCTTGAATGAAAAATCAAGCATTGCCAGACTGTGACGCCAATGGGTGTCATCGACCCAATACTGCAAACTGCGGTGTATAATGCTAAATATGAATCCAATTAAAAAGGGAGTTACGATGTTTTTGTTTCTTAAGCGATGTCGATTACTGCGTATGTCGTATTTAATTGCCCTACGCAATTACTCTGCGGCATACAGTTCTACGAGTTACAATAGCCGTAATTAACGAGAAACTTCGCAAGTTCACAGTGTGACCCGTTTTAAAGCTCCTTAGTTATTAATTGCACCCTCGGCTCTTAGGCGGGTAAGTAAATAGATTAACATCTATGAAGGCCATTAGGTATAATAGGGCAGATTCGATAAGTGTACCCATTACATTTTTCCAAAATGAGGAAATGTAACGATGTTTTTGTCAGTTTTGTGATATTTCCCGCAATCATGCTAAAAATAAGCCAAAGGACCATTTTGTGACAAATTATTTATTTATCTGCTGTATTATGTGTTTTTTTTTTATTGTGATGTTTTGTTTTGTCATAAATAAACTTTTTTCTTCTTCTTCTTCTTCTTAAAGGCCACGTTTAGCATCATTGTGGGCATATTGGAAAGGGGAATCATAATAATGATGGGTTGCTTTGCTAGCCGCATCGCCTAATTATAACATGACTAGCTGCTGCCAGCGACTTCGTCCGCAAATAATTCGTTTTTCGCTATCCCGCGGGAAATACGCAATTTTCCGGGATAAAAAATAGCCTATGTGCTATTCCAGACTTTTCTCTATCTATGTGCCGAATTTCATCCAGATCCGTTGGGCCGTTCTGGCGTGATTGAGTAACAAACAAACATACATACATCCATCCATCCATCCATCCATCCATTCATACTTTCGCATTTATAATATTAGTTAGATTTCTAAGATTTTCGCCAAATTTCCTCGACGGACTTTTATGTTCTTTCTTTGTTCCCAGACCAGTATGGAAGTACCAGACCAGTGGAAGTAGGCTCAAAACTAGTCTTCCTGATTTCGGTTAAATAATAAATCTTCGAGAGCTTGTCAAGCAGTGACGCCATAGGTATTATTCCTTGGAAATGGCAGCTTCAGAGTACAGAGACTCTTCCAACGTCATACTTATTAGGTGATTTTATTACCCGTCGCGGCGTAAACAGGCGCACGAATTAGCGGCCATTCTCATCCCCTCCTATCAAGACCTGATAAGGGCACTCGAAAAGCCCCTAAGCCGTTTGTGACGTCTCAAAACTGCGAAGTAAAATGTTTACGAGGCACGCTCCGATTTAAAAAACAAACAATTGAGGATTATGGAAATCACGTTTCGTAAAATGTAAGGAGTTTACTGTGCGTCCCGTAGTGAGGTCAAGTCATGCTAAATGGCCGTTGCGTTGTAGCATTAAAAATAATAATCGACATGTGTTTCGCGTGTTTTCAAGTCATAATCAGCCGATGTCGACGTTGTCGATAATACTTCAGAAATCTGCATCGTTTTAGGTTCGTATTAATATTAATCTTAATTAAAGCACGCGAGTAAGTTCGCGTTCATTACGGCTCGACGACTTTACTCACCTGTGTGTCAGTGTACGCAAACTCACTCGCCCGTCTGTCTGGGTCTTAACTCTTTATAGTAGGTAATACATAAAACACAAGTACCTAATTTACTGGTACGAAAGGTTTAAAAGAAAGTTATGATTCAAAATTTAATTTTAATTTCGCACTTGGCAGGACTGTAGGAGTAAAAAGTCAGGGTGTCGGCTGAAAACCAGTTTTTGTCACAAACCGTTTTGAGTATTTTTACTTAATTTGTAGTTTAGTTTATTTGTTTTTGTGGCAATAAATTGTTTTTTCATATCATAAACTACTGAAGGTAAATTAATTAATGCAGCTACATTTTGCAGCTTCTAAACCATAACAGTTTTCTCAGCTACTTTTAGCTACGTAGGTCTCAGTACGAGTACGCACTACACATATATAATAGCTACTGTACATTGCAGATTGCCTAGCACAATGCAGGCTTCATCATTTGTTCTCTTCGTGAGCGACGCCGCAACAAATACTGAATACGAAACATCACAATAGCCTTGTCTAATACGTGAAGTGCTTATTTCTGCTTCTGTAGAGCTCGTCAATGTAAATCTGGCCCATGGCCGGCTTAGACTATACATACCTACATACATCTAATCTATCTAATCTAATCTAATCTAACTAATATTATAAATGCGAAAGTATGGATATGGATGTTTGTTTGTTACTCAATCACGCCAGAACGGCCCAACGAATCTGGATGGAATTTGGCACATAGATAAGAAAAGCTTGGAAAAGCACATAGGCTACATTTTATCCCGGAAAATTCCCGCGGGATAGCGATAAACGAATTCTTTGCAGACGAAGTCGCTGGCAACAGCTAATACAGACATAAATCACGTCTTTATCCCTTACGACGGGGCAAACAGAGCCTAATGTAACAAGACCTACAGACTACGTTTAGCATGATTGTGGGCGTGGTGGAAAGGGGAATCAAAATAGTGATGGGTTGCTAGCCGCATCAGCTATAACATGATTCCTAAGATTTTCGCCCACTATCGGTGGACTTTTATCATCTGCGCGGGAAGAGAAGCAACTGGTACATCCTATCAACATTTTATTGTATCACCTTATGTTTTATACCTATAGTCGGACAATAAAGATTTTGTATTTGTATTATGATTTTTCTTTACTCTTAGATCAGATAGTTTAGACTAATGTTTGTTTTAGATTCTGGTAAGTTCTTTCTAACCATGGACTAACTATAATGTATACATAATACGTTTGTTTTGCCATAGACTTCAACACGCGCGTTAGTAAATTTTTAGAAAACTTTTTTTAATATCAAAAGTTGTATGCCATCACCGTTTTCAGACCACACTATAAATTAACACGCTTCCGTTTCAATATTTAAATAAAAAAAACTACTCTCTATTTGCTGGGAGCAAGCAGAAGAGATATTTCAAATAGAAATTCGACCGCCCAAATTCCCAACATAGCAACTAGCGAATAATGGTTCCGCCAAAAAAGCAAGCTGAAAAATAACGCGTTAAAGTAATACGGAAACCTCTCGACACCGGTTTTCACAAAAGAAAGGAGATAAATGACTGTTTTATCCTGAGCCATCTTATTCGCTATTCCGGTAGGAATAAGGCCTCTTGGACATTCTATGCTAAACAAAGGCCGTTTCGACATGATGATGGATGATGCTGCCATTGTCATGTATCAAACGTGTACCATTTAGTGGCAGGGGAACGTTAACATAAAGCAAACAAAACAGAGTGGTGTTGACTTTTCATAGAATTGCGTGCTGACGATTCAATATTACGAGTCGGGAATGGCAGCGACAATGAATTTGATGAAACATTTTACGTTTTGTTTTGAGTAGGTTCACGTTTATCGAACAGTATTGAGGTAGAAATTGCAGGGAGTTCGTTTAAAGTATTCGCTGCTTTTAAAAATACCAAATGAATGATCAAATATTTATACACAAAGGATACCTACAACGCGAACAGTATTTTTTTAAACTACGAATAAAGTCACTAGGTAGGTACCTATGTTGGAGACGATCCGACTAGTTTTTCAGAAGGTTATTTTCAAGGGTGAGTGCGTAGACGACTGCGGTGTTCATGCCACACGAGACTTTAAATATACTTATGTCAATTATGGCTGAAAATAACTGTTACTGAATACAAAATCTCTGGTACGCTTTTATTCAAGAGCACTGTATTGTTTCGACGCTTATGAATACAAAATAATTTGATGGCGACACAGTAAAAAACCTTTCTTACTTTAAAAGATAAAACCTACATATTTGCTTCAACTTGTGGCTCACAATCGGACCACAATAGATTTCCTTAGGCGTGGAAAGTAAACAGATAACGTATGCACCCATGTATTGCTTTAAGATTGGAAGCCGCGATCAAGATTGCTTGTACACTGAAATACATTATTATTATCCGGCCAACCGTATATTTTCCGTTGGGGATGAAACATGTAGATATGAAAAGGGGAAAATAAATAGTTTCCAACAGCTTGTGTGGAAATGGATTTCCGAAATCGCGTTTAATAGATTGCTGGGTACTTTTGGGCGTTTGCTATGGTATTATGTTGTGTTAGTGAAATATTTGCGTCCGTCTGCAGATTCAATGATGGAACGACAGAGTAGTCTTCATTGAGAAACCTTTATAAAGGCCAAAGATCTAGGTATACAGTACTAAGTATACAGGTTAGTAGGTAAATCGTTTTCAAAGAAAAGTAAGTACCTACAGATTACTCACAGATTCACGAAGGAGGGTGTGAATGAGACGGACGATATTATGAGTGAAACGACGAATATTCGATCTGAAGAACGGGTATGAGTATGAAAGATTATTGAGGATTCGTTTAGCGGTAAGATTTAGATGTAACGTGATAAACAATGTTTTTTTTTAATAATTTAGCCCCACTTTCATAATTTATTCCGTTCTCGATTCCAGGATTCACGTAATATCAGCGTCGAGCCACTTTTAGTGACCCGACAAGTGCTAAGTGGACTCCTTTTTCGCATTTACACTTTATTTCCACTTTTATTTTGCATTATTTTTAACAGAAACATTCCTGCATACGGTGTGATTCTGCGAAATAAACGCATGATGTGATTCTCTAATTCTTATTCTTATTCCGTACAAGGTGTCTTTGAAACCGATGCAAAATAAACAAGCAGAGACGATTTCTTCGCAAAATTTCCGCAGAAAATCAAGCTTCTGACTCTGCTAGTAAAAAGCGAAGTAAATTCTCCGTCCGACCAGCCGGGTCCTCGATCACGTAGCCGCAATTTCTGGCCATCGTCGGCACTCGATTGAGCACTACCTAGAGACACGCATACCTTCTTCACCGGAAGGATGCGACGTCTGAGATTTTAGTACTAGCTTTTTGGTTTGAATAGAAAAACGGCTTCTTTGTTGTCACATTTTGTTGGCCAGTATTATAACCACATCACTGCATAGTCGCTTTCCGCTTTTTGTCTGTCCCTGTGTATGCTTAGATCTTTAAATCTACGCAATGGATTTTGATGCGGTTTTTTAAAACGTATAGTGATTCAAGAGGAAGGTGTATTATGTATAATATACCGCGCGAAGCCGGGTCGGGTCGCTAATTTCGTATGAAATGGAAAGTTACGCATCTAAACGTAGCTAAGTAGCGGCAACGGTTATCTATTTCTTATAATTTAAGTTATCATTGAGGTTAAGCAGATAATATACTCGAGAGCAAAAAAGCCGAGTCACTTACAGTACCTAAACATGATGGTCTAAGTATTTACATAGCTATTGAAGAATCCGCTAATCCGCCGCCGACTTTTACACGTGAGTTATCAGTTTGTGTGATTATAATTGAGTCTCTCGGTAGTTTCACATTGAAAATTCATCTCCTTTTATAAAAACAGATAAATTATGCATTGCCATTGTCACGTCATCGTCAGCCCGTAGAGATGTAGACAGATAGTCGCGACAAACGCACAATTTTCAGCGTCCCATTAACTGGCTATTAAGTTTATCTTTATTGCCAGCTCTTAAATGGCAAAGTCAAGAAGGAAAGAGCCATAATGCAATCATAAGAGCTGAGGAAACGGCTCGTATCAACGGCGGTACGTCACTTGATAAATTACCGGGAAATAGAATAAGGGGACGATGTGCAGCCAACGGAAGGTAATCGTTGACAGAAATAAAGAAACTGGCAATCCACAAACAGCCTTTGATTGTTCAATGCAAGCGAAAAGCGATGTAGTTGTTAAATGAACAAGAGCTCTTTGCAAGCAATGTCATAAACATTGCTTCCATAGCAAACTTGAAGGCGGAATTTTGTAAGTTCGCTGTGTTCACTTTAGGCGTAGGTATAACTTAAATGAGAGCTCGTGGGTGCGGTACTACACCGGTATGCTAAGAATGGAACTATTGGAAAATGGATTATACTTACTTTACTTTTGTGGGGAAATTACGGGCACAAGAGGCATTTCATCTAAGTCCTCTAGGTTGGCAATCCCTCCGGGGTTGTGGGTGTCTATGGGCAGTGGTGATCGCTTAGCTCATTTGCCTTCCTATTCACATTAAAAAAAAACTTAAATGTATGTAATGTCATCTCATAAATCCTTTTCACACAAATAGCATCTTCATTATATCCAGCATAAACTTCCCACTGCTAGGTACAAGCCTTTTAGAATGACAAGGCTTAAGTAATATAAACATATTATAAAGTCGCTGTCAATTGAAATTGCGAACAACGTAAATAAACCATTTAATGAAATATCCATATTCTAATTTTCATGGTTCAGTATAATGTTATGGTAAGTATCGATTAAATAACACAAGGATTTAGCATGCTATTTTCCAAGAGAGCAATGAAAGGTGAAATATGACTTGCAAGATTTTAACCACACATAATAACTAACAAGCCTAACAAACCTAACAAAATTAAAGCCTTGTACTTGGCAGGTAAGAGATGAAATAGGAAAGGAAAATGTTGAAGCACAATCCAATATTTCTTGACTTGTACCAACACTTCAGTTCGAAACGTGGGAGTGGACTCGTTATAGCTGGAAATTATGTTGCCAATAAACGTAATAAAAAAAACACATACCGGCTACACCGGCCTTAATGAATGGGTCGATTCATGACGTTTTTAGGACTCCGTACCTACCCAAACTGTGCCAGGGTCCCTTAATATTGTTAAGTTAAGACTTACCGTACCTCACGTTTGTGACAGGCATTTTATACCAAAATACACCGAGAGTGTATATTAGTATTGCCGCTATAACAACAATTATAAATTCTGTGGGTGCTAGTTCTTCATAAAAGTCGATTTGTTGTCTTCTCGCTAGCGAATCCTGCGGCCAGACACAATTATGTGCATTAATAACAGAAGAACTAAAAAAGAGGCGACATTATTACAGGGGATTATTACGATAAGGTATATACAAAAACTTAGGGTCAGTATAGGCTGAAGTCTTCTATTTTCTGTTTTCATAAACGGTATAACGGCGTCTCTACACTCTAGCTACCACCTTTATGCTGATGACCTGCAAATTTATGCGGCGGCAGATTTTGATGATTTCCCTAACTTGATTAACCGCGTTAACGCTGATCTCGAGGCCATACGGGCTTGGGCGGCGGATTTCGGGTTAAAGGTGAATGCTGGGAAGTCGCAGGCAATTGTTGTTGGAAGTCCTCATTTCATCTCAAAGCTGTCTGACCTGGTGTTGCCCGAATTAGTTTTTGACGGAACTTCTATTCCTCTCTCATCCACTGTCAGAAATTTGGGTGTCATCATGGATCAGACGCTTTCCTGGTCGGCTCATGTCTCCGAGGTCAGCCGGAAGCTCTTTGCCTCGGTCCATTCTCTCAGGCGCCTGCAAAATTTTCTCCCTCTTCACACCAAGATAACTCTAGCACAATCTCTCCTTCTCCCTCTTCTTGATTATGGCGACATAGCCTATCTTGACCTTTCCGAGCAGCTGCTTGACAAGCTTGAGCGTCTACAAAATGTCTGCATACGCTATATATTTGGCCTGCGTAAGTTTGACCACGTATCCTCTTTCCGCGCTCAGCTGAAGTGGCTGCCGATTCGTCTTCGGCGGAATGTCCACATCTTGTCGTTGCTTTTTAACGTCCTTTTTAAACCCCAGTCCCCATCCTACCTTTCAGATAGATTTAGTTACTTGGCCGTTGGTTCCGAGAACCGATTGCGGTCGAGTAGTAATCTATCTCTTGCGTTTCCTGTCTCCAAATCGAAAACCTACTCCAAGTCCTTTTCCGTGCACGCTGTTAGACTGTGGAATCGTTTACCTGTTGAGATCAGGCAGTCGCAGTCGGTTGCCGCCCTACGAAATCGCCTAAGGAAGTATTGGCTTGATGAGTCTTCTTGAGTGGACTTTGTGTGTTTCGTGTGTGTGTGTATGTATTTATATAGCTTAATATGTAGGTTATATTACTATGTAGTGTATTTCTGACATATATTAGTTTATCGTATATTTATTTATTTTTACATGTATTAGGGTGTACCTGTATTGTTATGTAGGTGTATTATTATTATTATGTTAGTGCTTTATTAGTTTAGGTTTAAATTAGGGTCATTGCTCTTCTAGCTTTCTAGTATGTCTACTCTCTATACTCTGATTTCTGTTGTCCTGTCAATCGTTCGAAGGTTAACTGGAAGAGATCCCTTTAAGGGATAAGTTCGCCTTTGTACATCTATTTGTCTCATTATCTGTAAAATTAATGTGTTTTATGTACAATAAAGAGTTATACATACATACATACATACAAGTCATAATTTTCTGTCAAAAATATGCAATGGCAATGATGATATTTCTATTCCTCTTATTATTATTTCCATGGCTCTTTTTGACTGACGCCAAACCCGATGACTGACGCGTCGGAGCGTGATATTTGGTAAAACTGAGTAATGGCGTATCGACGTAATTCAGAATTATGGTTCGTACGAGCACGACCTTAATGGGATTTCGCTCTTTATTACAGGGGATTATTACGAAGGTATATACTAAAGATTAGGGTCAGTACAGGGTGTCGTCATAATAAATTATACCAAGTACATTATGAACCTGAACACACGATATTTCATTCCTGCCTAGACCAAGCTTAATATTAGCATGATACATGCAAATGCCGTTTCATCTTTAACAAAGAAGCAGTCTGATTCCGTTTAATTTAAGTCATGTTTCAAAATTCAAAATTCAACATGTCTTTTTTTGAAACTATCAGCGCATTCGGAAAGACCATCATTGCCAAGAAGTATGCGCCGCAAGAAACTTGGCAGAAAGTCATTTTTAGGGTTCCGTAACTCAAAAGGAAAAAACGGAACCCTTATAGGATCACTTTGTTGTCCGTCCGTCCGTCCGTCTGTCAAGACCCTTTTTCTCAGGAACGCGTGGAGGTATCAAGCTGAAATTTATATCAAATACTCAGGTCTACTGCCCCTTCGAGCTGTGAAAAAATCAAACTTCTAAGCCAACGCAATCAAAAGATACAGCCGTTTATGCCGCAAATTTCCGCAACTCTCAAGGGAATCAAAACCTACAGGGTACTTGCGAAAACCGTAAATATGTATGTATACTGTCTGTATATATCAGTGTCCAATATAAAGTGACCCCACACTGCGTACATTTTGCTTTGGAGCAGGGCTCTGCTTACACTGGTTTATGGATATTTATAGATAATGATACGGAACCCTCGGTGCGCGAGTCCGACTCGCACTTGGCCGGTTTTATCAGAATAAAATAGATTTACAACAGTACTTAAATTTTACTTAACTTGCCTATAATATAAATAAATAATTAATATTTAAACTTGGGTTAAGGCTGACAGTTCCATACTTTTTGTTACCTACTAACCTCGTGCAAGCAGTTACCGAGGTAAAGCGGACAACTATAGAATCAACTAATCAAATTTTGACATGTTATGGGGTGCGGGGTGAAATACAGAACAATATATACAAAAAAGCCGCGGTATCCTAGTGGTTTGACCTGTGGCCTCTCAAGCAGTGTCGTGGGTTCAAATCCCGGGCTCGCACCTCTGAGTTTTTCGGAATTTATGTGCGAAAATTACATTTGTAATTTGCTATGAGCTTTTCGGTGAAGGAAAACATCGTGAGGAAACCTGCACACATCTGCGAAGAAATTCAATGGTGTGTGTTAAGTTCCCAATCCGCACTGGGCGCGCGTGGGAACTATAGCCGAAACCCTCCAATACACGGAGGAGGCCTATGCCATGAGGCACGCCGAATTTCGCGACAGTTTAATAAATAAATACAAAAATAAACGACAATAACAACAACAACAACAAAAACATGTATTTACTGAAATTGAAGCGAATTCGGAATAAAAAGGCTTATAAATAAAAATATACAAAAAAATAGCTAACTGGCCCTACGATAAATTTTCCTGCAATTTGTACGAGACAGCCGATTGCGGGAAACGAAACGTAAGACTTGAACGCTAATATATCTCAACGGAAGACAGTATTAATTTATCGATAGAACAACATGGCCAATATAACTTTTTGTATTACGCCAAAGCGCTGTTGTAAGCAGAGTGTCGGCGCCAAATGTCGAATGACTAATCTCAACCATAAATGAGTTTGTGAACGTCTATATTAAGGCTTGTACACGCGCTAAAGTCCTTGAGCGTACGGGCGGGGCTTGGGCGGAGCTTATGCCTCTCGCCCCCGCGACCCGCTCCATTAATACGTGAGTGCGAAACTGTCTTACAGAATAAAATTATAGACGCGTCATCGCGCCGCGCATCATTACCAATGCAAGGGTGGACGTGGACGGGTCGTATCGCATGATTATCGTTGTCATAACGTGATATTTATCATTAAGTATATTTTCCTACTCCAGTACTTTTATTTGACAGTTAAAGGGTCACCAACACCAATATAATGGTACACATAATATACTGGAGACAATTTTTTTTAATTTTGTCCGTCCGGAGTAAGGCCAGAAACCATTCAGCCGTTTAGGACAAAATACGGTGTTAGCAATTTAGAAAGCAAACAAAATAAAAAAGTGTGTACAACACAATATTTAAATTTTACTGACATAATTTGACACTTGACATGTAAATGTTGATGGCTGTCGTTTTCGGGTAGTTTGGTGGATCTTATCACGAAATTGTAAAATTTTTTGGATCCAAGATGGCGGATGACATTTTTGACACCTTTGCCTCAAAAATGTTCATGGGTGTCGTTTTCGAGTAATTTGGTAGCTCGGGGCACGAATTTTGCATATTTTTTTGGATTCAAGATGGCGGATGACATTTTGACACTTTTGCCACAAAAATGTTCATGGGTGTCGTTTTCGAGTAATTTGGTGGCTCTGAGGACGAATTTTGCATAATTTTTTGGATCCAAGATGGCGGATGACATTTTGACACTTTTGTCACAAAAATGTTCATGGGTGTCGTTTTCGAGTAATTTGGTGGCTCTGAGCACGAATTTTGCATTTTTTTTTTGGATCCAAGATGGCGGATGACATTTTGACACTTTTGACAGAAAAATGTTCATGGGTGTCGTTTTCGGACAATTTGGTGGCTCTGATCGCGAATTTGGCATAATATTTAGGATCCAAGATGGCGGATGTCATTTTGACACTTGACACAAAAATGGTGATTGGGTATCATTTTCGGGTAATGTGGTCGCTCTGAGCCCGAGTTTGGCATTATTTATGTTTTATTTAAAAGAACATACGCCTAGGTCCAACGCTGATCACCTTTCAAATGCTAATGATGTGATGACGATGATGATGATAATTTTAATGAAGTCGTAGAAAAGTTATTGTATGCAACGTTGTATAAATAAGTCAAAAAATGCTCGTGGTGTCTTTCTTTACGATGTTCGCTACGCTCACATCGTAACCCACACCACTCGCCTTTTTTGACCTCTCTTATACAACTGTTGCATAAAATACTATATTGAAACGTGATATCCCTACTTAATATTATACATGCGAAAGTAACGCTCTGTCTGTCTATCTGTTTGTTACGCTTTCATGCCTAAACCACTGAACCGATATTAATGAAATTTGGTAAGGTGGTAGTTTTAGTCCCGAGGAAGGACAGGATAGTTTTTATCTCGGAAAATCTCATAGTTCCCGCGGGATAGCAGCGCAGACGGAGTCGCGGGCTACAGCCATGTGTCATAATTGATTAAGTTTAAAAATGATGTCCCCAATATACCATTACCTACTTTTGAAAATATTTATTTTTCTACACATAGCAAAATCGATATCTAAGGGTCCGAGTGGTCCTCAAGCATGAATCCGTTGTCAAAAGTTTGAAAAGTGGCCGCCATTTTGAAATCTTTAGTTTGTGGACTGATTGTCTTCAAAATCGATATCTGAGGGTCCGAGTGGTCCCCAAACACGAATCCGTTGTCAAAAATGGAAATAGCGGCCACAATTTTTAAATGTTTAGTTTTTCGACCGAGTGCTTTTAAAATCAATATCTGAGTGGTCTCCAAAGTTGAATTTGTTGTCAGAATATGATAAAATAGGCGTAAACTAGAGAATTTTCAGTCACGAGAGAGTAGAGAACGCCTAATTACACTTGACCGTTTTAGTAGAATCATATTTGGCATACCTACACACAGCAGCTTACAAAAATTTCATCGCAATCGAGTCTATAGTAGTACCTACCTAACAGGAATTAGACATTTTAACATTTAAATCCGACTCACGCTTGACGCTTTTTTGACAAAAACTTTCTCAGCTTACACACAGCCAGCTCACAATAATCTTCATTTGTATTTCGGACAGACGCTTTCCCCTCTCTCTACTTAGTGTTTAGTGTGCGATAGACATATATTGTTAGTAACTTAGATTATGACTTTTGTCGAACGTCCCGAGACGCACACGTTTTTTTATCAATGCACATTTCATAGACAATATTTTTGCAATATGAACTTTTTATATTGTGTGGTATTATTGCCACTCACTATTCTATCACACCACATGCAACAAGCAAGTCTAGCATTTTTCTCCTGTAGTTGACAGTCTTGACTCTTGACATTAACTATAATTAGGAACCCCTATTTTTTCACTTGTAACCATTTTACTGCTCCATTTTTTATCAGAAAAAGATTACATTTTATAATCTTCGTCATAAAATAATGAGCAATAACTTTATTTTCTTACTTACTTAAAAATCTTAAAAAATTAGCTCGTTTTTGCAATATTTCGGACAAGTTCCTACCGCTCCCCATTTTCGTCCATACGGTCAGTGCGGGACGAGGCGCGTTGCATGACGGACCTGTGTCAATTTTTCGCGGCGACCAAATAAAACTCCGTTTTTAAATATTTGTTGAATAATTTTGTCGCATAGAGTGGACAATCTGTTTCGTGATTTGTAAAGAAGTTACCTAATAAACATTATCGTATAGTTTCGTTTTGGTGTGTATGCTAAATATTATTATTCTAATAAAACGGTCAAGAGTGATAAGCGTTCACTTTGCTAGATCTTCAGATGTCCATTTTGAAATCAATCTGCCCAAAAACCAAAAATTTTAAGATGGCGGCCACTCTTTAGGTATATTTTTGACAACGGATTCAGCTTGGGGACCAGTCGGATTCTCAGATATCGATTTTGAAAACAATCGGCCCAAATCTAAAGATTTCAAAATGACGCCCACTTTTTCAATTTTTGACAAGGGATTCATACTTGGGGACCACTCGGGCCATCAGATATCGATTTTGAAAACAATCTACCCAAAAACAAAAGATTTCAAGATGGCGGCTACTTTTTCAATTTTTGATAACAGATTCATGCTTGGGGACCACTCGGATCCTCAGATATCGATTTTGACAATAATCGGCACACAAACTAAAGATTTCAAAAATGGCAGCTACTTTTTGAATTTTTGACAACGGATTCATGCTTGGGGAACACTTGGGCCATCAGATATCGATTTTGAAAACAATCTGCCCAAAACTAAAGATTTCAAGATGGCGCCCACTTTTTCAATTTTTGATAACGGATTCATGCTTGGGGACCACTCGGATCGCCAGATATCCATTATGAAATCAATCGGTCGATAAACTAAAAATTTCAAAATGGCAGCCACTTTTTGAATTTCTGGCAACGGATTCATGCTTGGGGACGACTCGGATCGTCAGATATTGATTTTGAAAACAATCGGTCCACAACCTAAAGATTTCAAAATGGCGGCCACTTTTTCAATTTTTGACAACGGATTCATGCTTGGGGACCACTCGGGCCATCAGATATCGATTTTGAAAACAATCTGCCCAAAAACTAAAGATTTCAAGATGGCGGCCACTTTTTCAATTTTTGATAACGGATTCATGCTTGGAAACCTCTCGGATCCTCAGATATCGATTTTGAAATCAATCGGTCGATAAACTAAAAATTTCAAAATGGCGGCCACTTTTTGATTTTTTGACAACGGATTCATGTTTGGGGACCACTCGGATTCTCAGATATCGATTTTGAAAACAATCGGCCCACAAACTAAAGATTTCAAAATGGCGGCCACTTTTTCAATTTTTAACAAGGGATTCATGTTTGGGGACCACTCGGATCCTCAGATATCGATTTTGAAAGCAATCGGTTGAAAAACTAAAGATTTCAAGATGGCGGCCACTTTTTTAATTTTTGATAACGGATTCATGCTTGGAAACCTCTCGGATCCTCAGATATCGATTTTGAAATCAATCGGTCGATAAACTAAAAATTTCAAAATGGCGGCCACTTTTTGAATTTTTGACAACGGATTCATGCTTGGGGACCACTCGGATCCTCAGATATCGATTTTGAAAACAATCGGCCCACAAACTAAAGATTTCAAAATGGCGGCCATTTTTTCAATTTTTAACAAGGGATTCATGTTTGGGGACCACTCGGATTCTCAGATATCGATTTTGAAAGTAATCGGTTGAAAAACTAAAATTTTCAAAATGGCGGCCACTTTCTAAACTTTTGACAACGGATTCATGCTTGAAGACCACTCGGACCCTTAGATATCGATTTTGAAGACAAACGGTCAAAAAACAATTATTCTGTACCTACCTTTTACGCAAAAAGAAGAAGAGAGAAAGCAAAGGTTAACTTTCACTCTCAGAAACGCCAATTAACATAATTAAAGCACTATTTGTTCCTTTGTATCTTTGGTTACGCAGGGATGATAAATTAAAACTTGAACTTGATCCGTTAACACGGTAAAACAGCGTAGAATATCCACCGTCAGTCAATACAACCGAGAGGACAATTACAGTTAAGTTTCACACTCAGAGACGACAATTAAGTTCTAACTAATCATAATTATTAACTGACGTCTCTGAGAACGGCACTCGTTCAAGTTCTGCAACAATTTATAAATACGTTGCAACTCTAGGCAGCTACGACCTTTAACATGCTTATCGCTATCCCGCGGGAACTATGCAATTTTCCGGGATAAAAAGTAGCCTATGTTTTAATCTAGGGTACCAGCTATCTTCGTTCCAAATTTTATCCAAATCCGTCCAGTCGTTTGAGTGTGAAGAAGGAACAAACATACACACTCACTCATATCCTCACAAACTTTGGCATTTATAATATTAGTAGGATCTACCTACTTTACGAATCACGAAACGGATTGTCCACTCTACGCAACAAAATTATTCCACAAATATTTAAAAACGGAGTTTTGTTTGGTCGCAGCGCAAATTGACACAGGTCCGTCATGCATCGCGCCTCGTCCCGCACTGACCGTATGGACGAAAATGGGGAGCGGTAGGAACTTGGGAGGGAATATTTCAGAAAACGAGGTAATTTTTTAAGAAATTTGACAAAGTAGGAAAATAAAGTTATTGTTCATTATTTTATGAAGCAGATTATAAAATTTCATCTCTTTATGATAAAAAATGGAGCAGTAAAATGGTTACAAGTGAAAAAATAGGGGTGACTTTACATTGCTTTTTCTCTGCTTTCTTTCACTAAAATGGATTTCTACCAAAACTATGTTACTTCTCATATCTTCCAGATTAGGATATATTTTTTCCGACGTATAAATTGTTACGTTATAATGTATAAAATGGTTACAACACAACTCATTTTCACGAAAATTTCAAAGGTCGAGCCTTAATATACGATGTTGTTTGTTCCTTATAAAGATTGTTGGTTTTAGTTGGATTATCTCGCAGCTGAATAAAGATTATGGGAGGGTTGGCTGAATACAGAGCAATAAATATTTTAGTAGAGTTAGCATTTGCCGCGATCGAATCGGTCCCCGTTAGTTTCGTAGCTTGCGAGAAATGATGTTTCTATAGATAAGTAGTAAAACTGTCCTAGCTGTTGTGTGTGTTGTGTTATTATATTAGGTACACGTAAATCAAACAAGATGCTCAGATTCAGACTGCCCTAAGTACTTTATTATAATACCCACAAATGCACAATACTTAAACTACCTACAATTTCCTTTTTCTTTTTTTTTTTTTTTTTTTTTTTTATACAAGCTTATTTTGGTCGTTCCCTTTAAAAAAAACAGAAACAGGGCATGACTATTTGTAGGGACTTTTTATTTAACATGTTCGTAATTAGTTACCTGCGTAATTTATTTTCTGATTAAAAATAAAATAGGTAATGCCATTACATTATATTATAATTTATAAATTTTATCACATTAAAATTATCATTCTGCTGTATGTATAGCAAGAAGTAAGTATAACAACTTAATGCACATTATATAATTTAATCTTTAATTAATTAATATATATATTTTTTTTTATTATAATTACTATACAATTTCATTACATGTAGGTAGGTTTTAATTGAGTTAAAATTACCAAATATACACTTATTATTATTATTATTAATTCTATCAGCATATAGGTTCGGTTTTATAAATAACATTTCAGTTCAATTCAAATTCATTGACGTGGTTCCGTTAATAATTTAATTAGCTAGACAATAAATAACATTTAATTAATATAAACTGCTACATGCAAAATCATTTGACCTCAACAGATGATATAATAACAATTGTTAAAGTATCTTGAAAAGAAAAGATATTAAAAAAAATTGCAAACTAAAAGTAAATTATATTTTTGTTCATTCCTGACGCGATCAGGTTGCGGTGGTCCCGGTCAATAGCCCCATCGATCAGGTGGTATAACCGTCCTGCCAAAACGAGTAACGTAAAGATTATTTTCGCGTGGCGTGGTGTTGTTGGACACTGAGACCGCACGGGAATCGAACCCGCTCTGCGCTAACGGGGCATGCAAGCGTGACGTCATCGCGTTATTACTCGAGACTGCAATATCGTCGTAAGGGTACGTACATACTGCATTCCTTGTAGTTGGAGCATCAGGGCGAAGTTCGGAATCTTTTATTAGATGACGCCTATTTCTTATTAATACACCACCATTAGTTAATTTTATTGCGTACGACCGTATACCACGTAATGACAGAATTTCGCCACTAACCCAACACTTGTTTACCCTTACTTTTACTTTTTGCCCTGAAACTAAAGGGGTTAAATCGCGAGCGTTCCGGTCGTAATATAGCTTCTGTTTTTCTTGACGTGATTGTAACTCTAATTTGACGTATTTTTGAAGTTTTGGTCCTAGTAGCTTTGGTGAGCATGGTACTATACTTCTCATCTTACGGCTATTCAAGAGTTCGGATGGCGATGCCAGCTTATTGCTAATGGGAGTGTTTAAATACTCTAACAGAGCTAACCTAAAATCTGTACCCTCTACGCCCGTTTTCTTCAGTATATTTTTTATTGTTTGTACATTTCGTTCTATCTGTCCGTTCGACTGGGCATAACATGGTGAGGATGTGATATGTTGAAAGTTCCATTGCTTGGAAAATATTTCGAAAGTTTGAGAATGAAACTCGGGGCCATTGTCTGACATTACAATATCTGGTATACCATGATGACTGAAAATTACTTTGAGTTGCTGTATAACGTGATCTGACGTTAAGGAATTTAACTGGGCTACTTCAACAAATTTGCTAAAATAGTCAACTACAATTAAGTACTTATTGCCTTTAAAGTGAAAAATGTCAACTCCAATTTTTGACCAGGCCCTGCTCGGTATTTCATGAGGAATGAGAGGTTCCTTTCTATTTTCGTTTTTAAATGTTATGCACGCCTGACAGTTGTTTATCAAATCTTCCAATTGCGTATTTATATTTGGCCAAAACATTATTTCTCGAATCCTTAGTTTACATTTTTCCAGCCCTAAATGGCCGATGTGCACGCGCCTCAACATTTCACTACGCAAAGCGTGCGGAATTATTATTCTATTTCCTTTCCATAGCATACCATAAGCCATTGATAGTTCATCTCGATACCCCCAATACGATCTGACATTACTATTTACATCTTGTTTGTGCGTTGGCCATCCCTTTTGAATATACTCAGTTAGTAACATCAACTCTTGATCACTTTGTGTCAACTTTTGTATCTGCACAAAATGTGTGTCCACAAGTGGGTTGCTAACTGCAACTGCGCACACTTGCGCACGCGCATCTAAGTAATCGCGCGGCTCTGTTGGCTCGCTACTCGGTTCGACGGCACGAGACAGAGCGTCAGCAATAAATAAATACCTTCCAGGTTTGTACTGTAATTTAAAAGAATAGGGTTGTAAACGCAAAAGCATTCTTTGTAGTCTTGCCGGGGCGCTTGCTATTGGTTTACAAATAATGCTGACCAATGGCTTATGGTCCGTTTCAATAGTTATGTCACTACGGCCGTATATGTAGGTATAAAACTTTTCACATGCGTATACACATGCTAAAAGTTCTTTCTCAATCTGAGCATAATTTTGCTCAGCTTTAGTAAGGGATCGAGATGCATAGCAGACCGGCAAATTGTCTTGCATGAAGCACGCACCTAACCCATTTTTTGAAGCATCTACAGAAATGACTACAGGTTTGCTCACGCTGTAAAACTGTAAAATTGGAACAGTTGACAAACATGTCTTTAATTCATTAAAAGCCCGTTCATGTTGCTCGTTCCAGTGCCATTCTGTCTCTTTCTTAAGTAGCTCTCTAAGAACATGATTTTTATTTGACAGATTTGGTATAAAATTGCCTATGTAGTTAATCATACCTAGAAACCTCTCCAAATCCTTCACATTCAATGGGCGGGGCATGTTTCTTATCGCTGATGTATGTGAATCATCGGGATAGATGCCATTTTGTGAGATTTTGTGGCCCAGATATTTAATTTCATTTAGCCCAAATTTACATTTATTTTTATTTAGTTTTAAATTTACCTCCCTACATCTGTCTAGAACCGCCTTTAGCCTCTGGTCGTGTTCCTCTTTTGTACTGCCATAAATCAGTAAGTCATCAACAAACAGACAGACACCAGGTATATCATCAAACAATTCGAACATTCTTTTATGAAAAACTTCTGAAGCAGACGTGATGCCAAACGGTAAACGCAAAAACTTGTAACGCCCAAAACTAGTATTAAAAGTGCATAACTCTGTGCTATCTGCATGTAACCTCAGTTGCCAAAAACCCTGTTTTGCATCCAGAGTACTAAAATACTTGGATCCGCCCAGGTCCGCCGTGATCTCGTCCAGAGTTGGTAGCTTAAAGTGCTCGCGCTTGATTGCTTTATTCAGATCACGCGGATCCAGACAGATCCTTATATCTCCATTAGCTTTCCTAGCGACAGTAATGCTACTAACCCAATCAGTTGGGCCCTCAACCTTCGCAATGATACCATCCTTAACCATTTCGTCCAATTTACTTTTTATCGAATCCCTTAATGCTAACGGCACCTTTCTCGGTGCATGTACCACAGGCCTAATATTTTTATCAACTTCAATTTTGTACTCTCCCGGCATGCAACCTACGCCGTCAAATACATCCGAGTAATCTTGATACAAACGATTCTCTATAGCATGCCCATCCACGCCAGACACTGCCAAAACCAATTGAACAACATTCAACTCAGTAGGTACACGAATCTCGGCCTAGTATAGGCGGCGAAGTGACATCAGCCACAAGAAAATCCAAAATGTACTCACGTTTTTTATAAACAACTTTTAAGTGACAACGACCTACAACTTTAATTTCATTTCCAGAGTAGCCTCTCAAACGAATAACCGATGTATGTAAATCTTGTTCGAGTATCCCTAGTCTGTGTAAAAAACTTCTCGGCAAAACATTGACATCGGCCCCAGTATCCAACTTAAATTTGATTTTACAAGTATTAATCACCAGATCTATAGACCAATCGCTCAAAGAATCAGAACAATGGTCGGTCGATTCTCCTGCCTGGATTTCATGCACATTGCACATTCGAGAAAAATGATCAAAATTATTACATTTTAAGCACCTTCTACCTGATGCTGGACACCTTGAATCGTTATTATGAGCTAATCCACACATTATACAACACTTTGGTTCATTTCTAAACATCCACGGTTGTTGTTGTTTAGCACCTCTCGTGGAACCGGTTCCCGGTCGCACCGGACCGAAGTTGCGGCGCGATGGCGCGGCGCGCGGCGCGGGCGGCGGGTAACTGCGGCCCCTGCCGCGAAATTCGCCTTGATAACCGCGCGACCCTCTTCTCGATATCCAGTTTACTTGATTCTGCAATGTACCCTCACTTTCAAATATATTTTGCTGGTTGTCCCTGCTAATTGCATAAGCCTGGTGTTCGTTTGATTCCTTTTTAATAGTCCCTGCCTGCAGTCTTGAAATTTGAGCCACGTTGCATATGTCCATAGACTTTTTAAGTGTTAAGTCTGGCTCCCGCAACAGACGTTCCCTTAATGCATCTTCCTGTATCCCGCATATGAGCCGGTCCCGAATCAAATCATCCATCAAAGTACTAAACTCACACGCGCTGGCTAATTTTTTGAGTTCAAACGCATATTGTTCAATGGACTCGCCCTGCTTTTGATTTCTAGTAAAAAATTTATGCCTTTCTATCGTGATGTTCTTTTTTGGCAAGAAAAATGAATCGAATTTCTGGAGGACTTCTTTGACATCGTTTGATTTCTCTTGAAATTGCGCATAAACCTCTCTGCATTGATCTCCAATAATATGCAAAAGTATGCTTATCTGCACAGCACTACTTTTTTTTTCCAGCTCACACGCGGCGAAGTAAATAATAAAAGCACTTTTCCACTTCTCCCATTCTTTGGATAAGTTTCCTGACGTAACATTGTCCAAATTATTAGTAAAATTAAATGCCGGCGGCGGCGGTAAAACTGCTTCCATAATTAAATATAATATGCAGATGCCCACAAATAAAATGTTCTCACAATAATCCCTACAGTACCCACTACTGTATTCACTTTGTCACGGAAATTTTATTATTTTACTATTTTAACCGTCTGCGCCATGTTGTGTTATTATATTAGGTACACGTAAATCAAACAAGATGCTCAGATTCAGACTGCCCTAAGTACTTTATTATAATACCCACAAATGCACAATACTTAAACTACCTACAGTTTACATGAAGCATTCTTAAATAGGGAAGTTGTAAAATATACAAATGATTTTATATTAAAGTATAGCGTGTATAAGGAAGTCAAAGAAAGGAAGGAAGAAGGGTCAAATTGGGGACGTTTTGGAAAAAGGCCAGGTCAAGAGTACCCGAAAGCGACGAGCATGTATGAAGAGATTAATGAATGTGCATGAAGCGAAAGAGGTATGTCAGGATCGCAGCAAGTGGAACAAAGTAGTCTCTGCCTACCCCTGTGGGAAAAAGGCGTGACGTTATGTATGTGTATAAAGATTTCATGTCAACATTTTTAAAAGACTTGAGTATCAATTAATTACTCGTGTCAGCTGTCTTAAAAATGTCGGCATCTAATGTGACACATGAAGTAAAAACGAGTCTGAAAGTAACCACATTTCCTTGACTTTTCAAAGAACTCTATTACGTATTCACATCAGCTTTGATATTTCAAGACATTTCCTGTTTAAAGAAAAAACACAATCTCATTACACGTAAAGGCCCGTATAATGAAGAGAAAAACTTCCTCAAACATCAGATGGGGTCCATTCATGATGCAGTATTTTTTTTATGGCTCGAAATAAATTTAAGCGTCAGCCATTTAATCGTTGACTCGGCTATCAATTTCGTGTTCCACCGCTCTTTGTAAAATGTAAATACCTTAAATACCCAACAACGAAATTTCAAGAAATGTAAGCGCTGGAATTTTAAGACGCTGGGTTATCCCAGGTTTTGTGTCCTAAGACGTAATTAAAATGTGCTCTCATTAATTTATATTCATTGACCAGATCGATTTCGTTTCATTAATATTGTATGATTATTTATATCATGCTATGACAAACATCATTAAGCAAAATAACTGACGACTTAAATCCTAAGTGTCCAACAAATCACAAAACCGTTCCTAGTATCTTGCAGGGCCATTGAAATATTAAATTGCTTATTCTCGCTTGAAATCGGTTAAAGGCATAGGTTCCTCATAAAATCGCAGGCTTATTGTATATTTCACATCCTTTGTTTTTAGTTTTTGTGTTATTCCGTCAGTTTAAGCGTATGCATTGTAATCCAGAGAATAGCGTGAGTGATAGCATAATGTGGGAGATTTATAGCCTTAAGTATCTTTAGGATGGATCAAGGAAAGTTTCGGAGATAGAGTTATGTCTGTTGTTATGGGCTCACATAAGAAGGTACTGTGATTCTCTTTTGGTAAATCATTACATAAGCTGTACACTGGCATACTGTATACATAATTGAAAACGCGAATGATGTACAAATTGAAAAAACAAATAAATCAATTATGATAAATAAACAAAATCATTATGTGTCTACTAAATCAAAAGATAAGCATAAAAATTACAGATATGTATACCCCATCTTAAAAAGAAGGTCAGAAAGAATGGTGAAACGCTTTTACAAGTGGGTCGACCCTTCAGATTTTAATTAGGAAGTTTTGTTAAGTTTAATAATTTGCCAGAAAATTAGTCTGAGGGAAACTCTAATTAGGTCGTGTACACAAAGGACGGCACGGTTTGACGGAAATGTGAAAAGGATGACGAAAAGACGGCTTTGCGCCTTTTTATTCGACTATAAATAAATAAACCAACGGGTTGCTTACCTAGAACGCAGAAGTTCGAGCGGTGACGTCGAATAACCTACATTTCCATGACATACGATGTAAACAGACGTTCAATGGAACGATCCTGAATTATTGTTCGCATATGTGGCGCCCAACGTGGGGCCTTTTTGACACGTGGCACAATGGGCTGAAAGACGTCAAGGCGTTATCGGTGCCATGAAATAAATCGCACCAGACGTTGAATGATTCACCTCGCTCACTTGGATAACCGCGTCTCATGGTAAACTAAAAACTAAAACTATAAATTATTAAAGAAAGACAAATTTTCAGAAGTGGAATTTTGTTGTCTCGTTTTTGTTTGCTTGATAGCTACTCGGAAGGTTCTTTGTTCTATGCTTTTCTTTACAAATGCTGCCTAGTCCACCTACTAAAACAAATAAACATCAACGTACCCTCGGGTATTATACACCGATGCTTTTTTACTGTTCCGAAAGTCTATTTTAACAAGACTAAAACCAACCTTTCGTTTTGTGAGCACAGTTATATAGTAGTATTAGCGACCCGCCCCGGCTTCGCACGGTATATTATGCATGTATTATACATATAAACCGTCCTCTTGATTCACTCTATCTATTAAAAAAGACCGCATCAAAATCCGTTGCATAGTTTTAAAGATTTAAGCATACATAGGGACATAGGGAGGGACATAGGGACAGAGAAAGCGACTTTGTTTTATACTATGACATAGTATAAAACAAATCATCGCTAGCGATGACCTTTTATGCGCAGAAGTATAAAATACGGTATCCGTGGGTGCGCAGATCCCCTCCACGTGACTCGTCATCGCTAGACTTACGTGCCGGCACGTACAAATTACGTTTGTTTTTAAAATTTCAAAGTTTATTAAGCGCTTTCCATTTGTTTTCAATAATAACTTTAACTTGTCTATTAGACGGCGTACTGTTTAGAAAGTACAAATGTGATTGCTTTTTAGAAAACAGCATTTACACAAGAATCTGATGTAACTCTAAATCTAAATGTATACCACGTAAAACTTCGTTCGATGAGGATAATAAGCAATTTACAGCACACTAAGCTGTGTAGGAACCAGACTAATAGTCTAATAGGTTTGCCATCTATGTAGACACAAGAGAATGTCGCTAAGATTTATCAGGGCCCTAAGCCCGAAACATGAGTTATTGAATCAAGACAGATAACACTACGGTCGCAACGATGCTGCTCTTAAACTAAATCGTGGAAATAACTCTGTGAAAGCGAGCTGTCGAAGAGTAATTGTGTTTCTTTCTTGACAAATGAACTGTTTTATCGTAGTTCATTTTATCAAGAAAGAAAGAGACGTGCACTTGCGATGCAAAATGCGGTTGGATCGATCTAATGACAAAGATTTGATTTAAAATCTTCCAAGTGCGAGTAGCACTCGCGCACCGTTGGTCCCGTACAAATTCGGCAAGTGAATATAAAAATACAGTGTTATCCGAGCCATGCCCCTGAGCAAAATTTAGGCAGTGTGAGGTCATTTTAGATTGGGATTATCCATAGACAGACAAAAAATAAGATTTAGATTTATTCCATTAGCTGCGTTTAAGAGCTACCTCCATACCAAATTGAAAATGTCTATGACAACCTGGAAGTACCCCATAAGTTTCATATGACGGCAATTTGTATGAATCCGCCTTTTCTAATGAGTGTATCCTTTGATTTACCCGACTTAAAAATTTGATGTTTTCATAGCTCCAATAAAAACACCAAGAAAACAAGTGCAGTGATATACACGCATCAGCTCAAAGAGCTGCTAGTGTATTATTTTAAATAATAAATAATAATAATAATAATAATAAGGGTTTAAGGGATCGTAGATTTGGTATTAATTTCAACTTTATACGCGTTCCTGAGAAAAAGTGTTTTGTCGCATAGACAGAGACACACAACGAAATGATCTTATAAGAGTTCCTTTTTTTCCTTTAGAGGTGTGGAACTCTAAAAACATGAAAATGTGTTATTTGAATATGCAAAGATAACTTGTTACTTAAAAGGAATTCATGGAGTATTTCGACTTAGTTCAAAAGTGAACTTGTTGCTTTTGAATAGTGCATTTGTTTGATTAGCTCTTGATTGATTGGGTTTAATAAACCGCAACTCAAAACTTGGCAACGTGATCAAAGTTTTATTCGCTTTAATTTGTTCTAAAATAACTTTTTACTCTATGTTGAAATCTATAAGGAATTGGTAGATTGATGACCTGTAAAAGGATTCACTTTCGTACCCCAGGTTCAAACTTTTAAAAATAGCAAAGTTGTGAACTACTTTGGCGTAGACGCCTATAGCTTTTAGCACAAGGAAAGCATTTTCATATAAGACGTGACTGAATCTCCTGAAGCGCTCAGTGTTACTAAAGGATTTGATTTGAAAAATGACACTCAAAACTACGAACTGTCATGGCAGTTCCACTGAAAAATGAGCCACCATTTTCAAAATTCAGCGCACGAAACCAAATAAAGCACAAGATGGCAGTTAAAAACTATAATCGTTAACCCTGTAGGCTTATTGTCTAACTCGCTCGCAATCGCCATCGCGTTCATTTTGACAGTCCATGTATGGGCTGACAATTGGCATCGGAATCAGCTAGCTGTCACATTCATACAAGAACTGTCAAAATGAACACGATGGCGATTGCGAGCGAGTTAGGCAATAATAAGCTTACAGGGTTAAAGTTGGCAGGCCTATTCATTTTGACACTACTTAACGGCCTTACCATGACGTTTTAATGCGATTCGATTCCGAACCAAATCTGGATCGTTCGCTGTCAGATCCATACTTTAAGTATCAAAAATGACAGCTAAAACGTAAAATTGAATCAGAATTGTATCACATTAACAGCCTTATTCATAAAAAGTTAGAGGCTCGCTATAAGCTCGCTATAGGACCGATGCAAAAAAACATGATTCATAAACGTCAATTAGCACTAATCAGTCCATCAAGGGTCTGTTAAGTCTTCCGAAAGTTAGCGGACCGTAGACCCTACTTTATCTCCCTGCTAACTCACAAAATGGCCGCCACACATGTGAACAGCTGATTTTGGCAAGAGCAAAACCATACGCAAGACAGTTTTTTTGTTTTAAGTTTTTATTCCCTCCGGGAAAGGTAAAGGAAACTAGATCTACACTGCCTAGTCTGTCGTGTTAATTCGTTGGTTTCCCGCTAATTCGCTGCCAATACTGTCAATTTTTTTTTTAATTCACTAAAAGGCCATTTTTGGTCTATGATTTGTCAAGGTGACAACATAACGCGTCTAATCCATCCATCAGCAGCTCACTAGCTAACAGACTGCTAGCAAGCGTTTATGAATCATACTTTTGAACAACTGTCAAATAAGCTTGATCAGTCTGTTAACTAATCGACTGATCAAACCTTAATTAAGGTTTTTTTATGAATAAGGCTGTAAGACGTCAGGTAAGGCCCCTGGATTAGCAAATAAGTCGGTTATTTAACTCCACGTTAACTCTCTACAGCGCAAACCCACATAACAAACTCAAACAAACGCTTCGAAGTTAAAATATATAAGATCAATAATTCGCGAAGGTTAACTTATTGACTCGAAGTTAAATAAACACCAGAAGCCTCAAGGTACGCTAGCTATACAGATTGATTTAAGCACCGATGGAAGGAAAACTTTTTGATGGAATTACCTTGTGAATATCTTCACGAATTCGATTTATTGGGGCCTGGAAAAAGTAAGATTGACGGTTTTTATGACGGAAGATCTTGTTTGGACCATCGGGAGTAGTTTATTTCTGTTAACCGAGTTTTATACGCCGCCTTTTTCTTGACCTTGGCACATACGCAAATACGGAAACCCTTTATGCCATGGCAATGTTAAATCATTGTGAAATATGGTATCAGCCTTGCAACTGGCCAGTTGGAATAGCGAAGCTGTCTCTCAAAATAGTTGCCAAAGAAAATGCGCGCAATTATTTCAATGTGAAATGTTTGCTAAACATTTTATACCTATGTGTAAGTCGTCAGTTGCAACTTTTTAAACAGACTTATAAAAAATCCATTCATGTTCTAAATCCGAATGTTTTCTTCTATGTTTGTCGGTAGCTTCATTGAATGTGAAAAGATTGTAATTAGTGCTTGGAATAACGGAAAACATAGTTCACATCCGGATACCAGCACCAAATTTTTATATGTTACTAGGCATATTATCTGAACCCCAAAACTGCCGGGAGACAGTTTCTGAGGTGTCTGGGTCACCAGTTATGACGTCATCAAATTGACCGCCGCCGCGTTGTGAAAAATTCAAATTACACCCAACATATGCACCGCACGTGTATATGTGGGGTATCACGTGAAAGCTAGTTAAATATACTATATTTGTGCCTTGAACTGTAATTGCATTAATGTTACCGTTTAAGAGCTATTAATAGAAAAATGATAATCTTGGAAAAATATTACGGACTTTTATTTCTTGCACCAAAACTAAAGACTCCAGACTAAAATAATGTAGTACAATAATGAAAACAGATTATTAAGCTTTATATTACAATTCAAAGTTTGAAAATCGGATATGAAATGTCGAAGTTATGGTCAAAAACTTGACGACGCTGCAGTGTCTAAAATTACGAAAAAAAATTTTTTTTTCTGGAAACCAGCACCAATTTTTTATATGTTACTAGACATATCATCTGGACTCCGAAACTGCCGGGAGACAGTTTCTGAGGTGTCAGGGTCACCAGTTATGACGTCATCAAATTGGCCGCCAACGCGTTTTGAAAAATTCAAATTACGCCCAACGTATGCAACGCACGTATACATGTGGGGTATCACGTGAAAGGATATTAAATATGCTGCATTGTTTTCTTAAACTGTAACTGCGTAAATATGAAAACAACAAAAATAAAGAATAAATAAGACAAATTACAAAAAAAAATATTGCATATTTATTTTTATAGCCAGAGAACCATTTGTATTGGAGAGAAAAATATAGAGTACAAATAATTCTACGTTATTCTTTTATGGTATAAAATTTAAATTATCACAATCAGGTAAAAAAAGACATAGCTATACCGGTTTAAAATAATGCGCGGCGGATGCCATATATTCAAACGACGTCGCCGGCGCGTTTTAAAAGATTTAAATTAGACAAATTACGCAGTGTATATGCACGTATGGGGCATGAAATGAAAATATATTAAAATTTGCTGCATTGTATTCATTGATTATAACTGCGTAAATATGTAAACAACAAAAATATTAGAACAAATAGACAAATAAAAAAAAAAATGCATGTTTATTTTTATAGCCAGAGAACCATTTAAGTTGGAGAAAAAAAATATATGGTTCATATAATTCTACGCTATTCCTCTACAGTATAAAATTTTAATCATCACAATCGGGTATAAAAAGACATAGCTATGCTGGTTTAAAGATAATTCGGCGGCCGCAACAAACAACGTGACATGTCGCTGGTGTTTCAAGTTATTTTTGATGAATTCAATTATTATGTAGCCTCATAAAGGGTAATTTTAAATTATATATTTTTTTTATTATAAATGTAAATATAAATAAATATTATACTTACGCACTTTGGATTTATATAACTATACCTCCTTCTTCGAACAATTAGTATACTTACTACTATTATTACTACTACTATTTAGGTAATTAATATGATAATTATAATAAAATAACCAATTCTAACGTCTCGGTGCAGAAAATTAATAACTTACGTAATAACATTACAATTCATCGTCAGTCATTGTTACTAGGCGCATAAATACACCACCACCGAATCATTCGCGCGTCAAATTTTGGAGCAAACTAAAATTCGAAGTGAAAATATGTAGGTATCTACAGTTTTCAGCGATGGCGGCAATTTCGCGCGCTTTATGTTTTTTCCCTTAACTTCGACATTTCATATCCGATTTTCAAACTTTGAATTGTAATGTAAAGCTTAATAGTTTTTTTTCATTATTGTACTACATTATTTTAGTCTGGGGTCTTTAGTTTTGATGCAAGAAATAAAAGTGCGTAATACTTTTTCCATGATTATCATTTTTCTATTAATAGCTCTTAAACGGTAACATTAATGCATTTACAGTTCAGAGCACAAATATAGTCTATTTAACTAGCTTTTACGTGATACCCTACATGTATACGTGCGTTGCATAAGTTGGGTGTAATTTGAATTTTTCAAAACGCGGCGGCGGCCAATTTGATGACGTCATAACTGGTGACCCTGACATCTCAGAAACTGTCTCCTGGCAGTTTCGGGGTCCAAATGATATGCCTAGTAACATATAAAAAATTGGTGCTGGTTTCGGGAAGAAAAATTTTTTTTTCGTAATTTTAGACGCTGCAGCGTCGTCAAGTGTTTGACCATAACTTCGACATTTCATATCCGATTTTCAAACTTTGAATTGTAATGTAAAGCTTAATAATTTGTTTTCATTATTGTAGTACATTATCTTAGTCTGGAGTCTTTAGTTTTGGTGCAAGAAATAAAAGTCCGTAATATTTTTCCAAGATTATCATTTTTATTTTAATAGCTCTTAAACGTCAACATTAATGCAATTGCAGTTCAAAGCGCAAAGATAGTATATTTAACTAGCTTTCATTTGATACCCCTCATGTATGCGTGCGTTGTATAAGTTGGGTGTAATTTGAATTTTTCAAAACGCGGCGGCGGTCAATTTGATGACGTCATATCTGGTGACCCAGACACCTCAGAAACTGTCTTCCGGCAGTTTTGGGGTTCAGATAATATGCCTAGTAACATATAAAAATTTGGTGCTGGTATCCGGATGTGAACTATGTTTTCCGTTATTCCAAGCACTAATTACAATCTTTTCACATTCAATGAAGCTACCGACAAACATAGAAGAAAACATTCGGATTTAGAACATGAATGGATTTTTTATAAGTCTGTTTAAAAAGTTGCAACTGACGACTTACACATAGGTATAAAATGTTTAGCAAACATTTCACATTGAAATAATTGCGCGCATTTTCTTTGGCAACTATTTTGAGAGACAGCTTTGCTATTCCAACTGGCCAGTTGCAAGGCTGATACCATATTTCACAATGATTTAACATTGCCATGGCATAAAGGGTTTCCGTATTTGCGTATGTGCCAAGGTCAAGAAAAAGGCGGCGTATAAAACTCGGTTAACAGAAATAAACTACTCCTTAACTACTACTTAAACTACTACTTGGTGCTGGTATCCGGAAGTGAAATGTTCCTACCCTTTTCGGACGTAAGGCCAGGCGCTAAATGATTAATTTTGTTCAACGGTGTAGGTCTCAAACGTGGTGCATACTTTTTTTTACGAAAATCGGTAAAAATATTTTAATCGTCTAAGTCAGCCAATAGCTTTATTTCAAGTAAAATATGGAATTATTCATGTGCATGTGTGTGTGTGTGTGTATATTTAGTCTCCATCAGCGTCTCAAGTTTTAATTTCCATGGCGGCAACCTTAAGCGTTTGTGATCATTTTTCGAACCTCCAAAGTAGCAAGTGTCAACAGCACCCGCCCCAAACTAAATTGTCAAGTTCCCACACAGCAAACTTGAAGATATTTCGCGACAGTTTCCTAACGCCAGCAGCCACGCCTCGCCGTTCCATTTACGAGAAAATTACCATGACTTCGGCCAGTCATAAGTATAGACCTCACAGTAACTGTGAATAGACTTTTGTGCGTTTCCGATTTATGGCGGTCAAAACTACGCAACATGGCTTCGGCTAATGGAATTATCTCGCGGCTTTGGTCGACATAATCGAATCCTGTCGAGTTTGTACGGAATTCTGGCAACCCAGGGATACAAAGCGCCTACTAAGGGTGAGGGTAATTAAGCCACCACGCTGGGAATTATTTATGATTATGTTCGAGCTATTTTTTTTAAGGGAAGATGCCTTTGTCAGAAAGCGTTCGAGTCTTAAATTCTAGGGTTAGGTAATTTCTTTAAATGGCTTCTATGATGAGAAGTTTTTGACAGTAGGTAACAGAAAAAAAAAACGATGTATAACTAATCCAGCCCACCACTAATCAGTATGATTCCCAGCTCACTCTCTCTGCCGTACTTAAGCTAAAAGAGGGTTAACCCCGACTAGTCGATTTTGAGATATCATCAAAAAAAGCGGGAATTGATGTCTCTGAAAAACTGTGTAAGATAGAGTGAACTTTTTGAGACAGAAAATTAGGTAATTTTCTCACCTTTCACGTGAACTAATTTCTATTGAAAATGATTATCAATATAATACCAAAAATCCTGTTTTTTCAATTAAGCTAAGCATTTTATTTCTAATGTTAGAATAATTATGACACTAAAACAGGGCTAACCATACCGTAACTTACTTTTAGCTTAGTAATTTCGTATTACTGTCACTACTAAAAAAACTATCATAAAGTTATTAAGCATTGCTTAGGTATAAACAAGTTAAGCTGCTTAACTGTTCTGTAAACAAGTATGATATGGAAAACAGCATTACGATACTAGATAACAAAATGGCAAAGAAATTTTAACCTTTATTTAACTAAGAAAACTTCAAATATATTTTTTTAAGTTATGAATTTATGTAACATTACTTAGCTAAATATGGGTTAAGAAAGTATCACTTGTAGTTAACCCTGTTATAGCTTAGGATGAATTAATGGTAAATTGACGAAAAAAAAAACGTTACGCCGTTACGCCGCCGTATTAATTGTTTACTGTAAACAAAATAGCACTTAAAAGCGTTTCAGCTACTCATGGCAAGTCAAACTTTTCCACGATTGCTAAATCGTGGCGTGAGTTGATCAGGGCATGCAGTATTCGCCTAAATTAAGTAATCGAGTTTTTCGAATACCTACCAATCTTCACACTATTCGAATAATTGCAGATATTCGAATATTTTCAAAATTAATCTAGTCCCAAACTAAACAAGCTCTCGGACCTTTAGGCTCATGAAGGTGAAGCGTGAGATGATTCTGCAGTCCTCTGGTGACACTTGTCCCTATCGGCAGCTCAACAGGCAGATTTCAAAGTCTTTGAAGCGCGATGTACGCTGATTTAATACTAATAGTATTGAAGAAGCTATTGAGCGCAACAGGGGCTCTAAGGTGTTTACCAGGGATAGGTATGAGTAGGTCAAAGCCGGTTGATGAAGTTGAAGACCGACGACGGCACGACCGACTCCTGGATGCGGGTTGTAAACCAGTCCTTAGGGGCTTACAGGCGCTGTTTAGTTCCGTCCTCCACCAACGCCAAAAGCATGGAACAGAAGTGTGGTAACACCTTGCTGAAGAACTATAGACCCATATCTTCTGAGCCATGTTTACAAGCTTTTCAGGGTCATCACAAATCATCTCGCACGCAGGTTTGACGTGTTATCTAGCCTCCCGAATAATCCAGCTTTCGAAAAGGCTATAGTACCGTATACAACATTCTTGCGTTGCTGCAGGTTATACGGAAGACCGAAGAGTATAAGTTGAAGTGTCTGTACAAAAAGCGTACACGAAGCCTATTCCTCTGCAGCGGGGAGTCAGACAAGCAGATGTGAGCTCTCTGAAACTGTTCACCGCTGCATTGGAGGATGATTTTAAGGTTATGAACTGGAAAGGACGATGCATCAACATTGACGGCGAGTACTTCACTCACCTTCGATTAGCCTACGATATTGTGGTCATGGCTGAGACCATGGAGGACCTCAGTGCTATGCTCGCTGACCTCAGCAGAGATTTCGACCGAGCTGGCTTGAAAATGAACATGGACAATGGGTCAGAAGGTTCTTAGGTGGCGTCCGCGAACCGGGAGACTTGCTGTCGGTAGGCCTTCAACAAGATGGAACGACGACCTGATTAAGACCGCGGGATCGCGGTGGATGCGGAAAGCACAAGACCGGTCTGAGTGGGGAGCCTTAGGGAGGGCCTATGTCCAGCCTTATGGGCCTGTTGCCTGGCCTGCTGCTATGGCCTGTTGGGTCTGTTCTTCGCCTTCAACAAGTGTAATCATTCTTTTAGTCAATCACGAACGTAGTAGGTATATGTGCAGTCGTGGAATTTCATTTCCAACCCACCAATGGTTCAATATCGTAGAAGAAAACTATCACTACTACCTACTACTACAGAGTACGACCTCGCCTTAACGTGTCAACCAACAAACAAATAACATTTCAACAATATGGGTTTGAAATGAAATTCCTTACAATACATACAAATAATACAAACCTTGTTCTAGAGTTACTCTATTTATTGGTAAAAATCACATGAAATCGGTTTGGTAGTTTTTAGTTTACAGATAGAGGAAACTGATTTTGATGCTAAGGAAGTAAGTTAAGTCGTTAAGTCCCTATATGAAATTATAATCATGTGAATAATTAACGAAAAGTCAATAGTACAGAATTAATGTCTTACTCGTACCTTTGTGTCCGCACCGTTCCCCGGCTCCCGGCCAACAGAACTGATTTGACCAATCGTGAAATCCGCGTCGCGGAATGCGAACTGCAGATAACTTACTTCTAACCTAGCAATGTGGCTTAACTTTATTTTACCTAAGAATTACTAACAAAATACTTACTTGTCTTCGTTTAAAAGAACATGTGATTGGTCAAAAAAAAAGTTTTACTTAGGTTAAAGAGGGTTAAAGGATCTTAACTGATTTTCAATTGTTTTTAACAGAAGATTTATTGGGAGGTAGCTAGCCTTTAACAGAGTTAAAGGACCTTGACTAAATTTTAGGCTAGGAAAAATGGTTAACTTGGTTTTAACTAAACAAATTATTAAAAAAACCAGTAGATTTCATGAAGTTAAGAGCCTTTTGCCCTCTTATAGACAATTGTTGTGGCTTAACTGATATTTAATTAAGTAAGTCTTAAAAAAAGTGTCACTTAACTGTTTCACGACAGTTTGTATCTCCGGAACGAAGAATGATAGAGATATGTTTCTTGGAACAAAATGTAGGGAAT
The DNA here is from genome assembly GCA_963854515.1 of Pandemis heparana. Taxonomy (NCBI): domain Eukaryota; kingdom Metazoa; phylum Arthropoda; class Insecta; order Lepidoptera; family Tortricidae; genus Pandemis; species Pandemis heparana. The sequence continues at coordinate 12,123,249 of OY978015.1, read as the reverse complement.
TTTGCGCTCCTTAATTTGGCATCCTTAACTCAAAACTGACCAAATGAGGCTTAACCCTTTTTTAGCTTAAGTACGGCAGTCATGTGTGTTACTTATTTCTGTGTCGTAGGTTGTAAGGTTTAGTTTTAGTTTAGTACAATTCTGTACCTATGGGATTCTTGCCTGTGTAATAAATATTATTATTATTGTTGGTACGGGTTTCCGATCACGGGCCCATGGGGACCCGGTCATTTGAAAGGCATTCATGGGGCCGAGGCCAACATGAAGAGGCCTTTGGTACCATATAATATAAACATGAGATGGGCGCAACTATGGAGGTCTATCCCCTAATACACCATGGAGCTGTGCTAGCGGACAGTCCTCCACAGTTGCCAAACTATTGCCTGGTAGGGAATTAATAATAATTATTATTATTATTAAAGCCAGTTTTAAATGTCGGGCCATAAGAGACGCAGCTATACGTAAGAGTGAGACAAAATACATGGTAGCAGAGTAAAGATGATTAAGAGATCACATCGACATGGTTATTAAAGTTGCGAATGATGTCGCGCAGTAATTAGTTTCAGTGTTGATCAAAAGCTTCTGATATTACACTCAACGCGAAGTTAATAAGTAAACAACTTGGCTTAACTAGCGATTAACATCACAAGCCACTAATTTATATTATGCCAGTCTGAAACTTTTCAAGTAACTCAATCCGGTTAAACTTATTTAAACTTAATTGCTGGATTTCTGGTCTGTTTCCTGGATCAAATTATGTCAAGGACAGGTTAGTTGTAATAGCGTGACCGCTATCAGTATCCTGTCGCATATTTACGGAAATAAGCTACATAGCTACATATACATACATACATAAATCACGTCTGTGTCCCTTACGGGGTAGACAGAGCCTGATGTAACAAGACCTAAAGGTCACGTTCAGCATGATTGTGGGTGTATAGTATAGGTGGAAAGAGGAAAGAGTGGAAGCTACATTCAAGTTCAATATCAATTTATTACAATTTTATGTTTGGAAATAAACGAAAATCTCAAGAATGTTACAGGCCAGCGTTTCCCAACCTTTTTCAGCCACGGACCCCTAGGAAATCAAGCACAGTTTTCACGGACCCCATTAATAAAATAAACAGCAAAAAAAATCGGATAAAGTATTTATTTCAGTTATTACAAATACAAAATTACGAGACATATTAGCATTTATGTATGGACCAGAGATGACACCGCGGACCCCCATACTTATACTCGCGGACCCCCAGGGTTCCACGGACCACAGGTTGGGAAACACTGTTATAGGCGATGCGGCTAGCAACCCAGTAGCACATCACTATCTTGATTCCCCTTTATACACCCACAATCATGCTAAATGTGGCCTTACGTTACCTTAGGCTCTGTCTTCCCCGTAAGAGATAAATATCTGCGTTATTTATGTAATAATTTTGTACATTAACTCATAAAATAGGCCTCACAAATGTACACTCTACTATAAAATCAATTTTTTACAAATTTTCAGTAAGTACCTAAGTATTCTTTAAGGAGTAGTTTTTGGATTAGTCAAATTATCATAAGATACACTTATCTAAACAATGTTTATTATAATTACAACAAACCGGATAACTCACGTATAAAAGCCGAAGGATGTGGATGTGTGTTCGTTTCGCTGTAGCCGAGGCGAGCGCTCTCTGAAGAAGGGCTACGGAATAGTCCGAAACAATTGTCGGAGCAATCCTTCGGCTTTTATACGTGAGTTATCCGGTTTGTTGTAATTATGTGTGTCTCACGGTAATTTCATGTTGAAAATGTTTATTATTATTATAGTTTAGTTTAGTTTATTATTCGTTCAATATAAAAAAATACATTAGTTAACATAAAATGTCAAGTAAAGATAATTTATATTGAAGTCTTTAGAAAATTAATTCAAATAAGAAAGATAAAGATAAAGAAAGATATTTAGTAAACGCACGTGGTGTGGGTCGAATATCTTCCTCGATAAAAGTTTAAATTCCTTCCAGTTTTCTTTTACCAAGTCGGGCGCACTGGTGCTGGAATAAGAAAATCTGCCTCTCGAACTACTCCCAACTTACAAGCTACCAATTTCTCGACGCCACAAGTAGGCAATGAAAAAACCTCTCGTATGAGGTCCTAAAAGGCACTGTTTCCAACAATGTAATTTGAGTGCTCCGCCTCGAGGGTGCTTTACCGTTCGTTTCCATGGGTTCGGTGGAGATTACGTGACGCCTTTCTTTCCTTATTATATTCAAAAGCGCGTATGACACTTTAACTCTGGAGGGATTTAATATGTTATACCCCTTTCTTTGGAAACGGGAGCACCGCCTTGTAATAAATTATTGACAAATGAGACACGATAAGATTCGTTAAATCAGGCCGGCGCGGCGGTGGAATGACTGTTCTAATGACTTATTGGCTATTTCGATGGCCCGTTAGGAAATTCGCAATAATGTAAAAAAATATAATACATAAAGAGGTACCTGATTCAGTAACAGGACAAGTTAAGAACACAAATGAGGCACATTTATTACAGTTTTTCTGAAAACTAGCGAACTGAGTAGCGTGCATAATCTGGGCAGCATTAAAACGTTTTTTACCTAATGCAATGCTAAATTAAAACAACGTTTGACTATGCTGCGTAGCTTTATTAGACACTATAGATTAGTCTTACTTAAATTTAGTTAAAAGCGACTAATGTTAATAAGACAGCGATAAAAACTATACAATCTAGGTGTTTTCCATATGAAGCGTCAAAACAATGTCACTTAAAGTGTCCCGCAATCTCAAATAATTTTGCGTTCAGCTTATATTGAACACAATACTGAAACCCGATCTAGTAAATCCGCCGTTGCTGCCTGTTTCAGTGAAAATGCAAAAAGAATCCGATTTGATCCGAGATATTTGACGCTATGGAAGATTTCTTAAGCGACGAAATGCGCCTTTTGTTCTCATCCGAGACGAGGTAAACGACACTGAAATTCGAACGAAATAAGCTTATAACAAATAAAGTGATATGAATTAATCAATACCTAAAATGTGGAAATTTGTTTTATTTAACAACTAACAGTTGATAAAATTTAGATGTTCTAGTCATCTTTATTGACTTGTTACATGCCAATTTTAACCAATCCCATTAAGCCAACTAAACTAAAGCTTCTTTCTATAGTGGTTTCAGAATCAAGAGGCCAACGACAGAGCGAGGAAAGAGCGACGAATGACACCACTAAACTGGTGTCTATCGAAGCAAGATGGCGTGGGTCCCAAGAGCGTTTACGACACCGTCGTATAGTCATATAATAGCTGTAACAAACAAATACACAAATAAGAACACTTTGACTGCAGGCCTGTCTAACTCTTTGCGATAACATTACCCGTGTACTTCGAAAACCTGACTGCCTCAGCAACCAACGGCGATACGGGTTCTCTCTTCATTGAACGGTAGCTACGCTCATTGTACAGCGGTTAATTGGCAACACACGCAATGTATTAGAAAATGGTTCACGCACCGCCGGTCACGCGTAGCGGTGGCCAGGCCCTTAGGCGTGAAGCGTAATGTTTGAGGCCTGTATTACCTTATGGGATAAGCTTAAGTGCGGCAGGTCATGCGCGAAAAGCTATTTAGTGGATAAGTACACGTAGAATACAAACATTATTAATGTACGCTGTTGAACTAAACACTTATTTTCTTTTACATTAAACTTTTTGTGAACTTGTTCATGGAAATACTACTCTCACAATTGAGAGCGCCACTTATAGCGTACCATGGTAAGCGTTTCGTATTGTAAAATTAAGTACTTATTACATCCATTTCCGTTCTTTCATCTGAAAATACTTCACTTACTTTTATACACCTGGGGTCTAAAAACTAGCATCATCTAACTAATATTATAAATGCGAAAGTATGGTTGGATGGATGGATGTTTGTTTGTTACTCAATCACGCCAGGACGGCCCAACGGATCAGGATGAAATTTGGCACATAGATAGAGAAAAGTCTGGAATAGCACATAGCTTACATTTTATCCCGGAAAATTGCGTAGTTCCCGTGGGATAGCGATAAACGAATTCTTTGCAGACGAAGTCGCTGGCAACAGCTAGTTATTCATAAAAGCTTGTTAAGCAACTGTTCACTAAACTTTGTTAACCTCTTTCTTACTAAATATAGTGCGTTAGCAAATAAATAGTGAAGTATTTTCTGCCCGAAAAAATGTAGTAAGAAATTACTTTGGCGTTGAATTATACCGACCCAACTTTAGCTCTTAATTGCATTTCGCATCAGCAACAAAACGAAAAGATTCCGCGCAAAATCTATTTAAAAAGCATCTTTCACTGTAGTCGGTGCATGCTAATGTGCGTATATCGCGCTCGTAAGTACTAGTTGGCGCAACAGTAACCCATGCATCTCTGTACTGTCCCATTGTTGAAGCAATCACATCGATTTTAGCGTAACTGCAAATGAATTGAAGCTCAAAGAGAGTCCGCATTGCGCTCGAATTGATTTAAGTTGCGCTCCACAGCATCTGAACGACATTAATCACTGTTAATACCTTCCTTGTTATGCCTGGAATATACGCAAAACCATTTATTCAAGGAGCAAATTATTGAACATAATGGTAGCGATGAAGAATTATGAAATACGGGCCGGCGACGCCTGCCTGCGGTCTTTCGGGAAGTTTTTGAAGAGAAAAATTAAGTAAATTTTTACGTTTCAGCAGTTCGTTCGTTTTATTTGTTCAGTACCTGTAGTTGTTTGAAACGAATTAAATGGTAGTAATTTCTGTTTAACAGTCACCATAAGAACTGCTAAGTGCGATAAGCGAAGAGACTTTTAATTAGTTTGGTTGGTTAGAAGGAACCAACGTGAGAAGCAACGAGAAAAACATTTTGTAGTGGAAATTTACAAAGCATTTTTAGCAAAAAGACTAGATAAAATAGCCAAATTTTAGTTGTATGTTGTTGTTAGTTATTTAGCAGTGTTGGCAGAGTTAATGTGATAATTTAAGGAGAAATACCGGCTAATGACTAAAATTATTCCATCTGTCAGGGTTTTACAAAGATTTGGTTCTCTGTACAAGTTTCAATCGCTGTCCGCAAAAATCCGACTGCTAGCAATTACTTACCTACACAGTACAAAGAATCGTTGAATGATACAGCGAGTAGGTAATTACCTGTAACAACAACAAAATACTTATAAGAAAACACATTAGTTAAGAAAATGATGATTATAAATAACCTATAAAGGCACCATTAATTATATCAGGGCAACGTTGCTTTAGTAAATTGTTATTTGAAGGAACACAATATTCTTGAAGTTCGCCTCTTAAAGGCCGTCCATGAAAATAAATTACAGTGAAAAGTTTAAATGGTAGCGTTAAAGACTAATTACTGACACAAGTGTCCTTAACTGAATTTGAAGGGACGTTTTTAGAAGACAAAGAAAAGATAAAAGAAAGGACATCGATTATGTCTTCATCCGCGATCGTAAACAAGATAGGGACTTTGGAAGTTTATGACGGAAATATGTTGTTATTAGCTTTGACAGAGTTGCTTCGAATAAAAAGTTATAACGGACGCACAAAAAGGTTATTAAATTATGAAACTTTCTGTTTGACGGACGCACATTTTGCTGAATTTTAAGGAATCCTTTGAGACTATCCAAACAGCGTAATTTGTGTCACATTGTTGCTATGTCTATTTCTTCTGCACCTTACTAGGGAGAAAGAGACACACGCAGCTATAAAGCAAGTCACGGACATCTAGCCGCGTAGTAAAATATATGTCTTTCATATTATTTTCCGAACCTCCACCCGAGCTGAATTTATATCACCCTTCAACACGGACCTATGTCAAGATTTGTCATTTTCCTCAAATCCTATTAGAAGTGTCACCGACAACTGTGTCACTTATTCAACATATGACTACTGATTTATATCATGGATAGGCAGGTGCGAAGTAATTTTCTAAAACTATCAAAGTACCTTTAAATAACAATGAATTATATATACACTGTGTTTCGTATTCATCGTAAGCCGTGTTTACATAAAGTCGATGTTCAAAGTGAACGAAGTAAAACTTAATTTTGGATCCAAAATTACGATGAAAATTGTACAGGATTGTTCTGTCAAACTAATTCACTCACTAGTATAATTAAGAATTAAATAATTCAGAATAATTCTAAAACTAATCCTAAACCTTATCATTAGTGGCATTTGCGTCTATTACTAGTTAGGGTAGGTTAGGTTAGTTTAGTTTTTAGTTTAAGTTTCCGCTTTAGTTGCGGCCACCCGGGCCAGAGGGACCAGGCTGAAAACCAGCGTTGAAAATTATCTCCAGCATGTGCTGAGCCCGGTACCCATTGCCAAGCGATCGGAATTTAGGTTAAGTTTAAATATTATTATTATTTTTTAAGTTTTTTAATTGTATTTACCTAAACTCATGTATGTTGGCAATAAAAGGTTTTTATTTATTTTATTTTTTATTTATTACAGAAGAATTATGGCGATTTCCTGTGGCTATATAAACCAATAATGCGACAACCACATATACAACTAATACACTACGGTAATAGTTACACCTATAGCCTTAGGCTTAGTTCCTGTGAAAGTAGTTATAAGGGTGGTTATAGGTATAAATTAATTAATAAATATAGTCTATCTCAAGCCTGTCAACAGAAGTTTGTGGTGGTTGTTATCGAGTCGCCTTGATGTCGCTTCTGATGTCAGCAAGTGTCTATTAGCCCCAAAGCAAATTAATAGTGCTGCTGCAATCAGAAGCAGTTAAACGCATTTTTATATATGCTTAATAACTGACCGAAAATGCTAATGACAAGACGTTGAACTACAAACCGCATTTTTATACGACAACTTAGGCGTGTATCAGGATCATAAAAAAAGTTGTAAAAACGCCCTTACTATTTGATAGCCTACTCCAGTATTCCGGTCGCCGCGGAAACATCATTAAGATTGATTAAAGAGAGAAGCAGTGCCACTATACTTCACATAAACTGTGCGTTTTCCAGCACCTACATCCACGTAGAATTTCAGATTAAATGTAGCACGAAAGGCTCCACAAAAATATGTAAAGATGAAGTAATATCCTGTCTACACCAAATATAAAGTCCGCAAAATGTGAGCGACCAAGCTCAACCTCGGGACGCGAGGGAAATACTAAAAACTTCTTTACCGCCGATTTCAAATCGTCCGTGAAATCTCAATATCGGCTGGGATGTCAAGTCGACTTGAAATAGGTACGAGCCGAGACGCGTCGCCGAGTTCTGACATCCGCCGACGTTCTAATGCTCTATTCCACGTCTCCATGCCCCCGATGCAGACTGTTCTTACCATACCCCCCAACTATCCAACTTTGTGTAAGAATAAATTGCAAACTTTCAACGAATTTCACTCACGCCACGCTTCAGCTTTACGATTTAATAAAACTCGATTTCTGCACGTACCTTGTTGCAGTAAAAGTCTCTTCTGTAATAGAATTTGGACTAGCGAGATTTATAGCAGACTGTGAAAAGATAAATTGAGGAAAGTTTCAAAGATCGCCACATGTTTTACAATCGAATTCAAAAATCTGGTGAAAGTTTACAATAAAATCGCAAATGTACCTACTATACTATACTTATTACGAAACGCTCGCAGGAAGCAATAACCGACCGTTTGAGCAGTCGGTAGCGATCACCGAAGTGTTTGGTCCGGTCACATCTATTTATAAATCCACTAGGTACCTATAGCAGAAAACGTTCTGGGCTTAATGTTTCCTCCCCTCGGGCAGCGATTCGATGAAATGCCGACATTTATTTTTACAGAAAGCACAACTAAAGCGGTCTTCATTTATATTCCGTTTTCCAAGATATTGGTTCGGCAATCTTCCATAGTTTATAAAAGAGAGGGCGGCGGTGGGTTATTAAAACATGATCCGTCTTTCAGACTTATGATAGAAAATTTATAATTTATTTTCTCGGAATAGTTTGACCTACATTTTGTACCCATCTGGGTACACGTTCGTTAAATTAAAATTTGATTACGGATTCAACTTCAGATGCTTCAAGCACGTGGGCTTTTAATATAACGAAAGAAAATAGAAATAATTTTGTTTTAATGTATAACGAAGTCGTTGTTAGAAGAGAAAGCTTGTGTCACATTTATAAATTTGTGGTTATGGAAAAAGACGACATAAAGCCAGAAATTAAATACAATGTAATTAGAACAAAAGCACAGGAAAAAGACAGTGGAATAGCAGGAAACGCCTTCGCAAAATTCAAGACGCCAACGAAACAGAATGACAACGAAACCGACTTAAGGATTAATATTTGATATAACCATCCCTCACTGCTAGACTTTAGCGTTGAAGCGAGGAAAATCACAAAGGCTGACATCTTCAGGTCTTACTGAGGCGAAACGTAAGCACAATAAGAAATATTTTACAGTCAAAGAGGCTCCCAGTCGCCTGTCACGTCTGGGATGACAAGGAGTCGCATGTTTCTATTTGTCACCGCGATACTGCGGCTCCGTGATTCTCATGAGTTTAGGACTATTTATGTTGGTGTTTGATAAGAGACCTAGTGTCTTCTATGTTATCTAAACAGTCGTTTAGTTTAGGTATCCTTAATACATTATGACATCCGTCATTAATAGTTTACTTCTTTATGCGTAACCGTAGGATGTAATGGCATGGTGGCTATGGCTCTTTTCAAGTTAGTACAACTCACAATAATCAATTGATCTCGAATATGAGAAAGTCCATCCATTGTCCAGAAAATCATTACAAATACTTTTTCCTATATTAGCTTTTAAAGTATAGCAAATATCGTCTCTATTTAATCAAAATAACTGCGAGGCGCTTTAGTATTTCTATTTTGTACGTTTTCATTGTGATTAAATCTATAGAATTCCAGCGAAATTTCGTACAAGAATTCAAGATACGGCTGACCGCAACGTAATTACTGTTTGAGAAAGCATTACTCAGTTATTAGGGGGTATTAAAGCTTTAGTCAAACAATTATAATTTAAGTCGCCCACGTAGACGGGCACATTTTGGTCGCTTTTCTAATTATTTAGGTATTAGCTTATTTGCCTTAAGTACAAACAAATGGGTAATTTACAAGCGTGACAGTGAACATAATTCGTTTTATCTATGTTTTGTAACAACTAGGCATTCGTGTGCGTGGAATACAAAACCCAACGGGGATATTAGAAAAGAGGAAGTGCAAAGTTATTTTATAAACTTGTTAGTAGTTTAGTTCGAAATAGGTCGTATTATAAATGGATGTGGCAGGGTTCGTTTGTAACATTGAGGAAGAACTGTTGTTGACGCAAATGTGAACGTACTTTAAATAAAATTTGTATGGAGTATTAACGTGTTTTAAAATGATGATTATGCCATTAGGTTGGACAGTAAAGTTACTCAATGCCTTTATTAGATAACAAGTAAGAAGTAGGTAAGAAGTAGGTTTCCACTCCGCTAAAAAAAAGGCAAGAAAGCCTAATGAAACCAGTATTGCAGTAGTGAATCTAAGGACTGTATTTTCTGAAAATAACTGATAATACAAATTTAAATAATTATAATAAATTCGACAGTCCAGCTAAACTTAACTTTTTAGGAAATTGATGTTTGGTAATTTCAGCAATAAACTTCGCGTGAAAAACATCTATGGGTCAGTAACGGGTCATCTACATATCTATCTCAAAAGTAAGACCTTGTCAATACTTGGAGAGCGTCCAAACAATATGAAAGGGCTGCACGAAGAAAGGAAAAACATCATAAGTGTCTTCTGTCATTAATAACCGCCGCCTGTGATTGGATCTGTCAATGAAGAAGGATTGAAATAATTTGTATTTGTGATTTTCTGGGGACAATAGCTATTTCTGATGCTTGCGTCATTGCAAGAAGGGCTGAAATTTGCTTAAGACAATTTTTTTTCGATGTTTTCAATGTGTTGTAGCAATTGCGTATCAATAGGTACCCATAATTAACGGTAATGTTTGGAAGTATTTCACTTAAGTGCTTCATTAAATCTTTACTACAATTTTGTTGTTACTTTACTGCTGCACAGATCCAGTTTTCCAAGTTTTACATAGTTAAGAAGATACGGAGTTTAAGTTTGTGACATAAACTTTGCTCCACATTTTCAATATCTGCATTGCCTCAAAAGATTTGGCCGAGCCAGCCGCATTGTGAAGTGATGCGTACTGAACTACGTTGGCGAAAGATTGCGTCGCATGCGATATGGATGGGAAGCCCAATGACAGATGCCGATCTAGAATTGGGTTATACGAGAAAAAGAAACATGTTCGCATACTTAATGTAAAAAAGGAAGATGGCTTTAAAACAATAAAGAAGTAACACCGTGGAGCGAAATAATGAGAAATTGTAATGGAAAAGAGGAATCGGAGCGGAATAGATTAGAAAAAACAAACGAAAATAATCGCCAGGTTTACGTTTAGTGGATATATGTGGAGAAACGTCCGTAGAGCCCAGTGATAGTTAATGAGTTCCCCGTTTATGTCAAATACCTAGGATTACCTGAAATTAAACTTAAAGAACAGGTTAATTAAAAAGCTTCATTAGATAAAAGTGAGCGAACAATTTGCATTTTGCGCTCATCCTCGGGCTTACGGTGGAAAAAAAGGGTAATATTTCGTTGCCAAGACATTTTTCTAATTTAAGGGGCAGATATGGCGACAGGAACATCCGTCAATGTCTATTTCGGCGTTCGCAATGGCGCAGAAAGTAAGCTTGACTGAAAACAAACGCAGTTGTCAGAAAACAGAAAAATAGTCTTCACGCTACTTATCTCTGTTTATCGCAGACGTCCAATTTAATTTCCCTTTTGTTGCATGTTTATTTGAAATCTATTGATTCTGTCAGTCGGAGTTGATCGGAGTAGGTATGTCACGGAGTTCATTTTTTAGTTATTAAGAAGCGTAAAGTTGGTGTTGGTGTTGCATTCAATTTCTTCACTCACGGCGATATACACAACAAGGCATAATTACCCAACCCACCCACGTGTATGTGCAATACCATTAAATTGAAAGGGGGACTCGACTAAGCTTTTTTAATTATATCTAAGCGTGAAATTTAAGCAATGGAATGTAAGCCTCAAAAATTATAGTCATATTGTATTAATTTACCGCGTTAAAACAATGGAGCATTGCCTAGTTAGAGTTGAAATAGCACATCTTTAAACGTAGATAAATTAGCTTGAATGTGGTGTAGACTGTGACTTGGCCCGGTCATAGTGGCCCATTGCAGGTCCAGATGCAATATATCTCGGGCTAGTTAGTTTTTGCAGTATAATTTCCTAGGAAACGGAGAGCCGGCCAAAACTGACGGAGGTGGCACGGAGCCAAGCTACCTTTCGTCTGCAAAATGGGTCACCCGGGGGAATTTCATTATTGAAACTATTTGGCGATTAGTTTACTTTCAAATTTATGCATGAATAAACGATGTGGTTAGACTAAGTGTAACTTTGAAAATGGTTGTCTTACAAAACTTTCCTTCGTAAAAGTTTAGATAAAACATAAAGTATGAAGTTGTGAACACACATTTGCTTTCCTTCTGCCGAATTTTACAACTATGGGTTTGGTCCCTAGCCAAGATAGTCAGGTATGTCATGTCATTTTCATTTACAGCTCTTCATTTACTAATAGCTACCGTGCATTAAACAAAATCAATGAAGGCAAAACTCGCGACTCACGGATATTTAATCGACAGGCTAAACTTCTTCGTCCACCTTCCGCCTAACTCCGTAATAATAGCGGTCTCCTTAATTTAACTTGTTGAAGAGAAAAAGAAACTCATTCAGAGTTCGCAGTTTCCAAATTAAGTTTCGCGAAATGTGAGAGCCAAAACCAACAATGGAACAAAAGATTCCAATTCAATGATGGGGGCGTGACGCAGAGTTTGCACAAATTTTATGGAGCAAGAAAACGATAGTGCTCGTATGAAAAGTGGGGATGGATAAAATAATGGGCGAGCCGAGAGAAATTGCGCGATAAATGCGGTGACGAACAAATTGGTAGACACGTGAAGCATTTAAGTATTAATGTCGGGAACAGCTCTGGAGTTCTTCGTGGTCCGGTTTTGTAATTACTCTTGGCAATAGCAATTGCGAGAAAATGCCAGCTCCATTCAGGTACCGTTGCGTTTTCATCTAAAAGCGATTTGAGTTCTTAGTTATAAGCAGTTAGAGTAAGATGCCACATTTGGAGCATAATCATTAAAGCTTCAATAATATGAACGCAGAAGCAGAGGGGGTGTACACCTAGCCAAAATTGGCATGGATGTTGTCATCATCAGTAAAAAAGTTGTGTTCTGAAAACTCCCATATATCGCGTTTATATTTTTCTACGGTGGCAACATCACAAGACGCTCGCCGCATCGACAACTCGGTGGATGCGCTCCGTGCCTTTAAATTACCTTCTACTGATTTTCTCCTTAATTTCCCTTTGTTTTCTCGTGCACATGTAATAAAAACCTCCCCTCTATAGCTACATATTGTTATTATAATTTTCCTTTAGCTCCCTTGACCTAGGACAACTAATGTAAGTACGTGAAGTGTTTTGTGATGTGTTTCTGCTCTTGTTAATTGGTGAGTTTTTATTTCATATAACTTTTATCCTCCTTTTCCTCAAAACGGTCAAACGTAGCCCTAGAAAAGGATAGAACCAGAACTAAATCAGTGCCTGTAAAGCCTGAATAAAGAACCTGAAATTGAGTAACAAGGTGGTTTTGGTTTTGAACGTGGACCTTCACGAAGTTACGCCTGATTAATGTTTATTTGGGCACAAACGGTGCATTAAATCAACTGTGTCAATGACAGTCAGGACCTATAGTGTTGCTAAATTTCCGATAAGGTGCGAATGGTACGATGAAAATAAAGGATTTCTTTATAGAGATGGAGCGGAATGAAATCCCAAACGATTAAATATCCGCTCCGGTGGACAAAAAGATTCGGTACGGCGATTTTTCTATCCGTATTTATGCAACTCGTTCGGACTTTATGAATTTCCAGGAAAATGGAATTAAACTTTTCGTACGTGACGTTCCGATTGGCAGTCTGGAATTTTACTTTAATATGCAGAAAACGTAAAGCAGTTCGCTTGCAATATTGACTGAAAATTGAAAAGTTCAAAGTTAGATCCTTATCATAGAAAGTCTAGAATTTTCGAGGTAGGTACATAAAAATAAAATTAAAAAAAAAAAGCCGTGGTAGCCTAGTGGTTTGACTTGTGGCCTCTCAAGCAGAGCGTCGTGGGTTCAAATCCCGGGCTCGCACCTCTGAGTTTTTCGGAATTTATTTGCGAAAATTACATTTGTAATTTGCCATGAGCTTTTCGGTGAAGGAAAACATCGTGAGGCAACCTGCACACATCTGCGAAAAAATTCAATGGTGTGTGTATAGGCCAAACCCTTCAATACACTAAGGAGGCCTATGCCATGAGGCACGCCGAATGACGCGACAATTTAATAAATAAACGACAATAACAACAACAACAACATGTTCTTACTGAAATTGTAGCGAATTCGGAATAAAAAGGCTTATAATTAAATAAAAAAATTATACATCATCATCATCAGCCCGTGTCAGTCCACTGCTGGACATAGGCCTCTCCCATCTCTCCCATAGCACGCCATTGGGCTAAATTTGATACATTAAATTACAATTAAATTTGACCATACCAACCTATAGATATTTTTATTCTATCTTTAAAAATGATGCAGTTTTGAGAGAGAGAGAGAGAGAGAGAGAGAGAGAGAAACATTTATTTACACACATTCGATACACTGAGATACGAAACAAGGAGAAATACAATATACTAAGGTGTAAAATGGATCCCACTCAGCATAATGTTGCGGCAAGCCGCAACGCTGTTTTTCAGTGGGACCCAGATAAAACTATAAGGGCAGTTCTCCGAGACGAGCCGTTTTAGGTGACTTTGACTGAATTTTTCGACTAACTTTTTTATTGTATCACCTCAAAATCTAAATACAGGCCCAAATTTAAAAAATATTAGTACTAAAGGCCTTCTTGTAAACCTGTTAGTTAGTGAGATATTTAAATCACCGAAATCAAACATACTCACCGAAATCAAAATTCAATAAGACACTTTCAAAAGCGTAAACAAGCGACAACTTGGCTGATACATACTTCTATAATCATTTTATTTGTCTTTAATCATTTTCATGTGGTCTCTATTATTTATGCGTTGCTTAATAGAAATACAGTTGCTTTATAGTTGGCTCCGTACGGTACTAGAGGGGCGAAAGTGTAGGTACCGGAGGATCAAAAGATCCCGGGAAAGCATTGGCTGTAGTTAGCACAAAACATGTCGTCGTGAGAATTCTTGGGGTAGGTCTTCTTACATCAGTGAACGTTTTCTAGACATAATAATGATGATGAACATCAGGTTAATCAGTATCGATCAATGATATTACATATAAACAGGGAGTAGATAATGTTACTACCGCGCCCGAGTTGAAGATGCTTAAATGACCCAATTGTCTAATGTCCCTATCAGTTTACCTCAAACAAGCCACAGTATGAGTAGTCTGTGACCATAGAAGAAAGAGTCACATACTACTCATACTGTGGCTTGTACACTTGCTTATTACAATTTTGTAATAGAAAAGCTACGACCAATAATTGCCAAGATTTCATGGTATGAGTGAACTGTCTATGTCAAATTTTGGCGACACCGTTTTCCCTAGCGAAAGCGACTTATCCCAATTCTACTATATCTCTTTATTCTGTGTCTGTGTCAGTCAATGTGACAGTTGACAAAGAGAACGTTTTTCAAACCCAATTTACTAGGAACGTAACATTTTGTAATTAAAATCTGAGACACGATTTACAATATGTAGGACCCTGTATAACATTAAACATCGGTATTTCACAAAACCTTCATGTTCCGCAAATAAACAAGTACGAGTAAAAATCTCATAAAGTTTAAGCCAACATGCTTTGCGTTTGTTTCTCGGGGCGGGAATTCATTAAAATAATTATACAAATCTGTCTTCAGAATGGTTCTAGTCTAGACGTAGAAACACGCCAGACACGAATATTTTACAAAATATTTTCTGAGCTCAGATTAATCTAAACCTTTTGTACAAGACTTAAGTGCTTTACAATTCAGACCAAGCACAATCTAATCCATTAATTAACAAAGGGAAATAAAGGGAACCTGTTATAATTCATCTTATTAATATGTATCTATTAAAAAAAACCGCATCAGAATCCGTTGCGTAGTTTTAAAGATCTAAGCATACGTAGGTACAGACATACAGCGGAAAGCGACTTTGTTTTCTATGTAGTGATGAGTATTCTAATCTCAGCTAATTGACGGAAGTTCGGTTGCATATAGTCACACCCAACCCAATCAGCTGGACTGATTTGTATGTTGTAGGTACATACAGTGGGAGACAAAAGCCATTTCGTTAATTTTATCTAATCACGTCTTCATCCCTTAGATACGGGGTAGACAGCGCCTTAAATAACAAGACCTAAAGGTCACGTTTAGCATAATTGTGAGCGTATAGGTGGAAAGAGGAATCACAATTAGTGACGGGTTCGTTGCTAGCCGCATCGCCTATAACGGGTCTCTATCGTTTGCCCGAATTTCATATGCCATAAATGTATTGCTTGCCATAATGGTCATTTGCCATAACTCTTTTTTCTCTTTATTTGTTAATTATTCCGGATTGTTATGAAACAAACCTAACCTAACCTATAGAGTTCTACAGGATTGCCATTACAATGCTCCTGAAAAAATTACGGTTTCAGAGAAAAAAAGGGTTATGGCAAATGATCATTATGGCAAACATTACATTATGACATTTGAAATTCGGGCAAAAGAGGGGCTCCGATATTAAATAAACTAAAAATAGACTTCCCAAAATACTAATTCCACTCAGACGATGTCATGGGCAAAAGCTAGTAGTAAATAAATTACAAACAGCGACTACTACTGAATATTATGTGATCGCGACTCTACCATTAGGTTAACCTTAACATAATAAAGAAAATTCCTTATCGACTAACTTATCAATGCCTAGCCCAAATTCTAGGACAGTTGACTCTATAATACGACGAATTTAGTAAAATGTGTGCTTGTAGCCTTGTGTTGTCTCTGAAATAACTCCAAACTTATTAACAAGAAGATTTTAAAACAATATCATGGTAACTTTGGACCAGCTCCCACCAACAGTGTCAGAGGCTAAATGCTAGCGGTAAAACTTGAACAAGATGGCATCCTTTATCACAAAGATTGAAGATACAATTTGTTTCTACGCTAAGTAATTTGACGATGAATGTTTAATTTACTTGTCAGCGCGCTCCGGATCTTTATTACGTCGTTTACTTTATTAACACGTTTAAGAGTAAGTTCATGAGTGCCACGTAATGTTAAACAAGGGCTGGATAACAACTTGTTAGCATAGTAACAAGGAATTATTTTGTGAAAGCCAAAATCAGTTAGTAATTTCCGAGGCTTAGCGCTATAGGATTAAATTTGGATTCTATTTGACGGTAGTACACGTAAGTGAGACTATTTGACGTGGTCTAATTCTTTTACTCGATCACGGTTTAATGTTATTTCGTTAGGCACAGACGAAACGTCAGCGAAGGATTAGTTTGTAAATATAAGTAAATAAAACAATGTTTGTTGTTTAAATATGGCAAATAGGTACAAGCAGACCTAACTCGGAACAAAATCTGCATCACACATTTTTGGTTGCGCGTGTTGCATTTATTGGGAATCATCATAGGCAGTCGAACTAAACAAGTCACCATAGTTAATGGTCATGAACCTAATAGTGGGAAGGAACTTGGAAATAGATATCAGAAAAAATGCCGTACCTGCTAGGATGGCTTTGACCTTGTCTCAAGCAGGTCTTAAGCGGGTCTTGGGCGCACCTCTGAGTTTTGCGGAATTTATGAGCGAAATCTAATTTGTATCATAAAACCGGCATACACTGGCGAGGCAATTTAATGGTGTGTGTGAAGTTCCCCATCCTCACGGAGCCAGCGTTGAAACTATAGCACAAGCCCTCTCATTACGAATGGAGGCCTGTGGGGCCAGCAGTGGTACGTATAAAGGCTGGGAATTATGAGATGACATTAGCAAGGAAAGGTTAATTTAGTTCGGCTCTATATCGATGACATATTAAAGACAGGCTTACAACAGTTACCATTAAATATCTCCTACTAAAACTACATTGGAGCTGATATAGTCCATAAACGTAACATCGCAGGGACTCAACGAGTTACAAAGAAGTGATTTGTGCCGCTATAAATAGAAGAGCGTTTCCTATTGCTGCTTTTAAGTTTACGACTAGGGTTTTACTAGATAATATTGTCGTAGAACGATGTTATGACAGTCCGCGTCTAGTGTGTAATACGTTTTAACAGCCCCAGTAATGTTCACTGCGACGGTGTCCTGGGTAGCATGCCTGTAAAAATCTCAAAGGTCGATAAAAATTTTAGTATCTGACCGAACTATCCATTGTCAAGTTATTGCTCTTGAATTTGAAGTGTTCTGATAAAACGTGTATTGAAAGGATGAAAGCGAATCTGCTTGTTATCTCCTGGTTGTATGGTTTTACGAGTTTAGGAGTCTTCTTACTCAGTTCAAGTCAGTATCTTTATGGCATAACCTAGAATATCGATTCATACTCGATTCGTACATAACTGAAGCGTACGAAATGTGAACTGTATGATAATTAAGGAAAATGAAATAAGTGTAATGGATAAAATGAGTATGAAACACGAGCAAATCTGAACTCCTTCTTTTACTGCTTCTTCAACAAGACAAACCAAAACTAATAAGACATAACAAAGAATAGTTCAAAAAAGCAAAAACAATTAAAATATATATAAAAAGTATCAAAAAGTAAAGAGTTCGCGACAATAACAATAAGTAAGAATAATATAAACAATACAACGAAGGTACTTTTTATTTCTATAGTAGCAACAAAGATAATAATAGAAAATAACAGATGAGGTCTTTTAAGAGAATTAGCTTCTCAAACACGTTCTCTTCAATTTTAAAAATTTCATTTTCCTTTCCTCCCTGTAAAATGTTTATTATAATTAGGTATGTTTTTGCTGATTGTGTCATCTTATAAATATTTACCAAATTTCAAGTCAATCCAATAGCAGTGGGTTAAAAAAGCTTGCAAAGAACCATTTTCAAGAGATCGATTGCTAGAAACAATAACGTATTGCGGAATTCACATTGTGTGCCAAGCCTTCCAATTACCACAGAAAAGAATTACAAATGGCCGTCCTTTTTCAAAAAGAAGTCGGTATAATGAAACTTTTAAGTGTCTCCTACAAGGAAAATATCCCCTGGAAGGCTTGTAAATTATAACAAAGGGCAAATTTAACGACACAATGCTCAGGTAATTAACAAAGGTAATATTAAGGCGACACGTTTTTTTAAACTTGCGAAAGAGTTTCACTTGAACGTCTTGATTTTTATTTCAGAGAAAGAACGCCATTTGTCTTGCAAATTAGTAACGAGTATTTGATCTAAGACCGAGTTAAAATGTTCATGAAAATGCTAGTAAATTCAACGAACCCAAGTACTTATTCAGGCGAACATCTCCAGCATACGAAAATACATAAGCCATATTTTCTCCTACGTTTTGTGAAGAAGTCGCTGCTGCCAATTAAATTTGCGCTACATAAAATGATACACTTTCACATCCAATAAAACCAAAAGACAACACATTCCCTAGCCTGCAAACATCGGCACACGATTCGAATCCACGAGCAGATAGCGTAAATAGCACACCATTAGCATTCTTCAAGCGGGAGCAGAAAGGCTAATCCGGCACGATTGTTCCTTAAAAGCTTTCCCGGCGCAAAGTCAATTGTTGGTGCTAGCTATAGGCTAATATTCCTTGCATGTGAACCCACCATTCAAGCCCGTTAAAGCGGGAATATTTTTTATAAACTCCAGCAAAATCTGAGACGGAGAAATGAACAATCGCTTTGCGTCCGTGTAAAAGTATTTTTGTGTTCTATTGACAAAAACTTTCGATTGTTTTTGAGACACTTATGACATGGCTTTGAGTAATGTTCTTCAAAGATAGCTACTTTCCAAAACTGTAGGTGCAGATGTTATCTTGTATGTTGTCTCGTCGTTATCTGTTTCACCATCTCTTTTTCTAAAAACAATAATGTATGATGTAGCAATAAGCCAACAGATATTAAATACATGAATTGGCATGATCGAGTTGAATTTAACAAGTCCTTTATTAAAACTTATTGCCTTATAAGCAGGGATCGTAAAATGCGAGCAAAATTCATAGAAGTGACGTATGACAACCAGCTAGGGTTGGCAATGGTTTAAATTGATGAACTCAAATATTAGGTACTAAAATAATACAAATAAATATTATTTTACTGATGAAATTGGACAGAATCCTAAACTCAGTTTACTGTTATTGCCTGGTACTCCAATGTATTTTGCTCGCATCAACTTTTAAATAGGGATCTACATCAAAAAGCTTAACCTGCCTAAATTAACAAATTTGTTTTGATGCCATTGTAACCAGGTGTACGTATCAGACATTTTCTCCACGTTCTTATCGATTCAAGACGTCAAAGCGAAAGGTAGGTCAAAGCACATCAACGCTCACGTTTACCTTAATTCTATCGGAACGAGGTGAGACTGAACATTCGCTCTGATTTAGATTACGATTGTCTCCTTTCCAACAATGTCGCTTTGATTTAGTTAGACCTTTTTCCTGCGAGTGCCAGATGATTTTAAAATTCACAATGCTTTTGTGGACTAAATGACGTTCGATACATCGAAGGGGCGAAAGGTTTTTGATGGTACCTACTTATGTGAACACAGTAATAATAAAACAACGTTAAAAATATCTGGAACAAAGCTGGTTCAATGATAATTAATCACAGCTAGTGGAAACTAGTCGTCAAATTCAAAAACCGATTTAAAATCGATTAAGGTATCTGTTATTGTGGTCTCGATGCCATCGTTACACGCAGAACAAGGTTTAATAACTTAAGAGGGTGCATCCGTGCTGAGCTCGCAACGTCGCATTTTTGGTGATTTTTTGCGATTATTTCACAGAAAAAACGAAGTGCACTACAGACGGATATTTGATACTTTCATTCAATTTCTGTGAAATAATCGCAAAAAATCACCAAAAATGCGACGTTGCGAGCTCAGCACGGATGCACCCTCTTAGTTATGTTATCTTTGCAACCACAGGAAGTAAAACATAATTGAAAAAGTATATTCTGAAAAGGATCAAGAATCAAGAGACGAGAGCTATCTAGCACATACGATAACCACAAAGTAACATTTGATTTAATTAAGTGCCTATACTGCAAACATTGACCGTAAAACAAGAGCTTTACTTGTAACTGATGTCGCATGCCTCCAGCAGACAACCGCCAGCGGTCTGCCAAATATGGTTCCCAGGGTAAAGTATTGTATATCGCCTGCCAAAATAAACACTCCAACACTCTAAATTCAATTTATTGCTAGAATAAATTGATTGGATTTCGCGTCGGCTTCAAATTGATGAAACGTCTATCCACCCAATTCTTTGGCAACATTTTTACACGACGCCAAATTCTGTTTTTATACTGGTGGGTTTTTGTAATTTTTGACAAAGGAATTGTAGGGAATAGTGACATCAAATAGACAATAAAATAAGTAACTACAAAAAGCCTTCAAGCTTTCAAAAAAAGAGCCTACTCCTACCTAAAAGGCCGGCAACGCACATTTTTTATTTTTATTTTTATATGAATAGGAAGGCAAACGAGCAACTTGTGACTCTTCTGGTGTTGCAGGTGTCCATGGGCGACGGTAATCGTTTACCATCAGGCGATCCGTCTGCTCGTTTGCCCCCTATATGATAAAAAAAAAAAAAAAAAAAAAATTGTAGCAGCAGAGTTCTCATATTTTAGAACAAACACAATTGACAAACTTTGAGATACATGTACCAATATGAACTAATCTTATTAAGAGTTTGTGTTTAGGTTTTAGATTTTAAATAAATCGTATTCAAGCGTCAGGATGATTGAACAAAACCAGTTTCTAACACGAACCAATATTTTAGTTAATGATGCCAGTCGACTCTGTGTCATCGATATTATGTGTATCCTTTTTTTTCCAAATTTTATCGACATCGTCATGATTGAATTGGAAACTACTAAAAACTCACATGTTGGCACGCGGTTAGATTAAATTTGGCAGAAGCGAAAATGAAAAATTGTGCGAATCTGACTTGTTCAAACACTGGCGGCCGACAGGATATAGAAGTCCCTCTCTGAAATGGATGGGTTCATACATTTCAGAGTACTTAAGTCATTTACTTCAATGTTTTCTATCAAGTGGTCTAGAAGATACGATACGAGAGTGGAAACGATGTTGCTTTTGATAAAAATTTCAACAGCATAGCCTGATAACATATTTAAATAATCCTGGCGGCCGACCTCTGCCCGAAATTAGATCTCGCAACTTACAAAGAATGGCAAAGAAAGACAAACCGCTCAATCCGAGTATTTGCATAATAATAGCACACGTTCCTTTCCTGCAAGCAGGATGTAACGCTAGGAAAGTTTCGGGGAAATTTAATTATTAAAATCAGCTAGTGGAAAGAGTGAAGAGATATGCCCTGCAAAAAAGCACATGAATATTCTATGCCGCTACTGCGGAGTTGTGCTCGATACATTGTGTTGCAAAACGTGACGTTTATATTTAATCGGATTGTTTTATATTCCTTTTATTAATGCAGAACAACGTTTGAACAAATTTGCATCATTGTAAAATACATGCCCGTACGTAAACACACCGGGGTTAATTATTTAAAACGTGATAAAATCCAGGCACCTACCGTCTGAACACGCACACATTTATATTAATTATAAAGGTATGAAAATAAACGACGGAAACACCGAATACGGGTGCTGAAGGGAATGTAATTAAAGTTCCAATTTTTGCTAAAAACACATGAAAAATCTCTTTTGGAGCTACCGCATTACGCAATGAATGCTCGTATTCCTTGTATCAATTTGAAGCAGACGTTAAGCTTTGAAACAGCTGGAGTTATGTAAAGTTAGAAATAAAATGGTTTCAAGGAAGGACTTCATTACAACAATATTACTTCCACCCTAGAAAGAGGTTCTTCTTCCTCCTCCTCTTGCTGCTGAGGATCGCGACCACACACGAACAGCTTCGAGATATTGCGGTCATATGTGGAGTGGGTGGAGTAACAAAGAGGTTACAACATTAAATAATTATTATCCAACTTGTGCTGGCAGTGATTGTGTTGCGGTCACGTTAGTTAGTCAAGATCTTTATTAAATTAGCGGAAATTTTCGGCTTATTAGAACCAGTTTAGTTGAGTGAGAGAGCTAGAGCCCCCAGAGCATTCATTATAAAATCGACGTCGTAAATGCGACAATCACCATTAAAACGAAACTATGCAAGCGAATGTCTCGTCGCCTTTACCTATTTTCAAGCAACTTTGCATATAAATTATTTCATAAGTTTCCAAGCCAAATGACCTTAGCTCGAAGTCACTCTATGCAAGTAAAGTAAACGCGGGTAGGGGGAAGTTTTAAGGCTCTTAAAAGATTTTTAGAATGACGAAGTTATGATGCCAAAGCTTTGTTGTTTAACTACATCGCAAGTTATGGAGTGGCGCGTTATGGTACTGCCTGCTGGACTTATATATCACCGTGACAGTTTAATACAATGCAATAAACGATATGTTTCGTTGCAACGACAGTCTGGTCCATTTCAGATAAATGCAGCTGACTTATTGGAGCTGCAGTTACTAATATTGTTTCAGAAAGTTTATGGAATATAGTCGTGGCAACATAATATTTATCTGAAGTGTAACAATATATAACGACTTGTTTTGGTTTAGAAGTGTGTTGAATGTTTGAGGCACAATGTTGGTAATCTATCTAGTCTATATAAGTCCCACTGCTGGGCACCTCTCACAGGTGAGAGGGGCTTGGGCTATATACAGTTCTCTTACCGGCCAAATACATATCAAGAAATTCATGCACACCATTGAATTGCTTCGCAAGTATTACCTCATCACGTTTTCTTTCACCAAAAAACTGATGGTACCTATACATTTAACAAAATCAATTTCGTACACAAATAGTGAAAAACTTAGAGGTGTGAGCCTGGATTTGAACCCACGACCTCTGCTGAGAGGCCATAGGTGAAACCACTAGGTTACCATGGCTTTTTTGCATGTCAATACTATCCGAATATAACTTGATGGTAAACCCATTTAGTAGACGTTTTTCAACAGCAAAAGCGAGAAAAACCGGACACATTAAGACATAACGCTCACAAAGAAAACTCGAAACAACAAAAACAATTAATACTATTCTCTCGCGGAAGTTTCCTTGAACGCGCTGATACAAGCGTCTTTTAAGTAAAAGAAACAAAATCGATTGGGAAACAAGAAAGTTTGGCACGACGTAATCCGTTTGCCGAGGAAGCGAAAGTGCGGACGGGAGAGAGTTGCGGCGTTCGGTAATACCAGTTCCTGAGTTAAATTCGCCGGGAAGCCTTCCTTAAGTGATAGTGGAACTATCAACAGAACTGTAGACTGAACTCTTGATGGCAAGCGGCATGCATGGCAATGTTCGTGTGTGTAGGTAGGTACTTTATTGGTCTCGAAGTTCAGTATCAATAGGGATCAATTCTGCTGTGATACGTTTTCGAGAATGAGCTAGGTTAAGCTTCTTCTGCGTCGTTTATTAATAAAGACTAACTAGAATATAGAGAAGCAGAATAACCCCCGACAAATTGGTTTCCAAGATATCGATAGAACCTTGTTTTAAAAACGATCGTAGCTAAACTAGCTGTCTTTAAAAGAAATGTCCACCCGTTTGGGACCCAGGACGATAGAAACGAATACACATACAGCTTTTAAAATGACAAGATCTCTCTGTATTGAGAGGTTCAAAAGTAAAGTTCTTAAAAATCTACGATTAATTTGAGTACATTCAATTCACATGCTTTGTCGGAAATCTATTACCGGCAAAGAATTGTTCTGAAAATCAAAATTGAAATGCGTCGACTGTTTTGCCATTAAAATTGGTGGCCATTACTGGTGTACAATGAAAACCATTACAACGTCGTCACTATCAATTACGTGTTCCTCTTTAAAACGAGTTGTTATTAGACGATGATTTCCATTTGTGGTGTAATAAACCTTATCTGTTGGGTTTTTTTTATTCATCTCTTGTTTTCTTGGTCTTATGAAAGTGTAACAACCTTCTCTGTTGGGTTTTATTTATTCATCTTTTGTTTTCTTGGTCTTATGAAAGTGTAGCAACCTTCTCTGTTGTGTTTTTTTTATTCATCTTTTGTTTTCTTGGTCTTATGAAAGTGTAACAACCTTCTCTGTTGGGTTTTATTTATTCATCTTTTGTTTTCTTGGTCTTATGAAAGTGTAACAACCTTCTCTGTTGGGTTTTTTTTATTCATCTTTTGTTTTCTTGGTCTTATGAAAGTGTAACAACCTTCTCTGTTGGGTTTTATTTATTCATCTTTTGTTTTCTTGGTCTTATGAAAGTGTAACAACCTTCTCTGTTGGGTTTTTTTTATTCATCTTTTGTTTTCTTGGTCTTATGAAAGTGTAACAACCTTCTCTGTTGGGTTTTATTTATTCATCTTTTGTTTTCTTGGTCTTATGAAAGTGTAACAACCTTCTCTGTTGGGTTTTATTTATTCATCTTTTGTTTTCTTGGTCTTATGAAAGTGTAACAACCTTCTCTGTTGGGTTTTATTTATTCATCTTTTGTTTTCTTGGTCTTATGAAAGTGTAACAACCTTCTCTGTTGGGTTTTATTTATTCATCTTTTGTTTTCTTGGTCTTATGAAAGTGTAACAACCTTCTCTGTTGGGTTTTATTTATTCATCTTTTGTTTTCTTGGTCTTATGAAAGTGTAACAACCTTCTCTGTTGGGTTTTATTTATTCATCTTTTGTTTTCTTGGTCTTATGAAAGTGTAACAACCTTCTCTGTTGGGTTTTATTTATTCATCTTTTGTTTTCTTGGTCTTATGAAATGATACACAGTAGACTGCCGTTGCAGTATCAAATGATTTCTATCCAATGCAGATCCTTACGTGTGCGGTCGCAAAACAAGAGCTAGACTAGTCGTTAAATTGTAAACCGTGACCCCTTTATTTGTTCTTCTCATCATCCTCTGTGTACCCACCTCAACCTGTCGTAATGTAAACACACTTATGATTGCCTGTATAATTACCATATGCAGCGGTGTCGCCAACCTCGCAGTCCCCGCACTACCTTTGTAATTTTGATTCTACCCACTAACCACCCACTTAATTACAGTCACGACTGAACTTCGACCATTATCTCCGTCACTGTCAACCGAGCTAAACAGTAAGCGGAACTGTAAAAGTTACCTTCAAAGTTCATAGGTATTGGCAAAATTTGCAACTATAATAACCCGTAGTTTACTAACTCGCAACCCTTCGAGTTAACCTGACTTTTCTCATGAGAAAGTTTTAAAGTGGTTTTAAGAATACAAAGTGTTTCGGTGTACGTTTCTTTTCTAGAATGCTTAATAAGTGGGAGGGTGAAGTTACTTGTCTATTTACTCTAGTAGACGATGAAAGTTTCAATGTATTAGTCCAAAGAAATTGCTGTAGGATTTTTTATGTAGGTATGTACGAGTATGTAGCTTTAGGAATGATAAAAACATCTGACAAAATTCAGAGCAGTCGATTTGAAGTCGAGTCCAACCGCAACACTGCTCTCGTGTATGGAATTATCCGCTCGAGCGGTCTACGTATTATAAACGCCAATTTTGTAGTTCAAGCGAAAGCTTATAGCAGTAATGACTGCTCGAAGCAGTTCGTCTATGGATGCCCTTGGACTTCTACAGCCTTATTCATAAAAAGTTAGAGGCTCGCTATAAGCTCGCTATACGACCGATGCAAAAAAACATGATTCATAAACGTCAATTAGCGCTAATCAGTCCATCAAGGGTCTGTTAAGTCTTCCGAAAGTTAGCGTACCGTAGACCCTACTTTATCTCTCTGCTAACTCACAAAATGGCTGCCACACATGTGAACAGCTGATTTTGGCAAGAGCAAAACCATACGCAAGACAGTTTTTTTGTTTTAAGTTTTTGTTCCCTCCGGGAAAGGTAAAGGAAACTAGATCCACACTGCCTAGTCTGTCGTGTTAATTCGCTGGTTTCCCGCTAATTCGCTGCCACTGCTGTCAATTTTTTTTTTTAATTCACTAAAAGGCCATTTTTGGTCTATGAATTGTCAAGGTGACAACATAACGCGTCTAATCCATCCATCAGCAGCTCATTAGTTAACAGACTGCTAGCAAGCGTTTATGAATCATACTTTTTAACAACTGTCAAATAAGCTTAATCAGTCTGTTAACTAATCGACTGATCAAACCTCAATTAAGGATTTTTATGAATAAGGCTGCTAATCTCGCTGGTCGCTCGATGTCGTGTCTAGGTCCCGTATTTCTCTAATAAACTGTCCAAATGTTTTCGATGCTGCACCAGTCCCTGCGACCAAACCGCGACCCGTGAAGACCGCACATAACTCTCGTAAAAGCCTAAACGCAAATTTTCCGCTTACAGGTCGCTGGAGGGTTCAGTTTATCCACTGCCTAAGCTAAAATCGATTACAATGACATCATATCGACAGAACAATGTCGTTTCAGCGTGAAGAAGAAACAAACATACAAACTCACTCGCATCGTCACAAACTTTCGCATTTTTAATATTAGTAGGATGACCTTATAGGGCCATTGGAGGTGGGTAAAAATTGAGTTGCAATTGTGTGGAGGATTAATAATAAATAGACTGTTTATAAAAAGTTATTGAGTGTATATTTGGTGCGAGTTGTTTGCTTTTTCCGTTGCATTCGAAGTTTTGAGTCATACTCGTACACACCGTAAGAAACAAAAGTTCTTCTTGTGGGCATAAAGTTAGCGTATGTTTTACACATTTTTTTTTTATGTGAATAGGAAGGCAAACAAGCAAGTGGGTCACCTGATGGTAAGCGATCACCACTGCCCATAGACACCCGCAACCCCGGAGGGATTGCAGATGCGTTGCCAACCTAGAGGACTTAGATGAAATGCCTCTTGTGCCCGTAATTTCCCCGGCTGTCATACTCTGCACACCGGAACACAGCAGTGCAAGCACTGCTGCTTAGCGGCAGGATTAGCGAGTAAGATGGTGGTAGCGATCCGGACGGACCTTGCACAAGGCCCTACCACCCGCAAACTATTGATTCCCGCAATCTATTAGACTATTGTCTTAAGCTTAGTGTTGTTTCTGTGTGATGATCTGATGATATTGTTTAAATAATATTATTGTTACTTGGTTCCCATACCTAAATAAATCTTAGATAATGTGAGTTTTATAATTAGCGACTCCGAGTCGGCAAACTTAAAGTTTATTTAAATGGGCCGAAAGTTGGCCAGGCCACACGCCGATGTTAGACTTGACTTAAAAATATTGACTATAACCTTTAACTTTTGCCAAGTCCACAGGAGAGACGCGAACAAAAAATGTGTATGACCCTTTTACGAGCCTTAACGCGTACATCAAAGGTATGCAAATGAGGTCATGGCTTATACATTATACATGTAAGCAAGTAACTTGTGTAAGACAGCTCACTTGGCCCTTTGAGTTTTAACTCTTTCAAAGTCGAAAACACGCAAACTTTTCCTTTTAGATACTACTTACATGTATTTCCTTCAGAAATTTTAAAGTAAGTAATTCAGAAATAGCATTGGGTTACCTTCCTAGATTACGAACGTTTTGTTCTATTTTTAATTTTTTGCTGACTGTAGGTAAGTGCTTTAATTTATTATACTAGTTGTTGGATACGACTTAGACGGCGAAGAATTTATTTTACGCCATGCCGTAGGCGTAACTATGCAATTTACCTCCAATTAAAAACTGTTTATACTACTGCCCTTCTTCGGAACTCCTTTTTACAAATTTAAAATTTCCACACAAAATTTTATCTAAACGGGTTCAGCGATTAAATTATGAAGAGGTAGCAGACAGACAGACCGAAAGGGCTTTTTTTGCAAATATAATATTACCAGGGAAAATGAGTATTAGTATAATTTGGGTTATGTACCAAATTTCAAGTTAATCCATCTTAGTGGCGCAATTTACCCTTGCTACATTATTCAAGACAGACAGACACACATTTTTTAATGAACATAATTTTGTGATCAACTTAGCTCCCAGTACGCCTCCCAAGCATGCTACCAAGAATTCCGCAGCAGAAACTTTTATCTACGTAACATTAGCATAGATTAACGACTTCAGAGTTCGTGCTAATCCCGCGCGCCCAATCTTTAACACCATACGTACCATTTAATCTTGCCTGTTCTGTCGGGGTATGAGTTATATTTTAATGCCGGCTCGTATATAATTACTCAACGCAATTATAATTACTAGTGGTTACCCGCGCCTCCGTCTAATACCGTCCGCAGAATAGGGAACATCAATATTTTTTTTAATTAGTAAAAAATAAAAAAATAAATTATTTTTCAATCTAATCTAACTTCTAATCTAACTATCTAATCTAATCTAACTAATATTATAAATGCGAAAGTATGGATGGATGGATAGATGGATGGATGGATGGATGGATGGATGTTTGTTTGTTACTCAATCACGCCAGAACGGCCCAACGGATCTGGATGAAATTCGGCACGTAGATAGAGAAAAGTCTGGAATAGCACATAGGCTACTTTTTATCCCGGAAAATTGCGTAGTTCCCGCAGGATAGCGATAAACGAATTCTTTGCAGACGAAGTCGCTGGAAACAGCTAGTAACTACATAAATAACGGAGATAAAAGCTGTCAAATATTTGTCTCCATCTCTTTCTAGAAAAACGGCCACCACCACGATTACCTTCAAATCTAAATC
This sequence comes from Pandemis heparana, assembly GCA_963854515.1. Classification (NCBI taxonomy): domain Eukaryota; kingdom Metazoa; phylum Arthropoda; class Insecta; order Lepidoptera; family Tortricidae; genus Pandemis; species Pandemis heparana. The sequence continues at coordinate 12,094,273 of OY978015.1, read as the reverse complement.
CCTACTCTACTTTAACGACGCGGTGGCCTGGTTGGTAGTGACCCTGCCTGCGAAGCAAGCGTCCCGGGTTCGAATCCTGGTAAGGGCATATATTTGTGTGATGAGCACGAATATTTTGTTCCTGAGTTATGGATGTTTGTATCTATATAAGTATGTATTTCTGTATATAAGTATGTATATCGTTGTCTAGTACCCATAACACAAGCCTTACTTGCGCTTACTTTGGGACTAGGTCAATTTGTGTGAATTGTTTCCAAATATTTATTTATTTATTTACTCGCTTCCAATAATACATTACATCCCCGAAGGTGGTGAAATAAAGAATGTCTCAGACCGCAGGAACTTGTCGCACGAGCAAAAGGCGAGGGCGATAACCATGCGACCGGAGTCTTTCTTTAGCATTGCCCAAGCTGTGTTGTGTACACAATTTTGTCTTCCCCTGACCGGGAAGTGGAAATTTTCGCTCCCGTAGCGGGCGGTAGGTTGCTGCTTACGGTCCGCGGCGACGTAAAATACAGTCAACTGGGGTTTAAAAAGTAGTTTTAATGTCAAAACCATTATTTTTTATTTGCGTTTACTGCTTCCAATCAATGTCTTCATCGATCGCCTTTGCGTCTACATGCCAAACATTCACCGGATATGGATATTTTATAGCAATTTTAAAACGATCAAAGTAGCCCCAAAATACTAAAGTCACCCCAGTTGACGTAATTAACATCGTTTCGCTCCTGCATTGCTTGCATAGCGGGCGATGAAAATGAATTTACATATTGCGTGCGCTTGGGTAGTCGGGGTCCGTGGGGCGGTTCAAAGGCTGCATTTTGATTAGATTAGATACTATTATGCATATTGCTGTACGTAGAAATGTAGATTTGCTTCCTCAATGGAGAAAATATTTTTATTTTAATTTACTAGTAAGTACCTACTTAATTGTTATTTATGTATTACTAGCGACCCGCCCCGGCTTCGCACGGTATATTATGCATGTATTTTACATATAAACCTTCCTCTTGATTCATTCTATCTATTAAATAAACCGCATCAAAATCCGTTGCGTAGTTTTAAAGATTTAAGCATACATAGGGACATAGGGATATAGGGATATAACGACATAGGGACAGAGAACGCGACTTTGTTTTATACTAAGTAGTGATATTACTCAGCGGCATATTTAGCGGAACACATAAAAAAACTTAGCAAAACGCATATTTGACCAGAAAAAAAAAATAGTGACCTACACTTTTTTTCGTGTTCTTCTGCCGCTGAGTATATAAATGTTGAATTGTTGACATTTTTATTTTGAACTGACGATTTGAATATAAATTCTACATTCTATTCTATTATACTATCAACAAATTATTATAGCTTTTGATCCGTGTCGCAAGATATCGTAGACGCGCTACAACCGCTACGTAGCCGGGGCTACGCCAGCTACGAAGACGTAGCATTTAAACTCACCACAATCAATGTCAGCGTTCTAGCACTACATAAAACATCGTATGCGCACCGACCGAGTACCGGAAGGTAAAATGTTGGTAGGCCTCCCACAATATGGACGAACGATCTAGTTAAGATCGCGGGAAGCCATTTGTTGTAGGTAACACAAAACCGATCGCCGTGGAGATCTTTGCGGAAGACCATGTTACCGGTTAGAGAACTGTTCAATTCAGATACCGGTTTGTGCGCTTTTCGTTTGTCATTCGTTTTTGGGGAACGAAGAAAACCCAATTGAAAATTCCGACACAAAAGCAAGATAGAACTTGTATTGCTGTCTCTTTTATACCACTAGTGGAGCGTCTGGCGTATGTCGGCGGCGGCTAGGTTTAACCGGTATAATTTCGTTAACGTGAACGTTACAATTTCGCTCTCTGTACGTAAAGGTAAGCAAGACCATTTAAATTTTTTTGTTCGTTCCATCAATTAACCGGTATATTATAGAACGAAACAAAATAACGATATTGAAACAATATTAACAGGTATATCAATAACGGTTCCGGTCCCTGAAGAGACGAAACGAAGTTTGCCGGGTCGAATAGGCAACTATTAATAGAGGAAATGGGTGTCCAAATCTTGCCGCCAAGCAGTAGTGTTGGCACTGCTACGTTCCGGCGTGGAGAGTAAGACAGCCGGTGAAATTACTGGCACAGGATATAGATTCCTATTCTATCCTAGCCCTCTGGGCTGGCCACGCATCTGCAATCCTCTAGTGCGGGTGTCCATGGGCGACTCATTTGCTCGTTTGCCATCCTGTTGTATAAAAAACACAATTTTGTCACAGTATTATATATAAGCTAAAGCAGTAGGGAAGATAGGCTTACCTTTTGAAATAAGTACCTACGCCCCAATAAAGCGTTAGGGGTTGTCGATTAAATTATTACATACTGAAAAATACTTTCGCCTACTACGACACGTTCGGAAAGCTCTGTTATTAAATTTTATTGTATAAAAAATAACCTCCGCATGAATAGCTTTCTTATATAAACTGTTGGGAAACATGGACACGGCACTATAAAACTGTTTTTTTCTAGTTCTTTGTAAATTAATAAAGCTAATTTGCAAATTATGTTTATTTTGGTTTTGAAGAAGCCGAGTTCAAGCAGCCGTACACTGCGCAATACGCTCTTGGCATATTTAAAACGAAAAAACGGCCGCTCGTCTCAATGCGCCACGCGCGACTGACAGCACCGCGAGATCCGCTTAGGGGCCGTGTAAAAGCGCGCGTCTATGTGTGCGTTCGTTTCGACCGTTTTATTAGTAGATTCCCTACTAGTGGTGGTCGTTATTACAACAGCAGATAACGTAATGCATTATTTGCACGCAACGAACAACACATTATCGAATCGTGAACTATCCTGTTATCATTATTTGTTGTCTGTTGTAAACGTTGTTCGTTGCCGCACTTGGCATAGAAGCGCAAGCGAGTGCGCAACAAATCAAGTAGCTGTGTGCGAGAGATAGCGCTATACGCGCGAGCTCGCATCGCAATCGCAATTCAAATAACTGACTTTTGGTATCATTATTAGCTGTTGCTGTTTGTTGTCAGTCAGTACAATAACAAACAAGGTAACAGAGCGTTGTTTTGCTTTTGTTCCCGTACGTTTTTATTACGCTGCGATCGCGACGAAATAAGTATAACAATTATTTAATAATAAGTTCATTATCGTTTTGTAAAACAGCAATATAACAGGATAACAGCCAACAGTTTACAATAACAGCTATTTAAGAATAACACAACACTGTTATTCATTATTGCAAAACAGCCGTTATTGCCACCACTATTTCCTACTGCTTTAGCTTATATATATACTGTGGTTTTGTTCAGCAAACGTCCGTCATCACAATAAATTATACTAGCGCAATCAAAATGCAATCAGAGACCAAAACATGCTTTACAGCCGCAACGAACGTTCCGAGAAACAAATTAGCGACGATACTGAGCCAGTCCCCACTTTCTGGTCTGTACTAGTCCCGTGTGGGGACTTTAGGGCTGTCGCAATTGAAAAGTGGTTGGGAGAAGCCTTAGGGCAAAAGCTTTTAATTTTACGAATAGGTGCTACTTCTACTTAGTTATCTTTAAAGTTGGTTATACTTAACTAAGATTGATATATTGCTATCAGGAGCATTGAAAAACGTTACTCAGAAACAATTAAATTTATCAGCATTTAATATAAATACGTTGGTGCTATAATTTACGTGTATAATAAATATACAGACGGTAATTTTATTGTCATTTAATGTAGGTACCTATAGGTATCAGTGGCGAGTCAACCTAACAACTCGGTTTCCACCGAGTTTCTTTATCAAACTTCGCTCCCTCATTATTTCTTCATGGAAGGATAGGGTAGGAAGAAGATAGGTAAATAGCGTAAATAGGCGTTTTTTGCCTCGGGTTGTCTAACGGAAACTTTCACGTAACTCACCAATTTCAAGTCAATGCAAACATCGAGTGGTTAAAACATGTTTCAAAATTTGAAGAGAACGACTTACATGTATAAAAAAAATCTTAGTAAAATAAGGCAAAGGCAACGTCTATATTTTCCACGTTTCATTGAATTCATTTAAAATGACACAGAATCTTTAGTCGTCTTTAAATAGTGCTTCTTTATAATGAGTGACAAAGCTGCAATATTTTTATTTTACTAACGTACAAATACGTAACACGTTAAACAAAGTAGAAGGTATGAAGTCGGACTGGCGGGAAACTAATGAGATTTCTGCCTATACCTACCGACGGCCGGACCTAACTTAACTACCAACCGTACATACCGCAATGATAATAAAAAAAATACTGGATGGTGGCAGCCAGTCACGTAGTATTGTTTTTACAAGGCAACGTGAAATTTTCCCCTTAGCGTAAGAAATAATAAACGTTTACCGTCTATGATTGTGTAAAAACAGTTCGTTCATTTCGGACGCACAATGTATTAATTCAATCCAAATTTTAGCAAAATTTTAAATATGAAATCTGAATATTATTTTTGATTTTTGCACGATCCAGTGATTTTATACATTCAGGTGACTATGGACTTTTATCCCGTTTACATATAACTCTATCTTTTTTTGAGTATGTAGCTGAAGTAACGGTATTTTCACAACTAAATACGTAGTTTTATAAAATGCAATAAATAGCGAGTCTGGACCATACGTTGCATTGATTGGATAGATGTTCAAATCTCAACGCTAGAAGGTTGTGTTCACAACACATGACAACCAGAAAGGAGACCTATTAGATATCGATTATGATACAAATAAACTGCCAGATGAAGGGTAAGTTTCAAATCTCTGAGCTACAAAGCTGTTTTTAAATGAAAATCGGTTTTAATTGACGCTTTCATTAATAAATGGTAAATAAAAAAAGAAGTGTTTCCGCTTGATGAATTCTTAAGTTTTTTGGGGCTTAAAAACAATAATTCTAAAAGGGTTTCTTTAGCTTTTAATTTAGAAACAAACTTAGATTGAGAGTCAGTTTTACGAGCACAGTCCAAAAGTTCACATAACCATCTATTTTCAGCTAAATCAAATGTCAAATAACTCGGTATATTAATTTCCTTGTAATAGAACTATTGAATAACTAGGTCAGCCTTAAGCATTTCAGCAAATAACTAGGTTCTGAGTTAGGTACCGCAATGAGAACGAGTTCTATGGAAATAATACGTGCGTGTATAATTTAGTAGATACTCATTACACAAAGTGCCCATAATAATATTCTAGGACAACTGGAAGTGGTTTTGATTCTACTTCACAATGGCTGCATCTTTTGATTACGTTGACTCAGAAGTTAGTTTTTTTACAGCTTCAAGGGAATGCAGACTTGAGTATATAATATTACTAGCTTCTACCTGCGACTTCGTCTGCGTAGAATTATACCTATAAATCTTTCTCTTGAATCACTCTGTCATTAAAAAAAACGTAGTTTTATGTAGTGATTTCGGCCTGATACTTCACGTTCTTCTGAAACAGGGTCTTGATAGACGGACAGCGAAGTTATTCTTTAATTATTATTTTTTTCCTTTTTAGGTGTACTCACCATAGTAGAAACCTATCGGAATTTGGTGACATATCGCTCAAGTTCGAGTAACGAACTGTAATTGCCACAGGGTTTTACTTTGGTACGCGAACATTAACGTACAATAAACAACTAGACCCCAATCACGCTCAAAAACTGTCGGAAGCAAGTCTGCACGACGCGTCTATTGTGCAGAGTTTTGGTTCTGTCGTGTTTCTACCGCGCTTCGATAACAACGCTTGAGAACAAGAGACAGACAGGTTTCCAGCGCGTGGCGTCGTGTTATTACTTCTCACGATCGTATGCAATTGTCATTAAACATTACTGCCACGAAATAAGGTGTTAATTTGAACGAACATGTTAATGTTATCTGTGTAAGCTGATGTGTTGACACACACAATACATAGACAACGCCGCTCGGACGTGTCTTGAGGCACTTTTGTTTGCGATTGGGAGTCTAGTTGTTTATTGTAAGTCAATGTACGCGAATTCATTTTCATCACTACAAAGTACGCTAATACGGAGCGATGTCCGGGATAAAAGGGGCTAATTCGAAGTTCCAATCATGTCCCTCTCACTCTCCTATGATTAACTATTAGTGCGAGCAGAACGGCACGAAATGAATTTCAAATTTGTAACTTCGGACTATAAGGCCAAGGATCCGTATTTGGCGAGCGAGGTGCACACACATTTCCAACGCCTTGTACTTAACTAACGTCTTTGGACATATGGACATAAATTGGTTTTAGCACCACAATCCTACAGGGCCTTCGCTGTTAAGCTTGATCTACAACGACATTTCTATTACAACCACAGAGGAACGAACTATCCAATAATTTGTCGCGAAATTACTAATTTGTCACTAACAATGTACTAGCGTTCGTTATTCAATATAGTTGTTTTCATGTTCTCTAGAACTTATGTCATATATGACCGGAATATTTAAAACGGGTTACGAATAAAATATATGCTGGATCAATCAGAAAGCAGAAACCACCGCATTGGTTCTGCGATTTCTTTAAAAATAAATTTTATGTCGCGTCCGCTCTATAATACCTCTTTGTTTACCACAAACTTAATTTATTGCATTACGAACAAAGACTTCACAGGGACATCCTCATACCGCTTTTAACGTTATTTCAAAAAGCTTTAATGTAAAACGCTATATTTTAATGGAGTAGTGAAAGTCGGGATGCAAAGGAAATTATATCGTGAAGTAGACGTTTAAAATTGGACTTAAAAGGTCGCTTTAGCGCAAGAAAATGGAAACTGTTGATTTTCCTTTCCTTCAAAATTTAAGAAGCTGCATTCAAATATTTGGAAATGTTTACGATAAGGTTTATTATCATTTTAGGAAAACAAATTTATCGGATGCGTCTTTTCACAATATCTCATCGTTTGGGCTACCTTTATTATCTGCTAAACGTAACACGATCAAGTTCCCGAATAATTTATTTATTTATTTATTTATTTAATGTAAATATATTTACACGGCATTGCAGTTAAAACCAATACGCCGAGAAACAACAGTTTATAAACTAATAACAATAAATCAATTTAAAATCAAATCACTTAAAACACTGGATTTCCTAACATCCATCATCTCGCAGAATCTCAAGCATTCAGAGCACACAGTCGGCCATCGGGAAGCGAGCATAATATATGTATAAAAAGTCTGTCTAGGCAACATATGCCATTTCCACTCACAGACAAAACATACAATTTCGTATGACAGAAATGACACAAACAAGCTTGTAGCAAAGAAACAACAAGCGAAAATATGTTACATAGTAAAAGACGAGCAACCAATTCCAACCAATTTCTTACCGTATTTACAATTTTTCCAAAGGAAAACATGTCACATTAAATATTATTGACTTCGGTGGGCCGAAGAGGTCAAGGCCAGCGAATAGCCGACGAAAATACCTACTCAGTCATGTAATAAAAATTACAAGAGCTGATACTTTTTTTTCTATTTAAATTTAATTCTTCCACCGCTATCTATCCCTCATTGTACAAAAGCCTTTAACCGCTTCGCTGCCCCACTACAAATAAAGTCACGTCTTTGTGAACTCCGTGATATTTAATTCCATTTCAGAAGTATGAATTTCGTGTTGAATGTTGGTCATGTACAGAGGACATTGGCGTGAGAGCCTCGTCATCGGCTGTCACGACTGGATGACAAGGGCGGTTAAGAGGTTAACTTTACCTTTGAGCTGCGGTTCGTTTTTGGATCCGTCCGGGGGGAAGAGCAGTGCTTGGTCCGGTGCACCCTGGGCTTCGGTTAATGATTTCCTGGCGGTCTCCGAGGGATATCATTGTCCGTTGGCTAAGAGCTTTATTACTTTGACATTGGCGAAATCATCGCACCGATCGATGGGGTCATATTAATAAAAGAAGAAGAAGAACTTTACCTTTGGCCTTTGGATCAGACTCCCGAAATCAACGTAGCTTGTGGCTTTTGGTGGAACATCAGTAGAAACCTCGTGGGTAAATTACGCCCGCCGTATTAAGTTTGTAGCGTGTAGCCCGTTTGTCCGGTCACGGGAAACGGCAAAACAACCGCAGATATCAAACGGCTAACAACTTCCGTTATGATATCATCCGTCAACGGAAATAGAGACTAATTTGGTCGTGTATTTAATCGGATCACGTGGACATTTTTGGCGTTGCATTTAATCTGCAATCACCAATTGGTTTTGTATTTTAATCAACATTCAAATTTATGCATTTGGTTTTGTTAAAATTTATACGTAATTTGAATTGGCTGGTTTTAAGCAATAATTTAGATACCTGCGTAATTAGTTTACCAATCAAGTTGATTAAAATTATAACCGTTGATTAACGAAGTGGAATTGTTAACTAGTTTTCAATGCTTTCAACATGAAACTTCCGTGAGACTCTATCATAGTCATAGTTATAGATATTTCCTCTATGTACAGGAACTACGATTCGCGCGTGTTTCTTTTTGCCTCCCGAACCTCTAATATAACACATCTACTCTCAAATAAATTATAGCGAAATAATTGTATTGACCTAGTCTCAAACTACACAAAGAATGTAAGAAGGGCACTACACAACAATTCTGTGTAGTTCAAAAAGTTGGGATATTTAACACCGACAGTAACAAATAAATATGATTCGAAAGAATAAGGTTAATTTTGATGAAACGACAGAACTTTTCCGAGCCAGTCACTTTGATAATAGACAACCGGTTATAGAAATGTCAAGCATTTCGTTTTTCACCCGGATGTATTATTACAAGTACAAAGACTAGATAAATACATACTTAGCTTAATATTTATACCTACATCATACGCGACTCGGGTTCATACATTGGCGTTCATCCATTATTCATCACACAAATGGCTGCCCACACCGGGATTCGATTCGGTACCTCTTCATAGTCAGTGTCATTTGCCACTAAGCTATCCGGTCGTCTCAATGGCATGTATTAGACGGCCAATATTATCGTGCATATCGCGATCCATATCACGAAATATTGATGCGTGACGCAGCAAATCCGGTTGTTTTGAAATCCACGATCCTATATTGACATACCAGTATATCGATTGAAACTTTCGCGATATTCACACATGACATTATTATAAAAAAAAACGGGACTTAATCACGTAAATCCTACTAATATTATAAATGCAAAAGTTTGTGAGTGACGATGTGACGATGTGAGTGAGTGTGTATGTTTGTTCCTTCTTCACGCTAAAACGACTGGACGGATTTGGATAAAATTTGGAACAAAGATAGCTGGTACCCTAGATTAAAACATAGGCAACTTTTTATCCCGAAAAATTGTATAGTTCCCGCGGGATACTGATAAACATACCAATTGCTAATTCTACGCGGAAGAAGTCGCGGGCAGAAGCTAGTACGTAATATTTACGTGATTAAGTCCTGTTTTTATTAAAATAATGGCATACTAGTATCACGAAAATATTGACCGTCTAATCAAAGCCACTACAACTTCATTTTATTCGGTACTTAAGTTTACAATCGGTCTTGCTCAGCCATCGTAAATAAATATCGTAAATTCGCTTCCCAGACCGGTTTTATATGGTCGCGGTCCTTTTCATTGCGGTCATGAAGTTAAATAAGTATATGGAAAAATTGCTATCAAACCCCAACCGTTCGATAAACAGGGGCCGTACCATGACGTCCTAATTCCGACGCAGTTCAAGTTTTAGCTGTCACTTTTAGTATGAATCTGACAGCGAGCGGACCTAAACTGAAACGCATTAAGACGTCATGGTAAGGCCCCAGTAATGAAAAACCTAACTAGGTACTGTTGCTCGCGACACTGTCTGCGGGATGTCCGCGGGACTGAAAAACCAAATTTCAACGAAATCGGTTCAGCGAGTCAAAGAAGAGGTATCAAACAGAAAGACCGACATCTATATAAGTATATCGCTGTCAAACGATAAAGGCTGAGGGTAGGAAGCTATGGCGTTCAGTGAAAATGTTCGTTAGGTATCCCTGATAAACCACAAGCGGCGAGTCAAGAAAGAGCGAGACAGAGGAGATTAATAGAGAAACCCGGTGGGAACAGTTGTTAGGGTGACACGCCACTGGTAGAAAGAGATGGTAAATATGATCGCGAGTGCCCAACGTGTCATAGAATAAAGTCTCTGGCTCCCAATGTCGTTCTCGTTTAGATAAGTTTCTAGCCGACTCGTCTCCTCAAATGTCTACAAAATGGTGTACAGTAGAAAGAGATAAATTGGTATGGTCGAATATTTTCTTGGTTTAACATTATTTTTACCTCTGTATACCTTTTTTCTGTTTTGATTGTTATATGTGGTGTTCAATAAAGAGTTATTGTATTGTATTGTATTGTTAGATCGAAAGTTCTAAAATTTTTTCAGTCGTGAAACATATTTCAGGAAATATTATATATATTATAGCTATGTAAATTGTAGGTAGAATAGGTTAGGTTGGGTTTATATTTTTAATTTTCCTGGAAAGTCGACAGTCACGGTATAAATTCAGTTTATACCAAACGATCACTCGACCAACCATTACATTAGACCAAACACTTATTCGACCATTTCATATAAACCCGATTGGAAGAGAATTAATCTGTTAATCACTTTCCGAGATGTATGTCGTACCGTTTTAATGATCTACAGGCCTTATTTAGCCGTTGACGCTTCGCTAAGTCGATTGTACAGCAGTAAGTGCCAATCGAGAACAGGAAATAGGCCAAGCGCGGCAGCAAGATGATTTGTAGTTGGAAATACATAGTACTACGAGTTCGCTTATGGACAAACTGCTGACAATGTTATGGAAAAGTTTAGCAACAACAGGTTTGTATTTTTGCCATCGAGTGTAACTTATTTCCACGTTTGGCCAAACTTTGGACAGCAAACGTAATTGTATGTGTGAGGAATTGGTGCGGATCAGAATACATAAAGTTTAAAATGTATAATGGGTTAAAATACATAACGGTTCAAAATGTATAATGCTATTTTGTGTACGACTATCAGTTAGATGATTTTATTTGAAAGCGTTATTATAGATCGGTTTAGGATAGGTTAGGTTTAGTTTATAACAATTCTGTTCGTTTGCAATTTTCTGAGAAAATCGCATGTTATATTATTTTGATCCATTATGAATTTTAACCCATTATACATTTAAAATTTTATGTATTTTAATACGTACCCGAGATCTCTCTATTGTGGCCTCTCCCCACATACTAAAAATGAAATTTTCAGATAAGGCCAGATTATATGACAGCTAGCATTTAGCATACATTAAAATCTGTTCGCTTTGCTATTATCATGGTTCGGTAAGTGTGAATCGTATTAAGCTTCGTTATCATACAAATGTGGCTTTACCTAAATAGTTCCGAATGTTGGAGTTGAACAAAACAAACCACTTTATAAAGACGTACGTTACAGATAGAAATCCGTAGAGAATTTGCACGAAAATCTCATTAGGACTAAACCGAAGTGGCGTATTTCTGTTCCACAACGCTTATTGCTATTGAGTCGAGGCAATAGAGATTAACAAAAGAACTAAAGATATCGACGAGACTGGTTACTCACTACGAGCTCTATAAAAATGTGCGCAATAAAAATGTGGTAAGCATAAAAGAAGTTGTATTTAAAGATTTACTTTATGCTTTTTATATTAGGCGGTAGTTTGTCACTTCTGTTTTTAAGAGGTCATATTATGCACGATGACAATACTCTTAAACAATATGCAGTCTAATATACAATACAATACAAATACTCTTTATTGTGTAACACCCGAAATCTGGTGTCACGGTTTTTAGAGGCTTTTCTCAGTCTAGTAGGTTATTGGTACTGACCTGTCGTATGAAGACGCATCCCAGGTGCATAATTTAAGCACCTTTTTCCTTCAATTCCTCATCTAAATGACTCTGTAAGCCGAATGAACCTTTCGGGTACTAGCATACTTTTGTTACACGTTTATTACACTGTGACTACGCCTCAGCGGTCGGCTGTTCGATCCGCGACGCGTTATTACTTACTTTACACACTTCAACATTCCTTTTTCATCTGATAAACAAGACAAAACTTTTATATATCATCGCATTTGTTATGGTATTATAACCTCAACGAAGTTTGTACGGAGCTGTCAGCTTGACAACTAGTTTGACGTTTGTCACTTCAATAAAGATAGTGCCATACGAATCGATTACCGATTTTTGATCGTTATTTTTCAATTCCAGGTTTTTAAGTCGTGATTTGTTTTTATAAATAACATTTGCTCAGCGTTTTGAGATTTATTAACATCGTTTGGGTAGCGAAACGACGCTATTGAGGAGTTGCGGCTTGTTTCCATGCAGTCGAATGGAATGTCTTTTTGTGGTTGGTAACACCGCGGCGTCGCCGTGGCGAGTAGATTGGAATCTGCTAGATCCGCCATTTTTACGTGTCGCTCGCCACTTGGGCTGCGTTTCGGAAATGCTTTAATCTTCTAAAGGGTGTTATTTCTGTCTGCGGAGTGTTTTATGGGCTGTAATCCATCGCCGGCCGTTCTAAAACGTGAGTATTCGACAAATAAATGTCACTAAAACTCATTCGTCGTGGTTGATGACTGGACGCCGGTCTGATGCGAGAATTTGATTTGTTTCAGAACTCATAATGATTCCTTGACACTATTTTGTGTAATTAAACACCGCGGACCCGTGTCTAAAGGCCATCCATCTCCCAGCTTCTTCGTCGTGACGCAAATTGTAAGTCTTGTACCGAACACGCTGTCCTGGTTGCGTTATATGAATTCAAATACTAAAATGCATTTTTTATTTCAGCCGTCTTGGCGCTGAGCTTCGTTTCTACACCGCGGTCCCGTGTCTAAAGGCCAAGAAGGCTATATATAATTCTCTTCTTTTTATCTACCCGAATGGTGAGTAACTTTTGTCAAGCTAAGTGTGTCACGTCGCACATTGTTTGGTTGATTGACTTTTGCACTAAAGTGAGTTTTATTCATTTTAGGGTGTCAAGTACGGGGCAGGATTTGTCTAGTACGGGGCAGGAGTTTTGTTACGGCGGCAACCGTTTGCGTCGTAGTTCCGGAGCTTCTCGTGCGCCTGCATCCGTCGTGCGTCAGTGGCGTGCGTCAGATATTACACGTCAGCAGTGCCGTCCTCCGTCCGGGACGTACCACGTGATGTTGCTTACTACTTAATTTCCGTACTTTTACTTCTATGCGTCAGCCAATCCTTACGCTACGTATATTTACACCGTACCTCGTTTACGTGTCAAGCGCCTCTTTTGACAGACCTAACCTTAGGGTATTAACCCACAACTTACCCATCTATTTACTACTTGTAACTTATATTTACTGTAACACTAGCATAGTGTGATTAAGTTACTTGCCAAGTGATTAAGTTACTTGACGAGCGATTAAGTTAAACTGTTTTGGTAAACTACAACTTAATGGGATCTAATGAAACGACTGTGAGAACGAGAATTTTGTTTTAATGATTGCGAGCCTAATCCTGTTTGCGGTGCGGTCCTTTTCTCTTTTACGGCGCCCAAGGTAATTCTGACCGCACCCTCGAGCCAGCCGACTCCACGACCTGACTACTTGCCGCGCTAGCCGGAGCGGCCCTGTAAGGACTTCCGGGTTTCACATGAAAACCGCGGGGAAAAAGTTCACGGTGTTTCACTGGCGTTCCCAACGTTGGGCTTGAAGGATTTATGGCTTCGCTTTCATACTCATGGTTGTGTATTATGCGTGTGTAAGGATTTGGTTTAGGCTTTAAGACTTAACTATGTGTTACTCTGATACTTCATGCTGGTGTTATATTTAAGTTACTGCTTATGCACTCAAGGATGCTAATGCCTGCCTTTCTAAACTAATGGCAAAACAAATACTTCTCTGCTCTGACTTTAAAATACTCTTTTTAGTTTTAAACGGATTGCAGTTATAGGCACTTCTGCCTTTTCTTTGTTTACTGCTAACTAAGCTAAAAACAATTGTTGGTGACTACTTTATAATTTAAGCCTGAACTTTTAAACGCAGCTCACTTTACTGAGTGCTTATCTGTGTTCCTGCTCACTTTATTGAGCCCTTATTTATAAATCTGCTCATGTTACTAAATGTTTAATTGAGTCAACTTGCTGACTTTGCTAAGCGCTTATTTAAGAACGTGCTCACTTTATTGAGCACAGGTTTGTGTATTTGCTCACCTTACTGAGCGCCTGTCTCTTATCTGTTCCGTAAGATTAAGTGCCATTTTTTTCTCTTTGGCTATCAGCTACAGTGTTACTACTTATTATTTATAAGTGACTATTGTAAAAATGGATCTGTCCATTAAGGTGGAGTGGTTGACAAAAGAGGAGCTTACACACGAGTTAACTAAATTACAAATACCTTTCAAAACATCTGACACTTGTGATACTTTGCGAAAATTATTTAGACAAACGCGTGCTCTCATTCGACGTGGTAGTCTCAAACCAAGCATCAACGTTTCTGCTTCTGCGGCTGACATACCGAGCGATCTGCCTACATGCAAAGCAGCTATTCTAGATCTACAAAAAGAGGTTGATGAAGGAACTGACTTGTCTGCTGCCAGAAGGGAACGTTTGGTAGGTCGTGTCGAATACTATCTTGGACGCTTACAGCGAATCACAGGTCAAGGTGACGAGGTCCAGACTCTTAAGGGCACCTTGGTTAACTGTTTATCCTCTCTTAACCCGAATGAAAATTCTTCAGATTCTGAAGTGGAGGTGTTTAGCTCACCTACGCGGCCGCGAGTGGAGGCGGTGTGCCGAGCTGAGCCTCGCTATAATCTAGGCAGTTTAAATCTTAAATTTAAGGGCGACACGTGTGTGCGCGCTTTCATCACTCGTTTAGAGGAGCTGAGGCAGGCCAGAGAAATACCTGAGCGGATTATTTTTAATGGCTTTCCTGACGTGCTGGACGGACCGGCTTTATTCTGGTACCGGTCCAATAAGGGCAACTTCCCTTGCTATACAGATCTTCTAACGGCCCTTAAGGCTGACTTTGACATACCGGATTTCGATTTCAGACTCCTGAGTGAAATCAGAGCTCGTACGCAAGCTAAACACGAATCGATCGTGGCATACTTGTCCATAATGGGCGCACTGTTTTCTAGGTTGACAGTACCCTTGGCGGAAGCTGAACGTCTCGACATCCTGTTGCGTAATGTTAGGCCGGAGTACAGTCGTGAGTTAGCTTTAATTGACGCGACCTCTATTGAGATGTTGAAGTCTTTATGTAAACGTCTCGAGCTCGCGGGTTCGCGAGCTGGTAATTTTGCCGAACCCTCTTCGTCTGGTTACACGGTAGCTCCGGACGTACAAGTACGGACACGCAACAATCCTGCTTTTCGTAAACAGGACGTCGGCTCTGTCGATAAGCCGGAAGAGATCTATTGTTTCAGATGTAAACAAGCTGGCCACCAAACTAATCGTTGCCAGCGCTCTCGTGATCCAGTGTGTTTCGGTTGCGGTCATCCAGGTGTACGGACTCCGGAGTGCCCGCGCTGTCAGAAAGGTTCTTCTTCACAAAACTAAGTAAACAGGTCCCTCATAAAACATGGCCCTTTGGTTTATTCCTTGAAATCTATGGAAGGAAAACCGCTAGGCAGATTTCATATCAAGGACTTACTCGAGAGGGGTGAAGACCGGCAGGATACCGTTCCTCCCCAGTAGTTTTGTTATTTATTTACTCACTAGTTAAATAATTTCATTGGGTTGCTTTCTGTTCTGTTCCTAGCGCGAATGAAGCTACGTGAACGACAGAGTTCCATGTAGGTAGTTAGTTAGGGATTAATGTTAAATGTTACACCAGGTTATCTGTTCCTGCTAGTAAGTAAATAGTCTTAGCTATATGTTAATAACGTAAGCATATTGACCGGACTGGTAGGTATTTGTTGAAGGGAAAAGATTCGTCCTGTCTGTTGGCTAATTTGGAATGTTTTGTCGATAGGGAAGGCATAAAACTCATGACCGGACTTGTAGGTAATTTATGGTATGGAGAAGATTCGTCCTGTCTGATGGCTAATTTAGGAATGGTATCGTTATGGAAGGATATAAATCTCAAAGGGGTCACCCGGGAACTCTTTGATGACTGTAAATATGTATACTACTCTAACTAGGTTAAAATAGTGATCACGCTAGGATAGTTGTCTCGTGCTGTGCTGTCTCGGAGTTATCGTTTCAGGTTTAATTCCGTTAGGTTAATTGTTTCGTCCCAGGTTGTCTTAAGTTAATTTAAGAGTTCTGTACAGTTGCTAGTTAAGTAATAGACAGTGGAGCGGGTGGGACTCTCTGCTTTCAGAGCAAGTCCCAACTCCTATCTGAGGACTGGTTTTGATCCGGTGTCTCGTATCTGTGGAAGTGATGTTTGCGGTGAAGTAGTCATCATCTGCTTTCTCGCTTAAAGGGTCTAAGGCTGTGTGTCACGCCCCCTTTCTTTTCTTTTAGGTTGACGCTCTTAGGCTGAGTGTATTTCCAACCTACTTACTTTTAAGTTGTCTGCTTTTTGCGTTCTAGATTGGCTGAGTGTCTCGCCTATTCTAACAAGTTTTGTTCCTGCTTTACAAAACTCTTTATTTATAATAAGGTGGCTAGGCGTCTTGCCTATGCTACTTACTCAATGGTTTACATACCTTCTAACTCGACTTGGCTGAGTGTCTCGCCTATGTTCATATAGATTAAGTTTCCTCGTTGTTTCCTTTCACGAGTTCCACGACTGGGAGTTTCGGATGGTTATAGTCGTTGGCCCGGCTGTAGCCGCCTGAAACAGTTTTCTTTCTGAGAAATATATTTTTTTTTTTTTGGTTTCGCTCCTTCGTTGCGGATTTGCTGGTAGTGTTCTGATGGGTTTTCGCTATCGAACCTGAACGCCCCCAACTTGGGAGATAGTTTCTTTAAGGTTAGGAATAAGATTTTGGTGGAGGGTTTATATTAAGTTATAAAATACGTTCTTATGGTTGTTGTTTGATCCGAGGGGACTCTTGGTAGTTCATTTAAAGTTTCATGGGTGGAGGATCTCACTTCGCACTTTCTCTGCGTGAGATTCTCTTACCACTTCCTGGCTGTGCTAATTCTACTCGCGTGATGCACGGGAGTACTTTCTTCGTGTATCTCTTAATTTTGTTCTCTTTTACACGTCATCGTGTACAATAATTTTATTTCAGAATTCCTCGAATTCTGAAATAAAATTATTTTCCTCAACTGAAACCCTACTGTAACACCCGAAATCTGGTGTCACGGTTTTTAGAGGCTTTTCTCAGTCTAGTAGGTTATTGGTACTGACCTGTCGTATGAAGACGCATCCCAGGTGCATAATTTAAGCACCTTTTTCCTTCAATTCCTCATCTAAATGACTCTGTAAGCCGAATGAACCTTTCGGGTACTAGCATACTTTTGTTACACGTTTATTACACTGTGACTACGCCTCAGCGGTCGGCTGTTCGATCCGCGACGCGTTATTACTTACTTTACACACTTCAACATTCCTTTTTCATCTGATAAACAAGACAAAACTTTTATATATCATCGCATTTGTTATGGTATTATAACCTCAACGAAGTTTGTACGGAGCTGTCAGCTTGACAACTAGTTTGACGTTTGTCACTTCAATAAAGATAGTGCCATACGAATCGATTACCGATTTTTGATCGTTATTTTTCAATTCCAGGTTTTTAAGTCGTGATTTGTTTTTATAAATAACATTTGCTCAGCGTTTTGAGATTTATTAACATCGTTTGGGTAGCGAAACGACGCTATTGAGGAGTTGCGGCTTGTTTCCATGCAGTCGAATGGAATGTCTTTTTGTGGTTGGTAACACCGCGGCGTCGCCGTGGCGAGTAGATTGGAATCTGCTAGATCCGCCATTTTTACGTGTCGCTCGCCACTTGGGCTGCGTTTCGGAAATGCTTTAATCTTCTAAAGGGTGTTATTTCTGTCTGCGGAGTGTTTTATGGGCTGTAATCCATCGCCGGCCGTTCTAAAACGTGAGTATTCGACAAATAAATGTCACTAAAACTCATTCGTCGTGGTTGATGACTGGACGCCGGTCTGATGCGAGAATTTGATTTGTTTCAGAACTCATAATGATTCCTTGACACTATTTTGTGTAATTAAACACCGCGGACCCGTGTCTAAAGGCCATCCATCTCCCAGCTTCTTCGTCGTGACGCAAATTGTAAGTCTTGTACCGAACACGCTGTCCTGGTTGCGTTATATGAATTCAAATACTAAAATGCATTTTTTATTTCAGCCGTCCGGCAAAATATCTAAAACACAGCGGACCCCGTGTATAAAGGCCAACCTTTAACCTCCTACTCATCATGAACGGTGAGTTGCATACGTGTGAGTTGTCATGATTACGTAACGTGTACCGTTTGCTAAAATGTATTGTTTATTTCAGTGTTTTGGCGCTGAGCTTCGTTTCTACACCGCGGTCCCGTGTCTAAAGGCCAAGAAGGCTATATATAATTCTCTTCTTTTTATCTACCCGAATGGTGAGTAACTTTTGTCAAGCTAAGTGTGTCACGTCGCACATTGTTTGGTTGATTGACTTTTGCACTAAAGTGAGTTTTATTCATTTTAGGGTGTCAAGTACGGGGCAGGATTTGTCTAGTACGGGGCAGGAGTTTTGTTACGGCGGCAACCGTTTGCGTCGTAGTTCCGGAGCTTCTCGTGCGCCTGCATCCGTCGTGCGTCAGTGGCGTGCGTCCGATATTACACGTCAGCAGTGCCGTCCTCCGTCCGGGACGTACCACGTGATGTTGCTTACTACTTAATTTCCGTACTTTTACTTCTATGCGTCAGCCAATCCTTACGCTACGTATATTTACACCGTACCTCGTTTACGTGTCAAGCGCCTCTTTTGACAGACCTAACCTTAGGGTATTAACCCACAACTTACCCATCTATTTACTACTTGTAACTTATATTTACTGTAACACTAGCATAGTGTGATTAAGTTACTTGCCAAGTGATTAAGTTACTTGACGAGCGATTAAGTTAAACTGTTTTGGTAAACTACAACTTAATGGGATCTAATGAAACGACTGTGAGAACGAGAATTTTGTTTTAATGATTGCGAGCCTAATCCTGTTTGCGGTGCGGTCCTTTTCTCTTTTACGGCGCCCAAGGTAATTCTGACCGCACCCTCGAGCCAGCCGACTCCACGACCTGACTACTTGCCGCGCTAGCCGGAGCGGCCCTGTAAGGACTTCCGGGTTTCACATGAAAACCGCGGGGAAAAAGTTCACGGTGTTTCAATTGAACACCACGAATCAGTACAAAACAATACAGAAACAAAGAACAAAGCATACAATAGGCGGTCTTATCGCTTAATAGCGATCTCTAACAGACAACCAATATACGATATTATATAGACGTACTAGCTGTTGTCTGTGACTTCGTCAGCAAAGAATTCGTTTATCGCTATCCCGCGGGAACTATACAATTTTTCGGGATAAAAAGTAGCCTATGTTTTAATCTAGGGTACCAGCTATCCGCGTTGCAAATTTGATCCAAATCCATCCAGTCCCTTAAGCGTGAAGGAACAAACATACACACTAACTCACGTCCTCACTCTCAAGCTTTCGCATTTATAATATTAGAAGGAGTAGAATTATTTCTTATCATTCTGAATATACGCAATATATTGCGTCGAATAAAATATTTTATTTGGGTAGAATTTCATCTTCATAAAATGTTGGTCGCTGCCAAATTTAAATTGGTTTTCGATATCTTTAATAGTATCTAATTCAAACGCCTTCCACTTTACTTATATATTACTTATATTTATGTACTAGTGTATTTCCAGCCTTGTCGATAATTTCAGAACGCTTGTTGAAGTTGTGTCAAGTGATAAGAATAGCGATAGAGATTTAGATACTACTGAATAATAGAAATGGGAATTAAAACAAAACAGTTGCTCCAGTCGGGGTGTGTGGAAACAGTGTTTAGGAATAACGTTACTGAATTATATTCCAATTATTTGTGACTATTAGATTACGAGGTTTTGATATTTGAGATATGGTTATAATGCTCGAGGCAGCGAGGAAATATCAGTATGTTTTTGAATTGCTTGGCTGGTTATTTATTTAGAAATTCTCGTGTGACAGGGGCTTGTAGCCGGTTAAGAATTAACCGGTATTTATCTAGGTTAAAGCGGTTTCGATGTTTCGATTCCGTCCGAATAAATTTGTTTGCGAAGGCTATTTTCGGTTTTTTCGTCGGTATATCGGTTTTTTTGATACATGGAAACGAGTTCAAGCCAAAATGATAGATATACTTAATGAATTTTTGCATGGTCGGAAATGTTTTTGGTGTAACATATCGTTTGGTCGAACATTTTCTAGCGGTAACTGAAAATATTTCGGAAATATTTTACACAGGGCATAAAAAAATACTCTGATAATTTTCCTGAAAAGACAATAATAGTTGTAGTGTAAATTCAATTTAGATCAAACACTCACTCGACCGTTCGAAATACACCCGAACTAATCCAATAATTCTTAAGCGAAACATCGAACACGCGAGCGGTTAACGGGTTTTGTTGCAACAGTTTAGTTTATATTACCTGTTGAAAGTTAACTTTTTACGAACGAAACCGAAATTTGGAGCCTTATTCATAAAAAATCCTTAATTGAGGTTTGATCAGTCTATTTATTAGTTAAGAGACTGATTAAGCTTATTTGACAGTTGTTAAAAAGTATGATTCATAAACGCTTGCTAGCAGTCTATTAGCTAATGAGCTGATGATGGATGGACTAGACGCGTTATGTTCACTTGCTCCTTTTCTTCTATTGGTTGTCCATGCTTATTTTTGTTATTTTTTTTTTCCTTTTCAAAGACAAAGGTTTTGTGCCCAGACAACCAAATCTAATTATGTTTTATTGAATCAGGCGTTACTTTGCGGAGGTCCATTTCAATGAACACAAAATATTTACCTTGCTACTCCGCTACTTCAATAATCTAATCTAATTATGATGATTATTATTATTCTTCGCTAATTAAGTTGTATTATGTTTAGTGTTTATTTTTAGCTGTTATATTATTTTTAATTAATCATTATTTTCAATGTATCTATGTATGTATCACCCTATGGTCCCAACGGAAGAACAGCGCAGGCTGCAAGGCCAGCACATACTGAGTTGGGACCATTTTGTGACAATTTATTTATCTGAATGTTTAATGTGTTTATGTATTTAATATGACATGTGATTGTCATAAATAAACTTTTTTTTCTTTCTTTCTTTATGTATGTATGTATGTATTAAGTTAGGTACCAATTGGCGGTTCATTTCATACAACATCTAATTTAATCAAGTTTTAACACGCCAAAAACAAAACCAGGGCACAATAGTGCAATACAAACACGTTCGATTAGACAAAATTTAATTAAGAATTCGCAAACAACTGCAACGTGGGCTATCGGGAGCGTACAGCGAACATTGTCGCGTTAATGCCCCAGGAACGTTCGAAAATTGCGACGATTACATTCGACAACTGTGGCTGCGTTCCGCAAAGCGAAGGATTTAGGGTCGAGGGAATGTGTTGAATTCGAACAGGGGTATAGAAAATGGGGTAAGTGACATGAGCTAACACAATGTTTTGTTTTGGTAGAGGTGGAACGCTATTGGTCGAATTTTATACGACGCGTCGAATAGGTACGACCTACTAGTCAATGGATGTTTTTACATTATACACTGACAATCAAAAATATTTAGGGTCGAGGGAATGTGTTGAATTCGAAAAGGGGTATAGAAAACGGGGTAAGTGACATGAGCTAACACAATGTTTTGTTTTGGTAGAGGTGGAACGCTATTGGTCGAATTTTATACGACACGACGAATAGGTACAACCTACAAGTCAATGGATGTTTTTACATTATACACTGACAATCAAAAATTAAGGGACACAGTTACAGTACATTAGCACAATACTAAGTCGAGTAAACTAAATTGAGATTTGTTTTTGACGCGACAATCTAACTAATATTATAAATGCGAAAGTATGGATGGATGGATTGATGGATGGATGTTTGTTTGTTACTCAATCACGCCAGAACGGCCCAACGGATCTGGATGAAATTCGGCACATAGATAGAGAAAAGTCTGGAATAGCACATAGGCTACTTTTTATCCCGGAAAATTGCGTAGTTCCCGCGGGATAGCGATAGACGAATTCTTTGCAGACGAAGTCGCTGGCAAACAGCTAGTGTCTTATAAATCGATGAACGCCGGCTGCACTCACAAAAAAGCATGACTCATGCGTTACGTTCCGCGTGACGTCAGTGTGCAAGCGAGAGCGCGGAACAAGCGATAGAGAGGCACGATCGGCCCAAGCGTCGGCCATAGTGGCCCTTCTTAACGATCAGGCTTCTTATTACATGCAAACAAACATATCTCGTAAATAATAATGATTAACATTATAGGACATATCAAATGAATCAAGAAATTTTACTTCTTGATTTGTAATGTGTACTTTTTACATTTTACCGTTAGAAATTTAATTTCTAAACGACACTGAAAATTAGAACACATAGAAAAATCCGAAAAGTAAAGCTATGGCCGGGAATCGAACCCAGGTCCTCGTCATTCCGTGAAGCGTGCTATACCCCTACACCACCCATAGCAGGTACCTGCTATGGGTGGTGTAGGGGTATAGCACGCGTATATATAGCTTTACTTTTCGGATTTTTCTATGTGTTCTAATTTTCAGTGTCGTTTAGAAATTAGATTAACATTATAAAAAGTAGGTAACGCTGCGCTTCCAAGCTTAACGCAAAAGAATCGTTGGTTTAACGCAGCGATGTATATAACTCACCAGTACGGCCGACAAGCCTTGAAACTGTTACCCGTGTATTCCTACATTTAACTTGTGCACTTCGAAGCGAAACGTATCAGGGAAAAGGCCCTTATTTGAACAAGAGAGTGCCTCGTGTAAATCGTAGCCACCTTGACCCAGTTCGTGTCTTGTGCAAAAAATAGATTATTTAGAAGGCTTTATAACTCCAACTCGGAAAATCTAATTGAAAGGATTGACGGTAACTAATTGTGCGTTTGTTAATGTTAGCAAGTTAGAGCGGTTGAGTTTAATGTGTTAATTGTTGAGTCGAAGTTGCGCAATAAGACATTTGATTGAACATTTTGCATACATTTAAGGCGATTTCTTAATAGAATATTAAGTAGATAGGTAAAATAAATAAAAAAATAAATATCTTGGGACAATTGACACCAATTTGACCTAGTCCCAAACTAAGCAAAGCTTGTGATATGGGCACTAGACAACGGATAAACATACTTATATAGATAAATACATACTTAAATACATATTAAACATCCAAGACTCGAGAACAAACATTCGTATTTTTCATACAAATATCTGCCCCGACCGGGGATCGAACCCGGGACCTCAAGCTTCATAGTCAGGTTCTCTAACCACTAGGCCATCCGGTCGTCAAAATAAAGAAATGTTATCCTCTTTATACTGCCGTCATGATTCCGGAGTGCGACATTACTTTCCATAGAGTAACATTTAACCGTTTAAACTGGATTTAGACCTATGGCATTATCCGGAATATTTCAGCTGTTGGTTACGTTGACTTCGTAAACGTTTTTCAGGACAAAGAAAAACGTACTGTGGTTGACAATGTTTACGTACATTTGTTGATGTTCAAAGTATACGGGGTCAAAGGAATTATTACGCTTTGAACAAAAAATGAAGCCGAAAAACCTTTACATAGGGTTACCATGACGTCGTAATGCGATTCAATACCGATTCAGTTTAGGTCGGATTTTGGGGTGGCTTTAAGTTCGCAGCGGCAAAGATCTGGAATGACCTGCCTCCACCGTTACGCAAAAATATGTCCCAGAGATCTTTGAAACGCAAATTAAGTACTTACTTTATTTTTAAGCAAATAAGTAAGTACTTATTAAAATCACTTGCTCGGTTAGGGTATGGGGCTCAATGTTGTGCCATGCACCTAGGTATGTAATTGTAGGATGGATTATTATTATTATTTTTTGGCTTTAATCCGATGCATTTCGTTAGTGTGTCAATTCTTCAAAATTTTCTTCTTTTTTTTTCAAATCTTAATTTTTCTTTTATTTTTTGTTTGTTTAAACTTACCCGCGTAACAAAAAAAAAATTACAGAGGATAAATAGGGTTGGGCTGAAAATCAGCGCTGTGTGCAGCACACGCAGCACACGCTGAGCCCGATCCATTTGCCACACTTAGTTTAAGTTTGTTTACATATTACATATTAAGCTACTTATATTAATGTATGCATGTTCTATTTGTGGTAATAAAAGTTTATTCTATTCTATTCTATTCTATTCTAGGTTCGCTCGTTGTCCGATCCATACTAAAAATGACAGCCAAATCCTAAACTGGGTCAGATTGAATCACATTAAGATGATTAAGACATCATGGTAACCCCCCCTTCACACCATTATTACCACTATTATTACCACACAGCAAAAGTCACAACAACCATAAACGAACTCGGCATTGGTACTGTTTTTATTGTCATAAAAAATACTATGGGCTTAAATAATACGAAAAGAAAAACGTATGAACGCTGAATATTGATCTCCAAAGTAACTTACGTTTTTGAGTTCCGAATCGCGTAATTCGGTTTAGTAAAAACGTCCTGTTTAGCATAGCCTTGTGGAAAATACAGTCATTTTATATGAAAAAGGTACAACGTAAATAAGCGACTCACAACTCAAAATTACGCTCCTCCGGCATTAGCCCGACGCTCCATTTTTTATTCGCTCAGAAACTGCCTTTATGTTAGTTCAGCTTTCTCGACATAATCTGGTGATTTTCTTAGAAGTCAAACATTTACTCAAATTATCGTACCGCCTACTTAATTTTAAGCCAACTGAAGGCTTTATTTATTTTAAGAGAGTTTTTAAGCGACTTTTTAGGAGTTCTAGTGCGGTGCAGTCAGTTTGATGTTTTATTTTACTGCGAAGGAAAGTAAAGAGGTAATCCTCGAGTTTAAAACTGCTGTTGTAAAAATATCACCGTTTTATTTTAGTTAACTAGCCACAATAAAATAAAACGTGAAATGTTTAGTTGCGTTCGTGTTTAGAATTTATCTGGCCGTTCTGTTTTGGTATGCGGGCTTAAGAACGTAAAAGATTAGTGTAGTTTGCTATGCGTGTCGTGTAGTGATATACCGCGAACGTCCACTAAATGTGACAGAAAAGTACTAACCGGTATATGACCTATTAATTAAAGACGACGCCTGTCATTCATAGTACTTTGTAACTGTGTAATATTATGAGTAGTGATTTTATTGAAAATTCCTATGTTTTATGAACACGATGTTTTCATCCTGGGATTGATAATCGAATGCCACGTGGATGGTGACTACATTAAATATTGGAAATAGCATACTCTGTGGAAAGGATGTCCATATGTGCAAAGAAGATCCATGTGCATTCGGCAGAACAATGCAAAGATTTACTATAATCAAGCTGACCTTCGCCCTGCAGGCTGAGGTTATTATTATAACAATTAGGTACAACAAATTACAACTGTAACTCAATTCAAATTAATTAAGTTTGCCTTAACTTCACAGCTGGCCAACTTAACCCCAACACTATTAGTTTAAAGCTAGTGTTGGGTAAAATTTGCGTTTCGAT
Source organism: Pandemis heparana (assembly GCA_963854515.1). Taxonomy (NCBI): domain Eukaryota; kingdom Metazoa; phylum Arthropoda; class Insecta; order Lepidoptera; family Tortricidae; genus Pandemis; species Pandemis heparana. The sequence continues at coordinate 12,068,626 of OY978015.1, read as the reverse complement.
TCAAATACCGGTTAAGTAAGTTGCACGGCTCACGTTGCACCATGTGGTAGAGCTAAGTGTAGATTAACCGCTTTGGTGGCTGTGAGGGCAGATGGTTCGGGGAATTTGTCGGTAAATACCGGCTATTTAGTTTCGCGAGATTGCCAAACTTAATTTATATTCGCGAGTTGACTTTAGTCTAGTGATTTCAGTGTAAAAGCGCCACGTATTTCTACTCAAATTGGGGCATAATTATTTTAACCTAGTTTTGGCAATCTGGATATGATTTGTACTTAATGTTAGTTGCCTACGTAGACATAAATTCGCTGTCGGTTTAATGAAATATGAGCTAAAATTATTCATTACTAGCTGTTGCCAGCGACTTCGTCTGCAAAGGATTCGTTTATCGATATCCCGCGGGAACTACGCAATTTTCCGGAATAAAAAGTAGCCTATGTGCTATTCCAGACTTTTCTCTATCTATGTGCCGAATTTCATCCAGATCCGTTGCGCCGTTCTGGCGTGATTGAGTAACAAACAAACATCCATCCATCCATCCATCCATCCATCCATCTATCCATCCATCCATCCATCCATCCATCCATCCATCCATCCATCCATCCATCCATCCATCCATCCATCCATGCATCCATCCATCCATCCATCCATCCGTCTATCCATCCATCCATACTTTCGCATTTATAATATTAGTTAGACTAGCTTCTGCCCGCGACTTCGTCCGCGTAGAATTAGCGATTCGTATGTTTATCACTATCCCGCGGGAACTATACAATTTTTCGGGATACAAAGTAGCCTATGTTTATTCTAGGGTACCAGCTATCTTGGTTCCAAATTTTATCCAAATCCGTACAGTCGTCTTAGCGTGAAGAAGGAACAAACATACACACTCACATCGTCACTCACAAACTTTCGCATTTATAATATTAGTAGGATTATTTATTATTTTAATTTAAATGTTGAGCGATTTCATTGATGTTAGCTTTTAGACTAAAATAAACGTCAACACAATTATTACATAAGTTTAAAGTTCTCGACTTGAAATGTCGTACATACACAAATCACGTTTTTATTAGTCAGAGCCAAATATAAGGTGACTAGACCTGAGGTCAAATAAATGTAAAATGTGTGTATGTATGGTCAGGTAAATGTTTTTTTTTTTAACAAAATAGTCAAACTTTTCTAGATCTTGGCTTATTGAGCTAAAAATTTAGTTTTCTGTGTGTGACGGGTGGATCCATCTTTTGAGAGACGCCTTGCTAGGCGTGCTAAGCCTGCTGGCTAAGACTTCCGTGTGACCGATTTTTAAAAATAATATTAATGCTGTTAGAATTTACAAAAAAAAAAAAAAACTTCTAGTCGAAAGTTTAAATTCAGCTGTTTTTCACTTATAGAACACACCAACTTTAACCACTTTCCGATAGTGTTTTCGAGTGATGTGATTTTAATAATAGCTCCCCAATACGTTATCTAACCTATAACAATACACTGAATGATACCCACTTCGAATAAATGTATTTGTCCATTCCGATACGTTTAAATTCAAAACACGCAGGCGCGCAGGTAAAAAGTAAGTTCATCAATTACCTTCCTCCATTTCATACAAAATTAACCCTCGAGGTAATAAGGGAGCAAATATTTTGACGTTCGCAACAAGGCCATTAATCAGGCCTATCCGTTTATTACCGCGTTTGTGTGTTTGTTTACATCTCTCCGAATTTCTCGCGAGCAATGAAACAATTCGAAATTTGGCACATTCGGAATATTCGAGCGCTTCACGACACGCACGGGCGCTGAATTGATGAGAGGCATGAACATTATTTGATTTCGGTGCCGGTTTCAAATTCAAACCAACACAGAATTTTTTATTTGTAAAATCTACTTCATTTAAAAAAAATAAAAATAGAACGACAGACTCACGATTATGGGCACGGCCCGATTGCTTTCGATCTTTTTAGAAAATCTTTAAAAGTGAGTCTTTCTTCTTGCCGATGGTTTTTGTTGATTGCACGGTCGTCAAACCTCTACACATTGTTTACACATGTAATTTAATTATCAAAATAGGATACACGTAAGTACCCATACGTAGGTACTTATACATATTTTCACGCGTGGTTTTGAACGATTTATTCAGTCCAAAGCCAAGTGTCTGGATATAATTATGTTTCATATTATTGGACTTCGTATCGCTAATATCACAACCCCAGCGTCCTTATTGCTTTTTACGAGTATATCTCGTCCCGTCCGTCTGCTCGTTTGTCCCCTCTTACCTATATATATATATAAAAAAAAATGATTTAAAACGAGGTCGTGGTCGCCACTCGCCACTTGCAATCAAAGCCGTGTATTTTCTGAGATTTTTCTACAGTTGTCATGCGATAGCTTAATTTACAAACATTGATTTCGTTCCTACGTTTGTTTTTCGCTCTCAGGTGCTAAAACGAGTTAGAAGACGCAAGTGTTGATACTGCGTTTTATTGCCTCGTAAAGATACTGCAAACTTTAAGCTTGCTCTACATAGTAAAGTGTTTTTAATGTTGCAGATATCTATCGGAAACGGCCACGTACATAAAGCACTTAAAGGCGGGAGTTGGCTTTAGATATTTTCTTTTTCTCGAAGTGTTTATACAAGTGCCGCCTTCTCTTGGAGCGTTATACATTGTGCTGATTGACAGTGTTTAAAATAAACGTCATTCTGCTCCGAACAACTTAGTTTCATTACGTACGGCACACGCCTACATCTTATACACACACTAGCGACGAAATTTTTTTAATTTTTACTTACTTACAATAAAAAACCTTACACCGAGTTAGCTCTGTAGAAATCGGTATCGAAATAGCGGCATCAAATTGCCACAAACAAATTAATTAGAACTTAACGTAACCTAATTTCCGATTCTATTGTTCAAATTCTTCGTCAACCGCAAAGGCTTGGGTGTTGTACCAATTAAGTGAGTTATTTCTGCGTGGCGGATGGTTCCGGACAAAAGAATGTTCGACTCGCCTTGATAACACTAATTAGATGGAGAGTGAGAAACAAAGCCGAAGTATCTGTGAGATGGCGCGTTTTGCCGTCTCAAGAAATCGCTTGCACAAACGTTTTATGTTCCATTTAGGGTTTAGACTAAATTCAACCGTTCGTACGAGGTAGAGGGTGGAATTTTGATAATGGTAGAAGTGAGCGTAACCCTTTGTATAATTAATGAGCTCGTGAAATGTTTCATGCCTATCGTGACGTTATTAATACTATCTGCGATTTACAACCGGCGCAGCCATATTGAAGAGTCTCTAGCAATACGTTACCGTACACGTAACTTTGGTTAAAATCAATGTTGATAGTTTTGGAGGTTACATTAGGTATGTTCCTGAATTGCAAAACAAAAGAAATAAAATTAATTACTATGTTTTATAACGAATCATAAACAGTTGTTATTAATCTTGATCATACCTAATAAAAGATTTATTATTACTGTATACAAAAGTAAGATACGTACTAAAATCACATACCGAACATTACTATTTTATCTTCATCATAATGACCCTTTCCTTAAGTTTCTCCAAAACTTGAAACGATAAAAGATTAGGTATTGGCCGATTTCTTAAAAGTTTTGATAAAGTTTTCAACTAGACGCAAATTAGCTAAACCACTTGCTTTGTTCTGATTAAGAAGTCTCAACAGTTTAAACTTTGGCAATCACGTTTAATCTACTAATCTCCACGGACGCGAGTCAACTTGAACGTAACCAATCAGATCAATATGTTGGAACAATCCTCGGTAACTATAAGATTGATTACCGTGTTGCACAATGCATACATTTAAAAACTTCGGCCACTTAACGGTACCACACTGGGATCGCAAGCGACCCGGCTCATGTATTCGCTGCCACGCATTGATACGCGATAACACAGATAACAGTTTTTTTCCTTTTTAAAGCGAAAACTGACACCGAACAGAAAACCTGAATAACCTGATTAGCCGAGCCGTTTCTTGACACTGAATATAATAGTGGGTGAAAATCTTTTGTACAAATGTATTTAACCAATTGTTACTAGGTAGGTGTACATACCTAAGCGGGGCTGCGACCCGCATTCGTTAGTGGAATAAATGCATTTATTTAACGGATAAAGAGCTATTCCTCGTCCTCGCACCAAAAGTGGTAAAGAGAGTGGTATAGGTAAATAACGTAAATCAAGCACTACTCTATATAGAATAGAACGAAATTGGTAACACACATGCTCTAATAAAAAAAATGGATGCGAGGTTTACCTAACTCCATAGTTATTTAAGGTTAGGTACGTGTTCATATAAGTCTCCTAAGTGTATATTTTTCACCTAACTTTTAAAATCTATGTACAGTTAGACAGCAAGCACCTTCGTAAAAAACTTTTTAAGATCTCTATTTCCTTTATTTTCAGGAAATCCAAGCTCAGTCGAAAAAGGTTCAGTTTAAAGATTTACGTAATTTCACGAGTAAAGAAAGAGTTCAAACGTAAAAAGTCATCACAAAAAAACATTGAAGCGGAAGCCTATAAAAGAAAAATAAAAACACAATTTGTACCTAATAATCAGTCCGAGGAACTCAGACATAAAACATCGGTCCTATGAAATAAACGAGGTCGTCGACTTTTCAAAATGAGCCGAGTTTGGGATAATTAAAACAATAATTCAGGGCCTGAAACTGAAGGAAAATTCGCCTTGCTATAGGAACTGTTAGTGTCAAATTAAGCAGTGGGCGGCAGTTTACTGCTACATTGTACGTCACAATGATGTTTCTTCTGTTACTTCCAATACATATTACTAGTTCCAGATTTTAAATGCTACGAATAAATCTATCTAGTAGCCTGCTCTGTTTTCTGTGAGAGTTGATGCAAAAAACCTATAAAACAAACACTTGTCATCCCATCCTCGTCTCTACTAATGAAACAAAGAAAAAGAAAGAAAAAGTACCCTCAAAAACTAATAATAAAATATGTATTAAATCAGAGTAAAATTTTCTATTTCAAAAATAGTTACAGGCCTGACATAGTTTTTTTTTGTTCCAAAAGGCCTCTACCTATCCTAGACTTTTGATATATGTATTAAGTGAATATGTCCGTGAAAGACAAGTATAAATGTAAAAGATGAAGTACTAGCGTTAACGAAGAAGGGAGAAAATCTTTTGACGTTAATTTTGATAAACATGAATACAACAAGGAAACTTAACTTATGCATGCACAATAAATGCCAAGTCGTTAATTAGCTGCCTACAACGCAGCATTTCCGTTAAAACTGAATCTTCAGCGAACTGTGTGCTTCTTAATTAAATAATAACTTTCTCTGTTTGTGTGTACAATTATTTTGTTTCTGTAAAACGGACTGTAATGGAATTAAATAGGACTATCAAAAAGTACTTTAGTCCTAAGCTCTCTTACAAAAAATACTGAACACCAAAGAAAAACGAAACTTTGGAGACCGATGTTCATTGAAACTTAGCAAGCAAATAAATCACTATATAATCTATGGATACGAGTATAAATATAAGAGATTATTTAAGCGTGTTGCTAAGCGCAAAACTCGCGAACGAGTGGGCCAAATAAGATAATTCTTCTTTTGTTGTGTTCGTTATTGTCAAAGCAAGGTTTGATGACGGATGAAAGATGACAAAATATAAAGAAAAAACTGTAACGGGGGAGAAGCCGCGGCAAAGACATTGTAATGTAAAATAATCACTAGGTTCTTATAAAACTTAGGTGATGTTCTTCTTCTTCTTCTTCCTCAACCATAATCCACCCAATGCTGAGTGTAGGTCTCTTCTAATGCCCGGCGCCGAAGGACGAGGGTCCCTGGAGAGGAGGAACGCCTCCTGGCCGAGCTGAGGCTGGCCAAGCAGGCGTTCAAAGCGGCGATCGGGGAGGCCAAGGACGCGGCGTACGCTGATTTCTTGGCCTCGCTCGACGCTGACCCGTGGGGGCGCCCGTACCGTATGGTAAGGGCCAAAATGAAGGTGGCCCCCCCAACGGAGGACTTTGAGCCAGCGCTTCTGAGCGCGGTGGTAGAGGGGCTGTTCCCCGACAGCCCTCCATTTGAGCCACCGCAAATGGCGGGACCAGAGGTGGAGCCGGAGGTGGCCCTCGAGATCCCTCCAGTCACCCAGGAGGAGATGAAGGCGGTGAGGGGCCGCCTCAAGGGGCGCCGGAAGGCGCCGGGGCCGGATGGGGTGCCGGGGAAGGTGCTCAATATCGCCTTGGAGCACCTCGGGGACCGGCTCCGCGACTTGTTCACCGAGTGTCTGGTCGCGGGGCGCTTCCCGGGGTGCTGGAAGGAGGGGCGCCTCGTGCTCCTCCGAAAGGAGGAGTACGCGTCGGCTAGCACTCCCGCCTCGATTTCCCAGGGAGGAGTGCCAGCCAAGGCGCATGCCGCCGCCCACCCCACCGTCCTGCCCGGCTTGCCCGCACCGCCATAACTCTTTGGGGCCTTCGGAGCAAGGCCCTGTTGGCGGGGGTTAGGGAGCCGGCCCAGATCGGTGCCCCATACAAGGCCATGCTTCTAATGACCCCTGAGAAGAGTCGTCTGCAGGGGCCACTAGGACCGCCCAGGTTCGGCAGGAGTCTGCCCAAGGCCCCCGCCGCTCCTACGAGTCGGGGAGTAAGCTGGCGGAAGTGCTCCCCGAACTCCCACTTGCCATCAAGGACAAGGCCCAGGTACTCGGCCTCCGCTAGCTGGTCCGCCCAGCGCTCCATGACCTCCTCCTTTTGCGTCTCGCGGAGGCGCTCCAGCTCCCTTGGGGCAAGGGACTCGCCCCGGGCCCTCCGCTCCACGCGCCCTCTATACGCGTCGGCTAGCACTCCCGCCTCGATTTCCCAGGGAGGAGTGCCAGCCAAGGCGCATACCGCCGCCCACCCCACCGTCCGGTATGCCCGGCTTGCCCGCACCGCCATAACTCTTTGGGGCCTTCGGAGCAAGTCCCTGTTGGCGGGGGTTAGGGAGCCGGCCCAGATCGGTGCCCCATACAAGGCCATGCTTCTAATGACCCCTGAGAAGAGTCGTCTGCAGGGGCCACTAGGACCGCCCAGGTTCGGCAGGAGTCTGCCCAAGGCCCCCGCCGCTCCTACGAGTCGGGGAGTAAGCTGGCGGAAGTGCTCCCCGAACTCCCACTTGCCATCAAGGACAAGGCCCAGGTATTTTATGTGGGCCTTAACCTCGACAGTTTCCCCCCCGATGCGGAGTGTGGCCCCCCCCCGGTACCCGCCACCTCGGCCCCCTGAAACAGAGGGCCTCGGTTTTGGGCAGGGCCACCCGAAGTCCTAGGGCCCCAATCCTGCGGACCACGAGCGTAGCCCCGACCTCGGCCCTCCTCCGCACCTCCTCCCACGTGGTGCCTCGGACGGCGACCAGCGTGTCATCTGCATAGCAGATAACCGCCATTCGGGGTAGCACCTCTCCGCGGATGGCCCAGTCGTATCCGACGTTCCACAGCAGGGGTCCCAGAACGGACCCCTGCGGGACACCACTGGCCATCCGCCTCATCTCCGCCGTTCCCCCCCTCCCCGTGTAGAGCACTACCCTCCCCGAGAGGTAGTGCTCCACAACCCTCCGGAGGTAGAGGGGCACACCATGATACCGGAGTGCCTCCTCTATCACTCCGAAGGGGAGAGAGCCAAAGGCATTGGCAATGTCGAGTGACACTGCCACAGCCCCCTGCCCCGTCCTCGCCGCCTCCTCGGAGAACCCTTTCAGGGTAGATAGGGCGTCTATCGTGGACCGCCCTACCCGGAACCCGAATTGGTTCTCCGAAAGATCCGGCCCCACATCCGTAAGGTGAGTGGCGTGAGTGGCTATACGGGTAGCTACGACTCTTTCGAGGAGCTTGCCCGTCTCGTCCAACATCACCAGCGGACGGTAGCCGGACGGGGAGTCCGGCGGCCGACCCTCCTTTCGGAGGAGCACGAGGCGCCCCTCCTTCCAGCACCCCGGGAAGCGCCCCGCGACCAGACACTCGGTGAACAAGTCGCGGAGCCGGTCCCCGAGGTGCTCCAAGGCGATATTGAGCACCTTCCCCGGCACCCCATCCGGCCCCGGCGCCTTCCGGCGCCCCTTGAGGCGGCCCCTCACCGCCTTCATCTCCTCCTGGGTGACTGGAGGGATCTCGAGGGCCACCTCCGGCTCCACCTCTGGTCCCGCCATTTGCGGTGGCTCAAATGGAGGGCTGTCGGGGAACAGCCCCTCTACCACCGCGCTCAGAAGCGCTGGCTCAAAGTCCTCCGTTGGGGGGGCCACCTTCATTTTGGCCCTTACCATACGGTACGGGCGCCCCCACGGGTCAGCGTCGAGCGAGGCCAAGAAATCAGCGTACGCCGCGTCCTTGGCCTCCCCGATCGCCGCTTTGAACGCCTGCTTGGCCAGGTATTCCCGGTCCCCCGCGGGGCGGCCTGTGGGGCGTACGCGGTAGACAATGTAATATGCTCCCGCTGCGCCCCCCCAAATGGCAGAGAGGGAATACCGGTGGGTTTTTAGTGGGTATGCCTCCCCCGCCCCTCCCGTCCGGGAGGGGCCGGGGAGGAGAGTCCCACATAACCTCCGCGCCATCCCCACGGCGCGGTCGTATGCGTAACGCATTTTCCCACCGCAAAAAAAAAAAAAAAAAAGGTCTCTTCTAATGCACGCCACTCGCTACGGTCTTGAGCCTTTCGCATCCAATCCCTCCCCGCTACTCTCACAAGGTCATCGGTCCAACGCATCGGTTGCCTGCCCACATTTCGGTGTCCCACTCTGGGCCTCCACTCCAGCACCCGTCTACCCCACCTGTTGTCCCGTCTGCGGCATAGGTGATGTTAAATGCAGGTAAATCGGGATTACTTATTTTTTAATTAAGAGTTGCGTCAAAACGACGTAGAATATGCAAAAGTGTGAAGCGACCTCCTTTGATTCGCCTCTTTTAAAGTGTAAATTTCTACATTATATTTTACTAAATTTATCTGAAATATAAGCCGTTATCTATATTAGGTGGAAAATAATCAATTAATCACAACTTTACAGACCGTATTCGACTTTAGTTTGCCTTTTATCTATTTGAACTTTTAAAGTTTGCGACGCCCTCGCCTTTCTCTCGTTTTAGATTCAAGCGATTGCAGCGATAACACGTTACTATAATAGTTTCTTCTATCCCTAATATAGAGCGCAAAAATATCATAAATCTAAAGAAAAAGTTAAAAGGTTGGTTTTAGATTGTACGATTGGATACCGAAATAGAATTCCGATAGATAGGCGCTTTTGCTGAGTGACACAAAAACAAAATCGCGAGCAACAGCTAATACTTTTCATATTCATGATTTTCCAGACATCAGAAAGGAATAAACAGAAATAATTAAACTTATCTTTTTTTTTACATTGAATCGATCGATGGAATTCTCGGGTTAAGATTTTTGCGGCAAAAGACGCGTTTCTTCCAACTTGAATTTACATCTTACTTTTATAAGGTTTTAGGTAAAAGATCCATACATCTGAGGCAATTCAGCGACGTATGCGTAGTCTGATCCGTTCTCGTCCCGCGTGGGGACCATGACCCAGCCCCTTTCTTTGTGGAGACCTTGTACTTACCTACTTGCGAGAGGTGTACTCTGGGGTATTTTGTACTTGCTAATATTTACCGTTATATCACTGAATTTTTGGAAAGCTAAGTCGAAAGTTCTAAAATTGGTAAGGACTGTAATTTTGAGTATTTAAAACAGTATGCACTACGCATCTTTGTTAAATGAAACTAACCTGCTGAAATATAGGTACCAGAATAAATCTAAGATACTTACCTCGAAAAACTGTTTGAATTTTCTAGGCGTTACTTCGAAGAGGTCCACATTGAAATAACCAAACGATGTTGTCCCGTGACTTGTTTTACTTAATTTGTATGCACGTATCTTCGTGACTATTGCAAGCTAGTCTAAGCAGTCTTAATTGGCTACTTCCTACTGCAGGCGACATGAGCAAATATGTCAGAAGCAAAACTTTCGCTTGATGCGGTCAGACCGTGGCGTTCGAGTTTGTGTTCCAAACTGAATGTTAGCTTAAAGAGTAATGTGACATGTTGAGAAATTTAGGTAAGTAATTATAACATCTATGGGGGAGGCCTATGTCCAACGATGATGATGATGATGATAAAAGACCCTAAAAATAGTGTCAAGTAGGGGCGTGACACTTATAAAAAAAAAAAGCTAAAATCAAATAAAAGAATTTGGAGTATGTTTGCGAGATCGAATCGGAAATCCTACTAATATTATAAATGCGAAAGTTTGTGCCGATGTGACGATGTGATGATGTGACGATGTGAGTGAGTGAGTGTGTATGTTTGTTCCTTCTTCACGCTAAAACGACTGGACAGATTTAGATAAAATTTGGAATGAAGATAGTTGGTACCCTAGATTAAAACATAGGCTACTTTTTATCCCGGAAAATTGCATAGTTCCCGCGGGATAACGATTAACATGTTAAAGGTCTTAACTGCCTAGAGTGGCAACGTAAATACTTATTGCAGCATATTGTTATCACCATCAGTTCTTAAGTATAATTCTACGCGGACGAAGTCGCGGGCAGAAGCTAGTAAGGAGATGATATAAAAGAACTGAAGTTAATGACATAGCTCAGCAAATTACACACCTTAAGTGACAGTGGGCGGAGCACATTGTCGTAGAACTGATGGCCGTTGGGACCTAAGATTCAGAAATTGAGACGAGACACAGCACCAAACGTTTTACATAAAATACGGGCCCATTGCATTAGCCTGACAGGCGAAAGGTAACTGTCAAATTTTCTAATTTTTAAAAATTAAAGTCAACGTGTAACTCACTGGTTCAGTAACAGCCTATAACTATAGTCTTGAAGAGCCTTAGGTTGTTTCTTTCCGGAAATACAGACAAAGGGAACGTATTTCATCCCTAAGCAGTTCTCATTAGGAAATCACTACATAGCATAAAACAAAATCGCTTTTCGCTGTCCGTCCCTAAGTATGCTTAAATCTTTAAAACTACGCAACGGATTTTGATGGGGTTTTTTAGTAGATAGAGTGCCTCATGAGGTATATTCATATGTATAATATACCGTGCGAAGCCGGGGCGGGTCGCTAGTAAGTACCCGTGTAAATAAATACTGGTGTAGTTAAAAGTTTTCAAAATCAGATTTCCAACATCGCACTTTCATCGCCTCAGCACTCAAGCGTCGGCGCCGACGAATATCGATCTTACATCTATAATGAAAGCCTTCAATTTGCATTGTACAGCTGACATGAATGGATTTTAGTCGCTTACCGTTACTTCCGCGCTTGACTGTAACAACCAGTATAAGTTTGGCTTTATTTATTAAGCCACAGTGCACAATATCGGGGTCAGGTTACTGTGGTTGCGAAACTGGAACGCCCGCGAAGGGCTTAGTCGTAGGAAATATTAATGAGTGCAGTCCACTATTTTAGTTCAGAAGACGTTTATTGAGTCCTGCAGCCAAATTTTCATTTTCTTAAACATGCATTTTGTTTTGACGTCATTTCTTCTGACTTAGCGTCTCAACTTTATACCTCTATGCTTTCCAGAGAAAAAGAGTTGACAAATGGACGAATGGACGGACAGTAAAGTTTAGTATCCTTTTTAGGTACAGAACCACGAAAACGTCTAAGACGTAGTTCGTGGTCTCTTATTTTGTCTAATCTAGCACACAATTATAAAGGACATGACATCACATAATACGAGTACACTATGTGTCTACTTAGTGAACACTGAACAGATCTCCTTATTTCTTGCAAACCACAGTACGTTCGTAATTTCCCACAGGATGCCGTTCCGTTCCCATTGCAAATAGAGGACGAGTAGGTATGTTAATTGTAACGTAACAAACCCACTCTTGCAAGCAAGTTTTAACGTGTAGCAATGGAAGGCGCTAAAAGCTCCTAAGAGTAGAATTTAATTTGAGCTGGTTTAGCAGTTGCTGTTACATCACTTTGAACAACTAGGTACTAATAGGACTTCATGATTTTTTTTGCTTTGCACTTCAAGTTGATCGGATTGCTTTTTATCAACGTGAAATTCTATACTTTATAACAATCCGTCAACTATTTATTTACAACCCAAAACCTCTTGAGATGATGCTTGTGTCCAACAGTGGAACATATTTAGACAGTAGTTAAAGATAATGTTTTCATGATAAGCTAACGTATTCAAAGAATTGGGTTATTAAGACAGATCCCTGATTTGCGTATCGCGCAGGTCGACTTAACTCATTTAAACTGTGCAAGAAAATTCACAACAATTCAATGCACTCTAGAAATTCTACTAGCAGCAAAATCCAGGTGCACTTGTTCAATAAAATGCAAATGATTCTTATTGAACTGCATACCGCATGTGGCTGAATTTGACTTTGCCGAAGCTGATTTCTGTATATTTTTGTTACGGATTACTAGAAACAGCTCGGCTAGCACAAGAACGCACAAGAGTTGCGTCGCACGCGAGATGGACTACCCGTGCCGTCTCTTTCTGGAACGAACAGTAAGAATAAGACTGGCAATCTGTCTTAAAACCCCAACCACGCGCATAAAAATAAAAAAAAATAAAAATAGTTTATTCAAAATGGAAATAGAGGTAATATAAGAAGTTAGGACTTCTTTATAGGCAAAACGATTTTCGTTTCAATCAAATTCGCTTGCATAACAGCTGCAACCTGACAATATAACACGATAAAAAACAAAGGCAAATGATTTTTTTCAAGTCTGCGAGCCCAATTTTCGAATTGCATACACTCATCTCTCTCCGTGAGTATCATAAAATGCGACTAACGGACTTAGTTGAGAGAGTGCAGCGATCTCGAGCACGAATTGTAAATTCCGGATTCCAACACTGTAACAGTCTTCGTAAAGGTTCAAATCCTCTAAGAGGACCACGATCACTCTGCTAAGAGTTTAACAACTTGATAAGAGAATAGTTTCCTTGAAGATGTGATTAGTCAAAGGCCCATCTACACACAATCGCTCAGATTGTCTTGCGACTGATAGCAGAAAATAACCGCAACATTTCTCCGCGAGGACCAATCAACGGTTCGCATCGCTGTTTCTGTCAAATAAGCAAAGGAAACCGCCATAATATCATGCATAGAGAATCCACAAGCACATTTATGAACAAATGACGATCGCAACATGTTTCGTCATCATAACACCATACAAATCTATCATTGAGAGCTCCATACTGCAAAGCCCTGGGAATTATTAATGGGAGCCGATGCAACGAACGTCGAACGAGGGCTTAACACGAATACCAATTATAGCGTGTTTTTGAAAAATTCATCGCTACACTGTATGCAGTAGTTTAATGAATGCTATTGTGTTTTTATTCAAGTTAATGACACGAAGCAATGAATCCAGTTTTTTGTTAGGTAAGAGCACAAAGTGATTAAGGGAATCGTGGAAGAATGGTATTCAGGAATAATTCTCAGACCATAGAATGTTTCAAAAACGAACTAAAAGATCTGAATATTATAATTCTTGTGTCTATCGCCAACGTAAATGATTTAAGTACCTAATAGGTACACTGGTATTAAATTTTAAAAGACTGACTCAGATACCTTTTCAAATGTAGCGTTTCAAGTGATTTTTGTATCTTGTCTATATCTTGAAGAAAAGAGCTAAAGCAAGCATAACCTTTTTAATAAATTCATAAATTGAAACGAAAGCACAGCATCGTTTTATGAAAATCTTGTGCAAGATATGTATGGCTCATTTCTTCAATAAAATAAGCGACAGGATATTGAAATCGATTGAAACGCTTCTAGTGCAAACTATCTTCCATAAATCTATCCAACTCTAGTCCAGTACTATAACTATGGTCCACAACTTCAAGACGACTTTAATTATCCATAGCGATACTCTTTTTTGTTTGTCCAAGATATTCCGTAAATGAACTTATTTTAACCTTTGAACTTCCTTGTCTTAATAAAAGCCACACCTAAACCAAAATATTTGAGATAGATTGGATCATAGTTGGGAGCTTTTTGGCTGCAGTAGAATAGTTTTAGGGTACCCATTTAAATTTATTTCAACTTCTTTTAATTGTGGATCGTCGTCATTTGTTTCATAAAGGTTAAAAAAACGGTTATCCTTCAAACGAAATGACGCAGTAATACGTTTCGCTAGCAAACTCCAATAAATTCTATAACAATACATTCAATCGGATAACGCCGTATGTATTAGGGAGTCCTATTATTCCCTCGCACAATAGGATTTAGCACACCACATTAATCGCTTACGAATTCAAACTTGCCTTAATACACCAAAATGCGGTTTTGAATAACGACGTACCTACAGTTTGACGAGAACTCATTATACTGCCGGCCGGATCTATCACGTTTAATCACAGTTTACCAACTTAGCATATTCCAATTGTCAAAACATCGTAGTAGTAGTTGATCTTCTTTTTATCAATCATAAACTATACTGCAAGGTAATTGTGTAACTATTTTGACACTCTGCATCGGATTGAAATGACAGTTCTTGTATTGAATGTGACAGCTAGCTGATTCCGATGCCAATTGTCAGCGCATACAATGAACTGTCAAAATGAACACGATTGCGAGTGAGTTAGACAATAAGCCTACTGGTAGCACTCACCGAAAAGTATTTTTAATTTGACATTTCTAAAGTAGCGTTATTAATACACTTTATGAAATCTATAAGCAGATTTAGGCTACATTTGAAGGCGGTTCTTTTTTTTTTCTTATCGCAATGCACTAAAACGTATGTTGTTTCCCTAAACCTCTAACCTAACCTCAAACCATAAAATGTGTCCTTCGGAATATGGTAATCGTAAAAAAGGTATTAAACAGGCATCTTGAAGATAAACAATTCCATACATCACCGCCTCATTCGCGCGAGTAGGAAATTTTACGCGCCATTACCTGCAACAAACGATAAATTCACGTTATGTTCAAATGTAAAACGGCAAACAATAACGATACTTTTGGTAATACACACACGTTTTAAAAAGGCTGGTAATTAGCTGAAATATCATAAGTACATAAACAGAACACAGGAAATAAACACATCACATCACAATACTTATGCAGACAAAAATAAGTTGCGGGTCCAGTTACATTTGAAATCAAATAATTTGTATTACGAGTATTTCATTCTGGAATTGATAAAATAATCTGCCAAATCCCATATCAAATGCATAGAAACATGGATGCACTCATGTCGTCAAAATTGTAGCTTCTAAAAAGAGCATGTTTTTGGGTTGCGAGATGTCTACCCCACTGGACCTTCAACTTTTTTTGACAGATATATAAATAATATTATCTTACTGGATAGATCATTCGAGAAAGATAATAAACAAACTTACAATAGATAAGCGAGCTTAAGACAGAAGAGAAACGCAGTCCATCTTTCTGTACTCGGCGGTATAACTATCCATCTCTATAGATTCGTTAGTGCTTTGACCAACACCGGTATCGGAAGGGAGATAGGATTATTAGGGACCAATAATTAACAAATTCGGCTGATGACATAAGTACATAATAATATATATTATTTCAGAGTTCTAAGTATCTTTATTTACTGCTACAAGTACGAAGACATTATAAATCTATTTGTATGCAGCTCTAGAATAGGTTATTCAGAATGCTTAATATGCTTATAGATTATCGCTATGAGCCTATGACTCTATTAAACACCAATGAGCTTAACCCTATGACGCCCAAAATAATTTTATCAAACATCCAAAAACAGAAACTACTTATACAGCAATAAAAATATTCCAGTTTCCTCGACATTAGCATATATTTGCATACAGCCGTGCGGTCCCAAAGGGAACATTTGCGATCATTGTAGCAATGTTATTTTCTACCCCAAACAGTTTACTCCGAAAAGGTTTGTTTCGCAAACTGCGCGATCTTACAATACCGAGTGGCTTTACTACGTTTCCCTTGCTGTTTCTTCCATCGGGACTGCGGAGCTCATTTTATTTTATGATTTGAAATGACTAGCGTGTGTCAGAATACTCCTACTCTGCTCCTAATTGAATGTTTTAGGTTAACGGTTAGGTGAGAAAGAAAGGCAGGTACTTAACAAACTTTAGAAAAACGTTAGTTTCAATCATAATATTATAGTTATAAGACTTGTCTGACGCGCGGGCGACGACGATCTCTTTTACACTCACCCTTAGGCCGTTTGTCCACCGCCACCGTCCGTCACCCGAGCGCTGCGGTGGACACGCCGCGGCTTAAGTAAATGTATGTACCGCTACTTCGGCGCCGTCATCTCGTTCTCGGTGACGTGACGGTGACGGCGGCGGTGGACAAACGGCCTTACTGATTCGAAAAAAGAAATAGTATTTAGATGTGGTTGTGATTTCGAGTGCGTCCAATATCGGAACAAGTATTGACTAGTGGAATGATTGTCTGATAGAGGATAAACAAAGGAGCATCAATAATTAATAATTATGAATAGCATCTTTTACAACTTCCAAGAAAATGTACTCGGAACTATTGATACGAATGTTAACTTGCTTACTGAAGAACGTGACAAGTTTAGTTGGAATACGTAAATTCAACTTGTATGCTAACAAGGTCTTGTTTCTTAGAACTTGCTATAAACTTGGCTCTAGATACATGCGAGTTGCAAACGAGAGTAATCCCAGACTTTAATAACATTCCCTACGATAAAGCGTTTCATCTTGGAGAAATTCAAGAATAAATTAAAGCAGTAGTACCTACTTTCAGAAATATTATTGTTAAGGCTTAGAATGAATCGTTAGTATGAATCGCTTCAATATACAATCAATTTTATCAGATTTAGACCAAATAAGTCACAATCATTCTCATCACTTAAATAAGCCTTAGCCTAATGGTAACGACTGTCTGTTACACATATTTAAGGAAGACTTTACAAGGAACCTCTACATCTTATTAAGAACGAGAAATAGACAGGAGACGAAAAATATTTTGAAAATTAATAATTACTCAAATAAACATCCAAAACCTCAGCTATATACAACTTAGATGAATCACACGTAAATAATGTTTGTACTTACTTTTAAACATATAATATTAGATTTCAGTGCAGCGCATAAGCCTCCGCTTGCTGGAAGCCTTCCCACGCACCTACTTCAATTTATATTTGCAGAAACAAGCCTCAGGCGAGTTTACATTACATTCATAGAGTACTCAAAGAGTATTAAGGACAGAGTAGTTTGAGGGGAGTTGTTTTAACGCCACGAACGAGAACAGAGCTCTCAATCTATCCAACTATAACTGAACATAAGTTTAAGTTTCAACTTTCAATATGGGAGAGTCGTTTTGCTTCTAATATCGGAGATATTTCGAAATGACAGTAACGGCAGTATAAGATAGATCCGAATCCAAACAAATAAATAAAAGTTTTCAGTTGCTTACTACTTTAAAAGCTTTACTATGTTTTCAATTTCTTATAGGTTGAATTTCAGTTCTACCTACATAATTATATCTATTTGCTTCAAATCTTGCAGTTCAGTTTCGTCCCACTTCGAGTGATCGTATGGACTTTAGATTTGGCAAAAGTATGAAGCTCCAATAATAATGCAATAATCAAATATCGCCAACAATAAAGCTTGTGCCATAAACAAAATTTTCTATTTTATATTAAGTTACAAAATGCTTTAGCTCTTCCTCCTCTTCTTCAAATTTTTTTCCGTATCGGCGGTCATATTGCGACGACCGGTTCAGACTACTAAATAATCTTTCTCTTAATTCATTTCATAATACTTAGCATCCGCCTAGTACTGTAAACAAATTCAAAACACAAGCGGTTAACCCCTCACCACGAATTCCCGTGATGCTCCGTTTTTTAACCAAAACCCCGTAGCATTGAATAAGTAAACCATTGCATTGTGGCACGGACGCCGCATGGCCACACGTTAATGAGCAGAGAAGTGGGTCACTGCGTCAGGATGAAGCTGCAAGAATTTGTGAAACGTGGCCGAAATATCAACAGAGCAAAACCTGCAAAGAATCGTGAAATAGCTGCAATCCCATGTTTTCGAGACTTCGTTAGACAAAATTGTTAAGATTGCAACATAATACGCATATGGTACGAGTATGTAGGTACTATCAGTGAGGCGCATCAAGGCTTGATTTGGGGAAGATTATTCTCTCTGCTTTTGTTTTCTTGTATGTACTATTCAATTGAATTTTTGTATATAGTACAAGTAGCAAGGTAAATGGTTTTTTGTCCTTTAGCATGCCCTTCTCAATTTTATCTACCGTTATCTGAAATAATTTACAGTCCTTCTGAGAAATTGCTCGGAACTTCTCTGAGACATTTCCAATTTTCGTTTTGCTTTTGCGTGACGTAGGGTTTCAAATTCATAATTGGGCTTTGTGTCTCTAGAGGCTAAACCTAGTTACAAAGCAATGATAAGCACATCTATTGTTTTATTTTGCTTATCATTTAGATTTCGACGTGTCTTTAGTTTTGAAATTTCTTTTTATTATGAGCAATAACTAGTTTTAAATGCTTTATCTTCAACGGACATGACAACTTTATGACTTCTTTAGTAATTAAAGGTAATTCAAGCCACAAAATATTATGATACTTTTATAAGTAGATGAGTGGAATAATTTGAAACACTTTTAAAAATTTCGAGCTGTGTTTAAACAATAGAACCGTACAAATTCTTCTAGTTAATGTTCTGATTTTAATATAAAAATTTAAACAATCCTTACTTTGGATAGCTTTGCAGTTTCTTATTTTGTTCTAGAAAAAGCGCGTCGTTCCAAATAGAATACCCTCTAGCCTCTGGTACCTTTCCCCGCGCGGTATTCATTAGCGTGCCGGTAAATCAGGGTGGGAAAATCGTGCGGAGACACTTCGGGCTTAGCCACCCGTAGGCGTCTTTTAACGTGTAACCTCAAAGGCTGTGAGGTACTTCATATAGAAAGATACCATAACTCTCAAGACATAAATACAAACTCCGGATTAATAATAATTGGACGTATTGGACTAACGTTCTAAATGTGCCACATAACTTCACCGATCATTAATATACGTGAGTAATTTGGTGTTTTAAATGGAAGAAAGAGTCAAATGTTACAGTAGTTGAGGCATTTTTAACGACATTTTTTAAAGTCAATAATCAGCTTCTTCTGTTGAAACCAAAATTGAAGTTTTGATTAACAACTGTTTCGAATATCTATATCCTATCTATAATAAGGTCCATAAAAATAAGACAACACCTTAAGCGAAACGCATATTGATTCAGTAGCATATATTATGTACTTAAATAACCAATGATACCTAACAGTTCTCAGGGTGCAAAGCCACCAATCAGAACGTAGCAAAGGGTTTGTAATTTAAGTTTGTAGACGTTTCAAGCATTTATAAGTTACTTCATCATTTTGCTTATAAAAAATACATTTCAGCAAAACTAATTTTGCCTCCCAACCCAAGAGTGCATCGTCCGTACAATCTTTCCACTCAAAAAAGCAAGGGATGTTCAACTTGATGAAATTCCACGACAACATTTTTCCATGCGCAATTAAGTTGAGTGCAAATTTAACTAAATTCATAAGTCTTAGTTTCATTTTGTGCAGAGTGACAAATACTTTTGTACAAGTATGAATTAGAGTAGATGAATTAAATTATGTAAATGTTCGGTCAAAGAACAGTTTAGTCTCTTTAACACAACTGACTGTTACTTACTGTCAAACTTTCCTTCATAACTACAAAATACAATGGACAGTTTAACTAGAATTCTCATACGATTCAGCTTTCAAGTATATACACTCGTATTTGTATAATAATTTCAACTCTTTCGTTTATCAGATCCATACCTCACTCTATCTGCTAGTTTCGATGTTAACTCTAAGATTGTCGTCTTCTAGCTATACCAGCGTTCTTAATGAGAAATTTTCTCTCTGGTCCCAAATTAAACGTAACGAACGCCCAAAATCTTGGATCAAATAAAACGTCGAAATCAAATAATGTTTCGACAGGCCGTGAAACTTCGCTAGATTCATATCGGCAGGTAGGGTCGCTGCTTATTACGTGGCTAAATTTGGTTAGTTAGCCGTTTGTAAACACGGCCCTGTAATTTTGAAAGTGTTTGAGCAAGACGAGAATTCAAAGCAAGGCCACACTGTAAAGGTCATGATTTACGGCTCTGGGAGTTTAAAATATCAACTTCTGAGTTCCTATTCAGCTTCTACCTATTTATACATCCACGGATAACTACGCCGGCTCTTTAATTATTAAAAAAATACAACCAGAGGCAGTTTGAAATTGTACCTATTATTATCATCACCAAACCATTAACAAAATTCATTACCTTCCTTCATATTTCTCTTGCTCTCATTTTGACATTTGATTTTGGCAGACGCAGACTAATCGTAAATTTTTGTGTTCAATTAACATATAGTACCGTGATTAACCGATCGAATTACCAACTGACAAATAGCGTATAACATAAACCACAAGAGCAGAAAAACTTGAAATACAGTACGGTCGAGTTCTCCAATATGAACTGTTCAAAAATATCTACACATAGACCTTATTTTCAGTTACATAAGAAGCATGTTAAAACATTTAAACAGTTCACTACACTAATATCTCAAGTATTATGGAGGCGCACTAAGAAGTGATTTTTCGACATAGAGCAGCCTAATTTTATTATGTCACAGGGGGGAAGCCGTGGGCATTTAAGCTAGCTAAGCGTATAAAGACACTGTTATAATGTATGTAAGTTTGAAAGGGGTGACCGTAAATGTGATGGAACCGAAAGGAACAGGATTATGAATTCAATCTTTTTAATATCTAGACTAAAGTAACAACAGCTGGAAAGCCCTTTTCAACTAAGCCATATCTTTTGTTGATAGAACACATAAAACATGTACCTATCTAACATAAGCAGAACTATTATAATTATGATAGTAGTAGCGTAGTAAATCTCCTAATTGGTCAATTGAACAGCCATTGAGTCCGTTCAGATTGGCTAATGGTTCGCAATGCCGGCGCCAAAAGTTCTAGTTTGTCGGCCCATTGTCCCACGTTTACCCTAAAGGGAAATCAAAAGTTGAAAGTCCAAGTTGTACCAAAATATCTGCATTAATGTCATTCGATAAGGAGTTGGGAACACCCCGGGGCCCTTGGTGCGTGGGCAACGAAATGAAAGGATATCTGTTTGTTTATTTATATATCGTTACGGGCGAATGAGATTCTTTACGTTCTTCAACTCGCGTTTTGTGAGACCGGGTAAATATTAGATCCTTCTCTAATGGACGAAAAACGATATTATATTTCTTCAATAACTTAATTTCGTTTTCAGACGAATATCTCTTGGTCTCAGCGAATGGGTAAAGAAAATAATATTAAAAGGATCAAGTTCATATCTTGGAAATAGATCTTATTTCGTATTAGTTACTTGATTTCTTGTCAAGCTGGGACGCTTGTTCCCTTGATAACGTTTACAGATAATAATCATATCTGAATTGATTAAAAGCAACGGTACACCGGTACATAATATTAATTTGAAAGATGAGGACTATGTTCACGACAAATTCAATTACTGACCAAAAACAATGGCATGGACGTTCGATACACCCATTACAGCAGCCTCGGTAGAAACAAAAGCTTAATAATTATTCGCGTCGCCCCATTACTCTACAGGTATTATTTACTTTCCATTCAGTGAGTTTGTTTTGTTCAAAAGAGTCGGTACCTATCGAGAGAAATTTTGAGAATCATTTCGTTTTTGTTTACGTTAGATCAATGGAAGTTGATTGGATTCATTTGTCAATCTGTTACTGTTACTTGAACAGTGAGCTTTAATGAATTAGCTAAGGCGTATTGTAACAATTGTGTAAACTTTTTTGCTGTCTACTTATTAATTAAATGATATTAGCTGTTAAATTTATATTTATTCGTTTATATTAGACTGGCAAAAGAAAAAATAAAATCGTATTTTTAATAAATAAATCGTTTTAAAATAATTTTAATAGGTACTCAACAAGCGCATCGCCATTAAAAACTGTCGCGTCTAATTAAATTTCTTAACTAACGCATACCTGAAGGACAAATGTTTGTTAGACGTCTACCATCTGATAATATGACGGATGGTAATAATGAAAAAAAAAAAAAAAAATTTGGTCATAATACAAATTTCAATAGAAGCATTAGTTTTGTAGTAATAAGTGTGCGATCTTTAGAGTCACTTTGCTTCCTTATTTTATTTAGAGACACTAAAGATACTTAAAGCATTGGGTCGACCAAAGCCTCAGAAAATCTACAAAGGTCCTCTCCTTTCGCAATTTCTGCTACAAGCGGCTTTGGATTCAAATCTGTTTTCGTTTCCTCCGCATCCCGAGTAGAACATCGGCATACACTTCCTTGTGATCACATCGAAAAACCATGCCATGAACATGTGACCACACGGCCCCTTTGAGGGCGCTTGGTAACAATAGTACGGTATGTTTCCTAGATTAGAGGGGAAAGGACCGTCAACTGCACCTGAAATAAGAATAAGGGATTTGTTAATCGCCTATGAGACTGATTTAGTCTATAGGAATGACCGCTATGTGTTTGTGGGCACGAAATTGTAAAAGTTATAATGACCCCTTTCTTCACAGTGTCATCCATACTTTCAGATCGTCTTTTTGTTTTTATTTTAGAAATAAATATTATTATTATATTTTATTACTAGCTGCTGCCAGCGACTTCGTCTGCAAAGAATTCGTTTATCGCTATCCCGCGGGAACTACGCAATTTCCCGGGAATTTCCTATGTGCTATTCCAGACTTTTCTCTATCTATGTGCCGGATTTCATCCAGATCCGTTAGGCCGTTCTGGCGTGATTGAGTAACAAACAAACATCCATCCATCCATCCATCCATCCATACTTTCGCATTTATAATATTAGTTAGATTATTTTTGTTAGTTTTACAAGCACTTAATGAGGAGTACACTTGTTCTGACTAGTGAAGATTGTCACATCTGTGTAGAACAACATTTATTTTGTTCATTTTTCGCTGTTTTCATTAAGATATTGAACCTGTTACTGTTTCTCTCTCTCTTTTTAAACATGAGTTTCACTGTAAACCAGCGTTGCTGCACTTTTGTGTGGCAACATATGCTGAATGGAGACCCTTTTTCGGTGTCCTTCTGGACTATCACAAACTGTATTAGTAATAAGCAATATCTTTAATTATATTTTTTATGGTGGTGGTACCTTGGGAACGAAAATAATCTTTCTTTCTTTCTGGAGAAATGGGTTAATTTAAAGTGGTCGTGTAACTATATTAAAACTATGCAAAAGCGCAGTTTGTTTAGGAATAAAAAACTTGCTGATTTTGTACACTCAAGGGCAAATAAAAAAGGGTCAAATAGCACAACTGTGTTCTGTAAATCTATTTGATTTCTTTGCCATTACAATAACAGTAATAATATACTGGTCGGCTTGAGATAACATCCAAAAATTAAGTGATGTTTGGTACAAAAGAACAGTAACTTACGTCCATCTTTAACATAATCGTGACCAAAAAACTTTAAACCAGCAGCTCCTAGCACTCCAACTAGGAAAATACACAAATTAAGAAATCTCATCGTGACAAAAATTCGTACAATCTTCTTTATGTTATGACCGACGGCAAATTGCAATCAGAAACTCAGATAATTATATTGATGCAGGTTTTATGACTATAAGCATTTAAGATAAGTGAGATTGCCCACATATTGGAAGCATTGTTACACAAAACTAGCAAACGGAATTGTAATAATCGCGAATGGAAATTTTAAATTCCTGGCTAGAGGAAGACGTAAAATTGTGTACCTACACACCTCGGCCGGTGATAAAGAAAGCCTCAGGTCGCATGTTTATCGCTCTCGAGTTCCTGCAATCTGAGATATTCTTTATTTCACCACCTTCGGAATGTAAACTCTTTCTGTCGTCTATTTGCGCAATATTTTGTCTTGATTAATTCGCGTCAGACCTATGTAGGAGCCAATTTATACTTGCGTCTTTATCTGTACAATTTACCGTATATCACATAATTTCGTGGGTCCTCGTATATACTTTATAAATAACAAAATTAGTTAGTAATATTAACTGCCGAATGTACTATGTGAAGTACAAATTGTTCAATGAAAAACGAACTTCAGATATATCTATCAGTAAGCTAAATCAGTGAAATTTTTTATCACAAGATACTTTAATTCGTTCCGGAACTCCTGCGGTCTTGTTGAGTAAGCCTTAAATCGCTTTTTAAGCAGAACGCAGGTAACCCAGAAGATGATATATAAAATTTGCCCCCAAACCGTTTATCAGGATAACGTGTTCAGCAATTAATCAATAAGACAGGGGATTGGAACCCTGTGGCGTTGCCATGGAGACGGAAGAATCAGCTATAACGAACCGGAATATACTACACATAAGTCAAAGGTTCTGATTTAGGAATTTAGCAACATACTTATGGTGTATATTCGCAAAGTTATACTGCTTCTTTTATTCGTAACAACGTTTCTAAAATGAAGTTTGTAGAAGGAAAAAGGGTAACACAATTGCATCTTTTCTTGTCATGATCATGAAATAAGACATTATATTTTATTAGAGGGTTGAGGCTCAAGGAAAGTTAATTTCCATTTAGATCGTTATTGGGGTTCGAGGCTTTCAGGTGTTTTTGGTATCGAACATTCCATCTTTTAGTTTTGCGGAGACGCGAGCGAAATAATTGACTTAAAACACAGAAAGGTTGTTCTAATCAAGCAAAGTGCTGATGTTAAAGAATCTTTCTGCGCCTGGGGAGTAATCAACTCACAAGACATAAAAGCGAATTAAATTTACGACCATTTTGTACATTCGCAGAGGCATTTAACTTAGATATAGCTTCTACTTAACCATCATTATCACAGGATAACAAAGATGGCATAAACTTAACGGAACATGTTGCGAAAACATCAGCGAATTATTTCTTTGTAAGTTATTACGCTCTCATTTCCTCTTAACAGTCGTTTGTTAGACCAGAAATGTAATTGCGAGTTTTTCAATTCTTATTTATTACAAAACAAAAGAAATTTATGTTACGGTTTCAAAGGACGTTTAATAATGGCGTCATAGCGATAAGAGCTTTGACAGGGCTCTGTAACAAAATCGATTTGACAAGATTTGCTTCGTCTGTTAACAAAGGATCCAGTCGTCACTTATTAAAATCGAAATTGTATTTGATCTGTTCTTTCTAGGAAACAATAGAAATCGAAGCAACACAAAGGGATACGAATTCCACCAGTATCCATGAGACAAGTAATTGATTGATTCTTGTACTTGCAGGTTTCCGTATAGCCGACATGTCTTTAAAAAGGTATTTTGATAATGAAAGTTGTTAATTTGAAGAAGCTTGTATTAATAACATTACTACAGTTGAGAAACAAGCCAAACTTGAAAATGAGAAATGTGGTTCACTAACATGTGACCGACAAACGTTCGAAAAATGTATCTTTTGACAATAAATTCATCTAACAACAAAGGCCACACTAAGAATGATTGTGGGCTCATAGGGTGGAAGTGGAAAGCTACTTATTAACTTTTAGAAAAAAAAAAACAATCTAATGTGAGCTATACAAAGCAAACTATAATAATATAACGAAGCCAAACGTGGCAAACGTAGCCAACTAATATTTATATAATAACTCTTTATTGTACATAAAACACATTAATTTTACAGGTAATGAGATAAACAGATGTACAAAGGCTAACTTATCCCTTAACGGGATCTCTTCCAGTTAACCTTCGAACGATTGACAGGACAACAGAAACCATAAAATGGAGCAGAAATGTAAAAGGAAAATTTAATACCCTGATTCAACACTGAAGTAGTTTCGTTGGCTTCGCATTAACGAGACAAAGGGGTTGATTTCAGCTAGCGACCGACAATAGGGAGGTAATATCAAGGATACTGGGTCAATGCCACATCATTTTCTCTTGCGACATATTGCGTATATTTATTGCTATTAACTCAGTAACTGCCGCACTAGTCAATTTTATCTAAATTGACAATAGGGTCAAATGTGAATACATTTATTGCTTATTGTATTACATTGATCTCAAAAAGCTTGCTTTATATCGGAATTAATAACAAGTGGACGTTGCTTGTAACTTAAATTTGTAAAGAAGATATTTACAGTTTATAGTGAGAGGATGTGATTAATGTTACGAAATAAATCGATAAAAACAGGGTCAGTCTTTGAATTTACACATAAGAATGTTTTATGAAGACTCAACTACTTACTTACTTAGACTTTTTTTGTTTCTTTATATTTGTACAAAAAAGCATTACTTACTTACTTACTTACTTAATATCTTACGAGACGACTCAGTTGGAGCAAGAAAAGTGTCTTTGATCGTATACAAGTTGGAAATCAGCATTTCTAATTTTCATAGTACATACATGTATGATAAAAAAATGGAAAATGCAAAATCTGTAGATGCAGCTCAGTATAACTCAGAAGCAGGCTATGGTCTCTTAAGAATATTTTCACCTGGTATCAACGAATGAAGATGTTTCTTTGACTAGTCCACCTCGAATTTCCACTCTGTATTAACGTCATTGTTCATGTGGGTAGCAAAAACAAGTAAGTACGTAATGGTAATGAGCACGATGCTTAGTAAGAAGAAACTAAGACAAACTCAGAAATTAAGTCTCTCATCCAATCTACTGTAAGAGGAGGCTTTAAGTGTCGCCGTTGCCATAATTACTAAGACAAGATCCTACCTTCATACGTCTTTGAAGCGACAAAATTGCGTATTTAGTCAAACAGAAATTTCGGTACAATGTAAATTGGAGAAAACCGTTGTCTAGAGATTAAAGGAAACTAAAAACAATTAAAGGAAGGTAAATAGGCGTAAAAAATATTATTAGAAAACCGCATGATGTTATTTTTGCTCATTATTATATAATAAAACGGGATTTAATCACTTAAACAAAAACAAAAAGTATTTTTGTAAATACCTCGACGTTTCGGACGCGACTTTGCATCCATGGTCTCGAGAGGACTGAAGTGGCGGGTATCAACATCTTCTAGCTGCACGGGTTTTCCTAAACCACGGGTTTTGTTTACGTGATTAAGTCCCGTTTTATTATATAATAATGTGTGTAAAGTTTCAATCGATACGTTATTTTTGCTATTCTTGACCATGTTCCTTATTGGCTGACACTTTTGGCTACATTTCTTTCCTTTCGGTTATAAATAGAAACTATACCTATTGTGTTATGTTATGTGCATTAAAATGTCCAGTTTCATCTTGTTTTCGAAGAATACAAATAAATGTAAGACTTTATAATTTTCATTACAATTTCATTTATGTTAAGCAACTAGTATTTATTAAGAAGTTCAGAACAAAAAACTATAATTCTCGGCCCTAATTCATGAATTTAATCACGACTAAATGCGGAGACTATCTAAAAATGGTTTAATAGAAGTATTTCGAAGTCGAAAAACTAAACTTTGAATTTAATTAACACAGTTTATAATAGCGATTACTGAATCATCAGTAATTTGTATAATTTCTTTGTAGTTAATTTTAAGAATTTTCTAGAAGAAGTAGCAAATATAATCCAACACCAAATCTCCCATTCAACATTCAGCGAGTAACGCCTTACTCCTTGGGTTAAGGGTATGCTAATATATGGCTGAAAGTAATGTATGATACAGCCACTAACGTAACTTTTGACAGGGGTTAGCAAATAAAACTTAATAACGCACTAACAATCCCTACCCTTTCTTGCGCTGCTCCCTAATTCCCAAATAGTAAAATTTATCTTTTGCGAGAATTAGCAGCAACCCAGCCAAGTATGTTAAAAAGTTTAAAATGCTACAAGTAAGAAACTAAACCATATGTGAAATGAATTTACAAAATCTTATTAAAAGCAATAATGAAATCAAAGAAGCCACAGCGGCATTCAAGTTAAGATTAGTTGTCCATAGTTCTAAGGATGCTAAGTTCTAAACAATTTCTATCGATTCAGGAGGCGGACAAATTCAATCTGAGAGAGGAAGGGTAGAATGTCTAGCGATAACACAAAGGCTGACTGAGGGGCTCGAAAAGGCTTCTCGTCTATGGTTTTGTGCTGACAAACGCCTCTCTGTAACATCTGATGAAGCGTGTGCTTCACTACAGCTAACCACGCTCATTGACCAATATTCAGAGGGCTTTCCTAGGCTTGGTAATAAACGGTGCCATGAACTGTGTGAACCACAACCGGGGACGAAATTAGACCACTGCGGCATACTTCAGGTAAATGAACTAGTTTGAATCACTTGTTTCAGAGTTAATGGCAAAATGGTAGATGTTAAAATTTAAAGACTACAATACAATACAATACAAATACTCTTTATCAGTTGCGTGGCGTCAAGTATATCAGAAGGCAAGCCGAAGGGAATTTAACTAGCCTTTTCCTCTAATTCTGCACAATAAAGTGCCCAACTGCCTTAAAATAGGCAAGCCAGTGGGAATCGAGTTCTATGGACGCCACGCCACTGCTCTTTATTGAACACCACAAATCAGTACAAAACAATACAGAAACAAAGAACAAAGTATACAATAGGCGGCCTTGTCGCTTAATAGCGATCTCTTCCAGACAACCAATAAGTCAGAGAAATAAGTTGGTGACAGTTTGAGTAGGTAGGGTAGGTAGACTACTTTAGTTATTACACGTATACAAGATACTTACTAGCGCTAAGACCTGTAGACTTAATGCAGGTTAAAATGAAAATGGTACGTGCCAAGTTAATTAACACGGGACTCTGTTAAGACTAAAAGTAGAGTGACTGTCACAGTAAGTAGATAAGAAGCTTACATTTTAGCCGAGGAAGGTTTTGGCTCATATCCACGGAAGGATTTTTATAGTATCTAGCTGGTTCCATCTTTTTACTATCATTTTAAGTTGTAGCCGTTGTCAAATGTGGTGCCAAGAATTTTAAATTTTATTATCAGAGCTATGAACATTCAAGCTATGAAAAATAAACATTTGTAGGTAATATTATTGTAAAATTATCGCTGGACCAATTTATCTTTATAAACAGACTTCGGGAAAACAAACTCGCAGATATTATCGAGCCACCAAATCTAATTAGGTTGATTCCGTTGAGCTTTCCGGAATTTCAATTTATTTTATCTTCTGTGAGTTTGGAATGGATTAAAGCATTTTACAAAATGCTGCCGTAAAATATAACTACGTAATTTGTTGTTAATAAGCCCACTGAGTCATAATATAATTTGGTTCCGGTAATTTGCGTCGTATTAATAATTCGCGGGTTTTAACAGAAATAAATACCTTCGGGGATAAGTCGTTTTTGTCCACAGGCCAGGTTATCATTTTGGAAAACGGTGGACTGAAATTTGGTAACGTTATAGCGTTATGAGTGTTCCGTATCAACTTCCTCGTCCAAGATGGTTTTATAAATCGTTATTTTATTCTGTTTCTCATCACGTAACATGAGTTGAAACAAGGTTTTTTGGCTATTTCCGACCAGATGCTTAATTTCCCACAGGCATGTCTGTGGCCTGCAGCGACACATTAAATTTTCACCTAGCTCTTCGTACTTTATATCACTGAGTATAACTTTACGGAGCAAACGTGAATATCGGTCAATTTAAAGCAAATCTAAATGCAAAATAGATGCGAATAGTTGAATTTTAGACCTGAAAATAGTTGAATAACTGGCAAATGCAAATTATTATGTAAGTATAAGTATGTATTCGTAGCATTATTATGGGCGTATGGATGGAAAGGGGAATAAAAATAGTGATAGAGGTTGCAACCACGTAAGAGATAAAAACGTTATTTATGTATGTATGTATGTATCGTATGTATGAATAACACTTATTTTACAGAAACTTAACAGGTTACAGGACAAAAAAGACAGTCTGAAGCAAGCAAGGCAAGCGTGTTCCCATCAGGCGCGATTGTGATCAAACGCATGCGTATTTTGCATAAAAAAAATCTTTTGGGGATTAATTCTAGTTAACCTTCAAATGATTGTTAAGGGTAACAGAAACAAGTGTGTACCTAAACATGAAAAGTATTGAAATCTAAAACAGTGGAGGAAAATATCGTCTGTGTGAAGTTAGCATATCAAGTACCAGCATATCAAGAAAAAAATGAAGTTCTGTTAGCATGCAGTGTAGTTCTATAGTTCCTGATACTTTTTAGAAATAGTTCTGGTGATTTTGCTGGAAAATTTTAATTTTGTTTTTTTGACATAATGATATGCTAACTTCCACATAAAAAGTCCAGCATATCACAAACAAATTAGATTTCTAGTGGCACTATACATAGTTCTATAGTTCCTGACACATTTTAGAAATAGTTCTGCCGAATTTCGCTAAAAAAAAACTTTAAAATTTTTGACATAATGATATGAAAATATCAGTGGAAAGTTGCGTAGATACACTGCTGTCAAAACCTTCCATGCTAAAATGAGAGCCAAGAAAAAAACAGAATGTGCCAGTGGCTTCTCTTCCCGCGAAGATGGTAAAAGCCCATCGAGGGAATGGCGAAAATCTTAGGAATAATGCTATAAACGATGCGGCTAGCAACCCATCACTAATTTAATTCCCCTTTCCAGCTATACGCTCACAAAGTTGCTAAACGGGGCCTTTAGGTCTTGTTACCTTAGGCCCTGTCTACCCCGCAAGGGATAAAGACGTGATTTAGGTATGTATGTCAAAATTTTCAAATAACACGGCGTTTCAATGTTTTTATCGAAGCGATTCGCAGCCCGAAAAATAATCCCAATGAATTTTAATTTCCGAACATTCAACACAGGTTAACGGCATTCTAAATTATTATATTTGTTGTTTTATTATGCCATCATCGTGAGTTGTGGCAAGCGTTTCGAGCCCTTCACCCTCCGTACTCCCTAAAAAGCAATTTCGGTTACCCAATTGACGTTGTCGTGTGCACAGAAGAAATTCATGAAAATGTTAAGTCGAAGTAATTCAGTCAAATAAATGGCTTTTTAGATATTCCCCATTTGATTTCAAAAGGCGTTTCCTGAATTTTGTATTAGCGCATTATCTGTGGGCGTAGCCAAGTTTCTCTGTCGAGAAAGCAGTGGGTGTCGTGTCGACAAATGCTGGAGGTTATGCCTTTAAGGCTCGTCTCATTAATATTACAGCAAAAGAGTCTGTGACGTAGTAAGTGACTAAAATGTTGTTGGTCAGGGGTCCCAGTGGTCCAAGGTTTATATCCCGTCCGGCACTCAAAAACTTTTTCATTTATAATCTAATTTTCGCTAAGCAGATATAACTGTTACAAAAAAAAATGTTCTTTAAACTCTCCAGAGACATAATTTACAAAGATTAATATTCTTTTAGTTAGTGTTCGAAGCATATACCAAGTTAACGGAACAAAAAGAATCTACGGAGAAATTAATGCCACGAAAATGTTGTTTTTACAAAGAAATTTGAGTGAGGTAGCCATTGCAAGGCACAGGCTTCTCAAATCGATACCGCCCATTATGTGTATTGCGGACCAAGACACCATCCATCAAGAGCAGCTGCAATATTATGACGCGTTATTACCATTATTTATCTTAATAATAAACAGTCTAGGCCTGCTTCTTATAAATAACAACCCCTGCCAATACTGTACTAACGGATACAATGTTTAATCTTCAAGCTGACTAAGTATATTGAAATAATAATAAAAAAAAAACAATGTTCTAGTAATTTAACACCGATAAATTCAATGTAATTTTTGGGAAAATCAGCCAGAGTCGATATCTTTCAATAATGGACTATTTAACGTTTCCGTGGAATATCAATCGCGCATATAAATTGTGCTCCATCTCTCCCAGTACCGTTCAACCACATTAACTCACGCCAATAATAACAGCATAAGATGCAAATCGCTGCCATTGAAAATGTTTCCCCCGTTTGTTGGGGCTGTTACTCTGTAATAAATTAGGTGCAGATGCCGCAACCGCGTGACTTGGCTTCGAAAATCGTTCACGGTTGCGTCCCACGTCGCTCGGCCGTCTTGCACAAACACTGAAGCGTAAGATATTCCAAGCAGTATAGGAGATCCAGAAATGGAAAATCAGGGAAGTTACCAACCATGTTTCTCCAGATCAGGGTCACCTATTCCACCGAAGGTACATGACCCTTTAAAGGAAATAGAAAACAAGCGTTTCAGTCGTTCGTGGGGCGGGGCGTGTTACCTGAGAATGTGCCGCGCAATATTCGGGCGTGGGCTGTCGGAACGGGCTGTGCACGGGGCACGAGGTAGCGTGCGCGGCGTGTGCGACGTGCGCGGCGTGCGGCAGATGGTGCGCGTGCGCGTGTTGGTGCGCGTGCGAGTGGTGGGGGTGCGGCGGGTGGCGGTGCGCGGCGCGGGGCTGTGGGGCGTGGCGCGCGCACAAGTGCGTCGAGCTGCCATGGTGCTCGGCCAGCGACAGCGTCGAGCAAGATGGCCGCCAGTAGCCGCCCTCCTCCATATCAGGCCCGGCGGAAGGCCCGGGCGCGCATCGCGCCGCGCCGCAGCACGCGCAGCGCCGCGGGCACGTCAGCGCATGCCGGCGCGCCTCGTGCGGGCACCAGTCGTCGCGCTCGCGGCCCGACACCCTTTCCGCTCGCTCCGACCGCTCCCGCTAGCGTCTCCGCCGAGCGGATAAACGCCAATCGCGCATCCTCTCATCCGAAACGGTTATACAATAACACTTCGCGTTTGTATTTGTCGCACTTTATAACTTTAACACTGTAACGCTTCAAATAACACTGTTGAAATTTTATTGCGTCAATCGGTAGTTCTATTCTCTCCGCATTTTATCAAACTGAAACGCGCGCAATAACACTCGTAAGACTCCATCACTTACCCTATTCAATATTAATTAACGTAACGACCTTTTCGAAAGCGATCAATTCGGAGCCTCCAATTCCAATAAACAGAGTGTTCCGATAAACACTGTGCATAATTAATCACTGTGATTGGTCTAACGATGTAGTTGGTAGTCCGAAATAATATAGGGATAATAGTACGGGCATTCTAATAGGAAACGTTCACAATGGCGGTAAGTTTGTTCCCGCAAAGTAACCGCGAGACCAGTTCCAGTTATACAAATAGTTCAGTGCAGCAAGTTGTTGTAAGCGGGGTTCCGATTGCATTCGTATTCGATTTCAGACTATTTGACTTGAACTATAGTTCCACACAAATGCTGCAAGTTATGAGATTCCGTTGGACACGAGCCTCTATTCTAAGTTACATACTAAATTCGCAATTGTTAACGACCTTACAATTCATTGATGCAAACTGAAATGTTTTACACGTACCTGCGATCGCAGTAGGGAAGTACTACATACTTAAACGTAATTATGTTCATCGTAACTATTTAGACGGAAATAAATTCGTATTACAAGATACGAATTTCAGGGAATAGAATTCATATGGGAGCGTATCAACATTGTTCTATGATTTTCATCAGTAAAATCCTGGGAGGGTTACCATGACGTCTAAATGCGATTCAATTCCGATTCAGTTTAGGTTCGCTCGCTGTCAGATCTATGTTAAAACCACACGGCGGCCACGACGTACAAAATCCGCGTTCTGAAATGAACACAGGCACGACGTCGTCTGTACACGCGTCAACGTGTGCGTAAGATACACAGGGCTGTCTATCGCAAAAACCTAGTTCTATAAGTACTACCAATGACATAAATATAGGTACTTATACTGAAGATATGGCTTAGATGTGTGCAAATAAATGTACTTAATCGTTATCTATTTATTTAAACTTACTTAAAATGTGTCTGTCTGTGTATTTAAGCATTATTATTTTCAATTACAATAGATGTACGACAACAAACTTAAGCGAATGATTCTGTATCTAGTTATTAATCGCGATAATTTCAGAAAGCATTAATTTTCTAATGTTTTATAAAATGAAGTAGGTAGGATAGGTTCCCGAACTTGTGACGTGCGGCTGATCGCGTTGCGAGCCCTACTAGTTGCCAGCAGCTTTCCGGCAGACTGCGCTTGAGGGGTGGGGTAACTCGAATCGGTGCGGGGCGGAGCGTGGCCATTCTGTACGTTAGTACTATTATATATTCTGTGTTAAAACGACAGCTAAAACCTGGACTGAGTCGAAATTGTATCGCATTAAGACGTCATGGTAAGGCCCCTGCATGACCTTTCCGATAAACATTAAAATCTAATTCTCCGAATTATAGCGTTGTAAGCCATAACCAAAACCATTTCAATAAAGTAGCGAAAGTATCTAAGTTATCCCGATAACAGCGTAGAGATAGGTCGCACGTTCGTGACATAAAATGTACTTGAACAACAGAATAGAACTTCTAACGAGACGCAATGCGAATACGAGCCACGGCCTTGCCTGGGAACTAGGGCATAGGTTTGCGGCTTCAGAGTTCCCTAATACACTGTATATGAGGCTAAGCTATCCCTGTCAATAGGTCCTAAAGCAATCGCCTTTCGGCTGCTAGAATCTACATTGTTTCCGCTCACTTCTTGCCTAATGGAGCTCGGCGTAGACACATTACTGGATCCCTTTCATTCATCCCTTTCACTTTTCTGAATTTTCTAGCAGCTGCGGATTAGGATTTTTCAAAGCCTATTCTATCGGTTTGCATAATGTATGTTACGTTTCTTAGAATGGAGATTTAAAATCAATGAAAACGAGCCAAACATAAATTTCAATTCAGTGAATATACGAAGTTCTGTAAAAGAAACATTTGCAAAAAAAAAAAACTTTGAAACCAGTGTTAAATGGGATGTTGAAATCCTGTGCTTTCAGAGAAAATTGTTTTAGGAACATTTCTTGAACAATACAATACAATACTTGAACATAATAAAAGTAATATCATAGAAATTTACAGTTCAAACTAAGACATGCCTGTATATATCAACATTTCAATTGGAATGTGTCTGGTTGCTATTGCTAACTACAAGCAATATACAATTTGTAATCTCTTCGATTCCATACAAATCACAATGTACCTAACTATTGTAGGACGATCAATATCTATCACGTCCGAAATAAGATCCTCCTTAAAGAATAATACTAAATGAGGTAGAGTTTAAAAATTCAGCAGCGTCAGCGAAACCCGAATACGGAGAAAAAAATGTTCGTACATAAGGGTAAGGCAGGGTCAATAAATAAGGGTCTCACGTACGTGGACAGTGAGATAGTGGAATAATAGGGTACGAAGTTAGGGGAGTCCCAGCGGCACTTGTCTAGTCTGTGGTAAGCCGCAGTTTGGGTCTTAGCGGTTTGGCCTGAGGAATTCAATTCTATGTATTGATGTACCCCCTAAGGCATCCAGCGCAACCTCACAATCGTGATGTAATTATGAGGGGTAATATGTCAGGTTTTCAAGTACGCTGATATTCGTTTTGGTAATAGAAGTTATGGTGTATTTACGATTTCTGTATTTTTTTCTTAATTTCTCCTTTAAGTTATTTTCAATGCAGGTACATAGTTTAAAGAAGCCTTGCCAAAAGATTTTTAAATCACCTTCCATTTTAACCGCGTCGAAAAGAACAGACTTTGCGATTCTACTGAGCGCACCCTTGGGTCACGTCATTAAAATTTGACGGAATTTCTTCGAACTCAAATCTGAAATACAATGGGCACTACCTAAACCCAACATTAGTTTCCCGAGCCACTGCAGGCATAAAATATTCAAGTCGTGCACTCACAAAGAATTCACTAACGGGGCACGTTTTTAATTGGCAAAAGGAAAACTCAAAGAGCAAGCAAGCATAGGCCGACTCGGTCTGAAATCTGAGAACGCTCACGTCACGAGTCATTCGTGAGATTAGACGCTGCATTTCAACGTCAATTTAATTGATTGACTACGTGCCCCATTTTTATTCATGGGAGGCTTGATTTGCGACCGCCATTTTCCGCACAGAAATTCCTACTGAGGTGAGGATTGAGGGGGTTTTACAGCAGCTCGTACCTGCGTGAATGTTTATGACATTTGGTGTGTTTGGACCAGCAAAAGCCATTCAGTTAGGAGTTAAAAAGCCTTGACCTGAATGAGTGGCTCATTAAATTTCACTGCCTCGCTTATGCCGATCGCTGAACGACAAATAAAGAGAACCTTGGTGGAATGGGGAAATGGAAGCATTTTTTATTATCTCCTCTTTTATGGGTCTCTTTGAATGTGAACATTAAATAATTAATCCATTATTTGCATTGCCGTTTCTTCGGCGTTGAACGACATGATCACTGTTTGAATAGAACATTTAGAGGCTGTAGCACATCGGCGTCATATCTATTACACGTCGTGTTCGTTTCCGTTTCATTAGATGCCGAACGAGGTTCTTTATTCTGGCTGGTAAAACAGATTAATTTCAATCAGTTAGCTTAGGTATAAGTTTGTTAGGTACTCAAAAATACTTACACCAATTTATTAATTGGAGCTGACAGAACAACTTTCTCATTCATTTTATTTATCTAAGCATGTGAAATCGTATGTAACGTGTATTAATTTAATTTCGGGAGCCTACGGTTTATTGATTTCCCAGTAGACCGATATCAACAATACATTACTAGATGCGACAAACGAAATTTAGGTACCTTTTGGTCAACATTAGCATGATATACAACAAAATAAAAGTTCTCCAACATGCTAGGTTAGGAGAAGCAATCAGTGTCAAGTATAAGGAAGATATTAAAGGGAATAAAGCCATTAAACTTCCCCGGTTGGTAAAGCAATATTCATATAACTTGACCTGATGTGTCACAGCAAAGAGGTCATATCTTTACATCACACCGCTTCAACCAAGGCTGTTACGACGGAGGGTCAGATAAAAGCCCTTGCGTAAGGTATGGCATAATGAAAGAACTTTGCTGTTTTGAACTTTGAAAATTTCGTTCGCGCTAATATTTGACTTTGATTTGTTGATATTGATAACGTTCGATAGTAAAGATCCTGATAATAAAGAGAAATTAGGAAACTTACCTACTTTATTACACACTTGAGCTTCAAACTCCTTTACCTAACAGCCAATTAGGTTAATTAGGTAATACAAGAAACCACTTTTGAAGCAAGAAAAATTACGAATAAGGCATGGTATTTGTATATTGTATTTATTCGTTGTATTGCGTCTCTAACTCTTACTGCGACACAAATATGGATAAATAAGTTAGCTAGGAATCAGTGCCAGGAAACGAAACAAATAAGGTATAACCTGACTGCAGTTCAGAATTGGGTCAGTGGGTCATCAGCAGCCGTCATACAATGAGATATCTCTGCGGGCTGAACGGGTTTTGCACCAGCATCCGTCGCCGAATCCCCCAAACTTGCTGGGAAAAAAAAACTTCGCAACTGGCCGCATTGACGAATATGACGGCAATTTCTCTCAGGCGTATTTTTAGCCAACGGCCACGACATCACTTTATTAATTTTAGGCACGGCTCCCTTCCCAATCTGGGGCGGTGAAAAATATCGCCAGCGGCACAGCTGTACATGATAATGAAAATAAATCAGCGGAGCGCTGCGTGCCTCTGCATCGTAAAACCTTGATACGTGCTCCCACCGCTCGCAAAGTCGGGCAAACCGCAGTCACTGTGCTCTCTTCAAGGGTTAAGTCAACAAGCTCTAATGGAAACATAATACGGCGCTGAGGATGAGGGAAATCTGTTTCTGGGTCACGAAACAGAAAACAATGCTGGAGGGTTTTTGTTTATCCCTTATTTATACCTTTGAAAGGGAGATAAGTATTTCATTTCGAATATAGCTGGATGCTTGATTCAATGACGATGTGGAAATGCGAAGTCCAATCCAATGGCTCGGGTCAGAGTACTCCGATTTTTTCCGTAGAGGATTCCAATTGAGCGCTTCAAATATAAAGGATTTCGTGAAAAAAACTGAAATGTTCAGAGATTCGATACAAGCGATAAGTACCTACGCAGTATTTGAAACTGTTGTGTCTGTTTTCACGCATAATCATGAAGTACCTATATTGTGGAAGACAGGAATTCAAAATGCTAACTTAGAACGAGGGTCTCAATTAAAACACCTAATGAGAATTCTAAGCGAAGATCCAACGTTAATACTATACATTCAGTAATAATCAGCTACAAAAAAAACTTAGCCCCAGTACGCTAAAATGACATATTGTTTTACAACCCCTCCAATAAAGTCAGTTTAGCTGGAACGTGTATTGGAACAGATGACAACTCGGGCGCTCCGATATGGGTCAGGGTCATGTTAGGTACAATTCCGCATTTTCCCTCACGCTTGGGTTGTGTAATGAATCATAATCCATGCTCTTCGACATATGCTGTCATTAATAAAGCATTGAGGAAAGTCGTTGATCTTCGACAAATTTGTGATAGACTCTAGCGTTACTCAATATTTGATATATTCTTATGAAGACAAATTTCTTTCCTTGTGATAAACTAGTGATTTGGTAGTTTTTCTTGCATTCAGTGTACACTCTTCATTACAGCTGATAAGAAACTGAAGTAGTGAAAACAAATAAAAAAGAGGTTGTCGAGGGAACCCCATAACGGTAATATCATCCGAGATAGAAGAGAGGAAGTAGAAATCGTTAGTAAGACAGTAAAGAGTAAAATGAGCGTATTAAAGTTAATGGTTAGAGGCAAAAGTCTAACGACAAAGAAACGCCCAGTAACTTATTTAAATAAATCACAATTAAAACGCAATATCCACCGAGCTTACGAATCTCGTATTTTGGATGAGAGAATAACGAGTCTTATATCGGTATGAAATATCTCCGCACCGGGCTAGGGATAAACCAGAAGGCAATATACAAAATGATAACAATATAAATTATATTCTGTCGACCCTAATTCAATTTGGGACAGGGGATCTGCATCAGCATAATCAAATTCTTTTTTTGGAACAGATGCGGAAAAAAAATCTTCCGTTGGGATATTTAGCGGGCAATCCTTAGATCGTAAACTAAGCCAATTTAATCCTACAAACGGGCTCGCTCTCTCAAACTGAATCCTTTTCAATTTCTCGAACGCTTATCGCAGCGGCGTGGCACTTAGTTGTGGCAAGCGGGGCGAGCCGGGCTACAACGTATAATGGAGATTTCAATAATAATTTGAATTCAATCTGTAAGCTGCACGAGTACACCGGTAATGCAAGGATAAAGGAAGGTTTTAGCGTATAACGTCCGCTTAAGTATGAGCTTTTACTTTAAAAATGGCGACAGTTTTAAAATTCGCCTCAACAAACTACAAATAAGTAGTAGATACGGTAGCATATTGTAACAGTATTCTGTTGAAAACATTGTTGAAATTTGGATGCAGCAAATATTTAATCCTCTTAACCATGATTTAGCGCGTACAAGTTTACATAAATTTTCATGTGGGTCATGTTCTCAATGAAATTTTATGATCGCACGGTACCAACAGGTACATGTTTATATGTACATTGATAACCGCATGCTCCCAACGCTAACACGTATTAAACGGGCTTAGTTCGTAATGGTATTGTCTTCCAAGGATATAATATGACACGAGTTAAGCTGTTCCGTCATATACACGCGTATAAAACGATATTGATAAAGGACGGCGACCTCGAAAGGTCAGGATTAAGATTATGCCTTGGAAACCTTGCAGCCTCTATGAAAAAGGTAAGGTTATTAGCTACATTTGGGAGTCGAATTAGGCCGGACGGGAAATATTAATTCGGAAAAAAGAGGCTTGTTTTTAATCAAAGCGCAGGTCCTGTTTCAACAAATCAAGTTCTTTTACACGGATTCATCAAAAATTCAATAATTTCTGCCAGACTTGCTTTAGCTATATCAACAAAGCCGTTCGGTAGAGCGATATTGCTATTCATCTACTTGTTTGTCTAAGACGGTTACGGAATCGTATCTCAAATGAATCCAGGTCTCTAAACCGTTCTAGACTAAGGGACTTAACATGGATTAGGTTATAAACTTCCGACTCCAGGGGCGAATCTACTCGATAGTACAAGCGTCCGCAAAGAGAGTTCCAAATGTCAGTAGCTTGCCAACTGGCAGAATTATCGCTGTAGTGCGGAATAGATTTTGGCTTGAATCCGATGCAGCTATCACAACTCTGGAAAGAGAATACAGATGGGATAGAAAAGTAAAAATCAAACTGATTTTTGTAATTTTTTTACATGAGACATCTATCGAATCGCGCTACACAAAATTAGAAGTAGGTACACTCTTTGTTAAATTAAGAATGAATGAATGCCTATGAGGTTGGAATTCGCGGCACACCGAGTTGCTTTACAAGTTGTCATAAAGCACTTGATAATGGCCACGTGACAGGCGCGGGAACCGCCGGCACGCTAGGCATACGCGGCGACCTCCAGACATTTCAGGTGACTTAACGATACTCAGAGAACGCACATCTCAAAGCCCCCCACACATCAGTATTTGCCGTCAAATGGCGCAAAAACTCACAGATAGCTCTAACAAGCCACTAATTGTCGCTATCGAAAAGGTCGCCGATAAAAACGCAGAACTTCCGCCGCGTGTTACTTACGATGTAAAAGAAGTTTTCCACAGGTTAATTGTCACTATTTGGTTAGTTGGACGTGTTTAGAGCGATAGGGGCGTGAGGGATCTCGCTCGGCGCGGCGTCGACTGGCAGGCAGCCGCGGCAGGGCGCGTCGGAGGCTGCGCGGACCC
This sequence comes from Pandemis heparana, assembly GCA_963854515.1. NCBI lineage: Eukaryota > Metazoa > Arthropoda > Insecta > Lepidoptera > Tortricidae > Pandemis > Pandemis heparana. The sequence goes on along the minus strand of OY978015.1, from coordinate 12,027,999 downwards.
GGCGCCCCCGCCTTCACTCACCCACTCACCACCAAACAGGCCTAGCCCGAACAGCCGGACTTCTAACATGTGCTTCCAAAATGGGGACCAAACGCGACATTACCAATCCAAGATCAGGGATTTAAACAAACATTTGCGTCGTGCAAACATACTCGTAAAAGTTAAATGGTAACGAGCGATGTCGTTGAACATGTTCGTAACGTCTTGCTAGAAACGGGACGTAGAGGTACAGCGGCAAAATTAAACGTCAGTCAAACGAAAATATGGCATTTACTTAGGATCAAAGGATACAACAAGCTGGGAAGTTGTTTTGATAAAAATATTTATCTGTTTATTTACGCAACATGGGGCGGAAAATTTTGCTTTGACATTTATATACGTTGTTCTGGAGTTTTAGTGCAAGACCAAAGTTTTGACTTAAAGCCTCACAACTCCCAACTACTGCACTGAAAAAATATTTAATTTACTCAAGTGCTTTGCGACCAGAGAAAAATATTGCAAGCAAAAGTTTACTCTCCAAGTTTTTAATGAAACGGAAATAATTTATGTAGAAAAACAAAATTCAAGTTTAGTAAACATCTGTATCTAACACAAAGAACAAGCGATAAACATTTATAAAGTTATCACACGGTTGCAGCCGCAGTAAACCTCTCCAACATTCAATAGAGTTCACTAAAAAGATAAAATGCACCGAACACCAAGAAATTTGCTCCGCACTGACCTCAACCCAGTTCCGCAACTTGGCAAATGGCACGTTATTTTCGTTACAGTTGCATTATCTACGAGAGAAATAACCTACAAAATGCTAAAAATGTCGTTGGCGAAATTTTTGCCACTTCCTAAAGAATTATCAACGTCGCTTAGTTTATCTTCGTCCTTCTTTTCTCACCGAAGTAAATTCTTCCTGGAATTAAGTTCTAAGTTGACAAAGTTCTTCAACGCTTTTTTTTGCATATAGATAGGATCGAGCCAAATTAGGAGTATTATCGTCACGATGCTTTCCCAAAGAAACTCAATTTGAGCGTGGGTTTCACGTAATACTCGTACGTATTGGAATAATTTAATGGGAACATTGTTGCCTGCCAGGCTGCCAACTCAAATGTCACGCATACAAATGTATCGCAACACGTGTATAGAGAACTATAAATAGACATTGATGCCTTTGATAATTTGGAGACGCCCAATCTTCGTCGCTCTCAAAGTCTAAATAATACCAATTATCGATTCGAACAACCGCTAGGATATTATTTCAAAGACGTACTTGTAAGTTGAAGTTACAACGAATTTTGATACTGCGTTAGTTAGAGTGTCGGAATGGCAATATCGTGAAACAATCGAACGATCAATCGCGTATAAAAGAAACAATACACGCGGTGAATCTCTTTTGTTATAGTACTCAGGTTTCGGCGACAAAACTAACAGAACAAAACAAATTACGAGCGTTCGCGAATCAACAAATCAAATCACTGCGTTAAACGTCGACACATATATGCAAATGGCGGACGTAGCGTCAGTTAGTATACAGATCAGCGAAAAGGGGGAGACGAACCGGTAATAATTCAATTTCAGTGTCGATCATTTGGACAGGCGGCCTCTAACCGGGCCTTAATCTGATTTATTCATAAAACAACTCGAAGTCCGCTGGCCCTTGCATGGTTTCATAGGCATCGTAGCAATCAAACGTTTTGGGTTTAGGAGATTCGATCAGTAGGTCATTCCGAGGGGAGCGAGCGGGCAGTGACGTTTGCAGATTATCGCCTTTCTCCGGGCCTAAGCCGCTAGGATGTTGACTTAGGGAAAATGACAACCGTTAATCCCATGTGCTTGCCATAGACATGCATGACATTCAATTTCAGTACAAAAAATTTAAAACTACGAATCTTTTGCGACCACTGAGCGACTTAAATACCTCATATAGCACGTATGTCATGGCAAGGACTCGTAATCAAACTTCAATCGTGGGTTGTTCATTACCCCTTAGTTTCGTTGTGAAAGTTTAAAAAAAAGTTCGCTTTCACTTGTTGAAGTTGACCATTTCCGCGGATTACGACGATGTAGTCTTTCAGAAACTCCGTAGATATTTTCGGCAATGTTGAGGGTCAGAGCGCTATCTCGGTAAAAACGTGTTTATGTTCGCTTCATTATAGCGATAACACAGAAAAGAAATGGCTTTAAGCAGTTTATTGGTCCCTAAAGTTGTACTGATATTCACTTTTGGAATGCTGTTTAAAAATGAATGTTTTAATAATGAGACTATCCATTTTAACAACATGACACGTTAAGCTTCGAGCATAAATAATACACCTTAAGACGACTCTGAAGGGACCATGCAAAAACGAGTTTTAAATGGAAAAATAGAAGTTACGCAGGAAATCATTTTCACTTCTATACAGCTCGAGTTTTACGGAAGCTTTCAAAGCTTTAGTTTTGTGTTATCTTTTATCTATAAACTTATTATAGTTATGGTTTCTACGCTGAATCGTTCGTCCGGACCGATTTGTCAACGCACAGCCAAAACTGATAAGTCTAAACTGATATTTGAACCAAGTATTTCTTTTTTGGCGTAAATTCGTAATAAGAAAGGATTTTTCTAAATTCTAAATGTATTGAAGATCATTTTTTACACAGTTTCAGTTACTTGATAGTTTTTTTTGTGTTCATTTATATATTTAGTACGTAGTTAGGAGTTCTTTCTTTCTTTCTAAGTACAAAACAAATGTTTGGAATAAGAAACTGCAATGAAAGCGAAGTAAGTTTTTATTAAAGCTCTATATCTTGTTAAATTGCCTTAATGGGTGAAGATTAAGAACCTTCCTTTACCCTGTGTTTACATTTCAAAAAGAACCTATAGTCAAATAGCGTCACGGTACCTACCTATTCTTCAAGTTCAGATAAATCTTTATAGCGTTTGCTTGCGCTCTCTATGTTTTCTAGACAAAAGACCTGAACAAAATATACCACAAAGATCTTCATAAAACCATAAGCAGGCAACAGAAGAAGGTGTTACCTATTAAAACTTATAGCCATAACAGCGATATATGAATTAGTTTGAAACAAAACGAGCGACTACAGTGGGTACCACACGAGAAGTTCCCTCGTAAAAATAACTTCAGTCGACTGCTTTGTTGTGGTGAAGTTGGTGAAAATGTAGTGAAAGTGAATAATATGAGGGATATTTGAAATTAAAATTGGAACGGACGATTAAAGGGAGACGCTAATTTGCTCGATGGCAGTCATTTGTCATTGTGAACTACCGAACAATTGACAACATTTCATTTTTATAACACCTGAAAATGTATATATGGTTCGAAAGCATTTTGCCTGTTGATCACTGCAATATGTTTATATAATTTTAATATTGCTTATTATAGAAAATAGAAATTAATTAAAAACATGTCTTAATTTTACCAATTCTACCACAGGATAGGTGAAATGCCTTTGCCTTTTTCACGAGAAAAAATAAGCGACCATAATTTTGTATTTGACAACTTCAAAGTACAAGGGGGGCAACTCTGAAATTCTATTTTTGAAGTTCGTTGCATACCTTCTCTCTCACTCTCAAGTTAATGACTATATTAGTATGAGCGGAACAGCACGAACCGAACCTCGAAAATCGAATATCGGAGAATAAGGCCTGACATTGACAATTTGAAATTGACGTCAGTTTTTTTTTCTATACAGAAAAGACAAAAGGATAAGTGTCTATTCTGTGATAGTATCGGAGTTACGGCCTTTTAGAATAAGCAAAAATTAATAAATTAATTATAAATTAAATACAAACCCTAGCGAAAAAATTAAACTGTCAGCATGTTCATGTTTTCAAACAAAATACAGAGAACCATTAAAATTATAGGCTCAGAAATATGAAATGCTGTCAGTTGAATTCGATTGCCATGTGCAGAAGTATAGCTCGAGTATTTATGATATGACGTTATACTCGGCTAAGAGGAAATAACAAGGGTTTAAGAACACGACAGGGCTTGAGGTTCTAGCAAAGGCAGAGAAATAAAATGATCCAGTTCGTGATTGCGGGGTAGGGACGGTCCCCATTAACATGTACCTACAAGTAATTGGTCATGCGGGGACTTTCGTCACTCCAACGCCGGATGCTGTCCACGTAACGCATGTGAGCAGAAATACGGCAACGTTTGCGCAATCTTTATAACACGGGACGCCGTTAGAACAGCATTTTGCGGGACTCCCGACCAAGTAGCCCCATAAAAATGGAATATCAAATGAAAATTTCTTTCCGCTCTCGGCTTTATTGCGGTCAGGACTGCAGTTCATTCTGGTTTTGATGTGGTACTCGCAGATAGCGAGAAAAAACAGCAATTTTTAACAAGAATTGTTGATATTGATTGAACCTTGCGACGTTTGTCACAAGTTCAGCAGAATTCTTTTGACACATCACGCGTCCCAATGCGATCGATAAATCTAAGTGTTCACCCTTTTCTGTTAAATATGCCGGCTGAGAAAACCAAGTGAGCTTTGTATGCGGAGAATGATCACGCAAGTTGAATTCAGAGGCCCACTAAAATATATTACTACGAAGCACATTCCATAATTTCAGCAACGACTGTTGCAGAACCCGAATAAAAACCCCATATCAATTCGTCTTCGCCCCATTTTCGTCGCTTTAGCGCATTTCCGAGGCAAAAACAGTTGAATTATCATCTTTATTGTGTACCGTTGAGAGCAACATAACGACTCGCAGATTCAATGACGCAGAGGTTTTGAAATGAAGGGGTAAAAGTTTTGAGGATTTCGTAAGTTTTCAATTTTGCTTGTAGTCTATTGACTGAAGAGTTTAGAGAGCAAAGAGGAAAAATTGCTGTAGGATCAAAAGTACTTTTCTGACTTCAATTTCTCGTCGCTTTCTGCTAGCTTCTTTTATTTTAAATGACTACGTGCGGTAAAGGATAACAACGTTATAGTGAAATCTCTTTTTAATCAAAACATAAATAAATTTCCTACGGGCACTAGAGACATTTCATTTATGTAAGCCGTAATTTTGACTTCTTTGTCTCATAAAAAAACACTAATAAATACTATGAAATGTGAAAGAAACGGTTTCTTCCGCAATCTAAAAGACAGACAAAGCATTTTGTATCTTCGCACGGGCTATCAGACTTTTATTTTGCTCTTTATTTGGAAAAAATCTGCACGTGCTGCCAGTTTGTTTGTAGAGTTTAGCTCCCGTTGAGCTCATACTTTATACACAACTCTCATTTAACAAACTCCAAGCTACTAGAGGAGAAAAATGCGGACCAACAGGAGCAACATTTTCTTCACTACTCGCAGATTTATCAGAACTAGCGGAGTTAAAGAATGGTCTTGCAGATTTTAGTTATTTTTCTCGCGTCAAAACCACTGTAAAGTATAGGTATAAATTTAAAATCAGAACTTTAAGACGTAGTGGGATCAATAAAACCATTAACTGAATTACTTTATTGCAATTATATTTTTCTACAGGATATCGACTCGGATGAGTTCCTGATATTTCGACGCAGTTGCATGCAACGTTATCAAAACACGGGAAGAATGAGTACCTAGCCTATACCTTAAACGTGATAACAAAAAATGCTATCATACGAGTATATCTATTATTTTACTGAAATAAATTAAAACCCATTTGAGTAAAAGTTCTATTACACCGTACACAAAAATAAAAATGTATGCAAGTTGAAAAAGTTTAAAGTTATTGAAAACATGAATGTATAACTTAAAAATCATGCTCAAACATACAATGAACCAAATATAAACTTCATTTTTAAATAATAAGATTTTAATTTAACTTATATAAACCGCGATCTCTCCGGGGTTGCGGGTGTCTATGGGCAGTGGTGATCACTTACCATCAGGTGACCCACTTGCTCGTTTCCCTTCCTATTCCTAAAAAAAACAGCACAGTTGTGTTGATATTCCTGTCTGCATTTTTGTTATTCTTTAACACGCTAAATAGTAGGACGGATTTGAATAAAAATATGACAAAGGATACTTTTTACGTCGGAAAACTGGACAGTTGTTGCACGCAGGATACCTAGTTATAAAAAATATTCGCAGACACAATCAAGCTGGTCTTTTCATACGGGCTGTCTTCATGAACAGGATATTAATATCGCACATAAGTACTCAGCATCACGCCTCCGCGCTTATACATAAAATTTGGTATCCTGACCATTTTAGTCTAAGATGGGCCATGTTACTGGCGATGATAGGTATGGGGAAGTCAATGTTCCCTTGCTAACGTGAGCGCAAAAGCGTGATGCGTTTTGTCACTGAGCGTATCATACCTTATATTTAATTTCTCCACTATAGACACTAACACTCGCTCCACATCCAACATGTATACAACTAACTGTAGGCGTGGCAGATAAGGCATTACTCACAACACTGTATATTCGTGGTATTGTGCCCACAGGACCCTTGTCAGATATAACGGGAAACGTCAAGGGCTCTCAGCCGATAATACAAGTAATAACCGGTGCTATTGGACAAGTCGGAGGCGTGATGCTGAGTACTTATGTGCGATATTAATATCCTGTTCATGAAGACAGCCCGTATGAAAAGACCAACTTGAGAGTTTCGCCCTTTTCAGTGGCTCGAATGGTGAGAGGTCCGATGCGTAAAGGAGTGACAGATGTACAGTCAAGGGCGTAAATACGTGTACGTTAACAAGACGTCAAAAATATCTATACACCTTTATGCCACAAATTATAAGGCCGGTGACACATAATTTGACATGATGGCTGCATCGATTTTTATGCCCTAGGATGTACCAATATCGAAAAGTATTGTTTACACGCAGGACACGATTTTAACTGAAAATTAAATTGCTCGACTCACAGTTACAACTAAATAAGTCAAAACGATTATGATTAGGTTTGGACTTTTCGGAAGATCTTTTAATAACCTTGTGGAAGACTGTTCTTCCTTGTTCCTGCGTCTGCGCTTGTGCTACTTATAGTGAAGCGCGGACTGCGTCTTCATCGTAATCATTCACTCTCTCTTCCGAAAACCCAGAATTTCGACTAGCCAGAACTTTCCAGACTCATAATCGTATAACCCATTTAGTTTTTAATAAGGGTTTAAAAATATAATTTAATTTACATTCCTGTTATTTCTTTAGACATCAGTCTGTCAGTTCTCTTTTATCTTCTACCCTGTTTGTCAGTCTATCACGCAACAACTACCCAACGGATTATGATGAAATTAGGCACACAGTTGGTTTTCAACCTGGATTTACATATTGAATAATTTTCATCGCGTAAAAATTGTTCCCGTGAGATAGCGATTAAAGATTTTTTTCCAGACGAACTTGCCGGTATCCAATCCGTTATAGCATAAAGGGTCCTCTAACCCCACTGCACGATTTCTACTATAGTTAATACTTAGTACCTACTCAGTTCGTGCGTGTTTTAAATCAATTGATACCACCCGACAGCCCGAAAAGCAAGCGCGTAAGTATAACAACTTTTCACTGAAAAAGTCACCACGCACCAAAGGAAATATCGTAACTCCTTTCCTTAATCTAAGATGTTTAACGATCACTTCCTGTAATCGGATGCCATTACCGACATTAGATCTGATTGCGGGACCCATCGGTCTTGTTTAGAGAGCCAACCAGTGGAAAACGTGATTACCAATTTCTTGATAGTTTTTTTTTAGTTCCGAGCGGCATTGCGTTACGCGGGAATTAGATTTGTTTGAAAGTTTGTCACGGCATTCCTATACATACATACCATACCGTCACGCCACTTTCCTACAGGGGTAGGCAGATACAACTTTGTTCCACTTGCTACGATCCTGACATACCTTTCGCTTCATCCACATTCATCAATCTCTTCATACATGCTCGTCGGTTTCGGATACTCTTGACCTGACCTTTTTCCAAAACGTCCCTAATTTGATATACCTAATTAAAATAGGAATGAGTTCGATATCTAACTAATATTATAAATGCGAAAGTATGGATGGATGGATAGATGGATGTATGTTTGTTTGTTACTCAATCACGCCAGAACGGCCCAACGGATCTGGATGACATTTGGCACATAGATAGAGAAAAGTCTGGAATAGCACATAGGCTACTTTTTATCCCGGAAAATTGCGTAGTTCCCGCGGGATAGCGATAAACGAATTATTTGCAGACGAAGTCGCTGGCAACAGCTAGTAATTAATAAAGGAATGAGTTTAGTTCCAGCAGTGGATTAATTTATATAAAAAAAATAAGGGGACATATCTGTGCACCCCACACATACGGGTTTCGTTTTTGCCACTTTGGCTACGGATCCCTAAAAATTCAACAAAACACATTCAAATGCTAACGATTAATTTATTTTTAGATGCGACGACGTTTTAATGAAATGCAAAATGAACGCGCAGTCCCGACTTGATCATCAAAACACATAGCAGCACCATTTATCAATATTAGGTTAGTATAACAGTTCGACCAGGTGGCTGACAGTGAAATAATGCTTTTACTTCCACTGGTAGTTATCTGTCTAATCCAGGACTGACCCGGGTAATAATTCAACGAAAATTGCCCGGATAACTCTTTATCCGGTTACTGCGGATACTACAGGATAAACAATGTCTGGAAATATGAGTTTATTTGCGAGTCTATTCTGAAAGCGGAGAACAAGGAAGCATTAGAGAACTTTCAAGTTGAATTCACTTCCATTTTACAGCATGATTAGTTTAATGTTGTTCTAAAAAATGGATATAACTCCGACAAAGATGACATAGATCGTGCCGGTGCAACTACGCCTTGCTATGTTTATATTCTCACGCACACACATCCAAACAAACTTCGCGAAGCAAACTGGTAGCCCTACGCACACATGCGCCAAGCCGTAGTTAACCTGACCTCACTTTGTTAGCAAAATTCCGTCTTCCGTTAGTTTTTCGTAAAGTAAAGCAGATTTTCCTGAAGTCTATTTTTATACAGTCCTGAGGTTTTGGCATAAAATTATGTAGTACCTATATTAAACGGGTTAAGTGCAACTTCATTGCAGAAATTCATAATTTTAACTTTTAATCCCAAATGAAAGCGGTTGGAATACTATTTTAGATCGTATAAAGAAACATTATTCTTTAAAGGCACCACATGAGTGGCTATTTCGCCGAGCATTATCGAATTCAAACTGGCAAGTGGCGAAAGATATCAAAGATTTATTGTCACAGGTTATTAAGTTACACGCATTCCTTCCTGAATCGTTTTATCTATTGCTAAAAACTGCATTAAAATCCATTGCATAGTTTAAAAGATCTGCGCGTACATATAGAACAGTATCTTTAGTAGCCTTTGTGCATGCATGTATCTCAGTTTGTCAATTGTTTTGGTTTTATGTTTATTTTGCACAATAAAGAGTTTACATACATACAGTGAGGGAACTGTATTCTACCTACTACGGTGGTACATGAATAGGTAAATTTTTCTTACTGTACATACTATGCAGACGATGGGACGTGACATTTTTTATACTGTAAAGATAGTTAATTATTAATCATTATATTTTTTAGGAATCTATTATTTAAGGGAGCGGATCAGAATATATAAAGTTTAAAATGTATAATGGGTTAAAATGCATAATAGTTCAAAATATATAATGCCATTTTCTGTGAAACTATTAGGTATATGATTTTTTTTTATAGCGTGATCTATAGATTGGTTTAGGTTAGGTTAGGTTTAGTTTATAACAATTCTGTTAATTTGCAATTTTCTGAGAAAATCGCTTTATACATTTTGAACAATTATGTATTTTAACCCATTATACATTTTAAACATTATGTATTTTAATACGCACCCTTATTCAATTGCGGGGAGTGTCACAGACATCTCTCTCCAGGCAGATGTTATACATTCATTAGGTACATCGAATTCATACATTCAATCCTAGATGAGATTGGGCATCGCGACCTGACGACGTGATCGTGATATCTGAAAAGGACCTCAGGACTTGACAAGAGCTCTAATTCGGTCGAGGTCAGGTGTCGCAAACTTATCAGATAGTTCAGGGGCAACAGAAACGAATGTAATAATTCAAAATCACACTGACCTGTCGTTCGTTATGACATAGTCATGGAATAAATTGGTTGCCACGAAATTCTCACGGGACATGGAATAAAGCAGTTATAGTTTGATTAAGTCGCGCATGATTTGAAAATTGAAGCACAATGTTCACTGAAACAAATTCACACAATGCAGCTTAATTTCCGCAGATACTGGCAATACTGGCATGTTAGCTTCGATAGCTACGGACTATTATTGACAATGTATCGAGCCTAAAATGTTGGAAGTCGAAATGGCTACGAATTAGAACGAACAGGTCGAACCGCGGCACATTAACGATGTAAATAGAGACCTCAGTTTAGAACTACTAAATGAACCAGGCCTTTAATGGATGTGAACTTTCGACCTACATTACGAGCAAAAGATCATTCTCATTTGCGTCGCATTGTGGCGGTTATTGTACCGTTCGGGTCGTTAAATGCAGCACTAAAGTTATATGCACGAGATTGAATTAAAAAATAAATAAGATTTCAAATGCTTATCCATTAATTAATCGGAATTAACAATTGATATTAACACTGATTTGAGCCTGTTTTTGAAATGTTTGGAAAATGTTTAACAATAGTTCTAAAAATTGGACGCGAAAGGTATTTCAGCTAACTGGTTCCAGACTAGGCGTTAATACTGTCATCATCTCCAGCTAGGTTACCTTACGAAGTTTTTCTTTACCGAAAATCTCAGAGGTGACTCGAACCTTTGCTTGAGAGGCCACAGGTTAAACCACTAGGCTGCCACGCCTTGTCATGATATTGTACGAGTACCAAATTCGAACAAAACAGGCTTCAATACATAGTATAAAACAAAGTCGCTTTCCGCTGTCTGTCTGTCCCTATGAAATGAAATGAAATTAAATGAAATGTTTATTGCCAGACTTACGTCCATAATATAACAGAATATTTGAAAGAAGAAAGAAAAATTAAAATTAAATGTCAAATTTGCTCAAAAAAAAAAAAATTTTTTTTGCTATGTATGCTTAGATCTTTAAAACTACGCAACGAATTTTGATACGGGTTTTTAATAGACAGATTTTTAATAATAGATTCAAGAGGAACGTTTATCTAACTAATATTATAAATGCGAAAGTATGGATGGATGGATAGATGGATGGATGGATGGATGGATGGATGGATGGATGGATGGATGGATGGATGGATGGATGGATGGATGGATGGATGGATGGATGGATGGATGGATGGATGGATGTTTGTTTGTTACTCAATCACGCCAGAACGGCCCAACGGATCTGGATGAAATTCGGCACATAGATAGAGAAAAGTCTGTAATAGCACATAGGCTACTTTTTATCCCGGAAAATTGCGTAGTTCCCGTGGGATAGCGATATAACGAATTCTTTGCAGACGAAGTCGCTGGCAACAGCTAGTATTATATATATAACTCTACGCAGACGAAGTCGCGGGTAGAAGCTTAAAAAATAAAACGGAAAGTAATCATACTGGCTGTCTTTGTTTACATTGAACCAGAACTTACGATGCTAAATCAGAATCAGATCTCCAATGGCCTAAGCGCGCCTCGCACTCGAGACAGCTTCCAGTAGAGTTGCAGCCTCGTAATTTTACGGGTTCAATGCCCGCATGAAGACACCACACAGAATTCAAATTCGACCTATGACTTTGCTGCCATCGTCAAAACAATGTACTGCAAGTCAGCCAGCTACTTGCAGCCTTATTGTAGCTTTGCAAATGAAATATGACATTGTTGTGACTCCGATCAAATCAAGCCTTGCCTTTATTTTTGCTCAGCTTTCTTTACACATTTCGTGAATGGCGATATTTATGTGTAGGTATAACAGACGTAATGTGCGGAAGACAATTCTTCTGTAAGAATGTCACTTGTAGTCTATGAAAAGTACTTAAGAAGATTATTACATCAAAACTGAATACCGAATTAATTATTTATAGCGTAGGTACGTCTGCATCTGATTTATATGCACTGACTGATTGATTCGCTTTTTCAAGCAGCTCACCCCTGAGGTAACTCAAACGAGATACCGGCTTAACAGAACATCGATTAAATTGACAGCATTTATCTATCGATTGAGTTACAGCGTTAATACTCCTTTTAATCACTAGGAAACCCTCAATTAACATTAATTACGCTAGCTTAACGCACCTAAGGTCATTTAGTCGTTCCGCTAACCTTTATCGTTGTTTAGACCCGATCCCTACGATAGCATTGCTCGATTTCATTTCGGAACATAACATTTTATACTCGAATCACAATCAAACTTTGCTGTATAATTTTAGCTTTCCGCTCGTGTTTGGCATACCTTCCCGAATATTACTCAAACTTTATCGCACAATCAAGTTATAATATTACGGCATAAATATCTCGTTGCATTTGTTCGATACGTAAAATCGCGTAAGCTTAAAGAATGTACGTCTTAGTACGAAATATCGTGACGAAAATATCCGTAGAAAAATGCGTAGTAGCCAGAAAAAAGCCATACCAATTTGCAAAACAAACAGCAGATGGCAGCTTTCGAAGTGTACGATGTTAATTCAGTTTGTAAAAGCAAACTCAACAAAACATCTTTCTTTACTTAACTTCGTTCAGGTTTGTTCCCAAGTATTTGAGTATTTTCTGAGTAAGCAGCCCGTGACAGATCAGAAGATAGATGGCATCCCTGTATCTCGGTTTTTCTACAACAATAAATACGATACAGAATACAAAAGTTAGCTGTTACGCCAGCCACCCACCTGCTTGAAATATGTTTCATCGTCGAAATGGGTGTTAGATGTAATTTAGGGTGTTAAGAGTCAAATGCTTGTGGTAAAAACCCGTTTAGATATTATTATTTAGATGTAACATTTGGAAAACTTACAACAAAAGCAAGATGATTAACACAGCAGAGATCTCTGCACAAGTATCATGCAAACAGAGATGTAAAACTACTTCAAATTATGCTAGAAACGCGGAAATCTAAAAGACAAATAGTTTTGAGCATACAAACAAAACGGGGCCACGAGAGAGACATTTCAAAGCGCAGCATGAAATATGGTTGCCGGCCGAGCGCCATATTGTGGGTGCATGTGTTGCAAATTTTGGTGAAAAACGCCTCTCAATAATTTACTAGGTATTTGCACGAGAGGTTTCCAAGTCCAAAGAACTTCGATGCCTACCGATTGCTATTCTTTTAAACTCAGTTTTATCCATTAAATGGCGGAACAAAGTTGTAAACCAATACTGGGATTGTGTTTTTATTCTCAGTTCTCAATACTCTTATACATTCTTTTTAGTTGATGAAAAATAGAAAACTGTAACTGTTCTGTACTGTACTGTGATACTATTCAATGAATGACGAAACAAGAATTTGACGAACGTCTTTGCTATCAAAACAAGCTTAAAGTAAGGTAATGCGTTGTACAAAGGATATTATAAACTGGTTGTTTCATGCCAGTTGGTGTGTAACTTTTCTGTAGTTAAACTACAAAAGTGACATCTCAGCAGAATTAGCGAAGAGCTAACTTGACACACAAAGGAGTTGATACTTTTTATAAAAATATTACGTATTTCTTGTTTGACGTCGCTACATTGTGCATGAGGTAAGTGTTTCACGTTACCATGAGGAAAGCCGGAAGCTACAGCTTAATATAACGGTGGAATAAAATCATTTTGACGAGGGCCGGGTCAAAACGTTTACTGGCAATGACTTTCAGTTTCTGTGGAACAGCGGCGGACCGTTCTGAGATCTTTCAGTGAATGGATGGATATTCTTTGTAACGGAGTATTATACGCCTGGACTGTTACTGTCAAGGCAAGTTGATATACGGGAGATATTTATAACGGTCTAAACTTTTACCCATAGCTTTGTCCGATATTTACGTATCCTTTTAACCTAGAGATAGACATTCACTCGGGTTGAGGAAGTATCGTTTGGGTATGTGCTCAAAAGTCGTCTCGGCAGTATCACCTCTCATGTACAGTGAGGTCTTATTTTGACAGGTGACATTATTTCATTCTGTGTCAAAAAATCGGAAGAGTAAGATTTAATTTTTGAGAATTCCGACTGAATGTCATGGTTGCTATTAATACGTATATTTACGTAAACAGCTGTTTGTGCTACAACAAAAACCCGATCAAAAAGCCAGGTTATACCATTTTACTGTTTTCAACGATCAACTAGTGGTACCAAGGCTATCAATTGCTCATCAAGTGGGACATGCAACGCCTGTCAGTGCTTTGAAAGGTAACATGCGGGTGATGAATTGCAATTTGACCGCGGAAACAGCATTTCGGTTTTACAGGTGGGGCTATACTATGGATACAGAGGTAGTATACGCAAGATAATGTCTAAAATACCGACGACCGGATATCCTAGTGGTTAGTGAACCTGATTATGAAGCTTGAGGTCCCAGGTCCTATTCCCAGTCGGAGCAGATATTATGTATAAAACACACGTTGTTTGCTCTTGACTCTACCTATGTACCTAATCAACACTAAGTATGTAAATATGTAATCATCTATGTAAGTATCCTATTAGGAAATTTCGTATGCCTACATTATGGTGTAAGCTCTGCTTGGCAAATGGAAAATGGTTTAAGTCATTTATTTTTTCAGTCTTACTCGGTCTTGTAACTTTAGGCTCTGTCTACCCCGTAAGCGATAAAGACGTGATTTATGTATGTATATTACTAAGTTGTTAAGATTATGTGATTCAAAGCCACAAATAATAGAAAAAACCGTAGAAGTCGGCACTAATAACGTGACTTTCAACATGAAAGTGTTTTTGTTGTGTGCTGCCCTACTTTGGACTATAATAAAAATGACGATAAAAGTGAGGGTAGTTGTGCGCCGATGTCAGCTGCGCCGAGTAGCAGCCGCGCGAGCAGAGCGTTGGTGCGCAGTGTTCGTTTCGCTGCCACCGGGGCGAGCGCTCTCTGATGAAGGACTACGGAATAAATAAATAAATGGTCGCAGCATTCTTTCGGCTTCGGCGTATAATATACGTGAGTTATCCGGTTTGTTGTAATTATACTAATAACGTGATTTAAAATATTAGACGAAGTTGCACAGTAATGGCTTGATTACTCATTAACAATACTTATCATTACCAATATTACCATCCGTGGAGGTCGGTAATACGGAAAGATTCGACAGATGTTTAACATACGGCCTTAAACTTTCTGTATGACTCTACATAAACGAGCATCATTAGGAGGGTTCAGAAGCATTTTAATTTTAATGTTAGAATAACACATTTGGTTTGACTAGGGAAATACCAACTGAAGATTCTTTATCAATGTTAAAACGCTAAGAAATCGTGATATCTTTTTTCGCTTCAGAGAAAGAGGTAAACAATATTGTGACATGATTATTTGAGCAACACTCTTGTCTTATTTGAAAAATCCGTCACGTATTAAAACATAACAAAATTGTATGCCGTGTCGTTGTAATTTTATTATTGCTTGCTGTCATTTATTTTATCAAGGGTATTTTCAATATAAATTAATATAGTATGTCAATATTGTTTGTTAAAAAAATAAGTAGGTAAGGTGTAGAACTCGTTCTGATTGCAGAACTCTCTATCCCGTGAGAATTTTGCAAATTCCGTTTTTAGTAACGCGTGTGTCGTTTTATATATCAGTCAAGTTTCACTACTTCTAGCGTATTATTTTGTAGTTTAAACTTTTACGCCAGTGCACCCAAACATAGGTAACTCTCTTACGATTCGCTGAATTTCACGAAACTAACTTTCTTAACATAAAAGATTTGATCACGAAATTACAAAAGGTAATCGAGAAAACAGGAAAAGATGATACGGGAACTGAAATTCGTAACAAGGAACATGCCGAAAGTAGGTTAATGCTAATAGAAAAGTTTATAATTGGATTTGTGAAACGTAAAACGCCTAATCTGTAAAGCTCGCGGTGATGACCATGAATATCAATAGAAATACCGTTAAGGACAAGACAATACTGAATAAAATGATGATGAGATAATTTCGAAACGATAATACTTATTTTCCAGTTGTTGCTTGATATTATCAGCATTTTATCTAAAAAGCAATCACTATCCGAACGCGTCTAATTAAAAACCTTTTTTCAAAACAAACGAACAACGCAGGACGTTTTTAAACATGGCGCCGGCATTGTAGTGCTGGCTGGGACAAAGGAGTCATTTCTCGAGGAGCCGAGCGCTGTATCGATATATTTCTAGCCTGCCGCGGCTGAATGCGGTGTTTGCGGAGCCTGGATTGCGACCGCCCCAAGCTCCGGGTCGCATACTTTGCGTACATCGTAAGCACGAATTGGAAGTTTCATTAAAAAGTAAAAAGAAAAACTTCACGACGTTAGACTAAGTAAGTATACACTGAACATTAAAAAAGTATAATTATTTCAAAATTTCAAAATTTCGGGCAACATAACAGATTTCCTATTACATATTTTTAATTTTAATAACTCTAAATTTTAGGTTCGAACGCGGTAAAAGTCAAAATTGCCTTACATTGGTATCGTTATTTTCCAGAAAGTTAGAATATTTACCGTAATATACCTAAGTAGAATTCGGCTGAAGAAGTACCCCGAATTATTTATATTTATACGATTTGACTACTTTCAGAATACTTATGATGATCCAACCAAAAAATATGCTTATTTACAAGCCTTCTTTACATTGTGACCATCGATACATTCTGAAACAAACCAAGTCATATATCCCATGTAATTGGGAGAAAGCCAAAGTGACGGCACAAATGGAACGTTAAAACTGTTCATTAAAATATAATAAGTGAGCCAGAATCAATTTTCGATATCGACTCGAGGCTCACTAATGGGCCGCTTTATAGGGACGCGTCAGCGATTTTTAATAGATCTGCCGACAGCAGGATGGCAAAGGTTTCGAAAAAAAAGATGTTGCGAAGGAAAACGGAATTGCCATGGTCATAGCAAAAGCATAAAGGGCTAGATGTTCACATACAGGCTAATGGTAAAAGTATATTATGCTTTTGCTATGACCATGGCAATTCCGTTTTCCTTCGCAGCATCTTTTTTTTTTCGAAACCTTTGCCTATGGTACGCAGATAGTTTTGCCTTTAGGGCTAAAATCGACTATCTGAATAACGGGACTTGATAACACTGGCTTGATACTGCAAATAGTGTGGTTGACAAAATTAAACGAAAAATAAATAAACGAACAATGATCGTGGAATAATTTACACCAATTTACGTAAAACCTAACTAAGCAAAGTCTGTCTGGGTACCGGACAGCGGATACACATCTAAAATAAACTATAGGTACTCGAGTAGGAACAATTTTATTATTCGTAATTATCGTATAGACTACCCTGCAGGGATTGAAATCCGGAATCACAAGCTAAATAACCAGGAGCCTTGCCATGACGTCTTAATGCGATTTAATTCAGATTCAGTTTAGGTTCGCTCGCTGTCAGATCCTTACTAAAAATAACAGCTAAAATCTGAACTGTGTCGGAATTGAATCTCATTAAGTTAAGACGTCATGGTAAGGCCTCAATAAGCTATCCTTCCAATTCCAATAATCAAAACGGAAAACATAATCCGTCACTAAACAATCTGATATGCAAAGTACCTACTTATCATTTTGCTGCAGTGCATGTAATGTTCAAAATCACAGACTTCCTTTTCTCTTTTACAGCTCAAATCCTGCGCTTCCACAAATATTATCACTTACCTTGTAACTCGAGGGATTCCAAACACGCTTACCTGCAAAAGAAAACGAAATTACGTTGCGTTACGTTGCTTGCTGACATAGTAAGTTATGCTCGAGAGGATATACCACCCAACAATTTCTGGGAAAAAGGTACTAAGTTTTTTGTCACTCAAAGGTTAACACAACTTAGCGAGAATAGAAAGACAAGGAACACTCCTATTAACAGATAAGATGGACTTTGTGTTTGCGTTTATAACATTTTATTAGGGTCCAAACTGGGAGTACAGTTTCGATTGCCCGCTTGAGATTCTCACATCAGGTAGCCTGTCGCCTTTTAGGATACCCATGGCAAGAGATGGATCCATCCTATTCCAAATCCGGGCACGGCATGCTTTCAGCGATATTTAACAACAAACAAATGTTTGCCAAATAAAATGCAGACAACATTTCATTTCACACTCATATCCAGAGAACTGCTCGCAATTTCAAAAAGCTTACTGTGTATTTGATTAAAAGTAAGAAGGAACGATCATTATTCTCCAACAGACAGCAGAAATCATTACCTACTTTCCGCCAGTTAGGTACGTAGTTGTTCAAAATAACAAACGTATCTCTGTGCAACTATGGACTACATTATTGCAAATACTCAGTCCGCGCAACCCGTACCAAACGCCGCACTCTTTCATTTTCTCGCCTTTTTAACACTTTTTTTACACTTTCAGTCTGCACTGAACATATTTCTGGATACTTCGCAGCGCTTTGTAAAGAACTTGTTTTCTAAAAGGCCAGCTTGCAGCTGCATGAAGCACTCGTAAATTTCATGGAAACGTATGCATTTAGGCCAAGGGCGGTGCGAATATTGAATGCTGATTCCTTCAAAGATAGCCTCGTCCTTGACATCGCGAAGCCTTGTAAATATGAGAGATTCATTTCAACGTTTCTTCTCCAAAGAATTTCGAAATTGCTTCCCGAAGTTTGACGAATTTGTTTGGTGTTGAGGTGCTTTAGACGAGCAAGGATGTTTTAAAAGGAAGGGAGTTTCTTTTCTGTTTAGGGGCATAACACTTTTGTGCCAGAAGGGTGTAAAAGTATTTCAAAATGAGCTCTTTCAAGCAACAAGTTGATATAGTTATATTTAACATGTGGATTTACTTACTAATTAGGTACTTATAAAAAGAGTAGTGATTGACTGACTAACAGACAAGGTACCCTAAACCACTAAAGCTAGATTTCAAATTTGGCTGATATGTTCCATGAGTATCATAGAGGAGCACCAACAGGGGATTTTTCGAAATTCCCACGAGATAGGAAATAAATGGGTGTTATAAATGTGTTCGTTACAAAGAGGGTCTAACTCCGTACTTATAGTTACTACAGTCTTGTAACTAGGGAATCATAAAGCAAGTTCAAAATATAATTGTTTAAAGTTACTAAGCTCATTTCCGCGACTTCGTAAAAAACAGGCCAGTTCTCAATCTTTTCTTAGTAACTCAAGCCAAAGTCTCTGACAGACAGTCAGTCAGAAACTAGCTATTCAATTATCCGTTCAACAGTGCCTAACATTAATCTCGCTTTTAGTCCCACTAGTCTATGGATATATTACAAGGATAACGTTAACTAGAATCAAGGAAAGGAAAAACGTTGCAAAAACCAATTGAAAGTGCATCATAAGCACAATGTGAGGAATACTTCACAAGTAACACAAGTTCCCAATAAATACTTTCACTCAAACATAATTTAAAAGGCAGTTGGTAATAAGTAACGTAAATAGAACGTTCTGAATGTTCGGTACACAGCGTTCGAGTTCCGGCAGACATTTGGCAGGGAAATTCGATTCCGGAACGGCAGTTCCAGGAAATAGAGGATTTAGTGGCAAAACAGAAAAATTGGAAATACATTGCGTGGCGTAAAACTTACGCAGTAGGCGAGTTCGTAATGGACTTTGCCGACAGTTTCGTGTGTTCGTTATTTTGATTGTTTTAACGTGAGTTTTTGTATACATTGTTGGTTTAAACGCACACTAGTTTTTAGCCGCGAGTTCGCCTAAGAATTCGTTCATCGCTATCCCGTGAACTACGCAATTTTCCGGGATAAAAAGCCTCTGAACAGTTTCATTTTAACTGCTCTGCCGTTCTGGCGTGAAAGACTAACTAACGAACATACCATACATCATGCCAAACTTTCGCAGTAATAAAATTATAAGTAGGATTAGTACGGTTGTTGGTTTTAGAATTAACTAGCTGTTGCCAGCGACTTCGTCTGCAAAGAAGTCGTTTATCGCTATCCCGCGGGAATTTTCCGGGATAAAAAGTAGCCTATGTGCTATTCCAGACTTGACTCTGTCTATGTGCCGAATTTCAAGCAGATTCGTTGGTCCGTTCTGGCGAGATTGAGTAACAAACAAACATTCATCCATCCATCCATCCATCAATCCATCCATCCATAACTTTCGCATTTATAATATTAGTTAGATTAGATTGGCAGACCCATATACCTGTATACAACTAGCCAGACAAACTAACGTTAGAGCATCATAACCGCATAGATAAGTAAATGAATCTGTTCCCCTCTGTTAGGTATTGCACGAGTGCCAGACTCTGCTTGTTCATACGACACTAAAGGGTAACGCTGTTTCCTTCATCTGAATAAATCTAGGCTTATCTCAGCCAAAACGACACAGCTTTTAGTGAAACTTTATCAGGCACTTTGGCGTCGAAGGAAAACAGTATATTCTTTCAATAAGTACCCCGAACAGCCGAATGAGCCGCAGTATTTCTGTTCACAGGATAGATAAAGTAGAACATATGTAGCAGTACGAGCGCAAGTCGGTATGTAATGTGCGAACTAATAGTTATACTAGCTGTTGCCAGCGACTTCGTCTGCAAATAATTCATGTATCGCTATCCCGCGGGAACGGGAACTACGCAATTTTCCGGGATAAAAAGTAGCCTATGTGCTATTCCCGACTTTTCTCTATCTATGTACCGAATTTCATCCTGATCCGTTAGGCCGTTCTGGCGTGATAGAGTACCAAACAAACATTCATCCATCCATCCATACTTTCGCATTTATAATATTAGTTAGATAAACAGTAATGCGAATAGGAAGGCAAACGAGCAAGTGGGTCACCTGATGGTAAGCGATCACCACTGCCCATAGACACCCGCAACTCCGGAGGGATTCAGATGCGTTGCCAACCTAGAGGCACAGAATATATAATAGTAATAACGTACAGAATGGCCACGCTCCGCCCCGCACCTATTCGAGTTACCCCACCCCTCAAGCGCAGTCTGCCGGAAAGCTGCTGGCAACTAGTAGGGCTCGCAACGCGATGTATGTCGGCCGCACCTCACAAGTTCGGGAAGCTATCCTACCTACTTAATTTTATAAAACATTAGAAAATTAATGCTTTCTGAAATTATCGCGATTAATAACTACAGAATCATTCGCTTAAGTTTGTTGTCGTACATCTATTGTAATTGAAAATAATAATGCTTAAATACACAGACAGACACATTTTAATAATTTTAAATAAATAGATAACGATTAACTACATTTATTTGCACATATCTAAGCCATATCTTCAGTATAAGTACCTATATTTATGTCATTGGTAGTACTTACAGTACTAGGTTTTTGCGATAGACAGCCCTGTGTATCTTACGCACCCATTGACGCGTGTACAGACGACATCGTGCCTGTGTTCGTTTCAGAACGCGGATTTTGTACGTCGTGGCCGCCGTGTGGCAATAGCATAAAAAAAAAGCTTTTGTTACCTAAATCAAAAAATAATCCAAAAAAAAAAAAAAAAAACCTAATTAAAATTTTAATTGTATGGGTTGATTTAATGCCTAAATAAATACATTATTATTATTATTATTAAATGAGTGAATTTCACTTCAAATACAAACTTATTTGCCGAGTGTACCTATCTACATTATCGTCCATCTTTCAAATTCAAATCAATCCGACCGCTGGAAGTGAAGCCAACTTGACTTGTAAGATTTTAACCGTACGTACAATGCAAACAAAAGCTTGCGAAAATGAAAATTTCCACCAGCTTGCTACTAATGATAGATGGTAACATTATTCGAAAACTTGCTCCAAGAGTGAGCGTAGAAATAAACCTCGAGCCGTAACTTTGTCTTCCTAACTCTACTCTGTTCAAGAAGTACCGAATAACGAAAAAAATAACTAACCAGTTAAATAACACGCAGCATCGTTGAAATCACCGGCAAATTGCAATATAAACTTAAGAGGCTGACAACACCTAATTTTGTTAAAATTGATGTTATTTAAGCACTTTTTTAAGAAAAACTATACACAAAAAAAAATACAAAAAAATGATATGTTAATTTTCATCATATTTCAAACACGCTGGACGGACTCGATACATAATTGAACAAAATCGGCTAATTAGAAAATAATTGCAAAGATTGCTCTTAAAATCATCATTAAACGGTTCTATGTCTTTATTTTTACGACATATGGGTCTGCAATTACAAACATAAAGTCAAAATATTTATACCTAATCGGTTAACGAGTTATATTTCACAAATAATCCATACTTTTTTTTATTTCTTATTATTTGTGCCTTATTTGCAAGATTTTAGACGCGCGCCAAGCTGCCGAAATAGTTTCTTCTCTTTCACTAACAGGCACGCGAACCGTATGTGTGAAAAGTGGCGCTGCTCAAGGTTATTTGCTGTTGACAGCGCCTTAAATGTACATATTACCTATATATTAGAAGTTCACCGGGCGCTGCATGCTATGGAGTCGATTGACATTATATTGATATAATTACGAGCAAATATTGCGTCGCTTTCCGCACAAAGTTGTATGAAAAATGACCCGTTATTATTGCTCACGAGTGCACATTAATTGTTTATTCGACGGCTCATACAGTGTACAAAGGAATTGGCTCGGAACTTGGAACGCAAGCCTGGAGATGAAAGAAATGGGCATACAGTTTCTTAAGTTAGTATACTACAATTTGTTTCGTGTTGTTGAAACGATCAGACTGAAAAATATCGACTTGTTACGTTAGTTCGTCTTGAAAGTATTTTAACGTAGTCTACCTAAGAAAAGCGTGACGTGAGTATTATTTGTACTAGTAAAATTATTTGCTTAAAAACTATATTTTCCTCTGGCTAAAACTTATCGTAAGAGCTCGGAGGTCTCATGTTTCTACGCCTATCAGCCGAACTATTACTGCTCAAGTCACTTGTACTACTGTAATTGATCTAAAATTTATGTACTGTTCCAACCGTAGGATGTGACTGAGACATGCAAATACCGGATACAGTGGCTTACGTCCGGCAACCGGAGGTATTCGAGACCGTTCGACTGCCATACGTATTAACCATATCGTGGTATAATTGCTGTGTCAATCTCAAATCGATTGTCATTTATTTGAATGAACTGTTAATTGTGCGGAGCGGAGGTCAACACTTATGTACTGGTATAACTCTTGCAATTTAGGATGGCGAGTGTGCTTTACTTGTGGTTAACATGTATCTGCATACTTGTCAAAGTGTGCGTGAGCGCAAAATCGGGTATGGCAAGCATAAAAAAAAAACAAAAAGAAATTACGCTCGAAAATCGCTCTGTAAAACACGCATACTTTGAGACATATACATATAAATGTTTACCACCAATAAAGCTGACTCGCTATATCAAATTAATGCAAAGACATAAAATTAAGTACCTACTACATGTAACAAACGATAATACTATTTCAGGCTTATACCAGTGAATACTTCATTATCTGTAGCTTTAAAATGGTGACAATAATTGAAATTATACTGAAATATTAAATTTAATTCTAATAGCAAATTCAACCAGTTTTATATCTCGGTTATTTACCTATACGGGGTCAGAAGACACGTCCCGATCGCCTCGTTATATCATTTCTTTGTATACCCTATCTCTTAACACTGAGATTACTGAGATAGCACGCTCGTGCACATCGTCATAGTAACGGAAGTGTCAAGAATCAATACGGCTCTTATATTTGCTTCGCGCGTCCGTAATCTTTTATCAAAGGAAAGTTAATATCGTATAAGCACATAAATTACGCCCCTTGCCAAACAATATTATATTTTATTAGATTTTTCATATTAACTTTACGAGTTTGAAGACGGAAAATTAATTTTTGTAGCGGATGTTTTATTGGAAATTAAACAGACGTGGCTTTTCCTTTTAAGTTTTAAAATGGGAAAGGATAGTTCGTTTTATAAATAGGTATGTACTTCTTGTATATTCGTAAGGGTAAGAGAACTAGCAGTGTTGTTTGATCGTATGTCTACTTAATTAATTGAATCAATAAGTAGCAGTGGGAAATCTAAACATTAGTCCGGGTGTAAAAAATCCGTGATGATATAGTTGTTTGACCAGAGCACAGCATATGATTGGAGGTTAGGAGAGCTCTTTAAGTAGAGAATCGAAAAAAATCATGGTAGCCTATAGGTAGACATGTGAAAAATGTCCAATAGGGTTTTCGATTAATGAAAACGTCAGAACGGCAGCTGCATACACTTGGGAAGCAGTTTAAAGATGTATGAGAAGTTCTATAGTCATGCATGAGAACTACAGTACAGTCGCCATCAGATATATCGTAGCGGGCGAGGTCCTCAAATAATTCAGAACAACCTTAAATTTCAATAAATTCGTTACACTAGATATGGTTAATAACATCAGAACACGCAATTAGTCATAAATAAAGTAGCAGCGACTTTTCAATAAAATCGGGACGTCACAGATCGTCAAAGGTATCGATGCAGACAGGCTGACCATAAAGATCGGAACATTTTTTGAAAATATACCTTAACTTTGTGACAAACAGTTTAAATTACAGTGTTTTCATAATAAAATTAGTTTTATAAAATAGAACTACATGCTTTGACTTATAACAGCAGAAGAAGAAAAAATTTATTCGTAAAAAAAGTATAATGGCAATTTAGTGGCCAGTAACAATTTACACTTTATACAACAAAAAAGGTTTTATGTTACTAACACAGTGAATTATGCATGCAGACGCGTACACTATATAGGTGACATATCTGTCATTTTGGCATGACGTTTGAGCCTTATTTGTATTTTGTTTGGAATTCGAATCTATTATTATATACGTAAGGTTTATTTTCCACATATGTTCCGATATTTGTGATCAGCCTGACTGTGTCGATACATTTGACGATATGTGCTTCCTGATATTTTTAGCTCATTGAACGTCCCGAATTTATTGAAAAGTCGCTGTTCTTATATTTATGACGGATTGCGTGTTCCGATGTTATTAACCATATCTGTGTAACGAATTTATTGAAATTTAATGCTGCTCCGAAATATTTGAGGACCTCGCCCGCTACGATATATCTGATGGCGACTGTACACTGCTGATTTTGTCGGAGGCCTGTGCCCAGCAGTGCGAGATACTTGTAATTATAGACTTGAGCTGTATTATAATATTAAAATGTAAATTCGCCGCATACGCACGCAAATAGGGCGTACAAATGTCTTCGATATAAATTTTTCCGTGTCTATTTTTTTTTCGAGTATTCTACGTAGATGACCCTTTTGCATCAACGGTGGTGCCTATAGCAAGCGCAGCTGAAGCCTTCAAAATCATTTGACATAAAATAAAACACCGAAAATGTTTTCATACAGCTTCAAGCCTATATTAACTCAACCGAGCAAAATATCGTCCCGAATTTCCCTTGTGTCCCGTTTTTATTAGACTAGAGCGCCGCAAAGAATGTTTCATTTTCAATATTAGCAGTGAACTTTCATAACGGGATAGCATAAATAGTTTTCTCGGCACTTAGATCGCTGGATACATTATTGGAAGCCCGTGATTAGTTGTTTAGCGTTAAACCTTTGCCTACACTTACAGCAGACGTTATATTAGGTTTTTCAGTCAGGTTCCTGCAGTAAATTATGTTTAAACAAGTTTTTTTTTCTTTTTCTTCTGTCCCCATAATTTGTAGATTTTGTAGTTCCCGCGGGATACAATAAACAATATTCGCGTGCCTAACAAGAGAAGAAGAGTTAATAAGTTATAACGGTGGGTGTAGTCGCAATTGTTTTCCAACGAATGTCATGCTACCTTTACATAGATGACTTTCTAACAATGAAAATCTTCCAACAAATCACCATATTACGCAATCAAGCTCAGTGAATCCTTATTGCCGCAATTAAACTAATTGATCGCTGTGATATAATTAGGTACCTGGGCACACCTGCTTGCGCTTAGCCGCAATTGTTCTTAAGAGTTATGCAGTTCTGTAAACAATGTGTATTGCCCAAGGACTGTTCAGCCGCACGCCGTAACTCATACACGGCAATACTACCCTACTCGTAGCATAGTACAATACCCGGCCATAAAGACTGCACATATCGGTCTTCTCTGTTAATTTCGTAGAGCTTTGTCTCGCTTTAACTTACGTGTGGCCAACTGTCTCTCTCCAAAGGCCGAAGTGAAATCTTTATGGCGGGGTACTGTACTTCTCTTTATTAATGTTCGTGTTTTGGCTGTCATGACCTGTTTGTCCAAATGTCAACAGTCTTAAGTTATTGACTTTACAGTTCCTATGTAGGGGTAGTTTGGTGTTCGTTTGGTAACCGTATACAGAAGCGGATTCCAGAGCAATTTAGAATAAAATGAGCAGAAAAGTGGGCGAGAAGTAAAACCAAAGCAGTTGACATTACAGTTATAATGAGACAGACAGACGACTTAAAAAAGCACTTCAAATAAGGAATAATAGACAATAATCAAAAATATTAAAGTACTATTTTTTTTTATGTGTCGTTTTGTGTCAATGTTTTCTTTCTTTCTTTCTTTCTTTACTTACAGCGCCAACAGTATACTTTGCTGAATTTTCGTTGATCTCGTTGGTGATATTTTCGTTGATCACATTATTTTCAGGAGTTTTAAAAGGCAGTGTCGTGCCTTACGCCTTTTTAAGGGTTTAAGGCAGTGCACCCTGGGCAACAACGGGTAACTAATTTATTTGAAACTTATTTTATAAATATTAAATCTTTCTGACTGTAATTTCACTGTCACACATCTACATCAAGCCAAATTTCAAGTCAAGAAGGCTCACTAGAAACAGTAATTTTACTTACAATATTTAACTCGAACAAAGTGACGTATTCCTATTATTATTAACATCATATCTTAATGTAACTGATATCAGTAACTTTGTATCTTGTATTACGTTAGAACGGAACTCGTTTGTCAGGGGGTGGTGAAACAATGGCTAGTATCTTAAAGCGATACAAAGGACCCTTTAAAAGTAGGTATTTGTTGGAAAGCAGTTTTCCAATCGCAACACACACTTCACATCATTGCCCTGTTTGTTTTCCGAACACTCCGTAGAACTTCAAGATAGATTTATTGCGATTTCGAAAATGTTGTGAAATTTCTATCTAATTTTTAGATGGAATTTCAGTTTTGCGTTTAAGTGGAAAAAAAGTTGAAATCACTTAAAACTTTAGGAAATGTACAATATAAATCTCCCACTATTTAAATAGGTACTACTTTATTTATTTTCTGCCTTTGTTATTTAGGCAGCCTGTTGTCTGTGTCTTAAATTTTTCGTTTAGTTTTTAGACTTGCAGGCAAAAAATTATCTCGATTCAGTCGCTCATTCTGGTTTATTTATACTCGTAGCTTGTCAGTTCTCTTTTTGACACTATTAAATCGAGATTCAACTTTTTCTGGCAAGACGTCCTTAGTGATTAAATTAGTAAATTATAATATTACTAGCGACCCGCTTCGCACGGTATATTATGCATGTATTATACATATAAACCTTTCTCTTGATTCACTCTATCTATTAAATCAAAATCCGTTGCGTAGTTTTAAAGATTTAAGCATACATTGGGACATAGGGACAGAGAAAGCGACTTTGTTTTATACTATGTAGTGATGATGTTTCAATAAGATTTTTTATTTACTAGATCTGTTTTGTTTTTTCGTTTGTTTAGGCCAAATGTCGCAAGTCGAATTTGAGCCACTTTCAGTGGTCAAATTAACTTAAAATTTGGTACATATTTGTACACAAATACATTCAACAAAAAGTACAATGTATTAAAAGTATACGTTTTTATAAAATCATATTTTTCCGAATGACTGCCATTTGGGGTGCATTCTTCTTGCGATGACGATATATCCAAAAGTACTGGTAGTATTAAAAAAATGTGTAAATAAAAGAGCACAAACTACAGGGCCATCACAAGCGAGCGTGAGAGCTATATCGCGCGCGAGATGGACTACCCGTTTTTTTTTTACTATTTGTTCTAGAAAGAGACGGCTAATAGCGACACGCACACGCCCACGTGACACGGCATAGTTAAACCAGCGAGCGAACAGTCGGAGAAATCTATCTCGCCTTTTTATTTGGTCTACTGAAAGCTATACAACAGAAACGATATCAATTTTACCGGTGTTCGTTTTCATCATGAATGTTGAAAGACGATAAAAACATATATTGAATTCGTGAAACGTAAATCCGCAAGCGTGGCGTAACAAGTGGATACCGCTAACAAGGGTACCTCCATAGCTTGATACACGTGATACAGGGGACTATCATGACATGTTTTGTTTTATATGTGCGTCTCTTTTACACTGGCTGGGGAAAGGGATACGATGCAAGTCGACAGAGATGTTATTCGCGGTAGGTAGAAGAGGTAAAGTTTAAACCTGTAACTGCAGCAGGGTTCCAGTATTATTTATCTACAAGCTTTTGCCCGAGACATCGTCTGCGGAGAATTCGTTTATCGAGCGCCCGCGGAAATTATACTTTTCCGGGATCAGAAACACCCTAATATGTGCTTCCCAGGATCTCAAAACTATCTCTATATAATTACAACACAACGGATAACTCACGTATAAAAGCCGAAGGATTGCTCCGACAATTGTTTCGGAATATTTCGAAGCCTTTTAATGATTCACGGTTAAGTTCATTCGAAATATTATAAACGGGATGTGAACCGCGATTACCTTTATTAAGCTCCCGATATTTCGATACAGTTGCATGCATCATGATCACGGGTCTACCCGTGATCATGATGCATGAATGTATTTCGAAGCCCTTCATCAGGGAGCGCTCGCCCCGGCACCAGCGAAACGAACACTGCGCGCCAACGCTCTGCTCGCGCGGCTACTCGGCGCAGCTGACATCGGCGCACAACTACCCTCGTTTTTATCGTCATTTTTATTATGTCAGCTAAAATTCGCTATTCGTTTCGCTGCCGCCGGGGCAAGCGCTCCCTGATGAATCTCCTTCGGCTTTTATACGTGAGTTATCCGTTGTGTTGTAATTATGTGCGAGTCTCGCGGTAGTTTCATGTTGAAAACTATCTCTATACCTAATTTTATCACGATCAGTTGAGTATTTTACGCGTGAAAGTGTAACAAACAAAAGTTACCGCATTTGTAATATCACCTCTAGTTAGGATTGTTATGAGAGCTTTGTTTCTTTTGTAAGAGCTTAATTGTTGGTTTTTCATGTTGTGATCAAGGAATTCGGACTAGGTACCTACTTATTTGCATTTAGTAGACGCCATTTATTAAATAATACAAATCAGAGTGTAAAGCAACTTTTGAGAGAGACAATTTGACGGACGAAATTTGAAATTTAACACGATCAAAATATAAATGAACCGCAAAAAAGAATTTTCATAAATGCCACGAAAGTTGAGTTTCGTAACTCTTTTACATGGGATCATTTAAACTTTTTAATACTGCTGCAGCAACTGTCAGCAGGCAGTTTTATTTTTTTGCTTACTTGCTCCAACGTTACATTTAATTAACAAGCAGAAACGTTATTTTGCACTAATAAAATATTTATTCGTATGATCCATATGTTACACAAACAACCTGTTATGATATCACATCAAAGGCGGACTTCAAATGTGAAAAAGTAAAGCTTTTTATTTTCATTTTACTAAATTATGGCAATTTACTCAGGTTATTTATTTTAAACAGCTGGCAAACGAGCAGGCGGATCACCTGATGGGTAAGTGATCACCGCCGCCCATTGACAACTACAGGATTATTAGGACTGCGACAGATTTTTCTTTGTTTAATACTTTTTCATTAATAGGTTCTTAAGAACAGACTTGAAAATGGAAAACTAAGGCATCTTGCAAAATGAACATGAACATATTTCACACATACAATAAAAGGTCAGTAAACGAACATAGCAACTACCACAGTCTCATCAATTAAATATAGTATTGCAAGCAAAAATATGTATTTTTATGTGAATAGGAAGGCAAACGAGCAAGTGGGTCACCTGATGGTAAGCGAGCACCACTGCCCATGGACACCCGCAACCCCGGAGGGATTGCAGATGCGTTCATGCTTAGATTTAGGTAACTTTCATGACATCACACAATTTACCTATGCCAAAATATTCGTCTCCACGTGCCAATTTCGTCAATCGTATTTAGTATGTTTGTACAAGGCACCGGAATTTCTAATGTCCGATTTTTCGTACCCGAACCGCAAACACGACCAAAACATATTGTCACATGTATTTTATATCGCTCGCAACAAAATCACCAGTTTTCCGTCAGACAAATCAACCGACAAAAGTCTAACCAACCATCAGACTCCATTAGCAACTTCACATACGATGGTTGGCTCAAAAATTGAATTTACCACGACCCAGTTCATATTGTTCGGTTAATCTAAGGTAATCAAGTTACTAGACGTGTCTCGAGCACATTTATCATGTTGGATCCAGTTAGTTTCATCTAAACAATACACGTATAATATACGGTGACGTATGCTGATACGATCTTTTCCGGGTTCGAGCAAATGCGATACTGGAGTTGAATACTGCAATTACTTCTGATTACAATGCAGATTTTGTGAATAAAAAGCGAGTGGATGTGTACGAGGATAGGCTACGGACATAAAATAGCGACATATACATTTAGGAGCCAACAAAAAGTAATTTTGTACTTCATAGTAATTAAGTATATGGAAAACTAAACTATCAGTGATTTTTCAGACCAAATTTTTCATACTTCTAAATCAACGGAAGTACCTACTTAGTACCCTATGGGTTTTGATTGCCACCGTAAAAAAGGTTATACAATAAAAGGTTGTCTTTTTAAACGATACTAAAAACTAGGACACACATAACGATCCGAAAACTAAAGCTATGGCCGAGAATCAAACCCTGATCCTCATCAATCCGATGCGTGCTTTTACCCCTACACCACCCATAGCAGGTGAGTAAGCCTTCTGTCACGTGACTTTTTACTAAGCGAATTCTTGTAAAATAAATATAAAAATTAAGAAGAAAAGAAAGAAAGAAATATTTATTTTCAACAACAACAATAGTATAAGTACAGTTTGTATTCAAAAGAGTTCCATGTCTAATAGATAGCAAAATTGTTTGTTGTTTCGAAATGGGATTCCAACTCAGCATGTGTCGGAGCACCAGCAACGACGCTGTTTTTCAGTGGATCCTTTAAAACAACACGAAAAAAATAAAATACAAATACTTAGCCTAAGCAACTCAAACAAAAGAAGCACGAAAGCTGAAATACATCACATTTTTATTTATTAAACATTTGCCAGCGAGAGCAAACAAAAATACAATTTAATAATGAAAGGCATGATTGATTGATAGTGAAAAGTTGTGTCAAATGTGTTCAAAAAAAATTAATAGGCATTTAATAACGGCATCGCTCGCGATCGCCATCGTGTTTGTTAGTCCATACAGAACTGAAAATAAACACGATGGCGAGCGAGTTAGACAATAAGCCTACAGGTTGCATGGCGCTGGATGTGGTAATTCATATTAACTTTACCTACTATGTGCCTGATGCGCAAAATTGATCACTTTATAACCTCCTACGCAATCGTACAATAGCAATGCAACCACGATGTTAATCTGGGCTGTGGTCGGACATACTCGTATTTAATTGACCAAAACCTGTTCTGTTTTCATTAATCGAAAATGTGTGGCGTTACCGCAGACTTTTTCGCGGCATGTGATTCAATATGCAACATTTGTTAAAGCATGTGATTCGAGCGTATTAACTTGAGTGAATCTGAATTATATATTTTTGGGATATGCTTATATTGTTATTATTTAATATATTTTACGGCTTATACTGGAAAGAAGGTGAGCTGCTCAGCATGAAGGCAAAATAACTTAAATGTATACAATGATAATTTGATAATGTTAAAATATTGGTAATTTTTTTAGAATCAGGTGTTATATTGTGGATGTCCATATTAGATAATGAACAAAAATTTGAGTTTTTTTTCACAAATATTGCTTTTTAAATAGAAATAGACGGAAAGGTGAATACTCGGTAATAAATTCAAAATTTGTCACATTACACGTAGCGAACATCGATATTACATCAATAGGACCTTTGTGACGAATAGTAGGAATATTTCTTCTGCTCCTGCTTGAACTTTCAGGGAATAAACAATGAGGATAGTGACGAATCGTTGCCCGTGAAGATATTGTTTAGAAATATACTGGTTTCGCACGAAAACTCTAAGAAAACTGCCTAGTTTAAATCCAGGTCGCCCTTTTTAATATTGATTAAAGTTTATGCAAGGGTAATTAAAAATTTACGCGAAGGTCCCAATCAGAAATGGACCAGCGGGGGTAATTAAAGGTCTAACCATTGTGAGAGGTCCGTGTCCGGTTGAGATAAGTATCAGGGAATTATAGTAGGGACAGCAAGGATCCTAAATGCTAATTCTCTAAATGATGATTCGCTACATAGGTAACCACGAAAGATTTAAAAAATTTGATCGATGTGTACCTAATTATTCTTTGACTACGAAAAACAAACTTAAATCTTTCGAATTGTAAACGATAGCATGGATATCAATACCAAACCGTTATTACCACACGTGTCTATTACTGATACGACATCATAATGATATTCCATTGAAAATTTACACCATGGGACCCAAGTTCATTTATCTGCTAAAATCTACCCTACTATCATCCACATATAGGTCAGCAAACTGCACAAGCATGTGGGTTATGGTACTATACAACACCGTTCGATCTATAATGGAATTATAGCAGACATGTCGGAATTTATGTGTGGGTCGACATTATAACATACCTACATGTATTTCAGGGTATGCTATTTGATTTCCATGGACTTGGATTTGACAATATACGGCGAATATTGCAGTTGATCACGCGTAGAATTTCGTAACACGTTCTTCTGTGAATCCTTTCGTTTCATAGCTCTATCAGTTTCGAGGAATCGTCGAAATACTCGTAGGTATCAATTCTACAGCCTTTGTTACAGAAATTTCTGGAATGTAGAACAATTCTCCGTACTGCTTGTATTTATCGTAGATACCTACGCTAGAATAACAGATCATTTATTTTAGCTTTAATAATTCTGAGAATTTATGACAAAATAATTTAAAATTTTACTTGGAAAATTACTGGCATTGATATTGAGAACATCATTTTAGGAACGGTGCTGGTGTCCCTTTAATCGTTTAATGTTGGTACCTATGTTACAAAAATAATAAAGAGAAGATAAGTATGTTCTTCAAAAACATGTATAAATGTATCAATGGTACGTAGCATTGGTAGCGCTCTCCTAGACATTCGCAATATAAGAGAAAAAGAAAAAAAACTGTATAAGAAAACTCATTACTAAAGAGCTAAATATACATAGTATCCTCATCTACCCGGTCTATTAGAACTCACTGATATAAACTGGTACAACAACTGATGATAGTTAACGTTCTGATATGAGTCAAGGCTGTTTTCAGTTTAGCCAACCTTCAACTTCCCTGAATATCAATGAAATTTTAACGGTATCAATAACATTTGAGCTTCAAAGGCGGACAAATACAGCAATCTCCCATTAAACTTTCAATTCATCGGCGCAAAGAACAATAGCCAATTGTTTAGTTCCAATTAAATTGGATTCTAGTTCCCCGAGACAATTAAACGGGATATGACACTCCGTTGTAATTCTAAGGCAACGATTTCAAAGGTGCGTTAATTGAATGTAGGTTACCCTTTAAATAAATAAGGCAGGATCTCAGATTAGGTGCGGTGTCTACAGGGGCGTGCAATGGTTTCTGACAGAGGGTAGGCATATTGACAACAAAACCCGTATTGGTACGAAACGTGTCGGGCATAATATAATCATGGATCTTCTATATACAAATGGGTATGTTCCCTTAGATCTTTTAAAGTACACAATGGATTTTAATGCGTTTTTCAAGGGTTTTCGTCAATAAATAGAGCGATAGGTACAAGAGGTACTTATAGTTTAATAATTATATTTGTTTTGCATTAATTAGTTAAATGATGACCACAATTACCTAATGCATCACACAATTTACATTAATTACCTATGAAATATGGTAAGATTAAAACTATCCACAAAACACACCACACCACACACATTAGTATAATAATTAGTATAATATTACAGCCGTGCGAAGCCGGGGCGAGTCGCTAGTTTAAACTATAACATGAACTCCACAGTTTATGTTAACTACTGTTCTGTTGTAAATAAATTAAAACAAAAAAGGAAAAAGTCTGGTAAACTTAGGATTCGAACTCAGGTTCCAAGCTTGACAGGCGACTCCAGAACCGTCGAGCTACGGCGTTAGATAGCTAATGATGTGAAATTTTGCTATACAACTAACCTTCAACTAACCGACTATGGTCAGTTCACAAATGTGATTATACCTATTATTATTTAAAACAACACAACCGTTAAAGTAAAACAATTTAAGCACTCACCAATGATTTTTTTTAATATTCAGCCAAAGCGGGTCTGTTAGTTGTGCGTTGTAACAATAAAATATGTATACATGCAAAGGAAGGACAAATCAAATCAAGTTGGCAGTAAAAAATTATGAATATTTAACTAAGTGTAACGTGAAATTGTTGAGTTGCCTTTTGTTTAAGCCAAGTAAAAGTTACGTACCGGTACTTATAATTAGTTAGGTACTTTTGTTGTTTTATTATATCACTTTCGTCGCGAATTAACTTTCACAACACTCACAACACAAGACCAAGGCCATCCCATAAGTTAGTTCACGTTTAATTATGTAGAACTAAACAAATAACTTAATAAGCCTTCACAGAATTACACAATTAAAATAACATCATTAATGTTTTTATTATGATCATGAAGGAAAACATCAAAAAACAACAAATCAGAGAGCCCGAAAATTACGAGTTTTAGCAAATGAAATCACAAGATCTGCCTAATTTTACCCAATAAAACGAGGTCTTTTCGCGCATGCGTTTAAACGCTTCATGGTGATTGGCGCGAAACATCATAGCGCCACCTTGCATGCTTAGTTCAAGCGTCCGCAGTGCTGCCATTTTAGTGTTTTGGCAGCTAAATATGGCGGTATTTTGGGTTGTGATATTTTTATTTGTCGACTAATATTTCATTCTGAATTTTACCGGGAAAGTTACAGGTACAGAAAAGTTGAGGGAAAATCAATAATTCAGTGTGGTATTTCTTCTAATTGCTATTTTTAAATAAATATTTTACTCCAATACAAACTAAAAACGTAAGTATAAAAGTTTATAATTTATTAATAAAACAAAGTCTCAGTATAATCTCGCGTATATATGATTGAATAAATAATAAAAAACGTTTATTTTGGGTTTTAGGGCATATAGATGAAATTAGTAACTTTGAACTAAAATATTTTCGCGACTGTTTGATGGACCTGGCATCACTGGGGAGTCAGGCGGTCTGACTTGGAATTTTATGAACCCGAACGCTGAAGGCTATCTTTGTGTGCGTAGCCACACACAACTGTAGGTCAGTCTTGTCTGGACGTAGTTCACGGACGATATTTACATATGCACGCTGTAGACATGTGTGCATTTTTGCAGGCAAGTCGGTTCGCTGCTTTTATAAGCAAAAGAGTGAAGTGAAGTAGTATCGTGTCGTCCATCGGTATGGCAAAATTCGAGCGCTCAGGGTACCGTAAGAAAGATTGAAGTTTTATAATAAATTTGGTTAGTAATAAAAAAATATTTTATAAGTTTGGTTAGTAAAAAATAATAATAATGAAATATGAACATAATAGTAGTATGTAATGTACGTATGGTTATAACGCACTGCTTATGTGCTTCTAAGGAATACCCGCGTGTGGGTGTCTATTGTGTGTACACTTTACTGATGAGAAATAGGTATGTATGTATATCTACGGGATTTACCGTCATTACCACATTCTATTTGGTGCGACGAGAGTATTTACAGCGCTTAAGAAAAAGATAGGTTGGATTATTTACGCTTATTTATAATCGAATTCAAAACTTTATTCCTTTGCATTATACTTTTTAATCAAGGTTTCTCATTCTAAATTAAAGTATGAATAATTCCAAATGAATTGTGCAGTCAAAAGTAACTGACTCTAGCCATATCCAGACGTTATCCACCTGCACTGTGACGAAAATGGAATGAGTTTGCTAACTTGACTTAACTTCTAAGTCGTTTTAACTTTCAAGTTACTGAACTAACCCGATAGGGTATCTCCATTCTCACGTTAGCAAACCTCAGTCATTAGCATTTGATTAATGACCGTCGCTACCAGGATTAAATGTTAATGCCGCAAAAAATCCTACCGTAGATTTAAAAAACCGGCAAACGTGAGTAGGAGTCGCACACAACGGTTCAGGCGTGTGGTAAAATAAATGTGGTAATGCTGAAACGGTTTTTGTTTGTTACCTACTGTTTTTCCTTACAATAGGTAGTTTTGCACTGTCACTTTAAGAATTGACACTGTACTTACGTATACGTATTAATAATTTAACTATAGAACTAAAGCAATAAATCACTACATAGTATATGTAAAACAAAGTCTTCAAACAATGCTTAGATTTTTAAAACTACGCAACGGATTTGGATGCGGTTTTTTGTAATAAGTAGATAAAGTGACTCAAGGGGAAGGTTAATTTATATGCATAATACATGCATAATATAGTAGAGAAACACTGATTTCACCCGTACGAAGCCCGGGCGGGTCGGTAGTCTTAAATAAAATTGATTTCACTGCGAACTAACTAAATCTTTAAAAAATTTTAAATTATTACTGTGACTATTTCAACCAGCTTTTAGCTTTAAAGAAAGGATAGACTTACTGTCAGATAGACGGCCTAGTAAAGGGATGTAAATATAGTCTTCTTAGCATTCGGATACGGATCCCTAAAAACCACGTCAGCATCGTCCACTCGCGTTTTTCTCAACTTTTTAATATTATACTGCAACTTTTGAGTTCTCTGTTTAATTTAGTCGGTGTTGATTAAATTTTAAATAGTTGGGATGAAATTTTGGCGCAGGATAATTTATGTGTGCCTTTTTAAAGTTCCGCGTAAAATAGAGAGTTTAATAATTTGTTTGGGTTTAAACTAGCGTTTGTAACATTGTTTTGTTAGACTGAATAAATAGAAGTTAAGCGCGAAAAATGCTTTGAGTAAACGAAAGAACTAATCGACATGTAATATCGTCGGGGATAATGCAATACCGCGTAACTCGCACTGGTAAATACTGCGTATCTACACAACACCACGTAAGTAAAACGACTTAACTAGCGGTAGCGGTAGGTGCTTACGTGGTGTTGTGTAGATACGCAGTATTTACTATTGCAGTGCTGTGCTAGTTACGCGGTATTGCACTATCCCGGACGATATGCTACAAGTTCAATAGTTCTCGCGATGTAGAGACAATAATACAACGTTAGACTTTGTAGTCCATAATTTGATGCTTTAGTAAAGCCAATCATCAAAATTTAGTGCTTATTTAATAAAGAATTAAGAATTATTACGAAACACATTCAAGATCTAAAAGATTTCAGTAGCACTCTGAATTTTTCTATTGCAAATTCACAAACTCTCAAGAACTGGGAATTCTATTTCCACATTTTCTATCATGTCTTTTAAAAATGTAAAAGTAGTTCCGGCAATTTTCATATCACTTGAGACGTAAATAAACAGAAGAAAATGCGAGCCTTTCCTGCGTCTCTGACAATATAAATGTGCGCTTCGTTTTTGTTTATGCTTGAATGCAACTTATTTGCCGCTCGAGTGTGCCCTTTCTTTAATTTGAAATTTGAATTTTAAAAAGGAAATCTGTGTTGTTTTAATTACCCTTGGATATTTTTTATCCGAGTATTTTGAGATGGCAATTTTTCATAATAACAAACGGCCCGTGTAAACCAACCTAGTGAATCCAATTTAATTTATTACTTTGCAAAAATGCCAGTGGGGGTTTTCGTTTAACTAAGGTATCCTTGTATTAAGGGGAGAGGACGGGTGACCCTTTACACTTGCCACAGACAAATATTTGTCTTTTTTAATGCATCCTCGAGTGTTTATTGTTTGAGGAACGATGATGCCGGGGTTTTGCTTATTTTTGTTACCTGCGATTTTTTTTTCGAGGGGAGGTTAAGGACCTTTTGACATTTCGAAATCTACGTTAATTTTTTTTTAATCGAATTTAAGATCAACAAAATGTCAACAAAATATACGTTGAAAAGCTAAATTATTTTACAACTGGCAAGCTATCAGTAGGTATCTAGATTAAAAAAAAAACGTTACAAGCTAAGTATTTTAAGGCATATCACGTGTGTTAAGAATTTTAGAAATAAATATACGCAAAACCCTTTTCCACATTTCTCGTGCACTAGGAAAAGCAGTGGAATTTCCAACACTATTTCGAGTTTTAAGTAAAGTTAATATCGCAGTAAGTAAGCCTGCCAGTAAATGGAAATCGAAAAAGAATCTAAAGAAAGTCTAAAAGTTTGTTAATAAAACTGACATCTGAAGCTAAGGGTGAAAAATTTTATGCTTTCGCGCCGAAACGATCCAATCTACAGATAAGGAATATTGTGGCATTTACATAAAGTAAATCAAATTTTAATGAGTTTTATTTAAAAGTTTTCTGAAACGACCTCTCAGTAACCAAGGAAGATTTCTCAAACGGTATCCAAGTGTTTTTTATGCGGCAAGAAAGGAAAACGAGAGAAGACACCCGATGGTGAGTGAACGCCACTAACCCACGGACACCTGCAACACTAGAGGATCGTGACTTATTCTCCATGCCAGAGCATAGTACCGCAAGCACGGCCTGCATAGGGACAGGATTAGCAAGTAAGATAGTGGTAGCTCCTACCACCCACGTGTTGGAATATTTGCAGACTAAAAACCAAAACCCTCATCTTGTAATGTACATTATGTATGAGGAGTTTCCTTGCTCTATTTACTTCCTGGCTAGTTTTATAATCTAGTGTATCTTAAACGTATTACTAGCTTCTGCCCATGACTTCGTCTGCGTTTATACATATACACCTTCCTCTTGAATTACTCTATCTATTAAAAACTATAATATTAGACAGGGGAAAGCAACTCTGTTTTATACTATGTAGTAAAGTAGAGTCAGCATTAAAAATTTGTTAACAGTTGAAGAGCTCAAAACACACAACCTTTTATTCATATAACTTACCTTGGCGATAGTCGTGTGTTTATTTAAAGTTATTACTGTTTATCAACTTATGACGCTGACTATACGTCCTATATACGTCCTGCTTTAATTCCAAATTCACTCACACATGCTTAACCATCCATCCTTTCGCCCACAAACTCAAATAAGCTAACGGCTGTCAGTTTAGGGTTGCCGCGTTATTAATGAACGCTGCAGCCGCCGCGATAGCTTGCCGAACTTCGGTGTCAACCCTATTTAAAGCGGGCAAGGGCGCCAAAGATTTAATATGCGGAATATTTCAGCGAGGAAAAAATTTGGATCTGCGGATTCTTATGATGAATTAAGTTTTAAAAAGTAAAAAATACGTAGGACTTTCGCTAGTTTCGATAATTTTTTAAAGCACATGTGAAACCATTCGAAAGTGGTGAAAAATTATGCTGAATTTGGAAAACGAGTAGATTAAAAGAAAATTACAGCTCAAATTAATCTTATCAATTAGTCGAAAATTCAACGAACACCATAGTTTTTTAGCAATACACAATTTTTTCCACTTTCGAGTGATGTTCTTTCAAAAATCGGACTCAGAGCAGAAGTCCCATGGGACGTAAAGAATTTACGTATGGTCCGCATTGCGTATATAGTAAACTAACGACACACGACGACGACGACGGTATTACATTGTATTGACTCAGCTTTCGCATGGGTTAATCAATCTATAGGTAGGTACCATCGTCTTGAATCACTCTATTTATTAATAAAATCGCGAAAAACTAAAATCCGTTGCGTACCTAGTTAAAGATCTAAGCGTAGGTACGTTCTTGTATAAACATGCAATTAAGTCCTATGGGACATGAAAATGTTATTGCTTTACGGGGTAATTCGGTCTCAGCCATATCAGAAGCAAAGGCAACCAAGCATGATCTAATGCTCAGTCTAACTCTTATTAATAACATTATCATGTCTCCGAATGGTAATGTACGACTTGCACTACGTTGCCCGCGTCATCCATTTTATATGGAAACAGAACTCTCCACGGAGCCGACGGGTACCGTTGTTTCGACATTACGCAATGCGCAGTCCTATTTAGGAACTTTCAAGTTAGTTTAGAATAACCCGTGACACTCGTAAATCAAGCTATAATGTAGTTCACTGGGTTGTCAAAAGTTTATTATGTAATTTTTACGAGATACAGTATTAGACTAAAACTAAATGACTCAGGTTTAATTTTAATAGTCCTGTGAATTATCTTAAGGAAAGCAAGGCAGCGTTGGAGTAATAATGTGTTATGTCAGATGAAAATCATTCAACGAATCACTGTATTTTAAGCACCACCATTTTAACCCAGTAGGCTGGGACCGTAACTGCAGTCTTCTGATGACGCGGGTAACCATGATGGTGTGATCAGATTGGTAGCATAAAACCTCAAAGAGTATTCTCAAAATCTCCCCTCTAACCGCCCCCTTGGTATTACTACTTAAAAGTGGGTCGTAGTTTAAAAAAATATCCTCCTTAGAGCTATCTTAATCTTATTATGTTCTGTTTATCAGTTTCGATCAACTAATATTCTTTGCATCATCTGTCGGGAGCCCTGAGCCCAAAACTTCAAAGGGAGGTTTGAGAACAAGTTAAAATGTAGCTAGCCGAAATAATGTTGCGAGTAAAACTAATCCATCAAATTAGTCCACGAAAATTCAGCAAGTACTTCCAACACAGAGGCACTATAGTCGGTATTATTAGATTGTCAACGCGGGAGCTCGAGATCGTATTCCCTATCTCCCTCTACGTTAATTCCATACCGAAATGGCATAAAGATATAACGATTTTGATCGTGATTCATGGCGATTGTCAACAAAACGATGTTGATATTATTGAACGTAAAATCTGTCGAAGAAGTCGGATTCGCGTATTCGAAGAGTTGTACCACAGTACAAATAAATATGTTCCTTCTATAGTATCCCTTTAATTTGCAAATTTGTTTTATTTTATTTAAGTGACCGAACATAAAAACACATTTTATGGATAATTCAAGAGTCTATCTATGTTCAAACGATACAATACAGCTAGTGTGACAGACGGACATGGAATCCCAAACAAAGCAAGGCATCAAGCATCATCTGCGCCTTCCATCAAGCGAGATCGAAGTCAAACATAAGCCTATTTTATGTAAAAAAAAAACATAAAGTGAGTATTATCAGTGTAAAGTTTAAGTCCACATACAATATTCTAATCTAACGGTCAGTCCAACCGCAAACAATTTGGTCTCCCAGATATACATATAATAATACTCAATAGGCACTAAATTTTAATAGTATCCATAGTATCCATTACATGCTATTGGTACAGTATGTGCCTTCACTTAAGTATCCAGATGGACGCGCAGTGAAACTACAGAACCGTTCCCATTACCCAACAATTTATTTCACTTATAGTCTATTTATTCAAGCTAGATACTAAAATGACATTACCTGTGTTGCTTGTTTTTTGCAATTCAAAAATAGTGACGTGCCGCCACTATCGAAAGTTAACGATAAATTAAATTCAGTATAGATTTTTGTATACATAAGCTAGTGTAATAAACGAATTAACCTTTAAATTTGCTTGATTATGATACAATCGTATTTTTTTCTTAAAATATAACGACCAAACCACAACCAGACCTGTGTATTCAGACCACAAACATTGTCGATGGTTTCGAGTACACCACTAAATAAAAGCTGGTATCATTATTTCATAATTTGACATTTGCAATTGTCAATTTAGTATCTAGTATGAATAAATAGACTATAGTACCTATGATTTCACAGCATTCAATACCGCGAATCCGTCTGGATACTTAAGTTAGGTCACCAACTGAGCGTCCTACTTCCTTGAACGCATTTTAGATGGGTCACAGAAACTAGGGCCTTACCATGACGTCTTAATGCGATTCAGTTTAGGTTCGCTCACTGTCAGATTCATACTAAAAGTGACAGCTAAAACTTGAACTGAGTCGGAATTAGGACCGCCCCAGAACTGTCAATATTATATGTCACTAGCGACCCGCCCCGGCTTCGCACGGGTGCAATCAGTGTTTCTCTATTACATATAATATGCATGTATTATACATACAAACCCTCCCCATGAATCACTCTATCTTTGAAAAAAACCGCATCAAAGTCCGTTGCGTAGTTTTAAAGATCTTAGCATACATAGGGACAGACGGACAGCGGAAAGCGACTTTGTTTTATACTATGTAGTGAAGCTAAATTGGCACAATGATTCTCAAAATAAAATACATGAGTAAACTGTTGTTATTTCTTCTCGTAAACAAATGCTAACACAATGCTTGCAACCCTTTGAACATTACGCAATTCAACGCACACGTACCCTTATAAAATATATATGTTTGCGTAACAGAGAATAACGAACAAAAATATAATATTCAGATCGAGAGATAGGGGAGCTAGGCTTTGCCTTTATCTTGGATATCAAGATGGCTGTTGGCCGTATTTTAGTATGTACTTTACATTATAATATTCATGTCAGCGTTTGCATTGATAACATGTTTTGGAACGAATCTTTGGGTTAGATTTATACAATATATACGTACAAACATAAATCACGCCTTTATCCCTTACGGGGTAGATAGAGCCTAAGGTAACAAGACCTACAGGCCACGTATGATTGTGGGCATAGGTATAGGTGGAAAGGGGAATCAAAACAGCAGCAATGGGTTGCCAGCCGCATCGCCTATAACATGATTCCTAAGATCGTCACCCATTCTCTCGATAGGCTTTTACCATCTGCGTGGGAAGAGAAGCAATTGGTACATTCTAGGTTTTTTTTACTCCATTTATGTTTTCTATGGAAAATCGCTACGCTATTTCTAGCCATATATTCTATTTTAGAAGTTTTTTATGCGAAATAGGCATGCGTTTGATCACAATCACGCCTAGATACCTAGATGCCTAGTAAAAGCATATTCAGCCTTGATTTGAAAACGGCCAGATTGAAACATTATTTTTAGTTTTCGACCGGAACTGAAATTGATGATTCGAGGGCGATTCTAGTGTTTTTCAAGCTTGTAAGCAATGAAGCATGATAGTATAATTTTAAGCTCCCATTCGTACTTAGACGGTCAAAATGTATCTACCACCGCCCGTTGCGTACATAATAACATGGGTCATACAAACGCGGACGCTGACAAAACCGCAAGTCCTGCCGCATCAAACGAAAGTCGCGACTTCTGGCGACTACAGACACTTATTTAGATAAAACGTAACTTTTTTGGCCACCGAAAGACTAAGAGAGCAAGCGTGTAAAGCGGCCTTTATGAGAAAACAATATTAAGTAGGTACTTAGTGTTAAGTGCTTTGGAAAACATAAAAGTGGCATTAAAGAGCGACTTATGTAAGATGAAACTTAAGTTTATGATTAAGAGAATGGTGTCTTTCATCATTACAGGAGGGGGGTATGTAGAGCAAACCTTGGTTAATCGGTGACAGTTTTAGATATATAACCGAATTACTTCATACCACTGATTAACCAAGGTTTGCCCTATACGGTATGCATACTTATAAGGCATTTTTGGGTTGCACCTAAATGATATGGGTCCTCAGCCCCCGTTGAAAACCCGATACATCTCGTTAACTTGATTAGGCCCCCAAAGAGTCTATAGTCTAGGCACACAAATT
Organism: Pandemis heparana; assembly: GCA_963854515.1. Lineage (NCBI taxonomy): Eukaryota > Metazoa > Arthropoda > Insecta > Lepidoptera > Tortricidae > Pandemis > Pandemis heparana. The sequence continues at coordinate 11,984,124 of OY978015.1, read as the reverse complement.
CATCAGACAGCTCACGGTAAATTTCAAATGTAATTTCGAACTAAAACCCAGTAAAATTCATTGTGAGCGCGAGCTCGAACCGACAGTCCTACGCTCAAGCCATTGGTCAAACCAGTGCTACCAGAACTTTTTACGTCCCGTCATACGTCTTTTTATGACGACCGTAAGTCTTACCAAGCGTGTACAGTGATTGCCCACCCTAGACGAAAATGGAGCGCAACGAGCACATGATATAAATCTTTTATAGAGGCAACACATGGCACGTAAATAGAATACGTTTAGAAACCGCGTGCGTAACTTCCGCAATATAAGTTCCATGCGGCGGCGTTTCATGAATCTCACTTGTTCCCAACTTGTAATGGACGTCGGTTAGAAGTCCGGTAAGCGCTGAAGTGAAACTTGCACGTTATATGATAAAGGATTGCATGGGGAATGAGGCGAATGCTGATGGCGTAGCATCTACTCCACCACATCCATACATTATAAAACAAAATCGCGTAAATGATCGGATTTTCGTGCGGTTTTAACCAATAGATAGAGTGATTCTCGAGGAAGGTTATGTGTAAATTGGTTGAAATATGTAATTAAAATTGTATGATAATTGTTGGAAATGTCAGAAGTCAAGCCTGTGACGCTGACAAAGTTGCAGACTACAATCATGATGAAGCAAAAATCCAACAAAACAATTGAACTACGAACCGGGTACTAAAATGGTGGTCTTTTCTTTCGTTCCGGAAGTCCGAATTTCTCGTCTCGTTACAATTTCCTCTTCCTAAACTGCCTTTCTTCTAAATTCTTTGGAGACTGAAGACGTCCATTATCATCATATAGCCCATTTTTAGTTGATCTTTTCATAGGAAGTTAGTTTTTAGGGTTCCGTACCTCAAAAGGAAAAAACGGAGCCCTTATAGGATCACTTTGTTGTCCGTCCGTCCGTCCGTCTGTCAAGACCCTTTTTCTCAGGAACGCGTGGAGGTATCAAGCTGAAATTTATATCATATACTCAGGTCCACTGCCCCTTGGAGCTGTGCAATCAAAAGATACAGCCGTTTATGCTGCAAATTTCCGCAACTCTCAAGGGAATCAAAACCTACAGGGTACTTCCCGTGAACGCAGAATCTTGAAATTTGGTATGAAGGTAGGTCTTATAGCACAGATTAAGGAATAATTGCGAAAACCGTAAATATGTATGTATGTCTGTATATATCAGTGACCAATATAAAGTGACCTCACACTGCGTACATTTTGCTTTGGTGCAGGGCTCTGCTTACACTGGTTTAGATATTTATAGACAATGATACGGAACCCTCGGTGCGCGAGTTCGACTCGCTCTTGGCCGCTTTTCTAATGCAATATAGGCGTGCGTTTGACCTCATGCCTGGGACCTTACCATGATGTCGATTCAATTCCGAACCAAAGTTGGATCGATCGCTGTCACATTCATACTAGAAATGTCAAAAATGACAGCTAAAGAATCTGAATTGAATAGCAATAAGACACGGTAAGGCCCGTAATGGTAAGCGAAAAAGCTACGGGTACATTTATCCCTATCGAGCTATCCCTACTGTAGGGATAAGAGCACATAGATTTATTTCTACAGGTGGTAGGGATGGAGGTGCAGTGCCATAACTACAGGTTCGGATTAAGGTTGGCACGGGGGCACAGTATTTTTGTGTACTGTGGACAGTACGAGTACGTACTTAGTTTATTTCTAATATTTCTAACAGTTAGGTATTCGAAATATTATAAACGGGATGTGAACCGCGATTACCTTTATTGAGCTCCCGATATTTCGACGCAGTTGCATGCATCATGATCACGGATAGACTTTTGGGGAGCCACAAGAGAGATCTCTCTCCAGGCAGATGTTATGCCTGGGGACCGAAGTCCGCAGGAAGAGAGTTGGAAGTTGTATATATTACATCCGTGTTGAGAAACTTCGTTAGCGCGATGTAGAACAATGTGACAGCTGTCACTGGAGTTGGCGCTGGCTACTCGTGCGTCGTAGTAGTTATGTAGCTGTCAACTAGGTGGCGCTAGTGTCGCTACAGACTGAAGAAATTGACAGTTAGGTATTGTTGTTTTTTTGCCCGGTCGCCCCTTGAAAATAGTTTTAAGCGTATTTAATGGTCAGACTAGTCAATGAGAAGGTATTTTACTTACGCACTTTACGACCACGGCTCCTTTCGACCGTCTTTTTCTAACCTCAAAAATTAGTTTAAAAAAACCGACCTTTATTCCGTAACACACAGATAAGTAGCCAAATCACACTATCATTTGGGAGGCAGCACGTTCCATTGTTTGCTGAAGTGAAGACCATCATCAGTATTCCCACCACGGAGGCTCTAATAGAACTTTTGTATGTCCAGTTACACGTTAAAGCAAAAGTTGGACGATTTGATTAAGGGTGTTGTTTGGCCATTATATAATGGGATTTGCTTGTGTTGGCTATACTAATCATTGATGCTAACCTAGTATGATAATGACTAACCCCCTAACTTAGAAATCGTTTGTCTTTATCTGTGAAAAGTAAATGTCAAAGTGACAGATAAGGACAAACGATTACTAAGTTAGCAGAAGCTTATAGAGCGTTTATGAATAAGGGAGTAAAAGTACGTATCACGATGTTTTTAACAAAAACCGATTGATTAAATGTAGTAGGTACGGAATTACGGATATACAAATAAATATGCTGTAGAAAACGTGCCAAGTCACGATGAGATTACTTAATTACAAAAGATAGTGAAATCTCATAAACAGCCGAGCCTAAGGTAGATATAAGAAAATGTTTATCTATGATGAAAATCAGACCTATCTTTCCATTACTACATGCTATTCTTTGTGCCTAAGCAATTACATGAACCTAAAACATATTAACAAATGACAAACCCAGTTAGATAGATTTTATATGCTTAATAAAACCATAGTAAGGTACGTGATAAAAAAAGACTTGCAATATTTTTGCGGAACAAGTAACAGTTAAGCAAAGGACTATTTGCTGTCTGATAATATTTTTTATTTTTTTTATTAAAGGTAAAAAGTACTGGACTCGTCCATGGGTTTATAGTCTTTCCATCATGTCGTCATGATGTCATGTGTGTTTGTCGTTATTCCCTTTTTCTGCAAATAAACATTATCTTCTCTTATCTTCTCTTATCTTATCTTATCTTATCCTGTTACCCATGCGGGTAGCATGCGCTCGTTTCCCCCCTATCCCATAAATAAAAACAGTTAAGAGTAAAAGTAAACGCAATTATTACGCGAATGCATGAATCTGTTATGTTTATCACAGCACTGTGGCACATTCGTTGCCAAAAAGGGTCAAGCTTGAACTCTTTTAAGAACAAACATTCAAAAATGTAGTATAATGTTGCCCGCTTCGACCATCAACTTCTAGGTCATTAGAAAGATAAGGCTCTTAGATAAATGAATATAAATAGGTGACATCTAATTTGACAAAAACATACAACCGTAATACTTTATCTCGTAAGACCTATCTGCCAAAATCCTAAACCTAACTGAAGTCTCCAAAATTTTACGTAAGCCAAAGCCACATTCAGTCATAGACGGCAGGATCCCCATTCAATGCACAAAATATTGACAATTATCTTTCGTCCCCTTCATTTCTGCATTTCACGATGTCTATAAAGTTAATGAGCGAGATATCTTATTAGTTACCAAATAGCTTCATCAGATGTCGTGGGCGTTTGAAATCAATAAGCGCGTTTCTATGGCAACCGTCTTTACTCTGACAGCGCACAGCGCCATCTCTGTAATACGACGATAACTTCTTGGCTTTTGTGTCTACCAAGACTATTGAAAAACAAGAAACAGTTTTAAACAATAATATTTATAACACCAAAAGTTACACTTAATCTATCTGTACTACATGATAATAAGTTCAAAACGAATACAATTTGATTTCTTCAAAACATGATAAAGTAAACTGTTAGTCAGATGCAATGAAAGGCTGTGATATCTTTTATAAGCAACAGATGGCGTGATTATACAAAATTCAGCGGGTACTATTTTTAATCGACTTCAAAAAAGGAGGAGGTTCTCAATTCGTTTATATATTTTTTAACGATAATGGCACGCATTTACCGCCATTTCTAGTAACCATCAATCCTAGCTACTAATAATTGTACCATACTCATACTCATTTATTCGTAATAATTATACACTATACTGGTATACTGTGGTGGTAGGTATACTGTTTTATTAACGCTCTATCAACTAATATAAAGCTTGTAGGTAGAGGAAGAAACGGAACTGGAGCAGACGGCAGAGGGAATGGATCGCCGGTATGGTCTTGGGGTGAAGGTTTTCAGGAGTTCATCTTCAGGGAACCAGGAAAAAGAAGGACATCGTAACTCTGAAAAGTTCAGAATAGTTAGTAAAATAAATAGTTAAGTGAAGTAAAAAGTTTACAATGAAAGGTAAACTCTGCACAATAGACGCGGCGTGCAGACTTTTCCTTCCGACAGTTTTTGAGCTGCATTGGAAGTTTTTATTTATTTATTTATATTTATTTATAAGCCTTTTTATTCCGAATTCGCTACAATTTCAGTAAGTACATGTTGTTGTTGTTGTTATTGTCGTTTATTTATTAAATTGTCGCGTAATTCGGCGTGCCTCGTGGCATAGGCCTCCTCCGTGTATTGGTTTATTTTTGCATGAATGCTTTGCGGGAAATGTAATGGAGTGGGGCTGTAGGTAAATATATCAGGAGCGAGCAAGATTGTGCTTTATGTGTACGCGGCTAGTTTTTATTTATTTAATCGACTCCAGAGAGAGACCTTCTGTACGTTAGTACTATTACTTATTCTGTGGTTAATCGGTCGGTGTATACACGTACCTTAATGTGCGGCAGCGCGAGCACGCGTCGCAGGTCGTGTATGGCGGTGGCGGTGGCGGGCGAGGCGGCGGGCGGGCCGGGCGCGCCGCGCAGCCGCGCCGCCGCGTCCAGCGCCTGCTGGTGTATACACGTACCTTAATGTGCGGCAGCGCGAGCACGCGTCGCAGGTCGTGTATGGCGGTGGCGGTGGCGGGCGAGGCGGCGGGCGGGCCGGGCGCGCCGCGCAGCCGCGCCGCCGCGTCCAGCGCCTGCTGGTGTATACACGTACCTTAATGTGCGGCAGCGCGAGCACGCGTCGCAGGTCGTGTATGGCGGTGGCGGTGGCGGGCGAGGCGGCGGGCGGGCCGGGCGCGCCGCGCAGCCGCGCCGCCGCGTCCAGCGCCTGCTGGTGTATACACGTACCTTAATGTGCGGCAGCGCGAGCACGCGTCGCAGGTCGTGTATGGCGGTGGCGGTGGCGGGCGAGGCGGCGGGCGGGCCGGGCGCGCCGCGCAGCCGCGCCGCCGCGTCCAGCGCCTGCTGGTGTATACACGTACCTTAATGTGCGGCAGCGCGAGCACGCGTCGCAGGTCGTGTATGGCGGTGGCGGTGGCGGGCGAGGCGGCGGGCGGGCCGGGCGCGCCGCGCAGCCGCGCCGCCGCGTCCAGCGCCTGCTGGTGTATACACGTACCTTAATGTGCGGCAGCGCGAGCACGCGTCGCAGGTCGTGTATGGCGGTGGCGGTGGCGGGCGAGGCGGCGGGCGGGCCGGGCGCGCCGCGCAGCCGCGCCGCCGCGTCCAGCGCCTGCTGGTGTATACACGTACCTTAATGTGCGGCAGCGCGAGCACGCGTCGCAGGTCGTGTATGGCGGTGGCGGTGGCGGGCGAGGCGGCGGGCGGGCCGGGCGCGCCGCGCAGCCGCGCCGCCGCGTCCAGCGCCTGCTGGTGTATACACGTACCTTAATGTGCGGCAGCGCGAGCACGCGTCGCAGGTCGTGTATGGCGGTGGCGGTGGCGGGCGAGGCGGCGGGCGGGCCGGGCGCGCCGCGCAGCCGCGCCGCCGCGTCCAGCGCCTGGCGGCTCAGCTGCCGGCCCTCCGCCGCCGGCGCGCGCCCGCTCGACACCACCACGGTGCACGCTATGCGGTCGTACACCTGCACACACACACACGCAAAGGCTTGCTCAAAACACGGCGCGACGCAGCGCTGCGTCCGCGCCGCGTGATGCCGGCGCGATGCCTGCTCAAACAGGGCGCGCGCGGATCGCGCCGGCCTCGCGCTCTCAACACGCCCGCATCGCGCGCGCAAAGGCGGCGCGATGCGGGCGTCGAAGCGACGCGAGAAAACGTCGAGTGAATCGGAAATCACAATTATTGCTACGCCCGCACTAAGCATTGCGCGCTGCCTAACGTCCGACCCGACTGATATGACCGAGCGCGGCGTCCGCAGCGCTGCGTCCGCGCCGCGTAGACGCAAGCGGCCGCGCGGCGCGTGGCGCGACAGAAGCGGGGCGCGACGGAAGCGGGACGCAGTCTGTTTGACGTCGCTAGCCTGTTAGCATGTATTTAAAGCCGCCGCGGTCGCGCCCTGTGTTTGACCAAGCCTTAAGTGCCGATGAACTTGAAACATCTCGCTTCACACACTCTAGAAAGCCCTGCCTCACCGGGACGGTGTCCGTCCATTTGACCGACAATCGTTTCACAGTAGCTAAAGACCGACCGCTTAACTGAGTCCTCGCCCGCGCGGCACAAGGGCGCGGGGTAGGCGACTAAGGGGGCCAAGAGAGGTGCGGGCGGCAGGCGCACTACCCGCCCGCAACACTCTCGGTTCCCTTTGTCGTCCTACCCCGCGCCCCTGTGCCGCGCGGGCGAGGACTTAGCTAAGCGGGCGGTCTATAATTTATTGGACATCCCTTTAATATCTGCTTGATAAAAATCTTCGTAAACGTACCCACTAGTTTTTAAAACTCATCTTACGCAATTCCAAAACGATTTATAAGTACTACATTGTACATTAGTAGTCTATTCTGCTATTATGCATTGCTTTTCTTACCTCTAGAAGAGCCCGTAGCTGCAGGTCATCAAGCATGCTGTGGAATAGATCCGGGTCCATGAAAAGAGGACCGTCCTGCAGCACCGACACGTCGTCCAAAGATTCCACCACCAGGTTCACGGCTGAAAAGGAAACATTTCTTGAATGATGTACTCCCCACTATAGAACGACCGCAAAGCATCTTCTATAGTGGTGGTCATTATTACAACAGCAGATAACGTAATGCATTATTTGCACGCAACGAACAACGCATTATCGAATCGTCAACTATCCTGTTATCATTATTCGTTGTCTGTTGTCAACGTTGTTCGTACGCGCACTGTTGCCGCCTTGCCGCACTTGGCATAGAAGCGAGTGCGCAACAAATCAAGTAGGTGTGTGCGAGAGATAGCGCTATACGCGCGAGCTCACATCGCAATCGCAATTCAAATAACTGACTTTTGGTATCATTATTAGCTGTTGCTGTTTGTTGTTAGTCAGTAAAATAACAAACAAGGTAACAGAGCGTTGTTTTGCTTTTGTTCCCGTACGTTTTTATTACGCTGCGATCTCGACGAAATAAGTATAACAATTATTTAATAATAAATTCAGTATCGTTTTGTAAAACAGCAATATAACAGGATAACAGACAACAGTTTACAATAAGAGCTATTTAAGAATAACACAACACTGTTATTCATTATTGCAAAACAGCCGTCTCTCGTCCCTGGTGAGCAGCACATGTTCCACGGGAGTTTGTAATTGTGTCGTACAGACACATCACTCAAACAGATGATGCTTAGCGACAAACATTCGCATAGTAACAAGGTCACGTGACAGTTGGTAACAGATAGAAAAATTCGAAGGCTTACTCATCTGCTATGGGTGGTGTAGGGGTATAGCACGCGTAACGGAATGACGAGGACCCGGGTTCGATTCCCGGCCATAGCGTTACTTTTCGGATTTTTCTGTGTGCTAATTTTCAGTGTCGTTTAGAAATTTTATATCGTTCAACTCACCAGCAGCGTTGGCCTCCTCCAGCATGACTTGTTTCCTCGCGTTCTGCTCATCGTCCTCCTCGTCGTCAGCGGCGGCGGCGGCCAACGTCGCGGCGCGCAGGCGACGCCGGCTGTTGAACTTCTTCAGCTCGTCGACCGTGCTCGCCAAGTGTACGCGGTTTTGCTTGTCACGGTCCTGAAAAGCAATTACATATGGGTAAATGGAGTAGCTAGCATACACATTGGACCAATTTAGTGGACCAGCACGTTGAGTCAACGTTTATCGTGCATGTGTGTGTGTGTGTATGTGTGTGTGTGTGTGGTCCATTCATCCTTACGTGTCATATCATGTAAACAAACGTATAGTTGCCGGCAAACATCTTGAGCAAGAACGACGTGGAAGGGGTAAGTTCGCGCATGTACTTTTATACCAAAGAGACGCTAAATTCACTTCTACGCATTCAAGGTCATGCTCAAGATGATCGCCGGCAACTATAGCATCAAAAGTGATAATAGACAATGACTAGGTAGTGATTGGAAATGATGATCAAATATACATAAAACGTAACCAATATTTCACTTCAAAAATAAATAGAACTTGTATCAGGTTTTCGATTTTGTGGCGCTACTCAGGTCGCAGATATTCTCGAATTGATTCATTCGTTCCTCCGATTATTGAAGAAAATATTATTAAAAATCATACTACCCGCCCGCACCTCTCTCGATCCCCTTTGTCGTCCTACCCCGCGCCCCTGTGCCGCGCGGGCGAGGACTCATTTAAGCGGTCCGTCTATAGCTAATTTTGCTATCATGGCTCGAAAAACTGGCCTCATATATTACGGCTATAAGAGTGTAGCGTGGTAGGGAAATTTACCCCCTTATTCATAAACGCTCTGCAGGCTTCTGCTAACTTAGCAATCGTTTGTCCTTATGTCACTTTGACATTTACCTTTCACAGACAAGGACAAGCGATCACTAAGTTAGCAGAAGCCTATAGAGCGTTTATAATAATAATAATCATTTATTTCAGATAACTAAAGATCCATCCTACTACTATTATAAAGGCGAAAGTTTGTAAGTATGGATGTATGGATGTATGGATGTTTGTTACTCTTTCACGTAAAAACTACTGAATGGATTTGAATGAAACTTTACCACAATATAGCTTATACATCAGAATAACATATAGGCTATAGCTTATACATCAGAATAACACATAGGCTACAATTTTTGAGGTTTCTAATGTGAAGTCGTAAAAAAACACAAGGATTTGCAATCTGATTATCAACGCGTAATTCAAATCTGAAATAATTGGTTGAAAGAACTCTACGTAGACGACACATGTGTCAACTTTTTATTGCACTTTAAAATGGAAATGTTTTTTTACGCGCAGATAGACTGTGGAGGTCATTTAAATAAAATTAATAAATAAAATAATATTCACAAACACACAAATCTTAAAATCCTATCCTACTAATATTATAAATGCGAAAGTTTGTGACGATGTGACGATGTGACGTTGTGACGATGTGATGATGTGAGTGAGTGTGTATGTTTTTCCTTCTTCACGCTAAAACGACTGAACGGATTTGGATAAAATTTGGAACGAAGATAGCTGGTACCCTAGATTGAAACATAGGCTACTTTTTATCCCGGAAAATTGCACACTTCCCGCGGGCTAGCGATATACATGTCAATTGCTAATTCTACGCAGACGAAGTCGCGGGCAGAAGCTAGTACATAAATAAATTACACTACTGTCAAAAATTACAAATTGAAATTAAATTAAATTTACATTATTAAATAAAATTTCATTATTAAATTAAATTACATTATTAAATTAAATTAGTAGTAGTAGTTTATGAATAAGGGGGATAGACTTACCCTTATCCACCTATGGTTGAGCACATCTTGTATGGTTATTCTTTGCGTGTGGTCCACAGTCAACATGCGCTGGACCAAATCTTTGGCTGCGTCGCTTACGTCGTCCCAAAGGGGAGCGTCGAACTGGAAAAGATGATATTTTCGCAATTTAGTACCGAGATAATTACTTATACATAGTTTTAAATGATTCACGGTTAATAACATATAACATTAGATATATTTTCTACGGTCAACTATGGTCAACGCTGAGCATTTCTCAAAAAGTTTGTACTTACATTTCATTAGCGACCCATAACGGTTAATCTTGGTAAAATTATTGGTAACAAAAAGAGAAGTTTCCATAGAATAAACTGAGGCATTTTGGGAGACTGTTATTTAGATTCATTCACTTTTCATTCACTACCAACCTGCATTCGAACTTCTTTAGCGGCGTTATGCACTTATTGGGATGGGTAAAAAATGTTATACTCGCGTCAGGCGTAAGGCGGAGGGAGAGTTTAAGTACCAAGATATCGGATCCTCTAAGAGCTTATTTTGAAATACGAATGAATCGCATTCGATTTATGAAGTGTTTTTTTGTTGATTCGTGGAGCTAAAGTACTAGGGCATCAGCACATTGTTAGAGGTCTGTCAATATACATAAATAATACGTACGTTATATTTTATTTTGGAAGCGGCCAGTACTTGTCTTGAGCGTCATGGAGGATACAGCATTAATAATATCTAATCTAAGCTGCTGTTTTCACTTCTGCCGGCACTCCCGGAGTGCTACCCGTCGCTTTTATTATGCAAGTCGGAGAGCTAATAAAATGTACAAACTTTTTGAAAAATGCTCGGCTATTTGCATTTGTGTTTCCTGTATTCATCTTTTTCATGTGTTTTATGTACAATACAGAGTTTTACATACGTATACATATATTTAGTCAAACTAACTCAACCATCTGCTAAAATATTCCGGAACAATTTTAAGAGGCCCTGTACATCTTAAGTTACCTACGCAAATATAGAACAGATGATCAAACATTATTTCCATTGAATAATATTGACAAATAACTTACAGTAAGTTTTTTTTTTAATCTTATATTTTAAAGAGGCTTTAGTACACAGGGGTGACTATGTCAGCCTCATGGGAGGACTCAAGAGGATCGGAGATCAACATTCATGCAGCATCCCTTCCCCCAGAGTCAGATACCCTGGTTATGAAGGAATGCTGCACAAATTTATATATCCTAAGAGCTTTATCCGACGAAGGGCAAGCCAGCAAAACGTTTACTCCACCATTATGCATGTTTAGGTTCTCCAGGTACTTCTCTCTAGCATGCTTATACCGGTCACATTTCACCAGAATGTGGATTAAATCGTCAGTTTTATTACAAACCTCGCACATTTTTGTTTGAGGCACTCTCTCCAGAAAGTATTGTTTTACTTACCCGCAACCTTCCCCGGCATATGGCTTCGAACAGCCTCTCCCTAGTGCCAGTGAACGGCAAGTATCCGACCAACAGCACGTGCAGAAGAATGCCCGCCGCCCAAACGTCCACCGGCTTCCCGTACAGCTGCGATGAGACCACCTCTGGTGCCATATAGTGTGGCGTGCCAATGCGTCCTGGAGATATTTGTCAGTTAGGTTATGTTAAAAAAAAACTATTATACTTTTTATTGACTGCACACTGTCCAATGCACAATCGAGTTCTCCAATATCTAAGGTATGTATGTATGTATGTATAACTCTTTATTGTACATAAAACAAAGGTCTAAGGTCTTTTCATTCTTACCTGTCCTATTTGGTAAACAAAACTCTAACCTCAAAACGTCTCATTTTTGTTATTTTTTAACTATTGCATCCCACTAATATTATAAATGCGAAAGTTTGTGAGTGACGATGCGAGTGTGTATGTTTGTTCCTTCTTCACGATAAAACGACTGGACGGATTTGGATAAAGTGTGGAACGAAGATAGCTGGTACCCCAGATTAAAACATAGGCTACTTTTTATCCCAGAAAATTGTATAGTTCCCGCGGGATAGTGATAAACATATCAATTGCTAATTCTACGCGGACGAAGTCGCGGGCAGAAGCTTGTCGTAAATAAAGGAACTGGAGATAAAATATCAGCAAAATTATGTACAAAATATTGCCTTCAGATTTATTTGATAACATAATACACCTTACTCTTTACAAAAAATTGTACGGTTAGAATTTTGTTTACGAAATAGGACAATTAAGAATGAAAAGACCTTATACAGCTAACCGTTTAAAAATATCTACACATAGACCTTATTATAAGTTAAATAAGAGTGTTTAGATATTTTTTGTATGATTCAGTCTACAGATATTGGAGAACCCGACTGTACGTACCTATGTATACCAAATTTCAAGTATGTTGAACAAGAGAAGTGGTCAGAAATGGTTTGCATGTTTTGAAGTGTATAACTTACATAACATACAAACAGGGGAAAACAAGTTCGCAAAAATGCATGGATAGACATAGAGATGGACCTAGTGACTAATGTTATGTCGTCAGTTAAACTGGAAACTATGAGTATGATTACTCAGGAATTGTCAACCAATTATCGTATTAAATATTAGAAGTATTTGTATAAATAATTACGAAACTTTTATCAATATTACACAGCATTATGACATTGATTAAAATTTCATATAAAGAACATGAATACATCACTGATTTAATACGATAGTTAATTGTCACTTCATGAGTAGTCGCAGTTCTCGTTTTAACGCGATGACGAGTCATTATTAGCTCTATCTGTATTTAGTTAGGACTAAGCCTTAGTATTACCATGCTTTTTATAATCTTATGGACAAACTGTTTACTAGTATCACAACTTGCTATAAAGTCAGTAATTGACTTGTATAAGGATTAAAGTTTTCAAATGTAAGAAAAAGTCTTGGCCGGAACAACAGATTAAGAAGTATAATTATTCGTTTACTTAGTTATTTTGTATAATATAGACGATGCGATGTATTAAAGGAGTATTAAAAACAAATGGCTTTTCGGTTCGTGCGATTGGGTTATGTTAATAAAACTAGTAATTTTTTTTATCACCAACATCACCATTCCCAGAACTGTGCATTTAATGAAAATGATTGCTTGATATGATGAGAGCAGTCATGGAGAACAATAAAATTCCAGGGGCAACAAATCGACTGTAATTTTTGGCACAAGTTTTGAAATATAAAACGGCATATATAACTAAGTAACTTTCCGAAAAAGTGGAATATTTACTCGTTTTGGTGTAAAAATTTACTTGGTATTTTTAATTCATTTCCCTTTCAGAGCGAGTTTGTGATTTCTGAGAAGTTTCAATGTTTTTTCTGGCAAAGCTCTCTTGGACTTCCAACTCGCATTTTCTGAACCTGTTTTCTGAATCAGTTGAAAACTACGATCATCGTCTAAAAGCCAATGAAAAAATCAAAATCAAAATTTGGATTCAACGACGTACAAGTTAGAAAAAAAAACACGCAGGAGTAAGGGCCGTGTCAATGTGAGAGAGTGCCAATCGGGTAAAGATTCCAAGCGATTATAAACAATGTCTGCCGCATTAGACACATAGCCATTGCACACTAGCTCTACTATTCATAAAGCATATATTCCTTTCTAACGAGGCGTGGGCGAAAGAGACAGACGCTTCATGAATGTACGAACTAGTATGCTTAGCTTTCGGTGTACCAGTGATATGAGTGACACTGTGCTGATGGATAATGCACTTCACGCCCATGCAGTGACGGCACAATTTCGCACGGAGTCTTACCATACTCGTCTGATTTGAGATAGGCTTGGCCCATGGGACCCATTAGTGGGCGACTGTCCCGCACGAGCTCTGTACAACATAACCTACTTTTAGAATCACAGAGGATTTCATTCAGATTAAATTGATCAATTTTGAATCTAGCTCAGCACAGAATCCGGACCCGCAAGTTGTATATAGGTAGTTCAGGAAATATAAATTGGTATTGTTATTTACGTTGCGATCTTTTTAACCGACTTCAAAAAAAGGAGGAGGTTCTATGTTCAACTGTAAGTATTTTTTTTTTTGGTTTCATACCGTTTCGGTTTTGATAAGGTAAAACTTATTAGCGTGCTTATCCTCATCTTTTCTACTTACCCTCATTAAAAAAAAAACTTGTAAGGACGTCCTGTCTGTACCGACCATAACATGTGTGTTGTTTGTTTTAGGTTTCCTGTCAGCTCCTCCCCCAAAATCAAAATTATATAAACCGAACAATCTCCTCGTGTGTAATGTCACTACGTTGACACTGGCGACATACGCCTTGCTAAACTAAAGCAAGGGTGAAAGCCATTAAAAAAAACTGATATAATTGACAACATTTAAGGTTAACTGGTAGAGATCCCTTATAGGGATAAGTTCGCCTTTGTGCATTTATTATTGTTATTTGTATTATTTTGTGAATTGTATCTGTTTCTTTATATTTGTACAATAAAGCATTACTTACTTACTTACGTACCTACTTACATTTCATATTTCTGAGCCTATAATTTTAATGGTTCTCTGTATTTTGATTGAAAAGATGAACATGCTGACAGTGTAATTTTTTCGCTAGGGCTTGTATTTAATTTATAATTAATTTATTAATTCGTGCTTATTCTAAAAGGGCGTAACTCCGATACTATCACAGAATAGACACTTATCCCTTTGTCTTTTCTCTATAGAAAAAAAAAACTGACGTTAATTTCAAATTGTCAATGTCAGGCCCTATTCTCCAATATTCGATTTTCGAGGATCGCTTCGTGCTGTTCCGCTCATACTAATAGTCATTATCTTGAGAGTGAGAGAGAAGGTATGCAACGAACTTCGAAAACAGAACTCCAGAGTTGCCCCCCTTGTACTTTGAAGTTGTCAAAAATACAAAATTATGATCGCTTATTTTTTCTCGTGAAAAAAGCAAAGGCGTTTCACCTATCCTGTGGTAGTTTTGGTAAAATTAGGAGATATTTTTAATTAATTTTTAATTTTTATAATAAGCGATATTAAAATTATTTAAACATATTACAGTGATCAGGAGGCAAAATGCTTTCGAACCACGTATACATTTTCAGGTGTTATAAAAATGAAATGTTGTCAATTGCCATTATAATATGAAATTTTCTGCCATAAAAGTTTTACAATGAAAAAATTGGTGCGACTAATAATTAAATAAGATTGTTTTCTCCGGCAGTTGAATTTTATTTATCTTTACAATAACAAATTATTAAAAATGTAGATACAGTACCGGCTTTATGGCGCTCGATTTGATTGCACTTCGGTCTTTGGAAAGAGACGATCGACGTCACGTAAGTTAGAGCGAGACAACGAAACACTTTGGTAACTTTTTTGGAATTTAATTAAGTACCTACCACGTAGATTATTAATTACGCTATAGTGTAACTGTACTGACCAGGCGGCGCTCGATGCGAGGTCGGGGTTGGCAGTTGCGCCGCGACACCGAAACCCCCGAGCTTTACGGGGGCGCAGTTGTCCCGGCCGGCTAGCAGCACGCAATGGGGTCGCACGTCGCGATGCACTATGTCGTTCTCGTGGCAGTAGCGGAGTGCCTCTAGTATTTGACGCATGTAGTGGCTGCGAACAAACAAAGGGTTACTAAAGTCTATTTATTCATACTAGATACTAAAATGACATTACCTGTGTTGCCTGCTTTTTGCAATTCAAAAATAGTGGCACACCACTATCGAAAGTTAACGATAAATTAAATTTAGTATAGATTTTTGTATGTATTTATACATACATACATACATATCGTCACGCCTCTTTCCCACAGGGGTAGTTATTTATAAGCTGGTGTGCTGTTGTAGCTGGTGTGTGGTGTAACTAATAAACCTTTAAATTTGCTTGATTATGATAATCGTATTTTCTTCTTAAGACCAAACCACTTGTATCCAGACCACAAACATTGTCGATGGTTTCGAGTACACCACTAAACAATAAAAGCTGGTATCATTATTTCACAATTTGACATTTGCAATTGTCAATTTAGTATCTAGTATGAATAAATAGACTATAGAAACTTCTAGACATCTGTGGCGTAAAAGGGAGCTTCTAAAAAAACTAGACGACGGCCTTAGAAGTAGCTTACACTTTAACGCTTTGTCATTTCCAATTTCAACGACATAGTTGGTTATTTAATTTCTAAACGACACTGAAAATTAGAACACATAGAAAAATCCGAAAAGTAAAGCTATGGCCGGGGTATAGTTGGTTATTGCGACACAGTACTGAAATGCTCGGTGCTCTGGTTTTTGAATAACGAAATCTATGTTGACGACTTTACTGTATTTTCTTACCAAGCAACTGCTTCGCTGTAGACAAAGCCGGCGGTAGCTCTGCGGACAACTTCGAAGCAAAGATCAGACCCATCCATACTGAAAAAGAAACGGACACAGTTGAATAATGTTGTTCTCTCGTCGACATATACAACTTTACCCTATGTATGATTATATTCTATCACTTGCACCATTATAAAGCAGGCCACTGACGAACCTTCCAAACGAATACCGTTACAATGGATTCAACCAAAGGGACGGCCTCCAATCATTTAGTACACTGACGATCGATCCATTTCATACGTCCATTTTTTACGACGAATTCGTTGTCGCTTCGTTACCTTGGTGGCAGCGCCATGCAGACGGATTAAAAATGGACGTAGTTTAGCACATTCACGGAGCGTTTGGAGTGCGTCCAGATGCGTGGCGCACTTTTGGTGTACGTTTCTAGCATTTGACGGTCACTCCAAAGTCGCCACGCCGATACGTCCAAATGGAATGGCGTGCTGGATTTCAATCCAAATGGAAATCCACAATCAGGATGCCGTTTAAAAAGATGAATGTTTTTGACATTCACAGACCGATTTTGGAATGCAGCCCAGCCACGCTATTTGGACTGTTGGAAGGCTCGTCAGTGGCCACTTTTAGGTACTCATATTTAATTGAATATAAGTTTTAATATAACATACAATAACATATAATTGAAAGGCAGTGGGAAGATGAGACAGGAATATGTGTACGCGCTACCTGCACTTGCGATCCACTACTGTATGCTCTAGGGTATTATAATCTAAGCTTGAGCATGTTTTTTCCATTTGAAGTTAAATCACGCACATCAAACATAAAACTGTCACTTCACGGCTATACGCGAGAAACGCGGGTTCAAATCCCGCCCGGCAGTCGAAATTTTTTTGCGTTTATAATAATATTTAGTTTTCGCTTACTATTACAAAAACAAAAAATTAAAACAGTGAGTTTAGGCATTTCAATGTAATTTTTCGAAAAGCAAAATTGCAAATTGCTTCGACAAGAGCCTAGCCGCTTAAGTTTAATAAGAAGCAAAATTGCAAAATCCAACACTAAAAGCTCTGTACTAAAGGCTCCGTAAGCTTATTACAAGTCAAATGAGTGTTTTCCTTTAATAAACCAATTATACTTTCTAATTCAAAGTAAAGTAACCTTAAGAACTCATCAGAATTATTTCACAAGACGTGACATTTTCTTACGACGGTACATAAAATGTTTCGTTCTACAATGGTTTGGCAAGAGGTACAGCCCGGCTAGCACGACAGCGCACAAGAGTCGCGTCGCGCGCGAGATAGATTACCCGTCTCTTTCTAGAACGAATAATATGAAAAAGACGGGCAATCTATCTCGCGCGCGACGCGACTCTTGTGCGCTGTCGTGCTAGACGTGCAGAAGCAACAAGTTTTCTTAGGCAACCAATTAACGAGACGAGAGTAGTGACATAATTTTAATTTAATATCGTGCTTGGCCTTACAATTTATTCTCCTTTTGTTCGCGTCAATACTTAACACCAATAAAATTGTCGTCAAAATGATTCAAGAGAAGAAAACACGATGCAGAATCATTATTATGTAAATTATGATATTCATTAAGAACCCAGTTCTGTGGACCCAATATCACAAATTACAAATCAGTTAGTCGACGCACATCAAAAAGCTATTGGAATCGATTTGGTAAAGTAGTCTTTGATTTGGTAACTCGTAATAATTTGTTTTTCATCATGGCCTCTGAATAAATTTGTGTAAAATCTACGTTTTCAATTTGTTTCATTGTTGTCTGAACAACGTTTTGAACAACGGTTCGTTAATTTGGCCCTCTTTTAAATATTGTGTAAACGTCTTGATGCCTTCAGGTAGTTTAGAAAAAGAGAAGATGATTTATTGGTGATACTAATATTACAAGAGTACGGTACTCTCTCCATACAAGCTGGCTTAGGGGAAAGCGGTCACCATTCGTACACACACCTTATCATTGAAAAATTGCTATAACCCTTTAACATTTTGACATAATAATTTCGGACTTTTTTGTAACAAACAACAATACATTTGTTACACTTTACACTTAGGCATATAAACTAGCTAAATTTAATAATTAAATAAAAAATAAAAAATGAAATCTAAAAAGTGTACGAATGGTGACCACTTTCACATACACGCGGATCGCAAAATCAAACCCCTATCTCAGCAAGGGGTCGGCAAGTAGTTTTAGATGGGACCTGGATACTGTGAGAAAATTTTATCGAGATCCAGAAAAAAAACAAGTAAGTACCTATACCCTATCAATCTAAATATTAATTGATACTTAGTTGGTACACAATAAATTACAATATTTGGCGGTCAGAGGTTCAACCTTTCACGGTCCGCCTGTTGCCGACCGTTGCCCTGTCTATAATATTGTTCTGTTACGAAAAATAGTAAGAGTAGAATTCCAGAAATTAAAACTGTGGCCTGTTTCTCGAAGTTACAATTTCACAAGTCCAAACTAATTATAACTTATTGGTTGATTGAGTCTATGTTGCTAGCTTAGACTTTTAAAATATTAACTTGTAACATCGAGAAATGCCACTGCTGAAGACTTACCCCGTTATTCATAAACGCTCTCTATAGAGCTTCTGCTAACTTAGTAATCGTTTGTCCTTATCTGTCACTTTGACATTTACCTTTCACAGATAAGGACAAACGATTGTTGAGTTAGCAGAAGCCTATGGAGCGTTTATGAATATTAAGGGGGTTACATTATATCGTAGTCAAAGTGAATTATTCACGTGGACAGCATCTTCAATTTTGTGTTTCACCTTTGGTTTTATAATGCTACAAACATTGACTTACTATTCAAAGACCATGTAGAGCATTCCCTCGGAGCTGTAGGTCTCCAAGAGCTCCACTATATGCGGGTGTTTCAGCATGTGGCATATTGTAGCCTCGCGTTTCAGGTCTGAAATAGAACATCCAATAGGGAATATGCGTTAAAAAAAATTACATTTCTTGATAAAATATGGAAATATCATAAAAAAGAAGTCAAGTGAAATTAAAAGTAAAATCTTTCAAGAAATACAGAAAGTTTTAAACTACTAATTAGTCAGCGATTGTAAAGAGAGATCCGATATGACTTGTGACTTCATTTGTCACAAAATGCCCATATAAACTCCATATTAAAATTCCGTTTTTCTAGAAAGAGAGAGACCACCACTTCTTTTCTTCTTTTTACCACTTCTTGCATGGCCGGCAACGCGCTAGCAGTCCCAATGGTGCTGTGGTTGTCCATGGGCGGCGGTGATCACTTACCATCAGGTGCACCGCATGCCCGTTTGTCGGTTTTAATATAAAAAAAGACATATCTTTGATATGATAGCTTATATCTCGGTTATTTTCATAGTTCATCACGTCAGCCGAAAGACGTCCACTGCTGGACTCTGGCCTCCCCCAAGGCTCTCTACTCGGTCCGGTCCGGTATTTAATTGAATTTTTTTTTTTATGTCGTTTATTATACAAATCAGCTTCTATTGGGAGCCATGAAATAAATCATGAATATTGATGAGCAGGACGAAGGCGCAGGGCTCTGCGTTAGAGTGCCACGAAGGATTGTAGTGATTTACGTCGTCAGAAATAAAAATATACTTTTGCTCAACAAAATTGTAGATTTAATTTACCATAAATCACACCACTATTTGTCACGTCGAAGAATGGATGAATACAGATTCACAGAACATGAATTATAGTCACATTATATTTTTTTTTTTTTTTTAGTAGCCTATTTGTCGTCCCACTGCTGGGCAAAGGCCTCCCCTTTCTCTTTCCACCAATCTCTGTCTATTGCATGGCTTTCCCAGTCCGGCTCAAAAGTCTCCAAATCGTCCCGCCATCTCCTTTTTGGTCTGCCTCTGCTCCGGTGCTCCGGATGCTTTCGGCAGAGATGTCCCGCCCAGTCCCACTTGAGTTTTGCTGTTTTTACCCCTACATTGACAATTCGAGTCATGGAGCGCAGATCGGTGTTTCTGATTCTATCAGTTATTCGAACACCTAGGATGCTGAGTTCCATGGCTCGTTGGCAAACCTTGAGTTTGGACTTTTGGGCCTCAGTCAAAGACCAGGTCTGGGCGCCGTAGGTTAGGATAGGCAGAATACACATGTCGACGAGCTTGCGCTTTAGAGTTAAGGGAAGTTTGCCCTTCATTAGTACTTTCATGGACTGGAGTAGCTCCTCCAGGCATTTTCAATGCGTTTATTAATTTCCTTGCCTTGTCTGTTTTCGAAGGAGACTATCTGGCCCAAGTAAGTATACTCGTCGACATATTGCATTAACTGCCCATCTACCGTTACCCTACGTTTGACGCTATAGTAATATTTATAATTTAAGATAGGAGGAAGTGAAGGGAAATCGAAAGACAACCCGGATACGGTTGTAGAGCAATGGAACAGAGCAGAAATAGGTGTTGTCACTATGTGTTCATAGACAATACATGTAAAGGGTTATACCACACGATTTACAACAAATATTCCCTATTGTAAAATTAGCTTACGCCCGCTCTAGTCCGAGACGGAACAATTCCTTATTACGTAATAGGGATATCGCGTAATTACCGCGAATTACGAAATAAAACCTTATCTCATCGTCATCATCATCATCATATCAGCCTAGAAACGACCACTGCTGAATATGGATACAGTAGCCTTATTGTCTAACTCGCTCGCAATCGCCATCGTGTTCATTTTGACAGTTCATGTATGGGCTGACAATTGGCATCGGAATCAGCTAGCTGTCACATTCATACAAGAACTGTCAAAATGAACACGATAGCGATTGCGAGCGAGTTAGACAATAAGGCTACTTGTCTTCAAAGTCCCCCACGACGATCAGTTTTGTGCTACCCTCGGTCAATGGCTTCAGCCAGGGACCGGAAACCAGTTAATGTTTGAAACCGGTAGTGTGCACTCGCCCGAGAACGAAAAGGATTTCGTTTCCGTTACCGGTTAAAGAACTATTCAATTGAGATACCGGTTTGTGCGCTTTTCGTTCGTCATTCGTTTTTGGGGAACGAAATTAACCGGTTAAATTTAAACTTACTAAACAAGAACAAGATATAACTTGTATTGCTGTCTCTTTTACACCACTACTGGAGCGTCTGGCGTATGTCGGCGGCGGCTGGATTTAACCGTATAATTTCGTTAGCGCGAACGTTAAAATTTCGTTCTATGTACTGTATACGTGCCGGCACGTAAGTCTAGCGATGACGAGTCAAGTGGAGGGGATCTGCGCACCCACGGATACCGTATTTTATACTTTTGCGCATACAAGGTCATCGCTAGACTTACGTGCCGGCACTTATTAACGGTAAGCAAGACCATTTCGATTTTTTTTGTTCGTTCCATCAATTAACCGGTATATTATAGAACGAAATAAAATAACGATATTGGAACAATATTAACAGGTATATCAATAACGATTCCGGTCCCTGCTTCTCGCCTTAGTGGATTAAAGCTAAGGGGGCACTCACCAGCAGTGCTGAGCCCAGGGCTAGCGGTGAATCGAGCCACATCCACAATCTTCACGGCGAACTGCTGTCCCGTTTGCCGGTGCACGCAGCGACGGACCAAGCTGAATGGGCCTCTACGAAAACAAATGACGATTAATGTACGGTATCCCAAAGTGGTCTACCACTTTTCATCAAACTTCCTATCAAAAAAAAAGCGACAGGTAGCACCCCGGGAGTGCCGGCAGAAGTGAAAACAGCACCTTAGATTAGATTTTGGGGTGCGAGTCGGGTTACCTCCACGTGTGAACAAGAGCTGCGGTTCGTTTTCGGATCCGTCCGGGGGGAAGAGCAGTGCTTGGTCCGGTGCACCCTGGGCAACGGCTAATGATTTCCTAGCAGTATCTGAGGGATATCATTGACCGTTGGCTAAGAGCCCGACAGGGGGGGAGGGGGGTCTTTGACCGTGTTACCGTACAACGTTGCCAACATTTTGTCACAAGATTTTATTATTAAAATTTTTAACTCTGACATTGGCGAAGTAGTCGTCGCTATAACGACTTGGAAGCCAGAAATAAAGGAGAAGAAGAAGAAGATTAGATTTTAATGCTGTAATCTCCATGACGCTCAAGACGCGTACCGTACTGGCTGCTTACAAAAAACACTTACGTATTATCTATATTGACAGACCTCTAACAATGTGCTGATGCCCTAGTACTTTTGCTCCACGACTCAACAAAAAAACACTTCAAAAATCGAACGTGATTCATTCGTATTTCAAAATAAGCTCTTAGAGGATCTGATACCCTGGTACTTAAACTCTCTCTCCGTCTTACGCCTGACGCGAGTTTAACATTTTTTACCCATCCCAAAAAGTGCTCAGCGCCGCTAAAAGAAGTTTTAACTTCAAAAATGTCGCTAAAGTCGAACTTTCAAGTTGACAGCTAAGCTACGTCTTATCGACATTATTATATTGTGACTTGCAAAGGAATTTTAACCTTAGTGGTAGACCACATAGGTATTTGGCTGATGGTCCCTATAATACAATAACTATAATAGGTATGTTATACCTACTTACAATGTTTTTGAGACACCTACTTTTAAATCACTACATAAGTATTATAAAAAAGCTATCGTCCGCAATTTTGTCAGCACAGAATTAAAATTTATATCCCAGTCACAGTCAGCTTATCCTTACATTACAACCATTTTTTTTTATCAACACAAAACCTTGACAAATTATTTATCTAAAACTTCTTCGTGAATCACTCTATTTACTAGTAAAACGCGCAATTAAGATCTGTTCAGTAGTTTTTGAGTTTATAGCGGACAACTTTGTTCTATAATAATGTACTGACGACGATGGAGGGAGCGATGGCAACACCGAACTTGCGTGATGACGATGACGTCACTTTTAGCAATCCCGACCAAGGTGCGGTCAGTGGAAACACGCCGTGCAAATGCACCATTTAAATTCCACATATCTGAAACTACTTGGCGTAAGTAGGTTTTTTATAATGAGCGTGAAACATTTACCTGGCTACTCCGCTACTCACGTGCAAGACAGCCAAGCCTGTGCGAAATATACCTATATGCTTTTGCAAGCAATCCACCCACCTCTGCTGCCACATAAAACATCATACAGTTCGTCTATAAAGTCGTAAAATTAAAAAGTGGCAATACTGTAGTGTCGTCCCTTCCTAACTATAGGTATAAGAAAACGGGACGACACTACAGTATTGCCAATTTTTAATTTCACGACTTTATAGACAAACTACTCGTATATCCCACAAACTTTACTAACCCCCACACCACACGAAACACTGTCGCGCGTTTTGGACCTTCTGCAGAGGAGAGTGGGCTTGCATCTAAAAACATTATATATTTGGCATAGGCTTGGCTGTCTTTTGTAGAAATGTATCTCTGCAAAATAACGCCTGATTCAATTTGTTTTTTTTTTTCAGTAAAGCATATGGATGGCCAGTAATCAAAATTAGTAAACATCCTCACTACAAACCATAACACAATCTGATTATGCAGATGACAAAAAGTACTGTTGAGTAAAACAATTGGATTGCCATTGGTTAGTGCTTCAATGTTGAATCATTTAAGCCTCCGTACACTCAATTACTAAATGAGGGATAACCGTTAATTATAGATGTTGAACCACTAGTTCTTTGTTTTCACTGGAAGGACAAATTGTATGTGAAACTAGAGGCCGTCCTGCTCACACTAACTAGAGTAGGAGTACCTATGTGATAAAGAATTTTTACATTTTTGGGTTCCGGAGTAGTATATTTTTTGCTCAATAAATTTATATAACTACAGATTGAGAGCTCTAAGAATGTCATTCGGTTTTGTATTGCTGCCTCACTCACTCTTGTAGTATGGGTTTGCTATTGGAATCGGCCAATGGTACCGGAAACCCGAATGGCATACCATCAAACTGATTGATCCCTGACTCACTGTGGAACCCTCTCACAGTAAATATCATAGTGACTTTCCATTGGGTTGACAAGGAAAATTATTGTGACGTTTACTGTGAGAATTTTGGAAAAGTCATCAGTATGTAGTAGGTTAAGTTACGTTACGTAGCTATCAATAAAAAAAAATTTAAGTATACTGTTTCAGAAGTAGAACTCATTATGACTAACGAAAATTATGGCAAACCATACATTCAGAACTTGAATTTTATGGGACAAAATATAGCCCCGTTGTATACAAACTTAAGAAACATGACCGTGTCTCCGTAATTGAACTGATAATTACAACAAACACAGAACATTCACCTCCACTATTCACATGCAAGACAACCAAGCAAAGTATAGGTTTTTGTTCATTGAAATGGACCTCCAGAAAATAACATATGATTCAATAAATCACTGGGAATTACAGAAAATGACATAAGAGTTTTTAAAAGGTTATTTTAAGCAAAGTTAGACAAGTATAATTGGTTAAGTGCTGTATCATTTTTATGAGATTTCCTAATACAATAAGGTTGATTGTCCGTAAATTACAAGAGGAAAGTCTTTGATGTTTTAAGTCATACAAATGACATTGATTCTTAGGGTGGTGACGTTAGTGGTTAAGGGATTTCTTGGTCGACTATACCTTTAGTAAGATATGTCGGTCGGTAGTACACAACCTTATAAAGATTCAAACCTCATGTAAATAACCAAAACTACTACTAAAACTCACTAACTAGCAAAACTCAAGGCTACCTCGGTACAAATTTCTGAAGACAGGATTAAGTTAATAAGTATTAGCAGTACACGGATCAAAAAGTTTACAGACATTTTTTTTATTTTAGACTATTAACCCATACCATCATTGCTTTGAAAACATGCGTGATTGGATTAGTTAAAACAATGTTGTTTTCAAAAACAGGGTAAGCAGGCAATTCTAAATTCTAATAAGATTTCGGTACTTACTTGCCAATAATTTCACAAAGTTCGTACACATCATCGAAAAGTACTTCGTCCTCGGCCATTTTACACGAAAAAACGGTTCACTACGTTTCAGAAAAGGTTCAAAAATATCATTTTTGCACAGCCTTCAGCTCGCGAAACGGCAGGTTACGCCCAGGGACGACAATTGCAATTTACAAGGACACTAAATATTAAATGAACACGACACGATATTTATATAGGAAGTATTGTACATCAATAAGTAAGGAAACACGAAAACCTGTGTATAAGCATAAATTGTGCATTATAAACCGTAAAATTTAAGTAAAGACGTGAATATTCGCGCATTTTTCTAGCGCAATTTGCAACATGAAACCACTGCTTATAATATCGATGTGGAATTCAAAATACCCTTATAAAATTCTAATTACTTGTAGTCTTGAATAAAAAGAAAATCCGTGGTTATAGTAAAGTAATAAAAATCATTTCCTAATATTTTCTTATCGCGACTTTGACAATTCCGAGGGTTGTATATATTCGGAATGAAGTTAGCTGCGTGAGAAATGTTGCCAGGGTAAGGGGCTAAGGCCGCTAAGGGGTTTTGTACTTTACGGTCCCTATTTTGTCATATTTTATGACAAGGAGTAAGTGGGATAGCAAATAATACTTGAAATGAAAGGTTTCAAGTTGAAACCCAATTAAGTATCGTATTTCGGTAAACTTTCGGAATCTACTACAGTTACTATGACGTGCCCAATTTTTATTCAGGTTAAATGCTAATAATTAAAGCCGACTTAATCATAAGATGTATGGCTTATAAAATAAATGATATAAAAAAAATGCAAATAATTATATTACATTCATTTGGAGCGTAGTGCCGGGCTTTGCCTTATTAATTTGCCTTATTAAAACACAATTCATTAGTTTGAAATGAGTGTTTCTTTTATTTTTCTTTTAAACCCACTATACTCCTATCCTAGCTGTAATTAAATTCCAAAAAAGTTATCAATGATGGCCGAATGTCAAACTCACAAAATGTATTTGCCTAATTTTTTTCTCTTAAACTGACATAATATTATTTCCATTACAATAATAATATAATAATAATGAACTTTTCTTTAATATAAAAATATTTCAATGAAATACCTATCAATTAGTCCGACTAATAATAAATTTAAGAATAGTTTTATCCGGCAGTTCAATTTACTGTCATCTTTACAATTATTATTTTTTTAGTGTACGTAGCTATATTATTTAGAAAAGTGTAAATATACTGGTTTACAACTAGGAATTTAATTTTAATGGCAGCCAAATTGGTAGTTTTCTTTTGAATTTAATTACAACAAGGAGTAGAGTGGCCATAATTTTAATAGTTGTTACCTACCTGACTATGCTTCTAAATTAGTGATTCGAATTTCATAATTACCATGCTATCTCGCTTCCACAACTACAATACAATAAAATAGTGGGAGCGAAACTTGTCCCTTCATCTCGTAACAGAACTATAGTCTGGTCTGGCAGATAAACCACTGCAGCCAGATGACACTTTCAGTGTTGTCAGTTTTTGGCAAATATTAAGTAGTGATGTGACTTAGTGAGTGAATGAAAGAATGAACGATGTAATGTAATAAATTTGCGTCATAAATGAGAATTTTCAAAGCGTATTTTAATAAAATGGTTTGTTCAGTAAGGCTTTTTTGGATGTTTTCTAGTTAGTAGCTTAGTAGTGTAAGAGCGCGATTTGGAAATGTGCGGAAGCATGTCAAATCAGTTACCAGTTTTCAACTCATTCCCCATTTTGCCATAAATAAAACAACAATTATCACAATAATATTTTTTTCTACCTTTCTACTTTTACTTAAAAACTTAAATTATTCCGAATCAGTTTCACTGCTGCTGTCACTATTTACGTGTATTACAAAGTCACGCCACATTTTATCTACTATGTTAATATGAACCTTGAATGCCTCAAAAGTATCGCGCTTATTTTGAAATATACTAAACTACGAATGTGACATTCATAAAATATTTCATTCGTTCAATAATCAAATCATTCATTACGTGACCTTAGTCGAGCACTAGTGAAATAAATGTGGTATCATTATTTCGTAAAATGACATTTGGAAGTGTCATCTGGCTGCAGTGGTTTACCTGCCAGACTATATTTTGAGGTTCGAAGTTTGTACAGAACCTACTACTTACATAGAAAATCCGAATCTCGTATTTGGGAGAAAAAAAGGCATAATCATTTTACAGTTACTTTATTTCTTACGTCTAAAAATAAATAAATATTGTACTAACCTAGCTTACACTTAGTAATGTCCTTAGGTATTAATTATCAGAATACTTTTTAAAATACAGATTCTTGGAAAAGGAACAACAATCTTATCCATAGCTCATTCCTGTAATACTAAATCAACTTTCTTTTTTACTACACTCATTTTTACATGAGGGTATTGTCATAAATCTGATAATTATTTTAAATTTAAACAATTATTGTCAGGTTTGACAATTCAAATTTGTGCCATTCATTCGTCTTTGAAAATATTCACAACCGGGAACTGTTACCATTAATTCGGAGTCAGGACTTTTGTTTTTTCGTGATTTGTTGACATTAACTTTGTAAGTGCAGTGGTAATCCAATTCGTATATCTCAAAAGACGTTTGCTGCAAAAACAAAAATAGATTTCTCAATTTAAACATGGTAACATTATTTTCCGCAGGCAAAATAGCTTTGAATCCGGGTCCTGAATCAACAATAAATAAAAAAGAACTTTCTTGACCCGCAGCTAACTTCACTGTAACGTTCAAAAAATCGAAAGGTCGAGGTCGAGTTTTCGCGGGCTTTCAATTAGGCAGGTGCGAGTGCCGGCACGTAAGTTTAGCGATGACCGTTAATCGAAAATAAGGTATCGCGGGGGAGTGCAGGGGACACGGGCGGGCGTACTCCACGTTAGACTTACGTGCCGCCACCTGTAATTGCGAGGTTTTTTTTTATAAAACTAGAAATTAATTTATTAGGTATTCTGTCTTAGCCTTCTAGGCTAGCAATGTATTTGTAATCCTCTAGTATTGCGGATGTCCATGGGTGGTGGTGCTCGCTTACCATTACGTGATAATCTGATAATATAAAAACACCTAAGTAGGTACCACGATACCTACTGCCGAGCAAAAAAAAAACGGTCACTTCTCTTACAGACCGTCATTTTTTGCTTGTCAGTCACCTAACCAAAATTTGACCCGCATTAAGTAGGTAGAAGGTACCTACCTACTTCTTGTGGCTTTTTGTACTTTTCAAATATTTTTGTAGATAGTAATTAACTCCTACTGAAATTTTATTAGTTACTTTAAATTTTTTAATTTTACTTTAGTACTATTACTTATTCTGTGTTTGTAATTACCTCTGTTGTTGCCGAAAGAATCTTATTTTCGTTTTGGTGGTTTTCGCACTTCTCTGTTCTCCACTGAACGAAATATCTGAAAAAGTAAAACCCGCGACTCATTTTTTTTTTGTTGATGATACCTATTATCTATCGATTGTCATATTAAATTTAATACTCAAGAGAATATTAAGACTTATTTTTCGATTGTGTTTAAAATTACCTTCTAATTTGATTGCTAGGGATCGGGGCCCAAGAGACTCGCGCCTTCAATTTGTTGTTTTGCCAAACAACTTTGTGTAATTTCAAACCTTTCACCACCTTTTTGTCGCGCTTTTGAAGAGATTGTGGCTGGAAATCTGAAAAATATTTAAAGCTTTGGGTAACTCTTGGCATTCTAAAACCTTGGCTTGTATTCGGAACTGGTACGCTAGCGATATTACCCTATTTTAAAGAGCCTAACGGTTAATTTGCTATTCGGCGTCGCCAAAATGACAGTTTGCCGAGCATAGCCGATGAGAACGCGATGAGTTCCCTTGATAATGTCGCTCCGACTTGGTAATGCTTAGACAATAATTTTCCCGAACTCTTTTTTCTTTGTAGCAAAATTTCCATTCGCAATTTTTTCCAAATGCTTTTTTTCCCCACTATGGTTACTGAAACTTATTTTCACAGTAGCGATTTTTCTGTGTCGCATTTTTCCACAGGCACATTTTTACCCGATCCCAAACGGCACAGAAACAGTATCCTATTCCTGCGTGGTTTTGGCGCTTTGGGCCGATCCAAAACTAACATGACCTAAACCTACCTATGAGCCGTTAAGCCTAAAGGTGTGGTTTAGTAGTGTGATACAGTGATGATACATAAGAATCAATGGGAAACAGGAGCTCTGTGATACTAGGATCCATCGACACAGTTTCTGTTTCTATTGTGGAAAAATTATCATTAAAATAACAGCCTTGGAAAAATTGCATTCGTGAAAAAATGCGAAAAGAAAATTAGCTACAAAGAAAAAATGATTTTGGGAAAATAAACAAACTAACAAACCCAAGTTATACTTGTCTGTCAAGCGCGACGTTTCAGTAATCTACGGACGAGGTATATTTATGTAGAGTTTTAGAGAATAACACAGCAGTCTTGACATCTTCCGTGATCGTCCACCATTGCGTTCTTAGGGCCCTTACTGAGAAGCCTGTGTTATCTAAAGGCCATCGCACATAAAGCCACTACAAGTAACAAGTTACGACCTGGTTAAGATCGCGGGATCGCGGTGGATGCGGAAAACACAAGACCGGTCTGAGTGGAGAGCCTTGGGGGAGGCCTATGTCCAGCAGTGGACGTCTTTCGGCTGACATGTTGATGTGATGATGATGATGAATTTACAAGTTATGGACGCATTTCTCTACACATTAGGTATCTGTATCTTCAGCGCACAGAGCCCACACGGCACAGGCCGAGCAGAGCCATAAAGACCCCAGTACACAATGCCGTATGTTGGCCCATTTCAGGCGATCGCCATTGTGTACAGGGGGTAGTGGTAATAGTATAATACTCGTAGTGGCGGACAAAACTATACGCAATGGCAATAGTGCCCTAACAGTGGAGGCTCTGCGTTGTCGTTGACGAATGATGGTATTGAAGATGTTCGCAGTTCTCACCATGGCTGCTGGTGGTATTATAGAAAATGGCTGCCTTTTCGCTCCGCAGTTTTCCCGCACCGTAGTGTGTGATGGTTTGAACTTGCAAAAAATACATCGAGTTCGGTTTCAGATCTTTTATTTCGGCGTACGTTTGATCCTGGAATAAACAAAAGGATTTTTCGTTTTTTTGTTCACATACTGTTCTCACCCCTGATACCTAAATATGAAAGAATATACGAGAGCGAGTATTATGTACATGAGAGCAATAATGCTTTCCTTCGATCGAGATAATTTGATCAGTTCTGGCTGCGCGTGGGAATTATATCTTAATCCCAGTCATTATGAGTTGGAGTTGGCCTTGTACTCCGAAATTCGATTTTCGAAGTTCGTTTCGTGCCGTTCCGCTCACACTAATAGTAATTAATTTGAGAGTGAGAGGGACGGTATGATACGAACTTCGAAAATCGAATTCCGGAGTAGCCCCCTGAGGGTAATAGGCTGAGGGTAGGATTGCCAACTATTTTTTGGTCAAATACTTATAGTATTTTCCGACCTAAGGTGAAATGAGGGACGCCTGGGTTCTACTTTATAAATCTACTAGCTGTTGCCAGCGACTTCGTCTGCAAATAATTCGTTTATCGCTATCCCGCGGGAGCTACGCAATTTTCCGGGATAAAAAGTAGCCTATGTGCTATTCCAGACTTTTCTCTATCTATGTGCCGAATTTCATCCAGATCCGTTGGGCCGTTCTGGCGTGATTGAGTAACAAACAAACATCCATCCATCCATCCATCCATCCATCCATCCATCCATCCATCCATCCATCCATCCATACATCCATCCATCCATCCATCTATCCATCCATCCATACTTTCGCATTTATAATATTAGTTAGACAAGTTACAATTTACATTTCCGCTTGTATAGGTTCCTGGCTGACTTCTGGTGCCTTTACTATTTGGGCTAAGCTAAGCTGCATAAACTTTACCTTGGGAATAGATTGATGATTAACGAGAACCGAATCCAAGTCTCCAGTTACGCCGCGGACTCGTCGACTCCAGAACACCTTGTACCTCATAACGGGCAGGTCAGAGTTGGGTTCCTTCCATTCCAAACGAATTGTCACTGTTCCTGAAATAGATAATAGGTACACAAATAATAGATAGTAGACAGATAATAGACAATAGGGCGAAAATCTTAAGAATCGTGTTATAGGCGATGCGGCTGACAACCCACTATTTTGATGCCCCTTTCCACTTATACGCACATATTTAGATTTTGTTGCCTTGGGGTCTATTTACCCCTTAAGGGAAGACGTGATTTTGTTTATGAAAAACAATACTTAATGGCCGCGTTTAGCAATAATTGTGGGCGTTTAGGTGGAAAAGGGAATCAAAATAGTGATGGGTTGCTAGCCGAATCACCTATTACATGATTCCTACAATTTTACAAGTAATTATTTCCTGTAATTCCCGCGGGATAGTGATAAACGTATCCTTTGCAGATGAAGTCGACAGGCAAACTGCTAAAATAATTATGATCATGTACCACCTCATCAAGGATCGCCTATCAAAGTTAGAGGGTCAGATTGCCATGTCTTGGAAATAATTAAGTAACGCTGTTCTAATTAACCGGGTCCACACTATCCTGCCGCCTCGCAAGGCAGCTGCATGGGGCACGATTTCGTATGACACAAGGCTCAAACTCGAACCGAAAATGGCTGCCTCGCGATGCGACTCGTTCAGAATGGACCCGACTATTCGCGTTTTGGGTTTTGGGTTACCGTTACCGCGTTTTCTTCTCCCAAATCTGTAGGTAAGAAATAGCAAGTCCATTGAAGTATCCCTAATAATCCTACTATACACCTAGTTGTTCCTTGGTCAATCTTCTGCATTTAAAACAAATCTCTGTTAGTTCAAGTAGCATTTAATTATCTACCTTGATAGGTCGATCGTCTTCGACATCATATAATTGTAGGTACAACCAAAATATTTCTGTGTTTCTATGTGGAAAATCGTCACGTCGGCATGCACTGCGAATCACGTCTAAGATTACGTGAAATAGTGTAAGTACGTGAGTAGAAACTGTTAAGTTTGCCGATGTGCGTCTGTAGTTGTAATACTTCGGCTCTAGTCTAGGGGCTTACGCTGGCATCTATCTGTTTCTACTTGCATTAAGATTCGCCAATTAGATAGAACGAGACACATAATTTAATAACCCTCGAAGACAAGACTTACCAACATCACCGTCGATAAATTAAACTGATGATATTTCAGCATTTGCTTCTGGGTGGATTTTTGACGTTGTACACAAATTACAACGTCAAAAATCCACCCTTCTGCATCAATGTAGGTAGCTGATTTTGCTATGAAATAATAACCACGTAAGGATAATATTTCTGTTGTTCCTAACTTAGTTGCGCAAGGATTTTCTGGATTTTGTCTTGTTTTTCCAAAATGTTCTAAATAAACTCAACTTTTGAGACTGTCACATTTAGGATTAGATGTTTATGAATTGTAGAATGTCTTACCATTGTCAGCCCGTACCGGGCGGACCCTCAATCTTTTCGGGGGAGGGGGAGGCCTGGGTCCTTTTCTGGGGTTAAAAGGTGGACTTGGTCCCGAGAACCCCCTACTGCCTGTTGAACTAACAGCAGCAGCTCGAAAGCGATAAAAGCGTCCCGGTTTCAATAGGTTTCGTAAGGAGACTTTAGTCCTGTAAAAATAACATTTGTTGTACTTAGGCAGTTCTGTCATAGTTCTAGTATATGATGAAATAAACTTGCGTCCAGACGGGACAGTCAACTTCATTTCAGTCGTACTTATACCTATACATTATGACGCAGGTACAATCACAACAAAATTGCTTGCGATGCAAATTGATTTTAATTGATTGTACCTGCGTACCTTATACCTTCCTGCCCAGATAATAATAAAAATCTCCGCCTCTTTGCATTTTTCAAACAGTACTTTATATCGGTAAGGACTCGAAAGTTTTAAGGTACGTACTTAAATGTATACAATACAATATTAAAAACTATAATGGTAAAGCAAAAAGTCATCGCAATTAAGCATGCAAAGACAGTCGCTTCGTCATTCTAACAATCAGTGTTCTTGGAAGCACGCTCGGTGATCACGGCGCGCCACACGGAATACATCTATTACCTCCATCGATATGTTCACAATACAATAGTTTTTATGAATCGATCTCGACAGTGATAGCGTTTTTTATTCATGAGCTAAACATGAGTGATCTCGGGTCTTTAACCGACATTTTAGATGTTTACGTCCTGGTTTTGCACGTGGACTTTACACATCACACAACATCATACACATAATGTGTACTTAGCGAACGTCATCGAGATTTATTGGCTTACTCAAGGCACGGTTTTATTTATGGCGTCTTTTACTTAACACTTCGTCATACGTCAGTTTGCTGAATACGTCATTGGCGTACAGTACGTAAACTTTTACCTTGATTTACTGACGCAAAGAAAAATATTTCGAGCTAACTCCAAGTGACCTCTTATTTTCTGAATTTACGATGCGCAAAATTTTCGCTTTAAACATTTTGGATGTGACAGACAAAGTAACGATCAACGTGAAACCATTTTCACACAGTTCGATAGCCAAAACTTCTGTCCTTTTTTTCTAAGATTACGTTAAGACAAATTACTCAAATAAATTTACTTATTGGTTCTCAACAAAAGGGTCCACCCTCCAAGCCTGGCCTCTTCATACTTCGGTCCGATATGATGCTGTTCCTCGAGCAGGTATAAGATGCGACCAGGAACAGCTCTGGCCAAGTCCCCAACGCCGTCAGACCATCGAATCAGAACCGATTTTTTCTTTTCTTTAATTTCTTCTATCCTTGGTAAAGCTGGAAGACCTAAGGAGCAATATGGTCAATTAAGTTAATTAACTACTTAATCAATTCGTAGAAAGACTTCTTTGGCAGACAGTGATATTGATTAGGTACATTAAATACCGCCTATCAATTTCATAAATTAATTGGACAACGCAACTAATTGCGTTTTAACATTTTCAACTAAGCTATTGATTCAGGCGTTACTTAGCGGAAGTAATATCCATTAGCCAAATCCACATTTTATACAACGAAACCACTAACTTTCTAATGAGGTCAATAACATCAGTTAACGGGCAATATAGAACTGAGGAAATGATAAAAACTTAAAGCCTTGATCTAAAAAAATGTGGAGTGCGATGCATGTCCAAGTTTTACCTCATTAAAAGAAAACACGTTGACAGGACTCTGCGGGCAGGAACGATACAATTTTGTTCTCTGATATTACCTGACCAGGTTAACAAGTCAACGGGTTCGCTGCAAGTGGAACCGCAGCCATGGTGGCAGCAGCGCTGGGTGCCATCGCATTGGGAGTCGAGGTTGCAAGCCTCGACGCAGGCAGCGGCCCATTGAGGACTGTCGCTGCTTGGACATGTACCGGGCTTCTGCTCTTGAAGACGGCATTGGGAGCGACACTGAAGGGTAATTGTAATGTTATTGGACGGAGTCCAGATATTGTCTGTCAGAAAAGCCAAATACTTGACCAAACTGTTGTATTTTGGTCTTGAAAAGTACGGATTATGGTTGTTGTGCGTGGAAATGGAAAATTACAAGCGTTTTGGTCAGCATGAGATAAAACATTTGGCAAAAAATGGCTTGCTTTAGCACTAACTGCGTTGGTTTCTTTCTCCCGAGCTTCTATGTTAGTTTCAAAAACTTTACATCCCAATACATTTGTAATAGGTACATACGTTTTATTAATACTTTTACATAAGTACCTACTTCAATTATTTTTATTGCCTTTACCTTCCAATTTTACTACATTGTCAACTGAGCACTTCCGCGAAAACATACGAAATTTCAGGTCACAAACATTAAAAGTTTTGAAGATCGACATTTATGATTTGTTTACAATACAAATTAATTTGTTATTGTACAGGTACAATATTGAGTGTAAAACCTCATCGTATTTAAGTATCGGCCTCCAGAAATGTTGTGTAGTTCCGCTGACAGTTAATCCAAGTTAATAACCGTTGTAAACCCTGACAGAGACAGTAGTTCATTACCTTAATGAAACTCGAAACTAAAGCTAAAATTAACACTTTCAAAACAAAGTTTCCTTTGAACTTGTATGATTCATGTAGTGCATGATTCATATACGTTTGTAGTGCATAGGTACCTCTGCGGAGTAACAGACGCCTATTTACTCATGCTGTTTTATTTAGTTGTGCTACGAAGAACACGCTTAGAGCGAATCTTCAATCTATAAATGATTTCGAAGAATATTAGCTTATTTATTCTTATGTCATTAGATTGCTCTTCCACTGATCTAAGCTTCCTACTAAATTTGTTGACAAATAAATAGTCTAATAAACTTTCAATAGGTACCTACCTACATTCTAATATGCTTCATGCTGATTGATGTATTTTTAATCGTGAATCGTGATCTAACCTCAACGCTTTTGTGACATCCATCACCTATTAATCTTTGTGTTTATTTAAAAGCACGATATCAACTTACTTGGGCTCTATTGTCTTTGCTAACATCGAAGCACATCAGATCACATCTAGCCTTTGACAACGGGTCCGACTGTAGTTTCGTGAACTTCCTCGACTTCGTTAAAACTATCGGAGTCAAGGACACGATAACTATTAGTCCAATTATCTTGTACATTCTGAATCCCATCTTCGTTTTCATAGACTTAAAACTCCTTGTCGGTTTAACATAGTTTGTCCTGCAAAAAATATTTTTCGATTTTATTCAATAGTAATAAAAGTTTATTGATCAATAAAGTTTTATGATGTAAATTGTAATTACAGTTCATGCGTCGTAGATAAATTATGCTTGAGTAAAATTTGAAACATGTTTGGTTAAAAAATGTTCCTTTGAAGATTTGAGATCAAGGAATAAAATTTGTCACTGAATTAAGATTCTTCATTGTGCATTTTCAGTAAGTATTTCATTATTTAATGTTGACAAGATTTTTTTCAACAAATAAACGATTTGCTAAGAGTGAGACAAATAAAATAAAAAAATGCCTCGCTAAACTGCGTCGATATCGATCTCATGTTTGTATTTCAGTTTGATACAATAAATTTTGTGTAAATGTTGTTTGATGATTTTGATAACACTAATTTTAGTCGTGGAAGGTGTGGTAACATTGTATGTTATGTATCTATGTATAATTTTATCTAGCCGTTATTTTCAGCCGATTCTGCATCTATTAGATCTAATTTATCCTAGTAGGTATGGACAGGGGTAAGAAAATACTCTGATGAGCGAAAGCGTACGTGAGTGTGACACAGTTTATTGCCTTATGCTTGACTTTGCTGGCGCTCTACCATGCCCCCAGAAACATTTTTCGTTAGATACCTAGGTAAAGAAAAATATTATGCGGAATATATTATTCAGCCCAAATTGTATGAATTGATTACAAATATACTTCCCATATGTAATAGGAAAAATACGTCTTACTTACTTACATCTTATTTTGTTATTATTACAGAGTTTTTTTAAATGTATACTCGTATGCGTCGCGTAATGGTTTTAGTTAACCGCAATCACACCTTGTAATATGTAGGTATACTCGTAGTAGATAATAAATAGGTGTACCAATTCATCCTAGATTTGAAGACTGCCAGATTGAATTAACTATAGCCTAAAAATGATCGCAGATGTTTATAATTAGAAGTACCTATGCGAGACAGATCATAATAAGAAGTAAATTAGTATATGGCCATTTCCTATACCTACGTTTCCATTTCCTTTACGTTCATACGTAAGTTATCCGGTCTGTTGATTTACTACCTAAATATCAATAGAATTCGTTTATTTCTTACAAAACGTTTTATTTATTAATATTTATTATTCTCATACATCGGTCACTTTGCGTGACTCATTTTTTCCATTCCATTTAAACACGCAACGATTGTTTATTTTGCGATCAAACTTTAATAACTTTGAAGTAAGGCAGGTCAGTATTACTGAATAATTTAAATAGAAAGACAGGAAATAACTTGTTTTTCATGTCATTAAAAACTATTTATTTCCTTTCTTTCTATTACACATTATAACATAAGGTTGGTTGGTTTAGTTAGAAATGTTTAAGTACAAAAAGTACCTATAAGTTATTTTTCAACACAGTTGCTCGTAAATTGAGTCTTATTGCACCGCATTTAAGCTCCTAATTCAGCTTATTACGCACAAGTGCCGTAATATTATTACCGCACGAGTGCGGTAATGTAAACTTTTTTTTAATCTCAGCAAATAGTTCAGTTATGTATAGGAACAAGGAATATTTTCGTGAATATTAAACTATATTAGGTTAAAGAAGATAAATAAACAGTTAATTTCGACAAAGTATTAATTTTTATCTGAAAAGTGACCATAATTTGCATATTTAAGACAATGATTAATTATTTTATTACTATTTTAATATTAGGCTGTTTAGCAGTCTTGTCAGTGCCTCGTCGCCCGCGTGCAAACTGCACAGCGCGCATGCGTGAGTGCTGCGCGCGGATTGGCGCGGACAAATGATGTCTGCCGCCATCTTTCACACTCACAGATTTTGTTGATTATTTCACCTTGTTATTAGTTTAAAAATTACTAGTTGAAATAATAAAGAAAAACTAAATGTAAATAGTGTCCGTCGTCGGAAATACTAAAATATGTTCGGGTAGGTTATGTCAGTAAGAAATCCAAGGTGTTGCCAAATGACAAAGAAAAGTTCTAAAGCCTCCAGTTAAGCAATGTTTGGCAACAAAGGTAAAGTAAAGTTTTTTTATACTTACTTATTAAGAATTTCTTTTTGTTTTTCCTCGCAAATGTGTTGAAAAACGTCGTATGAAACGCGTGTGCATTGATCATTACCACACTCGGCCCATTAACGCGCTCGCTCCGCTCGCGCGTACAATCATGCCTCGTGTGTAATGATCAACATAGCACACTTGTATCATAATGTACTATTTCCTACTCCAGTACTTTTATTTGACAGATAAATGGCCACCAACACCAATATAATGATACACAGAATATACTGGAGACAAGTCTATGCTCTATGGCCCGCAACTCTTCTATAATGTTAACATTATAGTTGTAACATTACAATGTAGTTTTTTTTTTA
This sequence comes from Pandemis heparana, assembly GCA_963854515.1. Lineage (NCBI taxonomy): Eukaryota > Metazoa > Arthropoda > Insecta > Lepidoptera > Tortricidae > Pandemis > Pandemis heparana. Next base: position 11,946,004 of record OY978015.1, on the reverse strand, counting down.
ATTTGTCCGTTCGGTTCGGACAGACTAAGGCCAAAAACCATTCAGGCGTTTAGGACAAAATACGGTGTTAGCAATTTAGAAAGCAAACAAAATAAAAAGTGTATTATACTTAAACAATGTTTCAATTTGACTGACTGACAAATTTGACACTTGACAAATGTTGATGGCTATTATTTTCGGGTAATTTGGTGGCTTTGAGCACGAATTTTGCATATTTTTTTTGGATCCAAGATGGCGGATGACATTTTGACACTTTTGACCAAAACTATTCATGGGTGTTGTTTTCGGGTACCTAATTTGGTGGATATTATCACGAATTTGGCACATTTTTTAGGATCCAAGATGGCGGATGTCATTTTGACACTTGACACAAAAATGGTGATTGGGTATCATTTTCGGGTAATTAGGTCGCTCTGAGCTCGAATTTGGCATTATTTATGATTTATTTAACAGTACATAGCCCAAGATCCAACAATGAACACCTTTCAAATACTGACGATGACGATGATGATGATAATTTTAATGAAGTCGTAGAAAAAGTACTGTATGCAACGTTGTATAAATAAGTCAAAAAATGCTCGTGGTGTCTCTCACACCACTCCACACCACACCACTCGCCTTTTTTGACCCCTCTTATACAACTGTTGCATAAAATACTAAAAATAATTGTAACCTAAATATAAACCTACATAATTTTATTGTGAAATTTTGTTTAATTAGCTATTATCTTTGATAAAGTAGCGGATATTTATTTTCATACTGTAGTCTAGTTTGCATAAGAATAGCGTCACAGTACGGTAGTAACGGTAAGCCATTATTCTCGAAGAAAAAAATCTTATATAATAATTACTATTACCTAATACCTTTAGGTAATGTGAATATAATCAGTTACCATTGCCGGTACAATAAATTAGGTAACTATTTAAGTTTAAAGGCATTTAAGCGTATTAATTAGGTTCTTATTTAAGTTTAAATACACGCTTGAGCGTAAATATACTTTTTGTGAAAAATTACAAGTTTCACTCTTTGATTAAGTAAAGCTTTTGTGCGAATGCACTATAAGTTACATCTATTTGTCTAACATCTATTAATACACATACACACAAATCACGTCTTTATCCCTTACGTGGTAGACAGAGCCTAAGGTAACAAGACCTACAGGCCACTTTTAGCAAGATTGTGGCATATTCCGAATTTTTCAAACACCTCTCGGTAGCCCAATTACCGCAAGACATGCAAAACTAAGGAATAAACAAAAATACCAACCAAAAAAAAACAATCCAAAAATCACTCCAAATCACGGACTCGAAAAACCAATCGGTCAATGAACTTTTGACAGCTGTGACAGTAAGCAGCTGCTGCGCCCGCGACGTGGTTACGACTGAGGCGCCCGCGCAGTCAGCGACTCGGTTCGTGCACCAACTTCATTAATACACAGCGGTGATGCTTTCCTGCATGGCGATGACGGAAGGCTTTTACTGGGCCCGCTTCCTAATTAAAAAACGCCGGTGGAGTTTATTGTTGAATTTAGTAAGCGGTTCGGTACAGGTTTATTAATTGCAATCACTTATGAAGTAAACCTTCCAATTATTTGTTAGCCATATAGCACACGTCAATACTCAAAATGTATTATTACACTAGCTTCTGCCCGCGACTTCGTCCGCGTAGAATTAGCAATTGACATGTCTATGGCTATCCCCCGGGAACTATGCTATTTTCCGGGATAAAAAGTAGCCTATGTTTTAATCTAGGGTACCAACTATCTTCGTTCCAAATTTTATCCAAATCGGTCTAGTCGCTTTAGCGTGAAGAAGGAACAAACATACACACTCACTCACTCACATCGTCACATCGTCACATCATCACATCGTCTTATTATAAATATTACTCGTATTTATAATATTAGTAGGATCCCAAAAAACTCATACTTAGGTACCGTAAAACGGGAGTAGGGACAGAATTGAAGTTCAAACCTCGATAAAAAATGTTTTCATACGTGGCAAGTTGATTTTCATAGATAAAAAAAGTTTCGGTGGTATGAATTTAAGTCTAATAATGAAAATCTGTCGTTTAGTTTCATACTTTAAGCAATAAACACTAAAACATAGGCAAATCCCAGCTCACCCCGTAGTGGGGTTAGAAAGGATAGGAACAAAAAAAAAAATAACGATAGCAAATTACCAGGAAAAAGGAGATATAATATGTTTAAAAAAATATAGCTTATCTAACTAGGTACTTCTAGAGCAAGCTAAGTCAGAAGTTTTAAGTAGCAAGTGAAAACATAAAATGTTAGTTCTATCCCTTATCCCCCGCAATCCCTTTTCACCCCGTTTTACCACAATATATATATAAGCTTGTGCTTATATGTACTGTGGTTTTACGGTGTTACTTAGAACTTGACTGTTACATAACCAATTGTGAAATACGTACAGCTGGCCTCTCAAGGGTTTGTAAATATTAAGAAAATAACAGAGTATTTTTTCTATCGTGAAACTAAATTATGACACTTTTACGCCCGAACTTACATGAGGTCCCAATCACTAAAAAAACATAATACATTAACGAGCAGGAAGTAACATGGTCACGTTTCATACAACTTTCTGCGTGACCCATTGTTTTCGGGGAGTAAAAAAAAATGTCAAATTTTTTTTTTCGCTGATTTTGGAAATGGTTTATTTCTGCTTAAGATCAAGAATACACTATCGTTTCTCATACAAGAAAAAAAAAGTGCCCCAATTTAACGTAGTAATTTTCGCTGTCAGTTTTGTTACTTCCATGCTACTTAAGTAGCATAAACAAGTCCTCAAAAGCCAATACAAACAAAGGAACCCTGGAAATTAACGGCGTCTTCCTGATAGCTCGCTGGCGACTCCTCAGCCACTGTCATTAAACTGTCTTATTCATGAAACGATAATTAAATGCACGAACGTGCTGTTTGGATGCAAGTCGTGTGGCTGATCACACAACGTTTTTGTTTTGGGTAACGCAGCTTTTCTATGCCCGGTTTTAGAATAGGGACTCCTCCATTCCCATGGGCATGACGTACAGTGGGATGGGAGTCAAATTATGTTGCATCACCTTACGCGGTCTATCCTGGCGACCCCCCGGTGCGTGCCACTGCCTCTGGTGCCAAAACATATCTAACTAATATTATAAATGCGAAAGTATGGATGGATGGATGGATGGATGGATGGATGGGTGTTTGTTTGTTACTCAATCACGCCAGAACGGCCCAACGGATCTGGATGAAATTCGGCACATAGATAGAGAAAAGTCTGGAATAGCACATAGGCTACTTTTTATCCCGGAAAATTGCTTAGTTCCCGCGGGATAGCGATAAACCCTTTATATTTGTAGTTTCACCACGTCCGTCTGCTCTATAAGTTAACGAGTAGCCTATTTAGACATGCAAGAATTGCATGCAAGTTTCATTACATTGCGGGTAGCCGGGGTAACTCGAATTCAACCGATCTGTCAAACTTTGCAATGTGACTATGATGGCATACAATTCTGGCATGTGTCTAAATGGGCCTCTATACGCCAAAACTTAACAGATTATGAGTATTTTGTATCATTTAGTACGGAACACTATAAAGCGCGTGGCTCGACAGACGACACTCAAAAGTTAAAGGATTAGACTAGATTTTAGAGTGAAAGTTATCGTTATGGCTGCGAAGTTTATATACCTAAGAACTAGAAGTACTTTTTTACCATCCACTAGAGAAATGCATTGTTTATAACAATAACAAACACTTCTCATCACGTTCCTACGATTACGTGCCAGTAAAAAATCCATTGGACATAAGTAACTACAACGATTGATCTACAACGCAATCTACTTATATCATAACAAAAGGGTCCAACAACCAGTAGAAAGTTTACTTACAATTGACCCCTGGTCATCTCTGTTAGATCCTCGTGATTGCTTGCGCCTTACCCGTAAGTAATTCTTAAGTTATTGGAGCTAGAGTTCATAAAAGTACTTTTACCCACCATTAAAGAGTGCATCGTTTAAAAACATTAATTAAGCTTAAGGGCATCCGGTCCATGCCTCAGGAGCAATCAAGCGGTCGTTCCTCTTCTTTGTGACGATGCAGTCCGCCATTTTGTTTTTATTTTTAGACGAGAAAACATTTAATTAGACGAATTAATTGAGCGCGTTTCGGCGAAAGGTTGTGATACGAATACGGGGACAAGTTAGGCTTGTACGCTTGTAAGTTTTGGTCCCTTCGAACGTCTCTAGAACTCTAGAACGTGTTAAATACTATGATACTATATTTTGTTACCGTAACTAGTTTCTCCATAGTAGGTAATTGAGATGTTTGCGCTAACGCGTTTGAGACGTTTTTATACCCACGACGGAACGGAGAAGGTAAAGTGCGTTTAATTTTAATTTTGGCTGGATTTGATTTGAATTGTGTCATTTTGTCATTTAAAAAAAGATGTATGTATCATAACGTAAGTATATCTGCCTAATTAAATTAACTTAGAGTACCCAATGACCCAAAAAAAGTATGAATAGGGCTATGCGGAAGCTTTTAAAGCTTTAGCAGGTTTTACTCAAAAGCTTTTAATACATTTTGCTCAGAAACCATTTAATACTGCTGGTGCTTTCTGGGTGGCATTTTTTGCTGCACAGCCTTATCTTAAATAAAGTGATAGATCATGTTTATGTGCCGCAGTGACGTGATGGCATCATGCTATTGTGACTTTTATCTCTATTTGAAGTTCCATAATAAATAAAAAATAACAAGAATCTTCTATTAGGTAGGTATATGTCTTGCCTTTCGTGGTACAGCGTAAACAATAATCGATTTCAAATGTGAGTAAAATTATGTCGATAAAGACGTGACTGTCAATTCGAAAGTTCACTTTAGCGACACATTCATTTGTTTTCATTTAGAATGACCGTTTCATTTTAAATTTCATTTTGAAGGATTTTTATTACAACTTCTTTGGATAGGCCACTTATTTGGCCGACTGTATAGGAAGTGTCATAAGAAATGGCAAAGCGAAGCAATTGACGGACTACGCATAAAAAAGTGGCAATATTATATGAACGGATATATGCTTCATATTAATAGAAATTAGTTATTAATAAATTAACGTAACTTTAATTCAATTAACTAGACCGACAAGTATCAGGCCGCGTGCAATATGATACGAATATATTCGTCACGGTTTGGAGACTGGAGAAGGCGAACCGGTCAGACGATCTACATAGTCAAGTGTTTCATGGAATACCTAATAGTGATAACTATGCCTTATAAATTCAAGCAGTATAGTACTGATTGTGTTTGTGTTCGTCCAAGATGTCCGATAGCTTCTAATTTATAGTAGACACGTTGTGTCGCCGATCATCGCCGATCGTGTCGAAAAAATGAACTTCATTTGTTATGTTCATTTGATTACTAGGTATATAGTGCATTGGGCTAAGTCACGGCTAAGTTGAAAAGCGGGGTAAGATAAAAAACCGTCCTTAAGTCCCGGAGTTACGGGCGCTGTTTTATCTTACCCCGCTTTTCAACTAACACCAACGCACATAAGTAATCATTATTTTCGTCTAGTTTTTTTTTTAAATTGTTTTAACAGCCTGCTCGGGGGGGCGAGTGTAAGATGGAATACGTTCGCATCAAATGAAACACCTTAATATTTACAATATCTTTATCAAACCTTTACAAACTAAATATTTAAATTAATTGTACTCTTTACAACAATATTGTTGCTAAACCGTTTACACTTACTCTTGTACTAAAATCGTATTTTTAAGATTTCTATACTCAATACTAAAAGGCTATAAACGTATACAATAATTTTAAAGTCCTACTTAAACTATCCAAACTGAGTTAGTCATCGGTATTTATCAGTACACGTCTAAGCCTTGGCAGTAGTGGCTTCGGCGGTAGTACTACCGGCCGCTGCCGTGGAGCCAGCAGCAGTGGTGGCAGGAGCAGCGGTGGTCGTGGCAGCAGCAGCCGTCGTCGCTTTGGCTGGAGCTGGCCACGGATTGAAGTTCATCAGCCAGGACATGCCGGTGTTCATCATGGTCAGGTTCATACCGTTAGAGGGTGCTGGAAGGACGACATTGGGATGTCAGTAGAATAAAATCACTACATAGTATAAAATAAAGTCTGTTTTCGCTGATGTTTAAAAGTAGGTACGCAACGGATTTTGATGCGGTTTTTTTAATAGATAGAGTGATTCAAGAGGAAGGTTTATAATATAGTAGAGAAACACTGATTGAACGAACCCGGGGCGGGTCGCTAGTCAATAATATAGGCGAATCATCGACACCAATTGCCTTCGATCCAAATTATAAGGATCTCGCATCCACAGACTGCTTTCAGACCAGCATGCACGGCAGCATTTAAATAAGTACCTAATTCGTGCATAGGTATACACTGACTAGCAAAAGTAAAGGGTTGCCTTACTTACAAAGTTCTATGAAAAGTTACCCGTTTTTTTGGTCGTGCGTATACTTACGTATCACAATACTGAACGGTGGTTGCGTTCCGGGTGCTGCTGTCGTCGCCTTACTCTTCACTGGTTTCTTGGTCTCACAGAAACCACAGGGGTTTAAGAATGAATCCCAAATGTCTTCGGAGCTCGACGACGACGAGTCGTAATCATCGTCGTCGTCGTCGTCGCAAAACATGTCGCACCAAATTTTGGTCCCGAAAATTGGCTGTGAACGGAAACAAAACGATATTTTAAGTTGATTAGCTTCGAAATTAACAGATTTAAAGCATTCACGGTTGATAACGTCAGACAAATTATTAACAGCATAGTGACTAGGTAGGATAGAAAAAAGTATGCTTAGTTGGTTTGGTCACGTAGAGAGGATAGATGAAAGAAGGTTAACTAACTATATGGGGTGTGAATGAGCGCGTTGAGAACTTGGGAGGGTAAGGTCTAGACGGACGTTCCGTGACCAATTTAGGGACGTTTTGAAAAAAGGTCAGGTCGTGAGTACTAGAAACCGTCGAGCATGTATGAAGAGATTGATGAATATGGATGAAGCGAAAGAGGTGTGTCAGGATCAGGATCGTAGCAAGTGGAACCAAGTAGTCTCTGCTTACACCTGTGGGAAAGAGGCGTGACGGTATGTATTGTATGAGATCTACTCGTGATCATGATGCATGTAACGGCGTCGGAATATCGCGAGCTCGTCAAAGGTAATCGCGGTCTATTTATATCCCCGTGCTAGTAAAATGTCCAATTGGGAATATGCATTTTTTTATGGCCTTCATTAAAAGCTCATTCATTCAACAATATAAAAAAATATGTTTCAAATAACTATAAAAATAGCCGAGATATAAGATAAAGATAAAAGCTCTTTTGGGCTCTGCTAACTTATTAATCTTTTGTCCTTATCTGTCACTTTGACATTTACCTTTCACAGATAAGGACAAACGATTACTAAGTTAGCAGAGGCCTATAGAGCGTTTATGAATAAGGGGAAAGATATTTTATTGTTCGACATAATTCGAGTAGTATAAAGTAAACAGTAATGTTGCAGAGAAAAAAATAGTCTTGCATGTTGTGCCTTGCGGCGTATAAGCTATCAAAGATTTGTCTCTTTCTAGAAAAACGGAATTTTAATATGAAGTTTGATTTCAACAAAATTTGCACCGTTATGTTTTGTGGGCGAAAAATCGATTTATTTACCTACTTGTAGCTAGGCCTCACATTTGTGAAAAAGAGCTTTGTCGATGTCACCTACTAAACTTAACTGAACCAAAATTACCTAAATGCCGTCAGGCGATGACAAAAGTCTCCAGGGCATTATTTTAAATATCGTTGAGCTACTGGGACTTGCGAAATTTCGTATCCAAATACAATGTACAGTCGAGAGCATAAATTCCTCCAGTGAATACTAATACAACTCAAAAAGTGCAACTTTACAGGAGACCGATTTTACTTTTGAAATAATACACTTCAGTATTAAAAGTATACAAACGAATTCGAACCTTATAAAAAATAAGTAAAATCTATCTTTCTGTAGATATAACTTTGATTAAAAAAAACATTGACACAATTTTTTCTCCGTTGTTTTAAGAGCTACCGGTGCACATGTCGAATAGACCAAAAAATAGGTAATTTTTTTCTGAATCGAATGGTGTAAGAAACGCAGTTCTCAAATTGTATTAGTATCTATTCTATTCACTGGAGGCACTGAAATATCTATACAGCCATGTCAAATAAATGTGTCACCGATTTTATTGTTTACGGCATAAAGGTGTATAGGTGTTTTTGATGTCTTGGTAAGGTAGGTAGGTATAACATAAATATCCTTGACTGTACAATCAAGTAAGGACACAAAACTCTTTCCACAATAAAACGCAAACAGCTGCAATTTATCCCGAAGCAGTGGAAATATTTGCTTGTTTAACTCAAAATATTTCAGCATAATGAAGTTTCTTTTGAACTGCTATTGTTTCATTGTTCCGTTAATTAGTTTTAGAAAATTAGACACAAAGCTGTTGAGAAGGTCGCCGTCTCGTTTATTATGGCTGTACATTTTATAAATACCTAAGTCATTATTATAATTACAGTGATAATAAAAAGGAACTTTTACCATGGGTATAATTTATATAGGTACCCCTATTTAGGTTAAGTTTGTACTATAACTTTCTGCTTAATGTTAATACCTATGCTAGCAGAAAATAAAGTGTTTTACTTTATTGAATCAGGCGTTACTTCGCGGAGGCGGAGGAAAAACAAAATGTTTGGAATAAAAAACAAAATCGGTTGTTTTAAAAGAGGAAACAGGAGACTACGAAAGGCCGTTTTCATCAGTTTTCTAAAGATATTCTCATTTTGAGCTGCAGTTCTGTTATCCGTTACTTGCTCTCCGGAGTGATTACATACAGGGAACTTTATTAAAATACCTACTTATTATTTCTTCTTTCTCGATGACTAGGTTTCGCTTTAATTATGTAAGTAGGTAGTTATTAACAATGCCAAAATTCTATAACTCGACATTGCATCGATTGAATCTTGAAAACTACGCAACGGATTTTGATAGATAGAGTGAATCAAGAGGAAGGTTTATATGTATTATGTATAATACATGCATAATATACCGTGCGAAGCCGGGGCGGGTCGCTATTTCATAATATTAGTTAGATTTATGCAAGTAAAGCATGAACTATCCCGAAAAGTATGTAAAACTACGCATGCCTTTTTAACTTTATTACATGGTATTGTTTTGCTGTCATGTCACATACCAAAGCTATGCTTGGGTGATTTGACTGGCGAATTGCACGCAAAAATATCTTTGAAACTCGTATATTATTAGAAGAATAATTAGAAGGTGACACTTAATTAGCAGTTATGCAACGCAATGTTCGGCAAAAGCGTGTGTTATGGTCATAAATGAAGATTTATTTGGTACCTACCTATTCAATAACTTGTTTTCAGATATATTATCCTGTCACAAACTCGTCATGTTCAACATCTATTATCTGCTAATTCGTAAACTTTATTTTATTTATTTAAGCCTTTTTATTCCGAATTCGCTATAATTTCAGTAAGTACATGTTGTTGTTATTGTCGTTTATTTATTAAATTGTCGCGTAATTCGGCGTGCCTCATGGCATAGGCCTCCTCCGTGTATTGGAGGGTTTGGGCTATAGTTCCCACGCGCGCCCAGTGCGGATTGGGAACTTAACACACACCATTGAATTTCTTCGCAGATGTGTGCAGGTTTCCTCACGATGTTTTCCTTCACCGAAAAGCTCATGGCAAATTACAAATGTAATTTTCGCACATAAATTCCGAAAAACTCAGAGGTGCGAGCCCGGGATTTGAACCCACGACGCTCTGCTTGAGAGGCCACAAGTCAAACCACTAGGCTGCCACGGCTTTCGTAAACTTATATAACATTAAATAAAAAAAACCCCACACATTAAACGAGTAATGAACTAAAAAAACTACTTAATTCAATTTGTACCAAAAATGCTTTTCACACCTCTCATTCAGAAAAGTAAGTTTTGCTCCCTGTCGAGAGGGATCAAAGTGCAACTTTTCTGTTCAAGGCTTTTCTAAGTGTTTTTTGAAAATGCAATTTTTTTGAAGTTGATAATTGTAAAACCACGCCATTTTCTATTCTGGTAGCTCTGTAATTATATTAAGAATTCTTTTTTCAAGTTTTTAAATGTTCGGTGTGAAAAGTTGTATGAGCCACTCGGGAGCAAAATTATTGAATCCCTCACTACGCTCTGGATTCAATGTAGCGCCCTCGCCGTAAATACATCATTTTGCTCCCTTGTGACACAAATAACTCTGGAAAAGAGCTGATATTCTTAAAACTGCTGGACCGATTTTTACTAAACATGCCTAAGAACTACCGCAAGGAAACTGGATTTCGAGTGAAAAAAACCGCCGAGATCGGTCTATGCTTAAGGCGCTGTCAACAGCAAATGACCTTGAGCAGCGCCACTCTTCACACATACGGTTCGCGTGCCTGTGAGTGAAAGAGAAGAAACTATTCCGGCAGCTTGGCGCGCGTCTAAAATCTTGCAAATAAGACACAAATAAGAAAAAATAAAAAAAAGTATGGATTATTTGTGAAATATGACTCAGGTAGGTATGAATATGTTGACTTCATGTTTTTAATTGCAGACCCATACGTCGAAAAAATAAAGACATAGAACCGTTTAATGATGATTTTAAGACCAATCTTTGCAATTATTTTCTATCGAGCCGATTTTGTTCAATTATGTATCGAGTCCGTCTAGCGTGTTTGAAATATGATGAAAATTAACATTATATTTTTTTGTATTTTTTTTGTGTGTAGTTTTTCTTAAAAAAGTGCTTAAATAACATCAATTTCAAAAAAATTAGGTGTTGTCAGCCTCTTAAGAGCTATTATGATGCCACAGACAGACATACACACACAGAGAGACAGAGAGAGAGATCTTGAGATTAAGCTAGATTAGTTTGAAAACTTTTTCTTAAATTATATCTATGCAAATATTTATAACAAGATTAAATTAAATATTTTATAAAATATTTGTTTGTACTCGTAACGCAATAAACTCAAAACCTACTAAGTATACCTACCGATATTCAAAATTATTGAAATTATATTTTTATCTCGGACATTTGTATTAATCAATCGTTTTTTTAAGTTTCATGTTTTTATTTGTACATAAATGCTTAGTGATCTGTAAATCGTGATGTTTTATGTGCAATAAAAGTATTAGTTGGAAGTTTTATTTTCAATATTAAAATGCGACATCATCCCTGAGTAGGTACCATAGACTAAGTATATATATGACATTCAGCCATTCAATGCTGCACAAACGAAATTGTCGGCAAGAGCTAATTTTCAGAAAATAGAGGTTTGCCAAAATAAGAGTTTGTGAAGTGATTCATGAAACGTTTTTTGTGAAATAAAGTAAAATCTACAAACCTGCGCCGCCATCATTTTCGCACTCACTAATACAGCCAACAAAACACACAGACGCGTAGCACCCATGTTTGTGTTGTCATGAAAAACACCTAAACGTACCCCCGCCATATTTATAACCGACGCTTTGCGTAAGATACCTGAAAAACCGCTCGGTGACCAAAGAATGTGCACTGTTGAGAAGCGCATAGGCAAATATAGGCAACTAATGTCATCTTTTTTACGGTATGCTCCGACTGTTAATATTAGAAACTAAGGCCGGCCGCACAAATTCCGAATTTTCATACGGTTTCCGTACGGAATGACGTCAGTGAACGGGACATCGCTATATAACGGAACGGGACAGGGCTACGAATTGACGTCATTCCGTACGGAAACTGTATGAAAATTCCGTATATATGTGGCCGGCCTAATTACTGTTTGGCACTTAGTTCACGTTTTCTCGAAACTCTATCGCCAAGTAGTGCTTTGACTGCTGTCCTGAGGATCAATTGTTAAAATACTAGTAGAATATGACATAAATCTACGTAGGTACCACGTATTGCAGTATTATTTCTAACTATAGTGTAGTTCTTGAGTGGCGACCGCGATCCGGAAGACGTAGTGTTGGCAGGCCTCCCATTAGGTGGACTGACAACATCGTAAAAGTTGCGGGAAACCGCGGTGGATGCAGTTGGCGACTTGTCGTTCATTGTGGTGTGCTAAGGGGGAGGCCTTTGTTCAGCAGTGGACGTCTTCAGGCTGATGATGATGATGATGATAGTGTACTTTACTGCTCTTGTTATTCAACTCGTCTAATTTGGTGTATAATATAAAAAGTGTGTAATATTAAGCTTAAAAGGGGGTTCCAATCAATAAAATAGTTGTGTAATTGTTTTATGAAATAAATCATTTTTCATTTTCATTATTATTACTTTGCTTTTGCTTACAACAGGATTTTCTGTTATTCATGCTATAGCTTCGGTAATCCGCAGTTTTTAGAGACATTTATTAGTTCGTAGATATTTAAATAATACTGGGCCGAGTATTATAGAATGAATGTGGATCTATCTTTAAGATATACACAACAGAACGAAATAATAACTATCGAAATTAGTTTACAGCCGGTGCAGATATCAACCTGACATCGATAAATTGAGAAACTCTTATTCTTGAATTCAGTTAACAGCGAGCAATTCCATACAAGAATAGTAGCGCATTCACTTAAATCTTATTAATGACTAGCGACCCGCCCTGGCTTCGCACGGTATATTGTGCATAATCCTTCCTCTTGAATCACTCTATCCATTAAAAAAAAACTGCATCAAAATCCGTTGCGTAGTTTTAAAGATTTAAGCATACATAGGGACATAGGGACATGGGGACTGAGAAAGCGACTTTGTTTTATACTATGTAGTGATGTTGGTTTACTAAAAAAGATTAACAAGTGCTTAACTGTTTATTAAAGTGTATCATCTTCTTATATTTTTTATTCTTTGCCATCGCCTTCGAGGGATTGTGAAAATTGTAAATTTATTGGCGCTATACAAAGATGTTGTACACCAACGACTGATTTGATTATGCCCGGTTATTGTCGTCTAAAGTTGTTTGGACACGGTCAAGTTTGAATGTCATAACAATCGCATGTGTGCCGTCTGGGGTTACCAGAGCAAATGATGCGATTTTCCAACAAAGTTTAACTTTTCGTCAAATTATTGCTGACATTTCGCTTGTCAATCCATGGTATTAGAAGACTTCGACTAAGTAATTCCAAGCAGCCTATTTTGTATTCTGTAATTTACATGAAATTAATAATAATAAATGCTTTTTGTTTGTGATGGCAAAATATCCTGATGTTTCTGCTATATAGGTAATCATGCAATCAACTTTAGTAAATGCACAGTAGGTAGTCTACTTACTGGGACGATATTATGAGAGTTTGAAAATACGACGAAACGATTCAAGAAAAGGCAGGTTCTGCCCCGCCTTCTATTCTTTTCATCTTGCGGAGGCACGTCAGTGCAGATTATGTAATTTTATGAGTGTGATACACGTTGAAATTATATGGCTAAAAATAATGTTTATTTAAAAAGGATATATATTTTTTTACTATTATGTTTGGGTTGCTGAATTTTTACCTTTGTTGTAATGTAGAGCCATGCCATTCAAAACTTAGGGTAAAAAATTGTGACATGTTAGGAAAAATAGGTAGCCTGGCAATACTGGTCGAACGTGCCTATGCTTTGTGTTTGCAGACGGTACCTCTGTAGCATACTAATAACGACAAAGAACAATGTTCGTGCCCTATCGATTCTTTGAAAGCTGAACGCGTATAGGCATATTCTAATGCCACAAGTCTGCCGACACAAGGTCGCTGAGAAGGTTTGAATGAACCTTGCTCGAGTGACCTTCTTAAATGCACAAAGATTATTATAACAACACTAGCTTCTGCCCGCGACTTCGTCCGCGTAGAATTAGCAATTGCTATGTTTATCGCTAACCCGCGGGAACTATACAATTTATCGGGATAAAAAGTAGCCTATGTTTTAATCTAGGGTACCAGCTATCTTCGTTCCAAATTTTATCCAAATCCGTCCAGTTGTTTTAGCGTGAAGAAGGAACAAACATACACACTCACTCACATCGTCACATCGACACTCACAAACTTTCGCATTTATAATATTAGTAGGATTAGTAAGATTTGTTTGGGCACATCTCAACCCCAGGCTACAAAGAAAAATAGCGTTACTGCATTTAAAGCATTGCAACACATGCTGCATATAGAGTAGATTCTGGTGTTTTTTTGCCACACCACATAGTTAATCCATAAGCCAAGACATCCTGACAAGGAAGTAGCGGTGGATCGGACACGAGCTTCGAGGGTCGAACGAACTAGAAAGCGAAGAGCAAAATCACATTATTTGTGAGTGATATAGGCTATATATAATTCTGCGCGAACGAAGTCTCAGGCAACAAACTATTTGTAAACATAATATATTGTCAAATAAAAAACACAAGTTTTATCCTAATCATCGTGTAATCAAATCTTGAGTAAAAATAGTGACTCTATAAACATTAAACAACGATTTTACATTTGAACGAAGCTATACTGTTCTCGAGAGAAATGATAGCGGGTCAGATTTCACACTACTTACTAAAGACCGACCGCTTAACTGAGTCCTCGCCCGCGCGGCACAGGGACGCGGGGTAGGACGACAAAGGGGGCCGAGAGCGGTGCGGGCGGGTAGTGCCTGCCGCCCGCACCTCTCTCGGCCCCTTTGTCGTCCCACCCCACGCTCCTGCACCGCGCCGGCGATGACTCGTTTAAGCGTTCGGACTATATACCTTACCCTTACAATAAATTTTGCTAAGCATTGGAGCAACCAATTTTAAACTATTGATGAGTTACGCCACTGGAAATTAAGCAAGCATCGATTTAATTAGTTCAAGTTACTTCTTGTTAATATTGCAATATAAAGAAAACGTTCAGTAGGTATCCATGTGACGTCAGAGCTAGCAGTTCGAATGTTTCTTTCTAATGTTATCACGTAAAACTATCGTTCGTAGACCGACTTGGCAGACCATCGGTTTTTATTAGTCTATTTTGGGGTCTCACTGCTAGCTCTAGATCAACTGAACCTCCATAATTCCTGGTCCGGCGCAATTCCAGGCCGCATAGGTATACGCATTCTAATCGCTCCATCAGCTCCTTCTTGGTCTGCCGCGACGTCGCAGGCCATTCTCTGGCACCCACCAAGTGAATACTGGTTCTTTATTTAGTTACTCTAAATTTACAAAAAAGAAAAACAATTGAATGAAAGTGTATATAGCCCGACCCGCTTTCATTACCCTAACCAGGGATCACCAACTTTCATAATGGGTCATTAAAAAATTCATAAGTCTTTCGCGGTCTTTTTGACATATATTTAGCAATCCTGATTAAATATTTGGTGACTCCTGCCCTAAACTACACTGACGAGGAAAAATATCGGGTCATTTTTCATATTCTTCTTCCTGAAAAGTTCTAGTAGGTTCTATGAAAAGTGACCCGTTATTTTTGCTCTTGAGTATAATAATATAATGCAGTTATTGGCCACCGTCGATGTTGTAACTGATGCCGGGTTTCTGCGGAACTTTGCTGTCAACTTCCACAAGGACTGGGGTGTAGTCCACGCGGGCAGGTTTGTCTTTACAGTTGTCATGGGGGATGGGGAAGACGTATTTCATGTCGATGTCGTATCTGGGAATCAAAAGTGAATAAATTAGAAACAATACGTTCAGCTACACTACAGCTCTCTCTCTAATCTGAGAGAAGGCATGTGCTCAGCAGTAGGACCTTTATAGGCTGGAGATGATGGTGATGAACCTTTTTGATTGTTTTCCTTCCTTGATGTAAAAGAATCGGAAATAAACTTTCTTATCACAAAAAAATATGCTTCTAACTTTAACTGTATTATAAAGAGTTCATTAGTGAATAACCTAAACCTAAAATTGATCTTTTAGTTACAGATCTTACTTACAAAAGTTTACTCACAAAAGCGCTCCTTCATAACAAATCATCGATGTACATCAGTGCTGTAAAGCTTGTGCTCACAAGTTGTCTTAGTGTGCGTGACTATAATCAACGATACCGACAGCGATTAAGGACGCGTACATGTTACGCACACAACGAAGTTACACATGTCCTACGGTTACTTAAGGTGGGGCGTATTTTCGTGAGTACGTAGTATATAGGTAAGTTTTATACAACGTTACGAACCTCGGCAGCTTGTCTCGAAGATATGCCATAACGTTCTTTGGTAGGGTAGTCTTGCGGGACAAGACGAAGGCGCTCAAGTACCGGGCGCCTTCCCTCTGCTCGGCACAATGCAGCAGCAAGGCCCAAGTCTTGTATTCTGTGTCGAGTACATACGTGTTGTAGACGCCATCATCTGAAATGGAATTGATTTCTTAATGTTCTTAGAATTTGAAATCAATATTAAATCTTAAGTAATATTTACAGAGGAATCAACCAATTGGTAATGTTAAAACCGCCATTACGGACTGTTTTTTAATGATATTAGATCGATGAGAGATGACAAGTAACATATTCGATAACTCTGGGACATGAGCGTGATTCTTAAGATTTTCGCCGTTCCCTCTATGGGCTTTTACGATCTGCGTGGGAACAAAAGCAACTGCGTCATTACATGTTTTTTCTTTGCTCTCAAACCCGCCATAAAAGAAACCCTAAAAAGCTGAATTCTTTATGGCCGTGGCCGTAGCCTTCTAGTGTCCAAAGACCCCTTTTTGACCTCTTGGTAAACTTTAAAATAGGGGATCACTATCGCTATCATTATTATTATGATCAAGAGGTAACCCTCCACTTTAGAATAAAAAGTTTGCTCAAAAACTTTAACCTAGGTTATTGTTAGGTTCATCAGTCAATGACATAACACAGCGAGGCAAAAACTAGGTCATTTGCTCCCTAATTATCAAATCTTTACCAAGAAATTAGTCTGTTGAGGAAAATCGTTTGACGATCTTGATTCTCCGAACCTCCAAAGATTTTGTACATTATTTTATTATGGATATGAGTATAAATGAACTGAGGATATTCCGAATACAAATAAGTTCTTTGAAAAGTGATCTGTTATTTTTGCCTCTAAGTGTAGGTTTGATGAGAATCTACCAACAATGAACTTTTTTACTAAATTTCAAAATATACAGTGGCTTACTGTAGTCTATTATGACTGCTATTCAAGTAACAAAAATAAAACAAAGTAAAAAAAAATACCGCGGCGATTACACTCAATCTTAATTATGTGTCTTAATTTATGACAAATTAATGAAGTGGTCGCTATTATTTTGTTTATGGTTAGATGAACTATTATTTTGTTTATGGTTAGAATGAAATACTAATTCAATAGCAGAAAGTACACATCTGGTTTAAATCGTGTTAACTTTTATGTTGCTGTGCTATTGACATTGATGTCAGTTATAGATAGTAGCTGCAAATATGTTCATGAAAGTCATGCTACAATAGATACGCTAATACTTGGTTACGGAGTTAAAAACAATAAATAGTAAGAACTATTAACAACGTTTGGAAAAACTAAGTGAAAGTATGCGGTTTATGCCAATTGCATGCTAACTGCACGCGGAAATTGATAAAACACATACACAGACTATAATTTTCATGCCGGAGATGATTGACATTTCACATATTTCCTGTTTTTAACCCCCAACGTAAAAAGAGGGGTGTTATAAGTTTGATGTTGATGTCTTTTTCTCTCTCTGTGTGTCTCTTTGTCTGTAGCATCGTTGCTATCAAACGGGTGGGCCGATTTGAATGTGGTTTTTTAATAAAAGCCAGTTTCCTTGCGGTGGTTCTTAGCGATGTATGATAAAAATCGGTTTTGCAGATTGAGGAGTATCAGTTTTTTTTCCTAATTAATGTTAGGTATAAAATTGTAATTTTTTTATTTCTGTTTGATTACTTACTCGATGAATGCGTGGGGGTTTTATATTTTTTAAATTTAATGTTCCCCGCTCTATTTCTAGTATTTACTTGTCTTGTAACTCCTGGACTAAAAATGAATACGGGCCGAGATGGAAATGATGGAGATTATTGATGGAGGCAATTATGCGTTCATAAACGTTGCGTTGATTTCTCGTGGTGTTAAAAAACTTAGGGGGTGAAAGTCCAAACTTCTGAAGACATTCGGCTTCGGTTCCTCTCCCCTCATCTTTTACCGTTTGACAGAAAGGGATGTTTATGCTATTGCGGTTTCCAGACTATTAACAAGGGCCTCTGGTCACTATCTTCTGCTTCAAGGGTTCTGCTTCACAGGTCTTAACTTATGCTAAAGGAAACATAAGTTAGGAACGTACAAGTGCTCTCAGCATGCGTCCAGTGCGCAGGTTGGTTGAGGTCTATGCGCCAGGTGATGTTGCCAAAGAGGTTTTCTCCTTCAGGGTCGTCTGCGAAACGGTACGTGAAGTTCATCGTCACCCCCGGCGTCCATTCCACTGAGCCATCTATAAATAAATCATTTGTTAGCTTGAGTTCGTATACAATGATTTGTACATGGATGACATTATTGTTATATTTTCATCTATTTTCATGTTTGATTGAATCATTAGAATAGAATAGAATAGTCATTTATTTGTGATACACAGGTGACATACATTGGATCGTACAATAAAATAAAATAAAGTGGTCTGCGATCAACCGTGAAGGTGTACAATTGTCAACTTAAAAGTTAAAACTAAAACCATACCCAATACAAAAGTCCACAAAATTATACAAATTAGTTAGCAAACTAAGACTAGTTTGTATAGACATTATTGTTATATTTACGTTTGATTGAATCATTAGTTAGCAAACTTAGACTAGTTTGTATAGAATGATTTGTACATGGATGACATTATTGTTATATTTACATGTTTCATGAATGCAAAGGTCCCTTAAAATTGTTCTGGAATATTTCAATGGGTGGCTGAGGTAGTATGATGGAACGCTCTTAAAAAGTTTTCCTATCGTAATTTTGGATTCAAAATTATGCCACTCCATTGACGCGGTAAATTTTGAGTATATTAGTCAACCATATTACGTAATTAAAAAAGATCTTGTGAAAATTCATAGGGGTATTTAGTCAACCTAACCCAATCACCTGCCAGCTGCTGTTGCCGTTGTCCAGACAAATTTTAAGATATAATGTACCCCTACAATGACTGTGCGAATTTTCGAGAGTTTTTTTACCGGCTGCTTGTACGTGGTCGTCCTGAGCGAAGACGGACCTCATACAGCTGTAGGAAAGGGCTTCCTCGGCACTCGCGTAGTACTCTACCACAAACCAACTGCCTAGCATCTGGAAACAACGTAATTTATAAACTTTTTAATAGCACATACTTTTAAATATCTTAACTGCACGTCAAGAAACTGGCAATGTGTTACGGGATGGGGGTAATAAAGATCAGATTAGAAATACAGCAACATTCAGGAATGATGGCTGGAGTGATCGTTTCAATTGTTTTTGGCGTCTCCTTTATTTCTTTTAATAACATTTTAAAACGTATAAAATACAAAGTTTTTGACCCAATTTTTGAGAGCAAATCACTCGAAAGTACCATTCGAAACTGGAAAATATTAGAACTCTATTGCTACAAAACTACGTTTAAAATCGACTCCTACAGTGTATTATTATTGTGTTGAGAACAACGGTATCAAAAATTTTCGGGACCTTTCTGCGCATTTTACGATTCTTTGCTCACACACGTCGGGGGCCTCGGGGCTCCTGTTACCTGGGGGGCTTTCTATCATTGATACGCCTGATACGGCGGTAACTCAGAAGCGCCTACAGTAAATAAGCGTCGAAGATGTTTCAGAATCAATTGCCTTCTTTCGCTTGACAGGCGCTTAATTAATAAGTAAAGGCCCATTTAGAGTATTTAGACATAATTATGCAAGAATTGTATGCCATTATAGTTACATTGCGAAGTTTGACAGATCGGCTGAAGTTTTCGTAACGGAGTTTTCGTAAAAGTTACAAGAGTACAAAACTTGACCTTCACATATAATAATTTAGTCTAAAGCTACAGATAAATCTTCAAGCATAAAATGAATAATGGGCTTGAAAGGGAAATTACATTAATTCACCGAGAAGCAAATTCATTAGCCGTGTAGTAACAAAAAATAGGTATGTTGGCGAAACCCGTGGTTGGGGAACGTCTGTGAATGGATGGTAGTCCCGAGTTTCCCCGAACTATTTCGCGTTGCCAAAGACTAAATTAAATGTATGCTGGGCTGATTGCCAAACTTCACAAGTAGCAAGTAGGTGACGTAGCTTAAAGAAGAACAAACTAAAGTCGGAAAGTTAAATAATTCCTACAAATTTGTTATAATCGAAAAAAAACGTTTATTTATAACAAAACTAGGTAAGGTAAGTACTGCTATTTGAACGAAATATAATATTTACGAATTATAATTATTATTTTATTTCGGCCTTCCTACTGGGATCACATCACAGCTACCTACTCATTTAAAGCACATTATTTTTTAAAAAACGGGGGATTCAGCTATTTCCCAAATTTTTCAAGGTTTTCCTCGGTTCCAAGCTTTTACATCTATTTTTTAATACGCCTAGCTAATTACTCTTAAGCACATGTGTAGTATTTATTGTTATGAGTTTTTCGAAAATGTAGCGTGTCAAAGAATGAGCGCTGAATATAATTATGTTAATAACTACACTACGATTAAGACATCCGCTTTGAAGAATCACCACCTGCAGTTTAATTATCCAATATACAAGTATTGAATGGAAAGTTACGAATAAATGGAATATGATTAATTTGTTTTAAATGCATAATGATGTGGGAAACAGGAACAACTGCAACGTCAAATATAATTGATAATGTATGAGTTTGATTTTATTTATAAGCCTTTTTATTCCGAATTCGCTTCAATTTCAGTAAATACATGTTGTTGTTGTTGTTGTTGTTGTTGTTGTTATTGTCGTTTATTTTTGTATTTATTTATTAAATTGTCGCGAAATTCGGCGTGCCTCATGGCATAGGCCTCCTCCGTGTATTGGAGGTAGTGTATTGTATTGGTAGTGTATTGGAGTATGAGTTTGATTGCAAGTCAATAAATAAAGAATGATTAGAGTTTATAAAAAAAATTGCATTCGGATTTTAATTCGTTTGGTTTCCTATGATTGTAGTACATAGTCATTAATGTTTATTCAGAACACGAAAACAGCTGTCAAATACATTAAGAAACTAGAAGCACTGTATAAAATTAAGTCACAAAAGGTAATGCCTACTATTAGTTATTCTTATCTTAATAATCTATAAAAAAATACTGCTTTTGGTAGAATTAGATATGTATAAAATCAGAATCATTAAGTATTTAAGAACATAAACGTAGAATTAGCAAAACACAAATACATTATGCTAATGAATCAGTCACCGTTACATTTACATCGACGGAATTTTTTGAATAATGGATAAGTTTCTTTGCATTTCTGACGAATATAATAATGTCATTCGGTGTTTCTGTTTTTGGGATATTTGCATACAAAACGCATTCTTGTGCACAGGTGACAAGTTTTGCTTCCAGTTTATAAGTTATTAGTGTCACGGTCACGGGTTTAATTTCTTCAATTTTATTGAACCTAGTAGTGTCCTAATTTTTTGTTTTGTTTCGTTTTTATTGTAACACCTACCTAAACTATGGCAATATACAGATGAAACTTCAATCTTATCTTAAAAATTAGTGTTTTATGCTCAGTTAGTGCTGAATTTTGTTGAAATCTGTTAGATCACAATTGCGGTTTTGATCAAAATTCAAAGTTCAAAAATTTATTCTGCAAATAGGCCGCCGAGGCCTCTTTTACATGTCTTTTTTTGAAACTTCCAGCGCATTCGGAAATACCATCATTGCCAAGAAGAATGCGCCGTAAGAAACTTGGCAGAAAGTATTTTTTTCAGAATAAAATAGATTTACAGTAGTACTAAAATTCTACTTAACTTACCTATAATACAAATAAAACTTTTATAAAAGGGATGTAAAGGATCCTCAAGTTAAGTTCAACAACCAACATTGACTTCGTGATTTAATTTGAACAGAGTATGGAAGTCAACCGCAAATTTTATCACACTATTTTCAACAAATGGGTCATTACAATACACTATATCGTTCAGCACTAACTGAGCATGAAACAATCATTTTTGTTCACGATTTTCACCCTGTAGTTTTTTTTTCAATCACTCAATTGAAATCGACAAGGTTCTTTTATGTTCCGACTCTGTGACTCACGTCTCATGTAATGACTTTAATGTCTATTTTAACCATGCTTTCGTCATATTTATTAATTTTATTTATGACTGAAGGTAAATGAAGTGTATCAATGAACGTTCGTGCGTCTATCAGTATACGTCCGGCGCCCACGCATTGGACGCTCGGCAACACATCATTCGACTAATGTCCCTTATAATATAAGAAGTACTACGATAATGAGGTCTGTACATTGTTGCAACCTGTACATTGGCATGATTAATACTTAATAGGTACTTATTATGATACAGAAATTCGTTTATTTGTATAGTTTATGCACCAGTACAGTTAAATTTAGAATACGTTTTCTGTATGAAGACAAAAGTATTACTTATGATTGATGACACAACTCCATCGCAATCCGTTTAGTTAATGTACCTACCTAATGTCAACAACAATTTGTTTTTTCCGGAAAATGCTTACAAATTTGATAAGTTTGTACATAAAAGTTTAGATTAGATTAACTTATTTACCCAATCGCAAAAAAGAAATATAAATACAAATTTACTTAAGTATTCAAATTTCCTAATTGAGCTGGTTTTGGATTAAATTGGGACGAATAAATCAACGAAGTGGTGACATCTATAATTTAAAACACGCATTTAACAACTTAACTAAAATATATTTTTTCCTTAACAGATTAATTATCCCGGTTTATGTTTGGTAAGTTATTTGTATTATATGAAATTGTGTTTGACATTTTTATCGCAGTGTCTAACTTAATGGTTACAAAACAATAGACCGGCAATTCGCTTCAGGCAGTAAAATTTTATTTATGATCGTAAATAAAACCAATTAGTGGAACAATAATTGCTATAACAAATCAATTTGAACAAATGTAATGCGAAATGTAAGCAGAATATCAAATGTCTTCCTTCTGTCTATCAGGCAGTGGAGCAGAGGTTATCTAACAGATAATCTAGACAAGATACACTGAAAAAAATGTTTTCTAACTGTGTGCCTTTTTTGCACAGTTAAAATTTACACAGTTGAACTAACGTATATTTCAGTAAGAACAAACGTTTTCACTAGGTTGGAGTAACTGTTTTCAAACAGTTAGAGGCAAACAGTTAATTTAACTGATTAAACAGTTAAAGGTACTGATTATTCAGTAATAGTAACGTATCATAAACAGTAATTTAAACGTTTTCACACGGTGAACGTTCCAACAGTTACTTTAACTTTTCTAAAATGTTACGTTTACTGTTTGAAACGTTACCTATAAATGTATAATCAGTAAAACCAACGTTTCGTTATAGTAACTTCAACGTTTCAAACAGTTACAGTAAAACAATACTGTTCAAACATTTACTTTAACTAATGGAAACAGTTAAAAGAACTCATTAGTCAGTAATAGTAACGTATCATAAACAGTAAACTTAATGTTTTCTCACTGTAAAAATTCCAACGGTTACTTTAACTTTTTGAAAATGTTACGTTTACGGGTTAAAACGTTACCTATAAATGTTTGATCAGTAAAATCAACGTTTCGTTATAGTAACTTCAACGTGTCATACAGTTACAGTAAAACAATACTGTTTAAATATTTACTTTAACTGTTTGAAACAGTTACTTCCAAATGAATGATCAGTAAAAATAATTTATCATCACAGTTACTTTAACGTTTTCTACAGTAATAGTGAAAACCAGTACAATCAACTGTTCACTCGGTTAGTTTTACTGTTCAAAGCCATTAACTTTTACTGTTTAAAACAATTAATTTCTAATGATTGACCTGTAACAATAACGTTTTCTTGCTGTTGTTTTAACTTAACACACAGTTATAGATACAAAGTGTACATTAACTGTTTAGTCTTTTATTTTAACTGATTGAAACAGTTACCTTCAAGGGGATGATCAGTAAAATTAATTGATCGTCACAGTTATTTTAACGTTTCATTCAGTTATAGTGAAAATCAGTTTGTTCAACTGTTAGCTCGGTTACTTTCACTGTTCAAAGCTGTTCACTGTAACTGTTTGGAACAATTACTTTCTAATGATTAGGAAGTAATAATAACGTTTTCTTGCAGTTGTTTTAACTTCGCACGCAGTAATAGATACAAAATGTACATTAACTGTTTATTAATTTATTTTAACTGATTGAAACAGTTACCTTCAAACGGATTAATAGTAAAAATAATTGCTCGACACAGTTACTTTAACGTTTTATACAGTTATACTAAAAATCAGTTTTTCCAACTGTTGGCTCAGTTCCTTTTACTGTTCAAAGCCGTTAACTTTAACCATTTGGAACAATTACTTTCTGATGATTAACCAGTAAAAATTACGCTTTCTTGCAGTTGTTTTAACTTCACAGGCAGTTATAGATACAAAACGTACTTTAACTGTTTATTCATTTATTTTAACTGATTGAAACAGTTACTTTCAAAAGAACTGTCAGTAAAAATAATTGCTCGACACAGTTACTTTAACGTTTTATATAGTTATAGTGAAAATCAGTTATTCCAACTGTTGGCTCAGTTCCTTTTACTGTTCAAAGCCGTTAACTTTAACCGTTTGGAACAATTATTTTCTAATGGTTACCCAGTAAAAATAACGTTATCTTGCAGTTGTTTTAACTTCACACGCAGTTATGGATACAAAATGTACATTAACTGTTTATTAATTTATTTTAACTGATTGAAACAGTTACCTTCAAACGGATTATCAGTAAAAATAATTGCTCGACACAGTTATTTTAAATTTTTATACAGTTACAGTGAAAATCAGTTTTTCCAACTGTTAGCTCAGTTACTTTTACTGTTCAAAGCCGTTAACTTTAACCGTTTGGAACAATTACTTTCTCATGATTGATCAGTAAAAATAATGTATTTCTTGCTGTTGTTTTAACTTGACACACAGTTATAGATACAAAACGTACATTAACTGTTTATAAATTTATTTTAACTGATTGAAACGGTTACCTTCAAACGGATTGTCAGTAAAAATAATTGCTCGACACAGTTTTTTTAACGTTTTATACAGTTATAGTGAAAATCAGTTTTTCCAACTGTTAGTTCAGTTACTTTTACTGTTCAAAACCGTTAACTTTAACCGTTTGGAACAATTAATTTCTAATGATTAACCAGTAAAAATAACGTTTTCTTGCAGTTGTTTTAACTTCACACGCAGTTATGGATACAAAATGTACATTAACTGTTTATTAATTTATTTTAACTGATTGAAACAGTTACCTTCAAACGGATTGTCAGTAAAAATAATTATTCGACACAGTTACTTTAACGTTTTATACAGTTATAGTGAAAATCAGTATGCTCAACCGTTAGCTCAGTTACTTTTACTGTTCAAAGCCGTTAACTTTAACTGTTGGAACAATTGCTTCCTAATGATTGATCAGTAAATATAACGTTTTTCTTGCTGTTGTTTTAACTTGACACACAGTTATAGATATGCCACAGGTAACGCCATCTACCATATAACTCGAGGATTTCGAGGTAAGCAGGAGCAGTTCGATTCAATATCGAGACCGAACGTGTTAGTTCGGCGAGAGAATTGTAGATGACGCAACTGGTGACACGCGGCTCCTGCCTGCACAAGATGGCGATTGTAGACTTCCCTTTTTAGGCCCATATTAGACTACCATTTATTCTACTAATGCTACTAGATAATAATAGTATTATAAATGCGAAAGCTTGTGAGTATGTATGTATGTTTGTTACTTCTTCGCGCTGAAAGGGCTGGACGAATTTGGTTGAAATTGGCAAAAAGTTAGTTTAAACCTAGATACAAACTAAAGTATACTTTTTATCCCAATATTCCCAAAGGGAAAAAACCAGAATTTCAATCCAATCTACAGCTATGAAATACATACGTTAATCTACAAAACAGTACCGTGACTGACTGATAGACAATGCACAGCTCAAATTCCCACGGGATAGGGAAAAAACGGGATTTTTCATTCTACTGGTCGTAAAAAGCTAAAATTTGGCATGCAGCTTCCTTGGGGAGTGTTGGGGAGCTTTAAGAGAGGATTTCTCGAAATTCCATCGGGAACGGGAAAAACGGGATCTTTCGTTCTACTGGTCAGAGAAAGCTGAGATTTGGCATTTAGGGTCCTTGAGAAGTGCAAGAGAGCATTATGAGAAGATTTCTCGAAATTCTAATGGCATAGGGAAAAAACGGGATTTTTCGTTTTACTGGTCGTAGAAAGCTAAAATTTGGCATGAGCTTGTTTGCGGAGTGTAGGAGAGCATTAAGGTGGCGCCGAGGTAATTTTGAAATAATTGCGTTGATTTGATTCCATGCTGTGTCGTTATTACCCTTAAGATTTAGTTTACAATCAATACGTAAGATATTTAAGGATTCACTCTACATACGTTTTAGAAACACAATTACTTGTAGTTTCCTCTATAGTTTTTTTTTTAAGTTACATCTTAAAAACAAAATTAACCCTTAGTATACTCAGCGTCATATTTAACGGAACACAGAAAAGTTAGCATAACCCATACTTATGCTTGACCAGAAAAAAAAATAGTTAGGTAAGTATGTACCTACCCTTTTTTTGTGTTCCGCTAAATATGCCGCTGAGTGTATGTCGTAAATACTGCACGGAAAGTCATCAGTTTTTTAATGATAACATAACGAGATGTTGTCTTACATTTTCAAAATTTGTATTGTTTTAATTCATACGAAGAAAATACCTAAATTCGCGCGCGCTCTGCCCACTCTAACCAGAGCCGCCACGCGTCCCTCCTGTCTGGTTTGGTTCTGCTACGGCCCAGTGAGCTTAGTGGCTAGAGTTTACGATTGATTTCATAACGTAGCAAAGAATTTTCACATGCGCATAAACGGAGCACAGTACCAAAAACTCCCACGAAAATGGGAATAAACGGGATTTTACGTTCAAAGTCGAAGCTGCGGAAGATGACGTAACATTTAGAACGTACTTAGGTTTCTCTGAAGGTCTTAAGTTGTACTCCGAAATGACATCCCGAAATTCCCATGGGAACGGGGGGAAATACAGGATTTTACGTTTACAGTCGAAGCTGCAGAGGATAAGAGACTTAATATTTAGAACGTATCTACCTAGGTTTCTCTGAAGACCTGTACTCCGAAAGCACGTTCCGAAATTCCCACGGGAACGAGGAAAACTGAAATCGACGTTTTACATCTCAGCGCGTATACGCGAAGTCGCGGGCAAAAGCAAAAGCTAGTTAATCATATAGATATGAAATCATAATTGTACGCTTGCTGTCAAACAGGATCCCATATCGACAAATAGGAATTATATAAATAAACTATTATTAACTATTTAAGTACCTGTTATTACACTGTCATAAATTCTGCATATAAATATGACTCCTACATCTATGATTGTAATTTATATGATGATCTTCTAATATGGGCCTTACCCGACCCGACTGTCGCAGGAGGGTTATGTTTTTCTAGCGTATGTATACATGTATAGTACACCTTAAACCGTTTGACGGATTTTATTTAACATTTGAGGTGTCATTGTTAGATTTGTCTCAGTTACGGGAGTAACGTAGGTAAGTATATAGTTATAGAAATAGCCTTACAGGAAATCAAATAAAAAATAAGTACCTAGTCGTAACAAAACAAGAGCAAAATTAAAAAGTAAATTTATCAAATCAAATCAATGCAATAGTTAAACGTGCTGCTGATTTTCACTATAACTGAATAAAACTTTAACGTTAAAATAACTGTGACGATCAATTGTTTTTACTGATCACCCGTTTGAAGGTAACTGTTTCACTCAGTAAAAACAAATGATTTAACAATTAACGTACTTGTTTACGTTTTATTGTTATATCTTAAGTACTTACCTATCTATGTAGGAGAGAACTCTACTCCGTACTTACTCCGAATCTGTAGGTACTTACTACGAAAGCGCTTCCCGAAATCCACACGGGAACGGGGAAAAACTGAATTTTTCGTTTTACATCTTTAATCGCGTACGAAGTCGCGGTCAAAAACTAATAAGTAGGTATGTATATCTATAAAAGATGACCGTTACTGACACGTACAGCACAGCCTTAGACTTGAAATTTGGCAGACATATATATTTTTGAAACTGAGCGAATACAATAAATACCTATTAAATTAAGTAGGTATTGTCCTTGACTGAACATTGCAAGTTACAGACGTGTACAATTCAATTATAGGTAAGTATGGTATGTACCAAAATATTATTTGTGTTTTTGTTTATTTAAGTAAGTACTTAAGTACTTAATTAAAAGCATAATTCATAAATTCTAAAAGTCATCCCAAACGCTTGCACCCGCACCCTAAGCCGGCCCCCCGAATCTCCCAAACTCCAAGGTTGCGCGACGTGATAACAAGAAAGTGTGCCTAGCTTGTTTCAAAATTTTAAATGAATTTAGGTACGTAGGTTGGTATAGTCGACCAAAATAGCAGAAATAGGTAATTCAATAACACTAAAACTACGTAATGGAAAACCCTTATTAACTTAGTCTACCTAATTGGTTTTTCCGAAACAGCTCTAACGATTTTGACGAACATATTTCAACGTGTGGCCGCTAAGCAGCATTAATTGCACATGACATGGGTAAGTAAGATTATTTTTCGCTTACGGTCAATAATTATGCTTCTTAAGTACGGTTCCGTGGCTTCCGTGATCTAACCTGTACGTTTTTTTTTGTTTCAGTGATAAAGTAGTTTGTTAGTTCCTCATGTACCCTACAAGTATAAGTTGAATCCTTTTGAATCTCATTCAATGAACTCCATCTTGCAAATGCCGAAATGGGTAAGATTATTCTTCGCTTATATTATACGGTGGTTCTGTGTTAAGCGCCTATTACACATGGTTAAATTTAGGATGCTAAATGATTTAGAAACCTAATTTAGTAATCGTGTTTAGGAAGAAAGGATCCTAAAAAATATCCTAATTAGAAACAAGGATGGTTTTTGACAAGCTGAATGGTTTAGCATGCTAATTATGAACGTGTAATAATATCAATAATATTTAGTGTAGTTAGTCGCCCTCGCCACGCACACTTGCCTGACTGGGCAGGGGGACGTGTCGGATCCAGTGACTAAATTCAGAATAGTGTAATTAATCAGAAGCGTTCTAATTCAGAAGCGCATTCTAATTAGGATGACTGAATTTAGCCATGTATAATAAGCCTTTTAACTAACCTGTACGTTTTTATTTACAATACACGCATCATCATTTTGTTCATTAAACGCATTGAGTTACCTATTACAATGATTAAACATTGACGCGAAGCTAGACGGATAACAACCACTTTTCACTTACATTACTTACAGTGCAATTCCATATTGACATGACGTTAACCTGATGTATTTTTTTTTGTTTTAGCGGCTATAAAAAAACTGAAACTTTGAGTAATCCCCTTTGTCCTCACTGTCCACCACCCTGGTAAGAATTTATTTTGTCTAAAATTTTCTTAAGATATAAAAATAATATTTACCTATTGCCAATCTGGAAAAAAATACCTAGTTAGATATTTGTAAATTAAATTTTTAATGGTAATAGTTTTTTACTGCAAGTGGGCCCAGTTAAAGTTACTATTGTACATTAAAAAAACTCAATCTTGATTAAATGTATGACATACCTGTACTTTATGAAAGGTTGTTAATGGACCAACAACAATGTAACAACTGAATCTAGTTTATTAATCTTCTATTGTATAAAAATGAAATGCGTTTGTTAGTCGCGTATAAACTTGAGAACCGCTGGGCTGATTTAGCTGATTTTGGTTTTGAAAAAATGTTTGTCATAGTCAAGGGAAGGTTTATACAGTGAGAAAATATTTTTTTAAAAAAAGGACAGGGCGAAGCCGCGGGCAACAACTAGTTATACAGAATATTCTATGATAATTATAATTACTTCTTTTCAGATACTTAAACCTATTTCTGCATAAAATTGGTATGTCAGTGCTTTTATTTCGCTGCTGCATTGAGAGCCATCGGAACCAAATATTTCAGTAAGTAGACAAGAATTTTTAACCAGCTTTTAGGTACCTACCTACCTACCTAGGTATATCTGATAGAATTTAAGTTGAGGAGAATGGATTATCAGATCACGCATAAAGTCATTATTGTCGTGTTTATGAATGTTGCGTTAATTTGATTTTTATTTGATTTTTTATTGTTTAATACCTAGTTTTTTTGCTTTCAAATCAAATCTCTTCAGACAGTATTTGCTTTATGTGGCAGTAGAAGCACATGGTCACGAATAAAGTTCCGAATTCTGAATATGACTTTGAATACAATTACGACAACTGTTTATACAGTTGGCGCAACTGCAGTGCGGGGCGGGGAGGGTGTTGTGTGTGGCCTGCTGGCGCCCGCGCTCGCGAGGCGCGTCGCGTCATGTCAGTCTTAGTGTAGCGACTTGCGTTGATGGTTGATGTTGGAGCATGAACCATATAATTAAGTTCGCACGCAGCGAGACCTATCCTATAGGTAATTGCCTCGGCCGTTCCGTCACCAGTGTTAGCGCGAGCCCCCCGTTTAATTATTATTAAGTTTGTTTTTTTTTTCAGTAAAAGTGTTCGTTCGTTCAATCAAATGGAAGTCGATTCAACTTTAACGATATCTTCATTGCTTAAAACGTGGGGTTTTGAAAGATACGCGGAAGTATTTTTTGGTAAGTAAGCATAATCTCTAATTATTAATTTAAGTCAGTAAGATACGTTTAATACATATAACTTAGAAAACAAAAAAAAAAGTCAAAAGTATTTATTGTTTAAACATTTACATTAACTGTTCATACAGTAAAGTTAGGTTACGAGTGAAGATTACAGTACAGGAGGCGGCACGTAGGAAAAACGGTGAGGGGAGATGCGCAGTATGAAAATGATGTTGTTTTTCATTCTGCGCATCGCCCCTCCACGTTTTACTTACGTGCCGCCACCTGTACAGGTATCATATATCAGATATGTTGTATGTATACAAAGCGTGTATGAAACTTGTTGTTTGAGGTAAAGAGTTTCGTACTACTAGTTGGGTTAGGGTTTAGCAAAAAAAAATCATTTGATTTTTTCCGAAATTTCCAACGCTAGTTGGAAATATAATGACAAGCGAAAATAACGGGTCATTTTCCTCACGAAGTTGTACGAAAAGTGACCCGTTATTTTATTATAATCCTTTAATGTAAATAACTACTTTACTGTTAAATAAGTGTTCATTTGTTTGTTCCGTGGGTTGTGGCAGAAAACCAGTGTTTTGCTCCTACGAGCAATGTTGACTGCTGAGCCATGGCCCTTTTGTGCTACTGTAGTGCACACAAACAAAGGAAATGTTCTAGTTTTAAGTTTTGGCTTGTTATGTTTATATTTTATGTAACCTTGATTGTGTGTGTTGGCAGTACCAAATAAACGTTTTATCTATCTATCTAATTATGTATAATTACCATTTTTGTCTTTTTAGAAAATGAAGTC
The DNA here is from genome assembly GCA_963854515.1 of Pandemis heparana. Taxonomy (NCBI): domain Eukaryota; kingdom Metazoa; phylum Arthropoda; class Insecta; order Lepidoptera; family Tortricidae; genus Pandemis; species Pandemis heparana. The sequence goes on along the minus strand of OY978015.1, from coordinate 11,914,380 downwards.
GACATAGAGGCGCTGGATCTACTAGATGACCATCAAATCAATATTCTTATCCCCGTAATTGGACCACAAGCAACATTTAATGAACAATTGTACAGTTGGAAGGCAGCCCGACAGCCAGCAATAAATAAAGAAGTAAGTAGGTATTTTTACTATTTTTATTTCACGTAATGATTGATTACAACACTTAGTCAACTTATTTGCAATTTATATAGAGCACTAAACAAAATAGTATTTTATAAGTCATGAATTTCATAGTCAGTGCACCAAACCCATTCATTGAGAATTGCGTATATTCTGCGTCAATCCGATTTAATTAAAGTGTAAACAAACCTATTTCATCAAAATTCTTGCATAAACATGCACTAGATTGAATCAATAAAACATTCATATATTTCGTGTCTTTTAACTTGATGTAATGGTAATCACTTTTTTCACCAAAATTCACTTAATTTGACTACTAATTTGATATAGCCTAGTGGTTAGAGAACCTGACTATGAAGCTTGAGGTCCCGGGTTTGATCCCTGGTCGGACAGATATTTGTATGATGAATATGAATGTTTGTTCTCGAGTCTTGGATGTTTGTGGAAGTGGCTGTGACATACGGACAGACAGACAGACAGAAAGACATGACGAATCTATAAGGGCTCCATTTTTTGCCATTTGGCTATGGAACCCTAAAAACCATTTTAATATTTTACAGACTAACAATGAAACAGAAGACATCCTACACAACATTGTCTCTTTATGTGAAGGAAGTATACCAGGGTCACCTCTGTCGACAGCATCCACCTCGGGGGCCTCATGTATGTCTGAAATACTGGCGTCGTGTGACAAAAAAAAATCGGTTTTAATTTTCAGCAAAAGTATTTCCAGCAGAAAATTGCTCTGTTTACTGTACCTCCACCACAGGAGCAGGACGAGCTCATGGGCGTTTATTTGACACTGTTACAAATTTGAAGGCAAAATATAGAAGGAATTATATATCAACCAAGGGCGTTGCTTGGATAAAACTTTAACTCCCAAGTTTGTAAAATCTCATTATAGCTTAACATTGGACATACGAGACTTGATAGATACAGAAGGTCCCCAGGAAATTAATACACAGGAAATAGAAGAATATTTGGAGTGGCTAAAATCATTTGTGGACAACTATGCCCTGTGTGCCGAAAAATGGAAAAAAATAAATGGACTGCGACTGCAACAAGTACTATCAGAGACCGAAACAAGTGCAGACTTATTTGAAACACTTCCCGTGTCTAAAACGATCTTGGGGCTACAATAATTAGTAAGTGCTACGCAACGTCATTATTTTTATATTTATGCCAAGAGATATATTTATTTATTTATTTCCATTATAAAGTGATGTTCATAAATATAACGATGTTACAGTTTTTGTATAATAAATTCAGTCCATGAATCGCCCTGCAAAGGCATACAATAAATAATAGTAACAAAAGTTTAACCTATTCTAAAATTACTAAGTAAATTATGTATATTAAATTAATTAAGATTAATTTAAATTAACTTAACAATTGATTGTAATGATTTTAAGACAAATAGGTACTTACCTTTACACAAAAACCTGCCTTCCTATTTAGGTAACCCCGTAACTAACTTTTTTAACATTTAAGGCCTGTTTCACCACTTTGTTTAAAGTCCGGATTAGCTTATTCATAACCTTATCCGACAGACAGTTTAAATTTTTACTTCTGACTTTTACATGACTGTATAGTTTAGTGGTTAGAGAACCTGACTATGAAGCTTGAGGTCCCGGGTTCGATCCCTGGTCGGGGCCGATATTTGTATGGTGGATACGAATATTTGCTCTCGAGTCTTGGTGTTTAATGACTCGTTTTAAAAAAATTGTACATAGTTAAGGGCTTAATTACAACAAAAATTAACAGATTCTTTTGTGTTACAACCGTTTCTCCTTTATTCCATTGCAATAAGGGTGAAAATGTCGTAACACAAAGGAATCAATTGGCTTTGGTTTTAATTAAGGCCCTAAACTATGTACATGTGTTTTGAAAACAACTCTAATATCTATTTTAGTATGAATAAGTATGTATTTATCTATATAAGTATGTTTATTCGTTGCCTTGTACACATAACACAAGCTCTGCTTACTTTGGGACTAGGGCAATTGGTGTAAGTTGGCCCAAAATATAAAATATATATTTGTATAAGGTTATGAATAAGCTAATCCGGACTTTAAAAAAGTGGTGATACAGGCTCTTAGTCCGTTGAAATGTTTTTAACAATGACATTTTTTTGCAGTTAATAGAAGATTTTGATACATGGTATCCTGGGAACGAACTGATCTTTCAAAATGAGTTTGCATTACTCAAGACCAAGTTACTGTCAGCAAGTGAAAAAATTTCGGGAAAAAGTACATTTGTCACTAAGTTCAAAACACTGGCTAAATAAAGGTGAATATTTTATCTGTTTTACCTACTTTAATAATAGTACTAATCCAGCCTATTTACGTCCCACTGCTGGGCACAGGTCCCTCAAACTGAAAGAGGGCTTGGGCTGTAGGTCCCACGCGGGTCCAGCGTGAATTGGAAACTTCACACACTATTAAACTGCTTTGCAGGTGTATGCAAGTTTTTGAAAAATAAATATATTTTTTTAATATAATTTTTGATAATAATTTCTTGAATAAATAAACCTACATTTGTATAATGTGACTGTGTCTAGTAAAAGGGGCCACTCTGAGGGTTTTAGTTTACGACTTGTAATGCATTTTTCTGAAATTAGTGAAGATTTTTGTTACTAATCGGTTATTCATTTATGTTATGTAAACAAACATGCAACTAATTCACTACAGTACCTACCGTAATGTTACTTTAGTGTATGTCACGTCTCACGCTCAGGTACTGAATCACTACTTAGTATAAAACAAAGTCGCTTTCCGCTGTCTGTCTGTCTGTCCCTAGTATGCTTAGATCTTTAAAACTACGCAACGGATTTTGATGCGGTTTTTTTAAATAGAGTGATTTGAGAGGAAGGTTTATATGTATAATACGCAGACGAAGACGCGGGCAGAAACTAGTTAACTAATATTTGTAGTAGGTAGAAAATTTATTTTTGCTCTTATGACTACCTAACCAAGTTTTTTCTTTGAATGAAATAGTAGGTTAATCCATTTAACTTCACGGCGTTCGGTGTTTTTCATTAGATAGCAAATTTTACCTAGTTTTAGAAACTACTAATAACTCCATACCGCTTAAGTGGTCCCTTTTACTAGACACAGTCTCATATTATGTATGATACTTTGCAAATTGATTTCGATAATGATCTAAATTTGATTATTTTTACAGATGCTGATTCCCAGACGAGCACGCGTATCAAAACTTGATATATATGTATCCGATATATACCTATCATAAAATATCGTATATTTTGAATCCTTTTGAGCAATAAAAGCGAAAATCATTCGTAATAAAGTTTTACCTACTGAAACGTTGAGTAATCCTCGAAAAGCGTGTATTTCTTACACCTTACACAATAAATTTGTGTACCTAATGAAGTCTGTCAAGTAAGGATTATGAAACATAATATTGTATTATATAACTTTGTAGAGTAGATAAGATTAACCTAGGATTCCCGACCAAGAATCATCTAGGCCTACGGTAAACTTGACTTAAAGCTTCGCTCTTAAAGCGTAGAGACTACCACACGTGCAAACACTCACTTGGAAACTGTAAGTATAAGGCCCATATAATTTTGAAGCAACTGTCCACCGTATCGCTTATACAGAGTGTATCAGACACCCCCTAACAATAATCCACTGGGATATATAACCATAGCTATAGAAGCTATAAGTATAGCTCTATAGAATGTAAAAAATATTAAAAAAAATATTGGAGTAATTTTTTTTTTCTATAGGAATGATTACAGTTAATACTACCATTCCTATAGAAAATATAAAAAAAAAATACTCCAATTTTTTTAAATTTTTTTTTAGCTTCTATAGCTATGGTTATATACCCCAGTGGATTATTGTTAGGGGGTATCTGATACACCCTGTACTGTACACGATACCTCGTAAACAATGTCATCGAGCACGATGTATCTTGTTGTTATTTTTTCGAGAGGTCCAGCAACAATGACGTAGAGCTGGATAGTTATACCTAGATCTTTATATTTTTCTCTTCGCTCTTTACGAGCTTCATTAAGCTGTATTTCTTCTTCTATGTGAAGTATAAAACTGTCTAACTAAAACTTAGGTGTAAAAAATAATTATATTTTTTCATTCTTAACTGTCCTATTTGGTAAACAAAATTGTAACCTCAAAACGTCTCATTTTTGTTATTTTTTAACTATTTCATCGTGATCGTGAATAAAGAAACTGGAGATAAAATATCAGCAAAATTATGTACAAATTATTGCCTCAGGTTTATTTGATAACATAATAGAGGCACACCTTATTCTTTAGAATTTTGTTTACCAAATAGGACAGTTAAGAATGAAAAGACTTTATGTTGACTGTGTAAATTTGAGGTTTATCATATGCCCATTTAAAATGTACATATTTAAATACAACATTTATTGTAAATTGTGGTCTGTTTAATTTTGTTTCGGTCTGAATAGTATTTTAACACCAGGTGCAGTACTTAAAGCAATTTCGGACTGATAGGTCTGGTAGCCTCCGAGTTAACAGACTCATCGTATGATATTTTCTACGCATCCTTGTATGATACGTAACATGCTGTACTACAGAGGTGCGAGTCACGAAAGTGTTTTGCCCAAAAAGTGTTAAAGTACTTTTCGAGCTGACTGTAGTATAGTACCCCTTCACGTTGGACACTGTTCTGAAGTTCTACAACAGTGATATCAACTGAGGGTACAGTTCCAGAAACTGTGTAGACACAGTTGTAGGTTACTGCTTCTTCGGTACCTGTTACTGTCTCTTAACAGTAAATGGTACTGCAGGAGCAGTAACCTACAGCTGTCTACACAGTTTCTGCAACTGTGCTCTAAGTACCAAAAACTGTTTCACTACAGTAATTGGTACTTAGAGCACAGTTGTAGATACTGTTTCTATACAGTAGACGGTACTTTGTAATCAGTACCTTCTACTGTGTAGAAACAGTATCTGCAACTGTGCTCTAAGTACCAATAACTGTTTCTCTACAGTAATTGGTACTTAGAGCACTGTTGTAGATACTGTTTCTATACAGTAGACGGTACTTTGTAATCAGTACTATCTACTGTGTAGAAACAGTATCTGCAACTGTGCTCTAAGTACCAATTACTGTAGAGAAACAGTAAAAACAACCGAGTGCTCAGTTCCAGGTACTGTTCGAACACAGTAGTCATTACTGTAGCAACAGTACCGTTAACTGTGTAGAAACAGTATCTGCAACTGTGCTTAAAGTACCAATTACTGTAGAGAAACAGTAAACACAACCGAGTGCTCAGTTCCAGGTACTGTTCGAAAACAGTAGTCATTACTATAGCAACAGTATCGTTAACTGTGTAGAAACAGTATCTGCAACTGCGCTTAAAGTACCAATTACTGTAGAGAAACAGTAAAAACAACCGATTGTTAAGTTCCAGGTACTGTTTGATCACAGTAGTTGTTACTGGAGCAACAGTACCGTTAACAGTGTAGAAACAGTTTCTGTAACTGTGCTCACAGTATCAATTACTGTGGAGAAACAGTAAAAGCAACTTAGTACACAGTTACAGAAACTGTTTGGTCACAGTAGTCATTACTGTTGCAACAGTACCATTAACTGTGTAGAAACAGTATCTGCAATTGTGCTTTAAGTACCAATTACTGTAGAGAAACAGTAAAAGCAACTAAGGACACAGTTACAGAAACTATTTTGTCACAGTAGTCGTTACTGTAGCAACAGTACCGTTAACTGTGTAGAAACAGTATCTGCAACTGTGCTTTAAGTACCAATTACTGTAGAGAAACAGTAAAAGCAACTAAGGACACAGTTACAGAAACTATTTTGTCACAGTAGTCGTTACTGTAGCAACAGTACCGTTAACTGTGTAGAAACAGTATCTGCAACTGTGCTTTAAGTACTAATTACTGTAGAGAAACAATAAAAGCAACTAAGGACTCAGTTACAGAAACTGTTTCGTCACAGTAGTCGTTACTGTAGCAACAGTACCGCTAACTGTGTAGGAACAGTATCTGCAACTGTGCTTTAAGTACCAATTACTGTTGAGAAACAGTAAAAGCGACTTAGGACACAGTTACAGAAAATGTTTGGTCACAGTAGACGTTACTGTAGCAACAGTACCATTAACTATGTAGAAACAGTATCTGCAACTGTGCTTTAAGTACCAATTAATGTAGAGAAATATTAAAAAGAACCGAGTGCTCAGTGGCAGGTACTGTTTGATCACAGTAGTTGTTACTGTAGCAACAATACCGTTAACAGTGTAGAAACAGTTTCTGTCACTGTGCTCATAGTATCAATTACTGTGGAGAAACAGTAAAAACAGCTAAGGACACAGTTACAGAAACTGTTTGGTCACAGTAGTCGTTACTGTAGCAACAGTACCGTTAACTGTGTAGAAACAGTTTCTGCAATTGTACTCCAAGTACCAATTACTGAAGAGACACAGTAAAGGTAACCGAGCACACAGTTAAATAAACTGTTCCTTCGCAGTTGTTGGTACTTTTAGAAAAATATAAATTAACAGTTATTTTTAAGTGTGATACAGTTATAATCATCAACAGTTAAAATTACTGTTTTGTATGTAACTGTCCAATCAGTTAAATATAACTGTTTATAAACAGTTAAAATATAACAGTTAAATTTACTGTTTTGACCTTAACTGTTTTAAAACAGTTACACTAACTGGTTTTTACAATTGGCTCCATTTTTACTGCGCAAAGCAGTATGGTTTAATGGAATTCCAGTTAGTCTTACTGCTTTTTTTTTTCAGTGTAATAATATTCGATGGGTACATTAAAATACTTAGGTCCAAATCTCTACAGAAAAAACTAGCTTCTTTGCCGAAACGGAACTGTGCGCTAAAAAAATCTAACCCACCATGAGCAACTTAAAAAAAAAGTAAAACCCAGAAGTGAAAAATTTAGGCCAATTAAAAAATACCCACCTGTTCCAAATCAAAATGCGGCACAGCCCTGACTTCAGGGCATTTGAATTTATTCACAATCCTGGCTGAAACACAGCTAACAACCACAAACACTGCCACGAAAAACAACCCTTTAGCCATGACTGGCCAGCAACAACGCAAACCGCCACAGAAAAAAAAGAAAAAGAAAAAAACTGTTCTAATTTTAACAAAAATTAAAGGGTCCTCGATTCGTATTTGTTACACGACGGCTAATGTCCAACTAACAATAAGGGAATTGTTATCATTTTGTATGGGACGTTTGTTAATGTGGTCGCACGGAACGCTTGTAGAATGCCATTATCTGACAATGTGACTCACTTCTGTAGGTAGGGATTTTTTAATAGGTTATTGTGAACTTGTAGCTACTAGATCAAGGGTGAGACCGAGGATTTTTGTATGGTAATTTTGGAAACAAGATATACGTAGTTAGTTAGATATAGTTTTCAAGGCAATAATATATTTATTTGGTAGGTATTATTGGTAACATTAATAAGTATGGAAGGTGTATCACTGAAAAATAGAATAAGGAATAGTGTGATAAGGGAACGTGCTGGTGTGAAAAAAGATACATTGACTAGGATAGAAAAAAGTATGCTTAGTTGGTTTGGTCACGTAGAGAGGATGGATGAAAGAAGATTAACTAAACAGATTTATAAATAGGTATGGGGAGTGTGAATGGGTGCGTTGGGACGGGAAGGCCTAGGCGGACGTTCCGTGGACGTTTTGGAAAAAGGCCAGGTCAAGAGTACACGAAACCGATGAGCATGTATGAAGAGATTGATGAATGTGGATGAAGCGAAAGAGGTATGTCAGGATCGTAGCAAGTGGATCAAAGTAGTCTCTGCCTACCCCTGTGGAAAAGAGGCGTGACGATATGTATGTATGTATGTATGTAGGTATGTAATAATTTTGAATACCTACTATCGACTTTATAAATTGTGGCGTGCAAAGGAATTTTAACCTTAGGGTGGTAGACCACATATTTGGCTGATGGTACAACCACCCGTGCTTCGATCTGTGAAGGAAAATCAGCCAATGTGATTTTTTCTAAGTATGTATCGTTATGTTTATCAAATTATGTATCAAAATCTAACCCAGAGTTAATGTAGTGTCAATGTATGGAACTGTCATCCCTAACCCAAGTTTAACGTTATCTAACTAATATTATAAATACGAAAGTATGGATGGATGGATGGATGTTTGTTTGTTTGTTACTCAATCACGCCAGAACGGGCCAACGGATCTGGATGATATTTGGCACATAGATAGAGAGAAGTCTGGAATAGCATATAGGCTACTTTTTATCCTGGAAAATTGCATAGTACCCGCGGGATAGCGATAAACGAATTCTTTGCAGACGAAGTCGCTGGCAGCAGCTAGTAATTTAATACTTAACTCTAGACCGTGCAAAGCCGCTCTTAGTAACCAAGGCAAACAAATACCTAATCAATTACTGTGAACCCTGGTCCAAAGTCCAAAAAAAAACCTACCTACAACTTATAAACCTACTAGCTGTTGCTCACGACTCCGTCCGCGCAGAATTCGCTTATATCGCCATCCCGGGCGCATCCGGGGATTTTCCGGGATAAACACTATCCTATGTCCTTTCCCGGGACTCACACTATCTGTATACCAAATTTCAACTAAATCAGTCCAGCGGTTCAAGCGTGAAAAGGTAACAAACAGACAGACAGAAAGACAGATAGAGTTACTTTCGCATTTATAATATTAGTAGGGATTTAAAACTTCATAATACTATGTTTCAACTTCGAGCCTATTTTGTAAGACTAAAGGTTTAAATTTCAACATCACCAAACCACTTATATACGTCTTTCCTATAGCCGCGTCATTATTAACGTTCATCCTATTAATACACCCTACTATCTTAATTATTTTCTTATCTTATGTTTGTCCAAACACATAATAAATCTGAACACATTTGGACATTTATCATTTAAAATATTATCTTATTATCGCATCCTTAAATTACGTTTTTGACGTTTATCTTAATACCTACCTACTTACCATTTTTTATCTCAAGAGGGAAGCTAATTTCCGCACCTGAAATGTTAAACGAAGTAAAAAATGGACAAAGCGTATGCCTGCTGAATAACTTAACGGAAAACCGGGGGACCATTTACTCCAAAATCCGAAATTAGAAATTTATTTCATGCCATCCTTTCCACTCTATTATTAAACACGATAAGTGTAAGCGAGAAGGCACGATTCGAACTTCGAATTCTTAGTTTGGAAAAAGATCGCGACGCGTGGGAAAATCTTAGTAAATTAGGTTAACAATAACACGTTTTGCATTAATTTCTTAAATTCTAACGGCTAAGTATTTGTTTGTGCTAACCATCATCATCATAAGCCAGTAGGCTTATTGTCTAACTCACTCGCAATCGCCATCGTGTTCATTTTGACAGTTCATGTATGTATGATAATTGGCATCGGAATCAGCTAGCTGTCACATTCATACAAGAACTGTCAAAATGAACACGATGGCGATTGCGAGCGAGTTAGACAATAAGCCTACAGGAGATGTCCATTGCTGGACAGACAAGGATCTGAAAGTTGATCAATTTTGTGTCATCCGCAGTCAATGGCTTCCCACGATCTTTACCAGAACGTCTGACCACCTTGCGAGTGCTACCGCCATTTCGCCTTCTAGTACCTAAGTACTAAGCGATCGACATTCTATAGTCTGGCAGATAGATCACTGCAGCCAGATGACACTTTCAGTGTCGTCAGTTTTTGGCGAATATTAAATAGTGATGTGACTTAGTGAGTGGAGTGAATGAAAGAAATAAACGAGATGATGAAATTAATTTGCGTCATTTATGTTGAAATAGAGAATTTTCAAAGCGTATTTTAACAAAATGATTTGTTCAATACGATTTTTTGTATGTTTTCTAGTTAGTAGTAGTATAAGAGCGCGATTTGAAAATGTGCGGAAGCAAGTCAAATCAGTTACCAGTTTTCAACTCATTCCAAAATTGCCATAAATAAAACAACAATTGGCACAATAATATTTTTTTCTACCTGTGTACTTTACTTAAAAACTTAAATTATTCCAAATCAGCGGACCAAGCCTTTAAAGTTTCGAGTTTGGTTGCAATGCGGAGTGGAAATGGAAAAGTCGTTAAAAGTATCGCGCTTAATTTAAAATAAGTATACTAAACTAAGAATGTGACATTCATAAAATATTTCGTTCGTTCAATAATCTAATCATTCATTACGTGACCTTAGTCGAGCACTAGTAAAATAAATGTGGTATCATTATTTCGTAAAATGACATTTGGAAGTGTCATCTGGCTGCAGTGATTTATCTGCCAGACTATAGATTCTAGAGTGTCGACCGCCGTAAGGTTCTAGAGTCTATAGACCATTCGCTTAAATAAGGGGTCTGAGAGAGGTGCGGGCGGCAGGCGCACTACCCGCCCGCACCCCTCTCGGTCTCCTTTGTCGTCCTACCCCGCGCCCCTGTGCCGCGCGGGCGAGGAATCATTTTAAAGGTCGATTTATAGAACCTTACGGCTCCAACGGTTGGGTTCAACGTTTTTAGCTGTCCAATACCTATACCAATAGGGTAGAATTGAATTCCTTACTCAACTACAGACATAATGAGAGTTCAGTGCGGATATTCCTCTATCCTGCGAGTTTGACATAGTCACAGAAATTGTGAATCAGTCGTTACTTTCATTCGATTTGTACGGAGATAGGATGTATTGAGACCATATATCTTATGTGATCGGAATAACAATGAACTGTACTACTCAGACTGAGAACACTGTAGGAATCTTTATAAGCAATTCCTAGTAAAGCAGGTTAGTAAGTCAATGCCGAAAACGAATTGATTTGATTGAATTAAACCTTATTCGGCAAAAAATAAGTAATTGGTGGGTGTTTATCCGTTGTCTAGTGCTCATATTACAAGCTTTGCTTAGTTTGGGACTAGGTCAATTGGTGCCAATTGTCCCAAGATATTTATTTTATTTATTTATTTATTTATTTATCGTTCTGAGGAAACCTGCACACATGTGTGTCTATTAGTAGGTAAGTGAAATAATTGGGGTGCGTGTTGGGTTACCTCCACGTGTGGCCAAGAGCTGCGGTTCGTTTCTGGATCCGTCCGGGGGGAAGAGCAGTGCTTGGTCCGGTGCACCCTGGGCAACGGCTAATGATTTCATGGCAGTATCTGAGGGATATCATTGACCGTTGGCTAAGAGCCCGACAGGGGGGGAGGGGGGTCTTAGACCGTGTTACCGTACAACGTTGCCGACATTTTGTCACAAGATTTTATCATTAAAAATTTTATCCTGACATTGGCGAAGTTGTCGTCGCTATAACGACTTGTAACGCCACAATTAAAGAAGAAGAAGAAGAAGAAGAAGAAGTGAAATAATTGGTTACGGCCGAATTAAGGGACGTTTTAACAAAAGGTCAAGTCAAGAGTACTCTAAAGTGGAACAAATTGACAGTACGTAGGTACGTAAGTTACGACCGGTGATGGTGTAGTTAGTTAGGTAGTTGTTTACAACCGGATAGCCCAGTGGTTAGTGACCCTGACTGAATCCCGGTTTGTGCCCGAGTCATGGATGTTGTATGTATTTATCTAAATTATATAAGTATGTTTATCCGTTGCCTTAGTACGAGCTTTGCTTAGCTTGGCACTGGGTCAATTGGTGTAATTTGTCCCATTTTTATTTACATATTTAAGTGAAATAACAAAACTAACCGATATTTAAAAAAAATGTTTCCATACATTTCTCGATATTCAGAGTGTGCATAGAGGTGACTCAATTTTGTATCAAAAATTATAATAAAAAACCTTAACAGGAGGGTTTAATCAATCTATCTCAACAGCCTGCGAAAATATTCCAAAATAATCTTAAGACGCTGAGTTTACTCGTTACTGGATTAGGGTGCGACCAAACCGCCGCGTATACGCAGTGACGTGTCGTAGGCGTCACGTTTTCTCACCGTTTCTTCATACATTTTGTGCGATTCCGTAACGACACCGTTTTTTAAGCGGCGGTGTGGTCGCACCCTTACTGGGGCCGTACCATGACGTCTTAATGCGATTCAGTTTAGGTCCACCCGCTGTCAGATCCATATTAAAAATGACAGCTAAAACCTGAACTGAGTCGGAATTGAATCCTATTAAGACATCATAGTAACCCCCCTGAACGCGACTTCAAAATGTCTACAATACACATTTTGAAATTTTGACATTTTGAAAGAATTTCCTTGAACGCACTACGAGCTTACTGATCTTCCTCGCACTTCATCAAGTGGCTTAATCCACTGAGAAAATGAATAGCGGCACTTATAAATAATAACCTTAATTGGCCTAATCCATCAGAACGCCGCCTAATTAAGAAACTAAATCAATTAAAACTTATTTGTTTCCATTGGTACTGACTGTTAACTTGATTACACTTTTGACAGATTGTTTCCGTATAATATTGTGACAACTTCTTAGATATGAATTGGATATCGGACATAGCGTAGTGTCACATGAAAAATGAGGGCTTATTTTGCGTTCCGGACCTCAAAAGGAATAAGGGAACCTCCAATCTTTAACAGGACTGGCAATTTTTTTCCGGAAGCACCATCCTTACTTACCTAACCTTCCTTGTGGCAAACAAAATGACGACCAACCCAAAAATTACCTTTATTTGATTAAACAATCACTCAAAACTATGTTAAAATTCATCTCCGATATAAATACCGATAGAGCCGCAGGGCTTCTACGTTGACGACATCACCTAATGCTAAATTTCACCTTTTCTAGGTTGAATAATTTAAGGCTGCGTGTCGAAGCGATGACTCAGACGAGAGGGAATCTTGTCATAAAATATCCAGATAATAGTTTACAGATAAGCGAAAGACAGCCAAGTTAAAAGGTATACCTGACGAGAGGAATGAAATGCGGTTTATTTGCGATAACTCTGTGACTGCGCTTATTTAGATTCCTGAAGAACCTTGAAAATCAAGAATACACTTTAATCAATTTAAAGCACCTTAACCCATCGAGGGGACGGGCAATCTAAGAAATAATGTTACAGAAGATATGGCTAGCAACCCATCACTATTTGGATTCCCCTTTTTCACCCACAATGCTAAACGTGGCCTGTATGGCTTATTGTTACCTCAGACTCCGTCTACTCCGTAAGGGAAGTTATTTTGGCTAAAAATAAATTCATGTGGCATTTTTTTTTATGTGAATAGGAAGGCAAACGAGCAAATTGGTCACCTGATGGTAAGCGATCATCACTGCCCATAGACATAATTAAGTAAAAAATAAAATAAATAAATATCATGGGACAAATTACACCAATTGACCCAGTCCCAAACTAAGCAGAGCTTTTGCTATGGGTACCAGGCAACGGATAAACATACTTATATAATGTAGATAAATACATACTTAAATACATACAACATCCATGACTCGGGCATAAACATTCGTATTCATCATACAAATGTCTGCCCCTACCGGGATTCGAACCCGGGACCCCTAGCTTCATAGTCAGGGTCACTAACTTCTAGGCTATCCGGTCGACAAAATCATCAATCAGGTCGTCATAATTCTATATAGGTATAAAGCAGTTAAGGTTAAGCAATATAGACAGTGCTTTTTGCCATACAGTACCTGTAGGATGAAGGTCGAAACAAATGGTGAATGCGATTGCGGCATATTATTTATAGCCAATCCGCCTCGGTAGACTTCTAGTTAATTGTGAGATGAGCTTGACGCTGTTTATGAAGGCTGTTCTAATAAACATGCATGGAAGGATTAGTTAGTTCACATCAACATCAACACGTCACATCAAAAGAAATAAATAAATAGGTACCTCAGTCAGCAGGGTTATTGTCTAACTCGTTCGCAATCGCCATCGTCTTCATTTTGACAGTTCATGTAAAGGCTGACAATTGGCATCGGAATCAGCTAGCTGTCACATTCATACAAGAACTGTCAAAATGAACGCGATGGCGATTGCGAGCGAGTTAGACTATAAGCCTCCTGGCCAGGGGCCTTACCATAACGTCCTAATTCCGACTCAGTTCAAGTTTTAGCTGTCACTTTTAGTATGAATCTGACAGCGAGGGAACCTAAACTGAATCGCATTAAGACGTCATGTTAAGGCCCCAGGTTTTGTTTTGACGTCATTATCATCATCATTTCCAGCCTATGTGTGAGTGCGTGCAGGTTTCCTTCTCCGAAAATTTCAAATGTAATTTCGCATATGGATTCCAAAAAACTCGGAGGTGCGAACGCGGGTTTGAACCCACGACCCTCTGCTTTTTAGGCCACTGGTTAAACCACTGGGCTACCATGACCATCAACCTTATTAGTATGAGGAATATCTCTGATTTTTCTGTTGTTTCCTAATGCTCGCCTCATGAGAAGTCGAAAAAGTGATAGAACATAGAAAGCGCTCTTTGCCCTGATATTGTACAAAGGCAATTAGTAATCAGTAATGTTTTCTCATCAAGTTAATCTTTTCCACAAAAAAACTGTCACTTGATCAAACAAAGGACAGAGTTTGATAAAACCCAACTCAAGTTTACTTAGCGTATTTATGTTGGGGAAGAAAATTCGAGCCGAAAGTTGCTCAAAAGGAAACATAAAACCGGGTAAGTCGACTTTGACGCAACGCTGTCGTCAAGATGAGACATATAAAAATTTTATGTGCAGACTTAGTGAAAAATAAGATGCAGTTATGTTTAAAAATATAGGTACTTACACGACTCGAGTGAATTTCTGACTTGACCGGATACATACTCGTACATACGATGCAAATAGACTCTAAAATAGCTGAACATGTTCGTACTTAGCTCACTTAAAATAACAATGTTAGTGACTCTTGTCGGAGAGTTGACTAGTTTTTGCCTGTGGCTTCGGCCGCGAAGACTAGAAATTTGTAGACCTTTTTTTTTGCTGATTCTTATATCAGCGCTATCCATTCGATGGTTTGAACAGTGGGTTGATCGATCAGGCAGTCATATAAACAGACTAGCTTTTAACCGTGGCTTCGCCTGAACCATTAGGGCTGGCGATGTAATTCACTGGATTTTAGTGAAGAAAAGAAACCCAAGAGCATTTTAAAAAGATCCGTCCAGCCGTTTTAGAGTAAAAGAACAAACATACACACAGACAGGCATGCTCAGACACTAATAATAATTAACCAATATTACGTCGAAGGGTATAATTATGGCATTCGTCCCTTTTACAACTGAATAGATAGGTACTCATATAATTATGAACTAATGTTATGTGAAGAAATATGAGAAATTAGTATATATAACATAAATGCATTATGCTTTCTGAAGGCAATAAAAAGCCAACATTCGTCAGTTCTTAACATAATCATATTTGTATAATTCAATTCTTTGACCGGCAGAATTGGGATATAAAGCCCGGTTCACACTTAATTTAATAATATAATTCATTTGATAAAATAGTAAATTTGTATTGTATTATATTTTAAATTTCTTAAAATGAATATTTTATTTAAAGGATGGCAGGAGCATGTTCTTGACAGGGACGAGTGGAAGAAAGAAGGGGAGGTCTTTGCCCAGCAATGGGACACAATAATAAGGTAATTAATAAAAATCTATTAACTAACACATTAGAGCACTTTTCCAATTAACGTGTAGCCTAAATTAATCTAGCACACATTACACACGTTATCTTTTAAATATGATTTTAACAAAACATATAGAGGGAGAGCTGTGGACCGCAAATAAGCTGCATTATTATTATGCTAGCAGTGTACACCACTTTATCCATTCTACTCAAAGGTCGAAGATTAATCCCTCATATACGGATATAGAAGTGAAACACTTTCTAATAAGGATTAGGCTGTATCTCTTCGGCCGATGCCATCAATGAAAGCAAAAGTTGAATTATATGCCCAGAGTTCCAACGTCAAATATTATTGCTTGAATAATGACATATTTTTACTGACATTTAGGCACGGGACTGACTTTGTCAAGCGAAGGAGAAAAATCGTGTGAGACAAGTTTTACTGGCTGCGAAAGAAGAAAACATTAGACGTAGGTGTTTTGATAAAGAAAAACTTTATTCTCACGATGTCAGCTGGTATAGATAGAAAAATTCGAAGGCTTTGCTCACCTGCTGTGGGTGGTGTAGCGGTATAGCACGCATCACGGAATGATGAGGATACGGGTTCAATTCCCAGACATAGCTTTTCTTTTCAGATTTTTCGACGTGTTCTAATTTTCAGTGCCGTTTAGAAATTTAATTTTATTCTCAGTTTAATTACGGTTTAAAGAGCCCTATGATAGATGAATGGATCGACAGAGGAGCCGTAGAAATAAAGTCTGATTGGCGCTCCCAGGAACAAAAGCCTAACCCCCTATTCATAAACGCTCTATTAGCTTCTGCTAACTTAGTAATCGTTTATCCTTATCTGTCACTTTGACATTTACCTTTCACAGATAAGGACAAACGATTGCTAAGTTAGCAGAAGCCTATAGAGCGTTTATAAATAAGGGGGTTACTGTTTAAAATTGACCTTATAAAGAAACTTATTGACACATTTACCTCGGTACATTCCTCTCAAATTGCTTGTCTTCATACTAATAAGTCGAGAATGAAATATGAGACCCAATAAAACATGTTTTAATTATTTATTTGAGCCACATACTACACAGGTGTGACTGGGGACAGGTTTCTGTGTAGGTATTAGCAAAAATCGGGCCGTTACTTCGTAACTAGTTTCATAACCCACTTTTTATTGTAGATACGTGTAGACTCCATATTATTACGCTTAGATTATTAGGAAAATGTACTTCCTTAATCAGAAACGCTTATTAACTTGCTTTTGTCTTTATCGATCACCTTAACTTTTATATTTGCTAGACAGAGACAATACCTACACAATTTATCTGAGACGACCGGATACCCTAGTGGTTAGTGACCCTGACTATTGAAAGTCTAGAGGTCCCGGGTTCGAATCTCAGTGAGGACAGACAGCCTTGTAATTATTATGGTGTATAAACGTTTGTATCCGAATCATGGATTTTATATTATGTGCATTATTTTTCCGCTGCGTAGTAACCAAGCACAAAAAAGTTATTAAGTACTTTATCTGCAACAGTAGGTTTATTATCTGTCGCATTCGCGGTAGCATCACAGTAACTTTTATAATTAGCCTCTGTTCTTGTGAGGTTTGAATTATTAAATTTTATTAAAATCATTGAAAATTTAAACTCAATTCTATTGTTATTCATTATTTTATGGACCTTGGCATAGTTAATTACGATTCAATTAGATTGGATAACTGTTATGTACGCTGCTTTTGCATCAGGCTTCTAGTTTCTTTTCTTATCCAACTAGGTCTTTCAGCTTAACTGTTAATTGAGAATTTTAATGAAGCACAGATCAGCTTTGGCAAGGAATGCTAGGAAAGTGCGAACGTGCCCCGTTTACGCGGGCCACAAAAACGCAGCGATTGTGATTCCTTGCGCGCAAACTAATTTAGATTCGACGGAGATTTTGCGGGATAGTGTTACATTGGGCTTTAGAATGTGTTAGACACGCCTCTGAATGCCCAGTAGTTTGCCAGTTGAATGGCGAAGTGGTTTCTGGAAAATTATTGGATGCCTTGACGCTTAGTCTCACATTATATACCTCTACTTACCTACTTATCACATAAACGTTTAAGATTCCGCTTAGCCTTATTCTATCATTTGTTGTCGGCTCTCTTAGTCTTTCTACGCCGGGACGCTCTGTCCCGGATCGACTTGAAGTAATATTTGCATTCGTGTCTTCCTTGCATATAGTTGCAGTGTTTGTTATTTTATTTTGTTAATTATTTTCTGTTTTCTTATAGTTTCACAGTTTACATATTCTTATACGAAACTTGCTTAATCTCTCGTTAGAAAACCCTGGTTTCTTAATCTAGGTAACTGTAGGTAATCTCCTTTTTCTTCCTGCTCCTTCCTCAGTAACTTCTTCGACAGTAAGCGAATGATAAGTACTAATGGTTGTTTCGTGAGAGCTACTAGTTCAAAATATTTTAGTTAACAGAACTATTTCCGCAGAACTGCGTAACTATCCATCGTCCAACTACGAGGTCGTTATTGCATTTTTAAACTCGATCCTCATAACGCTCGAGCAAATAGACCTCCCGGGCACGTCGGGTTTTATATTTGCTTTATTTTCTCCTCCAGTCGGCCGCGAGAGGGATATGCATGTGATTTTCAAGCGAAATTCCAATAGTTAGGGTCGTTAGGGTACTAACATGAATAGATCTGTGAAGTAGCTACGGGTAATACGGTTTGTATACAATTATTTGGACTCAAAGCTATTTGGTTAGTGGAAATATGTTTAAGGCTAAGGTGGCTTCGTTCTTAGATCAAAATTAAGAATAAGAGCAGGAGTTCTACAAACGGCAAAGTGAGAACGATTACTACACCTCGCCGTGTGGTCGTGTGCGTAGCTCAAGCAGTCTGTTTGACGAAGTTTGCTTATAATTTTGTGTGCGACTTTAAACTGGCTTCACTCCGTCTTTGCCTTTATAGGTCTGGGCGGAAAGCCAGGATATTTTAATTTTTGTACCAATCAACAAATATAATCAACTTCTGAATTAATTTATTTCTCTGATATTCTCAGTGCAACTCATTAAAATTACGACTGCTTATTAGCTTATAAACTACAGTATGTATTTTTCCTTAACACTGCGCAATGGAAAGTATAAACACCATTTGTTTTATATTTAATTTACACAATGCCACATCTATCTCTTTCACACGTGCATAGCTTGCCCAGTACAAAGTACCAAATGTGCATGGCGAGGTGCAAGCGTGCATAACAAGAGCCGGCCCCGAGATTACCGCTAACAAATCGGTGAAACTACGTTAACCGACAAAAGTAAAAACACTTTCCGGAATAGTTTAGTATTCAGTACGCGACGGAAAAGATACGTCTACGTGGATGATAGTGTGGATTTAATCTGACGAAATAATTATGCTGGTCAAATATTTATGGGGTAGTTTTTACTTCTCTAAAAACGGATCAAGAAAGAAAATAATAGGTAGTTGAAACACATGACTTAATTTCACTGTATCGCGGAGATAGCAAAGTAAAGTTATTCCTGGGGAGTGTCACAATAAACTCTGTCTTGAAATTGGTTATGTTAGTGTATTTCAGGATTTTTTAATTTGACAAAAATGATATGTGACCTTATTTAGAACCCAAAATTACTATGAAAACTCCTAACAAAAGTGTTACATCAAATTAAACTAATCCAAACACTTGGTGAAAAGCTACACCTACTCAAATATTATAAATGCGAAAGTTTGCGAGAATGGATGTGACGATGTGAGTGTGTATGTTTGTTATTTCACGCTGAAACGACTAAACGGATTTGGATACAATTTGGAACGGAGATAGCTGGTACCCTAGATTAACATATTGGCTTCTTTTTATCCCAGAAAATTGCATACTTAGTTCCCGCGGGATAGCCATAAACATGTCAAAGGTCGTAGCTGCATAATTAAGTCTAATTATACGTTGTGATTCTATACTTAAAACAATTGACTAAATGCAATCGAGCTTATTCAGAAATAATGGCGCTATTTTTTACTTATACTGCATTCGACCAGTTTTTATTTCAGAGAGAGTAATTGTTATTCCTGGAATAAAAACATTGGTTGAATCCAGCCTTAGTTGCCCATAAAATTAAAATATTGTAATTTGTGTTACATAATTTTCAGTACCTAGAGGGGTCCCAAAAATCTCAAAGCTAAATGCCAACATAAAAACAGAAATGCTTTTGATGACGACCGTATTAAGGAATGGAATTTACATGTCACTCGAGTTATTTCACAAGTCGGAATGTTTGGCCCAGCGTAAATCTTGATTAAGCTTCCTCAATAAATACTTATGGTACAATTATTTACTCGTCCGTTCACTTTCTAACATTAACACCCATTGCTTCTATTTCTTGAATTAATTCGTGTCATACATACACGGAAGTAGAGGAACATTGGCTTACATTTTATTGATAAAATACTCGCGTGGAGCGCGTGAGAGATTTTTTATTTAATTAACCATGTCATTGGGACGCACAAATGAACATGTATTCAGTGCGTACATTAAGTTCGTACACGTGCGGCTCAAAATACGCGCATGCGCACTAACTTGGAGAATAAAACATGCTTGTGTAACCCTGCGCAGCGTTCTAAAATAAAACTTGTCATAATCTATTATGACTAGAACTCATTAATCGAACTTATTCCAGTGCATAAAGCAAACAATCTAATGGAGTGGAAACGTCATACAATTGATATGAAATAAAATTACGCCAAGCCGAAATTGGTGATTACTGCTCTCTGACTAAGCTAGCAGATACACTAACGAGCAAAAATAAGAGGTCACTTTTCATACCTCATTTTAAACATGGGCTTCACTGTAAATCAGCGTTGCTGCACTTTTGTGTGGCAACATATGCTGAGTGGAGACCCTTTTTAGGTGTCCTTCTGGACCATCACAAACTAGTAATAAGCAATATCTTTAGTTATAATTTTTATGGTGGTGGTACCTTGGGAACGGAAATAAAATATTTTTCTTTCTTTCTTTCTTTCTACCTTTCATACAAAGTTGTATGAAAAGCAAACAGTTATTTTTGCTGGTGAGTATATATTATGATCAATATGGATTCATGTTTAGTCGCTGTGCGGCTTAGTGAATGAAACTCTAATAATTAAAATAATAATGTATAATTATACCTACCTACTCTAAATCCTAATTACATAAATGGGTTTGTTTTATGTAGAAGATAAAGGAAACACAATCGCGAAAAAATTGCGCTAGTATTGCATATGTCGAAAAAGGTTGATGTTTTGCCAGAATTGGAGAGTCCTTATTACTGGTTATAGTCCATGTTCCAGTTATTCATTTAGGGAAACTGCATCACTCAATCTTTGAGTAAGTCCCAGTAAGTCATAAACTTTCAATTTTATACAAGCCGGGTCGGAATTTTGAAAGCAACATCTCTCACAAGTAAGTAAGTACTATTTGAAAATGATGAAAAGTTGTGTTGAATTTGAAATACAAACAAGTAGAGCGGAAGAAAATTACAGCTGCAATGAATCCTTTAACTTTATTCCATTCGAAAATCAAATGACAAGCAAATCAAACTAAGCATACATTTATTACAATGTTACGTTTACAACCTCTACCTAATAAATATACATAATATAATATAGCAGTGAAACCTAAACGCATCATAGCTGAGACTACTAAAATAAGGAATACAGCTTTTATGAAGAACAAACTGAACAAAATTTACAGACAATACTAAATTTATCACTCTAGGTCATAGTTCCCAAGAGACAGGCAGCGTTCCCGTTTTAGATGGCCAGGCTGATTTGAACTAGAGTTTTGTAACAATGGTCAGATTTAGAACTCTAAAGTGTTATAAATGATAGGTTTCTTCCAAAATAAAAATTGACAAAAATCTTAGGAATCATGTTAGACAATGGTGCTAGCAACCCATCACTAATTTGGATTCCTCTTTTCACCTATACGTCTACAATCATGTTAAACGTGGCCTTTATCTTGTTATCTTAGGCTCAGTGTACCCCGTAAGGGGCGTAAGGGATGAAGATATGATTGATGTATGTATATTCTTCCAAAAATGTAGCCCCATTTCTTCAAGTTTTCAATTTCATTTGTCCCGCAGCACAAAGCGATAAATAACTCCGAATGACACCCGACACCTGGTTCGTTCGATCTTATACCTTCGTAATGAACACGGCAGCTTGTGGGCGGGCCCTTCATCTTCGTGGACACGTTATGACCTCTTTCAATTAAATTTTGATATTTCGGTGGTGATTCGGAGAATTAGCTTGTTAAGATGGCTACAGTGGTTGATTGGTTAAATTAAAAACTTACCCCGTTATTTATAAACGCTCTATTTATTTATTTATTTATAAGCCTTTTTATTCCGAGTTCGTTACAATTTCAGTAAGTACATGTTGTTGTTGTTGTTGTTATTGTCGTTATTTTTTTATTTTTATTAAATTGTCGCGTAATTCGGCGTGCCTCATGGCATAGGCCTCCTCCGTGTATTGGAGGGTTTGGGCTATAGTTCCCATGCGTACCTTTGCGGATTGGGAACTTAACACACACCATTGAATTTCTTCGCAGATGTGTGCAGGTTTCCTCACGATGTTTTCCTTCACCGAAAAGCTCATGGCAAATTACAAATGTAATTTTCGCACATAAATTCCGAAAAACTCAGAGGTGCGAGCCCGGGATTTGAACCCACGACGCTCTGCTTGAGAACGCTCGATAGGCTTCTGTTAATATATCGTTCGTCCTTATCTGTGAAAGGTAAATGTCGAATTGACAGATAAGGACAAACGATTGCTATGTTAGCAGAAGCCAGAGCGTTTATGAATAAGGGGGGTGAGGAACGCGATCTTCCATTTTGATTGAGTAGTACATTAAATAAAATACCTACCTACTATATCTAATACTTTGCAGAGATCCATCTAGACACGCGGTAGCGTGTCAAGCCAAGTTCAAGTTAAGAGAACTGGCGAGCAGCACCGTGCGTAGGTAATATTACTTACACGAACAATTTGGATTCACTATTGACCCCCTCATAACTCGAACACTATAAATAATATAATGTCAAATTCGGCTCACATAAATTGTCAAAAATATATACCTTGCTATTTCGCTACCACAAGTATGAGACGGTCGAGACAATTCCACAATATCTTTTGATTACCAAATACATTAATGTTCAAGACAAATGCTACATATATTTTCTTTTACACTATATTTGAGATTTATTTTTTAACTATGCTGAGTTTTATTTTGAAGTTTATCGCAATCGAGTCTATATCCATAATCTTTATAACAGAGGTTCCCAAACTCTTTTGTTCCATAGACCACTTTCAAAATTTTGCTGGATCCGGTGGACCCCCTGCAGCTACATTACCACTAATTTCTAAACTAAATCTCGAAAAAAAAATGAAGATTAGCTCTATAATCTATGGAAACTTGCGTTGTTGCTGAGTTTCAACGATAAATTAACAGTTTTCGAAAAAATTGGTTAGAATTGATTGCTTGATAGGGTTAATTATTTGAAAATAAATTAGACTAAACAAATTTTCAATTAAATTATATTTTTGTGCTGCGAGTGAGTCCATCTTACTTTACTTTCTTGAAATCTACAATGACTCACAGCACAAGAACCAATCAATTCTTACAAATTTTATTCAATTTTCATGCACCCCCGCTTGCGATTGTGGACCCCCATTTTTGGTCACACCCAACATAGACCCCCGTCGAGTCTTCCGTGGACCCCTGGAGGTCCACCTGGACCACTTTGGGAACTACTGCTTTATAATGTCGTTATCTTCTCTATCCTGTCTGAAAATACATTTTAAAAAGTTATATCTTTTGATCGCATAAAAGAAACCAACTAGTTTTTTACGAAAATATCAAATGAATCAAGAAATTTTTATTTCTTAATTTTTATGTTTACTTTTACGGTTTTACCGTTAGAAATTTAATTTCTAAACGACACTGAAAATTAGAACACATAGAAAAATCCGAAAAGTAAAGCTATGGCCGGGAACATAGACCCCGGCCATAGCTTTACTTTTCGGATTTTTCTATGTGTTCTAATTTTCAGTGTCGTTTAGAAATTAGTTTTTTACGGTTGCAAAAAACCATATTTAGCCTGCGTGCGGAGAGTAAGACAGCCGGGGAAATTACGGGCACAAGAGGCATTTCATCTAAGTCCTCTAGGTTGGCAACGCATCTGCAATCCCTCCGGGGTTGCGGGTGTCTATGGGCAGTGGTGATCGCTTACCATCAGGTGACCTTTATAGCTCGTTTGCCATCCTATTCACATAAAAAAAGCGGAATCTTAAAAATGTGGGAAATTTCATAGTTCGCTGCCAATTGGCATTAACTGACTGCACTTGACTCATTGCTCATTACCGAAGAAAACTTGACTTATCACTCCGGACACGCATGACACCAGCGCTCTTCTTGCATTAGCGATAAACGACAAAGTGGTCTAGCAAAAGCTTTTCAACACGTACAGATTGTTTTCTAAGTAAACTTTGTTCTCGAGAGTGGCAGCCTACTTGATTGTCTTTTAGTATTTGTTGTTAGAAATTAAGATAAACGAGAGCCTGGTAGAAAGTGTTTGTACGGTACATTTTTAATTGGCGGTTAAGTAGCCGCACATATAGGAATTCGGCAGCGTTTTACGATAATTGTAATAGCAAATAATGGCTACCTAAGTCAAACAACAATTAATTTTGGCATGAGAACTTCGATGGGTTCGAATTTGAATAGAGGTAAGAACGAGCAAAGAAACAAGATACTACAGTGCTTCTAGTTTCTTAATGTATTTGACAGTTGCTGTTTTGAATACATAAGCACCTATTTAAACATGAATGAAAAAGTACATTATTGAGGATGACAGCGAGTAGTTCGGACAGAGTGATACTCGATGCAGCTGTTGCACTTGCTCTCAATCTTAACAGCATTATTTTTCATTCATGATTATTCAGAATACGGCAACTGTGAATCAAATACATTAAGGAATAAGAAGCACTTTTTTCCCTCCAATTGTTTATTTAGAGGTGCACAATTTTATACTATAGCTTTGCTTTATTTGTAAATAGGACAATTGGTAATTTGGTATAGTTATTTTGTTTCATGATATTAGTTTGGGCTGCGACCAAACCGCCGCGTATAGGTACGCAGTGACGTGTCGTATGCGTCACGTTTTCTCACCGTTTCTTCATACATTTTGTTGCGATTCCGTAACGTCACCGTTTTTTAAGCGGCGGTGTGGTGGCACCCTTAGTAGTGTATAATTGGGGTACCTGGATCAAACGAGATCCAGGATCCCCCAATTATACGTTATAATGATTACTGATCATGAATCAATATATTTATACATGTCAATCGAATTATCTGTTGAGCATATAATTACAGTACAATCCGATAATCAAGTGCTAGTTCAATCAAAAACTACTTCAATTAAATTCTAGTTCTAATACACTCTGAGCCAGAACCGCCACAAACACCATCGATCACAAATACTAGTCTTGTTTTATTTATGAACTTTGAATAGTGAAATAAAATGCACTGATATTATATTAATAACAAATACTCCGCATATCCTTTGAAATCTGGATAGTCAATATTTCCTTCACTCCATGTTATGCCACAGTTTTTCCTCATGCACCGCACCTGTTTTCGTTCTTCATCTGTTAACTTAGAATACGGGTACGGTGATTATATTAAACTATTTTGCGCATAATTTTCTGCAGCGAAGGCAAATTCCTTTATTATAAAATTATTCTCCTTCACCTTGAAGCCTTGCACGTCGACTATGTAAGTATTTGAATTCATGATACTTTCTTCGCAAACAAGAAGCAGTTCTACACAATAACGGTGGGGGATACTACTGATTGAAGCCTAGCGTATTGTTTGTATAAATAAATAAAGCACTAGCTAAACAACCAAGCTTTAGCTTACATTGTAAAACAGCGCTCCCCGTTTTCAATCACACAATGTTAATTACGTAAGTATTTGAATTCATATTAGTTTCTTCGAAAACAAGAAGCAGTTCTAGACTATGACGGTTGTGATACGACTGTTGAAGTCTAGCGTATTGTTCGTATAATAAACGATAATTATTATGCTCGAATTTCGCAGACGGTAATAAAATCAAATTATATCTTTAGGTTTATTCCTAACATTAGGAAGAAAGTAAACAAGGATTAAGTATTACATAATTTATTTATACAACATACATTTTTAAAGACACAAACATTATAATCAAATTGTTTATTATTATCCGCAGCGAATAAATAGAACACCATCATATCCTTCACAACACTACTATTTCTATACATAACATGCTCAGGTTTCTGTAACCACTCAGCGTAATGATTTAGAAACTTCCAATTAGATTGGTAGCAAGTCTATATAACATTTATCTATTTTAATTACTCGAGCTGCTACTCGTAATCCTGTGTAAAAGATTCGTGAACGTTTAGTTTTATAATAACTCTGAGTTATTAGCACACCAGAATAGTGCTCAGCGTTTAATATTTTGACATCATGACGACCATGAAGCTAACATTTATCAATGATAGCCTCGACGATATCTCCTATGCTGATATTCATTTTGATTATATACTTATTATAAAGCTGTTACGTTGACAAATATTGGTATTACACAAATATATAATATGATTGTTAATTTATTTACATAAAAATATTATTATCTACACACCACTTATTTAAACAAGATACATTTTTAAAAGCACATGTTTTGGATACGGTTAATACAATTATAAATGTCGGAAGAAATCAAATATTTCTCACTAAGTGTTTTTAAATTAGGACAATTAAAGTCTTCTAAATTGTATACATTGTCACTTTCTATTATCTTCTACCACTTTTTCAGTACCTTTTGTATAAATACGCTTATTTTTACAAAAGTTAAATATCAAACTCTTATAATTGAAGTATGACACATAGCCCTCATACCGTAATATTCCTCTGTTTCTCTCTATCCATGAGGCTTGCAACCGTTCTTTCTTAGTTAAATTATAAAATGGATAAGGCGGTTTAATCAACAACACAATGACACCTTTTTTGCAAATAATTGCTATTTCTTTAGGTATAAATGTATGAATCTGAATCTGAATCTGAATCTGATGGCATCAATCTATAGTAACAATTAAAACCCTGATCGATGATTAATACAGAAGCTTACCAGCATTTGGCAAACTTCGTCGTTGCTGCATGTAAAGAGTACAGAACCTGTACTCCCTCACGTTCGTAAGCAAGTACTGCTGATCTACAGGCTATTACGAAATTATTTTATTCATAATGTTAATCGTTCGAATTCATGTAACCAGCAGCTTAAGTCTTTTAACACAAAATATAGTATTGTATTTAAAAGCATACGAGATCCAGGACCCCTCCAATTATACATTATAATGATCACTGATCGTGAATCAATATATTTATACATGCCAATCGAATTATCTGTTGAGCATATAATTACAGTACAATCCGATAATCAAAAGCTAGTTCAATCAAAAACTACTTAACTTCAATTAAATTCTAGTTCTAATACACTCTGAGCCAGAACCGCCACAAACACCATCGATCACAAATACTAGTCTTGTTTTATTTATGAACTTTCAATATTGAAATAAAATGCTGCAATAATAATTAAAACCATTTATTTAACTATTAATAAGATTGTTATATTCTATGTATAACTGTCTAATACGCTTAAATTTTTTAAAGCATACCTTTTTTTGTTTAATACATTTAATATACGGATTGCCGACATTATTAAACATTTTATGCAATTCTTCAAAATTAAATATAAGATCACAATCAGAAGAAATTAAGATGCGCCAATCATCATTCAAATTAGTATTCGTCATTCAATTTCTTTATTCGAGAGATCGTTCATACTAACAATCATCTATTCAAAACATGTATTCAACATTCAACTTCGTCGTTCGAAAGATCGCAGTACAGTATTTATAGAATACTTCGCCATTACAATAACGTATAACTATTATAGGAGTCCGCTGATAGAGACTCCTCAATTCTATTGATAATATTTCGCACAGTCTGGTAAGTATCATCCGTCAAGACGTTTTACCGAGTATTGAGCACACAATCCGACTTCGCACTTACAGATTTGATCACTGTGATCAAATTTATCAGCATCAAATATTTCTATTCTGATTATTTTAGTAGCGACACCCCGGTTTGGTTTTTTGATGTATGAGTAAAGCATAGAATTTCTGGTTTTCTTTTACGAGCTAATCCCATCATTCGTGGTTCGGCCGAATGTTCTCGCGGCTGACTCGATGGAATAAAATTGAAGAGATGATCTTCCGTATCGTGAAAACCCGAATAAGCAATAATATTAATGTGAGTTTTATGTATAAGAGAGTTTATGGTTCGATTAAGACGTAGAATACTTTTTATCTGGAAATTACATAGTTGGAGCCTTTAGTAATAATTATGACTAATATTTAATTGAGAAATGGAAATAATAATTATAGCTTATTCACTAGAAAAAGTTAAATTGTTTCACTTTACTTACCAACATTTTCAGTGATAGAGAACCGCTCGCTTAGAAAATAAGTTATGAATTATTTCAGTGAATTTTTTTATAATTTATATTAATCGGAATGCTGGTCGTCAGAGTTCAAAATCGCTAATTTATTTCAAAGAGAGCTAACATTCCTTATAAGAAAAAATAATTATGCTGCGTCGGCAGTAAGATAACGCCGACTGTGTTTACAACTATGCTGCAAAGATAATACTCGTCTGTCTGTACGACACATTAATGTTATTTTTTCCATACTTCTTGTGAGCCAGCAAACTCGCGAGTGAAGACTAGTTTTATGTAGTTTATTCTAATACGAAAAGATGGTAGCGGATATTGACCAATATGTATATGAAGCTAGAAGTTATTTTCCAGCATGCTATTAACGTTTATGTATACGATGCACAAATGAAAATTAGATAGTATTTTGTATACACACATGATTTGAACATTATTTAAAGCATAACTCAGAGTTCCTGTGACCCACGGTTTGGTTCCTGTTTCTGACTACCTCCTCCCCTCCGATACTCTTACCGAGTTCAGTACAGTTCTTGAGTATGAAATCATATAAGTATTCTTTAAAACTTTTTATTTTATACATAAGTTTCATGTAGAACCATACTCGGAACAATATTCGAATCCATGAATCAGTCAATCAATCCAACAATCAATCAATTAATCCGGGTCTGAGCCCGAATCGGCGATACCTCTTGAGACGCGCGAAAATAAAAAAAGCAAGCACGCAAGAAGCATCAAAACGTAAATGTTTAATTTAAATGATGTATAGTGTAACTTTAGAACTTAGCTCGATAGATTCCGAATAATATTCTATAAGTACTCACTTGTTATTGATCACATTGTTTTAAATGAAAAGTTTTCTAATAAATACTGAATGATTTCTATGCTGAAGGCGTATAATACAAACATGAAATCGGGTTGTATAAAAACCTACATCAATCCTATTTACCTACTTCAAAACCTATATCATCGGGTTCGAGTTCGAATTCACGACAGACCCATCCCTCAAAACCGGATCACATTACATAGACCTAAAAAATATATAAGAGCAGTGAGATTGAGAAGGTGTTACCGGTTAACAGATGGCGTCAATCTATAGTAACAATTAAAACCCCGATCGATGATTAATAGAGACGTTTGCCAGCATTTGGCAAGCTTCGTCATTGCTGCATGTAAAGAGTACAGAATCTGTATGTGTATTATGAATATTATTAACTATGTACTTCCTACTACTATTATAAAGGCGAAAGTTTGTAAGTATGGATGTATGGATGTATGGATGTTTGTTACTCTTTCACGCCAGTACGGCTTAACGGATCTGGATGAAATTTGGAACAGAGATAAATTATGGTCTGGAATAACACATAGGCTACTTTTTATCCTGGAAAATTGCGTAGTTCCCGCGGGATAGTGATAAACGAATTCTTTGCAGACGAAGTCGCGGGCATCAGCTAGTATTAAATAAAGCTATGCGTAAAGGTTATTACCCGCATTCGTTAGCAACTATCAACTATGTATGATTAGATCTTTAAAACTATGAAACGGATTTGATGCTATTTCTTAATAGATAAGAGTCCTATTTTCAACAGATCTAACGCTTGCACAGTAGGCTGTTATGTTAAATGAGAAGATTACTACGCTTATAAAGCAGGAGTTACATAATTCTAGACATCATATATAATTTTCGATGACGATGGATCGAGGAACGTGTAAAACTTAAATGGGGATGTGTTATATTACAGACAAGAGCAATTGGAAACGAAAATAAGGTTTATGTGTGCATTATGCTCTCTATGATAAACCTGTCCATATTTATCATTCAGCACCGTCCAGCGCTGATCACGGGAGTGTATAACAAAGACAGACTATTAAACAGTGTAACGATGTCGTTTATATTTCCCATTAAGTGTTATATTAACAAGCGGTTAGATAGCTTGAAATTTAAAGACTTAAGAAAGTGTGAGGCTAACACTTATGGCAGACCGTGCCTCAATTACACCCAACTACGGAATAGGTATTGCGAGGAGCATCATCACCTGCTGAAATTAACCTGCGAGGCCTATCATTACATAGGCCGAGGGTATGAGGATATCTCGCAAAGTACTGTGGCATGGGTGGAGTTGAGTATGCGAAATGCATACGTTACTCGGTTCAACATCACCGCTGACTACGGACACAATCGATGGAAGGAGCATCTGACAGAGCTTGCTAGTCAGCAGCCGGAATATTCCGTATCGCATGAGGTTCTGGAAATGAGGAACTATTTCCTAGATGAAGTGTTTAAAGGCGATCCTGACCCGCAAGCTCGTGTATTTAGTGAATTAAACATTGACATTTGTGCTAGGATTAGGAACTATAGTATATCAGACTGGAGTGTAGACTATAATAACGAGCAACAAGCAGTTAATAGATATAATATTAATTTACACTATTTTAATACATGTATATTTAATCCGTTTAGTTCTATTACAAGATTTACACGACCAAAATCTTCTATCATATGATATGAAATGAAATGAAATATTTATTCGTAGTAAATGTTGTACAAAAAAAAATTTAAAATAAAAAATAGAACCGCCTTCAATTCGCTACTTTAAAAATGTCAAATTAAAATTATTTTTCGGTAAGTGCTACCTAATTATTTATATGTTGAAGTCGGTGCCTCAGTCCGCCCCACTGTTATATTTATGTGTGATAAGCTTGGCAGAAGTGGACCTAGTCTATCTGCCTATTATAGTACCTATAAGTATATTTTTTTAAGTTCTCAATCATAGTCATATAATTATAATTCATTCAAATTTGTGCTTTTAAATACGATACTATATTTTGTGTTAAAAGACTAAAGCTAGTGGTTACATGAATTCGGTAATGTAAAATGAACAAACAGCTCGCTGTTCATTTTAACGCAATCATGTTTCAATAATGCGGATTTAATAAGGTATAAAATATCACTTCGAATCCCGCATAGGAAAGTCTAGAGTGTAAGGCATTTGATTTCCTAGGAAGGTTTAAGCGATATGTAGCAATTCTGTTTCTAACTGTTGTGCCAATTATTTCAATATGTTTACAAGCGGTTTCCGATGAACAATTTGATTTGTGCAAATTTGTTCTTAAATGAAATCTGTATTTATTTATAGCCATCTCAATCTGACAATGATCACATCGCATAAAAACATTGCTGAATGAGTCGAGGTAAGTAGGCGGAGCTGTAAACAAAAATATGATTTTATTGATAGTATTTAGTCATAGATTTATCTAATACATAGTACAGCGTGGTAATGCTGCGAGGGTGAGGGGGCACCTTTGTGCTGGGTATGTCGCGGGATGGATTATTCGACAAATTGTTTTCTTTTTGTGTATTTTTTTTTTTACATTGTTTTTGATACAATAAAATATTTTTTATTTTTGTCTTCTTTATTTTGCACAATAAAGAGTTTACATACATACATACATATTTTATACATAGTTAATAATAAAGGTATAAATTAATATTAACACTATGTTGGTAAACCCGCTCTATAATGCACTAATCATGAATAACATACCAATTTCGTGATCATTAAATACAATAAGAATAAAAAGAAAACATAAAAATAAAACATTAATAGTAGTTGCTAATAAATATCGGAGTACAAGTTCTATATTCCCTACGAGTCAATGTAATAAAGTCTGATAAGTGCTGCCAAGCTGTAGTATTATCATCCGTCTGAGTTTTTATATTAACTATGGCTTGTCGCCATCTATTAACAGGTAACATGTTTTGAATCTCGGAGCACTTGTAAACTTTTAGTTCAATAAAGTGCGAACCTGTTTTTGAATGATTCTCCTGTCGTGAAAACCCCTTGGCTAGTCTTCGCGTGATATAAGACCGTAATTTACTAGACGTGGGGATGATACTCGAGGATCGCTTCTCATCCTCGCTATCGCTTCCAAAAAGCTCCGTAGCAGTTGTGCGGTGTGGTTTCACAGCTACGGGATTAATTTTGACCTTCTTTTTTGAAGCACTTGAAGATGATTGTAGTGACTTTGCTTGGTTTTTCTTTTTTTCACTCGATTCAGTCGGTCTCGCAGCTTCATCTTCAGAGCTTGATGAAGAAACTACAGCTTTAGATGAATGTTTCAATCTGAAAAAATAAAAGTGATTGTTAAATTAAATCGAGCTAATAATATTTTTGCAGAGACTTAACTACACTAGCGGATATTCATTTAAAGGAATTAAAATATTGATTGGAACTGATTACATTTAAACGACATCATTCAATAATACAGAATAATCTTTAGTATCGACTCGAATCAAAAGATAAATTGAATACTTACGTTTTGCTATGCTTCCTCTTTCTTATCTCACGCGATTCGGTCTGCATTGTTGACTCGTCTTCCGATGGAAATAGTGTTTCGGCGTTGTTAGAGCGATACTTCGACCTGAAATAAATATTAAAACATTTTAACTATGGTATTTAAGTGGTCTATAATATTTGACCCTACTTATCGTTTTATAGTAAGTATTTAAATAAGGTAGAGGTATATTTAAAAAGCATCGTCATTCGTCTTGTTACATACAATTTACTAGCGCAAGCCTCCACGAAATTATAAAATTTTGCACTACTATAAGAATGACGCATAATAACACAACATCATTAAACTATTATTCTTTACCGCTATTCGAATGATCCATAATTTTATTGTTGATATTAATTTAAATTACTCTATTTAATAAACAGTATCATTTATATATTGAAACCTAGAATCGGTTAGCATAACTCTATCAAATTACAATATTTACACTACTATTCGAATGACGAATAATTTTATTGATAATATTAATTACTCCAATGTATAAAAAACAGCAACATTTAAATTATTAGACAACATAATTGAAGCTTCAAAGTAATTAACTCTTCTAGATTATCTATTCGAATAAATCAATAATAAATAAACATTCATCAGCTCAGAACCCACAACCTAGCTTCATAGGGTGGGTACTAACGAATCGACTATTCGATCGTAATGATGCTTACACAATTTAATAAGTACATTTGGTTAATAAGATAGACACTTACATTTTTTGATGATGATCCTTCAGCTTAGGAGATGAGGAGATGGTTGTAGACGAGATAAATGATGCACTAGATTCGGTAATCAACCGCTTAAGTACGCTCTAATCCTCATGAATATCTTCCCTATACGGAAAGTATTTACATGATTTTAAAATAGGTCTTACCATGTATCAGCAGTAACCCTTTTAAGCGGTGTAATCTTAAACTTCTGCGTTAACGCTTAGTCTTAAAGGGGAACGATGATTTTGCATAGTTTAATACTATTGTTTTGCTTGGCCAATACAGATTTACTAACTAATATTACTTCACGATTGGTTTTAGTTTGTAACCTATTGTACGAAATAAAATAAAAACGTTTATTAGTTTTCATATACGGGACCAACAAACAGACATACTTACTTACCTCCAAATTCAGTGTATGTGCATACAAATGCAAACATTGCAAAACATTGAGACTCATTTAGCATAGACATCTTTCATATATGGTTAGGACTCATATTAACGATCAAACGTTTTTACTAACCGATATTAAACCTTGTGGTTTCTTTTTCATACTTAAAAAATAATATAAATAACAAAAATCGGGAACATTTAACGATTAGTATTCATGCAATACACTGGTAAGCAGTTCAGTAATGTCGGTGAGTGTTTATTTTATTATACTCGTTATTATTTAATAATAATCGATATCCATGCCGATGAGCGGACAGCTGAGTGGTTAGAGAATCAGGCTACAAAGATTGAGGTTCCAGGATTCGATCCCGTTGAGACAGATATTATGTATGAAAAATATGAAAGTTTGTTCTTGAGCTTTGGGTGTTTAATAAATATGTAAAGTGTTTAGTATTTAAGTAGGTATATATTGCAAGGCTCCGACGTCGTAGCCAGGTCTACTTCAACTTATTTTAAACTTCTAGGTTAATGCGCGAGTAAGCATGGGTTCTTGCGCTCTGATCCAACTTTATCTTTCTTATTACCAATAAAATATAATTTTAAGCTTTTATCCGTACATTCAAACTCATGAACTATCATCTAGCTACATCACTCAAGCCTTCGGAGACAGCTGTTCAGGTAATGTCCTAGAAACACTTTGTTTCTTTCAATTTTAAATCAAGTTCTAAATCCAAATTAAGTACAAATATTAGCATTACCTACCAGCGAATAGATTTGTATATACAAACTTTTGTATATAAAAACTCAAGTTATCACAATATCTATCTATATAAGTATGTTTATCCGTCAGCTAGTAGCTGTAACGTAAGCTTAGCTTACTTTAGGCCTAGGTTAATCGGCATCAATTGTCTCTGATATTTATTTATATAGTAATAATCCAATGCAAGCTTTATTGTAATACTCGATTTTTAATGTTAATATCGTTTAGTCATGAATTATTTTGTTATCGATAAATTACGATTAATTGTTATCAGACATCGATTTTACTGACAATTATTTGGTTCAAAAATTTTGAATGTCTTTTCTTTACAGGATACAGAAGATTTCTTTAATTTTGTACCAGCGGATCAGCGTGCTACGCATGGAGCGGAACAAAGATCTACCACTCACGATGCCGCTTCTCGCGAGAGAACCAGAAGCGAACTACCATATTCTTCATACATAAAAAGAACTGTAAAACATGCGACAAAAATAATTAAAATTGAAATTTATGACGCCAAGAACCCACCGAAATCTGAACATTCAATATGTACTTGTGAAGCAGAAATCTGCGCCCAATATGTTGTGAAGGGTATATTATTTGATGACGTATATAGCGCAACTAAAGATATCATAAGTAAAATTCAGGATGATATGGATTTGAGAATAACTAAAATGTGCTAGTTAAGTATAATAATGTACTACTATATTGTCTACTTATTAAAAATAAAGCAGTTAATGTAATATGATATGTTTTATTTATAATAATTCAGATGGTTAACTATAACGTTAATAATCTTATATAATTACGAGTCTGAACGCTGAATAAATAAATTTAGACTTCAATTTAGAATTACGTAATTAAATTACTATTCAAGAATCAAATGAAATAAATAAGTTTCTGCGTAAGACACGTAATATAACATAGTCAGCATAGTAACTGGTAAGCAAGGTAGGTCTGTTGCATAGTGGTGTGCAGCAGATTCTGCTCTAGGGTAGGCTGGATACTTTTCTGATGGAGCTTTCAGTCCAAATTGAATACCTAGTAGAATGGATAACGGTTATTTAGTCTCATGAAATATGCCTCACTGATGTTACACAATAATTATAACATATTACCTATTTAATATCTTACCCGTTTCGTGCTTCAAAAGCAGCTTATTGAATTATATTAAGCAATTTATCGTGAAACATATCGAAACCTTCCATTAAGTATTCTCTTCTTACAATAAATATATAAACAAAAAATTATTGATTAAATAAAAAAAATAACAAAATTGAATCCCTGTTTCATATTATAGCATCGCTAGTGAAAGATGACGGCTTAAAAACTCGGTCTCACCTGAGCCGTTGTTTATACTACGTCTCAATGATTCGTCAAACAACTCGCCATTATCACGAATGCACTAGCTTGCATTTTCTCTATTGCTAATAAAGAATTAATATCGTAAGTATTTGAATGATAAATATGATTGTATAAAAAAATGTTGACTTAATATATATGTTCGCTCCATAACCAAAGACATCAGAGTGTACCTATTAGAACTAAAATTTAATTGAAGTAGTTTTTGATTGAAGTAGTATTTGATTATCGGATTGTACTATAATTATATGCTCAACAGATAATTCGATTGACATGTATAAATATATTGATTCATGATCAGTAATCATTATAACATATAATTGGGGGATCGATTTTAATTATAAATATCAGTGCATTTTATTTCACTATTCAAAGTTCGTAAATAAAGCAAGACTAGTATTTGTGATCGAGGGTGTTTGTGGCGGTTCTGGCTCAGAGTGTATTAGAACTAGAATTTAATTGAAGTAGTTTTTGATTGAACTAGCACTTGATTATCGGATTGTACTGTAATTATATGCTCAACAGATAATTCGATTGACATGTATTAATGTATTGATTCATGATCAGTAATCATTATAACGTATAATTGAGGGATCCTGGATCTCGTTTGATCCAGGTCCCCCAATTATACACTACTACCCTTATTAAGTACAACTTCTGTAGCGACTCGTCGATGATTGCGCGATTTCGATTCGTTTCACTCATTCCAAATTCTGATCAAACTCGGGAAAAATGTGTAATTTTCTAGCAAATCATCAGTTGGCCGTTAATATATTTCCAGTTTCGAGAAAACGCCAGATAACACCACGGCCGTTCGATAAATCTAAATAATTTGCGCCCAATTTTTAAGTAACGCGTACGGGCACGGTTTTCTAAGAGAAAGTAAATTATTTTATTGCAAATACCAGCAATAAACAGGTTCCATCTAATATAATGGCTTTGCAATTTTTATGGCAGCAACATTTAATGATTTATCGATCACTATCATTTACTAGTACGAGTCAAGATGATCGCGTTTATGGCGATGACGTGAAAAATGATTTGGCAGTGAACCCTGTAATCATATAGATTGCTCGTAAGTGGTTTAATGAGAAAGGATTAATTTCGTGTTCATTGACAGTTTAAAATATCGTTAAGTATTTTCCAAAAGGTACCTCTAAAACAACCAGGCAGGTTTTGGAGGTGGTATGTTCTTGCGCTGACGTGTAAATAAGAGAACGTAGAGAGTAAGACAACCGGTGAAATGACTGGTATTTGAGGTATTCCATCTTACCCTTCTATGGTGTGGCGATGTCCATAGGTGGTGGTGCTCACTACCATCAAGTGACCCACTTGCTAGTATTCTACCCAATCTCACAAAAACCTTACGATAATACTGCTTTCTGCCAAGTTTCTTGCGGCGCATTCTTCTTGGCAATGATGGGAAATATCAAATTAATCAAGAAATTTACTTCTTGATTTTTAATGTTTACTTTTTTACGTTTTACCGTTAGAAATTTAATTTCTAAACGACACTGAAAATTAGAACACATAGAAAAATCCGAAAAGTAAAGCTATGGCCGGGAATCGAACCCGGTCGTCATTCCGTGACGCGTGCTATTACCCCTACACCACCCATAGCAGGTGAGTAAGCTAGAAAAATTCGGAGGCTTACTCACCTGCTATGGGTGGTGTAGGGGTATAGCACGCGTCACGGAATGACGAGGACCCGGGTTCGATTCCCGGCCATAGCTTTACTTTTCGGATTTTTCTATGTGTTCTAATTTTCAGTGTCGTTTAGAAATTGGCAATGATGGTCTTTCCGAAAGTGTTGGTAGTGAAAAAAATACATGTAAAACGGCTTTTTGCGGCTTATTTGCTAAACAAACTCATTTAGATTTTTTTAATAGAGCTCGCTTTTACAATGACTCCCACGAGTCATTTTCTTACGGAATACTAAGTAACCTGAAATCCAAAGATTTTAATTGTCGTTTTATAATGATGATCTAACGCTTTCTTCAGCTATCAATTAAGATCTAACGACCATAATACAAGACAACAGTTGAAGAGGTCAGCGATTTCAAGTTGTAAATGTGTCTGACTCACTAACGCGTACGCCGTAACCTGTGAACCAATATTGATGCTATCAAAGTTTATGATCAATATATCACGCATGGTATAAAGTAGCCACACTTGTGCGTGACGTAGATAACTTTCTCTTTACGGGATTAATAGGGATACAACGCAATTCAAGCGAGAGTTAATAGATACAAAAAGAAAAGTCCTGGTTTTCTGACCGACTCATCAAGACAGCCCAAGCGCTTAAATCTGCCTCTAAAATACTGAAATTTTGCATGGAGGTGTCTTTTATGAAGTGATAAAATAATGACAACCGTTTTCACTAAATTTCCGATTTCCCGCGGGATGGGGACTTCGGGTGTAAGGTGGTTTTAATACATAAAGGTCATTTATTAGACAATTCACACAAACTTTTCGACTTTCAAAGAAATACCACTTGATTTTCATGAAAAAGTTATTTTAGCTTCTGGTAAAACAAACAAAAAGTATAAAATTAAAATTGTATACGGAACTTGGCCGGTTTTTTAGATGAGATAACCGCCTTTTGTTTATTTTTATTTTTATAGTGGCTACAGCCATATGCACTCCTTAGGTACCGAAAGCTAAAAACATCCATAATCAATCATATAAATGTCTGCTACACGGATTCGAACCCGGGACCTCGAGCTTCATTGTCAGGGTCACTAATCACTGAGCCGGTTGTCTAAACCGACGTGAAACTTATGTAAATGCCCAGTCTGGACATGACTGTTGGCCGACACTAGACAGACACTGCTAATCGAAAAGCGACGAACCTCGCATGCTTAACGTGGTTAAATAAAATAAAAATGTATGTTAGTGTGTTGAGCATGCCGCTTAGCCTGTCGATAGGGACGGAAAAATGGTTAAACTTGTTTTGAGAAAGGTTTGAGTAAACTCGTAAGGTCTTTTAAAGTTCCGTCAGTCAGTAAAATTTACATTTGAGGTTACCACTTAACAGACCTTTTGTGTGGATGTGCTTAACGCTATCAACGCTAAATAGAAGGTACTAATAAATGTTGACGATAGATTCAATACACCAATTTCCGCTATGGGTTAACGACCATATTAACACGAAAATTATTCACGCTTTCAAAAGTACAGAGCAATGACACGAACAGTTGCTCTATCAGAACGACAGGGTTGATTTTATCTAGAATCTATATAAAAAACTATACATACCTAGACAATGAGTCGCCATTACCGCGAATACCGGAACACGCCAGTTTATAATATTTTAAAGTGAAAACCAGACAAAGGTTGTTGTTTGTTTCAGTATTTTCTCTCAGTGTTTAAATTTCCGAATTGAACATACTTCTGAAAGATTCCGTAATTTTATTGCAATAATTTGGCTTAAACAGCTAATCAGAGTATAAACTCAGAGGTCGCCATGGACTGAACCTTGAAGATATTAAAAATTTTCATCAAACCATACATTTTTAAGGAAACCAGCATTTTAACTAAAACAACCTAACAAAAAAAACCGGCCAAGTGCGAGTCAGACTCGCGCACCGAGGGTTCCGTATCATTACCTATAAATGTCTATAAACCAATGTAAGCAGAGCCCTGCTCTGCTCCAAAGCAAAATGTACGCAGTGTGGGGTCACTTTATATTGGTCACTGATATATACAGACATCCATACATATTTACGGTTTTCGCAATTATTCCTTAATCTGTGCTATAAGACCTACCTTCATACCAAATTTCAAGTTTCTGCGTTCACGGGAAGTACCCTGTAGGTTTTGATTCCCTTGAGAGTTGCGGAAATTTGCGGCATAAACGGGTGTATCTTTTGATTGCGTTGGCTTAGAAGTTTGATTTTTTCACAGCTCTAAGGGGCAGTAGATTTGAGTATTTGATATAAATGTAAGCTTGATACCTCCACGCGTTCCTCGTCTGTCGGCCTTAGTCCTGAGAATAAGGGTGACAGACGGACGGACGGACGGACGGACAACAAAGTGATCCTATAAGGGTTCCGTTTTTTCCTTTTGAGGTACGGAACCCTATAAATATTTCCATTACCTACCTATTAAAAGTAAAAAACAGAGAAACTAATTAGGTAAAACAATATTTAAAAGTGAAAGAACGAACAAATTATGACTTTTTAAGTACCAAAATTAACGCAAGCAGCCTTCTTCGTTCCAAACGATATGGACACGCTGGTCATGTTAAAATAGTCTTTACTACCTCACTTTAAGACTAGCATCGAGTTCTGTCTTACAGAATAATCAACCTATTCGTCAAAAGCAATCGGCGAAACTAAAACTCTATTTTATAACTTGTATTTACGACTATTGCTCGTTTTATGTCTTTAATCCCAGCATTAGAGCAACAGATGCCTCTTTAACAAGAAATGTTATTTCTAACTTTGAATAAAAATTAAGTCAAATGTCAGTGTTTTCTCAAGTAAAATATGTGTTTAGAAAGTTATGTTGTAACATCATAGAAGGGATTATAAAAGTAACCGAGGAATATTTGACTTGATTGATTTACTATGTTACCAATAAAGAATGTGAGAGTTATTAGTGCAACAAAGTCAGGGATAGAACAATTTACAATTTACTCGTTGAAGATTTCTTACAACATCTCGACGAACGGATTTTTTTAATGAATAAATTTTTTGATAATACCCCAGTACATGTTTAGTTCATTACCAAAATGGAAACACTAGAATATCTTTATTGCCTTTCGTTATGTCTGGATATCAAAGGCATTTTTATTTTGATAACTGAAAACGCATACGAAACTATAAATATTTTATTTACATTTACACGGTAAACAAGTTCTTGTAGATGTGGAAGGTAATTGTGATAACCTAACTACTTGACTTGAATGATGACTATCTATTTTGTAGTAAAAATTCCAGAAGAGCAGTTTTTATATTGAAATGAATTAACTTTTTTTATTGTTCTTTTCAGGAAACCTTTCAAACGCTCTGTGCTAGTTGTGCTCCTGTAGACAAGTTGAATAGAAGCATCCGACCAACAACTGAATAGAAACGATACACAATACTTACACATCGACACGACATGTCGGCTTCACGTCACTGCTCGAATCAATAGGGGCTCAAAAATGAATGTTCAAATAAGTAAAACAAACAAAGCAAGCCTCGGTCACAGATAGCGAAAGCTCTTATTGACACGTTGGAAAGTAGTTGTAAGAGTAAGACCTTTTTTATAACAACTCGGTAATACGACTCTGACCTCTATGCAAAGCGGTGGAAAGATTCGCCGTTCGTAATCGTTAATTGGTAGCTCAGCAGCAGAACGTAGGCGGACCTTATCGCCTATTCGACATATTTGGGTTGAGTGTTGGTCAGTAACATTCTTGGGACAATTTTTCGTAGTACGAGTATGCATTTTGGAGCCGGCATATTTTGTTCGTCACGACTCGAAATAGTACATATTTTGTACATCACTGATACTTAAATTTACTTTAATATTAACCGTACTACATTGGACACATCAGTCATAAATGTCAATAACGCGTCTATCTCGGACTTAACTTCCTGCTTTAAGTGCCTTAGTGTTACTTGTTGTCTAGACTAGACAGTTTATCTGAGCTATAAGCACAGCTGTAGTCAAATGCATTTGTGTTGAGTTGGAACCTATTCTTGCCAAGTTTCCGCAACTTAGAAGTTTCATCTGCTTCCGTTCCCTTTAGATGTTCCCTTTATCTAAAAGTTTCGTTCTACATTCCAGCTTTGATATGCTAAAGTGAAAACGAAGGGATAAAGACTCCATGTCAGCCAGACACGATTTGCGAAAGTCTTTTCACAAAATACCACTAGAGAGAAAATGCCCCTAATTTTCTAATTAGCAGATGCATGCATAGCGAGCAATACAGATACGCATATTATGAATAACCATGCGGAGATGGACAATAACCTCTACTCATCCACGAACCGGCATTATAAGGTTTACTATCTTGTTTCCTTTCGTAGTAGCCGCGAAAAGCAACATGTTGTAAAAACCACAGAAAGTTGTACCTCAACCCTTTCCTTTTTAGTTGCATTATCCATCGCAACTTTAACTTCATTTAAGACTTTCTTCACCTGATGCGTTTAAACGTTGTTTAAATTATATTAGACTCTATTGACGGTGCGATAAGATTTCATATTTCTTCATTCTTCTTGGTTCTTGCGACGTTAATGTAAGGTGCGATCATTTTATATCGGCCACGAGGTTCGTACTGAAACAAAAGTTGGCCGAGGCGGCATCGCTTAACAAACCGGATACTAAACATAGAGAGACGGGGATTCATTGACGGTTTTCCTAGGCCAAACAGGCGAGTACCAGCGTAAAGTGACCTACCCAGCCCCCCGAAGTCAGAGCAAATACAGGTTCAAGTGAGGTTTTTGCAAAAGTATCTGAGGGTCTTTGAAGGTTTGTCATAAACAATACAGGGTGTCGTTAACGTGGACGCGTCCGATAAAGTGTGTTTATTGTCGCCAGTACGAAGTCTTGTAGAGTTGATTATATTGTACGTGAAAGAGATTTCAGCTGTTGAAAATGTCAATGGCCCTTTTACGATCGGAACGAACTGCTTTCGTTTCCGGCTAGTACCTACAAACTTGTGCTTTGATAGCGTGCATCTCTTTCTGGATTACGCGTTTTTCACACTTCGCATGTTTCTTCGAAGTTTATGCCAAAAGGTGAGTTTTTTCAGTAGAGTTCGCTTGAATTTTTAAAATCAATTTGTCGCGTTCGTAAGATTTATTCAGGTCCGCCC
Organism: Pandemis heparana; assembly: GCA_963854515.1. Classification (NCBI taxonomy): domain Eukaryota; kingdom Metazoa; phylum Arthropoda; class Insecta; order Lepidoptera; family Tortricidae; genus Pandemis; species Pandemis heparana. The sequence goes on along the minus strand of OY978015.1, from coordinate 11,871,698 downwards.
CTGTTTTGGTTTTCATGTAGGAATACAATGAAAACCTTTACCTTCAAATTTACGTAGTCAGATACTGCGGAGGCTTTCTGGTAGGTATAAAATGACTCTCCTATAATTAAATCGTTCACCAGCATTTATATTACAATAAACCGTGCATCATTGTAATGAACACCTTTCTATTCCATCTTCTATTGTCTTTACTGCTCCTTTAATTATATTTAACTCATAGTAATATAACGTATTTTTAAAACCAACTCCAGCTACATACTCCACTGTACTTAGTGGGGTACAAAGTGTCGCTGTGTACGAGTATTATTTTCCTTTTTAATAAACGCGTCTGGTAAGTTTATAATTTATGATTAATATAATGAAAAATAATGATGTAAATGATGAAAATTAATAATAATGTAATTGATGTAATCGATGTAATTTTTATTGAATGAATAAATAATCTAATCTAATCTAATCTATGAATGAAATATCACAAATGAAAAACTTCTTTGACTTCAAAGCTGTGTCATTCAAAGCAAAATACCAAGAAGACAGACAGCACGAAACGATACGACAATAAAGAGTATAAAACGGATAAAAAAGCCCAAAGCTATCATCTGTTTCACTTATGCGCTCTTCAGTGGGAAGTGTTAATTATTGTCAACTGGTAACCCTAACTTCAGAATTACTTTCTTCTTCATTTAACCCGAGCGAATGAAAATCAGAAAGTAAAATTTCCGATCCAATTTTCGAGTGTCCGATATGATTCTGACCAGAATATTCCTGCCAAGTTTGAACATTTTACGTCTAAAACAGTTACGAAAGTAGCACCCACTTTTGATTTCTTCTCTTTATTACAGTTCTCAAGCCATATGTCATCTTTATCATTTTACTTCCAGTACCTAGGCGTACCTAACGTGTTAATCACACCTGCGCGCACGCACTGAGGCGTGTCTCTAGTGCAATAATTTACAGCAAATGCTGATAAATTGCTGAGCCATTCCGGTATACTGTAGTAATGTAAGCGGTAATTTCTATCTAGTTAACCTGTCTTAGACGGTGTCCAAGGTTCTATGATTTTAAAAGGCAATATACATGTTCACTTGAAGTGCTTTAGATAGGAACTTATTTCACGTAATATACTTAATGTGAAATTATTCTTTTACTTTTTACTTTTTAGGGTTTCAATCACTATTTTGATTCCCCTTTCCACCTATACGCCCACAATCATGCTAAACATGGCCTTTATTAGGTCTCGTTACTTTAGGCTCTGTCCCCGTAAGGGACAGAGACCTGTAGGCTTATTGTCTAACTCGCTCGCAATCGCCATCGTGTTCATTTTGACAGTTCTTGTATGAATGTGACAGCTAGCTGATTCCGATGCCAATTGTCAGCCCATACACGAACTGTCAAAATGAGCACGATGGCGATTGCGAGCGAGTTAGACAATAAGCCTACTGATTTATGTATGTATTCTAAATGTATATCTAAATTGAATGAAGACGATCTCATAAGATCGCATTTTATTAATTCGTATTCACATCACAGTTTTCTTTTCATTTGAAAGCCGCCACATAAAAAGTAATTAAGCATCTCAATTATGTTTCTTTTACATCCTCTGCAATAATATTTATAACTCTGTTTTATTGATATCCTACGACCTGCGTAACCCCATTTGTACGATAGACCGGCTTTTACAAGTTCAGCTTCTAGTAGCTAGTAGTCAGATTAGCTAGGTTTTAGCAAAGTGGTGGCATGTTTAATTTGTTCTTGATCGTTGCCAGCACCGCTAAGTAAGGTGTTTAAATGGAGACTACTACATGCAGCTATTTAGTATAGCCATTAACTCTTGATAAAAACGTGTAGAAGTTATAATTACGTAAATGGATTGGTGACGTTATGACTTCAGTACCTAGATAAATAGGTTCGTCCATATGAAGTCACGTTTGTTAAACAGTTGTTTTTCTAGAAAAAGTTAAACCTCGATCTAGTGGTAAAACTCGATTAAGTAGTGTCAAAATGTAATTAAGGGAATGGACGAAAATCTTAGGAATCATGTTATAGGCGCTACGGCTAGCAACCTGTCTCTGGTTTTTTTTTTTATGTGAATAGGAAGGCAAACGAGCAAGTGGGTCACCTAAGCGATCACTACTGCCCATAGGCACTCGCAACCCCGGAGTGATTGCAGATGCGTTGCCAACCTAGAGGACTTAGATGAAATGCCTCTTGTGCCCGTAATTTCCCCGGCTGTCTTACTCTCCACACCGGAACACAGCAGTGCGAGCACTGCTGCTTAGCGGCAGGATTAGTAAGTAAGATGGTGGTAGCGATCCGGACGGACCTTGCACAAGGCCCTACCACCCGCAATTCCCCTTTCCACCTTTACGCCCACAACAATGCCAAATGTGGCCTTTGGGTCTTGTTACTTTATAGGCCCTGTCTACCCCGTAAGGGATAAAGACGTGATCTATGTATGTAATGCATGTAACATTAAACTGTGAAGCTTAAACCATGTTTAGCGGCTAAATAGATGTTTATATTTTCCTGAAAAAAGGCTTATAGTAATATTAGGGTACCTACACAGGATGATGCGAAAGTGACGTATTAATTTATGATTCAGATTTGTTTTCTGTGACTACAAAGAAAGAATAAAATAATGTACGAGTTATTGTATTTTTATTATTTAATTATACTTACTATTTAATTATAATATTATAGCAGTGCCCTTACAGGGTTTGATCTTGTATCCTGTTATCTTGTATCAAAGCTAATAGATGTTTGTCTTGTCTTGTCTTTATTAACAAGTGTCCAAAAACTTTACTGAGGCTTGAAGCTTCCTTTTTTCTAACACATCTTTAAGGCACAACCGAGAGCTAAACGGCAGCGAAGTGAGACCCAGGATAAGTAGTGGAATCTCCTAGAAACGCATCCGGGGCGGCCGGCACGCGACGTGCGTACGCGTTAGTCGTTCCTTAAATGAGAGTGCGGTATCACACATTATTATAGTATGACTCTTCCCAGCCCGGCTAGCACGACAGCGCGCAAGAGTCGCGTCGCGCGCGAGATAGACTGCCCGTCTCTTTCTAGAACTTACAGTAAGAAACAGACAGGCAATCTATCTCGCGCGCGACGCGACTCTTGTCCGCTGTCCTGCTAGAAGTGCAGGGGTGTAGGGATCGTACATTCGAGCGTCCTCGATTCCTTCGAAGCATTCCTTTATCAAACTTAAGGCGCTGTCAACAGCAAATGACCTGGAGCAGCGCCACTCTTCACACATACGGTTCACGTGCCTGTTAGTGAAAGAGAAGAAACTATTCCGGCAGCTTGGCGCGCGTCTAAAATCTTGCAAATAAGACACAAATCATAAGAAATAAACAAAAGTATGGATTATTTGTGAAATATGACTCGTTAGCCGTTTAGGTATGAATATGTTGACTTTATGTTTTTAATTGCAGACCCATACGTCGAAAAAATAAAGACATAGAACCGTTTACTGATGATTTTAAGACCAATCTTTGCAATTATTTTCTATCGAGCCGATTTTGTTCAATTATGTATCGTGCCCGTCTAGCGTGTTTGAAATATGATGAAAATTAACATTATATTTTTTATGTATTTTTTTGTGTGCAGTTTTTCTTAAAAAAGTGTTTAAATAAAATCAATTTCAACAAAATTAGGTGTTGTCAGCCTCTTAAGTTGGGTAAGTGGAAAAGTGGGGGGTAAGTTAATCAGGCTAACAAAGTTAAAAAAAGAAAATAGATAAATTAATATTGGCTAGAGTTTATATCATTGCAGTGAATAAATTTAATTAGACGTTTACTTTTTGGTTCTATTCAAATAATTTATTTTGTACATTTGTATATTTTAAATAGTTTTTTAAGTGTCATCATAATTTTTATTTGTCAATTTAATACTTTGTATAAATTACATTTATTGTTTATAAATAATAATAAAAACAAGTCTAAGCAGATTATGACATACCTGTGTAAGCGCACACATGTCAAGTGAACGAGTGGACCACGCATGCGCGGTGACAACAGCCCACTTGCGCGCATCCTACTCGCGACCTTGCCGACCGACATCGCCCCAAGTTTCACTTCCTCTTAGAAAAAAAAAAATAGTTTAAACACGCTGTAGATTTTGATGCGGATGTCGGTTGCTTTGATGCGCGTAAATCAGCCGGAGCAAGTCTGATAAGTTTATCTCAGCGGACACTTGGAGTCGTTTGCTATAGCTTCGTTGCTGAATATACTAATTGAAAAGTTTTTAAAGTAAATATTGACTTTTATTTCTTTCAACTAAATAACAATAAAGAACACAAAAACTAGGAAAGTTAAAGTAAAAAGTTAAAAATTAACCTAAAAAATCCCCTCCCTGTTTCGTGCCTGGTTCTCAAAGGTTCCCATTATCCTGGCCGCGTTGCATCTTTGAACTGCAATGGCAACCCCTTGAACCAGCCACGAACCAGAGCGAGGATTAGTCTGCGGCCCAGCACCCTGAATAGCAGCAGCTCCTTAGCCTCCGGCCCCAGGGAACCGCTGTCTCTTTTAACTTATGTACAGATGATTGATTTATATACATTTATTTACAATAGGTTAAAGCACTGTATGTAACTAACATTTCTATATGGATCTCGGTCTGTTTTTTTTAAATATAAAATATCTAACAACCGGATAGCCCAGTGGTTAAACAACCTCACTATGAAGCTTGAATTCCTGGGCTAAAAAATACTTACGTATGTTTGTTCTCGAGTCTTGGATATTTAATAGGATTGCTTAATTTGGGACTAGGCCAATTCGCGTCAATTGTCTGAAGATATTTATTTATTTTTCATTACTTATCAGATTCTGTTTGAATTCACTCAGGCGACTGCTAGGTACTCTTGATGACCCTGTCCAACCTTTTACACGATACGGGGTCTTTTTCTTAACTTGGTTATAAACTTATAAAACAGAGATCTCTGGTTTTCATCTGTTAACACCTATGTACTATTTTCTGTGTACTTCTGTATTTTTAATTTTTTATGTGCAATAAAGAGTTTACATAGGTACATAAACCATTTTCATTCTTACCTGTCCTATTTGGTAAACAAAATTCTAACCTTAAAACGTCTCATTTTTGTTATTTTTTAAATATTTCATCGTAAATAAAGAAACTGGAGATAAAATATCAGCAAAAGTATGTACAAAATATTACCTCAGGTATATTTGATAACATAATACACCTTATTCTTTACAAAAATTTGCACATTGAGGTTAGAATTTTGTTTACCAAATAAGACAGGTAAGAATGAAAATCGTATACATACATACATACATGTGACAATTCGAAATGCAATGCGCATTCATTACGAAGCCAATCAGCTTAGCCTAGTGTCTAGATTTTTAACCGAAACCGAAACAGATTATTCGGTTCTTTTTCTGATTTCGGCCGAAACCGAAACCGAAACCGAAATTTTTGAAGACGTGTCATATCAAATCGTAAAGAATTGAAACGTTATTGCAAGGATTTCTTATATGAGAGCAGTTACTTTTTTTGTTAAACAAAATAAAAAAACGTTTATTTTTAATGAAAAAAAAAATAGATTTATAATTAGAGGAAAATATGAAATTTTAAACCAAATAAAATCAAATCTTTAATCTTTTAAACAAAGTTACCTAATTAATATAATACCTGGACAAAGTCACAGCTTAAACATAAATCAACTTTTAGATAAATTATAGTATTATCACTGTAATCAGAGATCTTTAAACAAAGTTTTAGCATAATACCTCGTGTGACAAAGTCAAACATTGCAAGAGAAATCACGGCATTCATGCTACTTTAACCACAGAATAAATAATAGTACTAAACATAAATCAACTTTGTCAACCTACCCGGCCGAGCGTGCCCGAATTAAGCCGAGCGCTCCCGATGCGAGAGCCGTGATAGGCCGCGAAGTAATTTCGGTCCGGCCGAAAGCTTCGGCCGGATTCTGGCCGAAACCGAAACTTCGGTCGGACACTAGCTTAGCCTCTCGTCGAGTTTGTAATGTAAACAGAATTGTCACTTGTCACCGACAATTGTCGCGATGGTGAAATAGGGGCCAGTTTTTCACCCTTGTGTCTTATAGGATTACTAGCTTCTGCCCGCGATTTCGCCCGCATATAGACTTAAGAACTGATTCTGATGACTGACTGGTGGTGGTGGTTCTGATGACTGGTTGGTCTTCCGTCCATCGAAACTTTCGCATTTTTAATATTAGTTAGATGATGTGTCCTAATAAAAATCAAGATATGCCGAGCGATAAACTCCAAGTATTTAATCTGAACGCTGCATAATTAAACAAAATAATTTCTACTTATAAATAAAGTTATCCACAATGTGAACGTAAACCTTTGATTGCTGCCGTGCAGTTGAAATAAAATCTCTCTCCGTTTACAAATAGCACCGCCTAGCTTCAACTATTCAAATTGCTAGTGTTTAATCGCAATTAAGAGTTGGTATTGGACTGCCGATACTGCGAAAGCAGCGTCAACAAGAGGTAAGATTGGCTCTGTGCGAACAAATGCGACTGCACTACACTGAAAAAAATAATTTGCTAAATGAAACCGAACTTTCGTCAGCCTGTAACTCAAAAAATGCGACTACATAACTAAGACAATATCTTACCAATATCTTTGGTTACGTTTCGTTCTTTATAGGTAAACCTGTTTGTTAAATCAAATTAACTTTAATAACGCCTTACCGAATTAAGGTTATTGATGAAATAGCCGAAGTAGTTTGGTTAAATATTTTTTTCAGTCTATGTAGATACTCTGTGCAAAAGTGTTTATAAGAGATTATTCCTATCATGAGAGACATAAATCAAAAGAAAAGTAGCGCTGGAACTGGAAAACCCAGTTCCTTGTCATTATGTTACGCATGCATAGCAATACACGCTGATTTTTTTCTAGCAAGTGCCATGTATGTAATTTATAATGAGAAAACCGTTGAAAAATCAAAAAAGCTGAAAGTAAAAATTAATAAACAATGTGATGCAACAGATTTTTAAACAGCTATTAGCCGCCTTTTGGGAGTTTAATAACGAGCGTAATGACATACATAATACAATAAAATATTAGTCATTTATTATAACAGCTCAAGAGAATAATATTATAGATGGATGATTTTGTATGCATGACACGCTGCTAGAAATACGCGTCCGGAACTCCGGAGTTAGCGAAAATTATTGGTTGATTTAATTTTGCTGCCGTTATTATCTCATTTAGTTTATGCTAAACATACCTAAGTGCACATATGTACGAAAAATTCAAAGAAAAAACTAAGCTGGTAGGTAGTAGTCAATTTGTAAGAGTATTTAAGTGAACGAATTTAGATATGGGCAGTGGTATTGGTGTGAACTATGGCTTCATAACCGTTGTAAAAGCGAAATGCAAGTAAAACCTTTATACGTTCTTGTACAGAAATAGACATCAAAATGAAAATTCTGAAATACAAATACAGATTACTCAGACTCAGACAGCTAAGTTCTATAGTACGGCACTCGTAGAACGAATCATTAAACTTTGATAGGTAGGTACTTTCTGAATTTTCCATGCAATCGAAGGATTATTATTATAAACTACATATTAAATGTAGAACCTATTCAGAAATAGCAAATATTAACTTGTGCAATATTTTTACTTTAAAAGTAAAGTTTGAAGTTAATAACCTACCTATATCATAAATTTAGATGGTATTAAATAAAAATAAAATAAATATATATCTTGGGACAATTGACACCAATTGACCTAGTCCCAAACTAAGCAAAGCTTGTGATATGGGTACCGGACAACGGATATACATACCTACTTATATCCATATTAAACATCCAAGACTCGAGAACAAATATTCGTATTTTTCATACAAATATCTGCCCCGACCGGGGATCGAACCCGGGACCTCAAGCTTCATAGTCAGGTTCTCTAACCACTAGGCCATCCGGCATCCGGTCGTCCGGTCGGTATTATAATGTAGATGAATTCACGGTGCTTTTGTTTAAAGTTGCATAACATAATATTACAATTATAATGATACGACTTCTAACCAAAGAGTATTTACATTAAATTTGGTCAAAAAAGATACATACTCTACATATAACATATTCTTGAAATTTTAGACCATTACGGAATGCAATATAAACATATAGGTACTGAAGTGTTTCCGAAAACTTACCTCGAAAAAATATGGCCATTGCTTCTTTTGCCACTTTAAGATAAATCACGAGCTAATATATGATTAATGGTGAAGTGTGGCTACACATATGATCATTTGTTAAAGGTTATTAACATCGGTTAAGTGAAAATGAATAGTTTGATTTATTTGTTCAAGTTTTTTCTCACGTCCTAGTCGAGGACGAGTTTTGCCGGATACATTGTTTGACAAAGTTTCTTTTTCATCGTAGTACAAACAAATCTTCGAAGATGCTATCGGCGGAAACATGTTGAAAGTCATGTTCCGTTTTGATATTTCTTTTCAATCTGCAATAAATTAGGTAACCACTACAGTATCCCGTAAAGTTTTATAACTTTCGTAATTTTTGGCTCTGAAATACCTAGGTGTTAGCAGTCTCGGAAACTCTACAGATCTAACTAAAGTGACCTACCATCTGACACAATTATCGTCTTTCGGAACTTTGTTATTTTGTCAAATTCCCTTTTTATTCGTACTTGTACATGTGGTAATAATAACATTCAATAAAAAAATATAATCCCCCCCCCCCCACGTATTAGGTAATCGAGTAAGTAAATAAAAAAACAATTTTATGCTAAAAATGCTTAAATACATCATTTTGAAAAAGAGCTAATATACTCTTCAAACTGCTGGACAAATTTTTACTAAACTTGACTAAGAACCACCACAAGGCTTTCAAATGAAAACAAAACTCATCGAAATCGGTATATCTGTTGGAGCGCACACACACACACACTTAACTTATAACACCCCTCTTTTTCACACATGGCCCTGTAAGCCAATGAAGGAAATAAAAAAAGATACTGCAGTGGCACTCTGCATTCTCACTCCAGTAAATAGATACCTACGGATAGGATTTTCATAAAAGAACATGCTTATTTCCTAACAATTTGCCGGCATTCCATCGATATGCCATAACTACAGCAGCCCACACATGCAATTACATTGTTACAGTAATCTCATGAATATTGGATGAGAACAAAAATGGACTTTCTTCTATTGACCTAACAAGGACAATAATTGTTGTATGCAAAACCGTTTGAAATGGAAAGTGAAACGTCAAAATATGTATATTGCTTCCATTAAACCGTATTGTACAAAGTTATCGATGCGGTCGAAGTTACTGCTTAATCCGTAACCGCAGTACTTTTTTTCTAAGCCCGGTGGCTTTGACAAGCGCAAAACGAAAGTTGCAGCGTCGATGTATTGCTCAAGGTAAATATCCTGTGTTGGTTTAAGCTCGAGAGAGTAAAGGTTAGATTCTATTTGAATCACATGGAATGAACAAGCAATACATATGCAACTGATTTTCATTACCTTATTTATTGCAGGTTATACAATGTTATTTCTATTCATAAAGACCGACTTGAACCAGGAACTTTGCTAATTTTTACTGCATGTTTGCTATGAAATACCAAAGTTGTTAGTCCAGGTGAATATTTCACCGCTTCGCCGCTATAATGTTAAAACAAGACAAAAGTCAAAAGTCAAAAGTTTATTTTGCAAATAGGCCGCCAAGGGCTTTTTGACATGTCTTTTTTTTAATCTACCAGCGCATTCGGAAAGACCATCATTGCCAAGAAGAATGCGCCGCAAGAAACTTGGCAAAAAGTCATTTTTTCAAAATGAATTAGATTTACAATAGTACTTAAATTCTACTTAACTTACCTATAATACAATTAATACATTTTATAAAAGGGATGTAAAAGGTACCTAAGTTAAGTTAAGGGAAATACGCAGTCTTATTCATAATTTTTATAAGAGCTTAGGAAAATTGCTTGATATTTAAAGTCTTATGTAGGTATGAAATTTCGTCGGACCGGGTGTTGTGGAGGTCGAAGGGAGAGGCCTTTGCCATGCCTTTGCCCATCAGTGGGACACCATAAAAGTCTGATTAAAAAAAGTCTACAAAGATATCACAACACGAGAAGCTTAACACTACATCAGATAAATCTACCAATCGGATTACGTTCCGAGCTGACATCGCTACAACTTTACAAATGGCTAGATTGAATGGTGATACAACACTTTAATAACGAGAAGCCGAATTGACAGCATCCTTGTTGTATTGACATGTACTGATTGTACTTATAGTCGTTAACTTCCATCTATTGTGGGCATCAGTGGCGTTTTGACGTGGAACTTCATACTGAATAACTTTGCTAGTGAAGAGAAATTGATAGGAATTTGGTTAAGTCAACGTCCATAAAGAGATTTTTTTTAAAAAGAACTGCTTTATGTTTTTTTTTTATGTGACTAGGAAGGCAAACGAGCAAGTGGGTCACCTGATGGTAAGCGATCACCACTGCCCATAGACACCCACAACCCGGGAGGGATTGCAGATGCGTTGCCAACCTAGAGGGCTAAGATGAAATGCCTCTTGTGCCCGTACGTTTTCATTAATGTATTAGTCATGTGTGTGTGTAGAGGTATGTCAGGATCGTAGCAAGTGGAACAAAGTAGTCTCTGCCTACCCTGTGGGAAAGAGGCATGACGATATGTATGTGTTTGTATGTATACATATATTAGTCACCTAAATTTTACTTGCATTTGATTTTTTTTTATATTTTCTTGCTTACGTGCTATCTTTTTGTTATTAGTTTTAAATGGCATTTCATTAGACATATTTGCCATAGAATATAGGCTGCGGTTACCTCTAAACAGCTTCTCAAGTCTGTAACTCTATATGCAACTGATCAGAATATTGGGACCTCGTCAACGTTAATCGAGGTCTATCTATATCCTCAAGAATGTATTGTATTTTGACATTGATAAATAATATTTCAGACATTTAGTGATAAATTATTATTGTGTGCCCTTGCAGGGCGTCATGTACTTACCTACTAATCTCGTATTTATAACATCTTTTGACCATGTACTTGACATTACAATGAATAAATGAAATGAAATGAAATGAAATGAAATGTATGTAATACTTTGTCATCACTACATAGTACAAAACAAAGTCGCTTTCCGCTGTCTGTCCCTAGGTATGCTTAGATCTTTAAAACTACGCAACGGATTATGATGCGGTTTTTTATTAGATAAAGTTATTCAAGAGAAAGGTTTATATGTATAATTCTACGCAGACGAAGTCGCGGGCAGAAGCTAGTATTAAATAAAGTCGTTAATTAGATACTAGAAACTGTGCCATGTCAACAGATACTTAATTTCTTAGATAAGTTCATCAACCGCAAGGGCTTTGCGCAGCTAAGGTTACTTCATTCATCTTTAAATCCGACTCAATCAGTTCGGAAATTTGGTATGTATGTAGGCAGACTTTCTCTGGGTGAAACGACGTAGTGGGGGCGACCTTGTTAGAGGGAGGCTGTCTGCCACCTGCGCCGGAGTCTACACTTGTCACTCGCTCGCCGCGCGCAGCCGCCGCATCCATTGATAACGCGTTAGTACATATTACGCACGTGTTGATACGATTTATTCCAGTGGGATTTTTTGTGACTGTGAGTGTTGGACTGTGTGGTGGTTGCCGTTTGAAATTGGAAGCTTGAAACGTATGTATTTGTTTTTGATGGTGGTAGTGGATTTTGTTGATTTGGTTGTGATCGTCCGCTACGATTTCAGGAAGTGTATGAAGGAAGAATTTATTATACGAGATAATTTTTCGGAAAAAGTTGCATATGAATTTTTTTATCGTTTTCCGTCTGCATGGTATACTCGTACTTGCGTGTGTTTTAACAAGTATGTAGTTAATTTTGAAACTACAAATTTGGCGCCAAATGAAAAAGCGACCTACTTTTTTCCCAATCGAAAGCCGCAAAAAACTGCGATGCAAACACAAACAAGCAATATCAATAACTGGGTCCACGACTATACAATCGTTTTCATACATTCATATGCCGCGATATCCATTGAAATTACCTCATAAGGCCACGAAACCACCCCAGCTATGTGAGGTAGCTTAGCTTAGCCTAGCGGTATGCGACATTGCCTCGCACAGCGCTAAGCTATATCGCATAGAGCTAGTGGATGTGGAGCCTAAATAATTGATATGGAAAAGAGAGTAAGCTTATTTTCAGAGCGCATCGGCGCGCGCGCCGCCCTTGCAGCGAAACCGCTCGTAATTGATAAACAAATGACGGTCGTTAACGCATAAATTTGAATGAAAGTCATGCTCATAAATAATTGAAGTACAGTCGCGAGGATTGAGTATCAATTTTATTGCGATAATTTTAGCTCCAATGAAAGTTTGTAGTTTAAACGTAGTGTCTAATAAGGTTAGGTTAGGTCTATAAAATACAAACGTGTAAAGTATGAGAGAGAGAGAGAGAGAGAGAGAGAAATTTATTTACACACATTCGATACACGTAGATTTAAAAATATAAGAAATACAATATACTTAAGTGCAGTGTGTGTTTAAGTGCAGTGAAAACCGCACACTAGATAATAATGTATAGTTTATGTTCAGTAGTTCACTCACTTACTTTGACCAGACGTTAATAGGTATTTATAACGTAGTTTTGATGTGTAAATTATGTACATTTTGTGACGAAATTTGTTTCACCCCTTCCTAGTTAAATTTTATGGTGTAAGAAGGATTTTTGTCGTTTCCTTACGACAGGAGGTTGACCTACTTTTTTATTTTTCCATAGAAATAATGATACTAGTTAAAGCTAGTTGAACTATTTACATATCACTAATGCACTCTGCTAATTAAATTTGAATCCAATTTGAATATTACTTACTTGTTTCAAATCCGGGGACGCCCACTAGTGCAACGTCTTCTTCAAACGCTTCCCAAGCGATCGCCGAGCATGAATATTTAATAAGAATGGCTATTTAATGAGTATGAATATTTAACGCCGTTGAATATTTAATGAGACCAAACAACAGATGCGCAGGAGTGCAGTTCCGCTACGTGTAAACAAACTGTTACTACGAACACGCAACCTTGGCAATGGTCTAATAGTGTTACATTGTTACATTGGCATCAACAGAATCTTCTAATTATCTGAATTCTACATTCACATTTTTATTGTTATTTAGTCGGAGCTGGCGGCTCTTGAGAACTTGTGATATTATTCTGATTATAACCCTCTCATTCATATATTATTCTGATTATAACCATCTCATTCATATATTATTCTGATTATAACCATCTCATTCATATATACGCTCTATAGGCTTCTGCTAACTTAGCAATCGTTTGTCCTTATCTGTGAAAGGTAAATGTCAAAGTGACAGATAAGGACAAACGATTACTAAGTTAGCAGAAGCCTACAGATGTACAGATCGTTTATGAATAAGGGGATAAGAAATTATAATTGCTGGCTTGCGCGGCTTCGCTTCCATTGCAGCATGTAGGATATTTACAAAATCTACAAGGACGGTTCTTGGTAAAAATAACGAAGGGAACCCTTACTATTTATATATAATGCATAATTACTTGCATAACTACTACTACATAATTATATGCATAATTTTAGCTTTCTAGGGTGAAGGGTTTGGACTGGGAGTCGAACAATTAGATAGTAAGTCTTGACTTGTCAGTAAGGGCTTTTTATACATCAGGATAATTTTAAAGAATTTTATTGTGTATAACTTACTAACTGCATTAAGTTACGAAAAACTCTGCATGAGTCAGCTTTTTCCAACTTGTAAAAGACGTGAAAGCGACAGATATTGAGGAACAACAATACACCAATCGTAAGGTGTTCAAAAATAAGTGTAAAAAAATAACGGTAATAGCCAAATGCTAAAGAAACGCGCATAATAAATATCAACTTTACCGTATTCACTACATTTGTTTTTGGGCGAAAAATTGCGTTTATTTTTTGCTTCAAATTTCAAACCGAGTAACCCAATTTCAACTTTAGTATAAATGAACAAAGTTCACTTTTGTTAAGTTACAGACAGTTTAGTAACTTGATTCTATTGAATTTCACGCTCAATTTTACAGGTATCATTCGGATCATTTAAGCGTTTACATTGAAATTTTCTACTTCACTTACCACTTAACCTCTTGCTTCACAACCATTCACAATCATCATCCTATTTAATGGTACTATCTCGCTTTTATCTATTACTTCAGTAAAGGATGGCATCACATCTCGTTAGACGCAATCATTGTTGATTGGATCTATAGTAAGGTTTACACGGATATTGGATTTCGGATAGAGGTTTAATTGATGGAATTATCGATTCGTTAAAGGTAATTATTGAACACATTTTTTTTGAAAAGGGTTATTGTGTTTGAAACTTTTCGAGAAAGTGTGTGATAAAGATTTTGATTCAGAATGGGTAATTGAATACGATACGTTGACATGTCCGTGGGAAAGGTTAAACTCAAGTATTGTTTTTATTTTGAATACGGCAGTAAAGGTCAAAAAAGAGAAAATAAGACAAATTGTGGTGATAAAGTTTCTGGAAACTTGGCCCTCTGAATATTTAATGTTATTGTGGGAACAATGCTCTCTTGCGGCCAATTTCGGAACAAGGAGTTTTGAATAGTTATCATTGTAAAATTGTAAATCAAGTAAGCCTATCATCGGTATTTCAAAGTTTATATCTAGCGCGTCAACCAAATATAAGTCGAGATGTGATTAAAAAAAGTAATGAAATAGGTATGAACACATCTAGTAACTACTTAGTTAAAGATAATCAACTTTCGTGTGTATAGAACACTCTGACAAGAAGGCTCAGTGAAACCAATTTTAACTTGCATTTTAATTGCAATAAACGATTTAACTTGCAAGTAAGTCGTTAAGTGTATTTTTAATTTATATAGATCATTATTTCCTGTAATAGTAGTGTTTAGTGTGTTTTAAATAAATAAATAAATATCTAACAAATGTTTAAATAGTACGTAGTACCAGATCTCTACTATAATTTCATATGCTATTTTCAATAATGTACTTTTATGCTAGATCAGTAGAAATTCCTACATGCATAGCAAGGAGAGAGTGAAACTACAAACGATAGCCTAGAGGCCACAGGGTCAAAGTCAGCACGGCAATGCAGGTTTGCAGCGAGAGAGCATCAAATTCCTGTCCCTAGTGTAAGTTTCAACAACAAGCCGACTCAAACGCATTTACGTTCGACTTCATTAGGTGCTTACTATAAACAGATGAATTTGCAACGTCTCTAGCGGCATAATTGTCTAAAAATTAAAAAAAAAGTTTGCTGAAAATAAATTGAGTCAATTATAATCAATACAGCACAATACGATTTCATTATTTTAAAAGCTCTTGATTCCATCGATTTCGGAAAAAAATAGACAATTTTATTTATTATGGCGGTTCCCTTTTCGCACGCTTCTACGAGTATGCTCCTCACGATAAATGTTTAATCCTTCGACATTCCAAATTCTTCACTATATGCAATTTTTCATCTCTCATCGTTATCCAAAATTACTTCCACATTGTCAAGGGCTAGTTTTTAATCCGAAACGCAGAATTTGATTGCATCATAAACATAACACCTTTTATCTCGGTTAACATCATGCTTTACGCACTGCAGCCGCCATTCCGTAAACCTAGCACAAACTAGAAGCAAGGAGGTCACAGCAGGCAGACGGACTACATTCACAAGACTCCTCACAAACCAGCGGTAAACAGGAAGTCGAGTGTGTCTCGGCATTTATTTAATCGTCATTTAATCGTTAGTTTAATGGGTGAAACTCGGCCCCGGCTTCACTATCCAGGAGCGTCCCTTATTTTTTGTACACTTTCTCTAGTTAGGAAAGACGCATCAATTATACAGTGTTTTATTGGCCGATATAGAAGTCGTGGTCGAGTACTTTAAAAATTATCTTAATTATCCATTAAGAAAAGTAGCTGTTGGAATTATTCCATGTATATTAAGTTACTTCGTTTCATTTCGTTGGACGTTTTTATTAAGTTTAAGCGTTCGGTTTATTAAAATGTTATTTTTATTGCGGCTATCAATATTCCCTGTGGGTATTGAAAGTTTCGAGACGTAATTATTATAATTAACTCGTTGCTTCTATTTCTATAACACTTTTCAAAACTTTGATATTATTGAAATAAAGTATACGTGCTTCTCTTTGAGATGTCTCACATTTTTTTAGTGTAAATGTCAAAAGTTTTCCTCGTTTCACGTTTAACACAGTCCCTGTGATATCACGGCGAGAGTATTAAAATTTCAGAGCAAGTTAATGATGGCCTTGTCTGCGCCCTTTATGGTTTAAGTTCCCAACTTCTTGCCGAATGCGATTACTAAGTAAAAGTCTCATTCTACGAACACCATTATTCATAGACATAAGTTTTTGACCTACCGTGAGAAAGTGCTATAAGTAGGCGTCTAATTAATTTCTTAATCTTGGGATCTGCCTTTGTTCACAGTCTGGTAATAAAAATGGAAAGTAGTGTGTGAGAGTGAAGCTTTTGACAATTATTGTATGGAAATTGATTGGTTGAACGGGGATTAGTTAAACGTTTGTTTGACATTCTGTGGTGTAACCGGGCCAAATTGAAGTCTAATTTGGAAGCTCATTGAATTATACTGCCGTAAACTTTGTTAACTATCTTTAATGTGTTTTATTGCTTAAATTAGCTTACTAAAGTGCATAGGTAATGCTAGTAATTTACTTAATTTACCACTTTGAATAGGTGCAAACAGGTGTCATATAAGTTTTTACTTAAATGTGTATGTTATGATATTCTGCAATAATATACACATAGCTATAGCATGGTACGTACTATCGTGTATAGTTGCTCAAGGAATCCTTTTAGCACCCTAAGATTAAAGCGTTACAATTATTAATTTACTAAGTAGTTTCACTTACAAGTTAACGTAATGATTAGCTTTAAAGTTTTTTTCTGACGTAGACTTTGTCGTGCAAAATGAAACGGTAACGCACGTACTTCTTTGTCAACTTACGTCTTGTGTACTAAATGTGTTGGAATTATTCCTAAAATCTTAAATAATGTGCCAACAAAATCGAGTATGCCACTCAAAAGAGTCAAACGAACCAGAATAATCCATTACACCTCTGCATTCTTATCTATGTAAAACTGGTTTCAAGAATATTTCCGTGATATTACTCCCTAAATTCTGACTGAAGTTATATTCTGGAACGTTACACACCATTTTCATATAAACGAGAAAAGTTTTCATACTAGCAAGTACAGGGGAATCAACCAATAGAGTGACGTGTGTGTTAGACTGTTGCGTACCCTGTATTGGTGGTAGGTGTATTATTATTACTATTATAATGTTTTATTAGTTCCGTAACTGCCTCATGACCGTACTGGCTCAGGAAGACAGAGAATAGGACGGAGTGGAGGAGATTAGGAGAGGGTTACATCCAGCAGTGGATAGAGAAAGCCTGAAAAAGAAGAAGAGAGAGATTAGTTTAGGTTTAAATTAGGGTCCTTGCTCTTCTAGCTTTCTAGTGTGTCTACTCTCTATACTCTGGTTTCTGATGTCCTGTCAATCGTTCGAAGGTTAACTGGAAGAGATCCCTTTATGGGATAAGTTCGCATTTGTACATCTTTTTATCTCATTACCTGTAAATTTAATGTGATTTATGTACAATACAGAGTTATACATGCATACATACATAATACGTTTTTTTTTAATTGCGGCACATTAGTCACTTGTCACTTACATACTAGCAGGCCTTTTGCGTTTAAAAAAAAATGATTTATATATGCTTATTCAAATTTAGTGCCTGTTTCACGTGGGGCTGACCATTCTGACCAAGAAGAATGGAGCACTTGGAGATATTTTTTTTAATACAAATATTATGATGTTGCCACTCTATCGGTTAATTTATCTATGCTAGCAAGTCAGCGCGGTTTCGTAGCGATATTTGGGCAGATGCTTCATAAGATATATGGAAAGGTGAATAGCTCTACGGATGATAACTGAGTTACTATCGGTGTTTAAGGGGGTTATTTTGTAAAGTAAAATAATACGGAAACGAATGTTTTAGCGTTCACGGTGTAAATTAGGTAATATATCAGGCCAAATACAAAGTAAAGACATAGTTCTCCGAACGACGCAGTGAAGCCTGTGTGAACTACGCCAAAGCGTGTGAGTGTGTACGCTGATGATCTATTTTTCATGCGTATATTTTTTTTTTGTATTTTTTTTTCTATAAAATTTTGTATATGCTCTTATAATTTAATAGTGTGTCATGCAAAAAGGAATAAATATCTTCTTTCTCTCTTTCTTTATTTATGTGTGTAACACGCACGCAACAATTTTTTTATTTACGACATAATAAATCGAAGTCGTCCGCCGCGTCTGTTTTTCTGTTCTGAACGGATTTTCGTGAGGTTTTAACCAATATGCAGATTGGGAGATTCATGAAGAAGGTATAATTATGCCATTTACTAAGATTTTATGTAATTCGGTTGAAATATAACGATAGTTGTTAGAATTGTCGGGAAAAATCTAGCTAGGATACAAATAATTCTATGCGGACGAAGTCGCTGGATATCTTGTGATAAAAAAAATTCCGAGTGGCACTCCGGGAGTGCCGGCAGAAGTGAAACCTACACACACGCACACTCGCGCAAAAAGAAAAAGAAAAAAAAAACTTTTTCTACACGAGATTCGAACTGCGGTCACTTGAGAGAACGCACTGTTATTCCACACCTTATACCACTGCCAAACATACGTATGTTAAAGCGACGAAATCAACGTACACTTCAAAAATCGAACTCGACTCTAGCTACATTCGTATTTCAAAATAAGCTCGTAGAGGTTCTGATATCCTGTTACTTATACTCTCCCTCCGTCTTACGCCTGACGCGAGTTTAACATTTTTTACCTATCCCAAAAAGTGCTCAACGACGCTAAAGAAGTTATCACTTCAAGTTCAAAGTTAGACAAGTGCAATACTGAGAGATATTTTATCAGTAACATGTTACCTTATAATTATGACATAGTTCAGTTGTTACCCATTATCAAACTAGCTCATCCTCATTGTAATGCCAAAGTTAACACACAAACTCACATTCTAACATAAAATATGCATAAACATAACCATGACACACGTTAAGAACCAGTATAGTACGGGCCTAGAGAAAGTCCGGGTCTTGGGTCAAATGGCCAAGTAAAGGAGTCGATACACCACAGCAATCGCAGAACGCCGAAGAGCGAAATATTCACGTTACTATCCCTTACGGGATAGACAGAGCCTAAGGTGACAAAACCTAAATGCCACGTTTAGCATAATTGTGGGCGTATAGAAAGGGGAATCAAAATTCCAGATTCCTAAGATTTTCGCGTATTCCCTAAGCTCGATGAGCTTTTACCATGTGTGCGGGAAGAGAAGTGTAGCGACACTAGCGCCACCTAGTTGGCCGCTACATAATTACTACGACGCATGAGTAGCTAACGACAGCTCTAGTGTCAGCTGTCACATTGTTCTACATCGCGCTAACGAAGTTTCTCAAACATGGATGCATAAATACAACTTCCAACTCTCTTCCTTCGGACTTCGGTCCCCAGGCATAACATCTGCCTGGAGAGAGATCTCTCTATTGTGACACCCCCCAAAGAAGCAACTCTGGTTGTTACCATGATCATCAGTTACATGAGGTTCGCTCGCTGTCAGATCCATACTAAAAATGATAGCTAAAACCTGAACTGAGTCCGAATTGAATCACTTTAAGACGTCATGGTAAGGCCCCGCTACGTTGTCCATGATATATTAGTATTCACTTAAATACCATACCTATACATAAACGTAGCGTAGGACGTCCTCAGACTCGGAGGAGCGAGGATCTTTGCAATGCGGCTGGCAAGAGCTGGAGGAGAGTGGCCGAGGATAGTGCGCAGTGGAGTGCCATGGGAGAGGCCTATGTCCAGCAGTGGACGAACATAGGCTGATGGTTATGACCATACATACCCAAACTCTAGCCAAAACAAGCATAATTTTGTACTTGGTTATTTGTCACTATTATTCGTGCGAATACGACGATCACCCAAACACAAATAGCTCATTCTGTCACTAGAATGAGAGTCAAATAAACGCGATCTTCGTTTGCGCGATACCTCTTGGTTTTTTTTTTCAGCACCGTGGGGCGTGGCAATGGAGTAGCGTCTATCAGCCACCAACAGCCAAAAACGTTGAACAAAAGTTGAATTGTTTGCAGCTCAAGAGCATAACTTCTGAATTGAACGCATTCGCGTGATATCCGTTAGTGTGAAATGCTTAGGTGTGTAGTTCCCTTTAGCTAGCATATATCGGTGTTAATAGATTCATGTTTATAGGTGAATGAGCAGCTCATATTGTTATAAATATACATGTTAGTCGATAGCGATGGGCGACCAACTGGACTATAAAACCTGGGTCACTTCTTTGAAAGTTATAGTACCGTTGTTTCGATATCGATATTTAATACAGGCGGTACCCTGCCGTTCTCTGTAATTAGTTAATGATGGAATTTATTATCAATCAGTTGCAATAACTGTAGGTGATATGAGATGCTCTATTATTCTGAGAGTTATCATTTTGGAGTAGTTATTTGAGGCGATGTAAAAAAATTGGACGATCTACAAAAACACAGACCTAGTTGTCATAGGGCGACCTTTTACTTATATTATAACATCCGGCATTACCTGGTAGGTAGTAGGGTCCCACTAAATTGTGTTGGCTTTTTAATGTATTAATTTCAGCCACCAATAATATTCTGTTAAAATTTCACCACTGTCAAGTTCATCCTTAGGTTATTTTTTTCAATGTCATTTCTAGAACATAATGGCTCAGTTGTAGACAAGTCTAAATTATTTGATTTGTTCGTTTTTAGTCCTAAGAGATGATAAAAAAATTACCTGGCTCAAAAAAAAATTCGCTAAAACAAAATTTTGCAATCCAAAAAAATTATGGACTCATTTAGCTCCACTACCATGCAGCGAAGTCTGTGTTTTTGTAACCAATGAACATGGGTCCTATCCAGCCCAATATTATAAGTACAGTCTAATATTATAATTACAGCTCTAGTCCTCTAAGTAGAGGCCTGTTACAAGCTGCGCAATGTATGACGATAAACATTTTTTTATCTATACTCACGAGCAAAAATAACGTGTCGCTTTACATAGAACTTTGTATGAAAAGTGACCTGTTATTTTTGCTCGTCAGTGTACTTGACCCTCAAACAAATGGAACTCAGATTCAATTAGTCACTGGAGACAGCTTGGGATGACAAACAATTCAGAGCCCATCTCTACCTCTCTACCAATAACGCCTCAAGGCATTAATTTACAACCGATATTGAAATTAATGGATTCTATTAAGATTTCTATCCGATAACCGATTAAATAATTCCAACAAATTACTTTCAATACACCGATTATTCCAAACGAAGTGAAAAGTAAAAGTATTTTTTTAAGTACTTAACATTAATCACTACATTGGAATCAATTTACCTCCAAGCATATGCACGCGTTGGGAACGCACACAATGGCGTTTGCTTGTGTGTTGACGGTGTTGTAAAAAATCAATTGGTATGAAGACATCCGATTCCTTTCATGTCCCTCAAGGCAATTGATTACATAGAAAGGTGTAGAAAAAAAACCGTTAAGTACGACTCAGGCAAACACGTTAAGAGTTCTGTGCCATCGCATTTTTTTTAATTCTGTTGAGTTAGCAGCCATAGCAAGAATAGCTGGCTTTGTGAAAATTTCAAGTGTTAGATACGGTTGATAGATACACCTCTCTGACAGACGGATGTAGGTACAAACGGACGAAGGGATAGAGAGAGAGAGAGGCTGATGGACAGACGGACGAACGGGCGGACGGATAGATAACGAAACCTTAGTAATAGGGTCCCATTGGCACGCTTTGAATACGGAACTCTAAAAACTGGCCAGCAATAAAAAAGAGAGAAGTTGTCGTCACACTATGAGCCATCAACGGCAATACTTTTTGTTGTCAATCGTCTTTATTGGAGTGGAATACTCGTGTCAATCAGTCAGTTCAATTAGTGCCGTGATTGAAAAATTATGCTTTAAAAAAAATCTATTAATACCAAAAAAAAAACAAATATAATTTCAACAAATATAAATCAATAGGTAGGTACAGAATCTAAAAAATATTGTTTTAGTTGCGTAAGTGTTTTGGATTTTGACAACTACCAACAAAATAGGGCGGTGACCTTGCTCTATCGATATTAGGTAAGCACAACACAATCACGATATCTCTGAAACCGTTACAGCCTTACGAAACAGGTTCGCCGGCGAGCAGCGAAAGTGTTTTAATTTCGCACACGATATTTTCGTCGGGAGCCTTTGAAGTACGAAATTGGAATTCGACGATTATTTGCCACGTTAACTTTTGGTCATTTAATTCGCCACACAAGGCAATGTGACAGTTAACACGTTTTAACGTATGTTGTGACAATGTATTAAATGTCGAAAACACAAACATAAAAATCCTTGCTGAATATTTTGGTATTTTTACGATCTTTTTTAACACTTGTTGTAGCATATTTCTTCAGTGTCTTTAACCAATTAAATACATTATGAACTGCTATTAAAATTCATACAACTCTTAGTTAGGTACAGTAGGCTTTGACAAGTGGCTATCTCTCCGAAGCGTATCAGTGTCAACATACGCTTGCCAGGAGTAATTGTTCGCTAGTCACGTGGTCTTTCATAAGCTTATGTCAATCATTAAACAACTTCATTCCATTCTTTTCGCGTTACTAAAGCAATTTTCTCTAATCATTTAGATTCTAATCACACAGAACTATTTTACTAACTTTCTGTTTTCCTAACTTCCATATAATTCAATTAAATCTCGCTTATTACAATCAAATGCCGATCACATAGCCGAAGGGAAAGCGGCTTCCAAGTACCCCAAGCGTCTAATTGACATATACAAATGGTCTTTTGTTTGATATGTTCACACGTGGGGTGTAAGTGAAGATCTTTGAATATGTTAATTGGTTGTTCGTGGAATAGAGAAGGTGTTATGGACGAAGTTTGAAAAGGTAGCTTTTTGAGTTAAACTTTATACGAGTAATAAAGGCGCATTGTTTTAGGTTTTTTGGTTACAGAAAAATAACGTTTTTTTGAAAATACCTCAATAGTTTCACATTAAAGTTTACGTTCCACATAAAATAATGACCTAGCAACAACAAGTGCAATACAAAACAAAAATAATTGCATCAAATTCCTGATTGAATATTTACTCAACACAAAACTTTTTCAACAGCATTTACACAAAAAATGTATTGATTGAGTTGGGTGTCTTGATTATATTCAAATATTTCTTTCAACAAAATCAAAGTGCGTCTGTTGTTAATGATAAAACTAAAATTCAAGAATTTACACAACAAAAACAAATAATAGGTACTAAAGTCAAATTAACAGTTACATCTATTACGTGTTCAGTGTAAGTATGTAGAATTACTCGGATTACTCGATTTACTATCAAAGTTCGAGCATTAATCAATGCAATTACTCTAGTCCACATAAACACTACTCGTCAGCCACTTAATCAATCAGCGAGGTGCCGTAAGAAAATGACGCACGTTAGCTTTTCTTAGGCGGGCGTTTGCCTTAGTCGATAAAGCTTGAAGCAGTAGTTCATCGATAACTTATCGACTAATTTGATTTGTAACATCACTTTGAATTTCAAGCAGAATCACACATGATTTTTTTATTAATAACACATTTGTTATTTTATTTGGTTTTATCATTGGCCAACCTATGAAACATCTATCAAATTCGGATGTCAGGTGCAGAAATTTAACAAGGTTCATACTTATAAGGAAAGTCTATTAGTTTGTTCACGAGAGTGTGCACAGTAATTTTACATTATCTTTAATTAACCACGATATTCATGGAATCAAATGGACTTGGTGTATTCGTTTAATCAAAAAAATCTCACCTACACGGATAGAGAGATAGTTTTCACTCGATTTAATCATAATTAAACTAACCAGCCGCGCTACACTTACCCAATCTCGGACCGGTCGACATAATTACTCATCAAAATCTAATCCGACATTCCTCACTTATCTGCTCATAGATGGCTAATATACATCGATACGTCGATACAAGTCGATATCTCGATATCGACATGGTGGTCGTGTAAACACCGGGCTGATCACTAATTAGTGCTCGGTGAAAGTTACCGACCGACTGACCACAATCCCGACTCGATGTTTCGGCGGTGCCGATTTTAGATCGATTCTACTTTCGTTTTTGACTACTCTTACTTACCACTCACTGATACATTGATTTATTTTACGTACGTCATTTGCATCTTGACCACTAAGTTGTATTGAATTTGATTGAGAATTTGGGCGTGACTAAGCGCAGATTCAAACGCGATAAGTTTGACGTACGTTGTCTATTTAGATGCGCTCATGTCAAATTACGTTTTCCGTCCGTTCACTGTAGATACAGAGTGTTACAAAAACTCATCTAACTAATATTATAAATGCGAAATTTTGGATGGATGGATGGACGGATGGATGTTTGTTTGTTACTCAATCACGCCAGAAATGCCCAAAGAATCTGGATGAAATTCGGCACATAGATAGAGAAAAGTCTGGAATAGCACAAATGCTACTTTTTATCCCGGAAAATTCCCGCGGGATAGCGATAAACGAAGTCTTTGCAGACGAAGTCGCAGGCAACAGCTAGTAACCTTATAAGTCCCGACTTTAATAACAGGTGTACTGCAAAACCGAGACATCAAGTCCCAGTTTTGTGATGTTGGATAATATAAGCACTTTTAGAGTTATTTTCTCATTCAATAATTTGTAGTCCGTAAGGTAGTACCACATTCGGCAGCACGTACTACTAGTCTGTACTCATGGTAGTACGCGAGGACTTATGAGCTAAAGCCCAAAGGGGGTTCAACGGTTCCTTGTAAAGAGTCCATTGACAAATTATTATAGTAACATGTCACCTATTTGCCAAAAAACCTTATTTTAGTACAACTAAAGAAGTACGTACAGGGAGTCCTTTTCTTATATCCCTGGAGTGACAAAATCACAAGTAAAGTAAAAATTACCTTTCTGTTAAAATACTGTATGCTAATTAAAGTTGACTATAATATGAGATCCGGAGCGTTGGGCTAAAATTGCCACAGAGTGGGTCCATGACGACGGATATAGGAACAGAGGCAGACCAAAACGGAGATGGCGGGACGACCTGGATTATTATCTAAGGAAATGGCAGGAACACGCGGACCATAGGGAAGATTGGAGAAGAAGAGGAGAGGCCTTTGCCCAGCAGTGGGACACGAAATAGGCTATTTAGAGATAATATAACATTCTAATAGGGTCTATCTTTGGCTTTAACGATTTTTTTTGGTTAGTTTTGTAACACGTTGTATAATAAAAGTATGAAAATATAAACGTTTAGCATTTCTGTTTACAAGCAGGGAAGGTCTATGTGAGCGTCTGCGGCAAGTTTTGAACTGACCCGTGGGAAACATTCACTTTCGTAACGAGCTATGCGTGAAAATAGTGTAAATGAGCATACTTAATTGTTTCTGTTGTTCAAAATATGTTGCTATAAAATAAAATAATATTTTCCGCCTGGTTTCACTGACATTCGAGTTTATATTTACGGTACTCCTTTCATCCACAGTCTATGTAGGTAGGTACAGTCAAGGGCATAAATATCGATACAGTCATCATGTCAAATATATATGTGTCACCGACCTATTTGTTTGTGGCATTAAGATGTACAGATGTTTTTGACGTTTTGGTAACGTACATATATTTATGCTCTTGACTGAACTGTGCATCTATGTATTGTTTTTGCAAATGGAGTTACAAAATTTATTTATATATTTTACGTCAAACGTATGCAATATTAACGTCTCAGATTACTTAATATCATAATTTTTAGATAAGTATTAATTTACGTAGGTACTACTACTAGTATGACGTATCTTTCTTGCTGCGTGCTTTCTTGCTTGGTACATACGCGTGATCTACAAGAAAAATTATACAAACGCAAACTACCATCGCGTCATGAATTATATTCTTTTTACATCACTGCTCTCATTACAAAAAGTCCGATACGGAAAATCCAAGTTGAATGCAACTGTAGTATAATTTAAACTTACTAACTTTTAAACTTTACTAACGATACGCCTAATACGTCGTGAACACACTCGCTTTTTAAGATCTTCCAAAAATATCGAAACTAGTCGAATTGTCTGCGATTGAGTGATCTAGAGTTAAACAACTAAACTTGTTCTTTAAGAAAAACGGACTAATAGTCTATGATTATAATGATATGGTTTTCTACCTAATTGCACAAAAGAACTAGCAGCGATACACATGTGACGTATGATGATGTAAATTCTATACTAAGATAGCAACGATCGCTTGATAATAATAGAGCCAATCCTGATAATGATACCAAATTTGAAAGATTTTATCGACATTTCTTCTCAACTGATACCTAGGGGCCTTACCGTGACGTCCGACTCAGCTCAGGTTTCAGCTGTCATTTTTAGTATGTAATTGTCATTTGTAAACTGAATCGGAATTGAATCGCATTAGGACGTCACGGTAACCTCGGTCTATTATAAACAGACGAGCTAGCTAAAGTTTGTATTATAACCTAGTAGCAAATTCACCAATTGTGCGTTCAACTTTGCGACCACGAGGTCGTAAAATGTGTGCCAACAGGTCTGGGTATGTGGGTTTACGACGCTTCCCAGCGACGTGGGTGCCGCACTATTGTCTGTTAGCAATTAATACAGTAACTGTAAGAGTTTCCTAGGATTTCATGGGAATGAATGTTGAGGGATTGCTTCGAGTGTACCGGGAGACAGTTCACAACAGATATTTAACGGCATCGCGCCTCTCTCCAAAATCCCTTAAAGCATAAAAGTATAGGGGTAGTTCCCATTTATTCTATAGAACAAAAAAGTTAACCGCAAATTCGAGCTCTTATATACAGGATGTCCAGTAAGTAGTACGACAAACTAAGGGAGATAGGTGAGCAGGTCTACCAACAGAAAAATTATCAAATAAAATAAATTGTTTCAGCTATTTGTGAGATTGAAACAAAAATGTAATGGTTTTTTAACTTTTCCAAGTTAAATAACAAAATCGAGCCCACATAATTAAAATCTGAACAGTTTTTTATATACTCAGGAAGCAAAATCGTGACTACACGTTCACTAAGTAAGCAATCACGAATGAATGAAAATCACGGAGCGTAGAAAGTTCCACTAGACCTTCATTTAGCACCCATAACCAAAGTACTAAGTAGTATAATAGTATAAATCACCTTAAATGGAACGAAGGAGTAAAAGTTTTAGCGAAAGCAAAAGTAAAGCCCAAATGTCGTTGACCGGTCGGGCACGTTCCTAACTATTGACCGTCAACAACTCACGCTTGACATTGACATGACAGTCGGAACTTAAGTAAATGTAAATGGTTGTCTGTGACGAATTTCTATCGATGTTATAAAAAGTTAACGTTTAAAGTTTCTTGTTTAGTGTCTTGAAAATATACTGATGTGAGAGAGGTAGACTTTGTTTGTGTGTAAAATAATCTCTGGAAGAACTTGACCAATAAAATTCTATTAATTCATTCACTAAACGATCCTCTAAAACACTCTTATTGATTCGTTTACTAATAGATTGTTTTGTCACTATTCATAATTTCACTAAGCAATTTTCCCGGGAAAGATCAAACTTCATATGGGATGCAGACGGGTAGTTATAATTTTTTTTTAAGACAGTCTAAATACATATAAATCTCTCAAGTGCAACGGACGATTTGGAGTATTTTGAGCCGGACTGGGAAACCCTTGCAATAGTCAGAGACGAGTGGAAAGAGAGAGGGGAGGCTTTTGCAGGCTACAAAAAAAGAAGAAAAAGGTGCAACACTAGAACGTTACACAAAATCGAATCTTAAAACTAACCTAACCTAACCGTTCCCTTTTTTCGTATTTCCGTGCCGTGTTCTGTTCTCGAATAGGACGGACCCACTTCTCCCGTGGTTGTTATGCCTCCGATTCTTAACGTCGAGTAGGTACGACTACTGTGTGAAGAATTGTCTTAGAAATTTTAACTATTTAGAATCATGTTTGATTTATACCACTAGGACTTAGGACTTAGGGTTTAGGACTTAACTATCCAATTTTGTATGCAGTAAGTATGAAAAAGTGGATCCTTTTACCTGTAAGTGAACGGACTATTCCTACATACCGCACAGCGTTCTGAATAGCGCAGGTTGGTGCATCAAAATTTGTGATTTTGAGAGCAGTGTTTAGTTGATCTCGACGCTAAACGCAATAAATTATAAGCCAGCCTATTGCTATTTGCTACTCGTACCCTTTTGTCAACAGTATCCTCACGTGCCTTCGTTGTGCACGAGGCTTTACCTCTAAAATCAGTTACATAAGCCATCTTCGGGCGCACGAGCGTCAAACTAACTAGCAGTCGAACTGGTCGCGCATTGTCAAAATCGCTTGGAAGGATCATCATCATCCCGCACGATTCATCAAGTAAATCCAGTGGTCCAAGGCGTTAATACATACCCTGCTAACAAGACCCAAAGACCACGCTTAGCGTGAGTGTGGGCCTATGTTGGAAAGGGGAATAAAAAAAGGCATGGATTTCTAGCCACATTGCCTAACATGATTCCTATGATTTTCGCCCGTTCCCTCGATGGGTTTTTACTGCGCGAAAAGAGAACCAGCTGGTAAATTTCACGTTTTTCTCTGCTCCAAGGCAGGATGGAAGAAAAGTCATGCGTCCCAGCGACATGATAATGTATGTTACACAAATCCGCATCCGGTATGGACGCATCTGTGTCGTATTCGGCGTGGGCGCACCCGTAACACCAGTAACAATAATTGACGTGGTGTCAGTCGATCGGCGAAAGTGTAAACAAAGACGTGTCCCGCACGCTTTCTGGCCGCTTGTTTGCACTTGCATCTAGTTGTTTAGTGCCTTCGGTTTGTATTTAGAGGTTGTTTGAGGTTTTTTACAAAGGAATCTTGTTAGGACGGTTTATTTTCGTTATTGACGAAAGGGATTGTTATGAAAGAGTAATTTAAAACTGCTATTACGGCCGAATGGGAGCGTATTCCTCAAGAAGTCATAAAAAACCTCGTCCAAAGCATGCCACGAAGAATTACAGCAGTTATTTCAGTCAGCTAGAGGAGGCCACACTCGCTATTAAATTCTAATTTTATTGTTTCAAACTTTTACTAAATAAACGATAAAGTCAATTCGAAGTTATTCTATTTTTTTGTCAAAACGAGTTTTTTCCTAAAAATCAAAATAAAACTAATTAAGATAGACTTAATTAGCAAAGAAAAGTGTTTTTATCTCAGTAAATAACATTTCTTTTATTTTGTTGCATCAAATCCCTTTTCCAATTGTTAAAACTTAAAGTAGTCAAATAAATCAAAAGTGCCCGTTTTTTTTGCAAAGGAGTGTATAATGTCCTTAATTTTCACTTTCACAAGAAGCTTCAAAGTTATATTATTTTTTTAATCCATAGATGTCCTATACGAACACGGTCTCTTTAAAAGGCCACCACGAAAACCGAACTTGACTGCAATTAAGAAAACAATACAAATTATCATGTGCAATTATCATTAAGTAGCTCGTTGTTTTCTGAATGGAACCAATTCAAAATTATGCAAACAAGTCCAACCCTCTTACGCATTGTCGACTTTCATTTTCACGCGCTGGTTCAATGCTCGATAAACCTTTACCTAACGAAACCAGTTCGCCATTCATTCAATAGATCATTGTGTGGATCTATTCATTCGGCTGGTCCAGCCTATTAGGTGTTATGCTAATGTGATGAAACAGATCGATTTCCTTTTTAGTCAGTGGATTGTCGTCACAGCAAAGAACTTGCTGCTCATTATGTTTTGGTGAATTTTTAATATTATCAATGTACTATCGAAAATTGTGCTTCCGGATTTTTTATTTTTTACTGTTGACCCGTTTGAAATTATATCTATTTTATTTGTAATCAATACTGAAAACGGATGGAATAACCTATCAATCCTTGATGCTTGATACACTGGTTAAGTGGCTACACCACCCATAGCAACTTACTGCTTGGATTATTCCTTGAGTTCTAAGTTTTCAATGTCGTTTAGAAATATGAATTTAAGTCGGATTCCAATAACATACAAACTGCTAAGACAGATATAGTTTTCTAAAAATAACAATTTTAACAGCTGTCTTAAACGTAAAGTGAAAAACCTTGTGTAAAAATTGAAATGAAAAATTAATAGATGATGCACTAAAATTATTCCTCTTAGCTCATGATTACTTCAGATATTCAACAAATCGTAAATTAAATACGACCGACTAACTGCTTAATTCACTTCACACACTATAAAACATCCGTGCAAATTGAAAATTCGTCACACATTTCGTTTATACTTATCGATTCAACGTTGAATGCTCTGAGTCAACAAATAAAACTCAATCTTCGGCGAGTGAATATTCAGTTTTTACTTGCTTGGAAGTGTTAACGAAATAATAAGAACGAAGCTCTTCTTAACCCAATGGCTACTAGAAAAGAGTATTGTGTTTTGCAAGTATAGGAACGTATTAACTAATATAGGTATTTGTCTAATATGTTGGCAGACACTGAAAGCTGTGAGAATAGCTGATTAGATTCGACTTGATTGCGGGAATGAAAATTAAATAGGTTATTATATTTCAGTCGAAATATGAGTACGAGTGGGGAAGGAAGCGCCCTGAAAAGTTGCTAGAGGTGCTACGTAAAAATGATCGTGTTTAATAAAAAGTTCAATAGTATAGTATAGGATAGTAGCTGTTACCAAGGCCGTGGTTTAGTTGTTCTTTGTGTAGTGTTAAGTCTAACAATCAATTCAAGAATCACAAACCTTAAGGAAGCCGGCTTCGACCAACGCTTGGTAGAGTCCACAGAGTCCTTTAGCCACCGCCGCCGCTAAGCAAATGTCTAAGTAACGTATCAATATCCGTAATGTTTTATACTTAATAATATTTTCACATCGGTTCTCTATTGTTTGCCCGAATTTCATATAAACTAATTTCACATGCCCGAATTTCATTTGCCATAATTTTATATTCCATAACGATATATTTTATATGCCATAATGATCATTAGCCATATTTTCATTCGCCATAATTTTCAGGTGCCATAATAATACGTTTGCCATAAATTTCGTTTTTCCTATTATCAATTGTCCTAATATCATTTGCCATAAAATTCAAATGCCATAATAATTATTTGCCATAAAAAACCCAGAATTTTGATTCTTGTAATAATAATAATAACTTATTAAAAATGTTATTTTTTTACTACGGGTTGTGTTAATTATCTACGTTTAACAGATGTGATGACATGTGTAGAAACAAACATAAATATGAACTAAATGACCCTGAGGCGAAGCCGACGGAGCTCCGCTTCGCGGAGCTCCTATTCCGCCTAGTTTTGGCGCTTCGCGCCTTGACGCCATTCTAACCTAACCTAACCTAATTAATTGACCAGGCATGTGGCTATTGAGGGGGGCTTTGCCCCCCGAGCCCCCCGAGCCCTTAGAGATGCTTCTATTTCAGCTCTGAGGGTCGCAAGAAACCTAACGAACCTACCGTGTTTCGGTAGCAGTAAATTTCAACAGTCTGGATCTGTTTTTTCCTTAATTATGGCAAATGATTGTTATGGCATGAAATATTAGTGATTTTGAAAGTTATGGAAAGTAAAAATTATGGAAAGTGATATTATGGTATCTAATATTAGGGATGTTGAACATTATGACGTTTGAGTATTATGGCATTCAAAAATTATGGCATGTGATATTAGGGCAAATGAAGGTTATAGCCAGCGACCATTATGGCAAATGAAATTAGTACAAATGAAATTATGGGAAATGGAGGGATCCCTTTCACATCACATACCTACTACACCAAACATTAGGTACTTACACACATTCATTAAGAATATTTACGATATTTTAAACATAAATCCACATAAGTCCGCCTTTTTGCATGTATCTCAGTGTTTGTCAATTGTATTTTTGTCTTGTTTATTTTGCACAATAAAGAGTTTACATACATACATACATATAAGTACATACTTATTTAAAAGACCAACCGTGCACCGATAATTTTAAAAACAGTTGGCAGCCGCCTTATTCTTCTTTTTCTTTGGTGGCAATGGGCTAGCCTACATTCAGCCACTAACAGCCAAAAGGTTGAAAATTCTAAAAAAATATTATTATCCAAAAAACAATACATAGAATGTACCAGTTGCTTCTCTTCCCGCGCAGATCGTACAAGCTCAACAAGGGAGTGGGCGAAAATCTAAGGAATCATAATAATAGACGATGCGGCTAGTAACCCATCTCTATTTTGATTCCCCTTTCCACCTATACGCCCACAACTATGGTAAACATGGCCTTTAGGTCTTGCTGCCTTAGGCTCTGTCCCCGTGCTGGATAGATAGGTACCTGAATTTATGTATGTCTCCTTGTATGCAAAATACTTGCTCAGATCAAATCTTTATCATTAAAGTTTAGAAAACGAAAAGAGTGTGCTATCAATTGCAGTAAATTGAAGTTTCTGAGCGCGGCAGTAACTGAACCAATTTAACGTCTATAGATTAACAAACGTCATCAATCACGGTGACGTCGGCTCATTATTCAAACCAAATCGTCCTTGAATTTCAAGATGTATCACCAGTGCGTTCAATCAATAGGTATTATATATCGTAAAACAATTCACCTAAGGTTCAAAATCGGTGGAAGCTATATTTGAGGTTTATAAGGAGCTTAATGTCGGATGAATCAAAAGTTTTGTAACGTTGGATAATTTTATTAAACGGGTTTAGATAAATATCCATGTGTCAATCGGTCACAATAATGAAATTTTATTGCTTTGTTTGTACTGTCTGTTTCTAAACTTAACTACTTTATTAGGTACCTATCCTTTTCATTTATGTAAGTAGTACGACGTGTACTACCTATGAAAAAGTAATACAATGCAAAATACTCTTTATTGAACACCACAAAACAATACAAAAACAAAGAACAAAGTATAGTACAATAGGCGGTCTTATCGCGTAATAGCGAAAAATATCAAATAAAAAATCAAAAGGAAAAAAAATCTAATATGGCAATCTTTGGATTTGTCAATAAACTAGATAAGTGACTAACAGAACAGGCTCATAATATATTGTTAAAAATCTGAGTCGTAGTGCAGAGGAGAACTGCTGCTTTTTTATGACCTAGAAGTGTAGTTTGATTGATTGTACAGATATTTAAATATCATCTATTCTATACAGGGTCTGAAAACAAAAAAGATTTTAGGTATTTGACCGTTTTTTTTTTGGAAAATATACGTGTGTTTACGTAGTTCACACGTCCGTATTTAGATCACAAAAGTGCAGGTATATACCTACCAAATTTGAATCTAATCAGTCGTAGATTTGGAGCCAATTACTTCTTGTAACCAACAAACTACGCACGAGTGACTCAAAAAGTTCCATGTTTTGCTGTATCGATTTGGTAACATTTGCAAAAATGAAACACTTATTATACTTGCAATAAACTTGTTCTACCTTAATAACGCTACAGCTCAACTCAACTCAATAAAAACAAACATAAACCCGCATAATCACTTAAAGAGTGTCAATATTTTTACTATCCCCGCACTTTATCCACGCGCGTTTCGCAATAAACTTGGCACTTAAGCTTCACCGCACCCCGTAATTACGCGCGACGCATAGCTTTCCGAAATACAGCAAAAAGCCGCCACAGAGACTTCCGTCACTTTCCGGTAGGTATCCACTTTCTCCCCGTGCTCCCACGGCCTGCTTGCCCCGAAATGCAAGCGAACCCGTCGGGCGAGACCGCCCACTATTCGGTGATTGAAGTATGTACGGTCTTTACTTTCGCGGACCAATTAAGAGTGCAAGGGTGCTGGGCTTTAACAGGCGCAGGCACTTGTTTTTGCGGCGGCCATTCTTTTATGGTTTCATGGTAATTGTACGGTACATCGTCATTTTAACCGACTTCAAAAGAGCTCCTTAAGATGACTGTAATGTTTTTTTATGTAGAAGATGATTTTCGTTTCGTATCGTTTCGCATTTTTGTGTGCAACATTGTATCGTCGGTGTTTGAACCCGGCCGTGGTCTTTAGTCAAAAAACGATTTCTTATTTGCAGAATTTGACAAAATACTTTTCAAAAGATTGCTCAGAAACATATCGGGCTACTGCGATTACAGAAACCTGAGTAACCCGCGTATCAAATTCTCTACCTACTTTACTGATCTCTAAACAATTTTGATGTATGTTTATCCTGAACGAATTGACTCGTAGATCCTCTACACTGTGAGGTCAGCATATAAAATTCGTGACTTCTCCAGAAGTAATAACTTTAACATTATAATATCTGAACCCGGTGACACGACCTCACTTTCAGCTTTCATTTCTATTACAAGGAGTATTTTATTAGGTACCTACCTACATAAATGGTAAGACTGTTGGTCAACTAGACACTTGATTGAGTTACTATTACTACCTATAAAATTAATTGACATACTCTTGACAATATTGGCACTACAAAACAGGCTCTTGCTGCCACCATTGATAATCTAATATAGGTACTAGGAAAGTTTCTCAATAGATCTACGTATGATTTTCAGGACAATTAGGATACAAAATGGAAACTATGTACGAAATAATAATCGCCACACCCACTCGGCCGAATTTTACCAGTGTATTTGTTTATTTCCCATGTTTTCGGTTACAATAGTCTACATTTCTGGGTATCATAAAGTCAAATGTGCCACAATAGTATTAATGCGGCAGACATGTCCCCAATTTTGTGAGAATATATACTAAGTAGGTGCATTATGTGAAGTATGTGGGACCGGGGCGATGACAGCTTCGATTCACATTGTGCTAGCAACGAGGGCTAGATTAAATTACAAGCAATTGTTTCACTTCTTTCTTTCTAAACGTGTGCGTAAGCTGCTCAGAAATATTTTATGAAACACTTTTCATGTCCTGGTTTCAAAAGATGTTTAATGTGTGAACTGCCATGGAAATTTAGAAGTCTGTTGCTGGGGCCTGCAGGGTTGATACAAATGATAAAAATGATCTTCCAGTATGTAATTAGTCTATTAGAAACGTTATTAAAAGACAGCAGGCTAATAAGGAGTACTGAAGCCACAGGCCGCATAGCTTGCATACGTGTTTGCCATAATGCAAGCCTTCAATGGGGAGTTATTACAGTAGGCAGCGGGAAGGTAACAACACAACACAATTTGTAAGCGATGCCTACCGTGCTCTGGGGATTGCCCCTACCTTAAAGAGCTAGTTTTAGAACCTACCTCTTGAGGAGTAACGTTACTCACTGACATACAACGTATCGCCTAAACCTAACCTAGATGTACCTAAATTTTCACGTATAGGCACAATAAGAAGGGATTTTCAATTTCCACAGAAGAGTGCGAAGTGAGTTTGAGTGAGTGTGTTTCTCAGGGGCGAAGCCTCAGACATTATGCTAGTAATGGAGCTTTAAGGCGCTGTCAACAGCAAATGACCTGGAGCAGCGCCACTCTTCACACATACGGTTCACGTGCCTGTCAGTGAAAGGGAAGAAACTATTCCGGCAGCTTGGCGCGCGTCTAAAATCTTGCAAATAAGACACAAATCATAAGAAATAAACAAAAGTATGGATTATTTGTGAAATATAACTCGTTAGCCGTTTAGGTATGAATATGTTGACTTTATGTTTTTAATTTCAGACCCATACATCGAAAAAATAAAGACATAGAACCGTTTCATGATGATTTTAAGACCAATCTTTGCAATTATTTTCTATCGAGCCGATTTTGTTCAATTATGTATCGAGCCCGTCTAGCGTGTTTGAAATATGATGAAAATTAACGTTAGATTTTTATTGTATTTTTTTTGTGTGCAGTTTTTCTTAAAAAAGTGTTTAAATAACATCAATTTCAACAAAATTAGGTGTTGTCAGCCTCTTAAATTTGTATAACCGTTGTTTAATTGTCTTGAAAAAACTTAGGTACTTGTAATATTATATCCCTGGTGTATCACATCAACAGTACTTGTACTTGTTTTCAGTGGAAAATAAATTGACCGAGCCAATATTAATACACGTGGGCGTCATTTTAAAGCCATCAATTCATTTACTGAATTCTCATCATTCAAACCATGTTTTAAGATATCTTTCCCTGTCCCTGACATAAAAATTCAGAAAAACAGCTGCGAACTATCTCCGACAGTTGACAACTCCGCAAAAAGTTGACACAAAAAGCATCGCTTTTAAGGACAAGCTAGCATTGACCTCTGTAAAGAACTTTGTTGGTACTTTCCCTAGAACTTTCGTGGAAACATGAGTCGGATGGCAAAAGGTGACAAGTTATGCATTATGTTTTCTGTTTGCAGATAAACGATGCGGCTGCGACGCGGACTGGCGATAGGAGTGATCCTCATTTTACACATGGTGAGATAAATATTTTATTGAATCAGGCGTTACTTTGCGGAGGTCCATTTCAATGAACACAAAATATTTACCTTGCTACTCCGCTACTTACGTGCAAGTTAACCAAGCCTGTGCGAAATATGTACGTTTTGCATGCAAGCCCTCCCACCACTACTACCACACAAAACGCACACAAATCCCACAAACTTAATTAATCCTAACCCCACACAAACACTGACGCGCGTTTCGATCCCTCTACGGGATCATTCTCAAAGTTAGAGCAAAACATAACATTGTTTTATTATAAAGCAGGAACAAACGAATATAAGTCATCAAAGCCTATTGACACCCATAATAGATTTTAGATTTATTTATTTATCAACAAAAATTACATTATATAAAAACATGCATGTCACAAATATAATCATTTCTGTTGAGATCGTCAAAAATTAATAATAATAATAGCATAATAAATTATAAACAATGAAATAATAAAATAAAATACAATGTCAAAAAATCTCCAATAAGGATCGTCAAAGCATATTAAATTACATTAAATAAATCATAATATATCTAGTCAAATATTATCTAATGTCAAAAAACTATATCAAAAAATTCATTAACTGCATAGAGAGGGTTATCCAACAAAAGGTTTTTCACTCGGCGTCCGAATGCTTCGTCACTCAGGTCTCTAATATCGGCCGGTAGACGTTCGTAGTAAGTGGGCCCAACAACACGCGGATTTTTCCCTGAAAGTGCCATGCGGCGTGGGACTGCCCTAAGGCGTCCTGTGGTACGTAATTGCTTATTTAGTACATTGACGCGTTCAAACGTTGAGAAATTTTTTCTGACGAACATTAATAACTCATATAGATAGACTAACAGATAGAATAACAGAGGGCTTCGTTTTTTTATGTGAATAGGAAGGCAAACGAGCAAGTGGGTCACCTGATGGTAAGTGATCACCACTGCCCATAGACACCCGCAACCCCGGAGGGATTGCAGATGCGTTGCCAACGTAGAGGACTAAGATGAAAATGCCTCTTGTGCCCGTAATTTCCCCGGCTGTCTTACTCTCCACACCGGAACACAGCAGTGCAAGCACTGCTGCTTAGCGGCAGGATTAGCTAGTAAGATGATGGTAGCGATCCGGACGGACCTTGGACAAGGCCCTTACCACCTGTAAAACCTATAGAGCCATTTCAATTCTCCTGAAAAAATTATGGTTTCAGAGAAAAATTAAGTATGACCAACGATCATTATGGCAAACATTATATTATGACATTTGAAATTTGGGCAAATGAATGGATTTGTCCGTGACTATAACAGACTTAGTCACAGGCTTTAGTCGATATAAAGGAAGGAGCCACTTGAACTTGACGAAATTTTGGAGAAACTCGGTAGGATAAAGTTCAGCCGTGAATTTTCAACGTCGAATTGCATTGTACGAGTTAACATATTCATCCCCTTTTTTACAGGCCTTTGTGTCCCCTCACAATACCCTCTCCTTCTTTTCGTCAGTTGTATTTAAATATTCAATAGAATTCTCGACATTGGCCAGGTCTACTTCTACTCTCATTTCGATTTGTAGTTAATCTTGCCTTTGGTAGACATTTATGTCAACTGATATTGGGGCCTTACCATGACATCTTAATGAGATTCAATTCCGATTCAGATTAGGTTCGCTCGCTATCAGACTCATACTAAAAATTACAGCTAAAACCTGAACTGAATCTGAATTAATAGCATTAGGACGTCATGGTAAGGTCCATGGTGTCGCAAAATTCATTTCGATATTTAACGTTTAAAACAATTATTGGGTTTCTAAATACGACAATATTGCTTGCAATTTTGTAATTATTATTTTAAATATTTCGAGGCAGCGATTTTTGCCGGCACATTTTTAGCGGTTGCGTTGATATCTTGATTATCAATCAATGATCAATGTTCGTATACCTACAAACCAACAATCACATTATCAACACACTAGTATTTTATTTGTTCACAAAAAAAAACTCGAAGTACCTACCTAAGTAGGGTAGACCGGGGGCAATAGTAACACTTTGCAAATAACGGCGCATAGCACAGAATCTGAACATTTCTAAGAAAAACTACATTAACGTATGACATGCCAGGTTCATTGTTTATACGTTTTTGGTATTATTTTTTACTAGACCATAGCAGTTAAGCGTATAATCGAGTTTTTGTTCAGTGATTCCCACTGCTACTATTGACCCCTACTACGGGTCATTTGTACCACAATTTCCGAAGTGAATAAAACATACATTTATAACAAAATCTTAACAATTTTAATATTTATTTCTTGAACTTAATCAGTCTGATCAGTTGTACCAGTATCAGCAATGAGGATCTACATTTTCAATAAAAATATAATTACTCAAGTCTAAGAAATTTATATTCAAGTTATCTCAGTTTCTACAATTAAATTAATCGTTTTTATGAAATAACACGGCTTCTAAATTTTCTAGGCATAATTTTCTGGCCTGTAAAACTACGTAAACCAATAAAATTCAGTACAAAACTAGTATCGCAAAATTGCATACAGTTACAACTGACCCCTGGTACAATTAACCCCATTCCTCGAATTTAACAATACTTTACAGTGTAAAATCACAATACTATAGCAACTTCAAAAGCGGCTCATAATATACGATAAAAATGTAGA
Organism: Pandemis heparana; assembly: GCA_963854515.1. Classification (NCBI taxonomy): domain Eukaryota; kingdom Metazoa; phylum Arthropoda; class Insecta; order Lepidoptera; family Tortricidae; genus Pandemis; species Pandemis heparana. The sequence goes on along the minus strand of OY978015.1, from coordinate 11,832,419 downwards.
AAATGGAAGTAGCTAATCAATGGCTCAACCAATTTTAGTTAGTTGGGTATATAACATTAGATTCACCTTAAAATGTCAGTTAAATTTGATAATATAAAAATATTATTTAGGGTCATTTGTACCACGGGGTCAAATGTAACGTTACATTTGACCCCGCCTGTGCTGGTACTATTGCCCTCAAAGCATTTCAAATTATTTACATTCAAATATCTCAGCCGTTCTTATTACCTGATAACCAAACCATTACTTGATTCAAGCATTGATAACCGTAGCATCATAATTGAGTAAAAATATTAGACTAACAGCTATATTGGGGAAACTATAAGCCAAAACAATCAACGGAATTATTTACTTTGGTTGTGCGAAAACAAAAATAGTTGTCTATCATGTTCGTTCTGCACGGTACTGCGCCGCAAACTGGTGGGCAGGTCGGGACACACTCAACGCACGTACGCACGTACACAGTGATGCTTAGAATGTTATAGGGTTAGAAATATCGACGATGTTACTATTGACCCGTGGTACTATTGCCCCCGGTCTACCCTACTTAAGTATACATAAAATGATTTGTCACCATTTGAACACAACCAAACGGGAGCTCATCATTTGCTAAAAAACTTTTCGCAAATGCCTCATTCGACAAACCTTCATTATCTATCTGATAATTCATACATTTTAAAAATAATCCTTAAAACTCTATGCGCGTGGCTTACGTTAAATTTATAACTAACTTTTTAAGTACCTACCTACCTATACATAAACAGATAATAAAGTTGCATTTGCAAAAAGTTCTTGAGCAAATGACAACAAATCCAACCACACAGCAAAAACAAACAAAAGATTTCATCAGTTACCGACACAAGAAAGCATTTTAAATTTCCACGTCGCATCGAACCTTTTCGTGATTTCTCCTGTCGCTTCTTTCTTGACAGTCCTATTTGTCTGATAGCCGTGTCCGCAACGTCTAATCTCTCATCTTAAGGCAGGTAGTCACGTCTCCGATATATTTTAATAAAATCTCATCAAAGCCTTTCACTTGTTTAGAATATGGTACTTACGGGATGGTCACGTTCCACGCTTTTGTGCACGGATATAACGTTACACGGTTAGACGGGCGGATTTCTCACTTTCAGATATAATCGTGTCATTTGCTCAGACTAAAGTAAAAGACGGAGTTCTATGATCGGGAATGTGAGGTTTAAACTATGCGTTGCTGTGTGCATCCATCAACCAATTTGTAGTACGTAGTAGTAATTGTAGAACGGTCTCACAGGAAACGTCGCTTGATTTTCCTTGTTAATTCAATGAAACATAACTATGACATTTATTATGAAAGGGTTCCACAGAGGGTCTGGTATCACTTTGTTCGATAGTACTTATTTGCACGCAGACAAGAGTAATCGATCTAACAACAGAGTACTGATTATTAAATACCTATTAACCAATAGAGTGCTAATGTAAGTTTATTTGTTTGGAGTAAAAATCGGCTGAATCACTGCACTGCGACTCAGATTTAAAAAAAAAATAAGTTCAAAGCATAGGAAAATTAGACAAAACAGCGAAACAGTATCTAGTTTATGTTTGACAGTCCTATGCAGTTTGACTATACTTACTGAGTAAACAGAGCTTAAAATTATATCACAGTCTAATTGCCTGCTTCAAAGTTGCCTTTGTCCAAAATATAATTTATAAGGCATCTTACAAGCACAAAGAATAGTTATTAATTCAGACCATTGTTCGTATTTATTCAACCAACGATGGGTATTGACAGTTGAAATCAAATTAATATCTTTTGCATGCAAAAAACGCAGGAAACCTATTCGCAAATGCACGCAAATCATCACGTTCGTTAACGTACTGTTGAATTTGAATATCTTTTGACAACCATTGAAATGCAAAGAGGTGGTTAATATTATTAATTATAAACAATGATTGGTCGTTTGCGTATTATGAGGTGAAGCCGACATAATAACCGCCAATCAAAAGAGTTGATTACGAATTTAATCCGGTCACGTATTGACTGTCTTTTTCAATTAACCAATAGAAAAGTAGGTGGTGTATTGTTTTCGAAAATTGTGCAGGCCAGAGGTGTGTTGATAGTATTGTAATGTATAGCTATTGTTACAGCAGATATAGTTACTATATGAAATCTGCGTCGGTTAAAACTTATTGATGGGGAAATTCCGCTTCGTAAGCAATTACGGCAATAATGAAAACTTTTTTGAACAGTGTACGCAAAAACTTATTTTTTCATCTAAAATTAAGTAAACAATAGTACATTACTGCAGAGGCCGTGAAGTAAGGGATTGCAGGACGAGATTGGGGTACACGGCCGAGTCGTAGACGAGGCCGGATAAAGCGAGTCCTGCAATCCCTGTTTCCGGCCGAGGATTGTATAGTGCTTTTCTCAAGCAATGCGAGGAAATCAAGTAAAAATTGTTTAATTAGCCGCATTTTTAATTTTTGAAACATGCCGTTTGAACAAACTATTGCTCGCGCCATGTTTAACCGCACACCCGCCCCGCGCCGCCGCACCGCGCCGACCGCACCCGACGACCGCGCCACATTACTTCTTGGCCTAGGCCGTAAATGTGAAACTTCTTGGCTTCATTTCGACCGCACCACATTACTTCTTGGCCTAGGCCGTAAATGTGAAACTTCTTGGCTTCATTTCGCGACATTAACGCGTACATTTCCGAGCATGCTTGAGAAAATGTAAGTTATGTATTTCTGTAATATCGTACTAATAAGGCGTAATAAGGTGTAAGGCGGAAGTTTGTGAGGATACAGATTTGGATGCAATTTGCTTTTTCATCAATGAAAATTGCATGATTCCCGTAGGATAGCTATATAAACTAATTCTTGGCAAAATAACAGCTAGATTTACAATAGAGTAACAAATAAATCACAAATATAACCAGAAAATAGAGCCGCACAGATATTGTACACACCCCTGCAAATTGTGAAATTAGTTCTGACAATATTACAAGGACAACCAGTACAGTGTGATATTTTACGGTACATGTTTTATCCCCCTCTATTCTCCCTATCTGTAGTGCTAGCATGCGTATAGTTGCCATGAAGTTAAATTCGCGATACAAGGTCCCATTACAAATATTAAGTGACGGGGATATGTAAATAAATAAATATATTCGGCTCATCTCGGGACAATTTACAATCTGTGACCTCCTAACATTTGCCTCTCGGGTACCATCAGCCTATTCAAGTATCAAACCCATAAGAGTGAGTGAGACAGCAAGACGGTCCTGAAAGTCTTTTTAGTAGTCCCAAACTCAGCAAAGCTTGTACTATGGGCAACGGATAAACATCCCCCTTATTCGTAAACGCTCTATGGCTTCTGCTAACTTAACAATCGATTGTCCTTATTCTGTGAAAGGTAAATGTCAAAGTGACAGATAAGGTCAAACGATTACTATGTTAGCTGAAGCATATAGAGCGTTTATGAATAAGGAGGAAAGACTCGAGAACAAACATACGTATTTTTTCACAAATAATATCTGCCTCACCGGAGATCGAACCCGTGCCCTCAAGCGCCTAGCGCGAAATAACTCGCACAGCTAAACAACAGTGATACACTTCAGTTTACCCATCTGTTAGCAATACAACTCATACGTCGTGATAATTTAAACAATACTATTTTGCCTCATTACTAGTATTTACTAGTCACTTCGTATTATAAAACAATGTCGCTTTCCACTGCCTTTCTGTCCCTATGTACGCTTAGATCCTTAAAACTACGCAACGGATTTTGAAGCGGTGTTTTTTAAGATAGAGTAATTCAAGAGGAAGGTTTATATGTCTAATTCATGCGTAATATGTATTAGAGAAACACTGATTTCACTCGTATGAAGTCGGGGCGGATCGGTAGTTTAATATAAATTACGGTGTGGGAGTGACTATGCTAGCGTTCATTTAGTCCTGACCTATAAAGCCACGGTCGGCTGCCATCCTCTAACCTAATTTTGGTCGACTAAGTTTAAACGTGTTGCTGCTTTTACACGACCCCTTACCCGCAATGTTTCAGCCTTTTTATCTACGAGTATGCGCCATTTTGTTTTAAATTTTAAAGTCGTCGTTTTAAAAGTTGATGCTTACAGAAATAAAAAGGTTTAGGCCAATCGTGATGGACGTATAGATGGCTCCCTTTGGGTCATATTAATCGTTTTATTTTTTCATATCACTTGAAAAAGTGCTGTAAGTTACTTAGATTAGGTTAGTTTATTATGAATTCCAAAAAGATACGTACTGTTTCAGAAATAAAATGCTGTATGACCAACGAAAATTATGTCAAACTGTGTAGGTACTTACATTCAGAACTTCAACATTATTGGACAAAATATAGACCCGAACAAATTGATTACAATTTATAATAATTCATAATATTTATTAATGAATTATACTAATGGTTTCGGAGACTGAGGCCCAAGTACCTATATGACTTTTTTTGCTTGACAATTCGGTCAAATCTAACCCTCGCCCCCGTTGCTGATGTATCTGAAAGATTACACTTGTTGCCAAAATAAAAGTAGTAGACACGTACATGAAACTACAAGAAGAAAGTTGCTCCAATTTTCCCATTTATACGATGTTCGGCACTTAATCAATTATAGAGCATAAATTAACAGACCATAAAACAATGAAGGCACTTGTTTACGCCGTTTTCTATGTCCAAGCCTTCTTTTACACAAACCGCACTATTAAATTTCTGCTGTAAACAAATTATTGCATATATTCTATGTATACTGGCTTTCTGTGGTTTTGCTATTAGAATGTTTTATTTTTGTTCTTAAATAAAGTTCTTATTCGCGGTTTATAAAGTGATATCTTATGCGGTAGGAAGCACGTCTACTCTATCTTCTATTGTTTTTTTTACTAATTTCAAGCCTGAGATGACGCGATCAGTATTTAATTGTAGTTTCTTACGTGGTTCACTTTAATGTTTGTATGTTTCATCTTATTTATTAAATAAATGCATTTTTTTCATAACGATGATTGCAAAATTAAATCGCAGACCTTGCATGCCGCGGAGGTTACGAGCGGCTGCAATTCTAAAAAATAATCAAAATGAATTTTATGCTATGATTATTTAAAATGGACGAATATGACTTAACTTCTATGGCATGAGATGGTTTTTTTGTAACCTGAGTACCTAACTTTATAATTGGCTCAAGAAACTTTAGTTAGGTACCTATTTGATAATGCTTCGCTAAATTATTTGCTAACCGGTGGGCAAACTAAAGATACGTTGTTTTTTCTCTATAAGCTATCAAAAAAGGGCGTAGCAACTTCTAATGCGAAGAAAGTAGTTACACTCCACATTTTGTAAGCATAGATCATTTATTTTGTTCTTAGATTTGTTTATTTTCTTTAGAACCGTGAACTGAGAACGCCTCTCAAATACACCGTACCACAACCAAGTAGAGCGTACACACATGAAAGTTAATGATTTTTAATCGAGACACTTACCGTTTATGGCACAACACAGAGCCTACCGTCACCGTGTCCGTCTGTACGAGCGTTTTCACAAAATCGCAATAACGATTAGCATCAATATTATTTGCTGCTTTTCTATAAAATGCAGTATACTTAGTGCCTGTTTTCTCTTGCGTGACTAAGTGTCGATGATTAAACATATCTTAGCGTAGTGCGTTTGTAATGTTGTCAAATAACTTTAGTACAATAAAGCCATGTGATGTCTAACGAACAGATTTATAGTTATTATGGTTCTGTTACTAACAACTTTCGGCAATATTCCTTTTGCACCAGACTTAGTACCTACTTCAATGACATTAAAGTAGGTGGTCAATATTTATTTATTGTTGATTAATTTTCTCTTCTTTTTACTAACACATGATGGAAGCCTGAACTTGAACATTGATTAGACCTTTAAAACCAATGAAGCTGTTAAACAGTTATATAACTTGTATACTGTAAAATATAACTAACGATAAAATTTAGAAGTAGGTTTACACTGACGAACAAAAATAAAGAAACACTTCCACATAAAGTTGTATGAAATAAAAGCAATTTCTTGCTGAAAAATGTATTTCCTTTCAAGACAATTGGGGCCGTCTTCGCTCATCGTACCTTATTACATTTTCAATTACTCTTTCACAAGGAAAAATCAACAGAAACATGCAAATCTCCAGGGCGGAGCACTTAAGATGTTCCCTTATTGTTTTAGACGATCTCTCTTGAAAATGTATTGTTAGGCCGCCTGTAATGAGCGCTTTCTTTGGGCCATTTGATTAAAACCTGCTGTTGTGGTTGCTCCCGTTCTAAGATAATTCAATCTGTCTCCTGGCATCTGGTTGTGACAAAACACATCCGCTTTTAGATGTCTTCTTCATTTAATTATCGTAATTTATATAATTTTTAAGCACTATTTTTTTTTTATTTGGAGAAGAAACAAGTCGATTGTGTAGACAATAAATAATTCTCATACTCAAAATTCGAATAGTTTTTCGTGGAAGAAAATGTGTTTTCTAACTGGCGTTGAAAGATTTTTTGCTACTGGAATCATTAATATTGAAATGAATGGGCAAATATTATGCGATAATTGACTATTTCAGACCAAGTTTCAAGTTATAACCTCCTTTAATATTTGTATCTGTATCTTATTGTGTTTGTGCATATCTAGATATGATACCCACACCTACCTATTCATTCACTTAATTTTTTTTGCGTTTCACTCGATTGCTTCCACTTCATAACAAAAAATACGTACCTAATAGATTAATAGAATAAAATTTGAAACGCACGGAACTTGTCAGTATTTATCTTGTTTTAGCAAAAGTGATGATAGCAGAGTGACTACGACGTTTACATTAATTATCTAAACTAAGCACTAAATCCTACATTTTTCTGTTGAATTCGGAAACTAACCCACAGGAAACTGCCTCACTTAATTGCGCATTTAACTCCCAACTAGGCGTAGAGTAAAAAGCATAAACAACTACAGGGTGGAGTCTAGAAGCTAGTGTATCTAATACGGTTACCGGGTAAACACCCCAAATATGGGCACGAGGCCTACTGAGCTGACGGACGGCGAGTTCCGTCTGTGTCCACTCTTTACCTGTTTACCCTGTAGAAAGTAAGAAGGCTATTGAACTGTGCTTATTTACTACATTGTAGATGCAACTTTTCAATAGACGTGCGTAAATTTGATCAACTATAGACAAATGATAGGGACCCATCTTTGTCCCGACTGTAATTAGGTTGAACCGGAATGAAGGCGTTTAGATAAAATTGAAACCGTGATTCCATGGTTTTTATTCGTTGACGTTCATAAGAAGTACCTATGAGAGGAGAAGTTAGTGGAACATTTTTGTTTCTAGTTGAGCTGTAAATTATATTTATCCTACCTAATGCATCATTAATAGATAATAAAGTTTTTTGTCAAATTAGATAATTTTAGAACGTGATTCAGTGTTTAGGACGAAATAGGTAAATCATTTAAAAATTTATCACAATAATCACCATCATCATCATCAATATTTAATACTTTCGGGTACCATTCCCCACCAGTCAGTTCTCCTTATTCCGGATTTTGACACTTTCTAATACAAAACAGCTTTTATGGTCTTTATTTAATTGAAATACTTTGTCCATGGCCTCCCTTTTCTATTTACCATCAGTAAAATTCCTCAAGCGATTTACGACAATAGTCATGAAGAGTAAAAGCCGCTTTCCCAGCAGCCGGGCACTACGCGACCTACAGCAACGACATACATTGAACTTAAAATCCTGCTCAGTATTGTAGCGGCCGACAAATAGGGCGCTTACCCTATGTACTTGAGAAAAAACAAGATATCAATCCCCGTTCAGTGCAGTTTTTAAGGCGGTTAGAATTAAGTGATGTAGTTGTGGATACACTACATATTATAAAACAAAGTCGCTTTCCGCTGTCTGTCTGTCTGTCTATCCCTATGTATGAATGCTATGTTTGTATATCTTTAAAACTAAGCAAAGGATTTTGATGCAGTTTTTTAGGGTTACGTAGCCAAATGGCAAAACACGGAACCCTGATATAGATTCGTCATGTCTGTCTGTCTGACTGTCCGTCCGTCCGTATGTCACAGCCACTTTTCTCCGAAACTACCTATAAGAGCTATACTGTTGAAACTTGGTAAGTACATGTATTTAAGATTTTTACACAAAAATAAAAAATAAACAATTAATTTTGGGGGTTCCCCATACTTAGAACTGAAACTGAAAATTATTTTTTTCATCAAACCCATACGTGTGGGGTATATATGGATAGGTCTTCCCCTGTAACTTCTAAAATAAGAGAATAATAAAACTAAAAAAAAATATATGATGTACAGCCGGCTGCAAAACTGCATGGACAGTTCAGTAAAATAATGCTATGAGGTGCATCTATCCGTTCGATGACAAACAGTCAACTTCAAACTTCGTTACTTTAATAAGATCTCGCTAGATGGCGCTGTTAACGCATTATTAAAAAAATGTAAACGAAGACATATTCGTATGCCGAATGGATCCCGGCTATCTTTTTCTATTTTTTTTTCCATTTGTAAGATTGGTATTATTGTTTCTCGGTATTATTACTTTGGATCATGGGAGGCTATAATTCCCAATTACGATGGGCGTTGTTAATTTTGAAGTTCGACTGAATGTCTCGAAAACTCCACTTTTTTAAACATTTGCAGAAACTTCATGTGCTACGTGGGTTTGATCCTGGGAACTCTGGGTCTATAAGCAACCACACGCACCACTTGGCCAAACGTTCTTATACAGAGCGTTTGAAACGAATTAACAGTTTACGCATGTTATCAAAGGGATAAACAACTCATAATTTCTTTTTTTAAACCTTATTACGATACACCAACGTCCAAGTTTCAATTTATGCGGTTTCATATACTAATTTTAAAAGTATTTAGAATTATAACATGAGAGGGCAGGGTTTTTATGCTCAGAAATATTTAGGGTAAGATTTATAAAATATCACATTGCTTTTTACTGAATCTTACACCTGTTCGTTTATTCGGTATTTCTTATTCGATTGAAGTTTTGGTTGGATTTTGTTAAATATCAACCGTTGTTTTATTTTGACAAGAATAAGTTCTTGTTGTAATATCGATTTGGTCACACGATCAAATATAATTGCTTTATAAACCGAAGGGAAACATTTTTCAGAAATTGCTAGAAAGACCGGTGTAAACGTAAGTATTTTTTTTTACTTTTCTAGATTTCTTTAAAATATATTGTGTTTTCTTTTTGATTGTTCTACCAACTAATTATGTTTGTTTTTTGTTGCAGAGCAGTTTTATGGATACGACGTTTTGAAAAGGAGGGGTTCTATTGCAACACGGTCACATCGATTAGACCTCGTCATGTTGATCTATAGTGAGAGAGTATGGCCAAAATGGATTCATACAGACAAAATCACTACGCTGGTTTATTTGACACAAGCGTGGATACTATTCGTCATGTTCTTCATAGTGAAAGTCTGCATTATGTTAAACATGCCGTTGAACCTTTGCTGACAGAGAAAATATCGACTGGAGTCATGTCATCTTTACTGGTGAAAAGACTTAGATCCACCCAACGCGGCCCTTTTGATTGTGGCGTCTTAATAATACGCGATATCACAAAGTGACCAATATGGATTCCCACGCTGGAGTAGACCATAATGCTATCTACTGTTCTGTGTTATCATTGTGCAAGTTGTTGTTGTGCATCAGACATAAACATGTGTTAGTTTGCTAGTGTTTAGAAAGGAATGAAAACATTTGTGACAGTAAAATACTATTATTATAATTACAATTGAGAAAAACATTTGCTAAAATAGTTTAATTTTTGTTGTGATCAAGCTTCAATCCTCTTTTCGATTGCGAAAACGAATACTTAAGCCATGATCTCAATAAAGTTAGGGTAATTGTTTTACTGTCACAAATGTTTAAAATAAACGACAAATTTCTCACATTTCATCAGAGATGGCGTTGCATACGAAATATTTCTTTTTTTTTCGCAAATTTTTCATATTTTTTAATATTTATTCTGCTATTTGGGGTGGAGAAAAATCTAACAAATCAACGAACATAAAAATCATTGTAATAACCTGACTATGTTTCATTATGTAAAAATAAAGATATTATTATTTTAACAATTACTTCAAGTTGTTTAATTTGTGTTCAAAGTAATATAGCAATTATATTATTTTAGGAATTCATAAAACTATTAATTACCACAGTAAAAAAATGAAAAAAGTAAGCACCATTCTCGGATTCGAACGTAGGACTATCACGAGCGCATACAGTCATAAGTCAGACGCTTATCTAATGAGCCAGCGCACCTTGTGAAACCTATGACAAATTATAGATTCTATTACACACTAAACAAGTCAACAACGCCATCTAGTTTGATTTTTGCAAACGCGAACTCGAGTGTTCACAGCGTTATAGTCCTTAACTTCCACCCAAAATTGGTTTGAATAATATCTAGTAAGTAGTTTTTTTAGGGTTTCGTAGCCAAATGGCAAAAAACGGAACCCTTATAGATTCGTTATATCTGTCTGTCTGTCTGTCTGTCCGTCCGTATGTCACAGCCACTTTTCTCCGAAACTATAACAGCTATACTGTTGAAACTTGGTAAGTAGATGTATTCTGTGAACCGCATTAAGATTTTTACACAAAAACAATTAATTTTGGGGGTTTCCCATACTTAGAACTGAAACTGATTTTTTTTTCATCAAACCCATACGTGTGGGGTATCTATGGATAGGTCTTCAAAAATGTTATTAGGGTTTCTTATATAATTTTTTTCTAAACTGAATAGTTTGCGCGAGAGACACTTCCAAAGTGATAAAATGTGTGTCCCCCCCCTGTAACTTCTAAAATAAGAGAATGATAAAAGTAAAAAAAATATATGATTTACATTACCATACAAACTTTCACCCAAAATTGGTTTGAACGAGATCTAGTGAGTATTTTTTTATTATTTAATATTGTCTGTTTCTATAAGTAACCAATATAAAATGACCTCACACTGCCTACATTTTGCTTAAAATCAGGGCTCTGCTAACACCGGATTTTATAATAACTTAGTGAATTTGTACGGAACCCTCAGCGCGCGAGTCCGACTCGCACTTGCCCGGTTTTTTAATATATAGAGTGATCTGATAGGAAGGTTTATATGTATAATACGCAGACGAAGTCGTGCGCAAAAGCTAGTTTAATTATAATTTTATCTCCAGCCTACATACGACCCTCTGCTGAACACAGGCCTGCTTTCAGAACCAACAGATTTATTATTATCAATTACATTTTTGTGACACAGCATGTCCAGCTGTATAAAAGAGTTCAGTGAGCCCCCTATACAGCTTTTGGCTCGGTTCCATATTGAAACGGTCAATAGAGCAAAAGCCGTATCGTCAGCTGCTCACCCCGTGATCGTTAATCTTCAAATTTACTATTGAAATTGGAGATTAACATTATACGGGAGGTTTCACTTTAGACAAGACATAATAGAGTTGAATTCTACCCTGCCAAAGGACTTAGTGTCGTTTTTAGGGTTCCTTACCTCAACAGGAAAAAACGGAACCCTTATAGGATCACTTTGTTGTCCGTCCGTCCGTCCATCCGTCTGTCAAGACTCTTTTTCTCAGGAACGCGTGGAGATATCAAGCTGACATTTATATCAAATACTCAGATCTACTGCCCCTTGAAGCTGTGAAAAAAATCAAACTTCTAAGCCAACGCAATCAAAAAATACAGCCGTTTATGCTGCAAATTTTCGAAACTCGCAAGGGAATCAAAACCTACAGGGTACTTCCCGTGAACTCAGAATCTTGAAATTTGGTATGAAGGTAGGTCTTATAGCACAGATTAAGGAATAATTGCGGAAACCGTAAATATGTATGTATGTCTGTATATATTATATCAGTGACCAATATAAAGTGACCCATTGACATTGCGTACATTTTGCTTTGGAGCAGAGCTCTGCTTACACTGGTTTATTAATATTTATAGATAATGATACGGAACCCTCGCTGCGTGAGTCCGACTCGCACTTGGCCGGTTTTCTTTCAATATTAGGTCTAACATTGATAAGTGGGTCACGCAAGAGATCAAAATGAAATTTTCAAACACCTTATCACCGCGTCTTTTCTGTCCCCAAAAGTAAAAAGCTTTTTATTAACTTATTGATTTTACAACCAGCAAACACTAAAATACTTACCTTATTCATAAACATTATTTTGCGGATGGTAGGGCCTTGTGCAAGGTCCGTCCGGATAGCTACCACCATCTTACTCGCTAATCCCGCCGCTAAGCAGCAGTGCTTGCACTGCTGTATTCCGGTGTGGAGAGTAAGACAGCCGGGGAAATTACGGGCACAAGAGGCATTTCATCTTAGCCCTCTAGGTTGGCAACGCATCTGCAATCCCTCCAGGGTTGCGGGTGTCTATGGGCAGTGGTGATCGCTTACCATCAGGTGACCCACTTGCTCGTTTGCCTTCCTATTCGCATAAAAAAAAACACTATAGGCTACTGCTAACTTAGCAATCATTTCATCTGTGAAAGGTAAATGTCAAAGTGACAGATAAGGTCAAACGGTTGCTAAGTTAGCAGAAGCCTACAGAGCGTTTATGAATAAGGGGGTTATAGTTTTGAATTGAACCTAGAACTAGACACTTAAGTAAATATAACTCTATATAAAATGTGTGTGATATTTCATCTCCGCATTTGACATTTCCAGACATCATTATGGTTACCCAAATAAAAAACCAGTAGCTTTACGAACTTGAACTTTATGTCCCAACCCCAAGCTTTCGAGATTTCGAGAAAATACTAGTACTTAAATAATTTTAACAGAGTCCAAAAATAATTTGTGGTGGAATGTAGAATCAAATCAAAATCAAAGAAACTCGCACTTGCTGCGAATATTCCTAACCATTGACTGATATCAAAAGTCACTTCATTTAACTAAGCGCATTGAATACTTAACAACTAAGTTGACATTCCGTCAGTTTTACTATAACATACAACCACAACCACAATAACATCCAACTTTCTCAAAGACGTGTAAAAACTATTTCATCATAAAACGTATCCGCAAGCATAAACTACTCAGCGTTGGTGACTGGCATATACCGGGTATTGATAAAAATATTTCCTGTTCCACTCAAGAAGTGTAGCTCATAATTCAGTGCACCACCGGAGCACTACATCTCGAGTAATTGAATGAAAGTGAAATTCACCCGCTAAGATCAACGACCGGCGCACTGACACACTGCTCTTGAGTAGCTACGAGTACCACTCCCCGAGTAAATACTTTTCCTCTAAGTTGTACGCGCACTTCTAATGAGTACATCGCGGAACTCGGTGTAATGTCGAATAGTTTGATTCCTGAGTCCTGACCCACCGATTTTGCACCCATGATTTTACGTCACTGTGATATCTACTGTCAGTGAGTGTGGGTCAAGAATCAATTTGTTTGATAGCTCGTAAAAGGCTGGTGTTCGGTGTATCAGTGTACCTTCTGTTTTGCTTGTAGATCGTAGCTCTGTATGATTTATAATTCAAGCGCCTGCCCGACATTGTTTTGTTTTACGTGCTGCGGTGCGGTGGTTGGTTTTTAATTAAGATTCAGTTAAGTACTTTTAACTTCACGCAAAGTTCGTGTTTTATTATCTAATCTAATCTAATCTAAATAGCCTATTTCGTGTCCCACTGCTGGGCAAAGGCCTCTCCTCTTCTTCGCCAATCTTCCTTATGGTCCGCGTGTTCCTGCCATTTCCCTAGATAGTAATCCAGGTCGTCCCGCCATCTCCGTTTTGGTCTGCCTCTGTTCCTATATCCGTCGTCAGGGACCCACTCTGTGGCAATTTTAGCCCAACGCTCCGGATTCATTCGGCAGACATGTCCAGCCCAGTCCCACTTCAACTTGGCAGTCTTCACACCCACGTCAGCGATACGAGTTTTGGAACGCAGCTCTGTGTTTTTAGTGTTTTATATTAAATTTGAAAATTTTCCGACTTTACTTGGGAATGAGTAAGCTATAATCTTAACGCGGGCGTTGTTTAAAGTCATGCGTGAAGAGTAGGAGAAAAATCGTGTTTTCAACTAGGTACCACATTTTTCAAATTCTTTCCCACTTTCCAAAGGATTGCATACCTTCTCTTCTAAGAGAAACTCGGCTGCTATTGGACTATTAACCCCCCAGGCAGTTTCGGTGCTAGCTCGCTCTACCAGATTAATAGTAAAAAATGTTGAATTACTCAATCCACTGAACCCAACAAGTTAAACGAAGCGTGCAACGCCATCTCCGCTATCATTTAGATAAACATCGAAGATTAACCTCTGTTCCATGAAACTTTCTCCTTTGCTTTTATTACATCATTTTGTACATCGGTATCCCCTGTGATCCGTTCGGATCCCATTCTAAAATAATTGCTGGATTCCGCTCTTTGACGGGACCGAGGTGCTTTTATAAGACCACTCGTAAATCTTGATCGAAGTAATATAAAAAGCTCCACACGCTTCTTATAACCAATACTTTCTAATGTTGTACCTCGGGGCGAAACAAATGAGAGTTATAAAAGACCTGACGATTCGTTAATACTAGGTTCGGAAATGGCCGTCAACACCCACAATGACTCCAAATTGTAGAGTGCCGCCGACAATTTGGTTTTAGTGGAAATTGTTCATATTTTATTTATAGCCTGACCACCCATGCTGGAAGAAGTTATTAACCGCGCTCGCTTTTATTTTTCACGTTCGTTTGTGATTAAAAAGGTTATGTTCCTAGCTTTATTAAAGTTGAAATTTACGGCGACAGATATAAGATTATAAATAACTAGATTAGCAATAAACTTGTCTCGATTAAAACCGGTGTGATGAAAAAAAAACGGAAATCAGAGCGGTCCAATGAGCGATGATTTAAGTTATTCGGAACCTGAATCGCGAACAACTTTCTCGATATCATTCCATTGATGCCCTCCAGAAGACCCGGGCGGCGTCGGCCCGACTGCGTTAGTATTAGTGACCTCGAATAAAGCTGCAGTTTACAATATGCGTTGTCACATAACTTTTGATACAGGTGTGTCTCGGGAGACGTATTAAGACGGTCAGTGTGTCGTATTAAATAACACTTAAAATATCGCGCACGAGCCAGTGAAAGCTGACCGTGGCTTAAATACTACGGGGGAAAATGTGGTTATTTTCGTGTCAGAATAACATTGTTTTTTGTAGGGGTATTCTTGCAATTCAACTTAACTGTAAAGTACAGAACAGAACGACGCCGCATAAGTTTCAACACTTGAAGTACTTGAGTTACTTTTTTGGGTGTGGAATAATTACAACCTTTTGATTTTACCTAAAAAGATTAAAATAAATAATGTCTCACATCGCCAGGAACTTGTCCCACGAGCCAAAGGCGAGGGCGATAAACATGCGATCTGAGGCTTTCTTTATCACCGCCCGAGGTGTGTACGTAATTTTACGTCTTCCCCTGGCCAGGAAGTGGAAATTTACGCTCGCGTACCTAGCGGGCGATAAATTTCTACTTACGGCCCTGGGCGACGTAAAACATTTATCGTTATGGCGTAAAAATAAACTTAAACAAAATTCAACATCCGTCCATTCCCAACCATTGGTTGGATGATTTAAGAAGCGAGCCTACCTACCTCTTGCTGATGTCCCTGAGCGAAGGTGATCTGGGGCCTTACCATGACGTCCTAATTCCGACTCAGTTCAAGTTTTAGCTGTCACTTTTAGTATGAATCTGACAGCAAGCGAGCCTAAACTGAAACGCATTAAGACGTCATAGTTAAAACTTGAACTACGTCGGAATTAGGACGTCATGGTAAGGCCCCTGTTCCCATCAGGTGACCCGTCTGCTAGTTTGCCCCCTCTTATATAAAAAAAATGATAGGGCCAATGTATAAAGACACGAAAACTTGCAAATAATTCATTCATCTCCAATGTTCCAACACAAGTTCATAGTTGGAATATTTTTTTTCTACAATCTCATCACAAGAAAGCCAAACTTGTTATGTCACTAGAATCCTTAAATACTCCTTATGTATTGGTATAAATTTTAATTTTTTTGAATACAGTTTTACAGTAAAATTTCGTATCTAAATATTTGTCAAGCAAAAAAATTCATTCACTTCCAACTATACGTTACAACTAATTACACCTCCTAAATTCGTCCCTGGTAACTTTATATCGCTCCATCGCATGACGCAATAATCATTCTACCGGCATGGTTCGAATGGGGTGGACGTACGTGAAATTTAAAAGAAATATTTGCGATCTCCGCGACGACGAAGACGTTTGGTACAGTGTGTTTACAATTACCTTCCGGACATTTCACAAGTAATTAATGGTTTTGTTTTTTTATATACATTAAAAATGTATGCCTTTTGGGCGGGTTTACTTACAGTTTTAATTTCAAAATTCAAGGACATCTGTTTTAGGAATAATTAATGAAATAGTATCTATTTTTCATTCCTCTCCTTTGCATTACCGTCCATTCCTTCCACATTTGTATCAAAACCGTTGGATGGTAATGAACAAATTACGAAACATTACATATTTTTTCAGTAAGGTTATTATAAACTAGTAAAATACTTAGTATTTAATACGGATGTAGGTATATCACCTCAAATAAAAATGGTAAATATGGGTAGAATAGATGTTTTATGAATTTTTTTAAGTAGGTAGATAACAACACATAACACACGTAACAAGAAATAAACAAACCTTATTACCCCCCACGTTTGAGGTAATTATAATGCGATTAAGTTCCGTTTTGATTAATAATAAATGAGCCTTCTTGATGAACATCAGGTGACCTTCTTTAGATATATTCATTAGCATCTTGTGAAATTTCCTTACCATCCTGAGCAGCATTACCATCTTTGACTTTACAGGGAAACCGGAAAATTGGTTGCGGTGCCTTTCTTAAAAATAAGTAGTATTTAGATACCTTATCAAGATAATAAAAAATCTTCATCTAAATACAAACTTTTTTTTATTCCGCGGAATGTCTCAAAATGGCACGAAATCACGGAACGACCCTTGTACTCGTAATTGACATAAACCCTTTTTTTTTCCAGAGTGGAACGCTTAGTGACCAATCATCGAACGAGAGCGGCGGAGGCGGCGGCGGCGCTGGCGCTGACACCAACAACGCTGTCGAACCTTCCGCTGATCAGCTCGCTATGGAGTCCTCAGAGCGGGAGACACCAAGCCACGCGTACAATGGACCGCCACCACCAGCGCCTCCGCCTCATAACAGACGGCAGAACCCACCGCACCATCAGCAGCATCATCCTTTAGGTAAGGGCTATACCACAATTTTATTGCAGTCTAGAGGTCACAGTTGCGGTAATTGATTTGCGACTAGTCTAGATGACAGAATGTCTAGTTATTTGTATAGAATTGTGTAACATGGTAAACCTCCGCGACGCACCAAAAGCGCACTGGCCGCTTACAAATAAAAACTAAATTCTAAATTCTAAATTTACGATCGGCTTTTGTTTTTTCCTGGGACTCGATCGATTATTTGGCAAGGCATAAGCCGCATTTCGGTACTTTATTCGAACTATATTTTATAAGACTGGAGATTGCTTCTGTAAACTACTTGTATATAATTATAAAAGGGCTGCCACTAACGCAGCCCTTCCTTTCTCGTCCTACTACACCACACCACACTTCCGCTCCTCCAACTCTCCGCTCCGACGCCTCGGAGCAGTCCGAGGCCATCCTGATACCCTGCCCTGCCTGTTTTCCTGCCTACCCGAAGTCTCAGGCCAGTGTTAATAGTTTTTCAAGAGCAGTGCTGACTGATACAATTTTGTAAATATTTATTTTGTATTATATTTTTACACCCACGCCTTGTTTCCTTTCCTGTTCTCCGCTAGCCGGCGACAATTGCTGCTGTACAATCTACCGATATCAGACTCTTATGCGCGGCCTCGCTCATGCGCAGGGTGCAGGGAAGCGCCAACACCATCTTAAGGGTCATTGCCGAAAAGCCAGACTGCCCCATTCGGAGGCATTGGGTACGAAACGAATGCATGTTCAAGTTCCCGGTGTCCCTCATGTAGGCAGATATCTGCGCAAGATGTTTATTTTTTATTTTTATTTTCTTGTATTTATTAGGATTAGGTACTAACATAGATATAGGTCAAAATTTGTAATTAACAAAATATGGACTACGTCAGAAATAAACGCTTTTTATTTTATTTTTATTTACGCCATATAAGTAGGCATACAATCATGGCGCGCGTATAGTAGGTAGTAGCAATGTATGGATCTTCTGCCAATTCACTAGGTGTAAATTGTTATATATTTTTTATTGGTTCATTAAAAATAAGAATAAGAATCATTTATTTGCTAGAATACAGTGTCAGTAACGAATTACAATCTTTTTGTCCCAGCCTGCATGCAAGCGTGCAAAATATTAACATATTATACCTACTAAAGATAACGTTATATTTTAAAATTACTATTACACTATTAAAAATTATTATTATTATTATTATTATTCATTTATTACCGATCTGATGTCCAATATAAGTCCAACACAGTTGAAATACACATGTCATAAATCACATTAATAACTACTAATACCATCAATAAATTCTCATATATACATTAGGTAGCAATAATACAATTCCAAATCCAATTAATAATGTCCTACTTAGAATTGCCTTTAATGTGGATTGCTTTGGTTAATGTTTCGTAATTGTGATACATGTTTTTTTATTAATTTCAGGTATGCCAAGAATAACGAACCATCACCCTATTCACTCGAAGCCATTTGCTCTGGGGCCTCCGGTCAGTCATCACAAAAACGACATCGGACCTGGATTTAGAGGACCACCACCTCAGCCCGCCCCGCCAGCCGACGCCCAAACTTCTGCGAGCGACAAAGTCTTCAGCGGCGCAGGGGATGTATGGCCAGCACCAGCTCCTGACATGCCCAAAATCGTATCTCTAGATGTTAAATGTGAAAAGAACGCGATGCGCGTCTTCTTAAGCTTTGACAAGCCATTCTTCGGCATTGTATTTTCTAAGGGACATTATTCAAACCACCAATGTGTCCATCTCCCACCGAATTTAGGCAGATCTACTGCGTCTTTTGAAATTGGAGCACATGCCTGCGGAACTGCTGGTAGCGGAGACCCGAGGTACAGAGGCGACGCGGCTGCTGCCGGAACATACTTCGAAAATGTTATTGTCATTCAGTACGATCCACAAGTTCAAGAGGTATGGGATCAAGCTAGAAAACTGCGTTGTACTTGGCATGATCAGTACGAAAAAGCGGTCACTTTCAGACCATTCCCAGTAGATATGCTAGACGTAGTTCGGGCAGACTTTGCTGGTGACAACGTTGGTTGCTGGATGCAAATTCAAGTTGGCAAAGGACCATGGGCATCGGAAGTATCAGGCTTGGTAAAGATAGGTCAAACTATGACAATGGTTTTGGCCATAAAAGACGATGATGCGAAATTCGACATGCTTGTACGTGACTGTGTAGCTCACGACGGTCAACGCGCTCCTATACAATTAGTCGATAGGCGAGGCTGTGTAACACGACCGAAACTAATGTCGAGATTCACGAAGATTAAGAACTTCGGAGCCAGTGCTTCGGTCCTTTCATATGCCCACTTCCAAGCTTTTAAATTCCCTGATTCCATGGAAGTGCATTTCCAGTGTACTATACAAATCTGCAGATATCGCTGCCCCGAGCAATGTTCAGATGGTGGTCAAAACGTAATTGCGCCTCATGCGGAATATGGACCTCCTCAGATAGATGCTTTCCCAGTTGGCGCTGAAGTAAGGAGAGACGAAAGAAGGGTCCGGAGGCAACGTCGTGCTACATCTCCTGAAAAGGAAGTAGGCGTGAATAGAGTTATCCGAGTTGTGTCAGCTGGGGACTTGAATTTAGATGCATCTGAAGAAACCGCTGCCCCTAGAATTGTCCCTACGCCTGGACTTGTTTGCATGACTACTCCTGGATTCGCAGCGACTCTCGGTGCCCTTCTTGCCACATTAGTATGTTCATGCGCTGTATCAGCGGTTCTATTTTTAAAACTGCGTCCTATCACGACTCTGAAGAAAAAGACAGCTGCCATTGCGACGATAGCCCGGCCGCACCCACCGACGACGACTCGGTTTTATTCGTAACATTCATTAAAATAATTTAATTTGTACATATTAGTGTGATGAGACTGAAGTATGTAGACCATTCAATTTCACTAACCTGGTTGTGTTCAGGAAGTGTGCTCAATCTATTTATGAACAAATTTAAGTTACTTAGCCAGTGACATTATTTA
This sequence comes from Pandemis heparana, assembly GCA_963854515.1. Classification (NCBI taxonomy): domain Eukaryota; kingdom Metazoa; phylum Arthropoda; class Insecta; order Lepidoptera; family Tortricidae; genus Pandemis; species Pandemis heparana. The sequence continues at coordinate 11,812,084 of OY978015.1, read as the reverse complement.
TTGAAATAACTAATTTATTTTGGGTATTTCTTCTAGCAATTACGTGCCGTAGAGAAGCTTCAGTTGAATCGTCGTTGTTTCCTATCTACAAGATTTTGATGAGAATGGCACCATAATTTCGGTGTTTATTGTTCGAAACCTATATTGGTTCATTGCTATTATGTTTAATTTAGGGCAAAATCTTTTAAACAAGCCTTTTTATCCAGAAACGGGTGATTGTGGGCTAATTTGATGGATTGATTGATTTTATATAACACAAAAGTAGTATTACATAAAATAAGTACAATCTTCTGTTACCTCTTTTCAAATTAGACTATTTGATTTAGGGGCAACGGAAAATACAATACGTGGTATATCAGCATTTAGGTGAACCGCTAGAGAATAATTTAAAATAACTTGTCATTAGTATTAATAATTATTTATTCTAGTTAAATTATTGCTGTAGTAGTCTACGTGTAATATATTTATTTTATACCGCCTCAGTACCTCCTTTTCTGTTTATTTGTTCGTTGTTTTTTTCTACAGATTATAAAATTTATGATATGTTACTGAGTGATGCTATTTACTCCGTGGGATAATTATTGTGAGTGTGTTGACATGTGATTATTCGTATGATAGTCCGTCGCGTTATTTTAATGTTTAGAATCGTTGTTTCACATAATAGATCTGTAATATAGAAAATATTTTTGAAAAAATAAACTCAATACGTGAGAAACTTTTGTTTATTTATTGCCCTTGAAAAACTTACACAAAAAAAGACAGACGTTAAAAAGTAAATTTGGAGTTCTACGAGCAGAAAATTGAGGCCGGTTTAACTACAAGAACTAACGCTTTGCCTTAAGCGCGTGTACGTAACTCAAGTAGTTTAGTAGTTTAATGAAGTCATATATGTTAACGTAGTTTCGTTACACTTGCTCGCATAGCAAACCGTCATTTAAGCCGACTTTACTTTATCGCTCACTAATCTCCATCTTTACTTCTTGTTTGGTCTGAATCTAAGTCATAAAAAAGCAACGGGTACCTAGCACTCCGTGAGTATCGGCAGAAATGAAAACAGCAGCTTAGATTCGTCATAATTTCCCAAAGTGAAATCCGCAACTGCTTCGTCATATCAATTAAACAACTACACACCGGAATGATGAGTACCCGGTCCAAACGTCCCAAAAATGCTAGCGGCAACAGCACTAGGCGGCAGCTTAGATTAGATTTTAATGTTATAACCTCCATGACGCTCATGATGCATACCGTACTGGCCGCTTACAAAAAAAAACGTACGTATTATCTATATTGACAGACCTCTAACAATGTGCTGATGCCCTAGTACTTTTGTTCCACGACTCAACAAAAAAACACTTCAAAATTCGAACGCGATTCATTCGTATTTCAAAATAATCTCGTAGAGGATCTGATATCCTGGTACTTAAACTCTCCCGCCGTCTTATGCCTAACACGAGTTTAAAAAAATTTACTCATCCCAAAAAGTGCTCAGCGCCGCTAAAGATGTTTCCACTTCAAAACGCACCCATAACATAATGTCTAAAATGCCCAAGCCATTAATATCCTTTTAAATAAATGAACGGCCATATTACCGGCTAAGCTATTTCATCTTCAACACACAGGGCCAATCGTCTTAAATTAGAAAGGGTTGTAAAATACATAATAAAAAAAGATTTACGTTATTCTTCCCCTTCGTTGCAGCTACCGAATTCGGGGCGGCTATACCCTTTTCAACATAATTTTCTTTGTCGTTGGAAAATATACCATAATAGTAAAAGAGGAATAGTGTGATAAGGGAATGTGCTGGTGTGAAAGAAGATATAGTGACTAGGATAGAAAAAGTATGCTTAGTTGGTTTGGTCACGTAGAGAGGATGGATGAAAGAAGATTAACTAAACAGATTTATATGTAGTGTGAATGGGTGCGTTGGGAGGGGAAGGCCTAGGCGGACGTTCCGTGATCAAATTGGGGACGTTTTGGAGAAAGGCCAGGTCAAGAGTACCCGAAACCGACGAGCATGTATGAAGAGATTGATGAATGTGGATGAAGCGAAAGAGGTATGTCAGGATCGTAGCAAGTGGAACAAAGTAGTCTCTGCCTACCCCTGTGGGAAAGAGGCGTGACGATATGTATGTATGTATGCAGTAAAAGAGGTAGGTAGTGTTTTATCAGTGAGAACGTGGTAGATCCGTTTGTGGTCCCGGAATAATAAGTACGCCCCATATTTAGGTCAACAATAGCTAGACTGTTGCCTTCTGACAGGATTTCAAAGACAACCTGCCCTCATTGTAATCGAATAAAAGAACTTGACATTTTGTTACGCAAATACGACATACCTATTGTCCAACTTGCGGGAGCTCGCAATCGCATTTACCATCTCTTTCTAATCTCATAATACCGTTTGCAGTTGTGATTTCGAGTGCGTCAGACAATTTAGCCTAGTACTTTTAGCTCATAAAATAAGAGTACCTATATAGTGTCAATAGGCACATATCGTTCAAGAAATTACAAATTTCACTAAATTAAAAAGCTTAAAAATAATACTAAAAATACAATGACGTGCAAATATATATCATCATAATCTCCAGCCTATATTCATCCCACTGCTGGGCACAGGCCTCCTATCAGATTGAGAGGGCTTGGGCTATAGTTCCCACGCGGGTCCAGTGCGGATTGCGAACTTCACACACACCATTGAATTGCTTCGCAGTTGTGTGCAGGTTTCCTCACGATGTTTTACTTCACCGAAAAGCTCATGGTAAATTTCAAATGAGATATCGTACATAAATTCCGAAAATCTCAGAGGTGCGAGCCCGGGATTCGAACTCACGACCCTCTGCTTGGGTGGGGCCACAAGTTAAACCACTAGGCTACTATGGCATTTTCTCTACAAAGTCACTACAAAGCGACACAAAATTTTTGCTCGTCATTATATAGTATATTTTTTATATTTAAACGCGCTATCCCGCAAGAGCTATGATATTTTTCGAGAAAATTTGAATCAATATAATTTTAATGGTAAGATTCACTACTAAATAGACAGGGTTCCATTTACCAATTCATCAATATTTATAAACACAATTGCCCCGCAAAATTAAACTCTAAAACGAACTCTACCTACCCCACTCTAAACAGAGCAAACACCAGAGTTTACTTAATTAATAAAGTGAAACTATTAGAAACTTTTCTAATCGGTCAATGTTTTATGAAGTTTGCTGGTAAAATTTAATCACGCTGGGCCTGGTTTCTGTGTATGAGAATTTCGTGTATTTATAAAGCTTATGTAACTACGTAGGTTCATAATGGTAGAGTATGTATTTAGGGCAGCGTTAATACTTCTTTTACGATATTTAAACACAAAAACGAAAACCGACCTGAAGAATAGGGGTGGGATTTATTCGATATTTTACTTATATCTATGTAATATTCTCGGTCACATGGTAGGTATGTCCCATTTCTTATTTTGTCACTCCTCAAAAATTAAAATTATAAAGTTTTTAAAATTTAACTTAAGAACATTTTCGGGCTTAAAAAATTAGGGATATATTAAACCTCACAACACTTCAGGCAGATATGTAAGCGTTTTTGTATTTAGATATCATGAAGGCATGCAGGTTTTCACTTATTCTAAAATGGACACCAGCTCTTGGACTATTGAATATTATACTGTCATCAATTGTTCGGATTCTGCAGGTTTGTTTCCTACATTATAATGCTGAAAAGATTCTGTGACATAGAGACTACAGTAAAAATAGAAGAAAATAGACGCAACTCGGTTTCAACATAAATTTTATTCCATTAAACAAATTATTAACAGTTGCTTCCGCGTAAAACTCACACGTACATCCATCCAGAGAGACTTATAACGAAATATTTGATACAAAAACGCCCCAAAATAAAGAAAATAGATAGAAACACCACACCCACAACAGAGAAGGCTTAACAAAGAGAATGTTACGATCCTCAAAATTGTAAATAAAAAAATATATAAAAATAAAATTGCACTTAGAGAAAATTCATTCTCACAAAACATTATGTAACTTAATTTTTAATAGTTTCGCTATACATTAGGTATTAAATGCAAATATTTTTGGGTGGTATATAATATTGTAATACCGTTGGGAGAGTTTAGACAAAATTAGACAAAGAATTAGAATTTAGACAAAGTTGACGTTATAATGACAGTCATGTTACATAGATATTAAAATTCCAGTGCCCTTTAATGTAGATGATGAAGATTCGTATACTTACACTGGCATTGGGTTTTTGCCGTTTTGAGATGCCAAAAGAACAAGAAAGCTCGGCTTCCAACATATTTTTGTATAGAATTTAATTTTATATATTATTATTTTTACAAAATACAATAGGCACTGTATAAGGCAAATATCTTTTCATAGTTATATTTATTTAGCAAAATACTGCATATTTAGAGTAAAATGATGTCTGTCTATTGGTCTCCCAAACCAGAAAAAAGCGTTCTTGAACGAACTACCTTGAATTTACATAGATACTTAGCTAACTAAAATTATTCTACTCATAGCTAGTTCTTACGTATCGTTAGAATTGATATTATAAAATAATTTATTAATATTGAGCAAAAATAAAAGTTTTACGATAAAGAGTATAATAAAATGTAAATGCTTATTCATTTTTGAACAACGAGATAGAAGGATACCTTACAATATTATGCAACATTCATTGGTGTTTTAACTATAGTATGTTACAAATCCTTAACGATAGCTATTAAAATATTACTAATGTTAAAGTTTATTTTAAAATAATTTCAAGAGGTACTGAAGCGTACAATAAAATATTCTAACAACGAAAAAGCACAGCGAAAATTATGCGAAGACGTCGTGAGAAGATTTTGTATACAAAATATGAAATCGTACATGTACTCCAAACTGTGGTTTTCCTATTTAAAACATACAACACAATAAACATTCCAAAATAAATAGATCTGTTCATAAATGCAAAGTCCACCGACGAAAAATTGTATTTTTCTAAGAACCACAGAAATACAGTACGATTAAATTAACTACTATCTCTATGAAAGCCTCGGCAAAGGTATTTCAATCTCAAGAACTTCTTTAAAGAGTGCATTGCTTTTAAACGTGCTTATATTCCGTTCAAAACCAAATGTACCCTGAAATTACTAAAAGTAACTAAACTTAACCTAATGGCATGACTCGTCGTTATACTTACGCTACAATACACGAAAATGATTATAAATTAGTAAAAATGAAACTCTGTACAAATCTTATCGGTATAAAACGTAAAATATTCACAACGGTGAAATTGAATACAATCAGGTTTCAAAGGACTATGTCCGTAGCACGACTTAGCACCATTTAGCACACGGTGTGTTTTAGAACCATTTTTATATTATATCAACGATAAAATACACTCAGTGGCAAAAAATGTAGCTCCGTTTTTTAGAATAATAAAGTATATGACGACTGAACCACATTTTTTGCTGAGTAGTTATACAATAAATATATTTTAGCCTTAAATTAAAACAGTACCATAACTGACCGTCTTTTACGAATTACGAAACCGTTTTGAGCTTAACTTGTTCATCCATTTTTTATGTTTAAATGCCTTAGTCTATGTTCTGTGGCAAGTTTTAAAATTATTTTCAGAAGCATACAAGTACTGCGTGTTATTCTACAATTAAACGAACTGAACAAGAGAGTTTGTCTTTGGATATACACAATCAAATTTAATCACCGCTTGCTATATAGCTACTACGATAAAGTAACAACTCATGAAACAATTTTAATCATTCCTCTATCAAGTATAAATGAAATGCTATCAAATTGTTCGTCCTGTATCAACTTCGAACAATAAAGCGAGTTTCCACAATAAAACTATTTATGCGTTAATTATTTAGAAAAGGTAAGGAAGTTGAAAACTTTAAGGGGGTCACACTTTAAATTGGCATGGGCACTTTAACCCACTTAAGAAAGAGCAAAGTGTTGAATTTGTTGCATCTCGGAATGATGAATCATTTACGGCAGGTCTAAAATGTTTCGTCACTCAGTTTCTCGGTGCAATAAGGATTGGCAGCAGGTATTCATTCGTATTTCAAAGGTTAACAGAGATACTGAAAACTATTTCCGATCACGAGATTAGTATAATTTTTATTAAAAAACACCCGGATACTACCTACAACATACACAACATCCAGAACTGGCCAGGGAAAAGGAGCCTCGAGAAAATAATCGGTATATCAGTACTAATTCATCCATCGTGACAGTGATGCATCGAGAGAGGGTTGGGTTTCTAATAATCGCAGCACCATTCTAGCAGCGAGGAAGTGGAAAGCAGGAAAGGGTGGTTAGTGTACTCTTCACAACTAATATTGGTCTGCGATGGTCACATTTTGTGAGTAGAAACTATATACTCATCAGTGGGATATTTATGATCAGAATGAGAACTGGCTTAAGGCAACGAAGGCAGGAAAACGTAGTGGCATCGAGGAAAACAAAAGGGTTTCAGACCTAGTTCATCCGTCGCGGGAATGGTGCGGGTGGGGCGGGGATCCCAGGAGCCTTAGCGCCATCCAGGCGGCGAGGGAGTGGGAGGCGGGCGCGGGGGAGGGGGGAGTGGCGGCCATGCGCGTGCGCAGCCGGTGGAGCAGCACGGCGGCGGCCAGAGCGGCGCCTGCTGCCGCGCCCGCTGCTGATGCGAACAGGGCACCAAAACTCACAGCGCCCATGCATACGCCGTAGACCACCTGAAAATCGGAAGGTATAAGCTGTTAGGTAGACTTGGCATATCCGAGCAATGCTATCAACATGAAACTACCATGAGACTCAATCCTAGTTACATAAACGGAAAGCTCAAGTATAAAAGTCGTGATGCTCGACATTGTACCGGACTAGTGCGTAGTCCTTCCTTCTGGAGCGCTCGCCCCGGCGGCAACTATTCGAATACTGCGCGCCAGCACTCTACTCGCGCGGCTACTCGACGCAACTGACAGCGGCGCACAACTACCTCATTTTCATTGTCATTTTTATTATTGTCAAAAGAAGGCCAGCACACAACGAAACGGTGAGTGTGAGCGAACCTTTACGAAGTGACGTGATCAGTGTCCACAACAAATCAAAAACCGAATCGTGGGAGAAGTCCAAGTAAATTTTTAAGTAATGTTAAACTGAAGACAACCAGTAATAAAAACTCACCTCTTCTCTAATCCTCCCACTGAATACAGTGACTGGTTCTCGTGTCGGTCCAAATGCAAGATCAGCTTCCGACACCACTTCGTATATCCCAGAAACACCAACGTCGGCTGACCTCCCTTCTCGAACTGTTCTCCTCTTACGCAGAGACCTGGGGCCTGCCACGGCGGGTCCAGGTGGCTTGGCCGGTACCACGGCATCGTTAGAGTTAGGTTTGTTGGGTCCGAAGGTTCTTGGGCCGTGGGGGAATCGCTCACGCTCGCCAAGGTCGCTGGGACGGTCCTAAAATTAAAACAATTATACGTTGATGACTTGCTAACAATAAGAAGAAAATGAGAGGCCGACCGAGTGTTTGTGGGAATGCTAACGCCACCTCTAATAAAGAGCATCAATAATGCAATGGAATTACTTTCTGTTGAATAGGTATGCGGCCTACCTAAAACGTTACTTCTACTTTGGATGCCTCTTTACTTTACTGATAATCGTAGAGACGTAGTTGGTCATCAACTCTGAATATTAATTTTTGTCTTTTTCACAAACGAATATTTCTGAGTCACTAAACTAATTCCTTTGGCTAACACCTCGTATTTCAGCTACTTTGTCCATCATGATAACCTACAAAACCAGGCAATCGGCCTAGATGTTTCTCATTATTCAGCATTCGAGTATGCTTTTCACTGGGTACGCTTCGTACACCGAACATTATAATCTTGTGCCAGGCTATATAGTCTCATTGCTGGGTACAGGTCTCCTCTGAGATGACTGAGAGGGCTTGGGCCATAATTCCCAAGCGAACCCAGTGCGAATTGAGAACTACACACGCACCATTGAATTGCTTCACAATGGTGTGTGTTCTATCCGTGCAAAATTGTTTAATCCTTTTGACCATTATAGTTACCGTGAAGGGTCGGGCTAGAGCTTCCACCAGTTCTTCCACGGCGGACATATGGTCGCTGTCCGGTTCCATCACCGGAGCGGGTGCCCGTTGCGGCAGCGGCGCCGGGGCCGGCACGGCGTCACCAGACACCTCATCACCGAAAGCTTCCTCTAAAGGTAGACGGGTGTCTTCTATGATGCTGGATTCTGCTACTTCCTCGGCTGATGAGTCGCTGAAGAACAAAGGTTGAGATAAAAGTTTGATAACTATGAAGACATGTCGTATGTAACCTATGATAGAGAATAGGTACAGTCAAGGCACAGTCAAGGCCATAAATATAATATGTACGTTACCAAGATCTCTAAAACATCTATACCTTTATGCTACAAACAATAAGGTCGTTGACACATCTATTTGACATGATGGCTGTACCGATATTTATGCCCTCGACTGTACAGCCAAATGTGATTATGTTTTTTTTGACGATAAGTTTAAAAATACATTTCTCTTGACTACCTACATAATATATAAGAAAGGATGAGCGTTAAGCAGTTAACAATCGGGAATCGAAAATTTAAAGTTACATATCGTTCGTAAATTAGTAAGTAAGTACATAATTGAGTATCTACAACACAATATTGACAACCCTAAAAACATAAAGCCTTTAAGATATTTTTGAGGATTTGAAAAATCAAAATCCAAACGTTCACACTATTACGTGTTACTTGGAAAAGCGCTCCGAAACATTGTATTTTTAGGATACTGCCGGCGCTTAAAGAAATATTATATTTTCTATAAAGAATGGCACCAGAAACTTAGCAGAACTCTTTTCTGGAAATTATAGTAACCTACATACATAGTACATACATAAGGTCACGCCTCTTTCCCACATGGGTAGGCAGACACTGCTAAAAATGTTAGAAAAACCGATAGAAAAGTTGCTTGAAGAAAAACAAATAGTACCTAATAGTCGATAAGAAAGAGAACAATAAAATATTCCTTACTTTATCTCATTGTTGTGGTCCCGATGCGTCCTGTCGTCCTTCCTGTCCAGCGCTCCGTGCCTCTGAGGCGTCACACCAGCCAACTGGCAGTGGTCCAAGCAACCGTGCCTGCAGATTTCCACCTTGCACCGAATATGCACGCTCAGTGCGTCAGGGAATTTGAAGGCGTGGAAGAATGCGTACGTGATTACTGATGCACGCTCGTCGGCTGCCTTGGCTTTGAGGAATCTGGAATGTATACGGTTTATGTGTAGACCTTTATAATGTAAGGTTTTTTCTTTTCACTTACCTAGTGTTGCACCATGTTATAAATTTACTAATTTGATTGTAAAAACATACACGTTCATTAATACTATTTTTTAACTAGCGAATTTGTACTAATATTATAAAGAGGAAAAGCAACCAACCAACCAACTTCAACAATTTTCCTTTAGCTTCACAATTTTAGCACGTCGCCGTTTGTTGAAGAGAAATCGTATACACCTTTTGAAATCCGATAGATGTACAGTCGTTTATAACTTACCTAGATATCATCTTAGGGCGCAGCACGCAACCATATTCGTCGGACAGCTGTATGATGTGTCCAGACCCGTCGGAGGCTGCGCATGATTTCACACGCATATCGAATTCACCTGGAAACATCGAAAAAAGACAACGATTTAGAAAAAACTTACTTTTTTTTTAATAGCCTATTGCGGTGTCCCACTGCTGGGCAAAGGCCTCTCTCGACCTCCACAACTCTCGGTCCGACGCAATATCAGGCCATTCCTCCATATACGCGTCCAAATTGACCCGCCATCCTTATCTTAAGAACATACATACTTTATCCAAATTAAATTTCATCTTGGAGAAGAGATTCTTATCAGCTTTTATCCATGTATAAAAGCTGTACTCTTAAGTTATGGTCTAATGCACCTTACGATGCAGTTTCAATACTAGTTAATAACTAAAATGAGTCATTATTGTCATTTATCATGATCATTATCTGCCGAAAATTGTCCTCTGCTGTATAATAATATTAGCCTTTCACAAGGATCTTCACCGCGATCGGTATCAAGTTACCCTCAGCTTTCCGCAATATACCACAAGACTTATTTTAGGGTAACAGCAACCCAGTGAAGATAATCTACAATTAATATGAGTATCGGATATTATATATTACATTAAGCCCAAGACATAAAACTTTGTTCCGATATCTTTAGACAGTTTCGCTGCTAAGATATATCTGACGTTTACAGTAACGTTTAATACCACTCGCTTTTCTAGTTTTATGGTGTTTTCTCGACACACTTAGATAACCCGCCCTATTTAAATCTTCAAACATCCGAAAAATGCACTAGCACTAGCAGTGCCCAGCCCATTCACAACTTAGCGGTCCAAGAACGCATCTTAGCCAAACCATTTAACCGAGTTAAGTGAAAAGTGGTTAAACTGTTTGCCGAAACCACAAAAGGCCGAAGTATGACCAAACGAGTAAAGGCGGAAACACGTAAACAAACATACCATTAAACAAAGTAAACACGAAGAAAGCTGTCGCAATACAAAGTTGACACGACGCCGTGTCAACTCGTGGAGGCTTGAATGTATTGCGCTCAGGGACGTAAAATGGTGCACTATTTTTTTCTGTGTAGAGGTCACACAAGACGGACAGGACTAAGTAAAGTGTAACTAGAAAATATATATAGGTACGAAGGTTTTCGGAAATCTCTCTTTTTTATTTTACGCTTTTTTTATATTCTATTAAGTATACACAAGTTTTGCAAAAATCTTGGCAGAAAATTAATGAGAGATCATAACTTTGTCGATTTAATTATCCACTAAAACAGACAAAACAATAGAATAAAATACTAATTCAATGGGCTATGTAAGGTCTCCTAGTTAAGCGTTAACCTAAATAACACCACATATATGTTAGCTGTATTTAAGTACAGTCATTTTCACGCAGTTATTTTTCAACATAACCTACAGCTTGCTAACTTAATCCACCTGTTTTAACCTACAGACCATGGTTAAGTAGGTATTTTTAGTGTTTAACACCTCGAAATACATTACTTGGCATTAAACGCTTAGTCTAAGTAAGTAATAGTGATGTGCTTGATTTCCGTAACCGTCTCCGCGGGAAAAATTGTCCTGCCGACCTACGCGTTTTTAGTGGTTCTTAAAACGGACCTTTAACCTCTTGGGTTCCAATGTACTACGCAAAGGACAAAGTTAATTTTGAACTTTAGTAACAATTAGCAAGGATTTTAAAACCATTTGACAAAATATGACAAATATGACAAATCTTAACGAACCAGGTGGAATTACTATCACACTCATGTGTAGCACACCTCAGTATGCTCACTTAACACTGTGGGCTAGTAACACATCTGCAATACTTCGTTGTTACGAGTAACGAGTATCTAAGCGTTTTGGTGCTCAAACACCTTGGCTGCGACATAATGGTCGATCGACCCCACTTGAGTATTGTTAATTAAAAGTTAACTTAATTGCCGCAGCGAAGGTGATTTGACATTAATAAAGGAAAGATGTCAACTGACACTTCAAGATAACACGTAGCGGCGCTGAGTAAAAAATCCGTAGGATTTTTAAAGGACCGGCACGTCCCTAGTAGGTAATTAAAATTAAATAGTAAGTACAAATCGTTGTAGGCGTTTACACCAAGTATTTACTGTGCGTCATTTTAGTGCACACTTCGTTTCTACCTTACATTAAGCATTCTACAGCACAGTGAAACCAATAAAATGTTAACGGTGAACACGCATCCTTATATTCCGATTTGCTATGAATTAATATCAAAATACAAGGGCGGTTACACTTTTAAAAAATATAAAGGCCCAGAATAACATAAGAAAATTAAAGTTGCTTTCTTAAGTATTATCTTGTTGTTTTTTAAGTTGTTCAATTAAAAAGTTTCGGTTGATGTTCAGAATTGGATTTCTTTTTGAGTTTGAACTTTATATAGGTACTTCATATAAAAGGAATACCTACACTTGTACATTAAGTTAAACCTAAATTTGTTTCATAATTTATTATATTTAAAGCATAAATTAGGTAGGTAGGTACTTAATTATTTACCACAATATTAATCATGGCATTATAAGGTGGCCTTTAGGTCATGTTACCTTAGGCTCTGTCTACCCCGTAAGGGATAAGTAGTGATTTATGTATGTATGTCTGTAATATTAACCACTTGAATAATAAGTTAAATTTAATGCATTTACAGGTATACATTTAATAACCCTTGACACTTTTGACACAAAATCACCTACGGCCTACGGCTTATAACGGTGTACCTACTGTAAATACTGCAATGTCGCCATAAAGTTTAAGTACCGAAGTATGATCATGTTTGCATGGTTACTTGACACCTTGGTAAGTACCATTAGACTTCTTTGCCCTTAGGGTATAGGTAAAGTTAAAGACTTATCATTAAAATGTTAAAAGGATAGATTTTATGACTTCCAATTTATACATGTCATGCGACCGAGAAGATACAAGAAAGCATCACCAATTAAGAATACAAAATGTTTTTGCTGTCGCTTTGCTTTTGTTTTTAGATTAAGTGGCCAATTAGTGTTATTTATTTCTGTTGTTGGTTTTTAAAAATTATTTTATACACCTGTTATTTTCTTATTTGGAGGCATCAACAAGTTATTGTACTGAAACTAGAACAAAAAGTATAATTGAAATTTTACAATTGAACCCAGTTTTTCCACGTTTTATGATGCGTGCTCCGCCTTGTACGCGAAACGACTTTGCGATTTAGAAAAAAAATCAAAAATAGCCTGTAAACAGAGATTTAAATAATAAAACGTTTTTTTTTTTCGATATAAAACGATAAAGAATCTCTCATCGATTTATTTGTAACTTTTTATCTTACAAATTAAGCACTTAATTAAATCATTCCATGCCCTTTTTACTTCCCAAAACGAGATGAGAGATAACGTTCCTAATTAAAGCAGGATCCGGGGGCAAAGTTTGCCAACAATGTAAGCTGATAAATCAGAGACAAATTTTAACTTTAGCTGTTTTAGTTAGAGTTAAAAATTGCTTTTGTTAGTTATTATCAGATATCAACAATCAGAAGGTAAAGATAATGAGGCGGTCGCCGCACGATTGAACGTTCAAACTTTGCCATCAATTAAATTAAATCATGATTTATCTTAATTAAGATAGTCATCTGCGGGCTATCAACATCTTGTTCACATCTTCATATCAGATGGCAATGTTCTCACACCGGATTCATTCTTAAGCTCAAATTGAATGGGTTCTTGTAAAAAATATACAAGCTTGATTTAACTTGCATTTGTTAGTATAGTTTGCGCGCCCCTAGAGATCTTAATTATATTATCAAATTAGCGACCCGCCCCGGCTTCGTACGGTATATTATGCATGTATTAGACACGTAAACCTTCCTCTTAAATCTACCTATCTATTGAAAAAACCGTATCAAAATCCGTTGCGTAGTTTTAAAGATTTAAGCATACATAAATGGACAGACATCTTCCAACCGTTACACACAGACATATCCCTCTCTCTCTCTCTCTCTCTTTCTTTGTTTGTGTGTGTGTATCTGTCTGTGGCATCCTAGCTCTACAGCAAATGGACCGATTTCGATGCGGTTCATTTCATTCAGAAGCCAGTTTCCTTGCGTACGGTGGTTCTTTTCTTACCCATGCTTGGTAAAAATCGGGCTAGACATTCTTTTTGGCAAAAAATTGTTTTTCTTTTATTACTTACGTATTACTTGATTAATTCGTGTGTGGGGGGGGGGTGATTTTAATTTTATGTTATTGCTAATTATTATTAAAAAATAATTACAAACTGACTATTTTATTGTAAGAATCTTTTGGTTCCTGAACTGAGTCGGAATTAGGACGTCATGGTAAGGCCCCTGGTCATGTTTAATGTGGCCCTTTAAAAAAGTATGTCAAATTGTACTGGTTTTTCAATTAAACGTTAATAACGAAAGATGGCGCCACTTATTGCACTTTTTACTGCGCTATAATTGTAAGCAGTTTAGCTCCTAAGCGATTAATTAACGGAACTCATAATTACCGTTAAACGGTACGTTTTCTCACCCTTTAGAGGATATGGACGATAATTATGTTCTTTAACAGGAATTTAATTATTTATAATGAGTCATTTGAAATTCAATAAAAACAAGGAAATGTAGAAACCTGTGTAACTCTATATAGAACTAAAAACACATTAGGTACAATTTACAGATTATAGGATAAAAATAGATACACATCAAAGATAAACTTACCCTATAAAGGGAGCTTTAACCTTCGAACGATTGTGAGAAAATAAAAAAAAGCAAGACAATGTAATTTTGTATCTAAGTAAAGACTGTTATAACGTTAATACTAAGAAACTCACTTGTCACTTTTGTCCATAAAAATGGTAAGGAACAATGTTTTATGTATTTCCATTACTCAAATAACTCTTTCGTAAATTTTTCTTTAATTCCTCTAAATCTAAACTTCCAAAAAAATAATTGAATCAGGCGTCAATCGCCTCAATCGCATCAGGCGTCTGGCGGAGGCTCAAAAGTAAGTTACTTTACTAAAAATCATCATTATCATCATCTCCAGCCCATACACGTCCCACTGCTGGACACAGGCCTCTTCACAGAATGAGAGAGCTTGGGTTAGTTCCCACGCGAGCCCAGTGCGGATTGGGATCTTCACACACACTATTGAATTGCTTCGCAGATGTGTGCTGACAATACAAACATTATAATTACAAAGACGTACTAAGGGTTTGTTTCACCACTTTTTGTTAAGTTCTATACTTCATTTAATTTAGAATGAGAAACCACAATAACATTATATTGCGGCTGGTCAACTATTTCTTACCTAGCAAACAGTACAGTGCAATAGTTTGGCAGCCGCAAAATAAAATTGTTTTAATGCCACTTTATTTGCGTGGCGTCAATTGTTACTCTAGTACAAATCGTAAAGAGATTACAGTTCACGAGCCGCAATATAATGTTTTTGTGGTTTCTCATCCTAAATTAAATGAAGTATAGTTGTGTCAACTGGGACGTTTTTTGTTGAAAATTATCTTTATTATCCATAGTCCTAAGTATAGTAAGCCTATACGAGCGCGCCGGCGTGACCAGTACTCCGTTAAACAAACGCATACGCATCCCAATGTATTTGTCTAGTTTACTTTTTACCATACTCTGTACCGTTAGTGGCGGTATTTGCTCGACATTATTGCCCTGTTAGACGCGGACTTTACGTTGTTGTACGAAGACGATTAACTTTTGTTTTATCCAAAAAAATATGAAACTTAACACTATTCAGACATGATACCCGATATTTGGTACGCACACGGCGGAAACTGAAAGATGAAACGCGTGAATGTCAATAAAGTACAGAATCGTAGATCATGATTCATTGTAGAACCGTTTCACAGTAATGTCACAATGATTTTTCTGGTCAGGCATTACGATGTAACCCTGTCATTTTACTGTGAGAATAACCTACGGTAGGTCACGATTCAATTGATTCGATGACATGTCAGTTTTTGTGTTTATTCGTTTTTCATGGAAGATTATTATAGGTCTCTAAATGACGTTCGTCTCAAAAATAAAACCATGCACGTAAAGCGTGTTTTAGCTCAACCACACAACGGTGTATTATAAAAAATTGCATTACATACTGGTACACAAACATAATATTAACATAGTGTCAGTTTCTGAACGTACATCGCTTTATTAGGCGAATAACAACGTTGCTATCATACTTAAACAGAAGTCATTCTTGACTTTTAATTAATCATACACTAAAGCGAAAATATACTTAATGTTCGAGCCGAACTTAATGTTATTCAAAGCGGAATCATCACTATTCATTAACGCCGAGTATCAAACATAACATTCATAATGATAATTCATAACTGTTTGTGTATCGCAGGCTGACATCGCACCTCCACTGTCCATAAAGCCAGATCACTATGCAAGTAAAATAAGCCGAGTAGCTGTAGCTTGCGGGGTTAACGAAGAACGTATGCTCCGATGGATCATTCAAGGCCCGCAATGCATTGTTACTTGGATTATTACACACGCTCTGTGAAAACTTTGCTTCAAAGCGCTTGTCATCGAAATCTGTCATGGGACGTGGGTGGCTTTAATGCCAGTTAATGACTTGTTCTTTTGATTTCCAGTTTGATTTGGGTAGCGTACACCGTACACTATTGAGGATCGCGACGTTTTTTAAGAGGGGACGGCAATGGGGATTCGATTCAGAGAATTACTAGCGATAAGGATAAGTGCAGCTTCTGCAAATAAATAATTATTGTGAATAATTCGGCCGAAATTCGAGTTCAAAAAATGTCTAATCACAAAACAGGGCGGGATTTGCTGAGAACTTAAAAAAAACACCACTATAGTTGTGACTCTATAAGCAATATGATATGATAATATGTTAAGGCAGACATTTCAACTGAGACAAAGTTGGCTTTTATTATTATATTATAATGCATCACAAGGCTTTATTTAATAAATAATTCATACATTAATCTCACGAATTTGAATTTTTTGTATGGCTTGGTGGTTATTGATAATTGTTGTTACGAATAATATACTTCTCGGGGTTATTATTTATAGACTTTATTTCTTTCTAGTCGTTTCCCACAACTTCGTCTACGTTTTCAGAATACATATAAATAAGATGCATGAGAATGTTTATTTTACCCACCCAGTCTTTGTTAAACTACCATGACCTAACGTATTTAATTTTCAGTCCATCCATTATGCCGAGCCACTTTGCATGCTTCACTATTTAATTAGTGGTAGCCAAAAGCCCAAACCACGTTATTAAATATTTGCTTAGAACCAATATTGATCCATTGGTAGGAAACTGTCATGAGCATGCATCCCAATACGAGTTAGTAATTTAAATACTGTATATTTTGTCACTGTGCCAACATCGCAGTGTTAAAGTAAGTTTACCCATATATCACTAAGCTCGTGTAAATTCAGCGTTAGGTACTCAATTTTAATCCATTGCATGACATTACAAATTATTACGACGGTTGCGTATATCCGCTGTAATTTTTTTTAAACTAATTGGCGTCGGCGATTCAGTTGATTTATAGCTATAACTTTGCAAGGGAGCCTTAGGGGACCGAAAAGACGTTTGCGAATCGCATCGATTAGTGTCCGTACGATTCATTGTATTGCAGTCATGACGTTCAAGATTTACTGACGACGAATGAAAGCAATTTGCATGGGAAGTTTCATATCTCGATTTTAAGAATAAGTGATATTTGTTACGAAGGTTTACAGGAAGCCTACCTCGATTAGTAAAGGTTTACTGAAATGGGTTTATTGATTAAAACGCTACTGTTGTTTTAGCTGCCATTTTTATACGTCCGTGAGTGCGAATCATGTTTGTGAGTACTTATTGTTTAACTATTGCTATAGATATTTGTCTCGCTCGCCATCACAGAAAGTAAAAATCCCTAAAAGATTTAAATTAATTATCTATGTCGGACAAACTGAATAAATGATAATGATTATGATTATAATCTTGTAAAGGTCACGATTGATGAGCGTCGTCATTCAGTATGCTCTCAAGCCGTTCTTAGCTCATAGAGCGATATCACACTGGGAAAGATGTAACAACTATAGAGCTGTCTACATATTTCTCAGTGATGTCGCTCGGAGTGATTATTACACGGTGTATAAATGGGATGCATATCCGCCATTGGCAAGCAGATACTAGCCGGTTGGGAGCGTCATTCGTAAAGACACAGTTAACAACAACTTTACCAGGTTATTAGCCGCTGCGTACTGAAAGAAGACGTTTGTGAAGCAGAGAAACGTTATATTGATAGAGATGATTAAACGAAGGGAGCTGAAGAAGCCAAAAGTTTGCGATAAACCAAAGGTCGTGTCTTTCAATCGTCCCAAAGATTCGTGTATCAAAACACCTCCGCCGGGCTACAGGGTGATTCATCATTGCAGTTAAATGGGCCTGATTAACGATTATATTCTTTTTGGTTGTCAGTTGAATTTTTACATGGGAAAATGTATTTTTTAAATCGTTAACATTAATGAAGAATTGGCCCTCGGGGCTTTTAAGATACCGCAGCGTTAATTTCGGCCCATTTAGATTACGCGCCGACAAGGCGTGCGTCCTGCGAAAGGTTTGCCCGAAACGAGAAGTTTCCAGCTTGCATTTCTAATAAATTAAGTCCTGATAAATATGTTACGGTGACATTTTAAAATGGTAATTAACGAGTGTTTTTATTAAGGTAACTTCATGAGTAGGTACATGTACATACAAGGGGTCTATATCGGATAGTCGAATTATTGTTTGGTCTGTGTAACGTTTAACCGAAGCATCGCCTTGTCTAAACTGAATTTATATTAAAATATTTTCAGTTTCCGCAAGAGAAATTTTAGACCACACGAAGGGCTTTCATGTACAAGATCATCAGTTCAAAATTAAAAAAAATTACTAAGTACTTCATTCGAAATATTATAAACTGGATATGAACCGCGATTACCTTTATTGAGCTCCCAATATGAACTTAATCGTGAATCATTAAATGAATACTTAATTTACTAACGAAAAGAAAGATTTCAATTTAACATTAAATTTTCCCAATCATTAGACCGAGCGTCAAAATTACCAATTCCGCGTCGGATTCTCGTGTACAATTTTATTGCAGGCAATCCTATGCCTAACGGGGAATTCAACAATACATTATAATTCACATAATGATAGACACCAATCGACGGAATCGATGAACATTTTCTATCGAAAACTTATACGTTTATGAATGGGTTATAAATCTTAACGATCGTTTTATGGCGGAGTCCGGTTTTTGGGAAAGTATTGTAAATTGACAAGAATCGAACATTCAGAATGGACATCGGAACACTTGATTGAGAGATAATGTTTGGTTTTGTTGTTTCACAATCAATAACAATTGTCGATTAATTAGATAGTTTGATGCCGTTACTAAATATCAGAGTTAAATGGTGTGTCTTACTTCAATTAAGTTATGTTACATTGTTTTTTCTTTAGTTTGGGAGAAAATTTTAAATTT
Source organism: Pandemis heparana (assembly GCA_963854515.1). NCBI lineage: Eukaryota > Metazoa > Arthropoda > Insecta > Lepidoptera > Tortricidae > Pandemis > Pandemis heparana. Next base: position 11,792,948 of record OY978015.1, on the reverse strand, counting down.
TCATCTCAAAAAATAAGCCATTTTTACAAAAGCTAAAATCTGAAATTCTGAGAGGTAAATTGCAGCCCTATCTGCTGTTGACGCTACGTTGTCGGTTGCGGCACATTTCAACCAAATTTCAAAACCCTAGCTCTAGTAGTTTTGCATGTTCGTTATCTATCAGTCAGGTAATATAGCTATAGACACACGGCGGCCACGACGTACAAAATCCGCGTTCTGAAATGAACACAGGCACGACGTCGTCTGTACACGCGTCAATGTGTGCGTAAGATACACAGGGCTGTCTATCGCAAAAACCTAGTACTATAAGTACTACCAATGGCATAAACATAGGTACTTATAATGAAGATATGGCTTAGATGTGTGCAAATAAATGTACTTAATCGTTATCTATTTATTTAAACTTACTTAAAACGTGTCTGTCTGTGTATTTAAGCATTATTTTTTTCAATTACAATAGATTTACGACATAAACTTAAGCGAATGATTCTGTAGTTATTTCATGTATTAATCGCGATAATTTCAGAACGCATTAATTTTCTAATGTTTTATGAAGTAGGTAGGATAGGTTCCCGAACTTGTGACGTGCGGCCGACATACATCGCGTTGCGAGCACTACTAGTTGCCAGCAGCTTTCCGGCAGACTGCGCTTGAGGGGTGGGGTAACTCGAATAGGTGCAGGGCGGAGCGTGGCCATTCTGTACGTAAGTACTATTATATATTCTGTGCTATAGATATAACTTACCTCGATAGTCATTGATGGCAACAACGAGGGTGAGAGTGGATCCCAAAGGAACGATGCCAGAGACAGGCGGCGCCCACGGACCCTTGCCCGCCTGAATCTCCATCCAGCAGTCCACATTGTCCCCTAGAAAATTCAACAAAACATTATTAAAGGCGTGCAAATCACTACCATCATTTTGATGTTACAATATCTTTAAAGTATGATACCGCAATCAACCCTGATAGTAAACGCAAAATTAAACGAGTATGCTTAGTGTCTGTTTTCGGTTACAAAATACGTCTCGAACGCGTTTGCGTTAAATGTCAAATACTATGAGAATAGAGCCTCTAGTGTAAGTTTTCACACGAACAAACGTCTCGAACGCGTTCACGTAAACGTCTTAATTACTATGGGATAATTGGCAGCGCCATTTGCGGATCGAAACGGCAACAAACTGTTCCCATAGTATTTGACATTTTAACGCAAACGCGTTCGAGACGTCTTCTGTGACCGAAAACTTACACTAAGCATACAGCTTGTTACCGTTTCCATCCGCAAGTGGCGCTGCCAATTTTTCCATAGTAATTGAGACTATGACGTTTACGTGAACGCGTTCGAGACGTTTTTATGTGTTTTAAAACTTACACTAGAAGCTGAGTTTTTGCTTCTACAAATACGCAGTTTGTGTTTTTACTCATATTTTATGTTTGAGACAACACGTGCTACATAGGGCTTACAGTAGCAATTGTTTCACATCGTCACGTGGTGCCTTGTAGGTACATACATACATAAATCAAGGGGTAGACTAAGGCCACGTTTAGCATATTTGAGGGCGTTTAGGTGGAAAGAGGAATCAAGTGCACGATGGGTTGCTAGCCGCATCGCCTATAAAATGATTCCTAAGATTTTTGCCCAATCCCTCGATGGACATTTACCAACTGCGCGGGTAGAGAAAAAACGGAATATTCTGTTTTTCTTTTGCTTCCAGATCAGCATGGACGTTTGGTGCCTTTTAATGATAATAATTACGTAGATATAACACTCTAAAGTATTTATTATATGGGTAGTTCGACTAGCTCTTCAATCGTATCCTATGGAATAAATTGAATAATAAATACAGCGTTAAATTTTAATAAATAGATGCTTCTCGAGTACACTATAACTGTTTACTTTATAAAATCATTTTACTTATTAGCTTCATTTCTTCTATATATTATGTGACAGAGTAGTAAGTGGTTGGAGTGCAAATAGAACTATCCACAACTTTGTCTGAAGCTTAAGCTTACATACATACCTACATAAGTAGGATTTATAAATGAATTGTGCCAGACAAAATGCTATTACCAGCGGAATAAGATACTTCCTTTTATGACAATATCGTAGAAGCTATCGGAGGAGCTGGTTTTGAGATTTCTATCTCGAAAGGAACATTTTGTGAAGATTATTCATAGACAAATCGTGAGATATGGTTTCCGCTCAATTAAAAAGCTGTCGTCCTTTTACTTTCTACAATTCGCATTAACACAATCTAGTTCTCTAGTTCATTTAGCATTGTAAATTATGCTAAAGCTATTCTCTCTAGAACTAATAGAAAAAAAACATAATTATTTGAGTAATTTTCATCATAGTACGTACCTATGTAGAAGCTTCAGACTACGCCAGCCTTTTTAATCTATTAATAACAAGTTACTAACCGAGTTATGATACTAATTCGAACAGGTACACTCATCGTTTTCATCTTCCATCAACACTTTTAAAAGTACCTAGGTATACCAATATTTAGGTACTGTATAGATTCAAACGTTATTATACGGAGCTCCATACTAAACTGAATCGATAACCAACTTTATATTGCTCGGCAATAGTAAGGTCTAGTCTAGTCACCATCGGTTCGCTGGATTTATCGCTGATTTCATTTTCAATAGCATTAACTGCATAAGTAAAACAAATGTTCAACGGGAGTGCGCCTGTCTTGCATGACTTGACCTCAATATATCGCGGAGTAGCTAAGTAAAGATTTCCATTTAGTTTGATACCAAATTAATCAAGGCCATTTGGAATTTCCTGGGGCCTTACCATGACGTCTTAATGGGTGTCATGTTCTATTCAGCGTCCCTTACGCTGAATAGAAACTGCAGAGCTATATGGCTGCATAATGGGATGTTGGCGCTGTAAATAGTTTTATATTTTTGATTTTTGTCTATTGCCCTGTTCCTTATTTGAGGTTGCGTTTTTTGCGTGCTTTTTTAAATCACCTGTCTATATGTCCATCTGTCTCATTATAACTCTTATGTCAGCTGCTTGATTTTTATTTCGCTCCCACTTTTCTGCTCCTCTTGCTATCGAATCCTCAACATTATTTTGTGTCTCTTATGCTGAATAGAACATGGCACGCATTAAGACGTCATGGTAAGCCCCCTGATCCTTTAAAGTGTCTCACCTCTGAAGTCCAGTTGCACTACGTCCAAGTCAGCGATGACCATGGGCGGCTTTGACGCTGTCTTCTCATAGTCGTTGAACCACTCGCACCGTAGCCTCTTTGCTTCATCCCACACCTCTAGTAGGTCTTTGTCGTATTGCACTACCACTGTGTTCTCGTAGAACTGACCGTGGAGATCTGGAATTAGGAGATTGTGGTTAAGTTAGACAAGAGTTGTAACCTCTAGTAACCTCTGATGGGCCTTTCCATTTTGTGAAGATCGAAGATAATCAATTTTTTTTTTCATTTTTACAAGCTTTTATAATTTAGTTTGAACTCTTCCGATTATTATGTGTGCGACTTCTAGTGGTGGAATTGACAAGAAATTTTATAAAAACTAAGAAAAAATTACTGCTAACAAATCTGGTTAATACTTAGTATCACCGGAATAAACTAAGAAAGAAGTAAGTAATTGGGGAATTAGATTTGTATTGAATTTAACAAATTGATGTCGAAATACAACGCGTAGAAAATCCCAAAGCGGCAAATGAAAGCAAGATCCAGCATTAGTACAGTACAGTAGTAAATAAACAATTCCAAACAAAAACGTTTAATTTTAAATCCTTATTATTGCTTAGGCTACCTACACTCGCATGAACTCGCGCAAAAAGTTGAAGTCGTCCAAAGAACGCGGATCGAACCAGAAGCTTCTCGGCCGAACAAGTGCAAGCGAAACAGGCCCTTGGCGTCCCTAGCTCAACTCCCTTTCAGGCCGACCTTCCATTAGGACATTAATCTGCCAACTACACTCGCAGATAACACACCCAGATCCTATTTTATAAGCCATAAAATCGATTTTGCATTGTGAGATCGGCGTATAATGTAACGCGTTTCACTGACCGCACTTTAAGTCGCGAATAGTTCGTTAAGGCGGGATGGAAATACGCCAGCACAAGCAGCCAGTATTGGGTTGAGGGATGGCGTCTGCAAGGTGAGCGGTCACGGGAGAATGGTCCTTACGAGCCAGATATGCGGTCTGGCGGGTGGCGATTCTCAGAAACAATGCGCGCGCAACATTCGCAGAAGGAGCGGGACGCATGCGTCGTCCGTTATACACCTCCGTGGCCATAGTGGACAGAACTAGGAATCGGAACGAGAAAAACTCACTTACTTTGTTGAAATGAGACCGACATGCCGTAAAACTTGGCCGGTGGCGATTTATTGCGAAATTGTTACGAATTACCGTAGTTACTAAGAAGCTTTAGCCTGAAACGGCAGTCTGATATGCATTTGAGTCTGATTTATATCAGACGTTTAACATGGAGCAATTATTTTGGTGGAGCAGTATTTAAAGAATATTTGGAGAAGGTATTTGCTCATATTACAATTTTGATGTCAAACTTTCTTGAAATAACTCGCATACAATTTGGAAAAGCAGCACAAAGCAGTTTTACCATAGAAAGTCAAGCGGTGGAATTTTGAAGAATTGCCCTTCTTTTTGCCTTCGCAACATTGATGTAGAATAACAGCACATAGAAATAAACAACAAACAAACATTCATCATTTGTTATTTGCATAATACTCGTATCTCACAGACGTCTTTCGGCGGAAGCACGAAGCACGAAACATTTCGCAGACACGGCTGAACTCGAAGCCCCAAGGGCATTGTCTTTGAGACATGAAGCTAAGACTTGTGATTTGCAAATGCTTAGGGTTTTCATTGTTTATAGACGCATAATGATTGGCAAATCGGAACTAATGTTATAGCTGTGTATGAAATTGCCCGATGAAATGGCGCACAAAAAGTTTTTATGAGGTTTACAGTTAGATTCTGTTGTATTTTAATATTGAAAAAGTATTACATGAGAAACATAGTAAAAATATCAAAGCAAGTTCACACTCGTTCGTGTTATAAGGTAAATGTAGTTTAAGAATTATTTAGTACAATAAATAAGTGATACTAAGTAAACTTTCAGAAGTATAAAAACACTGAAATCCTCCCATTTATTAGACACCTGAAATACGTAATGGAGAGCAGGTATAAATCAGCTATCCGTCATTTTCTTCACCAAGCCGTCATTCGCTTTATGAGAACCCATTCCTCTTCCTATTCTCCAATCAATTGGTACCACCAATAAATATTTCCAATTTTAATAAATAACCCTTTTAATGTACCGCATACTGAATTATCTAAGCATTCGTCGTAGGGCGGAAACGTCGGTCGCAGGTAATGCCGGTCAGTGTTTCTATTCATTTGTCACATAACTTAGCCAGCGAATGTCGACGGTTGAAAGACTGAGTGTGCGGGCTACAGGCGATTCGTCATTGCATTTTGTATGGGCGGTTTTATTGTGGTACAGATAACTGTTTTATTGGCTTTCAAGGCGGGAGGGTGGACATGGAAGTCAATTGTTTGAAATATGAATGCGAGGTTTGGAAATTTATTGATTTATTTACTTTGCGTAGGACATCTAACTCAAATAAAATATTTAACAAAGTAGTACCTAAGTCGGCTGCCCTTTAGGAGTTTTTGTAAGTACTATCGCTCGAACGCGTTTGCATAATTAGGGTTGTCCAAACTTGTTCTGTCTTATTCTCCGGCCTTCCGTAATTAGTCCACAAATCAGCCAGAAAAGCCAGGATACTTAGAGACATGAAACATAATAATATCAATTTGATATTAGTTAACGAATGAAACATGACACGATTTTTTAATCCTTCTATCTGAATATAATTTGGCTCTGTATATTTTTTCTATTTAACGGAAAAACTGGAAATCATTTGGAGCTCATGTTTCTAACTGCAACTCAAGTTTTCGTGCTAAATTTTGTAACGCAGCTATTTTGATAATAATGACACTAAAACCAGCAGTTGGTAACACTAGACATACACGCAAACTCGTCAGTAAACGTTGCAATTATAACTGTTCAGTGTCTATGCTGACTGTCCACTATCCCCATTGGTAGAGTCGTTTGAATGAAAAAACTAACCATTCCCGACGCAGACGCAGGGTTATGCGCCGGGTCGTGACGAGATCTAACGTAGAAACTAAAAGGTTGCTGGGCGGGATACGTTTAGAAAGCATTAGTTCACTTGTTTTGGGGCCACGTAAATTAAATAATTAAACAGTTACGATCTATACTTATGATACCTATTATCGGCATGCGTTCACAGCTTCGACCTTGTTACTAATGATGGGCGACTTTGAATAATACTAATTCGATTAGTCGATTATGGTAATCATTCGACTTAGTCGACTAATTCGAAAATCATTCGAATATTAGTAGTACTCAAAATCCTCTCCATTCAGTCCAGTCGAGTTGACGTTGATATAAGTAAAAACTAACGCAAGCACCGCCCCGAGTCGACACGAAGATTCCCGATTCGGTCCGAGCACTCGTCCAGCCGCCGATTAGTTACTAATATTAGTAGTCGTTATTCGATTATCGGTATTAGTATATTACTAATTTCAAATTCGAATTATGATATTAGTAATGAATAATCGTTCGAATCAGCAAATTAGTCGAAGTCGCCCATCACTACTTGTACAGATCTTATCCATTGTAAATTGAAAATTTCAGCTTTCGGTAGGGTGTGAGCTGGGCTTTGATGTGTCTCTTAGTTAAGACATTTCTTTTTATATCACACCTCCAAGACACGTAAGATTACGTTGATACTATTGACGTTTCGTGTTAGTTAATGAACAGCAACAATGCAATATTAGCACTTTGTTGGAATGCCATCTCTAGATAACCTATTCGCCTCATGGTAGGTGGCACACCACACATTAACTATACAATTTTCGCCGTTAAATAATAAAATTTACCATTTCCTTAACGCTTAGATGTACACGTAAAGCGTTAATCTCCTACTCGTTAGCACTTCCACGATGTAATGTTACGAGCATACCCACAGATGCGTTTTATTAATACCACTAAACCAATGAAAACATAAACGAATTATTGAAAATTACTAACGTTAAGTCAACTGGAAGGTTTTATGAGAGAAAACCATACTAATTATAGCTGTTAACTAGGTTGATACAAAAATTCACATGATCTACTGTACCGAATACTTATGTCAAGTGCATAGTTAATGTTTGTGAACATTAACATTTTTATTGCACTGCATCGTAACCATAATGACATTAAAGTACTTAAATAAATGCGGAAAACTGACTTTATTTATGTGTTATTATTTTTCTTAAGAAACCTTTCTTATCTTGCTGGTTGAGCGATTTTCTCCGGTTTTAATAGCATTTTTATTCCAGGAATGGGGCTATTAAACCGCTTACTTTTAGACGTAACTGCATATTCGACTAACGTTTCGAACCAAGCAAGCTTAAAAACTTTCATAAGCTCTATTGTACAGATGACTTATTATAATCAACTATTTATTAGGTACCTAAGAAGTTCTTACAAGTAGGTACATATTTTAACCATAATAACTGATGTCATAAATTTTGCTTAGTGTATCAGTTAAATGAAACTCATGCATGCGCTCTAAGGCCTCTATAATCTTATTTTTGAATTTCCTCGACCTAGTAATTTTAATCTCAAATAAATTTTCCCCAAGCTAAGTAACGTTTTTAATTTTATGCAAGTAGACTTTACAATTCGTCCATCACTTAATATTTATTACCTTCTTTGGTTGTAAACATTGTTAACATGCTCACCTGGTTTTGTACCGCATTTCGCATACGCAATCCTGAATGAGAAGTAAGTCTGCCCTGTCGATGGCGGCACATAGACACATCTCGGATCACCATGCTGGCCTGTCGAGAAAAATATTATTTAATAATAAACATGCGGAAATCCTGCAAACCTTTACAAAAATACTTGTAGAGCCTAAAATATTACACAATTTTGCACTGTATATCCCAGTACTGGTGCAACAGTTAGGTATGTCAAGAAACACTGGGACAACTTCAATATAGAGCCTCGAAGCAAAAAGGTTTTTTCATCACACTTGCTCGTAAAGGGTGTTATAACACGCGTGCTTATAGAGCCGTAGTGGCTGATTTACCTCCCGCGGGAATTTCAAATATTTTACTCCCGAGGGAGTTATATTTGTATGGATTTTCATAATTCCCTCGGGAGGAAAAGTTTAGTTTTAAAATTAAGAGTTCATTGTACGTCATTTCAGACTAAGGAGGTTTCAGTTCAGCCAGATTTATTTAATAGTAAAAAAAAACTACGAACCAATTTTATTAAAACTTTCAATTAGACATTACTGATTACGATCCAAGATGGCGGATGACATTTTGACACTAAAATATTGATGGCGGGTGTCATTTTCGAGTAATTTGATGGCTCTGAGCCCGATTTTGGCATAATTTTTTGGATCCAAGATGGCGGATGACATATTGACACTAAAATGTTGATGGGTGTCGTTTTCGAGTAATTTGGTGATTCAGAGACCGATTTTGGCATAATTTTTTGGATCCAAAATGGCGGATGACATTTTGACACTAAAATGTTGATGGGTGTCATTTTCGAGTAATTTGGTGATTCTGAGACCGATTTTGGCATAATTTTTTTGTATCCAAGATGGCGGATGACATTTTGACACTATTGACACTAAAATGTTTATGGGTGTCTTTTTCCAGTAATATGGTGATTCTGAGACCGATTTTGGCATAAGTTTTTGGATCCAAGATGGCGGATGACATTTTGACACTATTGACACAAAATGTTGATGGGTTCGTTTTCGAGTAATGTCGTGGTTCTGAACCCAAATTTAGCATAATTTTTTTGGATCCAAAATGGCGGACGATATTTTTACACTATTGGTACAAAAATGTTGATGAGTGTCGTTTGCGGGTAATTTTGTGATTCTGAGTTTATTTTTTTTATATTTTTTTTTATTTCCTCGCAATGTGATGAAAAACATTGTGTGTATCACGGGCAGTAAGGGGATTACAACCTCGAGTCATTAAAAGCCCTCCGCCTTCGGCGTCGGGCTTCTAATAGACTCTCGTTAGCAATCCCCTTCTTACCGCCCTCGGTGCACAATGTACTATTGTGACTGTTTGAATTTGGTATCTGGAACTACTGAAGCCATTCAAAAATATTTCATTGATAGAAAGCTAAGTACACTATCCCCAATTAATAAAGGCAGCTTCTTGTCTTAGAAATGTACAAAGTTGCCAGCAATAGCCATAACTAGTGAAGAAATAACTTAGAACAAAATGATACACAACGGCTGCTCTGACGTTTTCAATAAAATACTTTCTTTCATTAATATTTATAGAGAAATGTTTCATTTCACGTGTGTTAGTTTCGACAGTCTTCACACCAGCGTGACAAAACGCCTTAACGGCCGTAACGCGGTTATAGGAGTCAAGCCAAATTTACATCATAAAGGAACCGCGAAAAGAAATGAAGCAACTAACTTTCAATTTTAGTGTTTCAGTTTAACTTTGTGTGCATGTTTCTCACGCATGGCAATGTTAAGAATATTTGCCAATAAACACAGAACAAACTTAGCAACTAATTTATTATCACGCCGTAATGGCACTCGCACAATATGTTTGTTTTGTTACCTATATCTGTGTATCACCAAAGAGATATTTATGCAACAGTTGTGTGCAGAAGACGTGAAACAAGGAAGTGAGGTACTGTAAAATTAAAGTTTTCAGACTCTTTCAGTTTCGTGAAAAAATTACGAAAGTGAACTTCCTTCGATTACATATTGACTGTTGAGCTATAAAAATATTGAATTAAAAAGTCAAAAAAGTAAATAAGAAAATTTCAACACGAGTGCGGATATTTTGCAAGACTTGTTCTTACTAGCAGTCTATATAACATGGACCTCCGCATTCTATAGAGTCTAATGCATTTAATTACAGTACAAGCTCGTAATTTTCTGGTTTCCATAGCACTCGGAACAATTTCGAATGTCCAGTACCAATTTAAAGAAAGAAAGTACTTAAACCTCGCGTCTAACACGATTCAGCCGTTCAAGAAACTTCTTAGCTGTCATTCACCACAAGGGCCAATCCCGGTAAACGACCCACTTATGCACTAAAGCCTGCAACTAGAGCATGTATTAATAATTCAGCATGTATCCGTCATAATTGTAAGTGAAACCTTAGCAATTAGAAGTAACAATTAGAGGCGGTCTGAATACTGTGGGGTATGGTACGACAAGACTAACTACTACGTGTGGTTGAAAGGTGTTTCAGCTTAAGTGTGGAGAGTAGGAAATTATCCGAGTGAAATTTACAACTGATTCCGATATAGTTATCCAGTTTTCTGAATTTCAGAATCTTAAATACGTACTGGCCACCCATGCAATCAGTGTGGCTGTCTTCTGAGTTTTTACAGCCGTCAATTTGTTACAGTAATTTGATTAGTCAAATTGTGGTTTTGGTATATTTGCAAAGTTATTTTCTTCTGCCGAAAATTGCTCGTCTGCATGTATTTTACCTATTCGAAAAAAGCATTCAACGAAATTGATTTGCTACCACGTGTTGATATCGTCAAGAGCTGGTGATTTGATCTATGAGACACTACAGATCCTCCTGACTCAAAAGCTTTTTCTTACATCAATCCTTAGGGCCTGTCTCACCACTCAGTTAAGTTCCAGTTATTTTAAGTGTCAGTTATGTATGATTCCGTCTCTACTTATTACTACGAAATAGACAGAGACGTCATCATAGATAACTGACACTTAAAATAACTGGAACTTAACAGAGAATGGTGAAACAGGGCCTTAGTATTATTATTATTATTATTATATTAAAACCGACAAACGGGCATGTGGTGCACCTGACGGTAATTAATCATCGCCGCCCATGGACAACCACAGCACCATTGGGTGGGACTGCTAGCGCGTTGCCGGCCATGCAAGAAGTGGTACTCGCCTCTTAAAGGTAACCATGTCGTAGACAGACTCGAGAGACTCGTATTACTAATAGTTGTATCTTGTTATCATATCATACCTTTTGATGACACAATCCCTTCGAAGGGATGTGAGAACGTGAGATGAACATCCATGTGATCTTTCCCACACATTACTTCTAGTGACTGTATGACGGGCATGCCGTCCGGTCTGTCAACGGGCCATAACTCTCCCGCCCGTACCCGCGTCTGCAAACAAACGTACAGATATTAATAAGTTAATTACGTACATAGATACACACGCCACGCCTACGAGCATTACCCATAGGTAGAGACAGATAATAAATAAATAAATAAATAATAAATAAATATCATGGGACAAATTACACCAATTGACCCAGTCCCAAACTAAGCAGAGCTTGTGCTATGGGTACCAGGCAACGGATAAACATACTTATATAATTTAGGTAAATATATACTTAAATACATACAACATCCATGACTCGGGCACAAACATTCGTATTCATCATACAAATGTCTGCCCCTACCGGGATTCGAACCCGGGACCTCTAGCTTCATAGTCAGGGTCACTAACCACTAGGTTATCCGGTCGTCTAAGATACTACTTTGTTCCACTTGCTACGATCCTAACTTCTTCCGCTTAATCTACATGTATCAATTTCTTCACACATGCTCGATCGGTTTAGGGCTCTCGACCTGACCTTGTGTCACAACGCCAATTTTGGTCACGGAACGTATTAGATAGGTAATTAGAACTTTAAAAGGATGTCCGTTGTCCAGCTAACAAATAGGTGCGATGACACTTGGCTAATATTCCAGTACCTAGTTTCATTGTTTTATGATTCCTACTGAAATTTACTCGACTTGACAACAATAACTTTATGAAGCTGCATGTAAGACATAAAAATTGGGGAGAATGTTGTCGAATGATGAGACAAAAACAAACGTTCTATAAAAAATGTTACGGTGTAAATTGCTTTTCAAAATGTGTGTTCAAGTGTGCTCCATTTCAGTGTGGTATAAATAATTCAGTGGGATCACAACGATTTCTTAAAGTTGAAGCGGTAGAAAGTGGTTGATTTAAGAATAATGAACGTATTTATCGTACCTAAGTACCTGGAAGCTTGGGTATGCGCCATTGTTTTAAACAAGCATCACTTCCTGAGAAAGGGCTATTCAAACATTTCTTTAGTAACAACTTCATTGCAACGAAACTCGACTCTCTTTTTAGTACAGACTGCTTGATTTAATATTATAACATTGTTTTTTGCCACCACGGGGGCACAAATACAGGTTTCGCGAACAGTGCAGTCATAATAAACGAGGGCTGAATAATTTTTGAGCGAAACATTCTCATCAAAATTGGATGATTGGATAAATGATGCACGCTTCCAAAAAGCCAAGAATACGGCGAAAAAAAGGAATAAACTATACATTACCAGGTTATCAGGTTAGCTGGAAGAGATGCCTTCTTAGGGATAAGTTCGCTTTTGTACTATTTTCTGTGTACTTCTGTATTTTTAATTTTTTATGTGCAATAAAGAGTTTACATACATACATACATTAAATTCAACACACTGTCCAACCTGCCGTAAACGAATTTCATACCCATTGTTTACTCGTAATAGAAGGTTATTAAATATCAGTGTTGTTTTTTTTTTTTTACGTGAATAGGAAGGCAAACGAGCAAGTGGGTCACCTGATGGTAAGCGATCACCACTGCCCATAGACACCCGCAAACCCGGAGGCATTGCAGATGCGTTGCCAACCTAGAGGACTTAGATGAAATGCTAGAAAAACTTTCTACTCGATAACGTTGAGAGTTCGAATGAAATCTTATGAAATTGTAGAAGTCTACATAAGACCACGTATGTAGCCATCGATGCACTTCGCAGCGTTTGTCTCCTAGTCTGTAGACCGACCGCTTAACTGAGTCCTCGCCCGCGCGGGTACAGGGGCGCGGGGTAGGACGACAAAGGGGACCGAGAGCGGTGCGGGCGGGTGGTGCGCCTGCCGCCCGCACCTCTCGGTCCCCGCAAGGTCCCCGCGGTCGTCCCACCCCGGGCTCCCTGTGCCGCGCGGGCGAGGACTTACTTAAGCGGTCGGACTATAGCCACGCCGCATGTTGTTAAAAAATCTTCATACTGGTACGATTTATGTAAAAATAGAAAGTAAAATTTTCAATCACATCTTTGAAAATACGAAGGCACAAGCTCACTCCTCACAACTTTAAGGTCACTCGTATCTCGGAACTTAGCATCAATTACACGTATTAAACGTACGAGTATTTCTGATTCGATATGCAGCATACATGAGTGCAACATTATTCTAGTCTAACTAAAACGATATTGCTTTCCATGATAATAGTATGTCTTCCTCTAACGTTTTATTCTTAACATAACGTGCAAGAATGAGATTAAATTCAAAAGTAACTAATCTAAAAGTTTGTGAGTGTGTGTATAAGAATGTGTGTATGGAATGGCTGAAGGATTTGAATGTATGTAGATAGCTAAATATCTGAAATAGCACATAGAGTAATATTTTTATTCGGATATTCCCTCCAAATCGAAATTAACACATTAAATCTACAAATGTCAAACACTAAGTCTACACTCAAAACACTTGAGACACGGGTACGTAATCATCAAGTAACGTAAATAAAGATTAATAATCACGCTGTGTTCTTTGGTAATTCCCCCAAAATGTTGTAAACGTCCAATGGAAATCAGAATATCCCGGAATTTCCACTGCTACATATAAAAGTTTATGCAAGCAAAACTGCAGGTCAAAGGTAGTAGTAACATAGTACTCTGAATTACGTCTGAAACAAAACTGACACACTCGATTGTTTTATTTCAGAAGAAGACACTATTTTGGCAACACAGTGACATTTTTAGGTGAGGAACTAAAGACCACTAAAGGTGAGCAGGATGTATTGTATCGCTTTAACTTTGCGAATAGGGGCTGGTCCTTGCGAAGGAGCGATTTGATGAAACGTGGGCGCACGTTCCAGGAACGGCGCGAGCGCACTTCCCACGCGCAATCGAGGAATTCGCGAAACGAATCTGTACATGTGTGCGTAGGGAAGGTTTTTGTTGATATGTACTATGTAACTATGTAGTAAAGAAAAAGGAAGGTTTTTTTTACGTAATTTCAGTTAGTTATCGACTCAATAATATATTTCGAGCCTACTTATACTTAATCGATTGTATGTGAGATATATTGACTCCAGATTTGCAAAAAAACCTAACTTTTTTCTCCTCAGTAAATTTTACTAAATTTGAATTTTAAAACTGGTTAGTTTACGAAGCTTCTTAGAGAGTTCGTTTAAGTTTACTTTCGACTTTTGAGCAAAGTAGCGTCACAATTTTGAGCAGATCCTAACCTTTATCAATTGACTTCCACGAACTCCAGATTTATGTATAACGTACTTGATGATGATGATGAACTACGTGTTCTAAGTACCTACAATCAGTAGTGTTCTTGTACCAACCTTTGTTTATAGGCTTTTAAAGCATTAATCACGTGACACAAGTAGCATCGCTTCGGTGTCTTTACTGTTGGCAGTGAAAGATGTCCGAGTACTTAATCATATTCCAGAGGAGCGTATTACTAAAATGATTTGGAGTTATAAATTATTACAATTTGTCCGGAGTCGGGACGAGATTGATGGCATGAGAAATGAAATTTTGGACAATTATTTAAAGTTGCCTCGTTTGATACGTTATTTGGATCAAAAAGTAATTTAATAATCATTAGGACGATTAAAAGTCTGTTGATTATTTCGTTTTCATTTAAGACTGATGGAGGTCCTAAAAAAGCTCAAAACGAAAATCTTCTAAAAATACGCAATACGGCCGTTTCCCGTGTCTTTGCACATACGCATTTAGATATAGGTAGGTATGACCGTAAATGATAAACATGCGAATTCACGTCTAACGTATGAAATTAGCGTAATACTTATCGATTAATAAAGTTGATTTTGATTCAAACGCGTTCAAATAGTGCGTAGAAGGCACCTAAGCTAGCTTTAAAGAACTTAATAACGCACTGTTCAATAAAAACAAAACGCTATCCCCTCATTATGCCCAAGGATATAATCATGACGAGCCATTATTACAGCGTCGGGGTATTATTTCCTCTCTAAAGAAGTCCGTCCAGATTCCCTGTGCATAGTTGTGGAGAAAGTTGGTTTATGTCCAATACGTGGAGGCTATTGGGATGTATTTAATTATTTGAATATGTATAATATTATCTGTTTAAAGTATTGAGGGAATACTGACTAGGTTCGAGATCGGTGTTGTAAATTAGTCTAATTTATACGACTGTGACAGTTATTAGGTATAGTAGCTATGAGTCATCTACCATTGACATTTACGGTATGGAGCTTAATTTTACGCTGACGTGATCGCAGTATTTACAGCAGGAAATATAATTTAAGTATACACCGAAGGATCTGCACGCTGCATCGAATTTCATATTGACTGTTAATAAAACATCAAGCCGTTACGAAGATTAACTGAATAAAAAATTACGTGAACTAAATAATAAATACATGAGTATCAATAACGTAATTATGTAATTGCGAACTAACCGCGGCGTATTTCTGTGGTAAGCGATGAAATTATAGCCACTACTCGAACTAATCGTAATTTGACTTTAAGAGCTGAACAAAGTTTTTTTATTTCGTTTAAGTAGTATTTAAAACAGTATTTGTTTCTTCATTTAACGTAATTAGTAGCCTCTACAATATGACGTTTCTTTAAAAAGGTTCAAACTAAAAGAAACCTTAATACCGCATGATATAATAAGATAACCAAAGCGGCAAGGCAGATTCGACTTACAAACGTTTTTTTTATTCATAAAACGAAACAAGATCCATTCAAGATATTCTTTGATAAATTTATCCGAGCAACGGAATAAGTAAATTCCTATATGGCGTTTGAAGACTTCACTCTACAACATAAGTAAAAAAAAATCCCTAAGTAAATAATCATCGTGACAAAGAAGCGAGACAATCAAAGCCCGACAATGACTGATAATGATATTACTGACATACTTGGAAATGCGAGGAACTGCACAATCTAGTGCACACTGTGCACATCCCCTGTTACCGAGATAGGAGAAACTGACTCAAATGGGAAAGTAATAAAATGATAAATCAGTTATTTAGCTGTTTTATGCCGCTAACGACTTGGCGCGTGGCACGCGCTATTACTGTAATGAGGAGCTATAGAAAATACGGTAATCGTACGACAGCTGCGTTTCTATGTCGTCGGTTACCGGATATAAGCAATGGGATGATTGTTGCTTACTAAGATGCTCACAATCCTATGCACAAACATGATTAGGTTTATAATGAAAAGCAATTTTCATAGATACTGCCTATGGCTTGTTTGTATCGCTTACAGAATGTGTATAGAAATACGGAGAGCGTAAATAAACCTACATACATACATTACATATGCACAAATAACGTCTGTATCCATTACGGAGTAAACAGAGCCTAAAGTAACAAGACCTAAAGACCACGTTTAGCATGATTGTGGGCGTATAGGTGGAAAGGGGAATCAAAATAGAGAAGATTTGCGGAAGGAATGGTGTACGCAAGCTAATGTGGAATATTTCAAAGTTTACACGTTGTATTGTTGCGAAGACCACTTTAATATAAATAGAAGTCGGAAAAGATGTGCAGGGGTCAAACGAGAAAAGCAAAAACAGCACGGAAAACAATAACAACACCAACTGACGGAACGAATTCGAACACGCGAACGTTGTTGTTGAGGTTGACGACGTTGACGTTAACTTCATACACACATTCACAGATCTATGACGTTGACGTATACCGTCTCTATAAACGACGATTTGTCTACACAAAACCATTTTTTTTTAAATTGCTGAACGAAGGCGATTGGAATCGTGCCAAAATTAACAAAATTATCAGACAGCAAAAAATATTTCATAAACAAAGCTACGTAAAAGCATAATATTCATATTAATTGCTTAAAATAGTCCATTCTAATAAAGGTGTTAAAAGCACAGCTTAGAACAATGCCAATTATACAAAGTCCAGGTTAATTTGAAAAGTAGGTAAAGCAGTGACTGAAAAAAACCTGTACACTACTTATCTTAAAGTAAGCGGAGATTCATGGTAACAAATTTTTATTTGATACTATTCGAAAGAAATTGCTGTTACATTTTATTCCACATTATTCAGTTCTAATGTGGTAACATCTGCCTCTTCGGGCTAGTTAGAGGCGTGGCGAATTTAACACTCGGACGTCTTCTCACTTCTGTCTTAATGGTTACTCAACTTACACAAGATAAAAGCAGGTGGCCAGCGGTGTACAGTTTTCCTCATATAATTAGATAGACGCCGCAGAAGCGGCGCGTGAGACATGGTTATTTTGACACAGAGATCGAAATCGGTTCAAAAATCTAGTCTTATTGTGGGGTCCCTAACCATAAACTTGAACTAATTACTTCTGTTGCATTTCCACGGCTGTATTGCTATTATATTTTGTAATTTTTTACTGTGTTTTCAATGCCTCACTCGCGTTAATTATCTAATAAAGCCGTGTACTATTTCATCTTATCTTAACAAGTTGGATTCCACGGACTTTGACGAATTGCAAATCGATCTCTTCAGCATTTTATAGTCGTTAAATAGCTGGGTAACTTCGTACCATTTGTATATTATTTACAGACCTTTTACTACGCGTAATTGAAATACTAAGTTTGATACAAACAAAGTGAATAGAGTTCACATTCGGTGCTAGCACAGATGATTAATGAATGAATCTAGAGCGGAGAAATTTATCGATGAGGGATTATGACGTCTGCTTTCGTCGTTAAAAGCGGCTTGAACTCGTGGAAAATTACGTCAAATAGTTACTCGACATTCTACGTGCATTTTCTCTTTGAAATAAACAAACATGAAAGTTAAAGAGATTTAATTGATCGGTTAAGGTGAAGAAATAAAACCCAGCCCTTTTGCACAATTAAGTTAGAAAATAAATGTGTGCGTGTAATAATGCGTTATGTTTTAATAATATACGCGCAACATAATCATGCTTTACGTTACGATATTATACTATGGGCATATAAGTATTATAAGAGCTTCTAACTAATTAATGCGTAGGTAATAAAACTCGAAGCAAAACTTGTGAGTCGGGATGCACATACGGACGGACAGCGGAGCCTCACGAATAGGGTTTCCGTTTTTACCCTTTGGGTACGGAACCCTAAAAATAGGAAAGGTCTCTATCCCGTAATAATTTCTCAAATTTATTATATGTCGATCTATTTTAGGTCTCAGCGTCAGTGGTAAAGAATGTGTCTTGTCTGTCGTGTCAATCACGGTATCAACCATAAAAAAATATGATGAAACCAAACAAATGGACACGGCAAATTAAAACAAACATAAAACTACTGCAGAAGTCATGTCTTTGGATTGTCGCAATTCAATGACACGGTTGATTAGACCATCATTTTGGACAAACCTGACAAAAGTTGTTAATCATAAACAAACACTTTCACCTTTCCATTCATGGAAGTTACTCATGCATTAGCATAGGAAGGCCGATGGGTGGCCGTTGGAGACAAACCGCATGCCTGAGGCTTTCGATCAGAGATATAAACAGATATAAATTCTTACGACAGCTGAAGAAGTTACAGAATGTAGTACTTTAAGGCAAAGGTTTATAGTATTAATGTCAAAATTATAGATTATTTGAACGTTTCGTAATTTTTTGAAGCTTTTTTTTATTTTACACTTCGTGTACTTCAAACTATGTTATGTTTTTTATCATATTTCATTTCATCATCATCATGTCCAGCCTAATACGACCCACTCCACTACTAAACTCAGGCCTCCTCTCATAATAAGACGGCTCGGGCTATAAGTATCTGTTTCCTTTGATTCTAGACGATTTTATTTTCATCTCATTTCGTTCATTTATTTTTTACATTTTAATTTTCATTAATATGAATCGTAAATTTAACAGATTACACTCCGAATTTTAGGTTGCTGCCATTTACTACAAAAAAAAGGTTAAATTACAAACACGATAATCGATAAATGTATAAGTGATATTAACTTGTATCGAAATATTCTTGCAATTTCCTTTTTTATCGTGTAAATATCCAAATGAACTGTCAGGTGAAATGACAAAGATGCTAGTAATCCTTTCTACGCTATAAAGTCTACGTATAGAATTTTCATTCCCATAAGGATTGGACACGCATTTTACAAGAATGCCGTCAGAGGCGTGGCGAAGAAAGTTCCTGACTCATGATTCGATGTTTAATATTGGCAAATGATGAAGCCGCGAGGTATGCGAATTTGTTCCGGCTCCGAATTGTGATGGTTTTCATTATTTTATAAAGTTTAGTATTATACAATTAGTGTTAACGCTTACTCTGCTTGGTTATAGTTTAAATGCTCGAATACATGCAGAAGATTCACAACGGCAATCTAATTTTTTTTTACATAAAATAGGTTACGTTTGACTTCAATCTCGCTTAATGGAAGGCGAAGATGGGGTCTAAGATGGTACACGTTTGCTAGGAGATCTTCTTGCGAATATCGCAAAATCGCAATTGCTGTGTGCGTCCTTACAACACCTACCTACCTAAGCTTTTTAAGTCGCCCGTAGTCCTCGCGCAGGTTGTGCTGTGATCTTCATGAGTATGACCATAGTTTAAATACCTATAATAATAATAAAACTGTGAATTTCGGATTATGAAGTCTATCTTAAAGATTGGATTTTAATTGATGTGATTGGTTAAATCAGCATGTCCCTACTTTATTCCGCGTCCAAAATAATCCTAAATTTGGAACATTATGAAACCCACTTTTAAATTTCTGATGTTTTAAATTAATATTATATTAGAGAAAAAGTTAGTGACGTTATTGTCCTTTTAAGCGTATTGCTCCTTCTAAATGGATGAGCAGGGTTATTTCTGTATCAATCAAGATCCAGACAATCGTACGCTCCTAAAATAAAAAGTCACAGAGGCTTGATCTCAACCTGTTTGCGTATATAATCATTAATACACACATGATACAAAAACGAATCGATTGTCTATAAGCGATCTATTTATACCCCCGTTGTCAAGTGAGCCGCAATACCTATTCTAGTAACCGAAGCCTGACGTATATTACGTAAAGACAGAACTCGTTCATTTATCGCTCCCAAATAGCTAATCGAGACATGTTCCGATTATATCGATGAGTAATAAAACGCGTTTTCAATTCTCGATCGACTGGTCCGACCACCTGTAAGACTAAACACACGGTCAGTATGGCAAATATGCTAAAGTCCAGCCCAATTAATATTGTATGGACGGGAACAGCATAAGAACATTTCGGAAAGCAATTTACTCTAAACGAGATATTCCAATTAACAGAGAATATGTATTGAATAGCGATTAATTTCGTCCATTTCCTTTTTCACGCATCAGGTTTTTTACTACTTCAAGTTTAAACATACAGAGATAAGGTGGATATTTAAGATGAGATAAGATAAAATAAATGTTTATTTTGACAGTTATTTTAGAATTTGAAATAATGAGTGCGACCCGACATATATTTTATGGCACTGCTTGTTACAAGAAATCATTTTATGGCTGTCGTCAATTGATGAATTTTATGAAGCATGTTCGAATTACATCTAAAATTTTGTGTTTCATGAATAGGCAACTTTGTATTGATGTAGAGCTGTTCTTTGGGCATATCCCTGTATTTCTGTTATTTTGGATGCCATAAAAAGTTTCATGTATTATTTTCATTATTATACACAGACATTGTTTCAAAATATTATGATCGTAAGTGTCAGAAAGTGAACAGAAGGCGTTTAGTATGATATAGGTATCTAATCAGCATCTCAGACTATTCTTTTTAACAATGACGTAACCAGTAGTAAGCTAGCCTCCCACCAATAGGCCACGCCCCTCCGTCAGTAACATTATGTACATACTTCAAGTTTTTTTGGCGCACTAACCGACTTGAAGCGAAGTTCAATGCCACCACGCCAGGTGGTGTGAATCAAGGAACTATAGTTAGGACGGAAGAGGCATGGGTGTAGATTTAAATGGTAATGAAGCATAGGTATTGTCTATATAAATTTTAAATCGAGCAAGACAACATAGATAAGTAATTTTAGCAAATTCTGAATAAGACTTATTAGGTTATGGAACAGGAACCCGAAAGTTCACGTTCAAATTTAAATCTCAAATCGCTCCAATTTAATTGTATTGAAAGTCTTCACCATGACAATTTTATTTTTATTATCGCATTTGCGACATAAATACAATAAGAAGAACTTTATTTACTTAATATACATATTTACAAAAAACAAATTAAACTATGATTAAATTAAAAACTAAACTTAAAGTAACTATAAAAAGTTATAAGTTATAAAAAGAACACCCCGTCCAGCCCTGCTGGCTGTGGCAGGGTTCCCAGGACGCTAGCGGCATTACCCCTTTGGACCGCTAGTGCGATCCGCTGGGATAAATACACGCCAGCTCTTGGGTCCCCTGAGGCGTCGACCAACCGGGACGACAGGGCCTTTATAAAGATTTTCGTGTCGGTTGACCAACGCCCCAAAGTCTCAACCGCAAGCGCCGCAAACTCATAATCTTTTAGTAGAGTGGAGTATTTGCGACGCTTGAGCATTTGGGCCTGATCAGCGGCAGCGCCGGCATGTAAGCTGGTTGCCTGGATGTGGGACTGAGCGAATGTGTCTGTGTCTACGCATGTAGCGTCCCACACCAGGGCCCTGCCGAGCTTCCACGGCACCAAAGTGACACCATCTGGCCGCTTGCCATCGTCCCTTGCCATGCCAGCTGCCTCCAAAATGAAAGGCACTGACGCGGTAGCAAGCGAATAATAAGAAGAAGGTAGTAAACTGTTGCCGTGTAACTTAATATTAGCTTAATTCGATTTATTCAACAACTATTCCTCATTGAATACCTGACAATGCCTATAATTGATTTTGTGTTCTCTACCACATAGAGATACAACAGAGATACTCAGCGCGGCTAGAGCCGCAACCTTGCTCTAACACCCTAGAGCCTTAATCAGTTTTTTTTTTTTTTTTTTTTTATTTGAATAGGAAGGCAAACGAGCAAGTGGGTCACCTGATAGTAAGCGATCACCACTGCCCATAGACACCCGCAACCCCGGAGGGATTGCAGATGCGTTGCCAACCTAGGGGACTTAGATGAAATGTCTCTTGTGCCCGTAATTTCCCCGGCTGTCTTACTCTCCACACCGGAACACAGCAGCGCAAGCACTGCTGCTTAGCGGCAGGATTAGCGAGTAAGATGGTGGTAGCGATCCGGACGGACCTTGCACAAGGCCCTACCACCCGCAAAGTTTACAGCGAGGTTGCTTTAAACGCCCTTCGGTGGACGGTTTTTACTCCTCTCCCCACCAAATTACTTTTGCTTTTGCCTCGTACAACCAGTAGGCTTATTATCTAATTCGTTCGCAATGGCCATCATGTTCATTTTGACAGTTCTTGTATGAATGTGACAGCCATCTGATTCCGATGCCAATTGTCAGCCCATACATGAACTGTCAAAATGAACACAATGGCGATTGCGTTGCGAGCGAGTTAGACAATAAGCCCTACAGATTTAAGCGTCCCTTGTCATCCGACGCATAGTGGCCTCTCCATTTGCTCTACTCTAAGCCAGGCCCTGTATTACTATAAGTCTAACTATTGTTTTAAAACCTACAACGATGGCTCTTCTAGTCCGTCTATATCGAGTGCGGATCGTAATGATAATGATACCTTAGAGCCGCCGACGGCCTCGGCCGATAGACATGTCATTTTCTCACCGCGTTAATTGAATACAAGATATATTTTACTGTTAAACGACAAAAAATCACACGTCAAAATGGTGTTAAATGACATGAGGAACTGGCATGCTAATATTTAATAAATTCTCTATGTTCCAATCTATTTTCAGTTGAACTTAAAAAAAAAACACTTTTTTAAATTGTGATGTTTGCTACGAATTTGACGTAGTTTCTACTTAAAATCACGAGCTCATTCGATCCTAATGTGACATGAAAATGTCTCAACGTTATTCCTTAATATTTTTTTAATTTTCCATATAGATACTCTATAATATTTAATATTGGGCATTTTTTCTTTCTTACTCGAATAAATAGAGCTCGTGATTTTGAGCGCGAATATCATTGATACTAAAAAATACATACGGGATGAATGTTTTTTTGAGGTTTGCTCATCTGCCAACAAACTCAAATCGCATTTGACAATTACGTGTATGTGTACAATTTCATGTTTTTAGGTTAGAAATTGCTTAGAAGTGACAGCTGTCATATGTGAACTTAAGTTTATCGGTGGACATAAACATGCGGGTGAGTGTAGACAAACTTTGTCGACACGTGTAAAAAAACCGCAGTACACTCAACTGGTAAGCCGCAGAACGGCACAAGAACAACGGTAGTGTAAAGAATGCAATAGTAATGCACTATTTACAGTGTAGATGCTTTTAAAATATTAAGTTATTATATACAGTACGTTGGAAACGAAAAGGTTATTGATGGTAATGTTGGTCAAACTGAAACTACCTATTTGGTTGACTAATATTAAAAATATCAGTTTTTATGAACCAAACATTTTATTTTCACCACTGACATAAACATAAACAGAAGACAGAGCAAATCAATTAAAAAAAAGAATAAAAAACATAGATAACAAGGAAACAAGGTTGTATTATGTACACAGTCGTGCACAACCTAAGTATTTGATATGATAAACGATTGTTTAATTAAAGGTTAATTCAGACGTCATCGTATATTTTCATTTCAAAAGGGTTGAAGTGCGTTGTAGGCGATGGGCTAGCGACCTAAGCTGTCACTGCAATGTCGCTATAATTGCTGGAAGTGGCACTGAAATTTCAGCTTTAAGCTCTAACGCCTACACACCTTTTGGGATATGTAGATGTATGTAGAGGCCGAAGTGACTTGAAATTTGGTATAAGTATGATGAATGATTGCGAGATTTGCGAGCACAGTAAGCAAAACAAGCTTTTTTTTAACACTAACTTATTCCCTCGGGGATTTCAAGGAGTAAAATTCAAGTGTCTGGCGTTCCACCATGACGGATAAGGATTAACGATTGTTACTTCAATAATTTTAATGTAAGTATTTTTTTACCGTTCACACTGAAACCTGTTTGATTGACGTATAAGGTTAAACTGTCCATTGTTAAAGTTTAATTGATGTCACTGACTCCTCAAACTGAAAAGCAGATTAAATTATTGAATAATTGCAAACCGTTATTACAATTACAAAGTACGATTATATCTGTAGTGAACGGTTGCTATTTTCCACGCCATAAATATTATAATTGTGGATTAACGTTTTAAATCTTGCGTACGTTTTTTTCTTTGCGTCATTATAAGATTGTTACAAAAAATTGGCCAAGTACGAGTTGGACTCTCACACGAAGGATTCCCATTAAACTTGAAAATAGACGCCAATAATATACTTGCTTATTAAGTACTAGCTTCTGCCCGCAACTTCGTCCGCATAGAATTAGCAATTGGTATGTTTATCGCTACCTATCCCGCGGGAACTATACAATTTTTCGGGACAAAAAGTAGCCCATGTTTTAATCTAGGGTACTAGCTATCTTCGTTCCAAATTTTATCCAAATCCGTACAGTCTTTTTAGCGTGAAGAAGGAACAAACATAAACACTCACTCACATCGTCACATCGTCACTCACAAACTTTCGCATTTATAATATTACTAGGACTAGGGACCCGCCCCGGCTTCCCACGGGTGCAATCAGTGTTTCTCTAGTATATTAGGCATGCATTATACATATAAGCCTTCCTCTTGAATCACTGTATCTATGTATATAAAAAACCGCATCGAAATCCGTTGCGTAGTTTAAAAGATCTAAGCTTACACAGGGACAGACAGACAGACAGCGGAAAGCGACTTTATTTTATACTATGTATGTAGTGATTCATTATGATTCCAGAAAGACAATCTTAAACCAGATGGATGGATAGACGGACGGACGAACAGATGTTGGAGCTTTAGTTAGGGTTGAGTGAACCCTTTGAATACTGAACCCTAAAAATTCATAGCGTTGCGATCCAGTCATTAATCATCGCTCTTCTTTACTTCGTCAATAGGCACAAATATGAACTGAGATTATTAATTTCGTTTGAATCGAAAAAGCAACTTATTAGAGCATTACATACACAGACATATATACATACTGTCACGCCTCTTTTCCATAGGGGTAGGCAGAGACTACTTTGTTCCACTTGCTACGATTCTGATCTCTTTCGCTTCATCCACATTCATCAATCTCCTTAATACCATAATATATGCTCGGCGGTTTCGGGTACTCCTGACCTGCCATTTTTTCAAAACGTCTCCTATTTGGTCCCGGAACGTCCGTCTAGGCCTTCCCCTCCCAACGCAACCATTCACACTCATATAGATCTGTTTAGAGCATTTGTTGACGCATTTAGATACATGATCACAATTCTGGTATAACGCTAGTAATAAAAAAAACTACCAACTATCTAATCTTTTGGGTATGCGGTACTGAAAGGGTGCCTAACGGATCCCTTTTACTAAGCCTCCTGTCTGTATGTCCGTTCGTCCGTTAGGCAGAGTTGTATCTTTTGGATTTTTTTACTAATACATCCATTTATTTATTTATTTATATAGGTTTTAAATCAACCCAGTGTGTAAACAGCTGCTAAATAAGAGCTCAATTATTGTATGGCATAGCAGTGAACATGTAATTCTAGATGTGTACTTTTAATTTGAGCAAATATATCATTATCTCGGTCATTACCCACATTTAAGCACTCAGCCTAATTAACGTCTCGTTTTTGTGAAAAAAGCGATGCGTTAATGAATCTAAAGATCTAAATTATGACCGATACTTGACATTCGTTCATTCTTCCACTCTGCTCTGGGAGTAACGAAAAAAAAATTACCAGTTCTCTTCCCGCGCAGATGGTAAAAGTCCATCGTGGGAACGGGCGAAAATCTTATGAGTCATAGGCGATGCGGCTAGCAACCCATCACTATTTTGATTCCCCTTTCCACCTATGCCCACAATCATGCTAAACGTGGCCTTTAGGTCTTGTTACCTTAGATTCTTGTCTACCCCGTAAGGGATAAAGACGTGATTTATGTAAGTATGTACCTTTGACATCAATGAGGAAACTCAATAATTATGACGAAGCTGGTGGCGGATTTCATTTGTTTATTTTGACGAAGCCTGGTGCGGATTTGTTTTGTATTTTTTTTTTCTTTATCGATTAATTTCTGACGAACTGATCAGGATCGCGGTGGATGCGGAAGGCACAGGACCGGTCCGAGTGGAGAGCCTCGGGGGAAGCCTATGTCCAGCAGTGGACGTCTTTCGGCTGATATGATGATGATGAATTAATTTCTAACTTTTGATTGTGATTATTGTTGTGGAATAAATGGACCTAATGTGAGGAGACTTGGTGATTTAGAGTAGTTTTTCATCACAGGTTTAGAGACTGCAATCACATCTGTAATCGAATACAATTTGGTACTCCAACAAAGTAGAGCTCTCTGCCAATAACGACGTGACCTACATAGCTAGCAGTCACATTTTTCTTCGATCAAAGAGTAAAGGGCGCTCAAACGGATACAACATTTTACACTGGACAACTTGTCTGATTGCTGTCGTTACTGTTCGACCATAGTGCTCTATCATATCAAACAATTAACTAAAATCGATTACCATGCAGTAGCATGTTAAAGCTAGACTTCCGAGTAAAGCGGCTCTGGCGTCGCTGTCGCTGCGACAGTGCGATAGTATTATGCAGTATGAAAATGTATGAAGGAACTTCTGAGCGCAGCGTCACTGTCGCCGCGTCAGTGACGCCAGAGCCGCTTTGCTCGGAAGTCTAGCTTCAGCAAGAAAATTACGTCGTCTACGTCTTAGTATATCTGTTTATGTTTGTCGCAGAGACGGTCTGTCTCATCAGCGGCCACGGTCGGCCAGTGGTCGAAAAATGGTTTGAAAGTTTTGATGTGGGCTTACATCGCTATGCCTATACAAAATGGCTCATTATTGTTCTTTAATATTTCAGAAAGCGGACGTGCGATCAAACACTCACTGTTAAGTTTTTTGAACGTAATTTTTCATTAACCTTTCCGCCGCTTCGTCAAATACAAGAGACGTCACCCATACGCCAGACTTTTATGGCGATGCCTTAAGTTGAACCTAAAGCCAATTGAACGAAGGCTGCTTTTGCATTGAAGTAATAGACGTTAATATAGGCCTTACAACAACAACAACCACAACACACAACCAACAACAACAACAAGCCTTACTAGCGCTTACTTTGGGATTAGGTCAATTTGTGTGAATTGTTCCCTAATATTTATTTATTATTATTATTATTAATATAGGCATTGGCGTTGCTGCGGTGCTGATTATATGAGTCGTTGGCGTAGAAAAGAAGAGCTTCAGATTATTTTAAGACATTTGCAAACAGTACAAGTTAAACAAAATTTATACAAATTCAAATGCATTAAAGTCACCGCCGCTCAGTCTCGTGAGTCGTGTGCCGTCTCTTCTACAATTCATTTTCTATCTCAGCATGCCCTTAGCATGTAATTTCGTGATTATCATTATGTTTCGTCTATTTATACCGCTGACACAGTATCTCGGACAAATTACACGTTAGCTTGGGTTGAACAGCTATTTATAGTTAAAGTTATATCGGCATCATAATCATATACAGTCCTCGGTTAATGTTATGGGTGTTTTTTGCAATGTATTTTTGTTATTAAACATTTTCATTTATCTTTAGGTACCTACTTGGGTGCTAAAACTTGGTTTCTCTTCAAAACCGACTAGCCTAGTGATTAGAAGATCTAGTCTGATTCTGATCAGGGGCCTTACCATGACGGCTAAATGCGATTCAGTTTCGATTCAGCTTAGGTTCGCGCGCTGTCAGATCCATATAAAAAATTACAACTAAAACCTGAACTGTGTCGGAATTGAATCGTATTGAGATATGATATCATAGCAACCCCCAGGTTTTCGTAATAACGAAGCTTGAGGTACTAGTGCCTTACCATAACGTCTTAATAATTATTGTTACTGCATATAATTGACGAGGAAAAATTCGGAACGGGCCACATTTCATAAAACTTTTAAACATTATGCTCTACTTTATTCGTTTCTGCCTTAATTTGAACACTGTATACGTTTTACACCAACCCAAAAACAAAACCTCAATTGGCAAATGTAACATTATTTAAATTTACAACGCTAATAGCCCAATTCAATTGATAAATTAATTAATCAAAATCCTCAATTAAAACATAATTGCAGAAACAGTTCAAAGAGCGAACAAAAAAACGTATCATTCAAAAACCATCAGAACCGTATTAAACACAACCTACACGGTCCCATTAAAACTAATTACACACGCTAAGAGACCACATATAAATTAAAGTCAGAAAATTAAATAAATAAAATGTAAGTCTTTGCTTCTGGCGTAGTGGTAAGAATACAGTAGGCGGTCAAACACGCATGTCTCGGTTCACGTAGCGAAAGTGCCTACGGCGTTCTGCTGCCCTAGTATTACATATAATATGATTTAACATAGAACCTTGTTATAAAGTAGCAATTTATTTTGGTAATGCTACGACTTGATACTTAATTTTGTGCGTACAGTAGTTGAATGATGTGTGTAATAGACACTACGTTTGATTTTGATCGCAATTTTAAAAAGGAACGGAATCAGAAATGCTAAGGTTAATGACAAAGAAAAAGCTCTATCAATTTTTGTGACAGTTCCTACATCAGAAAAAAAACAATTAGGCTGGGTTGACATATAGACTTGTACTTAAATCAAAATAGTCTTTGACATTCTAAGCTATACAAACGACATTATACCTCAGGGTTGCAAAGGAATTTCTTAGATAGGTAATCTCCATCAGATATATCGATACACAAAAATTGTGTAGCATTGACTTTACGACTCAAGTGCGTATTATGTCATTTTTGAGCACTTCTATAGCTAAGATGTATCCGATGGCGATTGTACCGTAAAAATAATTAATATACGGTGAACAAAATTAAATCTTAATGTTAGATTTGAGATAAGCCCTACGGTAATTTCTCCTTTACGATAACATAAACTTGAACCCATCAAAACGCACCGAAATAGGCAATTTGTAAGCTAATTCCCCATATTCGGGAGCGCATGCGGAAACAAACTAGCATTACTGGTGTTACTCAATCTGAATATAAATGAACTAAACTTGCGTGACCACCGATAAGAATGTCACATATCACTCTCTCAAAACCAACGGCTACCAGTGGATACAGTTTTCAATGTGAAAACGGTGCCCCGGGCATCCAGGGAAGTGATAAACGGCTAACACGTTTACTATTTATGAGCTTCGAAAGAGGTAAAGTCAATATTTTTTTAGTTCGTTAGTAGTTTGGAAATATCACCTAATGCTTCTCTTGCTACTTAAGATAGCTTTTTTCCATTGTAAAATGTAAAAGATTAGATTATGCTTTTACATTGTACGATGTACAATATAGCAGGGAGTTATGTACTATTAAGTGTAAAATTAAAATGACGTTAATTAATGTGTAAATAAATACTCTCTTTGAATATGTTTGAATACAACAAAATATTTGTCATTACTGACGTTTCGGTGACAAAAGAAATGGTTGCACAAAGTTCCCCTTTGTTCTCATTTTGCAAAACAAATCACACTGTTACAGTCCTCTACTTAAGTTTTATAATTATTCTACTTTTACAATGGCCTTACAGTGTTTAGTTTTATACCAAAGCAAAAATAAATCTATTGATCTGCGGGAATGACATTAACACAAAAGGGTCTGGCCGGAAGGTAATAGTAAAATCGCCCCTGGCTGAATTTGAAATATTGTTATGCACGTTTGTTTGTTTTATTATAAGATATAATTTTTCTAAATATTATGACTTAAATGCTTACGGTTAGCGAAAAAATAAAAAAAATAAAAATTCAGTTTTTATTTTTTTTTAGCCAAACTATGTTACCGATTAATTTGCCCTTCGGATATTTTGTACATATATTTAAGATACATTTATGAAAAAAAAATGAAAGTTCTAGCGTTTTTTAAAGTACACAATTTTGGCTGTTTTAGTTTTTCTTTTTTCTTTTTTTTTTACTTGCAGTTTAGCGACACCTACCATATTTTGATATAATATACGCAATTTTATATTCTATTACATATATTTTTTTCAAAATTATTCATTTGGATCAACAATGTGAAAAAAATTTTTTTGTTTAAAAGGGTGGAAAAAAGTTCTTCCATATTGTTCAATCGTTCAAACATTCGTTCATAGTGTTAGTAACAATTATCTTATTAGCTATGTTAGTAACATGAAGTAAAAACAGAAAATACGAATAAATCAGAAGAAAAAAATACATTTAAATTGATTACTTATTTAAAAAAAAAAATTTTTTGCAATTTTTTACTTATTTTGAAAAATCAAAAATAATTGATAACAATAATAATATAGCCCTTTTTATTTCGGATTCACTACAATTTCAGTAGACCAGGTAAGTTTTTTTTTTTCAAAAATTCAAATTATTTTTTTGTAAGAATACAGTAAAGAACATTTAATCAGTACCATACAATATAGAAGCAAAGAACAAAGATATACATATTTACAAAAAACAAATTAAACTAGGATTAAATTAAAAAATAAACTTAAACTAACTATAAAAAGTTATGTTATAAAAAGAACACCCCGTCTAGCCCTAATACGGTATATACATATATGTTCAGTACAGTGGTCTTAAATGGTATAAAAGTAGTCCTTCTATTCAGCATGCAAGCAAACGTACCTACATATATACAGGGTGTATCAGACACCCCCTAACAATAATCCACTGGGGTATATAACCATAGCTATAGAAGCTAAAAAAATATTTTTAAAAAATTGGAGAATTTTTTTTTTTATATTTTCTATAGGAATGATTACAGTAAATAATACTACCATTCCTATAGAAAATATTTAAAAAAAAAATTACTCCAATTTTTTTAAGATATTTTTTTTAGCTTCTATAGCTATGGCTATATACCCCAGTGGA
This sequence comes from Pandemis heparana, assembly GCA_963854515.1. NCBI lineage: Eukaryota > Metazoa > Arthropoda > Insecta > Lepidoptera > Tortricidae > Pandemis > Pandemis heparana. The sequence continues at coordinate 11,761,774 of OY978015.1, read as the reverse complement.
TTATTGTTAGGGGGTATTTGATACACCCTGTATAATTATATACAACTAATAAAATAATTGATAGTTAATTAATATACTGTATTCTTGCAAATAAATAATTAGAATTTTTGAAAAAAGAAATCGTACCCTGTTAACTGAAATTGTAGCGAATCCGAAATAATATATTATTATTATTATTGTTATTAATTATTTTTGATTTTTCAAAATAAGTAAAAAATTGCAAATATATATTTTTTTAAATAATCAATTTATTTATTTTTTTCTTCTGATTTATCCGTATTTTCTGTTTTTATTTCATGTTACTAACATAGCTAATAAGATAATTGTTACTAACACTATGAACGAATGTTTGAACGATTGAACAATATGGAAGAACTTTTTTCCACCCTTATAAACAAAATTTTTTTTTTCACATTGTTGATCCAAATGAATAATTTTGAAAAAAATATATGTAATAGAATATAAAATTGCGTATATTATATCAAAATATGGTAGGTGTCGCTAACCTGCAAGTAAAAAAAAAGAAAAAAGAAAAACTAAAACAGCCAAAATTTTGTACTTTAAAAAACGCTAGAACTTTTATTTTTTTTTCCAGAAATGTATCTTAAATATATGTACAAAATATCCGAAGGGCAAATTAATCGATAACGTAGTTTGGCTAAAAGAAAATAAAAACTGAATTTTTATTTTTTTTATTTTTTCGCTAACCGTAAGCATTTAAGTCTTAATATTCAGTAAAATTATATCTTATAATAAAACAAACAAACGTGCATAACAATATTTCAAATTCAGCCAGCGGCGATTTTACTATTATCTTCCGGCCAGACCCTTTGTAAATAGTTGTAGTTACTACGAGCATTTTGAGATTAATTTAATTCTTAGTACTTACAAAGTACTATTTATCTATCACTTCATCTGCACGGCAGGCCTACAAAGTTTACAAACCATACACGAGGTGCAAGCATTGAGATAAGATCGCGGTTGAAAGGAAAGCATAAATAAGCCAGATAAATGAATTAAACTGCTTTACTATTGGTTTATTTGTTGCGATAAATAATACAGCCCAGGGTGTTGGAAAGATAAGGACTGCTAATTGGTGAAACAAAATGTTATTAAAATCAATTTTTAGCTATTAATAAGAAGGTGGCGAAGAATACTCACATAAATCATTAGTAGATACGTAAAATTTTACGTTAAAGCCTCAAAAAAGTGTCTTACACATAATATGTACATAAATTAAATCATTTATCATCATTCTTTTCTGATTCCTATATGTATGTTCAAGGAGTGTTTTTCTTAGTTTCTACTTTTCTCCCACCGTATTTGATGTTAGAAGTTGAATGTTTAATGTACGTTTTCTTAATAAGACTTGTAATTTTATAGCTTCGTAACCAATCTCCATAGAAGCTCACTTAATAACATGGGTTTAATTCCAGCAGTTAAACGTAGGAATGATGATATCCCTTGAAAATAAATAGTCTTGACACAATTATTTTAATAATTGAAATAACAGTATATTTTATCTTCCATCAGTACAGTTACGACTTCCTTAAATAAATTGAATGTGGAATCGTTATATATATTTTATAACACCTAGTTTATTCCTGTGAAAGGAAGTCATAGGTCTAAAGGTTCACGATTTATTTAAAATCGTTTACTTGTAAAACACATCAGTCACATTATCGGAATAGGCAATTCAATTTCAATCAATGGCATTTAAAATTATGCAGCCAATCGTTCCCTATTTAAGCCATACGAATCTAACCAGTTTGAAAGACATTCAAATCATAAAAATATCTGAGCTCCGCGCACCTACGAGCATCTATTTATGAGTGATTAAAATCAACATGTGGTGGTCCGATGCAAATAAGATCTGTACAAACCGGATCGATATCACTTTCGATAGCTGAAACCCAACCGATGTATCGAGAGGTTTCATTGTGAAGTGTAACAACCGTTAACATTCCTCGACGGGCCGTCATCAGATGTGCATATTCAACAGAATCCGTGGAAACGCAATTCGGTGACCGTTACTGATCCTTCATTCGGCGCACGTAAGCTAACACTATCTTATTGTTGCCTAGAACCACTTCTTATACATTATTCATGGGAAATGCACCGCAAATTACCTAGTACCAGTGCATTTGCAACCTATAAACCAGTGACCCCAGAGCGGAATGTACTAACAATGTCAGTAGTTGTAAAGATGTACGGAACACTCAAAGAAAGCTGTTACATGGACCGTGAGCTAAATCCTAATCGTAGTTTCAAAGGCATAAAAACAAACGCTTTGGCAATAGCCACAGGTTTGCAAGCACATAAAATCAACAAGGCAATGTACTTGATTTCAAAGAAATAATAAATCTGATGCATTCTAAAAGATAAGCAACTGTCGTACTACATTTAAATAGGAAGCGACATTCCCAACACGTATATTGACATCTTTGTCAACTCTAATAGATTTATCGTCGACTCATCGTGGTTTGGTATCCGCTGATCAGTTCCCTGTTATAATTAAAGCATTTCAAAATCGAGCCGTGGTAATAATTTGAATACGACATTAACAGTACCATCGTTAGCAATTAAAATTGAAGTGTTCAATAGCTTTCAACACCTTCCGCTGGGAATCCTCATAATTCTCATGACCACAATACAAACAGCGTATTAACTGAACCTCGTCAATTTGCCACAATTTGCTTGAAACCGCGAGTAGGTCTAATGTAGGTTGGTGGGTAAGGGTAATTAGTCAAAGGTAATTGAGTCGATCGTACGTGACAACCACAATGGCTCCCATGCATTGGGTTCACACGGCTTTCACAACCCATTACATGTGCCAGGACGTGCATTGTCGGACAGACGGCTCGCCTGACAGTAGCCGCAGGGTTGACTCATACAACAAGATGAATGGGAGATCTTGAGAACTGACTTATGAGTATTTAGCTTCAGCACAAGTTGATAAGAGTCTCTTAAGACTAACATTAATCTTCGAATGTGCTTTATAAAATAATAGCCTAAGTTTTTAATACGTTTTATTGAGAATTCAAATGAGACTACATGACTGACTTATTGTTTGTTTAATATCAAACCTTTAAACATAATCGAAGCTTCAACAGTATCAAATGAAAATGAAATGTTTTTCTTTTTAATTTCATGAGTTGTTCTGACATGGAATATAATAAAATAATGATAAAAATGACATGTAATAACAATAATTATTACGAATAAATGAGTATGAGTATGAGTATGAAATGAAAAATGAAATGAAATGAAATTTATTCTTGGTAACAGGCATTACAGTCGCCATCAGATATATCGTAGCGGGCGAGGTCCTCAAATGATTCGGAGCAGCCTTAAATTTCAATAAATTCGATACACTGTAAGGTTAATAACATCAGAACACGCAATTAGTCATAAATATAATAGCAGCCACTTTTCAATAAAATCGGGACATCACAGATCGTCAAAGGTATCGATGCAGACAGACTGACCATAAAGATCGGAACATTTTTGGAAAATGTACCTCAACTTTGTGACAAACAGTTTAAATTACAGTGTGTTTATAATAAAATTAGTTTTATAAAATATAACTACATGCTTTGACTTATAACAGCAGAAGAAGAAAAAAATTATTCGTAAAAAAGTATATTTGGCAATTTAGTGGCCAGTAACAATTCACAAATTATACAACAAAAAGGTTTTATGTTACTAACACGGTGAATTATGCATGCAGACGCGTACACTATTTAGGTGACATATCTTTCATTTTGGCATGACGTTTGAGCCTTATTTGTATTTTGTTTGGAATTCAAATCTATTATTATGTACGTAAGGTTTATTTTCCACATATGTTCCGATATTTATGATCAGCCTGACTGCGTCGATACCTTTGACGATATGGACTTCCTGATATTTTTAGCTCATTGAACGTCCCGAATTTATTGAAAAGTCGCTGCTCTTATATTTATGACGGATTGCGTGTTCCGATGTTATTAACCATATTTAGTGTAACGAATTAATTGAAATTTAATGCTGCTCCGAAATATTTGAGGACCTCGCCCGCTACGATATATCTGATGGCGACTGTACAAGTCAATAAAGCTTATCTATTCTGCGAGTGGCAGATCAAAAAACTCACTGTATTCATAAAAAACATTATCAAGAAGCCACTTTTTCAGTCGGCCTTTAAAAATCGTGATGGAAGCTGCATTCCTAATATCGCCTGGCAGACGGTTGTACACGGAGGGTCCCAGGTAGTACACGGATCGGTCCGATCTGGCGAGCCTGTGCCTGTCAGTCACAGTCATTAAAGCGCATTAATCGCATACATAAATGAAAATAGAAATGGTCTGTTACGCAAATACCTACTAAAACTAAAACTACTACTAATTATCAAACTATAAAATAAATACGTCGTCAAAATTTTCGGCCACAGGCATCGACCCCAAAACGCTGGTCGCATTGCCTCTCTGAACGGCAATTCCAAAAAAACGGCCTCGTGTCCTGGAGAAGATATGCCAATGAATTCCCACGCAGGCGTTCAACGCTTATGGGATCTACCGGCAGTAAAGCAAGTCCACAACCAACTGGTCCTTCAGTCCTCAGATGCCGCTGACCGAGCAAGAATTCTGGCTGTATCAGAAAGGGAGTCAGGCCAGTGGCTACACGCTTTGCCTTCCACAAACTTGGGCACGGTCCTAGACCCTACACATTTGCGCATAGCCGTCTGCTTGCGCTTGGGTGCTAGAGTTTGCGAACCTCACCGATGCCGTTGTGGAAAAGAAGTGGATCATTTAGGCCGTCACGGATTGTCCTACGCAAATTGTTACCAAAATTTGTAGCAAAAGACAGATTCCCAAGAGACAGCGTTGAAATGCACAACACGATGTATTGAACCATGACTACATAATCCTATTACCTTACAAAATATAGTAAGCCATGCTTTTGCAATCTATAGCTAAATCAATTTTATTCGTGATTTCAGCAAGAGAAAAGTAAAGCCTAGACCAAGAATCATAGCAGCCCTATCAAAACTAACCTCGTTCCGGGTGCGATTTTGCGGTTACATCACATCCACCATGCAATCTCACAACCCATTATGCATATCATTCAGTATTCGATGTGCATTGTTAGGGGTGATCGGGTCTATCTGATGATTGAAATTGGGCTTGTTTATCGATGATTCGTTGAAATGGCAAATAAGAACGACATGAAAATGTTACGTTTGGGATAAGTTTAGACGACCGGATAGCCTAGTGGTTAGTGACCCTGACTATGAAGCTAGTGGTCCCGGGTTCGAATCCCGGTAGGGGCAGACATTTGTATGATGAATACGAATGTTTTTGCCCGAGTCATGGATGTTGTATGTATTTAAGTATGTATTTACCTACATTATATAAGTATGTTTATTCGTTGCCTGGTACCCATAGTAGAAGCCTTGTGCTTAGTTTGGGACTGGGTCAATTGGTGTAATTTGTCCCATGATATTTATTTATTATTTATTTATTAAGTTTAAATGTTTTCATGTTAAGTTTAGGTTAAAAAAACGGTTCTTACCAAGTTTTTTACACATTCATGTCCTGATATTTATAGCCATTTTATCAATACATTACATCATCTATAGAGTTATGGAGAACTACTTATTACCTACCTGTTTAAGTTTTCGGTGTTAATCTCAGCCATAGTTATCAAAAGACTACCAAAAGACAGCAGGAAGTAGCTGAATAGTTTCATAATAGGTACTTAATGTGGACTTTTTAGTGCTAGTCAAAAAACTTTTTGTTAAATTTGTTAAATTTTGAATTAGAATGTGTTCTAGTCCGCGTGCAACTGTATTTGTTTGCGTATGTGTGAAATTTTATAGCAATAAATGTATTTCTTATTTTTCGTTCAGTGGCCGTCCCTGGGTTTGAAAGGATGAAGACAGAGGACAATGCTGGACTGACTTTTACCAAAACATACATTGTGTGTGCGTTGGCGTTACTTTGACACAATGAAAAGCCACATTAACATCTTAGGCCTAACATAGTCGTCCCACTTGATTCTTCGCACACCTCAATGCTAAGCAACTACTTTTCAATAATTCATTGGATTGTACTGTAAAGTAGTTAGCCGGGAACCGTTACGTAAGGACAGCAAAGTCGGTATGAATTCAAACGGTTATAAACAGGGGGTTTATTTGAAACGGAGTTTTAGCCTTTTAAAAAAGTTTAAGTCACTCATCCGTAAACGATGTCAGTGAAGTAAGAGTTCGAATGAAGTCAGTGAAGTAAATTCATAATGTTTTACTTTTACTATTACAACAAATAGAACATAACGCTTTGGCATAGTGAAGCAAAAATGGGACGAAAGTCATCCCCCTTCGCAGTATTCTCAAATAATGGGACATAACAATTCATTATTACAGCGATTACCTAATACTATCTCATTCCAGATTGAATCATTTTCAGAATTATGGTAACTGTTTCTTTTATCAAAGATGTGAATTGCTACCTAAATTCTTTTGTTTATGTCTTAACGTTGTTGAAATCAAAACTTTCCAGAAAATCGATCACCGCTTGTTCTTACACGGAAAAATCTGTGGTACTTTACTTAAAATGGCAGTAACACACGTTTCCCGTCTTGAAACCTAGCCAGCAACAATGTAGCAGATTCTGCTAACCGTACAGTCTCCATCCGTTTGTTTTTTCCCCCTCGGTCCAATTGCACGCGTGCGATATGTATGCTATGTATGTTAGCGGACGTACCGCCACTAGCTCAAATGGAACGGACACTGCAAGACATCCGACCAAATAAGAAACACCATCCAAGCTTAACTAAGCCCCAACAGAACTAGCTTTTCTAACTCGTCGGACAACCTCGCGACCTCCCCAAGGACGGAATGGAGTTTCGATTCTGCTTACTCAACACACTTACACTGTTCTAAAGGTTTTTGTATGATACGGAGCTAAGTGGAATGCAGTTTTGAGATTCTGAATTATCAACTGTTTGCAGAGGAATTTGACGTTTTCTAATAAGGATCCGGTTTGTAGTGACCCCCTTGTTTAAAATGTTTAGTCATCATTCAAGTGGGTTGCTTTTAATGGCGCTCAACAATGTTAAGCTAACTTAAACTCGGTGAAATCTGAAGCACTTTCTTCGAAGGCTAACAGTACTGAATAATATTAGAATTAAAGTGAATTACCGAACGCGCAAAACCATAAATTGTGCGATCTAAGATAATTAATTCTATAAATGATAATGAAACATCAAATTAAAAGCAATAAAGTGCTCCGAAATTAAATATTTCAAACACTTTCGCCCGAAAGTGAAATCCTAAGACATAAATAACTGCTGTCGGAAATGCAATAAAATTAATGTTGAGGCTTGAGATTACAAGGAAGGTGATTCAATGCTTTGTTGATTACGAGACGCTGATAAGGGCCTTATCTTCTGCGTGTGGCAGTGCATCTAAGATATATTCAGGGTCGGCGACAATGGGATTTGAGGTCAAAAAGAAAGAGAAAAATAAATAACAGTGAAGTGGTGAGTGTAACATTATGTTGTATATCGATTCAAACACACGCATATCCAAGCAAAAGAAGGAACAAAACAAGCAATTACAGTAAAAGACTTTCATTTTCTAGTGCATAAAAATGTAGTATAAAATAAGCATTTTAATTTCAATAGCTTAGCACATTAAGTATCCTTGTTATGAAGACAGTACAGGTTATGCTCTCGATGCAAATTTTATGGCAATTGGCAACGATAACGATACGTTTACACAAATGAAGAACACTAAATATCATTAATTCAATGCAATTTTGTTCCAGGATGGAATAGGGTAGCCTCGCAAATAGTTTAGGTAAATTTCCTAACCCAAATAAAAAGCTATCATCATTAACCATCGCCTGTTCGGCCGCAACATGTTTACACGAATGATTATTAGACTCCGCGGGGCAATGACCTACTGATAGTTCGATGATGTTACAATATAACTATTTAGTATCGATTAGTATCGTTAATACCAAGTCATACTACAACCTACTTTGAAGAAATGACTTTTATATTTTGCGACGTCTCAATTGGTCTCGCAAAAAAGCGTAATGTAACTTTTGAGCTCTCATACAATATTTAGCTTGTCCGCTGAATTTTTATCTTATACGCTTGGTCTACGATTGATTTTGCAGAATACAATCTGGTGAGATACGAGATTTTGTGGACTATTTTTATGGAGTCGTCTATGCAAACAATGTGAGTGTCTTCCTTATTAAGAACTGAGGTAGGTATTTGCATTTGCAGACGGTAAAAATTGTTTGTGACGCTTGCTATGGAACGATGATTATAGTTATTTAAAATAGTAATTCTTATAAGAATGTTTTTGAAACAAAAGTAACCTTTCCATTCCTAATGTGTTATTTTCCATTGGAACCAAATTCGGTTGGCATGCCAGAAGAGACCCTGGCTCCGTTTTCTCGTAGGGCACGAACGAAGCTTTAAAATAAGCCCGTTTTAGTAACAAAAGCTACTTTTTGATTTTTAGCTCACATTCAACTACATACAAACAAACAAACGCACGAACATAGTTAACATATGTATCGTAATAAGATATTAGTATAGATTATGTTTAACTTACGTTAACTAATGTGAATATTAGCCAAACGAATGTGGCCCTCGGTATGTGTGACGCGAAATCCGATGCCATTTTGGACCTGAAAAAAGAAATTTACATGTAAGTGTTAAATAAACGTATTAGTACAAATAAGCGCAGGCTATTATTAGAAACGATTATCAAATACTACGAGCCAAGTCAGTCTTAAGTGAAACTTCTTTAAAATTAGCACGAACCAAAGCGGCAGTTGAACTTCTTAAAAGTTTATGGTTGGTAACCAACATATGAGAGAAATTAGGAAGAATTACCTACTTAGTAAATAACTTGAAGAAGACACTACACAATACACATAGGCAATATTTAATTTAGAATATTGTAAAAAGTCGAAGCTTTTAACTAACTTTTACTTTTTTATTATTTACACGAAGCCTAAGATTTTTACAAAGAACACATTAAAAACAAAAGATAGGAAAGTAATCAACGCTTTTTAAACGTAGTTTGAGCTAACAATATGAGTGGCCAGTATTAAATTTGAGTAAAAAGTAAACTTTATTAATCGCATTAATTTAGTTATTTTGCTTTTTTTTTCATTCGAACTAGTGGCCAGTATTAATACAATACTTTTGAATGTGGTCTTCACTCAAAATATGAACATTATTGATTAATGTGAAGAGTACATACAAAACTAATCCATTTTACATACTTTTCTACCCGGACATGGACTGGACACAGTTCACAGGTTCATCATCGACCTAAGGCATTTCCATAAGTGAAAATACATGAATAAAATGCTAATTTACTTAGTAAACAAGTTTAGCGGACGCCAATATCAGTATTGCTTTCACGCAAATTATAATATCAATGGCAATGTCAACCCTGTTTTGAGGTTATTTTCCTTATGAAGAAGCTTTTAATGACTTCAAAGGAATGTAACCAAGCCTCGTATTACGTCCGGATAGCGCTGATTCCAAAACATTTGCAATATTAGATAATTACAAGTCTCTATGATCATTTATTTACGAAAAACTTTTGTTTTTTAAGTTTTTTCTAATCACGCTAAAAGTAGCCTTTAGGTCGTTTTATCCTAGGCTCTGTCTAACCCATAAGAGATAAAGACGTGAGTTATGTATTATGTCATTTTAGAAACAAAATACAAGTAACTAGAAAACTTTACATTCACGTGCACTTTCTAGTAATTTTCTTCATACATAAGATAATAGGTACTCGAATCATTAATTGAAATCACGAGGCAAAAGATGAACCAAACTGATAAATACTTCCCCTTGTTCATAATACCTTTGCAATTGAAGCTAATGGTGTAAATACACGATATGAGGTAAAGATACGCTACACATTAGAGGCTTAGGGATGCCAGACGTAAAATAATTTCGAATTTGATACGAAATACAATACAAAATATATCTATGATCCTATGCTGAAGTACGATAATTTACAACGCTCCTCTTAGAGGCCCTCTCAACACTCCCACATTCAAAAGCAGACATAGAATAGAGCAAACATGACAATGTTTTTTTAGGCTATCAACATAACAGCTTTGCGATCATTTTACATCTTGTCCGATGTTTTGCGACTTTAGTACGATAATTAACTCACTCATCGGGCATCCCTAGATGTTCTTACCGTACGGTATGTTAGAATTTATAATCTTATGTATGCCATCCTAACATTACATAGCGTGCCGGTAGTAAATGAAGACAGATTGTAAAGTAGCATTATTTATACGCCTATTGTACACTAGTACCATTTATACCATGAAAAATACTCAATTGTTAAAGCAAAACGTATGTTTTTCAAAGTTTAAGTATAAGATTTAAGAACGTTCGAACGCGTTCGCTATGAAGTGTCTTATACTATACGTACCTATGTATGGGATTAGTTTGTGACCGTTACGTGCTATTTGGAAGTTTCAAACAAATATGAAGTTCAAAAAACCCGAAATTTTCATGTCTCTATAAACGGACTTCGTCACGGTGTCAGGCGGCTTGTTGTCAAAGTCAACGCACGACCTACGTCAAGACATCTGATTCCATATAATGCCTATATATGAACGGAAAGATCAATTTATGATTGCCTCTCTAGCGCAGTGATCACGACACAGACGAAGTTCAGCTCAATTAATTAGCTAATTGCGAACAAAAATGCGTTAGAATCGGTCCATCTGTTTTGAGAGCTAAGTACGATGTCACAAACGGAAATAGGTACAAAAAATACTAGACACACACATCAAAATTGAAAATATCAAACATCTGAACAAACCCTGATTTTTTTATATAAAACTAAGTTTTTAAATAAACGAATCAGTTTTCAGAACATCTATTTACTTAGTAAAAGTACGGGCTGCCCACACTTCATTTATAGTGGTCGTTACTTCCCTGCCTCGACTTCCATTTCTATGAGTGATTTGTTCCACCCACTACCACTTAAACTTAAAGAAGCCGTCTATCTATCTTGTAATTTATATTGTTTTGTTAATGACTACGGAAAATGTAGGTTTTTCCTGCCGTGGGAGGTTAATATCTTAATTATAACAATGGTCTAGTTTAGTGCTCGATTAGAGGTTCATTGTGAACCTTGAGCGCCGTTTTAACGTATTGTTTCACGTTTTATGAGTTAGATGGGATGGAGATAAGATTGCTCTAATAGATTTATTAACGGGCGTAGTTTTACGCACATTATCTGTGTTTGTACATTTCATTCATGGATGATGTTTTGTTTAATTCGTAGTTTGGTACAATTTAATAAAAGAGAGCAGTCAGTATAGTACCAGAAAGCAGTTGTAATGAAGCGGAGCGGCGCGTGCGTCTCCTTGCACGCGCATGCTCCGTAGGTACTTTCGTTTCTTGTAAAAACAAAGCATTTTTTTCGCTCGAACGCCTGTGGCATTTCCAATTTTATGAGATGTTAATGTGACCAGTTTGTATTGTTTCGATTAATTCAACTTCAATTGGAATTAAAGCAGAATTTTACTCTCTCGCAAATTATAAATTAAAAATTAAAATACAAACATTTTTGATGTAGAGAAAACCTGTAACAGACGACTGCTTAAAACACGCGTAAATCTAATTTAAGGCGGATGCTCGCGTTAGCTCATTGTAAAAGTCCCGTTAGATGGCGCTATAATCAATTTTGTTGGTTTTTTGTAGTTTTTAGAAGATTCTTAATACATTTATAGATTATCAATTAATTTGCGCACACAATTCAATACGGCCGATTTTTTGAGACTACACTCAAATGGTAATTATGCACCAATTCGGAGAATAGCTGCACAAACGCTGGTGTCATTAACGGCCTTATACAGATACTAGGTCTTACACACACATGCAAATAGGAGGCACTAGCGGGTGGAAAAATATTGCAACACCTTGCTAAGCTGTTAGCGTAACTTTTCACGTTATATTTACGTTTTTATATCAACTTTACTTTTACCAGAAATTTTACAAATCTATACGTACAAAAGTAAGTCGTGTTATTTTAACTATTGATAACTTTGGAATAGCTGCACGGATTTTTATGATTATTGATTTGTTGGCTTTCTCTCTTCCACGAATAGCTGAATATCTAATCAAAAATATGAAAAATGCACAAAATAACTTTAATTTTTCGTATGCAGCGCCATCTCAGACAAAAACTGACTTTAAGGCGAAATATTTTTTACTAGCTCAGCTAGTTATAAATATTACACATGAGTCTAGCAGATGCAAATATGTGAATCAATGCCACCTTTAACCCTTTTTGAATACCAGGGAGTCAATTTTTTTGTACTTTGTTAGAATGAGGGCTATCGTATTTGTACTCACTAGTTGGCGCCACTGTAGAGTAAGGTATATCACATTATTCAGGATTTTTTTTAATTAATATTTAATAGCAAGCTATTTATTACCCACAGTGTTGCACAGTCCTATCTTATCTTCTAAATTAGCTGCCATTTTATTTGCCTGCTTAATTTGGCTCCTAATTTTCATAACTCTTCTTTTCTCTTTTAATAAACCTGTCGTAGGTATGTCTGCGATAATAATCGGAAGGGAACAATCTTAATAACACTAAAAATCCGTTATGTAAAGCCGGATTATCAACTTGTAGGTACTACTAATTTTACGTTTCTGTATAATACCTCACGTTAAAATAGCAAATTCATATGCCGTCATTGCTAGTATCTTCAAAGTACCTATCAGTATGTAGGAACCTATTCATATTTGATATTCGTTCATACGTAGAGACATCATCATCACCATCGTCTGACATTTATTAATACTCTTATGCATTATAACTTATAAAAGCGTTTCGTCTGGGGCATCTAAACAGCTAGCGCCGTAAGGTAGGTATTGTCGTTTCGAGTCAGGCGCGCCTTTCGTAAATAGGTAACTTGAGAATGAGCCTAGTTGCAGCGATGAGACGAAGTCACTCGTGCTAGCCATTCGGATCGTTTCACCAAAATGCATTGCAGTATAGGTTCAGACAAAGGAAATAATTACGCATAGCGGGTAGGGACTACGTCTGAATGCTTCTAGGCCTAAGGGTTTAGTTAGGGGTTTGGTTAGATAATTTTGTTCCAGAGTTGTGAGCTGCCTTTTTTAAGTTATGTCCTTATGTCATCATAATTCATATTTATAATAATTCATCGTATAGCGCATAAAAGGAAAAAATAATATTAGATAATTATGATGACTTTGCAATAGGTAGGTACGTCAAATAAAATAATGACAACTCCAAAACAAATCTAATCCATCTGAACTCGCTTTTACTTACTATAATACTTACTTCCACAAAAGTCCAACTTCATCCGTCGATGGTTTTGATTAGCGTTGCCTAGAGTGGGATAAAGCAGAGTACTACGGTGTCTAGTCCACACGCGAAAAAATAAAATTGCAGCTCGACGCGTATTATATCAGCGCTTTCCTCATGAGCCTACTCTACATATATATATATATTATGCGCAACTAGTTGTGCCATTAGGAATTTCGGGTCAATAAAAATAAGAATTCTCATTTGAGATAGTAAAATTAGGTTAGGTTCATTAGGTATTTTCAAATACCCGAAGGGCAAACTGAATAGAAATAGGAACCCCGCTGTCGACCTTACGGAGGAGTGAAATTCCTAAAAGCACAACTAGTTGTGCATAATATAGAGTAAGGCCCATGAGGAAAGCGTCATACATTTAGTCAGAAATCGTGTGCATAAAAATGAGATAAAATTTTGTTAGCGTCGTGCAGCTATTGCGTCTGTACTGCGTGTCGACCAGTGAACCAGAACCATATTTTTTTCGATCTTTCTCGTGATCTACCTACAGGTTGTCCACCTGGTTTTTGATGGAGCTCCGCTCTTGGGCGGAGCTCCTTTTTTCTGGGTATTGGAAGCTGGGTATTGGTTTTCCGGGTGGACAAATTAGGTGGGCCACGGGTAAGTCCCTATATTTTTCTAATTGGTATAGTAGGTAGATATTCGACTTTGTGTTTGATATCTAAAGTCGAAAAAACGTGCACGCTGCCATAGTACCTATGGCGTAATGGCTACTACGAACGAAATCATTCGACTCATAAGTAAATGCGCCACGCAACATGTGGTATGCGGACACAAGGGCTAATTTATCAAAGCGCTGGTAGTTAAAAAAAAGATATATTTTTCAAATAAAACTTTCAATTTGATTTGAAACCAAATACCAGTGAGATGTCACTTTTGAAATAATTTGTATCACTATTCTATTCAGTATTCATAAACATTTGACACGCTGTAACAGGAATACGAATAGTTTTATTCGTACTATGTACTTATTCCTGGGTAGTGGTAGTGACAAATCAAGTCCTGACACATTGTTGAACTTTATCATAGCAAATGTCTTAGTGAAGTTTCATTTTGATTGAACTGACAAGAAAATTCACTGTGCTGTTGACCGCGTTGATCGTGAAAACGTTCTACTGTAGGTTAGAAATATAGGAACCCGACCCGGAGCAAACTCGGAGTAAAAGCGTTTTCAGTCAAATTTCACGAAATTTTAGTTTGATGGAGATTCAAGTCTCTTGATACCTATTTTTTCATTTGGGCATAATTCCCTCAGAATTAAATGCTTCCAGTAATGATCAAATTTATATTTTTCTATTTCTATTATGTTTTCTAAATGCGATAAGTTCTTTGAAATAACACACACTGACTAGTTATTGATAACTATGCCTAACTAATTATAATTCTGAGAGAGTTATGCTCATACAAAAACCATACCAAGATACTGAAAATTCATACTAAAATTTTGTGAGAAGTAACTACCTCCTGAAACTACTTTTTCCTCAAGTTTTCCTGCAGGGCTCTTTTATTGATAGTACATACATACTTAAATCACGTCTTTAACCCTTACGGTGTAGACAAAGCCTAAGGTAACAAGACCTAAAGGCCACGTTTAGTATGATTGTGGGCGTATAGGTGGAAAGGAGAATCAAAATGAGCGATGGGTTGCTAGCCTGTTGATTGATAGTATATACATATACCTATGAACAAATGATCAAACTATTGTTAGAAGGTACGAAATGGGACCCGTTGTATAGGCAGTCCCACGTATAGTCAATACCTAGGGAAATAAGACGAAAAATACAAGCATTTCCAAATACACGAGTCTCTCAATACGAAACTCAAAATATTTAATAATTTATTAAAAGATGTCACGAAATTGTAGTTTGTACAGTCACTAGCATAAATAAATGATCATTTTTGTACCTTGTCGCTTTCAGTCGTTACATGATTTCGTATGGTTTTTCAAACATGACTTTAAAGTGACAAGGTACAAAAGTGATCACTTATTTATGCTGGTGACTGTAGATCACGTAACATATTCAATAAATAAAATTTTACACGAGTGATTATTCATAAGTTTCATAATTTAATGGAAATTTGCCACTTATTATTTATTGTTCACAAAATAATATTTTTTATATGCATACAAAAAACAATCATAACTTATTTTCCTACTTGGCATTATTTATTTATTTATTATTTTTCGGTTTGGTATTAAAATATTGCAAATAGTATCATTAAATGATACCTGTCATCATTATCATCATCATCATCATCATATCAGCTGTAGGACGTCCACTGTTGGCCATAGGCCTCCTTTATACAGCTCCAGTTGCCTCGGTTGGAAGCGGCTTACATCCACCGTGAACCTGCGACTTACGGTAGGTACCTATACGATTGCGTATGATACCTACGTAAAAAACTACGTAAAAACTTGGACGGTGATATTAATATCACCCTGTATCATACAGTTTCCTTTTGCTTTACTGGTCATAGGTAATGAGAACATGAAAGACGGACGAAAAGACTTCAAGTCTTCAGAACAGGGTTGACAAAACTCCGCTGTTGGACATCTGGCAATTCACGGTCTTGAATTTTCTCTAGTTATTTTTATTTCATTATGTTATGTTATTACAAATTACGGTAATAAAAATCTACAGAATGTTTCATGTGATTTAGAAACAACAATTTTTTTTTATCATCACACCAGCAGTAAACTTTTTGCCCTTCTTGCACAATAATAGCAAGTAAGATACGCTCGCGTCCAGTGGATGTTTGCTTCACTTATTTCCTGTTACTGGAGACAAAAATTAAGTACCTTCCGAATCCAATGTGAATCTGAAAAATTATTCTACAGTCAGTACTACAAAAGGATATAGATGGATGGGCGGACGAATGGATGAATAATATTTATAATGACAGACAAACAGACAGACAGATTTACATACAAACAGATGGACAGTGACGAACGGATAGAGGGTCGGACGCACAGACAGACATATGAACGGACGGACGGACGGATGATTGGACGCACAGACAAACAGACAGACAGACGGACGCACGGACAGACGGACAAACAGAAAGACAAACGGACGGACGGACAGTCGGTCAGATGCACATACAAACAGACAGATGGACAGACGCACAGATTAACAAGCAGATGGACGGATGGACGGATGGTTGTTAGGATGCACAGACAAACAGACAGCCGGATGGATCGTCGGACGCATAGACAGACGAATAGACAAACAGACAAACGAACAGACAGACAGACAGACATACATACAGACAAACAGACGAACAGATAGATAGACAGGCAGACAGAAAGAAATAAAGAAAAAGTTAAATTATGACAATTACAAAAGTAGTTAAAAAAACAAAAGTAAGTACCTATATAAACATACAAAGCTAAAAATAAAACCTACAGATAAATAAATTGTCACAAAATGGTCCAGAAGAATTGACAGACGGAAAGACAGACAGACAAAATAAGTGCTTCTACAATGGTTCCTTTTTTTCTATTTGTTTATTTTACTTACCTTTCTTATACCTTTCTATAATGCATACATACATACGTATAGTTTTTAATTATCATTTTGACGGCAAATTCGGTATTCGGACGCCGGTCGGATACTCTGTAAAATATGTACATACATACACAAATCACGTCTATCCTTTACGAGGTAGACAGAGCCTAAGGTTACAAAACCTTAAGTCCATCAAGAACAAGCATGATTGTGGGCGTATAGGTGGAAAGCGGAATCAAACTAGTGATGGATTGCCGTATCGCCTATAATATGATTCCTAAGATTCTTGCATTTACCATCTGCGCGAGAAGCGAAACAACTAAAATACGTGTGTATTTGTGTTGTCCTGTATTTACCTTTTTCATGTGTTTTATGTACAATAAAGAGTTATACATACATACATTCCAAACCAGCATGAAAATGAGTAAAAAATAACTACCTAATATGGGTAAAAAAACTATAAAGTTAGGACAGACGGACAGATAGACAGCCATAGACGGACGAATTTGAACAATGTGGCCATAAAATAAACCATGATACAGCATGAACTTGGTAATAGTTAAGCTCCTTTGTGTTCCGAACACCAAAGACTGGACAAGTGTGGGTCGGACTCTCGCACCGAGGGATTCGTACAAATTCGGCAAGTAAATATAAAATCCAGTGTTAGCAGAGCCCTGCCTCCTAAGCAAGATGTACTCTTTATGAGGTAATTTTATATTTGTTATTTACATACTTAGACTCACAAAAATATTCTGTTTTTAGTATTTGATGTTAGAGCGGCAACAGAGAAACGTAATTTTTGAAAATTACAACTGTCGCTAGACAATCACAATAGCTGACAGCCATATCACGGATCATGAGATACAGCATGGTGACACAGACAGACACGACAGACAAACAGACAGACGGACAGTGGCTTCTAAGCAAAATGTAAGCAGTGTGAGGTCATTTGGGTTGTATGTATTTAAGTATGTATTTACCTACATTATACAAGTATGTTTATCCGTTGCCTGGTACCCATAGTACAAGCCTTGTGCTTAGTTTGGGACTGGGTCAATTGGTGTAATTTGTCCCATGATATTTATTTATTTATTTTACATTGGTTACTTTACTTACATAGACAGATGGACAAAAATATATTGTTTTAGTATTTGTTGTTATAGCTGCCACAGAAATACATCATCTGTGAAAATTTCATCTATCACGGTTCATGAGATACTATACAGCCTGGTGACAGACAGACGGTACATACAGACAGACAGACGGACAGTGGAATCTTAGTAGGTAATTAGAGTCCCGTTTTCACCCTTTGGGTACGGAACTCTAAAAAACCTGGTCAATAGCAAGTTCGATTACTCGCACTACAGATTCCTCTGAGTTCTAAAAATTATAATTAGACGTAAACGTGATGCATCATGCATGGATGGTTGTTACTCTTTCTGTTGATGAGTTTCCAACAGCGGGAACGATACCAGAATAACACTTCAAGATTACTGTAATACTTCTTACAAGTCTGACTTACAAGTACTTATGCCAGATTTCACGTCAATCTGATCAATAAGAAGTGGGTCAAAATTCACTTCCAAGATTTGATTACATGCAGACACTGGGACTGTGCACTTCAATTGCGTTTACAAAATATTTTGTGCCAATCTGACACAAACGTTGAAGTATTGTATCTTAAAAAAATATTATGATTAATTGATAAGTACATACCTGTACGTCCGAATAAATGCCTTCGCTGCGTAAAATATCGTAGCTCGTAACATCTTTTACTTCCAATTGACTTCAATTTATTTCGAATAAAATGATTATTTTTATTTTGAGAAACCACGTTCTGTCAATCATTAGTTTATGACAATTTCATGTCATTGTTTTTTTAATTACCCTTCTAGCCAGGTTTTTGACTCGCATGTTTTTTTTTTTATGTTCTATAATTGAGAAAACCTATTTACTCGGCCTATTTTGTATTTAGCACCTGTCCGGATTTTAAAATCATTGCCGTGGTGTATGGCTGTGTTTTGATGCAGAGGTTTAGGGTTCGATTCTCGTGAGAAGCATTCGTGTAATTAACTAGAAGAACTTTTTTATTTTAATAGGTGTAATTTCTGTAGTTGGGTACCTTTTCTTAGTACATAAGGCAAAACATGTTATAAGGTGGCAATATGACTGCGAGGCGCCACCATCTATGCCAAAGTAATAAGCACGTGTGATCCTAATACTAAAGTACTAGTACACTTACTAGGTATGAAAGCTTTGCCAAGTTTAGGTTTGATAATGGGCATAAATTGCCCTAAATCAACCTGCTAAGTTTGTGGTTGTTTTAAAACCACTTAGGTAGTACCTAGCTTCTTTGATTTGGTTTGACAAGAAAAATATTGAATTTAACTTAAAGTTTCCTACATCTCAATGAGATGGTCTTACTCACTTTAAATTTGTAAATTATTAAAAAAATGTTTATAAAATATAAAAAAATGAAATGCGGCCTCGGGATTTGAACTTGGTCACTTACTATTCAGTTCTTTGAGTCATAACCACTGAGCCACATTAGTGGTCACGTGACTGTTCGAAATAGTCGATTGGTTTTTACAACTATTTTTATTTGACACTAGCTACTCACACTATTGTAAAATGCATCGAAATTTACTGCATCGTACTGCAATTTAGGTATGATAAATGCACACCTTTTTGTAATTTGCGCACACAATTTATCCATATCTAACTATCCTCAAAAAACCGCATTAAAATTAAGCCTGTGGACGAAATGCAGCTGCACGGAAGATTTGTATGGAAGAGCAACCCCCTTAAAGACAAAAATGACAAATGAATCAACCTCCCATGTCATTATTCAAACTTCACTATGATGCATATCTCGAAATTAAGCCAACACCATATTCATCAAACCCCGAATGTTAAATTAAATCGTCTCTAGTCTTAATTGCGTTTGATTTAATGACATTAATATGTGCATATTGGTCACAAGTATTTGTGAAACTCCGCGACCCAGACGTTTGGAACCGGTAAAGAGTTGCGTGTTCAGTATGCGACACCTGATACTTATGGTAATGACCTTTACTTATGCCGAGGAAATGGTAAGAAAATGGGTATTATTTAGCGGACCCTCTTTACACAGTCACGAGGAGGAATAAGCAGCTTGGATGGACACGCTCGCCGGCAAACGGACATTGGAATGTGGATACATGTAGGTGAAGGTAGGGTTAAAAGTCTCTGGACATAATATACTGTTATCTGTTAGCAAAGATTCTGTTTTATTTTATCGTAAACAACAGTTTAACGCTCAAGTTATCGGGATTCAGTTTCTATAAGTAAACTATTGGGAGGAAAATCAAGGAAATCGAATCGTGTATTGCGACTATTGAGTAGTTTGACCGTATTGTTATTTCTTTAGATAACTAGATACCTATTAATGATGAGGATACATTGGTTAAATACAGAATAATGCTGACAAAAGATCATGAAGTTGTTTTCAGAGAGATCATTTTAGAAGGTGGGCAGTGAGTTGAAAAATCTTGCAGCAAATAATGGTAGCTTTCAAGATTTTCATTTCACGTTGTCGTTAACGATAAAGTCGTATTTCAACATAAAGAAAGCTTATTATAAAGCGGTTGCAAGCGGTGTAACTGTGGAATCTAGCTCTTCACAATTTTCACGCTTCGTTGAGGAATTCTTCCATAATCATTACATGAAGACATTATTTGCTCGTGTGTTAAACCGATGGTTTTCTCACCAGTATTATTAGTGTCAGATGTCCCACCGTTAGTGCCTAGTTTGAAAGCTAGTTTGTGCAAATGAAAATAAGTGCTTGTCGGTCGACGTACGTAATTAATATTGTTGGTTTACATACCTACATAATAATAAATGATAATAATGACATTTAAACTTGAGGCATTTAAATGTTTTTATCAACCAAAGAAATTATAATTCCATTTTGAACAAAAGACGTGAAGTTCGAAACGACACAATACTTCCGGTCTTTAAGGAAAACACACGCGCCTCCTCTGAGGAAAGGCTCCCGAAAAGATGCAATCTCATCGGCCCGTTCATGACTTGCAGCAGCGAAATAACTATTTAATATTAATTAATATAAATCATGTGACACAGTATCTTAAATAAAAAAAAATATTTATTTATTTATAAGCCTTTTTATTCCGAATTCGCTATAATTTTAGTAAGTACATGTTGTTGTTATTGTCGTTTATTTATTAAATTGTCGCGTAATTCGGCGTGCCTCATGGCATAGGCCTCCTCCGTGTATTGGAGGGTTTGGGCTATAGTTCCCACGCGCGCCCAGTGCGGATTGGGGACTTAACACACACCATTGAATTTCTTCGCAGATGTGTGCAGGTTTCCTCACGATGTTTTCCTTCACCGAAAAGCTCATGGCAAATTACAAATGTAATAAAAATTAATTATCAAGACCAAAAACATCCGATAGCGACAGATCTGGTTTTGTTAAGCAAATACGGAAGTACCTACTTAACCGTATATTTAAACCAAAATAGAGAAAGCCTTGAAAGTCATGCCAGTTCATAAATTAAGACAAAGTGCGTTAAGCACATAAAGGCTACTAATTGCAGTGTCTGGCATAAAATTTATTGATCATAAATTACCGTATTCGTATTCATATTACTCTTGTAATAATTTCTTATTATCGTTAATTATAACATTTAATGTTAAATATAAGACGGACATTTTGAATAATATTTACAAATATTTTATGATACTGAGCTTAAATTTTGTATTCTTGACATTCGGTATCTATATTAATTATTATTTCAAGCCTAAATATATCGCAACGGAACTACCAGCCCAATGATTATAGGCGTTCTAAGGCGTTAAGCTCTCAGGTTCAATCCCAGAACAGGGCAGGATTTTTGTCCTCAAGCCTTGGGTGTTTATTGTTTTTTATTTTAGTATGTAACTTATCTATAATGTAGCTGTGAAGGCTCATTGGATTAGTTGAGGACTAAGTACTTCAATTGGTGTTAAATCATTACTCCTATAATTTTTGGATTAAGTAATTTCAACTTTTTGCAGAAAATGGTTCCAAAAAATGGAAATGTTGTGGTAAAGCTTTACAGAAATACGATATGAGTATTATCAAATGCTAAAGACTTGAGAGTCTAGGTACCTACCTAATTTAAAAGGGTGTGGTTTCGATACACTGTGAAGGTAAGGTTTAAATTTTACAAAATGATATAGGTAATGAAGAGAAAAAGATCAAAACGACTTTGCACCAAAACCCAATTAACTCTTATCGAAATAACTATGGACGTTTTGTCGCCACTTGATGCAGAGAGGTGCAAAATTATGAATCAGTATTTATAAAGAGAGAACTAAGTCTATCTATTTATTAAATTGTGACAGAGGAAACATATTACTTTCGCAAAATTAATGTTTAATACAAACATAAAATTTTAGGAACACTTTTTTTTGCTGTACAATAAAATTAAATAAAACATTAATATTCAACAAGTAAGTAAATGCTTTATTGTATAAGTTAAGGAACTATGAATTTTATGGCGCTCCTTATAAGTTTCAAGTATCAAAAAGCCACCCGCAACCCGCACCTACTTCCCTCTCCTCTCAAACGTCATTTTTTGACATTTGAAACCTGCAATTTAAAGTACCTAGTGTAGGAGTGCGATTAGCAAATTAAAAACGTATTATAAAAATGAATGAGGACTAAATCATAACCCTAGTACCATACAGATTTGAATACAAATTAAATATCTAAGTGTTATAAAAATCTGTATAGTAGCTCAATAATTGTTGAAACATTAAATAAATATTAGCTTCATAACAATTTTTAAAGCTAAACCATTTTTATAATATCGATAAGAACAACACTACTTGCACTGTGATATGGCAACAATGGATATTGATGTATCAAACCATTTCGGTTCATTTTAAGCTCGACTTTCGTTAAAAATTGAGGGACAGTTAAAGGTTTAGGATTACGAATAGATACTGGGATGAATATTCAGAGAATTCATCATCTTCATCACCTTCCTAGCGTTTTTCCCGGCATTTGCCACAGCTCAGTGAGCCTGGGGTCCGCTTGACAACCTAATCCCAAGATTTGGCGTAGGCACTAGTTTTTACAGAAGCGACTGCCGTCTGACCTTCCAACCCTTGGGTAACTTAAGCCTTATTGGGTCCGGTTTCCTCACGATGTTTTCCTTCACCGAAAAGCTCATGGTAAATTTCTTGCATTGCACATAAATTCCTTGAGAGGCCACAGGTCAAACCGCTAGACTACCACGGCACGGTTTTTTTTTTGGATATTGAGAGAATTAATTAATTTAAAAAACGACATCACTAATAGTGTCCAGCCTTTATTATATTTTTCATTAATCGTGAATGGAACGCAGATGCGGGCCCGTTTTTTATCTTTTCCTTGAATCAGGCTTGTATGTGGGTCGTTTTCATCAATCAGCTCGACCGCTTCGCTTGACCGTTGATTTACGAATGGCCGGGCGTTTCAGAACACAGGTTTCGGCAAAAATTGCCGGTTATTACTGTTTGAACTCGCGGGATGTGCAAAAACCGGCCAAGTGCGAGTCGGACTCGCGCACGAAGGGTTCCGTACCAGAAATACTCTGTTGTATGGGAGCCCCCTTAATTATTATTATTATTTTGATTTTAGTATTTGTTGTTGCAGCCACAATAAAAATACATAATCTGTGCAAATTTCAACTGTAGCTATTACGGTTCTTGAGATCTAGCTCAGCGAGTGGTAGCCATGAAAAAGGGCTAAAATATCGCGTTTTTTTTATGGGAGCCCCCCTTCATTATTATTATTATTTTGTTTTTAGTATTTGTTGTTATAGCGGCAACAGAAATACAGAAAATTTCAACTGTCTAGCTATTACGGTTCTTGAGATACAGCCTGGTAACAGACGGACGGACGGACGGACAGCGAAGTTTACCCTTTGGGTACGGAACCCTAAAAATTATAACACGACGCGAGTATAAGTTTTGTGACAATTTAATAAATGCAATGGGCTATCACCAAATATTCGTCTTCACGTCTTGCTAGAAAAAATAAATCTCTACTTAGTTACTACTACTTCAACTCGATTTATTCGGTGCCGTAGAGCAAATTTAGCGACTATATCGAGGTTAAGTTTTTCTGCAAGACTCCCGTTGTCTTTTACAAGAGTTAAGTTGTAGTTATCTTAAGTATCAGTTATCTGTGATGACGTCGCTGTCTGTTTCGTATTAATATAGTAACAGTTAAGATATCTGGGACTTAACTGAGAGTGGTGAGACAGGCCCTAAATGTGTAATGTGTGTGTGGGTGAGCGGTTGTGATGGATGCAACTGTGTGGCTGTGTCGTCAAGAAAGATTTTTTTTAAGCAATAAAAAATCCGGATTTTTTTTTCAAAGGGCAAAAGTTTTCAGGGACAGATTTAAGCGTATAAACCCTCCATAACATGGAAGTAAAGTAACCAAACAACATCCTAACAATATCACCTTGTCTAGATTATAAGTAGTAGGCCCGTGTCACATGGAGGGAATTGCATCTCCGCTATTTTGCGATAGATAAGTAAGCCTGCGGGCCGCCCGTGGATAGCGATGGGAATTAGAAAGTAACGGAGAAGACAATTATTAATATAAAGAAAAAGAATATTTTGAAGAGTTTTTCATTTCTTATTATTATTTTCTTATTATTAGTTTCCTTCTTGAATATGTGCGCATATTTGGAATTGTTAATTTATTCATTGGATATAAAATTCTGTCGTAATTTACAAAGGTTAAAATGTCAAAACCCAGGTAATATTAAAAAAACATTTAATACAAATTAATTGAATTAAAATGTGTGATAATATTCAATTAAATGCGCGACATCCTACTACTATTATAAAGGCGAAAGTTTGTAAGTATGGATGTATGGATGTATGGATGTATGGATGTATGGATGTTTGTTACTCTTTCACGCCAGTACGGCTTAACGGATCTGGATAAAATTTGGAACAGACATAGTTTATGATTTGGAATAACACATAAGCTACTTTTTATCCCGGAAAATTGCGTAGTTCCCGCGGGATAGCGATAAACGAATTCTTTGCAGACGAAGTCGCGGGCAACAGCTAGTATTTAATAACACTAGCTGTTGCCAGCGATTTCGTCTGCAAAGAATTCGTTTATCGCTATCCCGCGGGAACTACGCAATTTTCCGGGATAAAAAGTAGCCTATGTGCTATTCCACACTTTTCTCTATCTATGTGCCGAATTTCATCCAGATCCGTTGGGCCGTTCTGGCGTGATTGAGTAACAAACAAACATACATCCATCCATCCATCCATCCATCCATCTATCCATCCATCTATCCATCCATCCATACTTTCGCATTTATAATATTAGTTAGATAACATGCCCATCACTTGAAGACCTCTTGGCAGAGTTGCTGTTTTTTTTTTAATTTTCCTAGTTTGCCTGAGCCTGACTAGATTTGCATGAAAAAAATTTAGAAAGTTATTTGGATTCTGGACAAAATCGCAGTCGTAAGCTTCTCACAATATTGAAATTTACCTATAACTTCACCACGAAACCATTTTGATGATCTGAATCAACTATTCTATATTTCAGTTCGCAGCGTAACCTTCTAGATACAACCCCGACTTAATAATTTTAAACCCCTTTATTCATAAACGCTATAGGCTTCTGCTTACTTAGCAATCGTTTCTCCTTATCTGCGAAAGGTAAATGTCAAAGTGACAGGTGAGGACAAACGATTACTAAGTTAACAGAAGCTTATAGAGCGTTTATGAATAAGGGGAAAAATCTCCACGGCCATCTCGCAAGCCTTCCTTGCTCTATTGCCGTATGCAATAACGCATGATGAAGATACATGGACGGTGTCGGCAAAGATCGGTAACTGCGCCGATGCCCTGCGGAGTCCGAGTAAAGGCCTGCCTTAACTGACTCAGTGGGTGGACACCAAACTAATACGAGATATTCATCATCATCATCACCAGCCGAAAGACGTGAAAGACCTCGCGCTGAGAATTCTACAATTAACAACATTTCATATATTTTATTGAATCAGGCGTTAAGGACGTTTAAACATTTCATATTTCTGAGCTTATAATTTTAATGGTTCTCTGTATTTTGTTTGAAAAGATGAACATGCTGACAGTTTAATTTTTTCGCTAGGGCTTGTATTTAATTTATAATTAATTTATTAATTTCTGCTTATTCTAAAAAGGCGTAACTCCGATACTATCACAGAATACACACTTATCCCTTCGTCTTTTCTCTATAGAAAAAAAACTAACGTTAATTTCAAATTGTCAATGTCAGGCCCTATTCTCCAATATTCGATTTTCGAGGTTCGCTTCATGCTGTTCCGCTCAATAGTCATTATCTTGAGAGTGAGAGAGAAGGTATGCAAAGAACTTCGAAAATAGAATTTCAGCGTTGCCCCCCTTGTACTTTGAAGTTGTCAAAAATACAACATTATGATCGCTTATTTTTTCTCGTGAAAAAAGCAAAGGCGTTTCACCTATCCTGTGGTAAAATTAGGACATATTTTTAATTAATTTTTATTTTTTATAATAAGCGATATTAAAATTATATAAACATATTGCAGTGATCAGGAGGCAAAATGCTTTCGAACCATATATACATTTTCAGGTGTTATAAAAATGAAATGTTGTCAATTGCTGACAACTTTCCACCTTTTTCCACTGGTTGCCCACAAATCTCGCGATGCCCGTGAGCTCTTCGGGTTTGTCTTGCTTTCACTCACTCTTATGGGTTTGCTACTTGAAGCGGCCGAGTGAGGGAGACAGCAAGACAAACCAAAATGGCATTCTAAAAATACTTAGGCTTTCGTATCTCATAAAGAAAAAGGAACTCTTGTAGGATCACTTCAGAACCGTCTGTTTGTCTTGTCAGACAGTCGTTAAGTTATCTTCTAATCAAGATCCTTTTTATCAAGGATGCGTGGAGATATCATGTAGAAATTACTTGAAATAGGTACTAAAGGGTATTGTTTAGTTAGTTTCTTACCTTTTGAAAGTGAATTTTCATAGAAAAACTGGGGCCTTACCATGACGTCCTAATTCCGACTCAGTTCAAGTTTCAGAGAGCTGTCACTTTTAGTATGAATCGGACAGCGAGCGAACCTTAACTGAATCGCATTAAGACGTCATCGCAAGGCCCCTGTAGGTAATGAAAATTTGGGTTGGGAAAATACGCACAAAATGACTAGGTGGTTATGTTCATATACAGTCCATCGTAATATTTTTTATGTATCCAGTCAAAATTTCAAAAGTAGTCTTACACCGGCGTAATAAGGACGTGGGAGATATTTTTGAGAAATTTGCATTACTTACTTATTTTTTCACTTAACCGTACAGTCGTCCTTTATCATTGACTATGAGTAACTCAGTCTTGTGCATACCGCTTTACTTTACTAACTTGATGGAACTGTCTTGCTGTAGGCACGTCCAGTATTAAATACATTCTTAACGATCCATCAATTGATAAATAATATCGTGATGTTTGTCTTTTGCGATCACAAAAATAATTCCATTTGGAATACTGTCTGCTACAACTTTGCGATTTGAACTCATTGCGTAAACTAATTTAGAGATGACTGGGCAAATTACCCGAAAAGATAATGGCTAAGGAGCTCCTACGAAACCTGTTAATTATCTAAACCAATTTAGGCAAAGTTGAGGGCTGATGGCAAAGTTGCTGAATTTTAAGTCATCATATTAGCCATAGGACGTCCATTGTATTTGTGGTAATAAAAGTTTATTCTATTCTATTCTACTCTACTCTACTCTACTCTAGTCTATTCTATTCTATTATATTCTATTCTATTCTATTCATTGTTGGAGATAAGTCTCCTCCATTATAAATGGGTGAGGACCAAAAAGTTACACATCAAAGTTGCGTTAGTTAATTAGTTATCCATACAAATGTAGTACCTACTAACGCAACTTCAACGGTGTGTAACTTTTTGGCCCGCATCCAAATACAAAATCCTAATTAAAACTATCTCTTTGGATTTCAACATGCATAGTATCCTTACGGTCTTACATCATCCAAGGGTAAACGGGTCGACGAAATTTTTGAGTAACAACATAATCCAGCCTATATACGTCCCACTGCCGGGCACAGGCCTCCTCTCAGAATGAGAAGGGTTGGGAATTTTTAAGTATTAATTATTATAATTTTAATTAATATCTTACCAGCCACTAATTTTCCGACGGCTAGGGTTCTTCGTTCGCCAAACTATCATTGTTCACAACACGGCACTGGCATGGGCCACAACACAATTGTCACCTTCTGTTCTTGGTCGCAAGAGTTGTTTTGGCACTGAACATAATCCCCTTGACACTGCACTTCACTTGTCCTTCTTGAAACTTTTAATCTGCAACAAAAGAGGGTGATATCAAATTTTTTGCAAAATTATGGAATCCAAAGGCTTTTTTAGAGATTATGGAAAATTTTAAGTAGTGACCATTTAATGTTGTTTTAAGGGCCTATTTCACCACTCTCTGTTAAGTTCCAGTTATCTTAACTGTCAGTTATCTATGATGACGTCTTCGTCTGTTTCTTAGTAAGAAATAGAGACGGGATCATATAGAAATGACACTTATAAGATAACCCTGTAGGCCCTGAATGTCATTAGCTATTTTTCGGTACATTTATATCGAGTAACGGTTCAGTTCAGTAATTCCACAATTGAACTAGTTTCGTAACTGTATTTTTCAAAACTACCTGCAAAAAGAAGAAGACATGAATATTTATCAAAAAAAAGTAAACTAATCGTTTACTATCTATCATCGATATTGATCTTAATACCCCCGTGTCCCTTTATTATCACAAAGCCAAAATCTACTTAAATATGTTTACTCAATCGCATACCGTAAGACCTGCTTCAACTCATCCAGGGAAAGCGACCACCCGGAAGAACGCGTACTTCGTGGCTTAAGAATCTCCGGACATGGTTCAACCTTAGCACAAGCTCACTGTTCCGAGTTGCTGTGTCAAAAGTAAAGCTAGCGCTGATGATAGCCGATCTCCGGTAGGAGATGGCACCTCAAGAAGAAGATACCGTAATAAGAGGGAGAGAAAGGGAGAATGCTGTGTATTCTCATCAAAAATGTTCAATACTCAAGCATGTACTTATATGATGCGATGCGATACATCTATTTAGTCTGCGTAATCAATAACTTGACCCATTTCATTTGTGCGTACAACTAGAACCAAATGCTTATTCAACCCGACGGACACGATTCATTCATGTTCTTTTAGTAGTACGTTTTGTCAGATATCGAGATTGACTCACGTTTTCGGCCCAACATTGTATCGTAATGTTACAGATTTAGAAAGTCGAGAATAAATGGAGTTGCCGTGTTAAAGGCCAAAAGGGAACTAAATTAAAAGATAGGGATTAGCTACAAAAGAAACCAAAAAACAATAGGACTTAGTACTTCCATACTAGTATGTATGTATGTATGTATAACTCTTTATTGTACATAAAACACATTAATTTTACAGATAATGAGACAAATAGATGTACAAAGGCGAACTTATCCCTTAAAGGGATCTCTTCCAGTTATCCTTCGAACGATTGACAGGACAACAGAAACCAGAGTATAGAGAGTAGACATACTGGAAAGCTAGAAGAGCAATGACCCTAATTTAAACCTAACCTAATTTTAACTAGTCTGGGAGTAAAGAAAAAATATAGAATGTACCAGTTGTTTCTCTTCCCACGCAGATGGTAAAAGCCCATCGAGGGAATGGGCGAAAATCTTGTGAATCATATAATTATTATTACGCCCACAACCATGCTAAACGGGGCATTTAAGTCTTATTACCTTAGGCTCTGTCTACCCTAAGGATAAAGACGTGATTTATGTAATGTATGTGTGTAAAATAATAGAAAAAGCGAGCGCTATTTTCCTTCAAGCAAGTCTAGGTCTAAATTCCATCCAAGTACACCACACATTCTACACGGGGGTATTGCATGGATATAAATCTTGAGATGACCTTTGATAACCTAACATAGATTAAATCTAGGCACTAAGTTAAAGCACTAAAATCCACATAAATATCAACTTAGTATTTGTCTGGAAAATTATATACTCTCTAAAAGCCTATGTTTATGGCACTAGAACCGAAATAGTAGTAGGTATCATACACACCTGCTCTCAATAAAATGACGTCAGACTAAAATAAAGAAAATTTAATGTCCGTTTTAATTAAATTATTTATCATAACTGTTTCTTCCTCTAATGTTTACCATAAATCCCATGTGAATGGCATTTATATGAAAATTATGTCATGTTATAACTTCGATGCCTCGTTAGCGCGTTTAAGCGCAGAAAAGGAAATTAGTTGAAATTTTATTAGTCGACACGAATTTATAATTTAACACGGTACTTAAATGTTGCCGCTAAATTATACTAATAATGAGCTTTGTAGGTTCAAGGACTTCTGTTGTGTAATTAGATTTTACTGAAGTATTTCATTTTACTCGACAACGTGAGCTTTGATCAAATTGTCAAACTTAGTAAACGTACCTAATTACTTAATTTACTCGATTCCGCTATCTATACCATATTACTACCAAAACTTGATATTGACTACTACTAATTTGGCTCAGGGCCCAAATAGGGTCTTGGCCTCCGAAACGAGAGCACGTCATCTGTCCCGATCGTGCACAGCATATTGACTACAAACTTTTTCCTATTGAAACAATTACTTAGGTGGCTGTTGATAATAAAATGTCTAAACCGGCAGTAAAAATAGTCAATAAAAATCATTGAAAACTTATTTTTTATTTTTTAATTCGACTTAAGTTCCGATTCAATATATCAGGCCATAAAGTAAACCATTTAAAAAATAAAAGCGTTTTAAATTCAAAAATAGAACACCGTTGTGGAAAACGCGTGGAGACCGAGTGACCGTCAGACGGACGGTACCGCGGTAACGGTATGTGTTACGGCGGATATCGAGTACGCACCTTGCTTTAGTACATGTTCCCGCCAATAGGTAAAAATAAAATATTTACAGACAAGAAATATACATTATTTTATTTAATAAATAAAATATATTGACTTCACATACTCGCATTTTATTCAATCTATAGGCAAAATTGAAAGTCGATTCGGCCATTGGAATTTTGCTGAAATCGAATTACAATTTTGCCTATAGACTGGATAATAATGCAAGTAAGTGAAGTCAACACTTTTGTTGCAACATACTTGCATTATATCTTTTAATTCATTTTAAAATACAGGTATTCAGGGACATTAAGTTAATTACGATTAAGTTAACTCATAAACGCACATCATCTGTTGAATCCGTTTCTTAAAAATCATTAAGCACGAATGTCATTAAGTCGCATGCATCGCAAGCTCTGGATCTTACAATGTTGTGATCCAGTTGAGGCATTATATGACAGGTTTATTTTTACCAAGCGCGTCATTTGGTAGTCTTTGAAAATTATTCTCGTAACATTACATCGTTAGTATATTTTCTCCCTTTTATTTTGACTTGGTCTTAATCTACACAAAGTATCAGTGGTGCCTTTGTATTCTGTTCATGTCTGGTCCTTTATAAGTACCTACGTACTATATTATTATTAAGTATACACATCGATTTCTTGAGTTAGACCTTTATTACCTACTTTTATAAGGAATCAAACGTCAAACCACATTTTGAACGTGCTCAGCTAACGATGTATTAAGAAGAAGAAAAACATGTATTTAAGTACAAAAATTTCACAAAAGAAAATATAAAAATTATTACTGAGTCACATATTGACGGTCTAGAAAAGACACGTGCTAAGTCCAATAATAATTAATATTTAATTTCCGACAATCAAAACGTCAACGCTAGAATAAAAATGTATGTATTTAGTATAAGTACATCTGTCTTCTAGACTATCGATATCATCAGATCTCTTTCCGTTACCACCTCTAGATTATCAGTCCGTCATTTAAGTGCCCCATACCAAACGGCCCATCTGTTACGGTAACACCAAGACACCCACATTTCAACAAGATCACTATTCTGAACGGGGCAATTTCTACTTTCACCTTAGTTTTTGAGCCAGTCATTGTTTGAGATGATGTGGTTAGCAGTAATGACCGTGGTGTCGCTTACACGGTAGGCTTGATTATTGGCGTGAAGTGTGCTTTATTAAGCGACGTTGTAATCTTCAGGTGTTTTTAGTGTCCCTATGGAATAGTGTGTTAAGAGAACGTGCTGGTGTGAAAGAATATTTAGAAGATATGAGGTACTGTTTTACTGTCCCTATGGAATAATGTGATAAGGGAAGGTGCTGGCGTGAAAAAAAAATAGTGACTAGGATAGAAAAAAGTATGCTTAGTTGGTTTGGTCACTTAGAGAGGATGGATGAAAGAATACTTATAATATGGCGAGTATGAATGGATGCGTTGGAAGGGGAAAGTCTACTTAGACGGACCTTTCGTGATCACATCGGGGACGTTTTGACAAAAGGTCAAGGGCGAGCATGTGAAGATATTGATGAATGTGAATGTGGATGTAGCGAAAGAGATACGTCAGGATTGTTGCAAGTGGAACAAAATAATCTCTGTCCAAAATTGAGAGGTCTTTGACATTTCCTTCGCAATTTATGCAAACTTGCGCTGTCAATAGTTCTTAGAATTTATCTACATTGTACTTTATACTCGTCTAAATACGAAGATTACCTTTACCGATTAACTTGTTAAATCGCAAATCACTGAATCATAAAAAAAATCTCTTCAGAAGCCTTTAAACACAATCCGTGGTTAACTCAACGCGCTATAATCACATAATCAGCTTCAGAGAAGCCCCATAACCTGTAATTATCTTGTATTTTGAACACCTGTATCCAATTGTTCATATCTGCCCTATTACATATTATTACGCATTTTCTTTGTATCAACGTTTTAGATTGTATTATCATTTAAATTATTTACAGGCACTTCTTATTTCTTTAAAAGAATAAAGCACTGTTAAAATTGTAAGTAAGTAAATGCTTCATTATACAAACATAAAAGAAAAGACACAGTTCACTAAAAAATATCTATATATATAAAATTCTAAACTGACTGACTGACTGACTGACTGACTGACTGACTGACTGACTGACTGACTGACTGACTGACTGACTGTTGATATATCAACGCACAGCCCAAACCACTGGACCTAGAGACTTGAAATTTTGCACACAGATACCTTATACAATGTAGGCATCCACTAAGGAAGGATTTTTGGAAATTCTACCCTTAAAGGGGTTAAATGGGGGTCCAAAGTTTGTATGGGGAAACAAGATTAGTTAGACTATTTTATTCGAAACTTCACTGGAGTACTCCCAACGATAAATGAGTAAACACGTGTTTCAGGTTTTTTGAAAATTCAACCCGTTAAAGTTATGTGGTGACAAAGTCTGAAAATCAACGTGGGTATTATTATATTATTATTATTAGTGGGTAGTATTGTTTGTACGGTTTATCGGGTCGCTGATTACGAAAACAACAACACACATACCTACCTGACACACACACACACACACACACACACGCACACTTTAATTTCCACGGGAACGGGAAAAAACGGGATTTATGTACTTATTCGATTCCGAGTGATCCTATCCCTGTAACTATAATAACTAGACTCTTCAAATTTCGTACACAAGTAGGTGATTACAACATTAAGAAAGCAATTTCAGGATTTTTGTAAATTCCTACGGGATAAGGATTAAACGGGATTTATATATTCAGGTCAACGAAATCCTATGAACTATAATTATAAAAACGGTTTTAAGGATTTTAGGAAATTCCCACGGGATGAGGAAAAAAGGGAATTTATATTTAATTCTACGGGATCGATTTTTCGTTTTACTGGTCGTAGAAAACTGAAATTTGGCCTTCAGGTTCCTTGGGGAGTATAGGGGAGCACTACAAAGGATTTCCCGAATTTCTGACGGAAACAAACGGGAAAAACGGGATTTTTTGTTATACATTGGTCGTAGAAAGTTGAAATTTGGCATGTAGGTTGCTTGATAAGTGTAAGGAAATATTAAAAGACAATTTTAATTTTCAATATTCCCACGGAACGGGAAAAACGAGACTTCGTTTTACTGGTTGTAGAAAGCTGAAATTCGACATGTAGGTTGCTTGGGGAGTGTAAAGAAGCATTAAGAGAGGACTTTCTAAAATTCTCACGGGAACGGGAAAAACGGGATTTTTCGTTTTACTGGTCGTAGAAAGCTGAAATTTGGCATGTAGGTTGCTTGAAGAGTGTAGGGAAGCTATAATAGATAATTTCCCAAAATTCCCACGGGAACGGGAAAAAGGGGCTTTTCGTTTTACTGGTTGTAGAAAGCTGAAATTCGGCATGTAGGTTGATTGAAGAGTGTAGAGGAGCATTAAGAGAGGACTTTCTAAAATTCCCACGGGAACGGCAAAAAAACGTGATTTTTCGTTTTACTGATCGTAGAAAGCTGTAATTTGGCAAGTGGGTTCCTTGGGGAGTACCTATAGGGGAGTATTAAGAGAGCATTTTCCGAAATTCTTACGGGGACGGGAAAAAAACGGGATCGAAATATTCCTGGTACACGCGAGCAAAGCCGCGGGAAAAGGCTATTTGTCAACAAATGAGTCTACGCGGACGAAGAACATTAAGGTAGGACTTTCCAAAATTCCCACGGGAACGGGAAAAACGGGATTTTTCGTTTTACTGGTTGTAGAAAGCTGAAATTTAGCATGTAGGTTGCTTGAAGAGTGTAGGGAAGCTATAAGAGATAATTTCCCAAAATTCCCACGGGAACGGGAAAAAGGGGCTTTTCGTTTTACTGGTTGTAGAAAGCTGAAATTCGGCATGCAGGTTGATTGAAGAGTGTAGAGGAGCATTAAGAGAGTACTTTCCAAAATTCCTACAGGAACGGGAAAAAACCTGATTTTTCGTTTTTCTGGTCGTAGAAAGCTGCAATTTGGCAAGTGGGTTCCTTGGGGAGTATAGGGGAGTTTTAAGAGAGCATTTTCCGAAATTCTTACGGGAACGGGAAAAAAACGGGAATGAAATACTCCTGGTACACGCGAGCAAAGCCGCGGGCAAAAGCTATTTGTCAACAAATGAGTCTACGCGGACGAAGAACATTAAGGTAGGACTTTCCAAAATTCCCACGGGAACGGGAAAAACGGGATTTTTGTTTTACTGGTCGTAGAAAGCTGAAATTTGGCAAGTGGATTGCTTGGGGAGTGTAGGGTAGCATTAAGAGAGCATTTCCCCAAATTCTTAAGGGAAAGGGAAAAAAACGGGATTGAAATACTACTGGTATACTGGAGAGAAGCCGCGGGCAAAAGCTCTTTGAAAATAAATGATGTTTACGCGGACGAAGTCGCGGGCGAAAGCTAGTTAACTATATGCACAAAAGCGAACTTATCCCTATAAGGGATATCAACCAGTAAACCTTTGAGTAGATGAGAGGAATTGTATGTGAAAAGCAAAACTCATGCTTTAAAGTGTCTTAGTGTGCGTGAGAGAGGGTGGTGCTGAAGGATTGACAGTGACTAAGGACGTCTTTGTTTTACGCCCACGTAGACATGTTACACGGATACACACGATTATACGTCTCTGCGAACTTATTTTATAGGTATATGTCAAGGAAAGTAGCTGCGAGCTGAGATTTGCAACTAATGAAAACAACTATCAATGAAAATTTTACGAACGAAACTCATTCAAATTCGAAATCTTTCCTAATCAAATTTAAATATCCGTGCTTAATCCAGATATTTATATGCGGTCAAATCCAGATAGATGGGTACCTAACATATTCGCAAGAAGACTATTATAATGTGAACTATCAAGTTAATATCGTGGGATGATAAATCGACGTGTAAAAAGGTCATACACCTTTACGCTTTATGATGTTAAAATTTGATAGAGATTAATCACTGTGACTTATAAGTCAATCGATATTGGTTTTTCCCACCGTTTTGTTCTATTGCTCGGCTAAACGACCATATGTCGAGAAGGAGAACCAGCACCCAATTAGATACTAAAACCGTAATAGATTAGTGGGTTGAACTTTCTGAACTAATATGTAGCATTTAAAAAAAGCCGTCTAAACAGCGCCGCAGGCTTCTCTTTCCTTTAATATTTCGCATCTTTCCTAGTCCGACGAAATGCCAGGCCACTAATAATTAAAAACAAGATTCTCTAATTCGAAATTCAAATTGAATCATTTCCATTCCTTTTAACCCCCAGTGATTTGAAATCGCAATCGTACCTGTCATTTAAGGGTCCGTATTGCAAATAATGAGGTCCGTATTGTAATCAGGCATCTATCGAGTCAAATCGAGCCTATCAATAATCTCGGACGGACCGAAGGCGAGTAAAATTCACATCTTCGTTCGTAATTGGACAGCGTTTCCGGTACTTTAAGGCCAGCGAGCTGATAGCATCTTGCCTATAGCTTTTCATTTTATTTTAGTATTTGCTTAAGGCCGCGGCTTCTGCCCCCGTTGCAGAAAATGTATCTTTCCCGAAGGAATTTCGCAATTTTTTCTCTTAATTCCGTATCTACGAGTACCTATACATTATTATAAAAGACATCTATAAGTATGCAAAATTCGATTCGTTTTAAGTCGTTGGATTTGGGTTGAACTTTAATGATTCAGTCAGATTTGTTTTGTAAATAAAGATTTAGATGATAAAAATTACGTTAAAAACACGTTACGCGTTACACGTTACGTTTGTAGAGGTCCGAACGCAATTTTATTTAAAAATGAGTAGGTTCCGTTTGATTTAAAAATGTAAGACCTTGATTTAGCTTAACGCATTAAAAAAGCACCCATTGCGTGACTTTATTGATACTTTAATCTCAACATGTTAATGTAGAGCTGCAGACGTTATCTCAGACTGCAGATTATAAAGGTTCCACAACAATACATATAAATGAATTCAACTTCAAGCCTCCGACAAAATGTCGTACCACTACGTGTCTTCTTTTGTTTTATCCTCAATTAATACCGTAACCTGTAAATGATTAAAACCACATTGAACTGTAGACTTCATTATTATTACTCTACTTTGTATATAATTAAAGCCTAATACGCAGGTCACGTCTTTGAAACAAATTGGAATAATAACATTCCATTACAGTTTGTATCAATAATGTTCTATTGGAGGCGCGCACGCCCCGTTTTATTGTGAGCGGATCCATATTGCTTCATTCAAATTGAAACACTAATCGTTTTGTACTTGATTATAAACCGCAGAGCTAACAGTGTTTCGTTTTTTGTTGTTGTTGAACCAACTTTGAGAGAGAGAGATAAACATTTATTTACACACATTCAATGCTGTATATACATAAAAGGTAGAAATATGATATACCTACTTAAAAATAGGTTCAACTAACTACACTACTACTGCACAATACACTACTATTATAGAATAACTTACATGAGAAAGTTATCACTTAAATCAAAAACTGGTTTAATATTGATATTTTCTCTCATAATTACCTATTTGGTAACTTTTCTGACGGTTTTCGGCAGGCATCATACGGTAAGTAATACAAAGTAGGTACGAGTATAATAAGTAATAACACCATTCAAACAATCAATGTTTGTGTCTATAAATGTTTTCTTTCTTTCTTTCTTTATTTCTTTCAAACACAAGGTTTACATAACCTGACCAACCAATTTTAATAGCATTTCATTTCTTTTGGAGTAAATTTGACTCTTCGTCTTGCAGTACTCTCGTATATTCGGAGGGCGGCAATAATTATTTATAGCTAGAACTGCTCGCAATGGCTCTTCTTGAACCACGTTCTTAGATTTTTAAGCCAAGTTTTATATCGCCCTGAATTTAGCCCTGCACTATAAGCTAGACTGGAGTAGTCCAAATCACTACATAGTATAAAACAAAGTCGCTTTCTCTGTCCCTATGTCCCTATGTCCTTATGTCCCTTTGTATGTTTAAATCTTTAAAACTACCCAACGGATTTTGATGCGGTTTTTTAATAGATAGAGTGAATCAAGAGGAAGGTTTATGTGTATAATACAATCATGCATAATATACCGTGCGAAGCCGGGGCGGGTCGCTAGTTTCTAATAATTTGATATTATTTGTAAAATTACCTATTTTTCAATTACTACGAGTTTGTAGAGGCGAATGAATCACAACTCTAGTTCCGATAGCTAAACTTAAAAACCGCTTTGATTAAACAATGATTATGATTCACATTAAGATTTAATCCGACATCAGTAGAACCACTTCTTAGAATTGCAATTTATTTTGAACTCTTACGCCTATTATTTGAAGAAGATACGCATCTGTTTCTTGCGTATACTGTGCGTTTATTGATTATGAGGTGGCACGCAATAATTGCGTACTAAGTTCGTACTTTAAGAATTAATACACGGTTGCGAGCTCTTACAATATTATAGTGCTAATATTGCTCGTGGCCAACGGCGACCTAGTCATCGAGCGTTTGATTGGCTTATTTAGACGGGGTTCCATAAAGTATTACTGTAAACAAAATTGTAACCGTTTTCAAGAATTTTACGTTCATAATATGGCAATCACATAAAAAGTGGCGCTCTCATTTAATTTCAACTCTATTATACTACGTCTCTTAGAACTGTTCCGAAATCGTTCACAAGGTGGTTCGGTTAATTCCTTAGGGCCACTTGCACGGACCAGGGTTAACGACTTAACCCCGTGCTAGATGCTAACCCGGGGCTAAGTAGTGTCAAAATGTATGGAACTTACAAACCTAACCCCGAGTCAGCGGTTCTGGCTGAAAACCAGTGCTGCAGGTGTCTAACACCTCAGCGTAATGCTGAGCCAGCGACCGTTTCACTTTAGCGGAGACACACAACGCTGATGATCTAATTTTCATTTCTGTGTTTTTTTTGTTTTTGTTGTTTCTTTTCTATAAAATTGTGTGTTCTTATATTTGTGTCTTGCAAAATGAATAAATGTCTTCTTTCTTTCTTTCTTTCTAATTTTTAACTCTGGACTGTGCAAGTGGGGCTCAAAGGTTTTTTTACATTAATTTTGGATTCCTTCCATCCTGATTTGGGAGCAAAGAAAATAC
Organism: Pandemis heparana; assembly: GCA_963854515.1. NCBI lineage: Eukaryota > Metazoa > Arthropoda > Insecta > Lepidoptera > Tortricidae > Pandemis > Pandemis heparana. The sequence goes on along the minus strand of OY978015.1, from coordinate 11,722,745 downwards.
ATAGAATGTACCTACGAGTTGCTTCTCTTCCCGCGATGATGGTAAAAACCCATCAAGGAAATGGGCGAAAATCTTAGGAATCATGTTATAATCGATGAGGCTAGCAATCCGTCACTATTTTGATTTCCCTTTCCACCTTTACGCCGACAATCATACTAAACGTCTTGATACCTTAGGCTCTGTCAACTCCGTAAGGGATAAAGACGTGATTTATTTATATAAATGTATGTATGAGTGTGTGTGTGTGTGTGTACTGATGAATAGTCATCAGTCCCTTGCAGCCATACAGTCCGATCTGCTGTCAAAAAAAAGACAACTCCTGTAATTCCCTCACAGAGAACTGTTCGAACATTCGCTCGCTGTGGTGACTTCGCATGTTGTCATCCACATGTGGCAGCGGAGTAGCAAGGTAACAATTGAAGTGGACCTCCGCAAAGTCGTTACTTGCTACTCCGCTGAATAAATAAATACTTCAATTTACATTTTAACAAATCATCCATGTAATAAAAATGAATGGCAAAATGAGATACTAAGCGCTAAACTGGAATACAGCTGAACCTATTCGGTTAAATCCAAACCGTTTGGAGTATTTTTACTTAATATGTAGTTTTGTAAATCTATTTTTGTGGCAATAAATTGTTATTTCTTTCTTTCTTTCAAAATTCTTGTTTTAAGTATTCATTGAAGCCCGAAGAAGGTGATACTGATAAGAAAAATAAGAAAGTCTGCACGGAAAAACTTCAAAAAAGGCAGAATCTTTGGTACAAAATCCTAATTCTGTAGTACCTAATCACTATCTCCAAGAGAACCCTCTAAAAGGATTCCTTTCCTACGTGTCATTACGACGAGCCATTATTTTTTTCTAATCAAAGCCGCTCCCATGCGTGGGTGTGTTAGATTTTAAACTAGTATTCGAACATGTAATCATCAGCAATTACCAGTTAATGTGACCCCTGCCCATTTCTTGGAGACGGTCGTTTGTGGTACAACGTTCGGAAGGTGAGAGCTCTAGTTGGGCTGGGAGATATATTTGAACACCTTAGGGCATCCTTGGAGGTACGAGTTGAACCGCGAACTTGTCTGTTTAAGAGCTAATAGTTTGTAATGGATGAGTTATTAATCAGATTGTAATGCGCATTGCCATCGATTGGATTCTCCTTTATATTTTACTAGCTTCCGCCCGCGACTTCGTTCGCGTAGAATTTAGCAATTGATATGTTAATCGCTATCCCGCGGGAACCATACAAAAAGTAGCCTATATTTTAATCTAGTTAGCTAGCTATCTTCCTACCAAATTTTATCCAAATCCGTCCAGTCGTTTTAGCGTAAAGAAGGAACAAACATACACACTCACTCACTGTACACGTATTAAAAAGAGCTGAAATATTACACGTTTTTAAATCCGGTAAGCTTAAAGTAGCCAGAACAGGAGTCAACAAATTATGCTCGCAGCATTACTGAATGAATGAATAGACCCGCCTTATAAGCGACACAAAGATGGATGTCACCATTTTGAATGATGGTCACATTAGTAGTATAAATGGCCAATTGGATGCATAAGCCGTTGATAATCAGCCGTTATCAATAGTATTTTGGAGTATACGTTTGTTAAAGTCAATGGACAATGGTATTTCAGATTTGTTAACTTTTTCGGGTTTTTAGGGGTATTTGCCTCAAAAACAAATAAGGAACCCTTTGTCACTTTGTTGTCCGCCTGTCTCTCAACTCTTTTGCTTATTAACGTGTGGTATCAAGTTAAAAATATGCATAAAATATTGAAGACTACGGTTTTTTTCCAGTCTAATAAAATAAAGATTCTAAGTTCACGTGACCAAAAGATACCTACAACGTTTAAAAAGAGAGATTAATTAAGATTTTATAAAGAGTTATACATAAATACATACATCTTAAAGGTGTATTTTCCTACAAAAACTGTGGGAATCAAAACATAGAGCTGACAAAAAGTTGTAAAGTTGACATAAAATTATAAAATTTTGCATGAAGTTTATCCTCGCAAGACAAATTATGGCAAAAATCCAATAACCGCCGGTTTACATTTCCAATTTACCATTACCGAAATATATACTGAACTCTCAATGCGCGAGATTAACTCAAACTTGACCAGCTTTTTTTATTCGTCTTAATGACCATTTGTGTAAGATGTAGTTTTGACTATGCGTATCTGACATTTACTTAAATGGATGTGGTATAAAAAAAATTACCATCTGCCATCTGTCACACGTAGTAGGTACATACGTATAAGTGTATACATGTCATATAAGATGTCCAAGTGTTTATAAATGAACACTTGAAATCTCATTTTGTATGTAATCTTATCAATGGCGTCAGTTTTTCTATTCTTTGGTATGAATTTACGTTATCGGAGGCATTCAGTTGCCACAAAAATATTCAATACATTATATGGCCAGAAATTAAATCTATTCGCTTTTTATATAGCCAGAAAATCTTAAACCAGTTTTTAAAAGACAACCGCCTACCTACTTACAACCCATCGTCCCATTTTTGTAGGTTAAACGAAATTCATACACGATTTTAAACCAAGACATCGCGACATGCTATTGTTTTAAAACAGAAGCCTTGTGGTGACAATCGGTCTTCATACTAGTTTTGACCAGGATTATACATACAGAGTGATGTGATCCGTTTTTTTATAAAGAAAACAAAAAAAATGCAAAATTTGTATAGAAAATAATTACTACTATGCACACAGTTTCAAGTAGGTAAATACCAAACTGAAGGAAAACGGAAGGACAAAATTTTTATATTTTTTTGTCACTCACAAAAACGCGATTATGCAGTACAAAGTTCAAATAACTCTAGGTATAACACAGAACTCCATTTAATAATTTTTCCGTGTGTAACAATACAAACATGTCTCTTTTATAAGTGTCAAAAGAGCTATGCTAAATAAACTTTATCGTATACCTATCTAAGTTTTGAAATTTCTGGTGCTATCCACAAAATTGAAAGATAGAACAACTCGTAGAAAAACGGTTCTACTTACACAACCTTTTCATCCAATGTTTTGAGAATTATAAAGTGAAGGTATTCATCATTGTTTTTAAAATTGTAATATCGGTCGACCTCAAAATCACGCTGTATACCTACTTATAGGTATGTATATCATAACATAAATATGTATTTTGACGGTAGCTGTCGAAAAGCATTGTCATAATATTCTTTACAGTTACACGACTTGATGCATTATTCATTCATACGAAAAAATCTTGCTCGGGCTCTTTTTGATCGGCGAATTTCATTACTCTTCAGGCTAACTTGCCTTTCGACTTTATCACAATCGCAATATGATCGATAACGGAATGAACTCTTGCAACCATTTGGTCACCATGTAGTGACTCCTCTTTTCTTTAGGTACACAAGTAGTACATACTCCAATTGAAATTCTTGAATGAGAAACTAACCATAAGATACAAGAAACATTGTGCGTTAGTTTTGCTGACTATATCATCTAGCCTGTAAATTTGTCTTGCCACTTGACCAGATCTCCTCTAAGAATAAGAAAGCTTGGTATGTAGTTCGTACACGTAGGCTTAGTGTGGATTTGCTGAATGTTACATCTTATGTGACACAAAATTTTTTCTAACACACTGTTCTTCTTGTCATTACTGACGAGACAGAATAACAACAAGAAATTGATAATCCACCCATTTAAAAAAAAGGTACACGTTACTAGATCAGCAGACCTTACCTCTTTCTCTCTCTTTCTTCATACCTGTCAGCGTTGACGGTCCAAAAATCACTAATTTTATCTACAGGCATTTGTTTAATTTGCAGTTCTATCTAGCGGAGTTAGGCCTCGTTTAATCTTTGATAGATCATCAACATGAAGGGAATAGCATAATATAAATGCAATAAATTATTTACCGTCTATTCTGTTTTACGATTTGGTAAATTAAAATCGGTTTGAGTATGATCATAAAACATGGTTACAGTCAGTGAGTTTAATACCTTTTTTAAGCCTTTTTTAGATGAAATGTGCTTTGAAGCGAGTTTTTAGTATTGTTTTTGTGGCAAAATTAGTACCTATCTATAGCATTGTTATTTTTTAACTGTCAAAATAAGGGAAGTTTTATTTTCGTGTGTATCATGTTTGCCAACTTCACCCATTGTCGTTCCATTTAGTTTTTTTTTTTGTTAGAAGGGTGTTCTTATCTCATGTCATATCAATTTTTTCAAAATCTCTCACATAACTGATTAAATCAGGTTAGGTACCTATTAATACTTTGTGTAATAACCATACGACATTATAAATTAAAAAGAAAAAAAATATATTCCACGAGTAACAGGATCAGAAGACACAAGTAAATATTTAAAAGGTTCTACGGTTGGTCACGAATTAATCAGTCTGATGTTAGTTCTGATGATACATTGTCTGCCGTCATCATAAAATGCTTTTGTGTATACTTTGTGCATGGTGTTTTGACCATGAAATTGCAGCGCCTGAGAACTCTACAAACGTAGATTTGTAAAAGGATTTAACGCGTTAACAGTTCTTATAATAGTTTCATGCCCAATTAGAGTAAAATATTTAGCCTCAATAGATTTGAATAAATACCTACATGGTGTTTTAAAATTGTTCTGGAATATCTCAGCAAGTGGTTGGGTTTAGGTTGATTGAACCTTCTATTAGGATTAGTACGTTGAAATGGCAATGGGCTGGTCACGTTTGCCGTAGAACTGACAACCGTTGGAGCAAACGTATCCTAGAGTGGAGACCACGTTTGGGAAAGCGTAGTGTGGGACGCCCAGCGACGCGTTGGACGGATGACCTTAGGAGGACAGCTGGCAGTGGCTGGATGAGGGAAGCCCAGGATCGCGACAGTTGGTGCAATATGAAGGAGGCCTACGTCCAGCAGTGGACGGACAATGGCTGTAGATAGATAGAACCTTCTATTAAAGGTTTTTAATTTTTATTTTTGAAATCAAAATTAAGTCACCCCCTTGACGCTCTACACTTAGAACATCGAGCAATGAACGGAAATACATATTGGTTTTTGTCAATCACAATTTAAAAATCCTGAAAAACATATGCAGGGACTTTTAATCAAAGTAACCCAACCAATTCAGAAATATTCTGGGTTAATTTTAAGACTGTATAGATACAAGGGATAAAAACGTTATATATACGTATGTATGTATGTATAGATACAAAGAATCACGGAGCTGGGATAAAAGTTGCCTTTGTTTAACAGTAATAAAATATCGGTCATAATTTTCCAGATTTTGGAATTTTCCAGATATACAAACAAACGTAACTAAATTAGTAATTGCATCTCAATGTACATAAATTTACTTTAAAGATCTCTGATTTATGCTACAAAAATTAAAAACTATTTGAACCGCTTTACATAGATACACACATCACCATTTTATAACCCCCTATATAACTGAAGCAACAGTAGTTGCGCAGACTGTGTCAGTGTTACAACGTAAGTGCGCTAGTGTGCGTACTATGCTAGTGTTAGTGCTTCACATGTCCGAAGTCCGAGCACTTATCGTGCCTTCTCTACCTGATAATGAGAGCGAAGTTGCATTAATTTCTGAGGAAAATCGGAACAATTGTTTATAAGAGATCGCGCGTCCGTTATATTTTTAATTTCAAATGTCGCGCTCTGCTGCGAGCGGCTTGAGAGTCTCGCAGACTGGACGGCGAATAACGTAATGTTATGTGATACGTGTCAATTCTGTGCCAAGTCTATGAATTAAAAGGTAGTCTGTTACGATGAATACGAGTGAAAATATAAGCAGATTATAACGATATTGAGATAATAAGTGTTTTTTTTTCTAACGACCGCGAGTGTAAGACTTGGTTTTCATTAAGCATGCTAAACTTGAATGTTTAAGAAAGATTTTGATTTGTTTATTTTTCAAGCCTCGTTCATTAAATTTTAACATACCTATTCAACATTTTTCTTGCCTCAACAACATTTCCGCGTCAACCTAACCTAATCTAACCTTTTCTTCACAACCTATGTAAAATATTTTTCGAAATATTGACACTTAAAGCTGAAGGAATTTTAGATCAAAAATCGCTACCCTTCGGATAGATGATTTGTTCTGTTTTTGACACAGATATCGTAAAGAAGGTAAGTATTGAGCAAGATATAACAAAGGAAGTTTAGTATCGAACTAATTTTATCTACCAACTCTCGGAATATATTCGGTGGCAGTTCTACGCGTTCCCAACTTGCCCCGCCGTACGGTACATTGCGCTTGCGTGTAGAGATCGGGTACTGGCGCACGAAATTCATTTGCTGCAAGAATTCTTATTAAAATAGAAATTCTTTGGTGACATTGCGTTTGCCTTTGAAATAAGAGTAACGCATGATGATATGGGTGGAGGATCTCAAAATAAAGAAAAGAAACACAATTATTTTCTGCGGCATGTGGGCTGCTATTGTCCTAAATAAGCTCCCAGATTCGATTTTATTAAAGTACCTAAATGGTTTTTAAATAGTAATATATCAAATTATGTAGAAACTAGATGAAAACCCGGCTTCGCTCGGGTGAAATTTGAATCATAATACACTTGTAGGTACAAAATGTAGGTAGAATGTGTAGCCATTATTTCGAATCACTGTTTATTATTTTAATACAAAAATAGGTAGATGTGATAGCATTCACAATAACTGAAATTATCTGCAAGAAAATATCCGTGCATGGCGTGAACAACTTGATGAGTCCAAAATGGCAATTTTACAGGGCGGCCATTTTAAAGTTTGAAAATCCGTTTTTATTTTGAATTGGGAATGCATGATTATTTTAAAAGTGTGTTTGGTGATTTTTCTATTGATACGAATAACCATCCTTAGCTACGGAATTTGTCCCATGATATTTATTTGTTTATTATTATTTATTTTTCCGTCAAGCCATATATTTTATAAAAATAAAAAAATTTTACTCAGTCACTCGGCGGCCTCTATACGGCTGATAAGCACTACGCCAATGACATATAATTTTTATTTTAAATTGCTGCTTGAATCTGTGGTAAACGATGACATTTGTAGCTAAAAAAAAGCAACGGCTAAGTGGCGCCGCCTGTAGATTGTTTGTGTTACTACCATATATGGGGAATTGACATTGTTCATTTTTTTTAGTATGCTCCAATTCGAAAACCATTTGGAGGAAAACCATCAAATAACCGATTTATCTTGTCCGATTTCAAAAATACTTTACGATTGCAGATATTTTTGTAAAAGTACGTAGTAAGTTTTGACCTTTGTTTGATCTAACGACCGGGTTTTATGTTTTATGTAAGAATCGGCCATTAAATGTTTGCCACAAAAATGAAAAAAAAAAGTTTAGCTACGGTATCTGTCACGCTATCACTGTCACGTCTACATCATAACATTACATTCTGACTTAACCTACAAACATTAGAAATAAAAGCAAATTCAAAGTATAAAACTGTAACAAACAATGGATATTTATAAAAAAATGTTTTCTGCCGGGATGCAACAATGACTCGAACTATAGCCCCAACAAAATCATTGTGAAAATCAGAGAAGATTTGCAGAAGAAATTGTGTACGCAAGCTAATGTGGAATATTTCAAAGTTTACACGATGCATTGTTGCGAAGACCATTTTAATGTAAGTAGAAGTCAGGAAAGATGTGCAGGGGTGAAACGAAAAAGCAAAAACAGCACGGAAAACAATAACAACGCCAACGAACGGAAATAATTTCGAACACGCGAACATTGTTGACATTAAACGTGAGTTTGCCGTTAAATGCACACACATCTACAGATCTATGACGTTGACATATAGACAAAACCTTTTTTTATATTTCTGTACGAAGGCGATTGGGATCCTGTCAAAATTAACAAATTATCAAACAGCGAAAAATATTTATATTTATTATTAATAAACAAAGATACGTAGAAGCATAATATTCAAGTCAGTTTCTTAAAAAAGTCCATTCTATCAAATAAAGGTGTTAAAAGCACAGCTTAAAAAAAAATGAACAATGCCAATTTCAATAAAAATTACCATAGTGGTTTAGTAACACGAACAATCTACAGACGGCGCCACTTAGCCGTTGCTTCTGTTAGCTAGAAATGTGATGACATTTCTACTACAGATTCAAGCAGTTTTTTTTTTTATTTGATATGCATTGGCGTACTCCTTAACTGCCGTATAAGGGCCGAGTAGTGATGTAACGAATATTCGCATTCGCGAATATTCTCATATTTCTGGAATATTCGCATTCGCATTCCCATTCGCAAAATTACTGCGAATGTTATGCGAATATAAAAAAAAATTGAGTGTATCTAGTAGTTGTTTAATTATATAATTTTCGACGCCCGGTAAGGGAGATAGCCCCATTGGCTTGGCGCTAAATTAAATAGCCCATCTGGCAACATAGAGTGGAATGACATTTCAATCAGATGCGTTCGTTCGTCTCAACTCGGCTATTCTAGGAACAAAAAACAAACGGAACGTACTTCGTTTGTACGGGACTGCCACCAAAGTCACCAAGCCATAGACAAATGGTGCCAAATTTTAACAAAAACTGAATATTCGCATTCGCATTTGCATTCGCTAATGTCGAAAATATGACATTCATTATATCACTACCGCCGAGTGACTGAATAAAATGTTTTTATTTTTATTATAAAATATATGGCTCGACGGAAAAAATCGGAAACTTTTTTCCGTAGCTGAGGATGGTTATTCCTATCAAAAGAAAAATTACCAAGCACTTTTAAAATAATCATCCATTCCCAATTATTCTATTTTTTCGGTTTAAGAAAAAATGCACGGCGTATGTGCGCTAGCATGAAACGGAACGTTTGTCGTCCTCCGGTGTCAGTTTCGCGCTAGTCTGTGGTGTCCAATATGGCGACTGCGATTTGTCCATCAGCACCGTTAGAATTTTACAAAATACTCGACAATCCGAATTTTGCGGATACATGTTGTCGACTCGAAATCTTTATTTTTTCACGTTCTATCATTCAGGCAACGTTTCGATCGAGTCTACCGTAGCCGGTCACGAAATTATTAATATAGATGCTACGAAAATCAGGAAGAAAAATTGTATTATGCTTCACGGATTGTCTTTTTGAAGTTTCGACCTGTCTTGGGAAATAAAATTTGGTGACACTTCTATGAGGGAGATATGTGGGCACTAGCAATCTTTTACTATTTGTCGTACTTACGGTACGCGTATAATAAAGGTAATCATAGAGAAACAAAGGTCTTTTATATCTGTACCACACGCTATTTTGCCAGTAACGACCTCTCTCTACCGCGTTAACGCTAAGTGGATGGTTTCGCTACTAAATCACGGTAACCATTAAATTTATGACACAGCCTGTTTGCGAAGATAACGCCTTTTATATTTGATAGGTATTATTTTGATTTGTGTGTCATACCTGATACAATAGAAAACCATTAGAATATAATAATATACAGAAATCAGGCTCTCGAGTGGCGCCCACGAACCAGAACCTCACAATACGTCGCGATATACCGACGATATAGTGAGAGTTGCGGGCAACCGATGGATGCAGGTGGTAATTAAGTTGGCGTTCATCGTGGCTAAGGGGACGCAAGCCCCCCCTCTCCCCTCCCCAAAAAAAAGTCTGTATTCTTCCGTGACAGCCATTCTGGGAGTACCTACCTAGAGTAGCCAAAGATACATCTATCCATACATGCTCACAAACTTTAGCATTTATAATAATATACTCAGCGGCACCAAATTCGATCCAGTCTCCGTACAAAATTTCCTATATTACATACACACTCACTAGGTTAGTAATATTTTAAATACATAACATGATTCCTAAGATTTTTGTCAGTTCTCTCGATGGAATTTTAACCACGGTAAGAGAGCAACTGGTTCATTCTATGTTTTTCTTTACTTCCAGACCGACATGGAAGGATTTTATATCTACGGGAGAAACAGAAAGCAACGTGTATATCGGAACTTCATAAAGCCGCAACCCCCTCCGTTAATCCATCAAGTAGTGACGTTATCTGCGCTTGCGCCGCGTTCGAGGATGCTGCGCGGGCATCCGACCGTGTGGAGAGAGCGTATACATTAATAAATTAATAATGATTTTATGGAATTCCGCTAGCTTGCGGTCAGTCAAGTGAGAGTTGGGATTAAGGATGCAATATAGATATTAAACAACGGGACAAACCAGAACATAGTAAAAATTAAGGGAAAATAATAATTAAGTTAAAAATAGTAGACTGATAAACAAGGGTTGAAATATACCCATTTCACCTGAGATATTTCTGGCGCCCGAACGAAGTGAGGGCGCCAGTAGTTCGAGGGTGAAATGGGTAATTTCCTTCGAGTAGAACACTCTACTTTTCATTTCGAATATGAGGAAATTAAAAGAAGGTATTATGACAAATTTCACTAACGTCGCACGGTCGCACTTAATATTTGTTACGTTTGTCATTCTCTTCCCGCTCTTTTTTCTATTACGCACCTTCTTCTGCGCACCAATGGCTGCCGGCTAGTTTTTTTTTAAACTGGCAGACACGGAGGTCGCTATCAATTAATTGTAGACTTAAATATTTCAAGCTAAAAAAATTACCGAACGTAATAATTTCTACTAATTCTCGTTGTATACGCTTGCATAAGCTTATATATAGCGGGAATGTTATTTTAAGATAATTTTGCTTTTTACAATTAAAAAGGAAATATTAGTATAGATGATTAGGTATATTAAACATAGATTACATGGCTGTATAGGTATTTCCATTGCTAATATTGCTATGTACCTCATTTGGATTGGCTAGAAAAAAAATACTTTCAACCCAAGGGTCGCGATGAGTCACTTTCATCCCGTTATCCAGATAGGTAATCAAAGATCTACTTTCAGAGTAAGAGAGATGAAAAAAAAAATGTACTTGTTTCGCCTCTTTTTGCAATATGTATGTAGTTTCTCCTACTACAAATTCCTCCTACTACAAGTGCGAACTTAACAGGAGGATTCGTCACCAATTGTAATAATATTTGTTAAAAATAAATAATTTTGAATTTTTTTTTTTGAGTTTATGGGTTTAGAAAAATAAAACACACATCAAAAGGAAACGGTGCTGTCATTTCTCGGTCCACTAAAATACGAGTACTTATGACTAAAATTAATACAAAATTAAGTCAAACAATACTTGCTTTTTTTGATGAATAATACTAGCATTGTCATCCATCTTACTCTAAGTGTAGGTACCAAATTTCAACGCCATACGACCGTTAGAAGTGGGTCAAAGAATCGCAACATTTGACCTAAACAACAAGAAACAGTAGGCTTATTGTCTAACTCGCTCACACTCGCCATCGTGTTCATTTTGACAGTTCATGTATGGGCTGACAATTGGCATCGGAATCAGCTAGCTGTCACATTCATACAAGAACTGTCAAATGAACACGATGGCGTTTGCTAGCGAGTTAGACAGTAAGCCTACGGGTCAGATTAATGAAAAGCTTGTAAAATGGTACATTTACTGGCATAGCACAGCTATAAAAAAATACACGTGGACTTAAAGAAATACTAACATCGCAAAACAACTTTGAAAATAAGGCAATATAGGGAAACATTTTGTATATATAGGCTGGAGAGATGATGATGAACCACCTGGTTATGTAGGTGTACAGAAAAAAAAATGTAAAATAGTAATTATACACCGAGTATATTGTGATTTTCGCACAGATTAAGATTCTTAAAAAAACAAATGCAATTGTTTAATTACCTGGTGGAATTCGTACTTCATGCCGGTCTGGGAGCAAAGAAAAAATATAAAATAATATACCAGTTACTTTTCTTCCCGCGCAGATGCTAAAAGCCCATCGCGAGAATGGGTGAAAATCGAATCATGTAGGCGATCCGGCTAGCAATCCATCACTATTTTGAATCCCCTTTCCACGTATAGGTACGCCCACAATTATGCTAAACGTGGCCTTTAGGTCTTCTTACCTTAGGCCCTGTTTACCCCGTAAGGGATAAAGACGTGATTTATTTATGTATTTCGTACTCTGCAACAGCGGACAGGCAATTGATATAGGCTTGTTCACACACCTACGAGTAATGCTTACGTTTGGTGCAAGTAATGAAAGGGCCTCAATAAAGGAAGGATCAGATTTTTTTTTATTGTAATGCTGTACTGACGAGCAAATGTAAAGGGTCACTTTACATGCAACTTGGTTTGGAAGGGATCCGGTTTTTTTTCGTCAGTATATATGTCATCATGTGTGAACAATATTTAAAATGCGAATTCTTTATGTACTTAGACAATATTATGACCAAACTGTCAGCTGCCGCACATAAAAATCAAATAGAATTATCGTGAAGACTTATGTCGACAATAAGTCCCCTTATACTTACATACAAATTTAATAATCCCTTGTACTCGAACTTTTACATTTATCTTTTATTTAATGTTTTCATTGATCTCATTCAAGCTTTTAAAGTGTATACCTGTCAGTGTGCCATTGACTCTAATCCATTGGGTCTTGGACTCTGAAACTACTTAACGTTTAAGTCCTTACTGTGATGTCTACACCACTTGCATTAAATTTCACGTACTATTTTATTAGTTACAGTTCACGTGTCATTTTAGAATGTTTCGGGTTAGTTCAACGGAATAGTATTGTAAAGGAGTACCTAGGTAATTTTCGATTCAAAAATAAATCACCCCTTTCACGCCGTACCGTACTTTAAACATCGACCATCTATGAAAACTTGTCAATTTTAATTAAAAATCCTGAGAAACACTGACAGTGATGTTTAGACAATCAAACCCAAACACGCGCCGCAGTATTCCGGACAAATTGTAATACACGGTGTAATAGTATTTTCCCCGCAACGTAGGTACCTATCGAAATAACCTCCATTTTCCAACTAATTCGTACTGAAACGCTAATCAGTGATACCTTGAACCAAGACCAAACGGTACGCAACAAATCCCACACTCGCGTCTATAAATTAAACTTATCTAAATGAATTATATCCAATGGGTTCCTTTAAATAAATTACTCGCGGTTAAATTATGAAACGTATCGAATTGATAGGATTTGTAAGAGTTAATGAGGAATGATTAGGTTAGGTTAGTTCTAGGGTAACAATCTAACAATGAAGATAAATTTACATTAGGTAACAACACAGATTAAAACTTTGGTTTAGAGCGTTTGGATTTCTTCTTAAATTGAGAAGACATACACTTGCACAGTCCAGAGTGTTACTGACGCAGCCGCGTATAATGGCCGTGGCTTTAAATACTATAGGATTGCGCGTACGGTCACACTAAATAAAATATTTTGTGCTTATAGAACACGTTTAATTATGACATTTTTAATAGTAATGACAATCCATGAATTTTGTACATAGTCAAGAATAAAAACAACCATAAACAAAATCTACTGTTCATATAGTTCTGAACACAGAGTTAAAAAATTAAATCGCTAACTCGGGGTTAGGTTTGACAGTTCCATACGTTTTGACACTACTTAGCCCCGGGTTAGCATCTAGCGCGGGTTAAGTCGTTAACCCTGGTCCGTGCAAGTGGCCCTTAGTGGAGTAACGGCCAGTCTGCTCTGTCTTTGGTGAACCGTTTGACTTCCATAGACACTAATGTTAACATTGTGGCATATCTCTTAAACGCTCCATCTTTTTCTAACTAAACCAGTTGAACAAGGATGCAAAAGGTCGCAGACAAACGACAAACGGTATGCCTCCGTAACATGTAAGATGTATAGGTAATAGGGGGAGTACAAATGAGTACATTTCCAAGATGCGAACCTCGTGTGTCGTAGAGTATAGGATTTTATGCATGGCTTTTTAAACGAATAGAAGCATGAAGACTGGACAAATTCTGGAAAGTGTCGTATCACGGACCTGGGGCCTTACCATGACGTCTTAATGCGATTCAGTTTGGGTTCGCTCGCTGTCTGATCCATACTAAAAATGACAGCTAAAACCTGAACTGAGTCGGAATTAAGAGGTCATAGTAAGGCCCCTGAAGTGGACCAGCGCGGTGAAATGTAAACCGTGCCTGCCAATTTTTGTGCTTTGCATTTATAATCATATCAATATCTGGAGGCTATTCCGAAATTCTTTTTTCGAAGTTCGTATCATACGGTTCCTCTCCCTCCCAAACCGATGACTATTAGAGAGCGGAATGGCACGAAATGAACTTCGAAATTGAATTTTGGAATGGAATTGGTACTGAAGAACACGATCGACTTGGTAAAAATATATATAATGTACCAGTTGGTTCTCTTCCCGCGCACATGGTAAAGGCCCATCGAGTGAATGGGCGAAATTCTAAGGAATCATGTTATAGGCGATGCGGCTAGCAACCCATAACTACTTGATTCCCCCCTTTCCACATACAGGGTGTATCAGATTCCCCTTAACAATAATCCACTGGGGTATATAACCATAGCTATAGCCTCCTAAGACCCAGAGTATTACGTTTTACTGTTCAAAAAGTAACTTTCTATGATTCACATAATTTTGAATTTTTAATGTGGAATATTTACAAAAATTTGTACGCGGGGTTTTAGGAGGACAGAAGCTAAAAAAAAATATTTTAAAAAAAATTGGAGTAAAAAAAATTTTGTACTTTGTATAGGAATGATTATAGTTAATACCTACTACCATTCCTATAGAAAATAAAATAAAAAATTACTCCATTTTTTTTCAAAATATATTTTTTAGCTTCTATAGCTATGGTTATATACCCCAGTGGATTATTGTTAGGGGGTGTCTGATAAACCCTGTACATGCCCACAATCGTGCTAAACGTGGCCTTTAGGTCTTGTTACCTTAGGCTCTGCCTACCCCATTAGCGATAAAGACGTGATTTATGCATGTATGTAGTATATATAACATCTCAGATGAGGAACACCTCGAGTCGACGACCCTGCAAGCTCGTTTTACTTAACTAACAATTTATTAATTTCTAAACTGAACAAAGATAACAATCTTATCTCACCAATTAGTTCTGACATTATCCAAGCACAGGTTTAACTTTACTTGTAATTACAACTCGTAACATACAAATTCTGTGCCACCTAGTACTACACAATAAAGCTGTATTCAGCGTGGCGTGTTTAAAGTGTGTTATAAAGATGTGTAGCGCGCGTGAAAGATACGTGGAGTAAAGGCAATTATATTTCGCATACGAGTGACCCAGTTTTGCTTTACTGGCTCTGGGTTTGCTGTTCGCCACTTTCTTCTGATAATCGCTGTAACTGTGACATTGTATTAGGTAAATTGCCATCATAATTCGTCGTTTTATCGGCGGTAGGACCTTATGCAAGATAATAATGGACCGGACCGCTATCATTTCGTTTGTAACGCTTTATAGGATTTTTGCGGATCGTTTGCTCGGCGAAATGTAAGTTTTTTGGGATTAAGTTTTCTTATACATAAAAAGCAAAGAAAGCTCGACGCGGAAGCCTTGCAAGTCTAGTGGAAAACACTTCCTAAAATACATAAGTATATTTTATACACTTTTTGTAATACCAGTGATTTCGGAATGAACCTATTTTTATAAAGAACGCGCCGCGAGAAACTTGGCGAGTCTTTATTTCACAAAAAAATATTAAACTAATATTAAGACACCATGTACACATGCATGCAAACATAATAAAATATCCTTTTAAGGGACGAAGCCTGGTGCAGAGTTTTCTTTTTTTGTATTTTTTTCTCTATCAATTAATTTGTTATATTGTGTTGTATTGTTGTGGAATAAATGTTTTTTTCTTTAAGGGATCAGTCGGACTTGTCTTACTTACCTACCTATTTATAGCTCTAGTTTACGTATACTGCATATACCTAATACATTCATTAGTATAACTGTCCATAGAAATGTCTCTTAAAGCACTCTAAAAGTATCAGCAAGCAATTAATCTCCTAATCCGCGTTTTAGCGAAATATGTAAAAGCAATTAAGGATCATAAAATGTGATCAAAATTCACGAATAAGTCGTTTATTTTCTCAGTGATGATGTAAGTCCAGGTGGGCTTATACCGTTACGAAGAAAAACTTTAAAAGCAGTTTTTAGGTATTTTTCACACGGTAATTATGCAACCTTTTTGAAATATTATTAAGAAACTTATCTGTCACTAGCTGTTGACCGCGACTTCGTCCGCAGAATTAAATATACATAAGTCCCACACACAAATAACGTGCCTTTATATTGGTAAAAGAATTGACAAAAACAGTTCAGTAGACGCAGAGATTATCCTCTACAACTTCACAGATTCACAAACTTTACCTCTTTATAATAAAACCTATTAGTAAAGATACTTAAATATAAGTATAGACTAACGACCCACCCCGGCTTCGCACGGGTGCAATGTAGATATCGACACATTTTGACCAATTTATCGACGAGGGTCGCTCTTAAGCTCAGTTTAGACTGCCAAAAAAAATCCTACAAATATCATTACACTGTGGCCACAGAATAAATAATAGTACTAAAGTACCTACTGTGGCGCTGAGTCGACGACTTCTAACCCATTAGCAATATAATGTAATGGAACCTATAGGATTTTCTCGTAAGTCTAAACTGGGTTTTAGGCGAGATCTAAGGTAACTCCACCACTACCAGTTTCAGGTATCAAAGTCACCCCCACCTAAATCACACATCCCTACCAAACGTAAGTTTTTGACACATGAAACTTGTAGTGTACGATATTTTATTAGTTTTTAACTTGAAAAGACATACATTATTTTTTTATGGTATGCGTTCTATTGTTCCTTCAGCAGCATAAGATTTAAACTTGCATTTGACAAATACTCATTTGACAAACAACATTTCACCAAATGATCAATTGGCTAACGAGACATTTGACAAAAGTATCATCTTACAAAAACTCACTTAGCAAATGATCAATAAGCGAACACTACACTTGGTAAATGTATTAAATAATAAAATGTCAATTGACTTTCTAAACGACACTGAAAATTAGAACACATAGAAAAATCCGAAAAGTAAAGCTATGGCCGGGAATCGAACCCGGGTCCTCGTCAATTGACCTTTTTCCATTTCACCAAATAATATGTTTCGCATAACATTGTAAAATTTCAAAATTTATCAACAGCTTGCACGGTTTTTTCGAACTGTCATAAAAACCCCTAACCTAACCTTACCGAGTCGCTCCCGTTTTGTCAAATAATTATTTATAAAATGTAAATCTGTTGATCATTTGGAAAAGTGAGTCATTTGGAAAATGACTAGTAGTAAAATGATCAATTGGCGAAACATTTTTTTGCAAAACGTTGTTTGTCAAGTGTAATTTTGCCAATGACTTTCGGTCAAATGTCAGGACACCGAATATTAACTAATGTAGAGCTAAAATTATGCCAGCATATAAGAATAAGAAGACAGCCTGACTAACAAATCAATAAAAATAAATTTATTAGTGCCATATAATTAGAAACTTCTGATATTATATTTCCATCATAACGGAACATTATTATACGTCTTTAAGTGCCCATAGAGCTTCATACTAAATGACGGCAACAAAACACCAATTTGAATAATTAATTAAATCAGTCGTTACACTTTGTGGAGGTCCATATCCATTAAAGGAAATCAGTTTAAGTATCAAAATCAAGATTTATTTTCCAAATAGGCCGCCAAGGGCTCTTTTACATGTCTATTTTGAAATTACCAGCGCATTCGGAAAGACCATCATTGCCAAAAAGAACGCGCCGCAAGAAACTTGGCAGTCTTTTTTTTTTAAATATAATTTAAATATAATAATTAAATTCTACTTTATTGGTCCCCAAGTCAAGTTAACTTGCTACTCTGCAATACATGCAAGACAGCTATTTATATATGTGCGACACATAATTCTTCATGCAAAACCCGCCCTTTGCTTAAAGAACGGACAATCACGAAAAACCAATTTAACAATGCTTTAATTGAAAAAAAAAATCGTTAATTGATTCGTGAAAGCAACGTTATCAGATTATTAATCAAAGACTTTAGTTTACAAAACCGCTATTGATTCTCACTCTGAGTGACACGAAACTTGCACGCGGCCCGTTGATGTCTTTTGTTAAGAGCTTTTAACGTACAAAATCTCTATTTGTGCTGCAATCTTATCTTGAATCTCACGAACGCATCTCGATTACCAAAAGCTTATTTCACTTGCAATAGAAAACATTCGAATGGCACACTTAACTATAAAGCTAAAAAGATTTCCCCCACAAACAAGTTTAAACACATGATACCAAAACAAGGCTCGTGTGCACTCACCTTTACAAAAAAAAACAAAAGGGGGTCGATACAAAAATCCGCGCGTGGCACTGCACTGTTCGAGTTTAAAATTTCGAATTAGTTTTTGGAACTAGGGTTGCGCGCACGTGTGGATACGGTTGTCGATGGTGGCGACGTGTGGCCGCGGCGGCGGTCGCGGGAGACTGGCGCGCCGGCGCGTCTGTAGGCACCTGCCCCGGACCCCGCGGCTAGGGACAGGTGGCTATCGATGTGTCGATAAAAAGACGGTGCTGGAGTTAAACCAGATTTTTTCGATAGAAATAACGAACTTCGTGAATTAAAATAGTGATACCTACTAAGTTTCTAATATTTTTTTGCTGTAAATACATTTTGCATTGTTAATAGGTACACTTACATGATTTGACACTCTCATGCATACGTATACGTTCTAACACTTCTAACACAAAAAGCTGCTAAAAATAAACAAAAATTAAAGCAGAGTATCCTACAACGACCTTGTTGCTCCGTTATAAATTTCTGGCAAAAAAGCTACAGTTTCGTCACCATCACCGTTTTGTCCTGCCATTAAAACACGCATTTCGGACCCCACTAAATAAATTCTTGCACAAGAAAGTGTTGACTATATTACAAAACTATTCAAGTCACAACGGCTTGTAGCTTTTCAAGAAGGGTTCTATTGCAGTATGACTGTCTATAAAGCAGTAACTTTTGTTTCTACGACTTACAATACACCAACTAGCAGCATGCGAGTAGGTGATCCCTAGATGTTTGTTTTACGTTTATGAGCCCTACGTACCTACCTAATATATAAAATAAGTAGGTATTAAAATAATACCTCAAAACTTCGGAAACAGTTTTCCGTACGAAATAAGTTGAATAAAAAAAAAATACGTTTAGGTATAGGTTAGGTAGGTACATTGTATCATCACAAAGAATCAAAAATCTAAGTTACTCTGATCACTGGCATGATACCCACTCCGCACACATTTAGCGCGATAATTATTTTGACACACTTATTTTATCGACAACTCGAAACCAGACCACCGCCCCTCACTATAAGCTACAACGTACACTGATCAAATTAATTACCGCCTCATCTCAACGCGGCAGCCACGCTCCGAGAAAAAACTATCACCCCTCCCTCTCTCGCGTACTAAAAACTCTCACAACTATGTTTCTGTCTCGCTCTGTAAAAAAACCCGGCTAAGTGCGAAACGGACTCACGCACCGAGGGTTCCGTACCGCCACACGATAATTATTAACTATATTTATTTTGTATTCATTATTTACTAGCTTCTGCCTATATGAAACTTCCTTCGAATCACTCTACTATTAAAAAAAAACCGCATCAAAATCCGTTGCGTAGTTTTAAAGATCTAAGCATACATAGGGACAGACAGACAGACATACAAACAGACAGACAGTGGAAAGCGACTTTGTTTCGTACCTACTTAAGTTGCGAACCTAAACTGAATCGGAATTGAATCGCCTTAAGACGCCAGTAAGGCCTCAGGGCTTCCTAACCGGGAAAGCACGCCCCCTTAGGGGGCATAATCGTTTGCGTTAAAAAATAGTTATTTGTGTCACAAGGGAGCAAAATGATGTATTTACGGCGAGGGCGCTACATTTAATCCAGAATGTAGCGAAGGATTCTAAAGTAGAATCAAGAGCGTAATGAGGGATTCAAGTGTTAACGCCCAAGATGAAAATAATTTTGCTCCCGAGCGGCTCATACAACTTTTCACACCGAGCATTAAGAAACTAAAAAAATCGATTCTAAATATAATGAAAGCGATACTGTGTTTTTACAATTGTCAACTTCAAAAAATTGCATTTGCAAATAATACTTAGAAAACCCTTGAACAGAAAAGCTGCACTTTGATCCCTCTCCACAGGGAGCAAAGCTTACTTTTCTGAATGAGAGGTGTGAAAAAACTATTTAACGCGTAGGTAAATATTATGATTTGCACAAAGGGAGAACATAAAAAAATATAAATTATTTTTGGTTCAGGAAGCTCGTCGAAATAAAGGTTGGAAAATCCCGCACTAGATGCTCTGGCCTTATAGTCCGAAATTCGATTTTCGAAGTTAGTTTCGTGCCGTTCCGCTCTCACTAATAGGTAGTTATTAATTTGAGAGTGAGAGGGACGGTGTGATACGAACTTTGAAAATCGACAGTCCACACTGCGGATTTTGTTTACGGCAACAGTTACGTTTACAGCTAGAACAGTCAGTATGAAACGTCCAAGGTGACCACAAAGTTCGACACACCATAGTATTTTGGTGTACCGAACTATTTGGCAGACTCGGACTTCAAATTCAAACTGCACGCTTGCATGGCTTTACGGAACCCTAAAATTGCTTGAAATCTTCGGCAGTAGCGCGTGCCGAATGTGAAACGAAGGTTTCACCTGCGACTTGTGAATGAGCTAGCGGTACCGTTTGATGTCGGAACACCGTTGATGATTGATAAGGAAACGGCCTGAGGACTTTCATTAGCATCTCAATGGTTGTGTAGTGCCCGTACAATGGTATCATTTCGGCAACAATGTTAACTCACTGCTGGCTTTAGGATTCCGTATCAAAAAAGAAACAGAACCCTTATAAGATCACTTTGTAGTCCTCTCGAGACCATGGATGCAAAGTCGCGTCCGAAACGTCGAGGTATTTACAAAAATAAGTTTTAATTAGTTACGTGATTAGGGTGCGACCGCACCGCCGCTTAAAAAACGGTGACGTTACGGAATCGCAACAAAATGTATGAAGAAACGGTGAGAAAACGTGACGCATACGACACGTCACTGCGTATACGCGGCGGTTTGGTTTGGTAAAGGGATAAAATACTATATCTCGTTTAATAAGAAAATAAAAGTCCATCACGATCAATTATTCCATTAGACACATTAATACACTAAAAACGAAGTGCACTACAGACAGATATTTGAAACTTTCATTCTTTTTCTGTGAAATAATCGCAAAAAATCACCAAAAATGCGACGTTGCCAGCTCAGTAGGGATGCACGCTCTTAAGTCCCGTTTTCTTGTAATGTGTGAAAACCGCGAAAGTTTGAATCGATATACTTTGTTGTCCGTCCGTCCAGTCCCCTGTTTCACCAACTCGACTATACTTCATTTAATTTAGAATGAGAAACCACAATAACATTATATTGCGTCTGGTCAACTATTTCTTACCTAGCAAATAGTACAGGGCAATAGTTTGGCAGCCGCAAAATAAAATTGTTTTAATGTCACTTTATTTGCGTGTCGTCAATTGTTACTCTAGTACAAATTGTAAAGAGATTACAGTTCACGAGCCGCAATATAATGTTGTTGTGGTTTCTCATACTAAATTAAATGAAGTATAATGTCGGGGACAGACAATTCGAAATGCAACGCGTAGTCAATACGAAGCCAACCGGCGTAGATTCTTGTCGAGTTTGTAATGTAGACAGAATTGTCACTTGTCACCGACAATTGTCGCGTTGTTGAAATAGGAGCCAGCCGTCTACCAAGACAATTTTTGAGGAAGACCGGTGAGGAAGGGCTCTTCTCGTTTAAGGCAATTGGAATCACAATCGTGTTCACCATTTCTCCGTAAAACGGTAAAGTATGAGTCTCAGGCACTCTCCCATTTGCCAAACGCCAGCAGTGTAGTGCAGTGTTTCCAGCTATCACACGCGGGACGTCTTCTAGTGCCGGAAACGCACATGTGCTTCCGAATATTTGATTGATATTGGACGAGTCACACAAACGCATAAATACATTTGCCGGCAGGGGACCGCGGGGGCCGAGAGAGGTAGGGGCAGCAGGCGCACTACCCGCCCGCACCGAGAGCTCCCCGCGGTCGTCCTACTCCTACTCCGCGCCCAGCAGCCGCGCGTTCTTCTTCTTGGGGGAAAGGGGAGAACGGTAACAACATCTAACCGTCCCAATTGTCAACCTCACCTGCCCGCGCCGGATGGCGGCGGCGGCAAAACTGCTGCTGCGGTTCCCCCTGCTAGAAAACCAACTAGGCTCTGACGACTGAGTATCTGGCAGCTGCGCGTGCGAGGACTCATTTAAGCGGTCGGTTTATAGTTCCCTGCTAGCTTATTACGTAACTCGCTCGCAATCGCCATCGTGTTCATTTTGACAGTTCTTGTATGAATGTGACAGCTAGCTGATTCCGATGCCAATTGTCAGCCCATACATGGACTGTCAAAATGAAGACGATGGTGATCGCGAGCGAGTTACATAATAAGCCTACTGAGCCTCTAGTGTAAGTTTTCTCATATAAAAACGTCTCGAACGCGTTTACGTAAACGTCGCAATTACTATGGAAAAATTGGCAGCGCCACTTGCGGAGCGAAACGCCAACAAATTGTTCACATAGTATTTGAAATTTTAACGCAAACGCGATCGAGACGTATTTTGTTACCGAAAACTTACACTAAGCATACTGGACTCGCAAGCCACCATAGACTAGGGTAGCCGCTTACCATCAGGCGGGGCGTACGCTGCACCGACCTAGAAAAGTTAAACCTCGATTTACTGTTAATCTCAACTTAGTAGTGTCAAAATATATGAAACTATGAAGCTTTAAAACCTGCCCAGCTAGCATAGCGCGCGAGATTGACTACCCGTCTCTTTCCAGAACGACCAGTAAGAAAAAGACGGGCTATCATGTCCGCGACGCGACTCTCGTGCGGTCTCGTGCTATTTAGACGTGCAGATTTAGCGACTAATCCCCTTATTCATAAACGCTCTGTAGGCTCCTGCTAACTTAACAATCGTTTGTCCTTATCTGTCACTTTGACATGTTCATGAATAAAGGGATAAATCGCGATTAAAATTTTCCAGCAAGACGTTTTTGAGTTACCAGATAGTCTTCACTGAATGTGTTCTATCACAACTCGACCTAAATGTTTGTAACTGGCATAATGCACCATTGCATCGGTCAAGCGTGAATTTAATGTCGCGGCTCTTTTTCTGTTTTTACTTGCGGCTTTATTCCATTCACGCCTTTGAGTCGGAAAAATTGCAAAAAAATATTCAATTCACTGCTTATCATTCATTGAAAGTGATGAGATGAAACTTTAGTATTAAAGATCTAGCTCCTAAGGCCATCATACAAACAATGTTTGACAGTGGATTTTGAAATTGGGAAATAAAGAAAATTGAAAAATATCTCGTAGGTACCTCTAGTCACTCTTTCTGTGTCTTTGTGGATGTCTTTAAGTCGTTTGTAAAAAAGTTTTTGTGGAAAAGTTTTTCATGGTTAAGTACGTTGTCTTGAGAATTTTAAAAAAAACGTGTTTCTCAGGATTTAAAACTTACACTAAGGTCCTAGGGATTTAATGTAGCTAGGTTTTGACAAAAAGAAAAACTGGAACGCGGTTGGGTAAACGTTTGAATAATATGAAATATGGTAAATGTTTGCATAATATGAAATATGGTAATGTCACGAATAATAATGTTCTGTGAATAAACATTCATTCATTCATAATAATACTTACCTCGCTCCAGCCACTCCCCAAAGATAAGGTTAAGACAACTCTTGGCATAAATGCTTCATGTTAAATGTTGTTTCCAATGTTAGGCCCAACTTTTAGTAATATAAGAAACATAAATTTAAAAAAAAAAACGTTTATTTTACTTAAATCTTATCCTAATATATTTCTAAGAGTACCATTCAGGAGTTTTCTGTTTCTTTGTATCTGCAAAGAAAAAGTGAAAAGATTAAATGTAAAATGTAATAATAAATGCCAGTGCAATTATCAAGTAGCTACAGTTTTGGACATGATCAGACCAAAACAGAAAGAAACAATAAAGGTATAATATAAATAAGAGTTCCGTGAACATTCAAATGTTCAACCAACTATGCATACAAGCCAATGCGTAGTAAGCCGGTATCACTTTGGCATTCACAAAACTCCATCTTTACTTTATAATAGTCATGTGTCGTCCTAACAAATCTATTCTCACTGAGTTCCCCTATCAAAATCCTCTCTCCTTCTTTCTCGACATGTTTTTTTTGCATCGGGTTACCTAGCAAACATTTTTATGAAAACACCAATTTTAAAGAGGCTTTAATAGACGGGGTGACTATGTCAGCCTCATGGGAGGAACATCATCATCAACATTCATGCAGCATACCTTCCCCCAGAGCCAGAAAACACTAATGCTTTAGACTTATTTGATCTGCTCAAAATGAAATTATTAATTTCGTTTATTTATGCAGTTTTGTGACTGCTATGTACCAGCAAAGAATATTTTAAATCATTTTTACTCACTTGCAACTCGTACATGTGTAGAATACTGTTTGTCCTTCATCAGCAGACCTCAGTTGTAAAGTAGCATAGGACATCCTATCATTACCACATTTCGGACATTTCCGTTCAACAACCGGACCTTCAGGATTATCCATGTTGAGTATATTCTCATTATCTATAGTTGACACCGTATTGAAATGTATTGTGTATTGAAATTTAACATTATTGAATTCTGAAAAATAAAAATGTGTGAGTTGCTTGTGCACAAAGGGTCTGTTAATAGTCATAGTCATCATTAGCATTATCTCCAGCCTATAAACATTACACTGCTGGGCATATTTCATTAGTATTGGACTAATGAAATATACCCAAGAAGTCTCTTCATAACTTACTTTCAGCACCATACACAGCTTTGCAACTATAACATTTAACAGAACCAAACTCCTGTAGTAGTGGCAGAATGGACCCACAATTAGCACAGAACGCTGTTATGCTTGTAAATGGACTTTGTTTCGCCATCTGAAAAAGAAAACAATTTAGTAGTACATATTTATTTAACCACAATAAACTTTGGAGGTTAGAAAACTGTAAGCCATGTTTGTTTATTTATGTAATTAGATAGCACTAGTTAACAAAACAAAGGACGTACTGTTCTAAATGGTTCTAATGTCCCTAGCCAAATATCAATCCAAAATTGTTACAAATAATCGTTCTTCAAAGAAAAAGAAAATTAATTTTAATTAATGATTTGAAGTTTGACTTTGATCACAAACTACTAACTACTAAGAGATACTAACGTATCAGACGACCCACTTCCCTACAACCAAACTAGCCAATAAGGAAAAGTCGGGTTTAGATTATGACAGCTCTTTTTTTTTTAATTTACCAATGGCATATACAGGCAATGGCGCAGTGTTAACAGCCGATTTGCATGAGGCTCCTTAGCCTATAAGTATTATTTTCATTTTTTTTGTAGTGTATTCCCAGTATTTCTACAAATAGGTAGTAATACTCGGAATACACCTACTTTATTCATAAAATAAATTGTAAAATAAAACAAACATTAATTATTTTATCTATTTACTTTTAACTTCTTCCTGCATTTGTTCAACGCTGTTTGTTGCATTTGTGGCAAAACTTAATTTTGTTATCGAAGTACGTCTGTCCCTTTGTATTTTATTCATAGTATTGCACCAATTACCGCACTGCAAACGAGACGTGGTTGTAATTGTTGTAATGAACCTCGTTTCGGAATGCTTGTGGCACACAAACATCTTCCGAAGTTCCTGCAAACTATGGCTGCGAAGGTGAACACCGCCAATGCACTGTAACCACTTTTGGAGTCCTATCTCAGATATGGGAAACTGGATGCATTTTAACGTCCTGTCGTATGCTAGCACAGTTTTCTATTCAACACTTGTTGTACATGGTAATAAATACAACACGGCACAACGAATTACTGGTTTAGCTGAGAGGATAAGCACGGACAAAATTCAACGTAACTTCATTCAATCAACGTAGGTAATGAAGGAAACTTCAATCAAACTAAAACACCGCTGTCAAAATGTCAATGTCAATTCGAAAAGTTCATGGGCGTGACGGCCATTTTGAATTTAAAAAAAAATGTCACGTCATATTCTATTCTAGACCATAAACAATACCAAAATACCATAGACATAAGGCCCAAACAATGTCTTTGAAGATTAACAGCCGTGACTTTGATTGAATATGATTAGGATATTTCACTTTTTTCTCTCTGTGAAATGATGTAAAGGTAAACGGATAAAGCTCATGCAACCAATTAGTGCGTTTTAGTAATCATAATAATAATTTTAAGCGGATATAAAAGATAGCAAAACAGTCTAAGCTAAAGGCAAAACAGGTTTTAGACTCTGACAATTTTTTTTGACATTTAGGTCGTGTTACCTTGGGACCTGTCTACCCCGTAAGGGATAAAGAGGTGATTTATATATGTATGTATATGTAAATAGAGTCAGATTCTAGAAATTGAACACCCATCCCTCAAACAATCATCCCTTTCATCATCGTCATCACTTTTACGAATTTTTTGAATAATGAATGGTGCCAACTCGGTATCAGTAATAATATTATTATTGTCTTTTATTTCATATATATTTTCAACATTGATTATTATGGCCCGTACGTACACTTTTTCCAATCTTCTGCGATTATAGTTGAAAAACATTCTCTAATATTTTCATTTTTGGACTGAGATGTAATGTTCAAGAAGTTTCACGACAGCTCCACAGGGCAGTTTGACATTATAAAATTTTATTGTTCCCATGATGAAGAATTTGGAAAAATGGCACATGCCAAATACGTACACATGGCAAATTAATGTGTTTTATGTACAATAAAGAGTTATACATACATACGATTCACTTGAAAAACTCAAATAGGGAATCGATGATTTTCTATTGATAGGAATAATCCTTAGCTACGGAAAAAAGTTTCAGATTTTTCCGTCGTGCCATATATTTTATAAAAATAAAAACATTTTACTCAGTCACTCGGCGGCCCTTATACGGCATAATCAAATTTAAAAAAAAAAACCTGTTTGAATCTGTGGTACACAATGACATTTGTTACTGACGTTGATAGCACCGCACTCTCGGAAGCTAAAACAAGCAGTAGCGCTGTCTGTAGATTGTTGGTGGTACTAAACCATACATGGGGGATTTCATTAAAATTACCTTTAATTTCTCATATAAAATTCAGTATTGTTGTTGATTCGGAGATTCGGAGTAGAAATATCCCAATAATTCCAAAATCTGAGAAAAAAAAAAATATTATGGTAATTTTTTTTTTTAAATTACCCATTTATGGTTTAGTAACACGAACAATCTACAGAGGGCGCCACTTAGCAGTTGCTTCTTTTAGCTACAAATGCCATCGTGTACCACAGATTCAAGCAGCATTTTTTTTTATTTGATTGATATGTCATTGGCGTACTTGCTTATCTGCCGGATAGAGGCTGCCGAGTGACTGAGTAAAATGTTTTTATTTTTATAAAATATATATGGCTCGACGGAAAAATCTGAAACTTTTTCCGTAGCTAAGGATGGTTATTCCTATCAATAGAAAAATCACCAAGCACTTTTAAAATAATCATCCATTCCCAATTCGACGTTTTCAATCAAACATAGTTGTATGGACAAATTGTTCTGTTACCAGGCAGTAAGGGGTTGAACTTAAAAAGTCAATGTCATTGTAACTTGTGACAGTTGTGACGTTATGACGCTTGTCTTGTCTGTCAGTCAGCTCACAGATTAGAAAGATATAGTCAGCTCAAGCTCAATACAACACGGCGTCTATCTATGTCTACAAAATCCGTTCCACCTGATTAATATTGAATCTGAATTTATTCAATTGAAATTAGTCTCCACTGACATCAATTTACACTATTTTCCCTTCTTTCCCAAGTAAGTAAAGTGCAGTATGCTAATTAGCTTATGATGCATCAGAATCGGTAACAAACTAACAATTTGTTTACTTTCAGCTATGGAAGAAGCCATCGAGTCCCTTTCTGAAAGCTCGATGCAGGCTGGAGTCGACTTGAACTTCCAGCCTAACCCTGAACCTGTGCAGTCTATGGAGACTAACCAGATACCAGAAATACCGCCGATAACGCAGACCGGCGTCACTGGGCCTCAAGGCGGGAAACACGAAGAGTTCTCCGTAGAAAAAGTCTTGGACCGACGCATCAAAAACGGGAAAGTGGAGTACCTGTTGAAATGGAAGGGATACTCTCAGTAAGTTTTTCAAATCTTGTTATAATAAGTCATCTTTTTTTACTGTAACCTGTGGGTAGTTGAGTCTCGCACCATGAAATGAAAATACTTTACTTTGTTTATTTTTAACTATAGCTATTGCCCATGGATTCATCCTCACAGAATTAAAATTGGTTTTCCATCTCAACTTTTTAGGACATTTCCAAAATTAAATTGATTTATGTATTTCAACCAATATATATCTATATCTTCTTTGTGAATCACACTATTGGCGAAAATTGCATGAATATCTGTTTAGTAGTTTTGAGTTTATCACAAACAGACAGAAGCGGAGGAAGACTGGTTTATAATATGTAGTGATGCATTCTCCATTGTTTCTAACATCCCGTGTTTGTCTATTATAATCGAGAATAATCAACTGATAGCTTTCTGGCACATATTTGTTGATTAGACAGTTAACAGATATGCGGGATACCATGACTGTTTCATTTTACAGTAACCAAAAACCCTTGTTTAGACTTTGAATGTGGCCCCACCGCACAACACAACAAACACCATACCAGACTAGGGTTTTTGGTCACAGTAACTTGCTAAAACGATGGTTGATCTTGCAGATGAGTTCCAAAATATATAGATAAAACCTAAGGTAACAAACATAATGGCCATATTTGCAGGTTTTGAGCGTATACATAGAAAAGACAGTCACATTAGTGATGGGTTGCTAGCCTAAAGTACAAGTGCCGGCACGTAAGTCTAGCGATGACTGTTGATGCGCAGTAGTCGAAAATAAGGTATCGCGGGGGTGTGCGGGTGTCGCGGGCGGGCGTACACCACGTTAGACTTACATGCCGCCACCTGTAAGTAAGTAAACTCTTTATTGTGCAAGATAAACATAAGACAAATAAGTACAATTGACAAACACAGCAGCGGACTAATCCCTTTAAGGGATCTCTTCCATCAACCCTATGGGTAAAATTGTACGTTTGCAATTTGATGCTAATAAATAAATAAATAAATAAATAACCTTTGAGTATATGAAATATCTTTTATTATTATTATTATTTATATTATTATTGTTGGTATGGGTTTCCGATCACGGGCCCATGGGGACCCGGTCATTTGAAAGGCATTCATGGGGCCGAGGCCAACATGAAGAGGCCTTTGGTACCATATAATATAAACATGAGATGGGCGCAACTATGGAGGTCTATCCCCTAATACACCATGGAGATGTGCTAGCGGACAGTCCTCCACAGTTGCCAAACTATTGCCTGGTAGGGAACGACATGGAATGGGCTATGGGGTTGGGATGCTGTGGCAGGATTAATGGGCTATGGAATGAGATAAACGATATATTATTATTATTATTAGCCTTTATTCAGATTTATAACCATTCAATTACATTTATATTAATTATTAAAAAAGAAAGATTATTTAATTTTACCTATTACTATTATTAATATTATTTTATTATTATTATTTATTATTATTATTATTATTTTATTGTTATTATTGTTTTTCTTCTCTTTACTCCTCTGTTTGCCTGGCGGCAAAGGCCTCCCCCCAACCTCTTCCACTCTTCTCTGTTTTGTGCTTGTCTCGTCCACGTCCTGCCGGCCATTTTAAGTATTTCATCTTCCCATCTTTTCTTTTTACAGGTGTATTAGGGACAGACAAATGAGTTTAATTATTGTAACATTCCTAAGATTTTCGCCCATTCCCTTCATGGACATTACCATATGCACAGGAAGACTGGTCCATTCTGTCTTATCATTTATTCTTAGCATCTTATATTTAAAATTGTAGCGATGACAACACATGGGAGCCGGAAGACAATCTCGACTGCCCGGAGCTAATATCAGCGTACGAGGAAGCTCGTACCAAGAGGGAACGCGAGGCTGAGGAGGCTGCCACCGCCGCCGCTGCCGCAGCTACGGCCGCCGCTGCCGCCGCTGCCGCTGCAACTGCCGCTGCTGCCGTTCCAGCAGTGCCCGCAGAGACTGTGGAAGAAGGCTATTCTACCAGGAAGAGGGGACGTCGAGGAGGGGAGAAGAAGAAGAAGATTGAAGTGAGTTACTAATTGTCATTTTCCATGAGCTTTTCGGTGAAGGAAAACATCGTGAGGAAACCTGCACACATCTGCGAAGAAATTCAATGGTGTGTGTTAAGTTCCCAATCCGCACTGGGCGCGCGTGGGAACTATAGCCCAAACCCTCCAATACACGGAGGAGGCCTATGCCGTGAGGCACGCCGAATATCGCAACAATTTAATAAATAACAACAACAACAACATATAAAATTGAATTGAAATTGTAGCGAATTCGGAATAAAAAGGCTTATAAATAAATAAATAAATAACTAATTGTCATTTGGTGTGTAAGTTCCCAATCCTCACTGGGCCCGCGTGGGAACTGGGTGCGGATCAGAATATTATTATTATTAGTATTATTTAAAATAATACACTAGCACCGTGGTCGTCAAATTGCGGCCCGCGGCCGTTATTTGTGCGGCCCGCGGCAAAGTTAATTGTTTCAATTGTCAACTATACCTACATTGGATATCAATAGTCCATTATACTTCTTGAAGCGCCTTTACATACTCTGCGGCCCGGCCCTGGAACTCACACTGTCATATGTGGCCCTTGGCCAGTAAAGTGTGACGACCGCTGCACTAGCAGCTGTTTGAGCTGATGCGTGTATATCACTGCACTTGTGTTCTTTGACTTTTTAAATGAATGTCTAGTCTATTTTTAAAACTGTTCACTGAAGGTGCACTTATCACAAGTTCGGGGAGTGCATTCCACAAGTTCACAACACGGTATATTTTGAACCGTTATGTATTTTAACCCATTATACTAAACTATATGTTTTTTTTTGTGTGTAAATAAATGTTTCTCTCTCTCTCTCTCTCTAATATGTACAGTCACCAGCATAAATAAGTGATAATTTTTGTACCTTGTTGCTTTCAGTCATCACATGATTTTGTATGGTTTTTCAAACATGACTTTAAATTGACAAGGTACAAAAGTGATCACTTATTTATGGTGGTGACTGTACCCATGGGAATCTTATAAGTCTAGTGTTAATTTTTTTGTTAATTTTTAAGTTAAAATTAGTGACATCTGAATAAAATGCTATATTATTATTATTATTATTACATAGGAACTATAGCCCAAGCCCTCTCGTTCTGAGAAGCCTGTGCCCAGCAGTGGGACGTATAGGTAAAAAGACATTATTGAAATTTTATTTTTGTATTGCAGGAAATTGAGAAACCCAGAGCTTTGGCGAGAGGCCTACTGCCAGAGAGAATCCTAGCTGGCCAGCTGTTCCATGGTACCCTTTACTTCCTGGTCAAATGGTAAACGTCTTTCTTTAAATGTCAACATACATTTCTATTAGTAATAGTAAAAGCCTCATAGCTCATAACAATATAGCCTTTTTTATTCCGAATTCGCTACAATTTCAGTAAGTACATGTTGTTGTTTGTTGTTTATTAAATTGTCGCGTAATTTGGCGTGTTTCATCAGCTTCATGCACATACACAAATAATGTCTGTATCCCTTACGGTCTGGTTTTTAGTATTTGTTGATATAGCGGCACCAGAAAATCATCATCTGTGAATATTTCAAGCGTCCGGTTGCCGCTATTAATATCGAGCAAAAACCGCAAAAAAACACGTTTGTGTTATGGCAGCCGCCCTTAAATATATATATATTTTTTTAGTAGGTACCTATTTGTCAGAAATACATCACCTGTGAAAATTAAAGGTGCGACCACACCGCCGCTTGAAAAACGGTGACGTTACGGAATCGCAACAAAATTTATGAAGAAACGGTGAGAAAACGTGACGCATAGGACACGTCACTGCGTATACGCGGCGGTTTGGTCGCACCCTAACTGTGTAGCTATCACGGATCATGAGGTACAGCCTGGTGACAGACGGACGGACAGCGAAGTCTTAGTAGTAGGGTTCCGTTTTTACCCTTTGGGTACAGAACCCTAAAAACTATTTAATTACTAGCTTCTGCCCGCGACTTCGTCCGCGTAGAATTTGCAATGTTTTAATATGTTTATCGCTATCCCGCGGGAATTATGCAATTTTCCGGGGTAAAAAGTAGCCTATGTTTTAATCTAGGGCACCAGCTATGTTCGTTCTAAATTTTATCCAAATCCGTCCAGTCGTGAAGAAGGAACAAACATACACACTCGCTCACATCGTCACTCACATCGTCACAAACTTTCGTAGGTATTTATAATATTAGTAGGATTTTATTATTAGATATTTGTTTGTTTGTTTGAAACTATATAATTTCTATATCATTTTTGTACAACATTTACTTTGATCGCGGCAAATGGAACAAAGTAATCTCTGCCTACCACTATGGGAAAGAGGCGTAACTGTATTGTATGTATGTATGTATCACTGGCGTGGCGTCCATAGAACTCGATTCCCACTGGCTTGCCTATTTTAAGGCAGTTGGGCAATTTATTGTGCAGAATTAGAGGAAAAGGCTAGTTAAGTTCCCTTCGGCTTGCCTTCTGATATACTTGACGCCACGCCACTGGTATGTATTTTTCATCACACTTGCTCGTAAAGGGTGTTATAACACGCGTGCTTATAGAGCCGTAGTGGCTGATTTACCTCCCGCGGGAATTTCAAATATTTTACTCCCGAGGGAGTTATATTTGTATGGATTTTCATAATTCCCTCGGGAGGAAAAGTTTAGTTTTAAAATTAAGAGTTCATTGTACGTCATTTCAGACTAAGGAGGTTACAGATCAGCCAGATTTATTTAATATAAAAAAAAAACTACGAACCAATTTTATAAAACTTTCAATTAGACATTACTGATTACGATCCAAGATGGCGGATGACATTTTGAAACTAAAAATATTGATGGCGGGTGTCACTTTCGAGTAATTTGGTGGCTCTAAGTCCAATTTTAGCATAATTTTTTGGATCCAAATGGCGGACGATATTTTCACACTATTGGTACATAAATGTTGATGAGTGTCCTTTGCGGGTAATTTTGTGATTCTGAGTTAGTTTTTTTGATATCTTT
Source organism: Pandemis heparana (assembly GCA_963854515.1). Taxonomy (NCBI): domain Eukaryota; kingdom Metazoa; phylum Arthropoda; class Insecta; order Lepidoptera; family Tortricidae; genus Pandemis; species Pandemis heparana. The sequence goes on along the minus strand of OY978015.1, from coordinate 11,689,427 downwards.
TTTTATTTCCTCGCAAATGTGATGAAAAACATTGTGTGTATCATGGGCAGTAAGGGGATTACAAACTCGAGTAATAGACTCTCGTTAGCAATCCCCTTCTTACCGCCCTCGGTGCACAATGTACTATACTTTGTATAAATATTTTGTTGCATGTTTCCAGGGAAGGCTGCACAGAGTTTGACGTGGTTCCAGGCCACGATCTCGGGGAAGCATACCCCGACTTTGTCATCAAGTACTACGAGTCCTGTGCCCCCTTCAGCGTTAGGCACAAAGTGGGGAAGGTAGCCAGGATAGCTCCCGAGGTAAATTGACTGCAGAATTCAGATTATCCCCTTTATTCGTAAACGGGTGGTAGGGCCTTGTGCAAGGTCCGTCCTGATCGCTACCACCATCTTACTCGCTAATCCTGCCGCTAAGCAGCAGTGCTTGCACTGCTGTGCTCCGGTGTGGAGGGTAAGACAGCCGGGGAAATTACGGGCACAAGAGGCATTTCATCTAAGTCCTCTAGGTTGGCAACGCATCTGCAATCCCTCCGGGTTTGCGGGTGTCTATGGGCAGTAGTGATCGCTTACCATCAGGTGACCCACTTGCTCGTTTGCCTTCCTATTCACTTAAAAAAAAAACGGTCTATATGCTTCTGCTAACTTAGCAATCGTTTGTCCTTATCTGTCACTTTGACATTTATCTTTCACGGATTAGGATAAACGATTGCTAAGTTAGCAGAAGCCTATAGAGCGTTTATGAATAAGAGGGTATAGAGTATAGACCGACCGCTTAACTGAGTCCTCGCCCGCGCGGCACAGGGGCGCGGGGTAGGCGACAAAGGGGGCCGAGAGAGGTGCGGGCGGCAGGCGCACTCCCCGCCCGCACCTCTCTCGGTTCCCTTTGTCGCCCTACCCCGCGCCCCTGTGCCGCGCGGGCGAGGACTCAGTTAAACGGTCGGCCTATAGCTTATACTTATACCTGTTGAAGACAAAAGTAAACCAGAGGACCAATTTCTTTAACTCACATCATTCAAAAACACCGTAAGAGATTGGTGTTAATATAGTCCCAATATATTTATTTATTTTTGTCAAAAATGTCCGTTAAGGTCGTCATTGTTAACTACATATCGGAACAGGAAGTAAATTGTGTTGTAACAGTCCAAAATTTAAAAAAAATACTGTAGCGCTAAAATCTCCAGTAATATATACAAATTCAATTACTGTCTAGTTATTCACTTTTTAAAAATGCCAAACACCATCATAAAATAACAAAACTTAAAACACCAAATTAAAAAAAAAGCTAGTACGACAACGTGTTTATCTGTGTCTGAAATAGCTTTACAGCCAGCCTGGCAAAAAAGAGTAGAAATTTAAAGTGGCAATACTGTAGTGTCGTCCCTTTCTAACCTATAGGTATAAGAAAACACTGTGTATTCTCTTCAAATGCCATTCATAGAAAAAGGCGGAAAAGCAAAACAATTCAATGAACACAAAATATTTACCTTGCTACTCCGCTACTTAAAGTAGCGGAGTAGCAAGGTAAATATTTTGTGTTCATTGAAATGGACCTCCGCAAAGTAACGCCTGATTCAATAAAATAGCAAAACAATTAATAATTTATGTCAATTACATTTTCATTTACAACCAAACCCAAACCGCCAAAACCAAACCACCAAACCAAAACCAAACCCAAACCAAAGAGAGGGCTCAGAATAGAGAAGTCTGGAGAAAGACTGTCGAGGCCCTATGCTCCACGAGGATTTAAAGGAGGAATCATCATCATCACATTTTTATTTATTTTTGTTGTAATTTTCTTTTTTGATTTTTGAGAAAAGCACTATACTTGCGTCGGCCAGAATAGCATTGCTGGCTTCGTATTATTAAACGGAGTCACAAGTTCGTCCGTTCAAACCAATACTCAGCCAGCAATTGCCTACTTCCTGGCCTAGACAGTAATGTACTATTATGTTCCCAGCTACCGCCGACGCCTACGCCGTCGCCGCCTCCCGGGCTCCCACAGACAGACACGCCCATGGAAACCTCGCAACCTGCTCTCGATACTCCATCCCTTGACGCATCCACAGGTATTGGACCATGTTACATTTCATTCCACATACTTACCCATTTTAGGGTTACATACCTGATCCTGAACCTCGACAGCCACGAAACAAACCGTCTACTACTATGTGAATAGGAAGGCAAACGATCAGGTGGGTCACCTGATGGTAAGCGATCACCACTGCCCATAGACACCCGCAAGCCCGGAGGGATTGCAGATGCGTTGCCAACCTAGAGGACTTAGATGAAATGCCTCTTGTGCCCGTAATTTCCCCGGCTGTCTTACTGTCCACACCGGAAGACAGCAGTGCAAGCTGCTTAGCGAGCAAGATGGTGGTAGCGATCCGGACGGACCTTGCACAAGGCCCTACCACCCGCAAATATAGGATTTGTTTCGACTAGAATGTTGGTTATGTACTTATGTATTTGATGACCGTGGCGTGTGCGGCATTTCATTGGCTGGCACGACTAGATAACTATGGCGGACAAGAGGAAATTTGATTTCACCATTAGAAATGGTTTAAATTTTACTTGCTATATTTTACCCAGAGTACATAATTATTATGTTTGGGTAGTCGTGACTGGCCAACTAAAAAAATGTTTTTTTTTTTACAGAACCCGCCTCCTTGAATCCACCTTCTGAACCTATGCCAGATATGCCCGAAGGAGCATCACAAACTATGGAAGTACCAGTAAACTAATGCTTAGTTAGTAATAATCAGAATATTTTATTATAACAAATTATTCGTAGATTTAAGTTATTGTTAGACTAAGGCAAGAACAGACTGGAAAAAATAACTTTTCCACTTTTACATTAAGACCCTGCGCAAGATTTAAAATTGGCAAAAAAGTCATAGATTCCAATTCAATAGCTACAAATAATTTAAGAAAATACGTGGATGCTTTTCAAGTATAAAGGGTAAACTACAATGCTATAGTATCCTTCTCAATAGATTATTTTTCCGAGCCGTTCAATAGGTATTATTTGTATGAAATTCCATAATATCAACATAGAACGGTATAACCTCTCGTCGGTTACCGCCGCGCTTGCGTCTCGCCGTCGCCGCGGGGACGGCGCGCCGCTTGCTTTCAATCTAGCCGCTGCCTCGCCGAAAGCGCGCTGTTAATCAACCGTAGCCGCGCTGACATCTTGGATGTACAGTCACCAGCATAAATAAGTGATCACTTTTGTACCTTGTCACTTTAAAGTCATGTTTGAAAAACCATACGAAATCATGTAACGACTGAAAGCGACAAGGTACAAAAATGATCACTTATTTATGCTGGTGACTGTACTGAGTGGCTTCTGTTACGTCATTGCGAGTCAACGGTTGGTTGAAAGCAATAAGGTGGTATACCCTTTTTGACCTTAGAGTACTTTGACAAAATTATCAAAGCGATAATGTTGTTTTCGTATATTTAAAAACTTACGATTGATCATAAGTTAAAACTATTAAAAATTAAATAATCGCAGATAATCGATTTGTGTACTATTAATTGTAAAAACGCTGATTCAGGATTTTGAAATAATATGCAGTTGCAATTATGTATAATTGTTTTATTACATTATCCCTGTATAACATTAAAAATAATACAATTTGCAGTAGTAGCATTACGGCTTATAAAATAGAATGAACAAAAATAATTTACCTTGCTACTCCGCTACTTACGTGCAAGATAGCCAAAACTGCGAAATATATATGCTTTTATATGCAATCCCTCCCTCTACTGTCACATAAAATATACATAAATCGAACAGAATTAACTATCCTCTACACCTCACAGAACACGACGCGTTTCGATCCCTCTACGGGATCATTCTCAAATGGACCTCCGTAAAGTTCCTTACTCCGCCTGATTCAATAAAACATAAAATAGAAAGCACTAATGAGTATCTATAACTAATGTAATACTTTGGCAAGATGTCATTTATTTATCTACTTGAATTTGTCTAGTGCAGTGACATGAGACTGGAATAACTTTTGATTAGTTATGGTTTATGGTCCTTTTTGGAATAAGTGCAAACTAGTTGCACTGTGATTGGAATGGCTAACATCCTGAATTTATTCCATTTAACTGGCTGAGCCTCTAAAGTCGTCGCAATTTAAAAGGCCTGTTTGACAGTTCACGCCCATGAAGTTCTCTATTTTTTACCGATCGAAATGTTCTGAAGGTAATTGCATTTTTCATTGATGGGTATCGCTCACTCAGCGAAGTGCTGTGCATAACGATTTTTTCATATTGTCCACAGACTATTAATAATCGGTTAAGGAAAAAATAAATCGATCAAGATAATTTTTTTTAAGGCCGACTCGCACTTGGCCGGTTTTATTTATGTTATTTAGATCAATTAATTACTGAATTTCACCAGCTGTGTAGTGATCTTTACTGAAAATTATGACCTTGGAGCTCAAAGCCGTAAACAATGGCAACACTGATTTCAATAGAATGGCTCGTCTTCATCATCTGAAGAAAATGATTGACTGAAGATTCACTTTCTAATCAGAACTTTAATCCAATGCGTCTTTACAATACATATTTAAATCAATCAAATACACATGCAAACTTGAATCGATTTATCGTGAGTATCGAGTACCGAGTCGTACGGTGACATCACTAGTTACGTCGGGAAGACAAATGTCAAAACGGGCCTTTTAAATTGTGACGACTTTAGGTACAGTAAATAATGGAATGGAGATTCGAAATATCTCCAAAGCCTCATTTTTGCCATTACTATTTCATTTGTTTTTAACTTTTTCAACCATTATCTATGTCACGCACCCAAGGCTATAAAGAGAAGCGAAATTCCAGCACGTTTCTGCCCGATTCGAGTGCTTTCAAATCGAGCAGGACACGTGTCTTTCGAAAGTTTTCCTTAGCTATGCTATCTGTAGCCGTGTCTACTACAGTTCTTCAAATCTAAGCACCGTTTGACAGTATCTTGTGATAAAATAGATGAAAAAAACGTCGGATGAAACTTCAAACGGTATGTCTTAGATTTGACGGACTTTAATATTTTATTCATTATCGTTCCTAGGCAAATGAATCTTAAAGTTTGTTAATGTATCGTTCTATGGAGGCGTAGTTCTCGCATTCCGGGATTACTTTGCCTCTTAGCTTCACGCAGGTCTGACCGCAGAGTGGTCCGTCGAACCAAGCTCCCAGCATTTTTTTGCATTGCGCGCAGTTTTCTATGCAAATGTCCAGCAGTTCGAAACCGGAGGCTGAAATAGAAAAAAATAAGGTAAGAAAGCATAGAGAATTGAAATAGAATACGTTTCCTCGCCGACCTATCGTTTTGATATATGTCTAGCGACCTTAGTGCCACCTTAAGGTCGCAAAATTAAATCCTAAAACCGTTAAAGGACATTACCCCGTATATAAGGTATAAAAACCGTGATTTACCTATGTGTGTATGTATGTTAAAGGAAGCCGTGGTAGCCTAGTGGTTTGACCTGTGGCCTCTCAAGCAGATGGTCGTGGGTTCGAATCCCGGCCTCGCACCTCTGACTTTTTCGGAATTTATGTGCGAAATTACATTTTAAATTCACCATGAGCTTTTCGGTGAAGGAAAACATCGCGAGGATACCGGACCAATCCCAATAAGGCTTAGTTACCCTTCTGGGTTGGAAGGTCATATGGCAGTCGCTTCTGTCAAAACTAGTGCCTACGCCAAATCTTGGGATCAGGTTGTCAAAGCGGACCCCAGGCTCACTGAGCCGTGGCAAATTCCGGGAAAAACGCTAGGAAGATGATGATAATACTATATAAAAAGGACGACAGCAGTGGCGTAACTAGATCACCTAGGTGCAAAAAAACTTGGGCGCCTAACTAAACTGTTTAGGTTGTATTTGTATCAAATCAGCAAATTTCAATATAAGGTTTGCTGGTCAGGATTTGGGGGCCTCCTGAGCTTGGTGGTCCCATTGTTTGGCACCGCCTACTAGGCGGCGCCTAGCTCTTCGGTAGCTACATGGATGACAGTGTAGGTAAGTCCTATACGTTTTGATACTGCTTAACCACGGCACGTTTTGATACTGGTAACCAAGTATACGAGGATCACGCAAATCAACCTAGTCCTGTTCGAAATAATGCAAAATATTTATTTTGTTCAAATTAAATTTGACAAGTCTGGGCAAAGACCGGACGAAAAGCCTAAAATCCGGTACCTACTCTTCTTCCTACTCGTGTACATCGATAACGACGCGACTCGCTTGTCGGACGCTTAGGTTTCTCGGTCCCAAAAAACAATTTTTGATCTTGAACTTCACTTACCTACGAGAATATTCACCGCCTAAGTGCTTTTTATCGATTCGAAGCATATTTTGCTAAATTATTTGCGTGTCACAAAACCCATTCTTTCGCCTACGGCGCGAACCCTCTCACAGCTTTCTTTTGTCCGAAATATTAACAAAATCACTTCGTTCCACCGGAAAGGACACTTCAGTTAGGTATGCCTCTTGAAAGGTTCATGCAATACCTACTGGTCTACAACGAAACTTTCGAACTCGCTAAGCTCTTTGCGCAGACGGGTTTCACTCAACCATTACACATTATTTCCCAAAGAAAAGTTCGCAATCCAGCCACAATAAGATGAATTATTAAAATATTTATCAGAAGAGAAAATCGTTGATGGTCATGGCTTATTGAAATTAAGAATTCGGGAAAAAATACGCAGACAAAGGAGATGAAAGGCGAGAATGGATTATTACTTTTAGAATTTTCTTACGATGTTACTTAATTATTGTTTGGTCCGGGCTCAGGGGACAACGAGCACGTGTCAGGGCCTTCCTTTGCCAGATTACGTTGAGCTCTGGTGTTTGTGACACGACCTGCATTTGCGAGGTCAAGTGTAAGCGGCTAAGGTGAGATTGCGTAACAAAACATACGGCGAAAGTAAACCGTTCAAATCCGCGGATTGGGGTCATTGCCTCGGTTCGCACGAGACTCTTCTATGAATGCTTTCCATTTGTTTACATGACATCCTTTAACGGATCTTTGTGAAATATGCAAGTTGTTCCTTGAATATTGACCATGAAATCACTAGATACACTGTTTCTGGGTGGATTTTTGACGTTGTAATTTGTGTGCAATACGTTTAGCATGGCACACAAATTACAACGTCAAAAATCCACCCTTCTAGAACAGACGGTAAAACCTACTGTTAGTCCGTTCACAAGTTCTTGTAACCTATAAAATATTCTGCGGCATTTTTCTATTCTAAAAATCTGTATGTTATTGCTACAAAACCACAGCTCCAACTTAATTGACAAGATTAAAATTACAGTTTAGTTTTCTTCTACACTGCTCGTATTTCAAATTGAGCTTAATTTTATACCACATTCGAAGTGAGTACTTTTGAGTGATCTACTTTAAAAAATCCAAAACTAACTAAGAAATGTTTATAGTCTAATATATGAGGCAACAGGTACCTAGAGAAAATTAAAGAGCTGACTAAAATATTCTGTCTTCCACCCCATAAAGCAGAATGTGAAGTAAAAACCCTACTCGCTACTACTTTACTGGCAGAATACCCCAATAAGTTTTCTTCTAGCATTTTATGTGTCTGTTACACTCTCATAGATTGGATTAGGTATTTGGTAATATTTCGTCTGCGTTCTATGACAGCTTAAAACGAGGGGAAACGATAAGCCCGCTTTGAAAATAGGGTTGCAGAAATTATTAGTATTTTCTTCTGCAGGTAATTACGTTATTTTCTTCTGTTATGTTTATAGCTACAAGAATAAACTATTGGACGAAATAAATGTGTAGTTACAGTTCGGTACACCATAGAAATACTATGTTGTGTCGAACTTTTTGCACACTATATGACGCTGACTGTACCTACCTGTGATTCATGCCGTTTAAAAATAAAAATGTCAGACACAGACACACACGTGGCCGCCTTAGGAATTCATCCACGTCCCTAAAATTCTTGGTAATATATTCTGATTAGGCAGACCGTATTTTAAAATCGACCTTCGCGATTTTCTACAGTCATAAAATACATAACCATAACCATTTCAAAAATATTGAGAGATAAAATTCAAAAATTATTAAATTCAAAATTATTTATTATTAACAAATATTATTACAAATGGTGACGAATCCTCCTGTTAAGTTCGCACTTGTAGTAGGAGGAATTCGCTCTCTCATACAAGGCTGTGAAATGCTAAAAATAAACTCCCAACTATAAGTATAATAACACTAACTCAATATGGCTAGTTACTTAAACCCAATACATCATAAACGAGAGAGAGATGATAATCATTTGGACCGCGGAGGTTGATTTCGCGACTGTGCAACATGGATGACTCACATCTGGAGTGCGTAACCCGGGAATTGGCGGTGTGGATCCTACTATAAGTGCCGGCACGTAAGTCTAGCGATGACCTTTTATAGAAGTATAAAATACGGCATCCGTGGGTGCGCAGTTCCCCCCCACGTGACTCGACATCGCTAGACTTACGTGCCAGCACGTATATAACACATTATTTTCGTTATCAACCTATTTCAAAGTTTACGCGCTTAGCCGTCCGCAGATTGAGGTCTTGAATGAGTTGGGAGCTGCTTGATAGTCCAAGCCACGGCAAAGGACCGGTCAAGGCCAGGCGTATATGTTTTTGTGTCAACTAGAGACACAGTTTGGTTGCGGGTTGCGGATACGCGATGCCAGTGGCACAGACAATTTTTTCTGCAGTTGAAGTGTGAACACTGCAAAGGTTTTTGGGACGTTTCTTGTGCCAAAAACTTACATTACATGGTCTAATTAAATAGGACGCATGTCCAAAACAGATTTAGTTTTTTTTTACATTTTGGAACAGATTAGATTAGACATCAATCTATCTTAGTGCCGTCTTAATTCAAAAAGACGCATATCTGTTTCATAGTTTTGAGAAAATTATGATAGGTCTAATTTGTCCAAAAAGGTAAAAAAACTAAGTCTGTTTTTTTGGACTTGCGTCCTTTTGAATTAGAGTCATACACATTTTTTGATTCGCATCTCTCCTGTGGACATGGCAAAAGTTAAGGGTCTACAGTCAATATTTTTAAGTCAAGTCTACATAGGCGTGTGACCTGGCCAACTTTCGGTCCATTTAAATAAACCTTAAGTTTGCCGACTCGGAGTCGCTAATTTTATGCCCACAGGAAAGACAACTTTTGTTTCTTACGGTGTGTATGACCCATTAAGATGGCAGGCTCGGTATAAAATATGCAATTGCTGTATTAGATAATTATTGTCCAGTTTTACCCATAATACCCGTGCCTCGCATTTTATTAGAAGAGTGGCATGAGAAGTGGCGAGGAGATTAGATAGAGATGTAGCACAGCTGCTACTGAGGCTTTAGGTACCATGACGTCCTAGTTCCGACTCGGTTCTAGTTTTAGCTGTCACTTTTAGTATGAATCTGACAGCGAGCGGACCTAAACCTACCTACCACCTACTTTTATCAAATAAATGATTGATTGATTGATTGATAAACTAAATCGCATTAAGAAGTCATGGTAAGGCCCATCATGCTCAAAGGTCACTTTCTATCTCTGTCTTTCGTTATGACTGAAAAAAGAGGCGGGGGAGAGTTGAGTGAAAAAAACAGAGGGTAGTACGGTACAGTGTGGTGTGGCTTAGGGGCATAAAAAATACGCAATCCTACATAAACATAGGTGTGTGTGGAAAAACACGATTTGTATGAAATCACTCAAGCAAATTGCACCTCTGCAATACCGGTTGTATGAAACTTCATGATTCATCTAGCGTCTATTGGCACAATCAATAAGTAAATGATTGTTTAACTGTTAGTAGCAAAACGATTCGTATGAAACATGACAAACAAAATATGTGACACGGAGTCATGCACGTGACTTTTGTAGACAGACAGAAGAAAAAAGTTTAATGGTATCCATTGTACGTTGATGATAGAATCCAGGTTTCATGTTTCTATAATATTGAGCACCGGAGTACCTTTGATTTACTGAGTGACTTTAAAAAGTAGTTATAATGACGAAAATCACCAATTTTTATTTGCATTTACTGCTTCCAATCAATGTCTTCATCGATCGCCTTTGCGTCTACAGGCCAAACATTCACCGCATATGGACAATATTGATTTTATAACAATTTAAAAATTATCAAGTAGCCCCACCCAAAACTATCAAAGTCACCCAGGTTAACGGACTGAAATTTGCAATTAGTATTATAAAGAACAGTATAAATAAGAAAAAAATAAAGTCTCGCTGTATCATAAATTATAATTGCCTGTTTGAAGAGCGAGCTTATGGCGCGAAAGCTCTCGAAATCTATTTGTCACTTTACAGGGTAATACTTAAATCGTGAACATTAATTGTTGTTTCATGCTCAGTTAGTGCTGGACAATATAACATTGAATTGACCCATTTGTTGAAATTGGTCGGATCAAATTTGCGGTTAACATATAGACTTCGTGATTTAATTTAACCAGTGTATGGATACTGCAAATTTTCTCAGACTATTATCAACAAAATATATGTCAATGCATTACAAAATTACAACTATTTTGTTCACGATTTAAGTTTCACCCGTAGGTATAGTATTATAGTGATAAGAGATGTTTAAGACACTAATGGTTGCTGCGACCAGGCCCCGACGGATTTTCTCGCAATCGTTATAAAATAATAGGTGGAGAAATATGTACCTACGTATACAATTATATATCTGATATTGTGATGTCTCTATATAAATATGTATGAGGAACAAAATAGGTCATAGAAAAGAAGGACCAAGGAAGTCGCTTACTTAGATGTTTATAATATGGAGAACTGCGTGAAATGAAATCTATATGTTTATTAAAATCATGGATCATTTTTTTTTCGATATTACCTTCTAATTTTCAGTCTGGAGGTTTTACCTAATAATAATAAAAATGATTCATCATTTTTTCGATTAAGAATGACTTTTTTAATCGATGTGTGCTTTTTGGGCATTGATAAACGCGCCGTTATAAATTCGATAGAAAGAAAAAATCCCATTCATTTCATTAGTCATAATATTATGCACGACTTGGGATTCCTAATTAAATTTTAGTGCCGGATTTTGCATATATTAATTAATCCGGCCAGAATTACTCATACTTATACTACACACAACCAAAAAATGATTATATATTGAACCAAAAGTAAAACAATCGCAACCTAAAGTTCGTAAGTAGTATAGACATAGTGCCTACCTTACATCGTAGTAAAAATGCAAGTACCTAGCAGTGGCGTGGCGTCAAGTATATCAGAAGGCAAGCCGAAGGGAACTTAACTAGCCTTTTCCTCTAATTCTGCACAATAAATTGCCCAACTGCCTTAAAATAGGCAAGCCGGTGGGAATCGAGTTCTATGGACGCCACGCCACTGGTACCTAGATTATTATTTACTTAGTCATTTATGTTATAAGCTGATTTTCAGACAATGTGGACTTATTTTTATATGTACCTACTAAATAATCAAAGTGCAATTATATTCAAGCGGCATTTTCCCACGTGGTTAGGTATGAGTCACCTAAAAGCTGTAATTATGTAATTTAAGTAATTTCAAATTCTGAGTAAAACGGAAAATGTTAGAAGATTATTTTTCCTTAATATCTACTTTAGGACAGGTTTTACAAACAATATATATACCACGATTACCTTTATTGAGCTCCCGATATTTCGATACAGTTGCATGTATCATGATCACGGGTAGGTAATCGCGGTTCACATCCCGTTTATAATATTTCGAATGAACTTAACCGTGAATCATTAAAAACTCTTAATATATATACCAACTTCTTATATTATTATATGTATGTAATTCAAACTTGCCACGTGTAGTTAATAATAAGAGTATCGTCATCACCACGTGCTTTTATCTTTTAGATTACGTTTACAGAAATACCTCAAATTTTGAAATTCTATAAATAAATTTACATAAATGCGGATTATCCAGTAGACCACTGTAATGACTAATGTAGGTATCATCGCATGTTTACGGAAAATATAGGAAAACCGCGAAATGTAGCGTCAATGGTTTTAAAATTTGAACTATTTTCCCCTTTTCAGTGTTACATGTACCTACCAGTGAAAGCGTCCAAATATATCGGAAAAAGGCTTTAAATGTCAAGGGCATAGGAGCATACGTTCGAATATGTTTGTTTGGACCCTGATCCGTGCTATATCTGACGTTATCTGTATGATGTGATGTTAGTACTAAAATAAAAATTAAAATTTCGTATAGAATATCTATCATACTTGACGCTAGAAGCACGTAACCGTAGTTACATAATCTTAAGGCACCATTGGGAAATTATCACGTAGAAAAAGAAATTCAAAAAAAGTCAAGAAGCGTAAGCGTACCTAACGAGTAGTGTCTTTGTGCATATTTCGCAACTCGCTAGGTACTTGCATAGTTTGAGTTGTGGCAACTGATATTTCCATACAATTATAATCAAATGCTCCAAATTGTGGCTAGATGGTAACTAAAAAAATTTTGCGTTAGGTTTTTTTTTTGCTCTTACACAATTTATGTTAATCATAAGAAAAAGTTAAAAATAAATGAATTGTAAAACTCAAGCTACGAGCGACTCTCAACATCTTAGTAATTTACAGTTATAATTCTTTGACTTTTAAATGCCAACGACGATAAAAGTCGTCAAGAGCGGTCCAAACCACAACATCCAATATAGCAACTGCAAAATGTGCTTAAAGTTTTGTCAACAAAATGATGTGTAATATTACTTTAGTATACGCCCTTGATTGTATAGTGAAGGTACTTATTGTTAGGTACTGGTCCAGCTGATGTAAGACAGTCTACTTACCAATAGCGGGGTTGCAGCTCGTGAATCCTAGGTTGACCAGGACAATAGCGAAGAGCAGGAAGGCAACTTTTCCGGACATAGTTACGTGGTCTGTGGAATTAATAATTTTATAATTTTATAATTTGTCTTAAATTTCTTAATATATTTCAGCAGGCAGTTCGTCTGGTAACTTTCGGCTAAACACACCTTATGTTTTTAATTTTTTTGTTTGTTGACAGATTTCCATACTTGGTCCAGTATTCAAGGGATGACAATATTGAATCAAAAATAATGTAACTACGAAAAATTGCGACAAGGGTGGTCAAACTAACAAACACCTATTGAAATGACAATAATTGTAAACACTGCATTATAATGAAGTTGAAACAATGAATATGACGACAAAGTACCTAATAGTAACACATTGGAATTTAGTAGTCGGCGCCGGTCCTAACCGTTTTGATCAGGATAAAGCGAGATTGTCTTTCGACGGCCATTGGTCGACTGTCGCCGCCGTCAGATGTTTTTCGCGCTCTTTGCTACTCGATTTTGGCGCCTCTTATTACTACTACTGTCTAGCGCCTAGAGTCGGAACTCTACTCTATCAAATCAACCCTAGGGTCATTCAGTGATATTGAGGTGGTACTTTCTACAGAACTGTTACGAAGCAGATAAACCACCAATACACTACATCTGTGGGTATTACAATATAGATTGAACATCATCATCATCATCTCCAGCTTATATACGTCCCACTGCTAGGTGCAGCCTCCTCTCATCATGATGAAAGTGCTTAGACTAAAGTTCCCACGCAGGGCCAGTGTAGATTGGGATATTTCTTTTATAACCTTTGTTTCACTAATCTCGGAAACTTAACGAAATTTCATGAAGTTTTCACTACCTAGTAGATTAGATTAGCATAGAGCTAATGTGCTAATGGCTTTGTTTCATCAAAATATATTGGCATTAAAAGTTTAAGCCTCATTTTATGTCTATAGTAGATTTTGTAGATGATGAAACAATTTTTTTGCCTGTCAACAAATTAAACATACCTACCTACCTAATATTAGGTATGACGTAAATCTGTACGTCAGATATAATGTTGTTATTAAATTGCAAAACATCTTGTTCACACAACAAGACCAGTTTCTTTGTTTTGTATCTTTGTCAGAAACCAAAGCATAATAAAGAAATAGTCAAGTCAACATATTTTAATTGAAGCATAACTCATATACCGCAAAGGTAAAGGTCTGAATATTTACAATACATTCATTAATTAATGACATATTTTAATGTAACTGGCTTTATGGTAGGTCTGTTCTGTTCAGAACTGACAAACAAAAGCTTCTAGTCAAGAGCAACTTAAACGGGTCGAATTCTTTAGAAAGTTTTGTACATTCGCACCCGTTTTTGTCGCTATCAAGTGTAAAAGGAAAATAAGCCTTTGGTTTCTCCCGGCCATCGGCATTAACTAAATGTTATAAATAACAAACTCGATTTCTTACTTTTTATTTTAAGTGACCCTTTTTGTGACCCACAACCTATGTTTTTTTTTATATTATTAATATTATTGTATTCCAATTTCAGTAATGTGTAGACATCTCTAGAACTGCTGAACTAATACTATATCGATTATGTCACTTCTAAAAAGCTACAGTATTTCAGATTAATATAGACTTTATCGGGAAAGTGCAAAGTTCTTGCAAGATATTAACAAAGTTACAGGCAACAGGCTAGTCTTACTGGGCGTAATGCATACCGGTACTATTTAAATTAACTAGTTCAGTTTCATTAAGCGCTTAGAAAACTTACATGTTCGCGACATTATCGACACATCAGAAACACAAGTCACACTGCTCCATTTAGTGACATCACAATAAAAATGCACTTACTTCGATGCGTATGAGTTTAGAATTTATCGACTTCATTTACACGGACGCGACACAACCTCCGACGCTAAGCTTATCACTGTTAAGACTACGGGCCAAATCGAGGCACCAGCATACAACCTACCTAGTGATTGACTTGGTCTCAAACTGGTTGCTTTATAAGTAAATAAGTGCTTGGTGTCACAGGTGGGGAGCATTTTGAAGTTACCTGCGCATGGATGTCGCATGGACCCGAAATATCTCAGGAAATGCGAGTAATTACAGGCGAAAGCAGAAAACTTTTCTAAGTAGGAAGTAGTTATTTTGTGGGTGAGGAGACATGTGGATAAGATTTTTTTGGCGTCATTTTTTTTGTAACCGGAGCGGCATGTTGTATTCGAGTGGAGTAGTCCTACTTTCTTAATGTATCTCGGAAAACTTCGTGTGTCGTAAGTCGTCGGATTTCCATCAGATGCTCTTTAGACTTGGTGCAGATTAGAACGGACGCTCTCAGCGAATCCTACTAATATTATAAATGCGAAAGTGAATGGAATGTGGATGAAGTGGGAAGAGGACGAAGTGGGAATGTAGACGAAATGTGAATATGGACGAAATGGGAACGTGGACGAAGTGAACCTAAACGTTTGTGACGATGTGACGATGTGATGATGTGACAATGTGAGGATGTGAGTGAGTGAGTGTGTATGTTTGTTCCTTCTTCACGCTAAAACGACTGGACAGATTTGGATAAAATTTGGTACGAAGATAGCTGGTACCCTAGATTAAAACATATATAGGCTACTTTTTATACCGGAAAATCGTATAGTTCCCGCGAGATAGCGATAAACATATCATTGCTAATTCTACGCGGACGAAGTCGCGGGCAGAAGCTATTGCAATTAATATAGAGTTGATACTAACCTTTTTCTAGTAACTATTATGTAATTTATAAATGAATGTTATTTACATAGGAAAGCAGTTCTACGGCTCTATATAGTTCACGCGAGCATCAAAACAAAAGAACAATAAAATACTAAGCGCAAAATT
Source organism: Pandemis heparana (assembly GCA_963854515.1). Lineage (NCBI taxonomy): Eukaryota > Metazoa > Arthropoda > Insecta > Lepidoptera > Tortricidae > Pandemis > Pandemis heparana. The sequence goes on along the minus strand of OY978015.1, from coordinate 11,673,675 downwards.
CAAGTTTCGGAAGCTTTTAAAAGGCCGGATAATTTAGGCAGTTTAGAATATTCGAATAGTTTTAAAAAGATGAAGTTTAAACGAAGTGCACTACCGAGTAAAATTTTGAATTAATCTTCACGTTTTATAACACGACACGGCCTTTTGACATCGTATTTCAAAAGTTTACGCCGGACTTATTTTTCAAGGCAAATAAAGTTGTTATAATAAATAAAATAAAATTTGTACTTTTATGATGCAAAATTTACTCCACAAGTGCACTACAGAGGCCAGTTGACGAAATTCTTGCAGTTTATTGAAAAATAGAACATAATTTCAAAAATGGGTAAAATCATCAATATTCCAGTACTTTTTTATGAAATATGTTTATTACATAAATCAATAGTAATTTCATAACTTAGCCTCCTGCGGCCTAAAGTCAAATTTTGATTGTTGTATTTCAAATCTAGTGTCATTCATGTAAACTTATTTTTTTCTTTGACATTTGTCCTTTATTTAGGACATTGGGCGGCATTAGAATATTTTTGTCTTAACAAATGGATTTGATTATTTTATATAAAAAAATGAAATAGAGTAAGTACCTCAAAGCACACAAACGACGTTTGAGTCAGTGCTCGCTAGAGCCACACGGCGGCCACGACGTACAAAATCCGCGTTCTGGAATGAACACAGGCACGGCGTCGTCTGTACACGCGTCAATGTGTGCGTAAGATACACAGGGTTGAGTCTATCGCAAAAACCTAGTACTATAAGTACTACCAATGACATAAATATAGGTACTTATATGAAGATATGGCTTAGATGTGTGCAAATAAATATACTTAATCGTTATCTATTTATTTAAACTTACCTAAAATGTGTCTGTTTGTGTATTTGAGCATTATTATTTTCAATTACAATAGATGTACGACAACAAACTTAAGCGAATGATTCTGTAGTTATTTCATGTATTAATCGCGATAATTTCAGAAAGCATTGATTTACTAATGTTTTATAAAATGAAGTAGGTAGAGTAGGTTTCCGAACTTAGTGCCGCGCGGCCGACATACATCGCGTTGCGCACCCTACTTGTTGCCAGCAGATTTCCGGCAGCCTGCGCTTGAGGGGTGGGGTAACTCGAATCGGTGCAGGGTGGAGCGTGGCCATTCTGTACGTTAGTACTATTATATATTCTGTGCTAGAGCTTCCCAACGAGAGCACGTATCGCTTTTCCTTCTAGTATGTTTCAACGCTCGCCGATATTTAAAAAGTTAGGCGTGCCTAATTTTGTGTCATTGGCGTTCAAATCCTACTACTATTATAAAGGCGAAAGTTTGTAAGTATGGATGTATGGATGTATGGATGTTTGTTACTCTTTCACGCCAGTACGGCTTAACGGATCTGGATAAAATTTGGAACAGACATAGTTTATGATTTGGAATAACACATAAGCTACTTTTTATCCCGGAAAATTGCGTAGTTCCCGCGGGATAGCGATAAACGAATTCTTTGCAGACGAAGTCGCGGGCAACAGCTAGTGACTCATAATGCTGAAGGATCTACGGAACCTTACACAGTAAAATTGCAAACTGAATATGAGAAAATCCCGTGACTGAGCAGATACTACGAAATAACAATTGGATTGACGTGAGATAGGAAGCAAAAAGTGTATCACATAATTATGATTGCAAGAATCATGATATGATGAATAATGTAGATACCGCTAGCTGCAAGAAAATAACAAAAACATATCAGTTCTTACCGTTCCGACATAGAGTCGTATTTCGATTTTCGACTGTAGTTAGCTGAATTGCTAATACTAAGTAATTCTAATTTTAAAAATTCCCAGCGCTAAGTGCCTGTTAGTAACAGGTCAGAAAAAAACTAGTGAATTTCGTGCACTAAGTTTCTTCAGAGCTGATAGTCAGTAAAGATAAAAATCTTCTATAATTTACGCTCTAAACAGAACATTGTCTACAATTGTATTATATTTACTTATGATTGTATTAGTTTCACGCCAGTGGTTGACGCAGGCAAAGTGATTTTGAGAGCTAAGCCCTTATTATCTAAAATACTCGTAATCACAATCGCATTCTATATTTCTTTCTGTCAAAAGGTAAAGGATGAAGATGGAAAGAGACTGCGAATGTGATCGCAAGCGCCCGCGCGTTACACAATAAGGTCTGTTCTGACTGCCAGCTAGCGACCGGCTGATGTTATATCTTGACTATAAATGATCGAAAGCGTCTGTAGATTTATTTATTTACTTAAAGACACTTTTCTCAATGAGAAATCTAAAATTTACTCGCGGTGATTCAGTGCCAAAACAAATATATTTAATCATAATGTCTGTTTCTCTCCTTTAAGGTTTTTAACCATAAACTTTTCTCCAACCACTAATGCAAGGGATACAAATTATTCCATAGGCAAGTACTTGATTTGCAGGAATATCTAGCAGTAATACCATTAAAGCACCAACGTCATGCCAGTATTTTTGTTGCATTTTTTTATCATAATTAAATACTTGTCCACACTATACTTTCGCCTCTGCACAGACTGGCTTGCCTTCGTAGCCTGAGGCGCGTGGACATATCCATTCGGATGATACTCCGAGGGGCTATTCCATAACATTTTACGTCGAAATAATCCACACTGCAAATTCAACAAGTTAATTTCACGAAAATTGACAGAGACGAATATTAAGGTACACATTTCAATATTGGGCGACGCAATTTTGATTTGGAATATCCTTAGCTTAATCAATGACATTGTAAAGCCGTTTTAAGTCGCGGGGCAACAGAAATTAATGTAAGTCGGCATGGAATATCTTTTGTTTATCATGAGAATGGCCCTCCATTTCGAACAGAAGTAATTTAAACTTCCGCGTTGACAGACAAAAAGTTAAATGTTAATAACCTGCATTACAGTGCGTCACAATCAGATTTTGAAGTCGAGGTTCCACTTTCATTGCGCCGTGCTCGCTCAAATGTACAACGTGGTGTAACGTAAACAGTAATGTACAGTGTGCTAGATTGAAATAAAACTTGCGTCATTTAGGAAGTGGATCTACTTATCATTTGATCGCCGAAGTTACCAGATTGTAACTATGAACACTTCCTAAATTTAAAATTATCAATACGAAACTATGCCGGAATAAGTGCTGGCTTATGATTGATTTTGATATTACCATCCTGGTGCGTTTCCTTGTGTATGCTTATAGATAAAAACAATTTTTTGCTCATTATGAACAGGTAGGTGTTTGCTTTTTGTCGAGTTTATTTATAAGCACGTGACTAACGTGTACCTACAAACACATAACCTACAGTAAGCTACCAAGTTTAAAGAGGAGTTCGGATTTTGACTTGCTAGTTCTTCCACCCCTAAACAATTTAGGGGTAGGTAATAATTATTGCTCAATTTCTTTTGAAACCCTAAACTTTCAACTTTGGCTGCACGTTACTTTAGTTTGTATTGATTTAATATAGAATTACATTAAGCATTTGATGAAATGCTAAATTGGATTTTATATGGAATTTGAGATTTACAAGTATAAAGTATAAAGGGCATTGGATAAGTTTGTATGAAGTATATAGTGTTTTTTTTCAGGGGCCACGGATGATTTTTACATCGTTATTTGGAGGACCTGTATATACGACATAGATATAGGTAATTTATAGCGTTGAATAGGTAATATCAGAGCCGAGATATTCAACATTTAAGTTTTAAATAAATATGCCTGGTAAGCAATGTATGTTGTATTTTTCCCTATTTTATATCTACGTGTATTGAATGTGTGTAAATAAATAATTATCTTTCTTTCTTTCTTTCTTTTTTCTTTGAACGTGTGGAGACATTTATTCACTACTAAGGCTAGGTACTTGTTAATTTATTGTTGTGTCCAAGAAAACTTAATTATGTTTATGTCTGACACCAATAACCATAGTTTACTACTTACTTAGTATTGATAAAAATAAGGTGAATAATAATTATCCAATTATTATTTATACATATATTACACATATATTACACATATATACATATATTTATTGTTATCTCACCACCCCTTTCTTCCCGTGCTGATAGTTATAATCTTATGCTATGAATCGACTCCGGGATTCGAGATCATGACAGTTCTGGGCGATGGGCTAGCCACCTGTCACTGCAACATCACATTTTGTCCATCTCTGCCTACTCTTTTTGGCCCTTTTGGGCTATAATACAGGAGTCAGAAAATGTATCTATCTGGATTTTATACTTTTCTATTTGACCTAAGAAACTCTATATTAAAATTATTTCGACTCCGATGCACTTTGGAGCATTACATGCTATTACAAACTATGTTTATTTTGAATAGATCTATCATAATTTACAACTTTAGTCAGTCGCCGGTCACCTAAAAAATTACAACACTTTTACCCAAACCCTTTACGGAAATAAATTAATTTTGAAGCAGGTAATATAATCATCCTGATACAGGCTATTGAACTCAGCATTGAACCATCAGCGCGGTATAATAATTTAATAATCAAAACGTCCTCCTTAATGTTAATTAGGAGAAATTAAAATATAATTGGCATGAAAAATGTTATAATTAGTGCGATTACATTTTGCTCTTCTTAATAATATAATATTAAGACCGAGCAATGGCGGTACATATCCATACACCTGCAATGGCGACAGGCTAGAAGGGGTCTCAGAGGCCCAGAGGATTAAATAACCTCTAAATGAACTGATGATGGAAAGCAACGGGAAACTACCATAAATTAATATTCCCTAGTTTGTGAATTTAGAAAACATAGCCACGGCCCCGAGTTCGATTATTCATAAAAATACGACAAAAAATTTAAATGTGTGTAGCTAATAATTAATAGCGTATCTTTCGAACGAAAGCAAAATAAGATTCTGAAGATTTTAAGACAAAACCCTTTCCTAAAATATACAGGTATTTGACCCCCGACGATATATTTGTCTAATGAACTCTGAAACACGATCGTTTACACAATTTTATTTCTTTCCGCCAAGCGTAGCTTAGAAAGCGATGAAGAATGTAATTGTGAACGCCCGCGCGTTAATATAGCCTCCCATTTAAAGTTGATTGCGTCAAGAAACTGCTCACGATTTTACTAATAGGGCAGAAGCTAAACAATATCAAATTATACCTAACCTTGTGTTATTATTAAGGGATAACTATTAATAGAACCATTAGAGGGTAGCAAAATTGGATCGATAAAGTTCTACTGTAAAATTTAGGAAATGTCACATTGACTCGTAGGAATGTGGCTGATGTTGATATCACATTGACATAAATATGTCAAAGTGAAAATAATATTTTTCCATAAAATATCTAATTAATTCTTTCATTCTCATTCAGTATAGTTGTTCATTTTTTTTTTTTTTTTAAGTCTTACGATGTTATTTTATTTCAACCAATAAATATTTACAAAAAACAAATTAAACTAAGATTTGCTATTTATGAAAGACGATATAGATAGTTCAGTAATAAATAAGGGAGCTTTCCCTTATTCAATAAAAAAACCCACCCAAAGCGTACTATAATCAATAAACCAATACAATTTACAGGCTAGCCAACTTCATCTTTTGAAGGCTGTCAAAACAAACTTTGTTCCTCAACACGAGCCATAGAAACCATAGAAATGCAACTTAACTTACTTATCGGATTTCCAGATGCGGAGTCAGCCGACGGTTGAATGTGAAGAAGGAGCAATATTCACAGGTTTTATACTATTTTCTTCCCATTTTCCAAACTAACCGTGACTAAGGACACAACGGGAGGCATAGTGTACAAAGTTACTGTCGCTGAAGAAACAACAGGCATCGTATTTTTCCAATTTCATCACGCTGTGATTGTAGTTCCGCAGTTGGACGCACGGTTTGTTAAATCGCAATTTGATTTGGCTGGGAGGAAATTAGATGTGAGTGCATCTACAAGATGACAGCTTTTATTGTGTTTTTTAACCAACTTCGTGATATGAGCAGGTTCTATGTTTCACCAAGTTTTTTTACCTATATCTATTGAACAAAAATAAAATAAAAATCTTTGCCCTGTGTTGGAGTTTAGGTAAAGATTTTTTGTTAATTTGAATGGACCTCCGCAAAGTAACGCCTGATTCAATAAAATGATTTTCTGTTGTCTAAATTACTTTGCTAGACATTTACGATGTTATTACAAAAAAGTAAAACAGACGTTAGATGCTTTGGGCTTAAAACCACTAAATTTCACAATACCTTATTCACTAATACCCCTAATTTTCAAATTATGATGGGCTCATAATACCTAAAAATACCTAAACTGACAAATTGTCTCTTGTAATAATTTGACAGTTTAGGTATTTTTAGGTATTATGAGCCCATCGTAATTTGAAAATTAGGGGCAAAGCCGTTGAACGCGTATCTAACAATTAATCCATTGACTTAAGGTTGATTTTTTGTAATAACACCGTTATTTTTTATTGAAATGAAATAAAATGAATTTGTTTTTGGTAACAGGCATTACAAGTCAAATAATTATTCATTCTATTCTGCGAGTGGCAGAACAAAAAACTCATTGCAATCATAAAAAACGCTATCAAGAAGCCAATTTTTTTTTTGATTTCTTTAGCGGCCTATAGTTTAAAACTGGGTTAAGCCGGGTGCACATCTGCGAGCTTAACCGTAAATGCTACACGATACAGTAACAAAAACTTCTAATGTGGACGTGGCGTTCTTAGGGCCTGTCTCACCAGTCACCACTCCTTAACTGTCAGTCATCTATGATGACGTCTCTGTCTGTTTCGTAGTAATAAATAGAGACGGAATCATAGATAACTGACAGTTAAGGAGTGGTGAGACAGGCCCTTAGCGTGGGTTTTTGGTCACTGTAACGTGCAAAGTTATAGTTAGAGCACACAGGTGTGAACCCGGCTTTAGCCTTTTCGCCGCCACGTTATACAAGAGACGTCAACCATACGCCTGACTTTTTTATTGCGATGCTTTAAATAGAACCTAAAACCAATTGAACAAAGGTTGCTTGTGCATTGAAGAGACGTATATACATATAGGTCGTTGGCGTTGAACCTCCGGTGCCGATGTGTGTCGTCGGCGTCGAAAAGGTTAAAGTTCATGTTTTTTTTTATATATAAGAGGGGCAAACGAGTAGACGGGTCACCTGATGGAAAGTGATCACCATCGCCCATGGACACCTGCAAGACGTTTCCATACATTTCATCTTATTCATCTATTATTCATTGTTATTATTTATTGTTTGTTATTTATTGTTATTTTATTCATCTCTTTCATGTGTTTTATGTACAATAAAGAGTTTTACATACATACATACATAGATACATTTTGACAATACTTTAAGTATGCCTGGGTTATTAATTGAATGGCAGATAGTTAGCACCATACCGTGTTAGCCTAGCTAAGAATGACGAATCGGAACTAGCTACCCGACCAGAGTGAAATAATACTACTCCATAAAACCTTTTTTTTTTCTCATTCTTCTGTAATGTCGCGATCTATGAGTGATCACAATGAGCCACCCCTTTGTCAATTACTGGTGCTCGTCATCGACCGAGGAACACTCCATCGAGCATCCCATCAAGAGCTGTCACTGAACCTGCAAGAGCTGGGACACTGTGTCACTGTGTCCTCCATAAAACTAACTTTGCAATCAAACGAAAAACGTTTCTTTAAGCGTTCTATTTATAAATGCACAGCAAATTGACACTTGTAATTTGCTCCAAATAACGCACTCGCGCGGGCAAAGTTAAATGGGCAATTTTGTAACTTTTGAAAAGATTCGAGACATGTTCCAAGCGGTGACCGAGAAAATTGCCTCGGGGCGGGAACCAATACGAAATGACTGCCAAATTATCGCGAGAAAGGGAGAATTTTCTTAAATCAAAATGTAACTTTCCGGTAAAGATTGAACCATGGACGTACGACTCAATCTGGACTGTGCTTAACATTGTTTTTGAGACAATATTCGGGGCATGTTTGCTCTCATTTGGTTTCGTCATGACCAAAGATAAGATGGTCCAATAATATCACACGTAAAAAAAACTTCTGGAACTAGTACCAATAAGCTCAAAACAGCTCCATAAGTTGCTTAGTTAGTTCTGAAGACTTTCTAAGGTATCAATAAAATCAGTCAAATTCCGTTGTAAGAAGAGTCCCATTACGAATACTCAATTACTTCCGAAATGGGACTCTTAAACGAAATATTACTAATTTTAATGATTTTCGGAAATTTCCGATTTCCGAAATTAATTACCCGAATACACCTTACATCTTTTCAATTTAGCGTCTTTGCAAGAAGACGACCAGCAAAAAATTTGGTATTAGATCTCGTCTACGTGTGAATATATTCTTGCATGAGAAAAATCATGTTTGCTTCTCTCTTACATGAAGCCGCATTGATGATGTTTTGGGAAGTGCTTGGTCGAAACTTTGTCCAGGTTCAATCATACATCCATGGATTGAACTTTTTTTTAATGCTCCGTCTTCGGAACTTCATCGGCCATGCTCGCGAGAATTAGATTCTTGTCGGTGCCGGTCGGTTTCTTCGGTTCCAGGGCCGCCCTCATTTCAAGGGCGCGCGTGTCCGTTTCCAAGGACTGGTTCTTGTCGGCCAAGTCCATGGCTATCTTGATAGATGCGGCCTCGAGGGCGTTGTACGTTGCTCTGGAAAAACGGGAAAGTTGTTTTTTTTTATTTTTATTTATTTATAATTTATTTTAAATTTTACAATAAGGTTTTACAAACAGAGCCACTAATGAAAACCTCAAAGGTTTATGTAATAAGTGGCGAGATTGAATTCAGTTGTTCGATTATCCTCTTTTAGGACTACGGTTATTTTTTCGTTCCATCTGCTCGGCTGTATTATAGTCTTACATAGTAAACCCATTAGCAAAAAAACGGGCATCCAAGACTTTCCATGCCACGAAGAATTGCACCAGTTATTACAGCTAGAGGAGGACACACTCGATATTAATCTTTTATTTCCTTTTTTTGTAACTTTTACCCCCTTATTCATAGGCTTCTGCTAACTTATTAATCGTTTGTCCTTATCTGTCACTTTGACATTTACCTTTCACAGATAAGGAGAAACGATTGGTAAGTTAGTAGAAGCCTATAGAGCGTTTATGAATAAGAGGGTTAGGTACTAAATAAAGGAGAAAATAAATTGAAGTTCTCTTATTATTTTTTGTCACAATCAGTAGTTTCCTAAAAAAGTGATCGCTTTTTACACAGGAGTTGATTTTTAAAAGGAATGGTGCATATGTAGATTGTAGAGTCAAATTTAAAATATGAAATCATCAGCGAACAACCGCCTAATTAAGTAGCAAAAGTGGCAGACAGAATAAATAATATGAAGACGTGTTAACCGAAGTAGTTTGGAACAACACGTAAGACAAAATCAGTAATGTAATCGCCCCTTTAAGAGCGAAGAGTCGTCTTACAATTTTTTCCTCCACGACTCATGATTTGAATGCGTAAAAATTCATGACTGTGCCGACATTCACATACATACCCATTCTAATGACCGATTTGGAACTAAATTGAGCAGGTTTTACCAATTGGTGAACAAGAATGTGGGCGAGAGTGTCTATACAGAGACGACAGGTGACACATGAACTGCGATGACGTCTATGGACTTGCCAATTGATTTCATGATGCATGTTCTTATGTTTTTTTTGCTTCTTTTCTTCTTTTGTCTTTGTAATGTTATCATGAATAAATGTTTTCTTTCTTTCTTTCTTTCTTTTCCAATGTTAGTGTGCGTGCACGCATTTCACGTCGCAGTATGTGCTAGCCACCCTCAAATGTAACAGGACAATGTTACTGCTGGTCGGTCAACACACGTGAGCTACCCCGCCATTTTAACCGATACCGGCACTTGGTTCTCTTCCACCAGATTATAACCTGACTGTCATTTTAGTCATTTTTGTCGTATTTTGAGTCTGATGGAGACAAAAAGACTTAAATCTCAGTCAAGTTGTCGTCTGGTCGGAATAGGAACGGATACCAGTTTGCTTGCAAAATAATCTTCTTAGCATCCAAAGATCGGCTCAATAGGAGCACCTTTGGGCATGCTAAATAAATTTCCCCTGAGCAGACCGTTTAGCAGTTCGTTTTCTCTCCGGTAAGCTGTAAAAGCCATCAGCGGCTAACAGCAACATTTCGTTATGAAAAATTCTGCTGGTCAGAGGAAACCGAACTGTATACTATTTGAATTGTCTCAAGAATTTTTTTTCTTACAAAAACGTAATGTGGTCGCTGAAGCTTTTTTTAGACGTGCCTATTGTCTGCAAGTCTGCAAGCATAATATATTTTGTATGAACTCCCTCCATTAATTTGTTGCATAAATTATGTCCCGCGTGGTGAATAAATAATTTGACCTCCGACCTTCCCCTGTGACTTGTGAATTTCACAGGATTATCCTGCGTTGGCGGTGTAACATGCTTTTCGCAGATCGTAATTTGTGGTGAAATCGGGTTATAGTTTGTCCATTAGCCCTTTGGGGCAGGATAAACAGATTTGCAGGCCAGCCGTGACAAAGCCTAACCGCAGTTTATTTATACAACGTGCTATTACCCGCGGTTTGGCTCGTGCGGTTCTTCCTTTATTTCTACCCTGAATTGAAATTGGGATATTCTGATACAAAAGTACGCGTGGACGCGTCGTCAGTTTTACCAGTTTTGTAACGATGGACCTCTAAAATCTACCTAGTAGGTTTCTTTATGGAAAGAGGGAGGAAAACGAGCATGCAGGCTACCTGGTAAGCGATCACCTCCACCCATGAGAACCAGCAATCCCAAGAAAGGTGCCGGTCCGTTTCCGGTCTTTAAGGGAACAGTAAACTCCTTTTTTAAGGCCTCTATGTCTTAATTAATTGGGAACACCACGGGCGGGAGCCGATTCCACAACCTCAAAATGCGAGACAAGAAATGTCACAAAAAACGGACTTTTGTAGAACGTCTTTCATCAAGGTGGTGAAGATGAAACTCTAATTTACGGCAAGAGGTGCGATAGAGTGGAAGCCAGCGGCTGGTATTAAGATTAAGTTAAACAGCTCCTTAGAACACTCCACCCAGATATAGAATATATAGATCCAGAGTCAGCGAAAGGTATTCTACATTATGGACTGCGAAAAACAGAATAACATCATGACATCAAGAAGTATAGCGCTTCAAGTCGTCTTCTCTTCAGACCATTCTGTACCTTTAGCAATAAACGATACAAAGAAATCTAGATGACTGCAACATTTTTAACATGCATGATCTATTGGGAACCGCATGATTAGACGGATCATTTTAAATCGTTTTCTGTATTGCATAAACGTAGAATACACGAAGGAAGTGACCCATCACAATATAACGCGGGCTGCGATAGCTTTTGTCGGGACCCAGAGATGCATTCAATTGGAAAAAATCTCGCGCTTTCATTTTTTTGGTGAATTGTCGTTTAGTCAAATCAAAATCAAATCTTATTTTTCTCTAAGCCGCCAAGGGCTTTTTCAAGTGTTTTTTTTATTTAAAGAATAACAATTTACTTAATCGCTATATAAACCAAAATAAATTATTTAAAGGTGAAAAAAGTAACGCGAGTATGTATAGAATGTATACCTACAAAAAGGTTCAACAATTGACAATATTTCAAATTTCTTTATATTCATAAATCAAAAACCATTTCGAGAGAAACACTTGTAGAACACAAAAAAAATATTTTTGGATTTTTTCGTACAGTATTTTTTGGAAAAATGAGCAAAATATGTAAAACAGGAAATGACGTCCAGCGGCCGGTCCAATACTGCCATTATAAAAACCTTGTCTTCCGGGTTTCCCTTTGACATTTACAACTTTCACAACACAAACACTACTGACAGCTGACGGTTAATTCATTCGCACACCGCTCGGCTTTGTTGCCATCGGGAACACTAGGTAACTATTTGCCGGGCAATAATGATAATATTTTTGCAAGTTTTCATTTAAAATCATATTTTTTGTGAAGTATTCTGTTTGAGTTTGTCAGCTCGTTTTGACGTTCATCGACAGTGACAACTGCATTCACTGTCAAAGTATTTAAGCACAGGTTTTGGCTGTCAATTAATCTAATTATTTCAACGTTTTTTTAAGTGTACGAAACAAAGCAGTGACGTCATTTCGCTAATACTTGACGTTTGTTACTTACGTCCTTTCTGCTTGAGCAACGATTTAAATGGATTTTTCCACGAAAATACAAGATTTTCACGAATATAAAAAAATATGGGTGTCTTAAATTTGTGCGCTCTTTCCAGCCAGACAATAAAAAGTAGCTCTTAAAAAATTGAAATATTGTCAATTCTAGTCATCAAAGCATGACGAAGCTATGTTATGATTGACAGATCACATCGCATCAACTTACTTGCCGCAATCCAGTTTCTCCTGTAACTGCCGAATTGTTTCCCTCAGGTTGCGTACTTCCTCCTTCAGCCCGATATCAGCCTCGTCCGATGCCAGTTCAGTGCCAGGGCGATAGCCTCGCGTCTCCAGGCGAGTCTCGGCCACTTTGAGGGCGTTTACTTTGTCAGCAAACTGCTCTCCCATTACCTTTAGCTCGGTGGCTAATTTGTCCATGTTTTCTTCCATCTAAATACAATATTTTATTAAAATTATAATTAATCAGTAGGTATAAATTGTATCTATGATGACCACACATCGGGTCATTTGACTCGTACCTAAATTCGCTCCCAATGTCACGAGATTCGATTGGCGCAATAGTCTCCCTAGGGAGTGATATTGACCAATCTCGAGAAGGTAGCAATTAATTTTGAGTTAAAGCCCAATGAAAAACTTAGCTAATCTACGTAATTAAGCAAGCTGCGACAGCGACACATAAAGGGCTAAATAAATAGTCTGTGATATTAAGTTAAGTTTTGACTGCTAGTAAAATCCAGAAGTCGAAGTACGTTGTAGCACTACGTCGACCACTTATGTATGTATAACCCGTTTGCATCGGCCAGGCAATGTAATATAACTTTAGGGTTTCTCATGAGAGAAGTTACAACAATCTCTCCTTCTCCCTCTTCTTGATTATGGCGACATAGCCTATCTTGACCTTTCCGAGCAGCTGCTTGACAAGCTTGAGCGTCTACAAAATGTCTGCATACGCTATATATTTGGCCTGCGTAAGTTTGACCACGTATCCTCTTTCCGAGCAGCTGCTTGACAAGCTTGAGCGTCTACAAAATGTCTGCATACGCTATATATTTGGCCTGCGTAAGTTTGACCACGTATCCTCTTTCCGCGCTCAGCTGAAGTGGCTGCCGATTCGTCTTCGGCGGAATGTCCACATCTTGTCGTTGCTTTTTAACGTCCTTTTTAAACCCCAGTCCCCATCCTACCTTTCAGATAGATTTAGTTACTTGGCCGTTGGTTCCGAGAACCGATTGCGGTCGAGTGGTAATCTATCTCTTGCGTTTCCTGTCTCCAAATCGAAAACCTACTCCAAGTCCTTTTCCGTGCACGCTGTTAGACTGTGGAATCGTTTACCTGTTGAGATCAGGCAGTCGCAGTCGGTTGCCGCCCTACGAAATCGCCTAAGGAAGTATTGGCTTGATGAGTCTTCTTGAGTGGACTTTGTGTGTTTCGTGTGTGTGTATATATTTATATAGCTTAATATGTAGGTTATATTACTATGTAGTGTATTTCTGACATATATTAGTTTATCGTATATTTATTTATTTTTACATGTATTAGGGTGTACCTGTATTGTTATGTAGGTGTATTATTATTATTATGTTAGTGCTTTATTAGTTTAGGTTTAAATTAGGGTCATTGCTCTTCTAGCTTTCTAGTATGTCTACTCTCTATACTCTGATTTCTGTTGTCCTGTCAATCGTTCGAAGGTTAACTGGAAGAGATCCCTTTAAGGGATAAGTTCGCCTTTGTACATCTATTTGTCTCATTATCTGTAAAATTAATGTGTTTTATGTACAATAAAGAGTTATACATACATACATACATAGGTACATACTATGACTGTATAACTTACAGCTTTCTGAAGACTGTACAATTCAGTGCCCTTTTATGTAGGTATCTGTGTATTGTGCTAGTAACTATTTGTTGTCCTTAACGAGAGTTATTTTCCTGACGCCTTTGGCATTTGGCAAACTTACCTTCATCTTCTGCCAATCCAACTCGTTCCTAGCCCTCTGCGTATCATATATGCGCCTGCGCATCATGTAGTTGGTGACGTCAGTTTGAGCCCGCAACGCGTTCCTGGCGCGACCTCTGGCCACGAAGAGAGATTCACGCAGACGAAGGGTATCTTGGAGCTCCGTTATCGCCATTTGTTTCGTAGACTCGCATTGGTTCAACCATTGATCGTAAGTTATCATTCTGTAAAGTTTACATTCGAAAAGAGACTTAAATTACGTAAATAGTAACCCGTGTGCAAGTCTAGCACGAGAGCGCACAAGAGTCGCGTCGCGCGCGAGATAGATTGCCTGTCTTTTTCTTACTGATCGTTCTAGAAAGAGATGGGTAGTCTAACTCGCGCGCGACGCTACTCTTTGACGCTGTCGTGAAAGCCGGGCTTGTCGGTGTGCAAAGCTAAGGCATAACTTAAGATTGCTGATAACTTTTGGTACAGTAAAAATGTTGTTCAAGGCTGCAATGCCCATATCAACCTCTGTCACAAGCACGAATGCATATAATATGTATTGAAGTGGATGATGAATTAATGAGAACCGAGCATGAAATTCAGTGCCAGCCCTAACCCTTGATCTGGCCAGAGCATTGGTTATCAATCGGCGTTGTTTAATCCGGTGTTTTTGCTCAATCAATTGAAATGCAAATATTTGTATGGCGGTACGGAATTCCGAGAGCGTGTCTTAATAAAATTTGTACTTGGCCGGTTTTCACTTAATACAGCCACATAAACAATGTATATTTTACCTTTTCGGTGTCTTCAACGAATCCGTTTTGTACGTGATGTTCGCGCAATCTTTATCCAAGCTGAGCATGTCTTTGTCAATTTGTAGGGTCTCATTCTTGTCGTTCAAGTCCAGCTGTAGTTTGAATTTCACCACTTCCAGTTTGTTTATCTTCTCCCAAGCCGATTGGCAACGGTCTATTAGCATTTTTTTGTTGCTTTCAGTAACGCAAAGTTCCTAAAAGATTTCCGCCATCATTTTATTTTTACAATTTAACTGTTTAGATGAAAACATTGTTAAATTGAAATATCATCAGCGCACAGGCGCTTGAATTCATGAGTGAAATTTTGCAGACTGAAATTTTTGCGTTAAAAATTCTGAAAAAGGTCTTATAACTCTGCCAAGGCGGGAAATAGATAGGTAGTGTTATTTTATTAGGCGTTGACATGTCTAAGCAGATACATGGCGAAACATTAATATTGTTTTCTTGACTTAATAAATGTGTTTACTAAAAATAACCACTATTAATTATTATATTGCGTATTGACTGTCTAATCACTATTCTTTTATCTTGTAAGAATCAGTAATTAAATGATAGAGTTTATTTGATGCCACAATTTAATATTTCTAAGGAAAATATTAACCACAAAATAGCCATGAATTCTGTAATAAATAAAAACTACCCACTTATTCCTAAAATGCTTGTTAAACTTATGTTAACATATATGTTAACGTAATGAATGCTGTCATTTTGAGTAGATCTTACTAATAGATCCATGAATCCCAGTTGACGTAAGCACCAGATTAAAAAACCCCACTTTTGTAAAACAAGTTTACAACTTTTTATGAATCAGGAAGTAAAAACAAAAGCTAATAGAACATTGACAAGAAGCGTCATTCACATACCTTTTTCAATTCAGTATCAGCCAGATCGTACGTCAACTCAGAACTTCTTCGGCCATCTCTGTTCGAGAGACACTCAGAACACACCAACAGAGGCATATTGAGCTGTTCGAGCTCGCGTTCAGTTGACGCTTTCTCTTCTTTGAGAGCCCCCATCTCTTTATCCAGCCGATCCAGCAGTTCTTGAAGAGTCGACCTCCATTGTTCTATTTCATACACTCTAAAAATTATAAAATTACCATAACCAACGCAGGCAGCACAGAAGCAACAATTGCCGTATAATGTGTTACGAGAATCTAGTTCTAGGGGTTCATCATTTTGTATAATCGACCTAAAGATTTCTTGCCCATCCTAAGGTTCAATGTTATTTGTACGGCTTGAAGCATCAAGGACTTTAGGAGTGATAAGACCGCCTATTGCATACTTTGTTCTTTGTTTCTGTATTGATTTGTACTGATTTGTGGTGTTCAATAAAGAGTATTTGTATTGTATTGTATTGACTTTTACACTAGAAACTAGCAGAAAAATTGGATTGACTATTGCAACATCGAGAAACATACTAAATGAGGTGGCTCGCCGTTAGCGATCTTCGCTACTTTTCTAACCTACACACATCTATAAAATAAGTAACCTCAATAATTTCTTATAATTATAAATTTTACGCTTTGAAGGCCTGACACCATTTACTGATATAGTATAAAGCACCTCGCTCTGAGTCGATTGTTGTTATGGTAGCTGTCCCACTCGGTTTTGATTTTCGTCTCGTTTCTGAGCTGATGAGCGCCATGACGAAGATCAAAGGCATCTGCTCTTCTAGTGTCTGAAGTTACCTGTACAAAAAATTAAACAATTAATGACGCTCGGCGAGACAGGCTATTTTTAAGGTGAAATTGGGTTAGCCGATAGTCTTTTTAATTATAGACAAAACAAATAAGCAAAAGCAAGTCTTAGAAATCTTGTTAGGTTTTCAGAAGACTTGCTTTTGCGTAAATAGTATACGGCAGACTAAACTAAAATACATTAATGTAACAGGGCATTGAGAACTTGACGTGTCAAAACCACCAAATAAGATTACTATAATATTTACATTACTTGCTGGACAAATTCTTTTTTTGCTAAAAAAGCAACTATTTCAGTAAAAAAGTAATAAAGTGGACCAAAAGTGTCCCTTTTGGAAGCTTTAATACACAAAAGCTCGTAACTGCGCACTTCAAAACCTTATTCAATCTCGCAAAATTTGAATCCTCGATCTTTGCCATTTCCATAGAGCAATTAACCAAATGAGCGGAAATATCATATTATTTTGTTCGAAAATATAATCTAATCTAACTAATATTATAAATGCGAAAGTATGGATGGATGGATGGATGGATGGATGGATGTTTGTTTGTTACTCAATCACGCCAGAACGGCCCAACGGATCTGGATGAAATTCGCCACATAAATAGAGAAAAGTCTGGAATAGCACATACGCTACTTTTTATCCCGGAAAATTGCGTAGTTCCCGCGGGATAGCGATAAACGAATTCTTTGCAGACGAAGTCGCTGGCAACAGCTAGTCCTTCTATAAGTTTGAAGCAAGACTGCTACTACCCGATTGGCAGATCCAGCGTTAAACGTGACACTACAGTTGCAATGGGCAAGTAGATATTACTAACGATTGTCATAAAATAATAAGTTACTATTGCGTATTGCATTGCACCGTGAATAACAGTCACTTAATATTGATCAAAAAATACTATTTAAAATCACAATTTTCATAAATAAAATAGTTTCATTCCATATAAGGGATAAAGTAACAACTAACGCGAAGACTATTGCGAATAAGGTATTAATGATAATTCGTTTCGGAATTTGGTTGGTGTATTCACTCTCTATCGGTCAATTGCTCTGTGGCTATCTCCGACGACCAAAAACAATCTAATATGAATGTAGACTGGAATAAATTCAACTTTACATCGGAAAGAAAGTTTGACGAAATGAATATTTACGAGGATCCAAGTTTGAATGTGTATGAATGAAAATTTTGTTTTACGGGAGCAATTTCAAGTGTTTTTTGACCTTTAAATTGTGACCACTGCGTGTGTGCAAGTAAGTACTTATATCCTCAAATTTATAAATATATAAATGAGTAATTTCGGGTCAATTTTATGCCGAGCATAGTCTCCAAGATGGAACCGAGCAAATAGAAAGATTATTAATTTCAGCATTTTTCTTTTCGAATTACGCATGGTTACATTTAAACAAAACTTAACTTATCATCATCGCTATTTTTTTTTATTTCACAAGGAAAGCAAACGAGCAAGTGGGTTACTTGAAGGTTAATGAGCACAATCATCGAATCCATGGACTTAGTTGTTCTAGAAGTTACTAGCGACACGCCCCGGCTTCGCACGGTATATTATGCATGTATTATACATATAAACCTTTCTCTTTGATTCACTCTATCTATTAAAAAAAACCGCATCAAAATCCGTTGCGGAGTTTCAAAGATTTAGGGTGCGACCAAACCGCCGCGTATACGCAGTGACGTGTCGTAAGCGTCATGTTTTCTCACCGTTTCTTCATACATTTTGTTGCGATTCCGTAACGTCACCGTTTTTTAAGCGGCGGTGTGGTCGCACCCTTAAGCATACATAGGTATAGGGACATAGGGACAGAAAAAGCGACTTTGTTTTATACTATGGTAGTGAAGTCTGCTCATGACCACGGCCGCTGCATCGTGGCCGAAATGTCGAGGTAATTAAAACAATTTTTACGCGGTTAAATCCCGACAGTAATACTTTAAACGCAATAATACTGTTACAATTTTGACAGTAGAAAAATAGAAGATAGATTTTCAATCGAAGACAGGAAATTAAATCGCATAGTTTTCTTTGATAACTAATACAGACGCAGTCTGATTACTTCTTGATTAGTACCCTGTTAGTGACAAGCCTGGATCTTAATTAACGAAATTAACTTATACTTGAAGATTTCAAACTTCAAGTTTTGGGACCAACGGAAAATTTAATGACTTTCTGCGTAACATAGCTTAGAAAATTTGATTTACATTTTTAATGCTCTATAGCATATAAAATTATAAGAAATGACTATGCTGCCGATAGCCTTAATGTGTTAAAACGGATATTACAATAATACTAGCTGTTGCCCGCTACTTCGTCTGCAAAGAATTCGTTTGTCGCTATGCCGCGGGAAATACGCAATTTTCCGGGATGAAAAGTAGCCTATGTGTTATTCCAGACCATAATCTATCTGTTCCATATTTCATCTAAATCCGTTCAGCCGTTCTGGCGTGAAAGAGTAGCAAACATCCATCCATACACACAAACTTTCGCATTTATACCTAATACTAGCTGTTGCCAGCGACTTCGTCTGCAAAGAATTCGTTTATCGCTATCCCGCGAGAACTACGCAATTTTCCGGGATAAAAAGTAGCCTATGTGCTAATACCACACTTTTCTCTATCTATGTGCCCAATTTCACTATATTATAAATGCGAAAGTATGGATGGATGGATGGATGTATGGATGTTTGTTTGTTACTCAATCACGCCAAAAAGGTATACAGAAGTAATAAGGTAACAATAGGCGGCCTTATCGCTACAGAGCGATCTCTACCAGGCAACCATAACGGACCGGAGAAAAGAACAATCTGAGCAGGTGGTGCAATTTAGAATATATATTAATATACCTATGTAGTAGTAAAAATACATACATACTAATACACATAATACAAGAAATAATACACTATACATGAAACACATCTAATCTAACTAATATTATAAATGCGAAAGTATGGATGGATGGATGGGTGGATAGATGGATGGATGGATGGATGTTTGTTTGTTACTCAATCACGCCAGAACGGCCCAACGGATCTGGATGAAATTTGGCACATAGATAGAGAAAAGTCTGGAATAGCACATAGGCTACTTTTTATCCCGGAAAATTGCGTAGTTCCCGCGGGATAGCGATAAACGAATTCTTTGCAGAAGAAGTCGCTGGCAACAGCTAGTTTATAACACACACTTTACATGAAACACATTTATAATAAATGGAGATATATATATAGACACATACACACATACATAAAAAGAAAACCAGCTATAAGAATCATGGACACGATGACAGATAGTGCTCCTTTGTATTTATTTATCATTATCGTAGCCGATCGACCAAAACACACGCCATCGTTTTATCATCGTAACCAAATCGACGCCAGTTCACAGGGCACTTGGACCTCCGATAGGCTTCGCCAGCCAATTTCGCCAGCGTGGTACGGACAAGAAAACTTTTCTAATTTGCCGTCGAAATCAGAGCGACCCCGAAATGATTGGGACGACGTGGCCGTCGGGGATGGAACAATGATTTATCATTTGCCAAATATTTTCAAGGTCTTTAGTGATTTTGGAGCAATAATTCATTTGTGGTATGATACGGGTAAGCCCGCAAGCCTGTCGTAGCTCTTTCTGAATAAATAATGGTAAGATTTTATATAGTTCAGATACGTTTTGTTTGGTTCATGCAAATGTAAATATCTACTCAGGGAAAGAGAGTGCAAGTGTGTGAAATAATGTAGTTTTCTGTATTCTATTTGATTATTGTAATCCTAATGAGTTATGTCAAGTGTTTGTTTTATTTAGAGTTATGTGACTCAGATAAAAATGTTTTTAAGAGATTTAACGTAACACTCGAGGTTTAAAGTTAGTGTTTACAAACACGTGGATTATCATTTAAAGGCTGCGAGTGTAGTGTATTATGAAGAGCTTATAGACCGGTCGCTTAATAATAATAATAAAGTTATTTATTCAGACAACAAAGATCCAATTATTATTAGTAATCACTAATGACTATGTTAGTAAAGCTTAACTGAGTCCATGCCCGTGCGGCACAGGGACGCGGGGTAGGCGACAAAGGGGGCCGAGAGAGGTGCGGGCAGCAGGCGCACTACCCGCCCGCACCGCTCTCGGCCCCCTTTGTCGCCTACCCCGCGCCCCTACACCCACGCGGGCGAGGACTCAGTTAAGCGGTCGGTCTATAATAATGTACAATTACCAGTAAATAAAGTCCTATTTCGTTTAAAACTCGTAAATGTGGCAATTGAAGTGTCGATGCCTAACAAAAAGAACTAGAAATGCATCGAAAAAGTATCTCACCTGCAATCCATACAACCGAGCATCCCAGTCAGGCAAACTTAAATGCGGCAACGGCTTTTCAAATGTCACAACCGACTGCATATTTAGATTTCACAAATAAAACGGGTTAAAAACTATAATTATTTATTAGCTAAATTCTACAAAACGCACGAAAAAGAAACTGTCAACGAATCAAAAATGTTTTTTTTTTCATCGACGTGGCCTGCCGTCAACCATAATTCTATATGGCCAGTGCGTTAATTTAAAAAAATTATGGGTAAAGACCTCCGAGTAACGCTAGATGCATTTTTTAACCGTTGAAAAAAAAAAACGGAGGAGGTTCCCAATTTGACGCGTATACACAATGTACAATATGTATAAGGTATTTTCATTCTTACCTGTCCTATTTGGTAAACAAAATTCTAACCTCAAAACGTCTCATTTTTGTTATTTTTACATATTAATACACCTTATTCTTTACAAAAAATTGCACATTGAGGTTAGAATTTTGTTTACCAAATAGGACAGGTAAGAATGAAAATACCTTAAAAGGTATACCTACACATAAATATTTTTTTAATTCCGATTTTGATAATTCTTTTTTTTACGTTTGAAACTCGGGGTAGGTACCTACTTGGCAGGAAATTAACGAGAGTTGAAAGTTTTATCAATAAAATGATTTTTGTTTCTATGCTTTTAAGCATAATATCTTGTTTATGGTTGATAAAGATTGTGCTCAGCAAATAAAGAATTCAGTTAAAAACGCGTACCTATTCCCTCAGTTTTATTGCCTCCAAGTACCCACCGGCTGCTTCTCGCCGTAGCGTAAGCACACGGCGGCCACGACGTACAAAATCCGCGTTCTGAATTGAACACAGGCACGACGTCGTCTGTACACGCGTCAAAGTAAGATACACAGGGCTGTCTATCGCAAAAACCTAGTACTATAAGTATTACCAATGGCATAAATATAGGTACTTATTATGAAGATATGGCTTAGATGTGTGCAAATAAATGTACTTAATCGTTATCTATCTATTTAAACTTACTTAAAACGTGTCTGTCTGTGTATTTAAGCATTATAATTTTCAATTACAATAGATGTACGACAACAAACTTAAGCGAATGATTCTGTAGTTATTTCATGTATTAATCGCGATAATTTCAGAAAGCATTGATTTTCTAATGTTTTATAAAATGAAGTAGGTTAGGATAGGTTCCCGAATTTGTGACGTGCGGCCGACATACATCGCGTTGCGAGCCCTACTAGTTGCCAGCAGCTTACCGGCAGTCTGCGTTTGAGGGGTGGGGTAACTCGAATCGGTGCGGGGCGGAGCGTGGCCATTCTGTACGTTAGTACTATTATATATTCTGTGGCGTAAGCTCGCTGTGAAGTACACTATCGCTTTACGGCTGTATGGGCTTTGAACCCTTTGCCTTCCCTGTCTAGAGAAGACAATAAAAATAAGAATTGAAACATGGAAACTAACTTTAAGAACCGCTATCTTACCTATGAAATAAATGGAACTCGGACTAAAATTATGCATAATGCGGATGGAATAGTAGATTGTACACCGAGGGGATAAAGCACTGTATTATGTCACGGGCGCGACATTGAATCCTGAGCGCAGCGAAGGACTCCAGATTTAACTCCCGAGCGCAGCGAGGGTGGGTGTTATGAGTTAATTCCTGAGCGTAGCGAGGGAATTAAGATTGAGTCCTGAGAGGAGCGAAGAATTTAAGCGCTCCCAAGACATAAACAGTTTTATCCCCGAGGAGTATACTCTACTTTTCTCACCTTCTGCGAGACAATAAAAACCAAGGCAACTAGAAAAATAATTTCATTTAAACAACAGTAAGTAAAACAAAATTAAAAGTAAAATAAATATTTGAGACATTGGTCCGGTTGTAATATTTTTATTTGGAATCTTAGCAGTTCTAATGCGTAACAATATTAAAGCGTCAGCAAACACTCGCGGCTTTTGTTTTATTTGAAAGTTTCATTCGTTTGAAAATCGAACGCGGCCGCTTGCCGTGGCATGGCCATCTCGATTTTCGGTGCCGTGCGATTTTTACGAAATTAGACTTTAAGAGTATAATAATAAGAACTATGAGAAGTGAGATTCACATTACTAACCGGCGGGTTATAATGAAATTCAGTACAATATTACTACCCGGCTAAAGCCAAGGGCTATAATGAGTTACTTTGAGTAAGGTTTACATGATATATAATTAGCCATTGTCGAGCAGGTGGTGTGAAAAATATATTGCTTTAACTAGTATGTGAATATGCCGATATTATATTTGTTTACGATGTGTTTACTACGACTTAAGCTACAACTTTATTAAGTACCTTCCATGTTTAATAACAGAAAGCCAGATTATACGCAACCATGTCAAGGTCACATCAACTTAAGTAAAATAACAAAAGAGGAAGTAAACAAGCTCCCAAATATTCGACGGAAAGCCGCAACTTTACAAGTAAATTCAAACGAAATTGTATTGCTATCTCTTACCAACTACATACTTTAGAGTGAATAAGCATCATCCCCATTGCGGGACTGTAATATTCAGAATGGTGGCTATAGGGTTGCCAGTTTTTAGAATGGAAAATGCGGACATTTAGTTCGTTTGAGTGGAAAATTAAAATCGTTCAATAAAACCAATCGGGTGATAGAAATGTCCATTGAGAACCATTTTTAGGCTGAAGTCATTCGCTGTGAAATACGATTCAACGGGTTCAAGGTGAATTTACTTTTGACAAAGACTTCAATTGGACGCTCTAAAATACGCTATCGGGAAACAATTATGAACACCGTTATAAGTTCATCAAGCAAGTTTTAATTTTAAGTGATTCAAAAATTAATACAACAGCCTTTTTCTACGTTGGGGGCCTAACTTCTTGGTAAATTTTATCAGGTTTTTGTATGAAAAGAAAATACAGTTCCAAAAAGTATCAAACTTTACTAAAAATATTTTCATTCACTAAAAATATTTTTTTCGGTACCAGTAGCAAGGAGAATTAGAGCCTTAGGGCCTGTCTCACCACTCCTTAACTATCAGCTATCTATGATGACGTCTCTGTCTGTTTCGTAGTAATAAATAGAGACGGAATCATAGATAACTGACAGTTAAGGAGTGGTGAAAAGAGGCCCTTAAAGTATTTAATACTAGCTGTTGCCAGCGACTTCGTCTGCAAAGAATTCGTTTATCGCTATCGCTACTTTCCGGACTACGCAATTTTCCGGGATAAAATGTAGCCTATGTGCTATTCCAGACTTTTCTCTATCTAGGTGCCAAATTTCAGCCAGATCCATTGGGCCGTTCTGGCGTGATTGAGTACCAAACAAACATCCATCCATCCATCCATCCATACATCCATCCATCCATACTTTCGCATTTATAATATTAGTTAGAGTTAGATTAATTTCAACTTGATGCTTCCGCATGTTTCCGGACAGTCACAACGACAGATAAACAGACAAACGGACAAAAATGGATCCTATAAGGGTTCCTTTTTTCCTATTTTATCAAATTTTAAAAAAGGTTACTCTACCCACATTTATGTATAAAGACGTTACCTACTTGTATTTATCTCTAAGCCCTAAAGGGCTCGTGTGGCATTTGCGGTCAGAAATGGCGTTTCTTTTTGTTTAGGATTCTGCAATGTTGCCCCAATTTAGATATGCCTGATATTATTATTTTTTTCTACTTCTTAGCTAGCTTCCGAGATAACGGATGAAACAAGTGTGTTTAAAATCGTGTAATCACCAAAATTAGAACAGTAAACGTTAACGACTTAACCCCGTGTTAGATGCTAACCCGGGGCTAAGTAGTGTCAAAGTGTATGGAACTGTCAAACCTAACCCCGAGTTAGCGATTTAATTTTTTAACTCTGGACTATGAAAGTGGGCCTTACTGATACATGCCGCATGTGGCGCTGTCAATTTGCTCCTACTAATTGACACGTTTACCCAAACGCGTTCGAGCATAATTGTAAACAGAAAACGTTTACCTTTTTATTCCGCCAACACGTAAATGTTTTTTGATCATTAATATAGACTTCTGCAAAGTAACGCCTGTCTCAATCAACAATGTTTTGTCGTACGAGTATAGGCCGCGGCTTTTTATAGCAGCAGGTTTAGACTGAGACACAAAACAAGACCGAATTTTTGATTTTGTAAATAATTTGATCATTTTTAGGGTGAGGTTACTATAATGTGTAAACCTAAAAAGAAATAAACTTTTTTTTCATTTTTCATTTTTTCAGGTTGTGTTGTGAGTTGCCTAAATTCGGTCGCGTCATTTCTGCTGCATTCAGTTTTATATAAAACTCCTGTTTCGTTCACACGGCGACGCTAAATGAATTGGACTTTTTTCATTGAATAATTTGTACTCCAGTACATTCAGCAGTTATTCTTCCTTTTAGTTTGTACTAAAAAGTATGCAAAAACTTACAGAATTATTGTATCAAAACTTGTCCTACGACCTCTGTAACTTCATTGGTATTGTCCTCACTTTTACCAAATTGTAGTGACCCTACAGACCTAAAGTTTCTCTACCATGAGGGCAAGTTCGACTGCCACTCAGACGCACTATCCCGCTATCATAAATTTCCCTGCTAATGCGTTTTGGAATGCTGCCACATTCTTATCTTGCTTATTTTGTAGGCCGAGTTTTAGGAAAGAACAAACATGGCTGTTTTAGATCGTACTTTTAAATCCTGCCGCGTTGTTTTTACCCATTCACTTATTTTTAGCTTCATATGTAATATCGTATCATCCGGCACGATAAGTGGGAGAGACACGCGTGAAAGAGGAGTGAGTGGCAGAGGAGTCTAGTAGATGAACGTCAAGCGCACGACGCCTTTTTCCAAGCTCTAGCGTGCAAATTAACCAGAGCACGTGTTAGTGCAATTGTCCCTTCTTCGTCGCTTTTACATGTCCATTGTGAGGTTGGAGATGCCGCCCCCCTAAAGGCTTGTTCAGCTAAAGAAAGTGCCTCTGGTACAATGCTTGAATCATCTGTCGTAGATGTAGGCCTTAAAAAAACATTACTAATATCTTTAAACATAATCAGATACTCAGAACTCTATGGAGAGACAGTTCAGGGTCGGGAGAACTCGCCGGACTAACACGATCAAAAATGGTTCAGAGTTCATCATCGTCACAACTGGTGGGTACTAGCAGAAGCATTGCATTTCAGCAGTACTGGAAGCACATCGGAAAGAGAACAGTCTTCGGGAAACTAGACGATCCACCGTCTCTCCGTGTGACTTGTCCGCGCTATCACGATCACTCTGAAAACAGTGTTCGACTGAGAAGAAGTACCTAACTAAATTTAATAAGTAGATAACAGAAAATTTAATCAAATCTTTAAATTTAATCTGTACCTACTTTTAATTTGTCCGATTGGTTTAAAATTTGGCATACAGGGCTCCAATGACAAGGCAATAATCAAGCACCTTTACCAAAGAGCCTATTGTATGTTTTATTTTCACAAACTTATTATAAGAATGGTATAAGTTTGTCCTGGTGATTTATGCTCGTACGGTTCGCAGCTGTCCTGAATAAGCGAAGTAAATCCGTATTTACTTAGGACGATTACAATTCGAATAGATGTTGCCCACGACTTTGTCTACGAGGAATTCTTTTAACGATCTTGGGGGAAGTAAGCAATTTTCCGGGGTAAAAAGCATCCTACAGTAAGACGATTCTGAAGGGACCGAGCAAACTACACGTTTTGCACTATCAAAGTTACTCAAAGATCTTTGTTATGTATGACTCCTCCAATCATTAGACATACTTTTTATAAGCTATTAAAATGCAATTTATGCATGTATAGCAACATATCAAGCTGTGTGTGATGTCTATTAAGGTGCGACCACACCGCCGCTTAAAAACGGTGACTTTACGGAATCGCAACAAAATGTATGAAGAAACGGTGAGAAAACTTGACGCATACGACACGTCACTGCGTATACGCGGCGGTTTAGTCGCACCCTTAATTGCTGTCTTACTAGATTAATTGAATATTTATTTCAAAATATCAATACTTATTGTTACGAACTCTGTGCTTCTTTTTTCTAATTTTGATATTTCCCTTTTATTTTTGGTGGTAGCCAGTGTCAGTAATACCAGTGTTGAGCTGAGGAGCTGCATTTTTAATTGTGATAGATTCTAAACCATTTCTAAACTACAGTCCACTTATTCTTATCAGCTTCACTTATGTGTACCTACATCAAACTTTACAGAAGCTGAAAGTTTCCAGTTCTAATATTTTTGATTAAAGTTGTGTGTGGATTTATATGACTAACTAGTAATTTACTTATTCTCGTAGTTGAATTTCAGGAGCAAAGGGATTTAAAATGCACTATAGAATATATTCATAATCATACATTCTGTTACAATGTATTATGCTAAGCAACCCGCGACATTAAAATCAATATGCACCCAATACCGACATTTGAATACAATTCCATTCTATGCATATTTACTGTATCACCTTTCATCTCTTTTCAAAGAAAAATAAACAACGCGACTTGGCATTCCATTATGTCACACGAACGAGAAAAACGGTATTCCGGACGAAATACGTTCTCGCAAAAGAAAATACTATGGTCTTATTGCGGGTCTTTTTAAGCACAGCAATTAACTTGCTTATGTGAGCGTACTTGATAAAAGTTTGCGAGGATATTATTAGATAGAGGAATTAACTGACAGAGTGTCAATTAATAATTTCTCGGTTTTGTTTCACTAATACTACAACTATTATTAATATTATAAAGAGGTAAGTTTTTGAGTTTGTGATGTAGGGGTAATCTCTGGATCTAAAAAAAAGATTTTGAAAATTATTTTACCCATAGAATGCCACATTGTTTGTGAGTCTCATACTTAATTCGGCGCGGACGAAGTTGCGGCCAACAGCTAGTATGGAATAAAATCATAGTATTTCATCATGAACCATGGAATGTTATTCACTATGATTAAACATTAACTATCGATAAAAATATATGCTTGCCCAACTCTAGTGTCATTCTTGGGCCGGCCAATCGAAGCGCAGCAAACACCGGATTGGTTTGGTGGACTTCATCAATACTTATTATGTCTTTCGACATTTCCTTTCCTATGGTTACCTATTGTCGTGATGGATTAATTACAAGATGTTGTTATATAATAGTGTTTTTCGATTCGAACAAACACAAATTTCTAAAATACTGGGATACAGTTAGATACAAAAAAATGCAACGTATTTTTAAACTTCGCTCCGATTACCGTTACATTTCCATTTGTATTCCATTGCTGCTCTCGTTTGATCGCTTACAACTCGTTAACAGTGATACCCCGCAATGCAAAGCATTTTCCTCAATTATCGAACATGTGCAGAGTTTTAATGGGGCTATAGTACAAGCACCTAGTGATGTCCCCAACACTTAGCACTAGTGATGCCCGCGTGGCGTGACGTCTTATTTCCGAGGCAGCCATAGTCTTCATGTCGTTAATCTTTGAACGTCATCGGACCCTTAGCAAACGTTGGAGACGACAGACCCCGCATATAAATTCGAAATTATTATTCGATAGGAACTTGGTCGTCTTCAAGGCCTATTATTCAGGTACAATATTGAATGCCTGCGGCCCACTGGTGCTGAATAACGAAACATTGACGATGAAATGCGTAATGAGAAATGTTTAAAAATAGACCCTGCAGAACTTTTAAAGTAAAAAATATGATGTTTCAAGCAATATACAAGGTGTTATAGCGAAGTATTCTGAAAATTTTTAGTAATTTAACACTGTTATTAAGGTTTTTAATCGAAATTTTGTAATCAAGTTACCACTTAGACGTCGTACACTTCTAACTAGCAAATGTATAGAAATATTAAGTAACGACAGTAAAAAAACCCTGAAAAAAAAATCAATATTGTTGTAATATCCCATATTAGTTTTAAGATACAGTGTCACATCAACTATATTCACGGAGTCGTGTTTAATCGCCAAAACGTACATATCTTTCTCCAAACTATTCGCAACACGAACTAAAAAACATTAGGAAAATTATGTTATTAAAATGAAAAAAAAAATGCCTTTAGCAGAGCATGGTTTCGATCCACGGACCTCTGGGTTATGGGCCCAGCACGCTTCCACTGCGCCACTCTGCTTGCGTTATTACCGAGCGGATTAAACGTTTATTAACCGTAACAAATGCAAAACGAGTGTATAACACTATACTGTGATATAACAAGGACGTTAACACTTACTTTTTAACCGCAGACGCAAAAAGAGGGGTGTTATAAATTTGACGTCGATGTCTCCGTGTGTGTTGTGTACGTATGCGTATGCTGGGAAATCGTACGAGTAGCTCTCAAGTAGATGGACCGACTTCGATGCGGTATTTTACATTCGAATGCCAGTTTCGTTGCGGTGGTTATTACGGCCATTCTCAGAGCAGGCAATTTTTGGACGTCCGAGCAAATATCGCAGGCTTTCTTAGGCTTTTTAGACATTTTATTATTTTTCGTAGTTAGTATGCGTCCCACTCCAGCTCGCACAATAAGTTTTTGCACGATAATATAATTAGAACTATTAAAAAAATATATATACTAAAACCCCATTCTCCTAAGCTCCGTTTAGCGAGCGGACTCCAAAATTGAGAACAAAACCTTGTGAAACTTTATAAAAACTGCCGGTAGCCAATGTTAGGTGTTTTATTATTCAAGTCAACTAGTTGGACTATATATTAATTATAATTAACAATAGCGGTAAGGTCTTACTCATATAATTTTGATTTTTTTACCGCGCGAGCGAACTTCCATCTAAACTCCGTCAATGGATATAAAATCACGAATTACACCACTATTTGTAAGCTTACGCGCAACCCAATAGGGCTGTGCGCTAGCAGTGTTGCCAGGTCACTTCCCTTGAAAATTACATTAAAAAGTTCCATTTTTGGTAGAAAAGTTCCATTTTATTTAAAATCATTAGATATCTATGAATAATTAAATACAAACCGTTTAAAAAGTTCCTTCCAAGTTCCGCGGGGGTGTCAAAAGTTCCGCAAAACGGAAGAAACGGAACCAAACGGCAACATTGTGCGCTAGTGTTCTGCCTGGTCTCCGTCGTCGTCTAGGTCGGGTGCAGGTATGGCGCTTAGGGCCAAAATTACGAACATATATATCTAAACTCCGTTTTGTGTTTCCCGTCTCTAATAAACTCCGTTTAGTTGTGTTATTTTTTACTGGTATTCTTCTATATCTATTTGTCTTGCTATCATTATAGCTCGTTATCCTATGTTAGCGACGTATTTGCTGCTATTCCCTTAAATGCATCCATCACTAAATAAAAAATGGAAAATGGCTTTCTCCCTAAGCTCCGTAGACCAAACTCCGTCGTATTTTTGATAAGAATTTAGAAAATTAAACAAAATCTGATTGTTTTTGTACATAAAAATCGTTTATTGTAGCACTCACTTTTGAGTACCGATGTTTTCGTGTTCAAGAAGTACACATTTTTGAAAATATTTATTTATGGTTTCTATTGACATGATCTTCATGTTCCAGTGAATTATGACAGTGGGTTTGCGTTACATGATGTATATCTTATTTTTCGATCATAATATTTGCTTTTTATTTAATTTAAACAAATAAGTAATATTTTATTCATATTTAACGTATATCGATGTCTCAACTCCGTCTTGATGAAAAATCAATGTGTTATAAACTAATTGGTTTATTTAATGGCCAAAAGCACAGAAAATCTTCTTGTAGCATAGATTTTCACATTTTACTTCAATTATATTCATAAATGTAAAACTCAAAATCAAGACGGAGTTTAGGCTGAGAACACGTTTTCCTGAGAATGACCGATTAGCCATGTTTGGTAAAAATCTGTTCTTTTCGATAATGATGTAAGGCATGTTTGGCATAAAATTGTTTTTTTTTTTGTATTTACGATTGATTCTCGATTAATGCGTGAAGATTTTTTTTTTTAATTTAATAATGTTCCAAAATAACATTGGCAGGAATTCAAATACCACTTGAGTACAATTAACACGCTTAATAGCGCAACAGGACTGCTTTACATTGAATAGCGCATCCCTGCTCTTCGTAATATTAGACTGAATGGCTTGTACACTATTGCGTGCTCCATAAATGTTTTATTCTTAAGGAAAAAGTACTTAAATGTTGCAAATGTTCACCACTATTAAACTTGACGCAATAGTAGCCTTCTTATTCCACGAGGAGGCCTATGTCCATCAATAGAATGTAGGTATATAAGCTGAATGACGAAGTAGGTACTTGAGTACATAGTATAAAACAAAGTCGCTTTAAGCTGTCTGTCCCTATGTATGCTTAGATCTTTAAAACTACCTACGAAACGGATTTTAATTCGTTTTTTTTAATAGATAGAGTGATTCAAGAGGAAGGTTTATGTATAATACTTGCATAATGTAGTGGAAAAACACTGATTACACTCGTGCGAAACCGGGGCGGGTCGCTAGTTAAATACGTGATATATTATAGATCAATTCTGTTCAAATGATTTTCATAGAAGTCAAATGGGCGGATTGCCTGAAACTAGGTACCTAGTTTTATTTAAGCTTTGTATTAATGATAGACAATAGTTCTATTGTTATCCTAGAACATAGAGGAATTGCGTAATAAAGTAGTAATACGGCTTAACCAATTTTGCAACACATTAGCAACTCGTAACTTATCGGCATATTCAAGTATCAAATCCATAAGGGTGAATGAGACGGCAAGACAGACCCGATGGTCTTTTTAAATACTATCGCACTGTAGATTTCCTTCTTATAGTAAAACCATTATTTTCTTATCGATATCGATCAAAATGTATCCCTGCCAACTCTAGTGCCCAGCTTGACTTAGGGCTATCCAATCAAAGTAAAATAATCGCCGTAGTCGCCGCGATTTTTTTCCAACATTAATTCTCTGTCATTTTCACTCCATTGGTTAATTACTTCATGTCCTAGAAATCATTTCGCACAAACTCAAAGGCCTGTACCATACGCCCTTAATAAATACGGACGCCCTATACAATGATACTGAAATAATTGACCTTTCCCTTAATATCTTTGGGAGCGTCTGCCGCTTTGTTAGAGGATTGCCTCCCTTTCACTTTTCTAGACAGCTGCGAATTACTACAGCTCTTGTGTTTTATAACTAAATGAGAATGATCAATCACACGTCTGAGGGGCTTTTGCCTTTCTGTTGCGTAAACTCTACGCTAATGTAGGCTTGTAGGCTTTTGAAAGCGCTTTGTGTTTCGCCGCACATGTCCGTTGCTTTAAAAGTTTGAATGTTAGGAAATATGCACAGTTTTAATGCTCGGGATGTGGTTTATACGTTACTAGCTGTTGCCAGCGACTTCGTCTGCAAAGAATTCGTTTATCGCTATCCCGCGGGAACTACGCAATTTTCCGGGATAAAAAGTAGCCTATGTGCTATTCCAGACTTTTCTCTATCTATGTGCCGAATTTCATCCAGATCCGTTGGGCCGTTCTGGCGTGATTGAGTAACAAACAAACAAACATCCATCCATCCATCCATCCATACTTTCGCATTTATAATATTAGTTAGATAGTGAGAACCAGGTATTTTTATCTAGCTTTAAAGGTCGCGGCTGTTAGGTACTTCAGGTTTTAAAAAAACCGGCCAAGTGCGAGTCGGACTCGCTCACCGAGGGTTCCGTACCATTATCTAGAAATATCTATAAACCAGTGTAAGCAAAGCTCTGCTCCAAAGCAAAATGTACGCAGTGTGGGGTCACTTTATCTTGGTCATTGATATATACAGACATACATACATATTTACGGTTTTCACAATTATTTCTTTATCTGTGCTATAAGACCTACCTTTATACCAAATTTCAAGATTCTACGTTCACGGGAAGTACCCTGTAGGTTTTAATTCCCTTAAGTCGAAAATTTGCGGAAATTTGCATCATAAACGGCTGTATCTTTTGATTGCGTTGGCTTAGAAGTTTGATTTTTTCACAGCTCTAAGGGGCAGTAGACCTGAGTATTTGATATAAATTTCAGCTTGATTCCTTTAAAAAAAAGGGTCTTGACAGACGGACGGACGGACGGATGGACGGACGGACGGACGGATGGACAACAAAGTGATCCTATAAGGGTTCCGTTTTTCCTTTTGAGGTACGGAACCCTAAAAGAGAAAAAGAAAAAGAAAAGAAAATATTTATTTGCAAGAATACGGTGATATGAAAACAAGTTATCAAGATAAGGAAAATATATTATTTTTTATTTCAATTTCTCTCTCTTTGAAGAGTTCCTCGTGCGTGGGCCATGGGTGTTCTGCTTATTATACCTTCAACCTCCAGTTCAATAATTAATCATGTTTTAAATGGTTCATTAAATTTAACCTTTAGATAATATCTGTGTGAACTTCGAGCATTATAAAAATACTGGTATAGCGCAGAAACGTGAAAAGTTCAAGAGTAATTTTAGAAACATTAAAATGAAAACAAAAGGGTGCAAATAAAACCATTTCAAATAAAGAAAATAGGAAATGAAAATTGCGTAAACTGTAGGTACCGGAAGAAACAATTTTTATTTAAGTACCTATATAAAAAAGACACAGTACTTACTTTTACTTACGAAAACTTACTTTTTATACCAAAATTATGCCATACTGAACTACTGAACCAGAGGGTTTACTCTTTTCTATAATGATCCGTACCATGGTTTTACAAAGCTTTGAAATTTAATAAAAATACTGTTTTTTTACGACAGCCAAGGAACACACTTTTTTCATTAAAATCCTACTCCTGCAGTTTTAATATCTTTTTCAGTTTTACGGCCGAATGAAAGCACGCTTCAATAATTGGGGGGGGAGTCGATTTTTGAATACGCACCCACAAACATACCTTTAGAAAATGGTGAAAATTTGAAAACGGAGTAGGGCATTAAAACATTTCAGCTCTAATTCACTACTCACTCTTTTGCGGGTGGTAGGGCCTTGTGCAAGGTCCATCCGGATCGCTACCACCATCTTACTCGCTAATCCTGCCGCTAAGCAGCAGTGCTTGCACTGCTGTGTTCCGGTGTGGAGAGTAAGACAGCCAGAGAAATTACGGGCACAAGAGGCATCATCTAAGTCCTCTAGGTTGGCAACGCATCTGCAATCCCTCCGGGGTTGGGGGTGTCTATGAGCAGTGGTGATCGCTCACCATCAGGTGACCCACTTGCTCGTTTGCCTTCCTATTCACATAAAAAAAAAAACTATCTTCTATTACATAGAATTTCAGTAATTTCATTTCAAAATTCTGCCATAGGTTAATTATGTTTATATTCGTACGTCAATAAGGTAAATGCTGTTATTCATGTATTGTATCCAAACCCGACGAAAATGACGCACCAGAGGCTCCTGGACGAATACTGGTGCCTTTACACCAAAAAGGAAAGGTTACCGCTTAAGTTCATGATGAACAAAGAAAAGGTATAAATAAAAACGTATATCAAATACTTAACGTCTGTTACGTCGCCCCGTACTGTGAATAGCAATTTACCACTCACAAGATTTGTTTCCTGGCTAGGGGAAGACGTAAAATTGTGTACACACCTCGGGCGTTGACAAATAAAGCCTCAGGTCGCATGTTTAACTCCCTCGCCTTTGGCTCGTGCAACACGAAATCCTGCGATCTGAGGCATTCTTTATTTCACCACTGGGGTGCTATTCTTCTCCAGGAAACAAACTACGACGCCAGTCACATCAAATTTAACTAATCACCATCTCGAGAGCCCGTAAACACGCTCCGCTGATTGTGCCTTACTCTTGGTTGGAAAACGAGTCGCATATACAAGGTGTATTTTTTGGAAACTAGCTTCTGCCCGTGACTAATCCCCTCGCCCGTCTTTTGTATACTTTGTTCTTTGTTTCTGTATTGTTTTGTATGTACTGATTTGTGGTGTTCAATAAAGAGTATTTTGTATTGTATTGTAATGTTGATGGTATATTTCTGTAATAATTATTTACGTTGAGACTAGGCAGCTACGACCTTTGAGATGTTTATCACTACCCCGCAGGAACTATGAAATTTTCAAGGATCCGTTTGCGCGTGAAGTTCTTACTCGCTAATCCTGCCGCTAAGCAGCAGTGCCTGCACTGCTGTGTTCCGGTGTGGAGAGTAAGACAGCCGGGGAAATTACGGGCACAAGAGGCATTTCATCTTAGTCCTCTAGGTTGGCAACGCATCTGCAATCCCTCCGGGGCTGCGGGTGTCTATGGGCAGTGGTGATCGCTTACCATCAGGTTACCCACTTGCTCGTTTGCCTTTTTATTTACATAAAAAAAAGAAGGAACAAACATACTCACTCACTCACAAACTTTCGCATTTATAATATTAGTAGGATTCCTGAATAATTTGTAAGATACCGTGTATACATAATATATAATAAGCACATGACAGAGTAAGGCGCAGTCGTTAGCCTCGCGGAACGCATCCCTTGAGAAAAATACGTTCAACCGAGCTAATTATTACAAGTTCTTGGTAGGAATTTGCCCGGATTTTAACAATTTATACTTGTCGCGACCCAATTTGCTGTCCCTGGAAATTTGGTGTTTGCCGGGTAGATTTAATAGTCAGCACACCCAGCCAGTGCCGGATTTATATTTTTTATGAGTGTAGGCCACTTTTTTCCGTCCACATTCCCAACTCGTCTACATTCTCATTTGGTCCATATTCCCAGTTCGTCCGCATTCCCATTTCGTCCACATTCCCAAGACACAACATTAAAAAAATACAATTGAATTGATTATTTTTAAGAGTTTGCTCCAGTTGCGGTGGAAGCGGGAATGTGGACGAAATGGGAATGTGGACGATATGGAAATGTGGACGAAGTGGGAATGTGGACGAAGTGGGAATGTGGACGAAGTGGGAATGTGGACGAAATGGAATGTGGACGAAATGGGAATGTGGACAAAGTGGGAATGTGGACGAAGTGGAAAGAGGACGAAGTGGGAATGTGGACAAAGTGGGAAGAGGACGAAGTGGGAATGTGGGCGAAGTGGGAAGAGGACGAAGTGGGAATATGGACGAAATGGGAATATGGACGAAATGGGAATGTGGACGAAGTGAACCTAAACGGATAAAACCAGTTTTTGACTTTTATCGTCTGAAATCGAGTGACTGTCCTCTGAAATCTGCCGCCCTTAGGACGCTGCCGCCCCTAGGCCGCGGCCTATACGGCCTATTTATAAATCCAAGATTGCACCCAGCGGATCCTGTAAGGGAAGCTATAAAGTGATCTTTTTGCTCATGTACTGGCTCTGCGATTTTTGAAATGAAAACTTCCTTAGCGACACTGGGCACTTTTTTGGATGGGTAAAAATTTTTGAACTCGCGCCAGGCGTAAGACGGAGGGAGAGTTTAAGTACCAGGATATCAGATCCTCTAGCTTATTTTGAAATGCGAATGAAGCTAGAGTCGCGTTCGATTTTGGAAGTGTACGTCTACGTTGATTTCGTTGCTTTAACGCATGTGCGTTTGGCAGTGGTGTAAGGTGTGGAATAACAGTGCATTCTCTCAAGTGACCGCAGTTCGAATCTCGTGAAAAAAAGTTTTTTTTTTTTTCTTTTTGCGCGTGTGTGCGTGTGTGTAGTTTTCACTTCTGCCGGTACTCCCGGAGTGCCACCCGGTGATTTTTTCGTACTGGTTTGGAGAGCAAGTGAAATTTTAGTTAAGAGCTTTGACAAGACTTGGTACTAGCGGGATATACACCGCGATTAGCTACCCTTTAAAGAGTAAGTAAGTAGGTAAGTAATGCTTTATTGTACAAATATAAAGAAACAGATACAATTCACAAAATAATACAAATAACAATAATATATGCACAAAGGCGAACTTATCCCTATAAGGGATCTCTACCAGAGAGTAAGAGAGAGAGAAATATAAGAGTTTCCGACGTAATGTGTTTCATTATAGTTAGACATCGATTCTTATTTTATCGAGTCTCAAAATAAAATAAAAACTTTTCCATGCTGGTCTTGGGTGTAAAGAATAAACATAGAATGTACCAGTCTCTTCCGGCACAGATGGTAAAAGCCCATCGGCATCAAGGGAATGGGTGAAGATTTTGGGAGTCCTGTTATAGGCGATGTGGCTAGCAACCCATCACTATTTTGATTCCCCTTTCCCACGCCCACAATCGTGCTAAACGCTAAAGGCTTTGTCTACCCCGAAAGAGATAAAAGGCGTGATTTATATGTATATTGTATGTAAGTATGTAAAAATAAAACATTAATATTCTAACGAAGCAAACTTTAAGTATCTAAATAACAAAGTTGAAATTTACACTACATAGTATGTTTCAGTGAAAATTCAAATTTTGCAAGAGACCACAAAATATTAAATGCTCTCGCTGCACAGAATTCAAATTTCGTACCGGTGCTATTTTTGCTTAAAATGTTAACTAAATTGTGTTATGTTCTAGAACAAACGCTTTGATAAATAGAATATAAAATACTCATGTGTCTTAAGCTTCTAGACAAGAACGTGACTTATTAGGTTACGAGGCTAAATTTCATTAAAAGACGTTTACCAGCCGATATAAATAATGTTTCTGAGTAGGTAAATCTAATTATGGTTCACGTTCGTTACTAAGGCTAGGTGCTTAATGGAAATACTTGGTAAGCCTCATTTATTATTGAAATTATGTTGAACTAGCGTTGCCCGCAAGTTTGTGTGCGAATAATTCGTTTATCACCATCCCGCGGGAACTTTACAATCCTATTAATATTATAAATGCGAAAGTTTGTGAGTGACTATGTGACGATGTGACGATGTGAGTGAGTGTGTATGTTTGTTCCTTCTTCACGCTAAAACGACTAGACGGATTTGGATAAAATTTGGAATGAAGATAGCTGGTACCCTAGATTAAAACACAGGCTACTTTTTATCCCGGAAAATTGCATAGTTCCTGCGGGATAGCGATAAACGTAGCAATTGCTAATTCAACGCGGACGAAGTCGCGGGCAGAAGCTAGTTTTATTACAATCTATCTATTTTCCGAATTTTATCCAGATCTGTAAAGCGGTTCCGGCGAGAATGAATAACAAACATTCATACATCCATTCTCAGAAACTTTCGCATTTATAATATTTGAAGGATAGTTTTTCCATGCTGATCAGGGAGCAAAGAATATACCAGTTGCTTCTCTTCCCGCGCAGATGGTAAAAGCCCATCGAGGGAATGGGCGAAAATCTAAGGAATCATATACAGGGTGTATCAGATAGCCCCTAACAATAATCAACTGGGGTATATATAACCATAGCTATAGAAGCTAACAAAAATATTAAAAAAAAATTGGAGTAAAAAATTTTTTGTTTTCTATAGGAATGATTACAGTTAATACTAACATTCCTATAGAAAATATAAAAAAAATTTTACTCCATTTTTTAAATATTTTTTTTAGCTTCTGTAGCTATGGTTATATATACCCCAGTTGATTATTGTTAGGGGCTATCTGATACACCCTGTATATGATTCCTTAGATTTTCGCCCATTCCCTCGATGGGCTTTTACCAATTTTAATAATTTTACATTTTTAATAATTTTACATTTTTAATAATTTTACATTTTTAATAATTTTACATTTCTAATAATTTTACATTTTTAATAAATTTACATTTTTAATAATTTTACATTTTTAATAATTTTACATTTTTAATAATTTTACATTTTTAATAATTTTACGTTTTTAATAGTTTTTCATCTCTAATAATATTCATGTGAAATAGAATATATTTACCTGTAATTTTTATTAAGTATATATTTTTTTTTTTATATTTTAGCATTTTTGTAATAAAATAATTCTCTTATTTATAATGTATTGCGTGGGATTCCTTAAAGCAATAAATGACTGATTACTGATTACTGATTATGGTTATATACCCCAGTTGATTATTGTTAGGGGGTATTTGATACACCCTGTATAATAGGCGATGCGGCTAGCAACCCATCTCTATTTTTATTCTATTTTCCGTCTATACGCCCACAATCTTGCTAAACGTTGGCTGTAGGTCTTATCACATTAGGCTCTGTCTACCCCGTAAGGGATAAAGACGTGATTTGTGTATGTATGTGTATATGTTTTCACAACGTTCATAATAGAGTTTTTAAATTACGGCAATAACGAAATCTTTTCAGTTTTCGGAAACAACCAAGAGGCTACGCTACGCAGCTAAATTGGAAATTTCAAGTTATGTGTATTTGGTGCATCGCCAGATTTTTCTGACAATAAGAAAATAAATTGGAGTGTACACTCAGGCCCATAAAATTAAAGTTCTGAATGTACAGTTTGACATAAATATCGTAAGTCTTAAAGTATCTTATTGCTGAAACAGCAGCAGTCTGATGACATTTCTAAAATCCTTAAAAAATGCACGATTTCATGTGCTATAAAAAATATTATGACTAACGAAAAATAAAATAAACCATTTGATAACTATGGGACCCGGGACACTACTACTACTCCATAAAACATAATATGCATACATGAATTATTCAATACAATTTTTAGGATAATATTGCCTTCGATGCGATGATTTCGCCAATGTCAAAGTAAGATTATATTAAAAAACCGGCCAAGTGCGAGTCGGACTCGCGCACGAAGAGTTCCGTACCAGAAAAAGGCTAACAACTACTCTGTTAACGTTACTCTGTTAAAACGCCAACAACTAGGTACTCTGTTGTATGGGAGCCTCCTTAATTATTAAATAATTATTAATAATTATATTAATAATTATTATTATTATTTTGATTTTAGTATTTGTTATTATAGCGGCAACAGAAATACACCATCTGTAAAAATTTCAACTGTCTAGCTATTACGGTTCTTGAGATACAGCCTGGTGACAGACGGACGGACGGACGGACGGACGGACAGCGAAGTCTTAGTAAT
Organism: Pandemis heparana; assembly: GCA_963854515.1. NCBI lineage: Eukaryota > Metazoa > Arthropoda > Insecta > Lepidoptera > Tortricidae > Pandemis > Pandemis heparana. The sequence goes on along the minus strand of OY978015.1, from coordinate 11,633,800 downwards.
AGGGTCCCGTTTTTACACTTTGGGTAGGTACGGAACCCTAAAAATCTTGTGACAAAATGTTGTGTCAAAAGACCCCCTCCCCCCCTGTCGGGCTCTTAGTCAACGGATAATGATATCCCACGGAGACCGCCAGGAAATCATTAACCGGTGCCCAGGGTGCACCGGACCAAGCAATCCTCTTCCCCCCGGACGGATCCAAAAACGAACCGCAGCTCTTGACCACACGCGGAGGTAACCCGACTCGCACCCCTACATGGATTATAATGTCCCGGGTTCTTTTGCATGTCACGCAACCGCAGAGCTTTCTTTTTTACCGTTATATATATTTTTACCGTAAAATCTAATCTAACTAATATTATAAATGCGAAAGTATGGATGGATGGATGGATGGATGGATGGATGGATGTTTGTTTGTTTGTTACTCAATCACGCCAGAACGGCCCAACAGATCTGGATGAAATTTGGCACATAGGTAGAGAAAAGTCTGGAATAGCACATAGGCTACTTTTCATCCCGGAAAATTGCATAGTTCCCGCGGGATAGCGATAAACGAATTCTTTGCAGACGAAGTCGCTGGCAGCAGCTAGTATATTATATTTTGCAAAAACCGGTATTACGTCACTTCAGTAATTAGTATACTGTCCTTGAGTGGCAGGAATCCTAAGAAATCCAGCGGGAAGTAATTAGTCTGAATTATTAAAATTAATTAGCGACACATTTATGGGTGCTGTTATGCCACAATTGAATGTTTTAATTTCAAAAAGCGAAAATCTTAGAAATCGTAGGCGATGCGGAATCCATCACTAAGGGTGCGACCACACCGCTTAAAAAACGGTGACGTTACGGAATCGCAACAAAATGTATGAAGAAACGGTGAGAAAACGTGACGCCTACGACACGTCACTGCGTATACGCGGCGGTTTGGTCGCACCCTAATTCGATTCCCATTTCCACATATACCGCCCACAATCACGCTTAACGAGGCCTTTAGGTCATTTTAGCTTAGCCTCTGTCTATCCATGTATGTATGTGTTTTAAACATAATATTCACGAATACTTCAACACTTGACTGATTATTTTTGTAGGTATCTATTTTTCAGGGTTCTTTAACTGTTGACCAATGTTTCCATACATCCAACCAACTTCAAAGTCAGCGCATCAAAGGAGCGTTTTATAATATTACTAGCTGTTGCCAGCGACTTAATCTGCAAAGAATTCGTTTATCGCTATCCCGCGGGAACTACGCAATTTTCCGGGAAAAAAAGTAGCCTATGTGCTATTCCAGACTTTTCTCTATCTATATGCCGAATTTCATCCAGATCCGTTGGGCCGTTTTGGCGTGATTGAGTAACAAACAAACATCCATCCATCCATCCATACTTTCGCATTTATAATATTAGTTAGATTAAAAATTACAATAAAAAAATTAAACCGGTGAGTTCAATCATAGTAACCCAACGACCTGCTGAAATATTGTGAAATAACTCCAAGACACTTTGTGTAAATTCTTCCGATATATTGTCAGTAAATTATAAACATTTACTTTTTACCAAAGACCCGAGTACTTTTTGCGGGCATAATAATGTAATATAAACTCGGACAATTAAATGAACAAAATTGATTAGAAACAAATGCTTAACAAGGCGAGTTGCGTTAATATTTTATTTACTTACTAATAATAAAAATATTGTTTTTTAGTATCATGAAGTACAGAAAATAGAATAGCCTCCGGGTGTTGGTGTCGTTTGTGGCTCGGACAGATCGCGTTTTCTATTTTATTTGTTGTCCGCTTTGTTACTATTTAAATTTAACTAAAGTTCATACGTAAGTTCACACAAGTTCAAGGAAACATGGACTTGAATGTCGTAATTTTCTATACATAATAATAATCATATTGTTATTATCTATTTGACATTTTTACAAATACTTTTTAAATTTATTCAAATGGATTTTGGACAATAACGCCATATTGATTTTTGTTTCATTAGTTTCTTGGAATTAAAAATAATAACTTATTTTACTTCAACCGTAGAAGTCATTCGTTCTTTTTAGGGTTCCGTACCTCAAAAGGAAAAACGTTCGTCCGTCCGTCTGTCAAGACCCTTTTTCTCAGGAACGCGTGGAGGTATCAAGCTGAAATTTATATCAAATACTCAAGTCTACTGCTCCTTTGAGCTGTGAAAAAATCAAACTTCTAAGCCAAGACGATCAAAAGATACAGCCGTTTATGCCGCAAATTTTCGCAAATTTTCGACTCTCAAGGGAATCTAAACCAACAGGGTACTTCCCGTGAACGCAGAATCTTGAAATTTGGTATGAAGGTAGGTCTTATAGCACAGATTAAGGAATAATTGCAAAAATCATAAATATGTATGTATATCTGTATATATCAATGACCAGTATAAAGTGACCCCACACTGCGTACATTTTGCTTTGGAGCAGGGCTTTGCTTACACTGGTTTATAGATATTTCTAGATAATGGTACGGAACCCTCGGTGCGCGAGTCCGACTCGCACTTGGCTGGTTTTTTTCCTATTTATATCTTAGTCGCAAAAGTAAACACACACACACACAGGCATAATAGGTACTCAAGTAGAGACTCATTATTAGGTACATACTGTAATCAACGTGTTCTAATAACAGGGTTTAAATAATTATTTAATTAAATACTAAATTGATATACTGGCGTGTCTTATTATAATTCAATCCCAGCCTAATTTAACCTAATTTCACTATACCTACATTAATATCATTCCTAAATAATATTGTTCACACATTTCAACGGCTTCACTTCATAAATTACGGCCGTAAACGCTAAAGCAAAACTACATAAGAACGGTCTGCTGTTTGGTAATAATATTTGTAAGCTTAATTAGAATTATTATTGTGTATGGGGTGGAGTTAGAGCAATTGAAATGGAGTATCTAGATTTTGTAAGGTTTCCCCTACGTTTGCTGTCACCGCAACCTTAGGGTCCAACAGATAACCAGCGTTGCTACACTCGCCGAAGAGCAACACAATGACATATTAAGTGGAGACCCTTTCTTGGTGTGACTTCGTGTCACCACACCACACATTAATATTAAGTTGGCCAGTATTGTTCATTTTTGTTTTTATTGTAAGGTGGTGGTTTTTTTTTTATGTGAATAGGAAGGCAAACGAGCAAGTGGGTCACGGTCCTGTTGTATTATTGGAACGAAAATCGTAAAGATCTTACACAAAAGAGTCCCTGTGTCTATTTTTATATAAGTATCGGACAAAGATGGCAATAATGAGCGACCTATCACAAAAATAAACACAATTTCCAGAACGCCGATCACTAGGAAATGTTGCTAACAAGAATAGGTCCTGAAATAGAAAGGATCGCAAAGTTTACGGTCACTGTTGCCAAAGTTATTTAATAATGTTATAAGAAAAGGAATTAGTCTTCTTATCACGTTGCCAAAAAAGTTAATATTAAAAATGGAAAAGCCAGAGGCAGCCGAATAACGACAATAACTCAATGGAATTGAAGAATAATAAATACAAAGTTGAAAATAGGAATGCGCGTAGAATTCGGGATTTTGATTAAAAATTCATACCGGTCACGAGATTCAAGAAGCATGATTGAAATCTGTATATTCTGTTAACTGAAGACCGGCGATGTATGGTGTTTTGTTTGGGAAGCTAATTTGGTTACGCAGTGGACATTTTCATATGATCATTATCTTATGAAAATGTTTCATCCTCGATTCTGGCCATTTACCGGGCATTTCTGTGGTGTCAATAGAAACTGGATTGATAATACCGAATACCTAAGCTACGATTTATTTACCTTTGACGTCAAATGTAAGTCAATCGCGCTGTGACTGCGGCCAAATTACTGAGGGATCCCGATTGGAGTGTAATTCACCTTTAACGATTAGATCCATAGTTCAGTTCATCGATGTACAGTGCCCCTATTCATACATATGGTTTTTTCATTCTTACCTGTCCTATTTGGTAAACAAAATTCTAACCTCACAACGTCTCATTTTTGTTATTTTTTAAATATTTCATCGTAAATAATGGAACTGGAGATAAAATATGTTTTAATGTTTATTCGGGCACCAACGGTACAATACAACTTATATTATAATTATTTAAACTAATCATCAACCAACACAGTTGCCACAGGTTACTAATTCATATAATAAACAGCAAACGGGTATAAAAAGTAACATACATGAAATGAATCGGCTACAATTAGAGAAAGTGAATTTAACATATCTTCAGTAAACAAAGAAACAAAACAAAAAAAAAATACTAAGAACTACAGACAAACAAATTCAATATCAGCAAAATTATGTACAAAATATTACCTCAGGTTTATTTGATAACTAATACACCTTTTTCTTTACAAAAATTTGCACATCGAGGTTAGAATTTTGTTTACCAAATAAGACAGGTAAGAATGAAAATACCATACTTACTTATACCTATCTAAATTATTAAAATAAGTACTATAGAAAAAATATTATAGATAGTAAGTAGTATAGAGTAACGAAGTAAGTTGCGGGTGGTAGGGCCTTGTGCAAGGTCCGTCCGGATCGCTACCACAATCTTACTCGCTAATCCTGCCGCTAAGCAGCAGTGCTCGCACGGCTGTATTCCGGTGTGGAGAGTAAGACAGCCGGGGAAATTACGGGCACAAGAGGCATTTCATCTAAGTCCTCTAGGTTGGCAACGCATCTGCAATCCCTCCGGGGTTGCGGGTGTCTATGGGCAGTGGTGATCGCTTACCATTAGGTGACCCACTTGCTCGTTTGCCTTCCTATTCACATAAAAAAAAAGTATGTAGAGTAAGCGATAGAAAATTACAAAGTTCTGTAATTTTATCTTGTTTATAAAATATAAAAGTACCCATTTTAGATAGGTACTTATTTTAATCATTTATATCTAAGTAAGTACTTATAAACTTTACAAATAGGCAACATTGTACAGTGTCACCAATAGGTATATACGCATAGATGCGTGTAAAACTACTGTCCATGACGTAACGGGCAAGATAGGTACTTACCTATGATGCATTTGTGTAGTTTGTTTATGTGTTTCTTTGCAGCTTTATTGCGATGATGTAAATAGTAATGAGTGTTTTCAAGTTCGGTTGTCACTTATCATTTTGTTTCTTTTTTGACGGCGGTATGATATTGTCCATTCCAGAACTTGATGATTGATTCGAGGGAAATGTTTGCTTTTGTCTCATTTGGAAGCGAAAATAAAAATACACAGCGTGGCCGTATCACCCGTTAGGCAAGCAGTTATGCTTGTGATTAATAAGATACGCACCATGTATTTGCATTGGTACAGTTATTTTCACACATGAACGTAACCGTAACGGACAATTGAACGATCGGCATGAATGAAAACGAATTTATGACGAACGTGTTTTATTTTTCGTAAATTCAGGTTCAGTTGTTTTTACGTGACGTTCTTTTTTTGACTTTTGAATGTGGGTATTCCGGCGTACAACGATAACAATATGAACTAAGTCATCGTCATCAGCCTATGTTCGTCCACTGCTGGACATAGGTCTCTCCCATGAACTAAGTAGCTACCTGTTAAATATTTTTTAATATAAAACTACCGTGAGACTCAGACATGTAAATAACCGGATTACTCACGTTATATAGCGTCGGAAAAGGTCCGACAGTTTCGAATCATCCGAGATTCTTAATCATGATGCGACGATGGCCAAGGCGCGACGGGCAACGTCGCACCATGATTAAGAATCTTGGATGATTCGAAACGGACGGACCTTTTCCGAAGCAACATAACGTGAGTAATCCGGTTATTTACATTAATATACCTGTTAAATAGCTCCAAAATGGCGCTGAAGAGATGTGAAAGCGTTAGATATTGTATTGTCAAAGAGCCTTTTGCAAACTTCTTACACAATAAAGCTCTTGTCGATTATGATTTTGCTTGCCTTCATTTTAATATGCTTGAACCAACTGCATTAGCATAAAGCCCGGGCTTCACACATTTTTCAGTTAATTTCGAATCTCCTACCTATGTCAATGAGCGCTCGTGGCGTTTAAATTATGCATGCATAAATTGATGTTCACAAATGAGCATTAAAATTCCCGTTGAGGCTTCCATTCTCGTTACCCGATAGGATATTGCTAATTACTTATTACGAAGCTTGGGAGTAATCTATACGTAATGTTATAAGATACATGAGGCACATATATAGGGCTTATAAATGCTAGAGGTGTGGTGCAATTTCCTATAACGACGTGTTTGCTGTAAGCAATGGTTAAATTTTATGTTATCTTTACTGTAATGAGTTAAATGTAAAAAGCGGAGGTGCATATCAATCTATGCCCCTACTATTTTGAGGATAAATATGCGCTATTCATTGTCAGACTCATTGTCAGAGATTGTGAAGCAGTAGTTAAGCAGTATAGATAGTGGAGAGGTATTCTAAAATAAATAGATATTTTATCCTCCACACCATCACTTTGTTTGTGGGACCGGTCACCACACCACTTTGTCGGCGTGAACCCATACCAAAGTATCTACAGCTACTTATGTGAGCCAATCCGGACATCGCAAGACCAAGAGCCGAAGTTCCAGTTAAGTATGTATAATTTTGTCTCTATTTATTACTACGAAACAGACAGAGACGTCATCATAGATAACTGAAACTTAACAGAGAGTGGTGAAACTGGCTCTGAGTTCTATTCTGTCATTTTGACTACAGAACGCTAGAAACAAGCAAAGATATGCCCAGGATTATAATTATTCTTCCAGAAACGTCGCGACTAAGGAACTCGTTAGGTAAAGTTAACTGTCAAAAAGACAAAAATTTTTTTTTTGAAAACCCACAACGGTTACAAATAAAAAGAAATAAATAATTTTTAAGAAAACCGCCGACTACATCACAAAGGCAAGAAAATGCAAGAGAGCGCTGAGAAGCATGCCACAAGGATTGCTGATAGCGCTGCTCGCATGGCTTCACTGAGAAGTCAGGAAAGCACAGAGGAGCATGCAGCATGGACTGTTGACAGCGTTACTCGCATGACTTTACGGAGAAGTAAGGAGATCGCAGAGGAGCGTGCAGCATGAATTGCTGACAGCGCTACTCGCATGGATTCATTGAGAAGTCAGGAGAACGCAGAGGAGCATGCAGCAATGACTGTGACAGCGCTACTCGCATGGCTTTACTGAGAAGTCAGGAGTGCGCAGAGGAGAATGCAGCAGGGATTGCTGATAGTGCTTCTCGCATGGCTTCACTGAGAAGTCAGGAGAACGCAGAGGAGCATGGAGCAAGGATTGCTGATAGTGCTTCTCGCATGGCTTCACTGAGAAGTCAGGAGAGCGCAGAGGAGCATGCAACAAGGATTGCTGATAGTGCTTCTCGCATGGCTTCACTGAGAAGTCAGGAGAGCGCAGAGGAGCATGCAGCAAGGATTGCTGATAGTGCTTCTCGCATGGCTTCACTGAGAAGTCAGGAGAGTGCAGAGGAGCATGCAGTAAGGATTGCTGATAGTGCTTCTCGCATGGCTTCACTGAGAAGTCAGGAGAGCGCAGAGGAGCATGCAGCAAGGATTGCTGATAGTGCTTCTTACATGGCTTCACTAAGAAGTCAGGAGAACGCAGAAGAGCAGGCAGCAAGGATTGCTGATAGTGCGTCTCGCATGGATTTACTTAGAAGTCAGGAGAGCGCAGAGGAGCATGCAGCAAAGATTGCTGATAGTGCTTCTTGCATAGCTTCACTAAGAAGTCAGGAGAGCGCAGAAGAGTAGGCAGCAAGGCTTGCTGATAGTGCGTCTCGCATGGCTTTACTTAGAAGTCAGGAGAGCGCAGAGGAGCATGCACCAAGGATTGCTGATAGTGCTTCTCGTATGGCTTCACTGAGAAGTCAGGAGAGCGCAGAGGAGCATGCAGCAAGGATTGCTGATAGTGCTTCTCGCATGGCTTCACTGAGAAGTCAGGAGAGTGCAGAGGAGCATGCAGTAAGGATTGCTGATAGTGCTTCTCGCATGGCTTCACTGAGAAGTCAGGAGAGCGCAGAGGAGCATGCAGCAAGGATTGCTGATAGTGCGTCTCGCATGGCTTTACTTAGAAGTCAGGAGAGCGCAGAGGAGCATGCAGCAAGGATTGCTGATAGTGCTTCTCGCATGGCTTCACTGAGAAGTTAGGAGAGCGCAGAAGAGCATGGTGAAAGACTTCATAGACATAAAAATTTACGTAATGCTAGGCGTCTTAACAAAAAACGTTGTAGAACGAGAATACGTCTGCAACAACAACTTGCAAAGAATCAAAATTATCGTGATAATCTACGGCAATTAGAAGCATAAATATGTATATTTTCAATTTTGCAGACAATATTTGTAGCGTCTGCAAAAACAACGCTATAAGACACAAACAACTTACTGACATTCAGTTGCAAATAGCAGCTAACGTATTACCCGATGAATTAAAAAGAGGTAGGTAACACTCGTATTATGATGTGCAACAGATGTGCTAACACTGTTTAGTGAGGTAAAACGCGGACACATTGGAATAACATGTTCTTAGACAACATACCTCAAGAAATCGCTTGCCTGTCTGACATGGAAAAACGTTTGCTATCTCGCGTCATTCCTTTTATTAAAATAATCAAGCTAGGTGGACGGTTTGGACAATATACTCGTAGTTTAAATGGGCAAGCCGCATTGTTTGGTCAAGATTTGGGAGAGGTAGTAAGTAGCGGAGTAGCAAGGTAAATATTTTGTGTTCATTTTCATGATATTAGCCAAATCGCACCTGACAAAATCGTACAAAATGAAAGGGTATATGTCGCTCCTCTGACGACAAACCGCCGGAGTAATTTTGTAGACATTGACAATTGTCAATCGACTGAAATTTAGAGATGCAAGTCGAGATAAGAGATGTACCACCGCAGTAGGTGTATAAATATCCATTAGTAAAATTAAAGTTCGTGGGACACTAGTAATATTGATACTAAGTATTTTGTCGTGGATAATTTATATTTGGAAAGTATAAATGCTCGTAATGTGCCCGATGAAAGCGAACAAAATAATGAATATCTAAGACCTCACGAACTACGAACACTATCTGAAGCGTTTTCGCATCTTTGCAGGATTCACGTTGAAATGGAAAAATTGAAATGGAACAGTGGTCATCTTAAAATTGATAATACTGATGATGGCTTTCCCAATCTTCAAAACGGAATAAGAGTGTTTGTCGAAGAAAAAAAAACAGTCTGGTACACGCAACGGTATTTCGATTGCAATGTTCAAAACCAGCAATTCGTTTTTCGTTTTCGATTCTCACAGTCGAGGTCTTAAAGATAAAGTATCCTTGGAAACAAAACCCACCTGCTACAAATAATACTGTTATTGACCAAATGGTACGTACAAGTTGTGTTGTAAAATTTCCTTGCGAAAATACATTATGATATGCATTGGTTGAAAGGTTAAAACCGTAATACCTAAATCTGGTCCAGGTATCCTTGGAAATCAGTATACATTCATTGACAGGAATATTAGTCAATCTGCAAAATTTAATAATAGAACAAACCCACCTGCTACAAATACTACTGTTATTGACCAATCTAATACTAATAACTGCAGAACACAAAGAAACGATGAGAATGATGTGTTTGTATCAATGTCAATTTTGCGCATGATAGATGAACCTATTCCACAAGTTTGATGCAGTTGTAGAAAGCGATCCAAACAATATGCCTGTTTAATTTGAAATGCAAGACTGCTCCTCCACTACAGATGAATAACAAGAAAAGAGCTGAATAATTGAGTTGGTTCTATTTGTTTCCAAAAGGTCGAAATGGACATTTTGAAAGTTGATATCATTACACTACGCCGTTAGATTACTGCCAAGCAAGAAAATTCAAGATTTCAGCGTACTAATAATCTTTTTTAACCACTTTCAGTACCTAATGGAGTTTTTTTAGGGCGCGGCAGAATTTTGGAGTTGTATTGATAATGCGACAAGGTAGTAACAGACCTGAAGGTCTAGTTTAAAATTTGCATTTAAATATGAGAAGTTTAAGTGGCTCTAATACTTACCTACTGGCAAACAGCCTGTACTGACCTTCTTGCAATGGTAAGAAACCTTGGGCCTCCAACATTGTTTGTGACGTTTAGCTGTAACGAACAACTTTAACTGGTCAGACATTCTTAAAGCCCTTTTGATTGCAGCTGGAAAAGAAAATGAAGATCTAGAAAATTAGTCTTTCAAGGATAAAAAACGTTGAGTGACTCTTACCAGACATTTTAAATATGTTGCGACTAAAGACATTTAAAGTCTGATAATTAATTTCTTGGGGGCCAATTACAAGACAATTGATACTGAATTGAATTCCAAAACCTTCGATATGCTTCGTTGGGTTAAGAATGCACCTTCATTTGGTGCAGCTAAGCATAAACGCATTTACCCTCTCCGTTCCGTCGTGGGTAAAAATGTCACTTAGTTCATTGTTGTACATTTAAAGGTGAAGGTACATTATTTTACAGTACCCGGCCATAAAGTGCAATCGTTCTTCTCGGCTAGTTTCAGTTTCGTAGAGCGTTGTCTCGCTCTAAACTTACATGACGCCAATTTGTCTCTTTCCAAAAACCGAAGTGCAATCTTTATGACCGGGTACTGTAATTAACGATTTACTGTCATTAATGTTAATTAATTCGTTGCAGAAATAAGCGTGCTTATAACAAAAGCTCGCGATTCCGATGAACAAAAGGCCTTTATGCTGATTTGTGTAGAGTTTGTTGTGTGCTTATTTAAAGATGACTACGAATGTTTTGTACTACTGCCCCAATTATTTGTGATAGTGTAATTGAGGTGTAATTTTCTACATTGTATGCTAAAAATAGTTAAATTACGTATAAATTCATGTGAAAGATCAATGTTAAAATATGCTATTGACTTCGCCGACACGAGAATTGATATGTATAAGTCAGTTTTTGTAAAGGCCCTGTGTATTTATCCCAGCCCAGCGGATCGCATTTGCGGTCCAAAGGGCTAATGCCGCCACCGTCATGGGGACCCTGCCGCAGCCAGTAGGTTTAGACAGGGTTTTCTTTTTTTTTTTTGTAATTTCTTTTTGTAAATAAGTATAGGTTTTTTATAGTTAGTTTTAGTATAGACATATAAGTTTTTAAGATTAGTTTATTCGTAATTTATTTTAATTATTTGTGAGTCATAGGTTTCGAGTTGTGAAGGGGTCAAAAGTAACTCGAAATGGTTCGTGTAAATTTGTAAATATACACACGGCAGCGTCGTCAGTTCCTTAAACGTTTGGCCGAATTTCATTTTGCGAATCATCATATTACTTGACCAGGCTAAGGCCAACACACGGCTGTAATGCCTCAGAATGATGAATCATCATATGGCAACTTGTTAAAATTATTAGTTTCATTTCCCAACCTCACGATTGCCAACTCAACGTTTGTTTTTTTTTACATGGACACTTATTAAAATGTCATTTTTTAAAATAGCCAAATGGTACTACATAACCATTAATAAAAAATAAAACATTCTAAAGTTTAAAGACTGTTTATACATTAAAACAAACATGTTCGCGGCTAAGGGGTGGCCCAAGGGCCACCCCGCCGCACCTAAACCTAAATTAATCCAAATTAATCAAAAGAGTTTTTCGGCCTAGTGTAACATTTGCCATGTGAAAGATATTCCAAAAGTTTAAAATCAAAATGATATTCGTCTTCATGAAAATTCGGCCAAATGAGAAGTTGGCATACAAAAATTTGCCAATAAATAGTTGTCAAAGTGAACATTCGGGGAAATGTTAGTTGCCAAATGATATTCGATCAAAAAAAATTCGGCGAAAAGGCAGAACATCCAGTTTAACACTAGCAACCAGGACAGTATGATTAACTACCACAACTCCGCCAATGAAGTCGTCCCAGGAATAACAGCACGTCGGGGAAATCGTGGTTTTCTTTATTCTCAGGTGCAGTGTTTGTGCCGTGTTAAAAAAATATAGCCAGCAATTTTTCATCGCTTGCAGTGTTGAGCCGGTACTCATTGGCGAGTTGTCACCGTTACTGATGCACCTCACAGTAAGCAATAACGTTAGTGTGTGTGACTCAAACAACAATGCATCACTACATAGTATAAAACAAAGTCGCTCTCCGTTGTAGGTCTGGTCTCTTATACTATGAAATTCGATTTTCGAAGTTCGTTAGTTTCCGTTCCGCTCATACTGATACACATTCATTTGAGAGTGTGAGAGACGGTATGACACGAACTTCGAAAATCGAATTTCGTGGTAGCCCCCCTGGCCGTATGTAGATACGCTAGATCTTTAAAACTACGCAACGGATTTTGATGCCGTTTTTTAAATAGATAGAGTGATTCAAGAGGAAGGTTTATATGTATAATACATGCGATAAGGCCGCCTATTGTTACCTTATTACTTTTGTATACCTTTTTCTGTTTTGATTGTTATATGTGGTGTTCAATAAAGAGTTATTGTATTGTATTGTATTGTATTGTACATGCATAATATAGTAGAAAAACACTGACTGCACCCATGCGAAGCCGGAGCTGGTCGCTAGTTATGATATAATTTAACGAAAAAGTGGCCGTTGAAAGTGAGGTTGTTTGTTTGCTGAATTAAACGTACTTAATTTTTGTTTGTCGAGTACCTAAATATCAGTGCAACGAAGTAAGTGTCATAAATTTAATTCATATTCGTATATTCTAGTAAAGAGAAATTAGACAATAGAGCGGTGATAAACTGCAACAAAAGTACACTAGTTATAAATTAATTATTCTCCACGATGGTTTTTCCTTTGTCCCCCCTTTGTCCCTACCCGACGTAAGACATAAAAGTTACTAATGAATAAGTAGGTATTTTTATTTTCATAAAACTGTACCTCGCAAGTTAGTTTGCGACCTGTGGGACTTTAGCCGGGTAAAAAACATATTTTTTTTATCAGGAATAGTATAGTTCTAATTTAGACGAGGAATGTTTTGAATTTAGTGGTCTCCGAAATTAACTCCTAAATACAAACACGAACATGTAAAGTTACCTAGAATAAATTAATTGAAGAGATCACTATGAAAAATGTTTACTTATACTTAATAGTCTTAATAGTCGTGCTTACAGCAAAAATAAAATTTCCAAAAGTTTATTTAGCAAAGCGGTGTAACTGCTATTATTTTTTAAAAGGCGTCAATATTTATAAAACAAAATAGATGGTCAACATTTGGATATCTCGAAACAGAATAGGTATAGAACTTGTTCTAAGAGAAAACGGTAACCCTTTAAAAAGGTTTGCATTCCCTTTTACAACCGACACAGAAACCCTCTCACGCACATCCGCACCTAGAAACAATCGAGGGCGTAGTTTTATTAGTTTAATGCGGTTTTGCATTTACGACTTTGTACGATTGTTGTTTTTTAACTATCAGCAAATCGTCGCCAATTCAACATGACGGTACATGGCATCAAAAGAACAGAAGGACAGTACAAATAATATCCTGAATTCGATTAAAGCTACTCTCGCATTCCGCTGCCACGCGCGATCGCCAACACTCACTTCCATACGCAAACACACACACACACACACACACACACACACACACACACACACACACACACACACACACACATTCTTGATCTTGTTTGGCTTTTCTTTATATTTAATTTTCGTTTATATTTAAGCATTCAGTAGCTGTGGACGGCTGAGGGTCGGAGACCTGGTGACCTGACACACAGGACATTCCTAGCTCGGGCACCAGTCTCCCCCACACAAGTCTGTCAAATTAAGTAAATTGTGTTATGTATTTTCAATGTATACTTGGTGGTGGAGAAATTAAATAAATTTCTTATCTTATCTTATCAATAAATACGAGCGCATGTAATTTTAAACAGAATGGTGTAATTGCGAGTTAAAAACAATTTAAATAGTTCATCATGCGAAGAATTAAACACTTGCTATTTATAAAATAAACATTGTACAATAAACAAACGATAGATTACTTTATGATGCTTTCATGCTTATATGGATGCAAAGAAAAACATAGTATGTACTCGTACCAGTTGTTTCTCTTCCTGAGCAGATGGTAAAAGACCATCGAGGAAATGGGCGAAAATCTTAGAAATCATGTTATAGGCGATGTGGCTAGCAACCCATCACTATTTTGAATCTTTCACCTATACTATACGCCAACAGTCACGCTAAACGTCTCCTTTAGATCTTGTTACCTTAGGCATCTGTCTACCCCGCAAGGAATATTATTAGACTTGATTTGTGTGTATGTATGGTATAGATTACCTAGTTGAATGACGATTAATTATTATTTATTTAAATTTTAAAACGGAACATGATGCGTGACCCATATACCCTTGAACTAAACAGTAATTATGAATTCGCATTTCAATTGGCCGCTTTGTGCATTGTCCGTAATAGAAAAACTAAAATCGCTGCTAATACCTAAAGAACAATCTACTCGAATAGCGAATTCAAACGCGGCTTTGTTACTTTCCAGTACTTATAACAAAGGTATTTTGTGTTACTATAACGTTGTTTACCTTGACTGCAAGTCGTCTCAATCGAACAAAAACGTATAGGCGTTTAGGCGGCCTTAGTGAGTGCGCTAAGCTAACTTAGGGTCGATTACGATCGATTAGTGTAGTAGCTTTGGCTGATCGTCGGATAAACCCGATCGACGTCGTTTGATACCATTGATCGATATCGATTGGTTTGGTAGCGTTGGTCTACCTAATAGAAACTATCGATCGACGTAGACTGTTCCATTCTACCAACGATATAATGCGCTTAAAGGGCGTGAGTGCACAAAGGGTTTTTGTCAAAAGTCAAAAGTTTATTTTGCAAATAGGCCGTCGAGGGCTCTTTTACATGTCTTTTTTTGAATCTACCAGCGCATTCGGAAAGACCATCATTGCCCAGAAGAATGCGCCGCAAGAAACTTGGCAGAAAGTCATTTTTTTTTAATAAAATAGATTTACAATAGTACTTAAATTCTACTTAACTTACCTACAATACAATTCATACATTTTAGGGTTGTCTTTCTAAATAGCCATAGTACACACAGTACACAAGCCTTTGCCTTTTTTCAATAGCTGTGCAAAATTACGACTTACCTTTATTTTGTTTAGATTAACAATAACTTCCAACTGTGTCCGACGATTTTTACATTATATTTCACAGGTTTTATACGTCAAAATTTTACTGTCGGTTATGGGCGTTAAAGTAAGACGGTGCTACTTTGGTGCCTAGGCATTAGAACTATCATTTGTATAATTTAACACGTACGCATTCCAAGCGTTTGTTGTGACAAGAAACTTGCACTGAAGGCAATAAGTGCAGACAATTTTGAGGAATTTTATTATGAAAAATGTTGGCGAAAACAATGAGGGATGTAAGTAGGTGCTTAAATTTAATAAAAATTTCAATAAAACATGAGATTTTAAGTACGAAGACGAAAATACTTGACTCCGAGTACCCTGATGATTGGTTTTCAAACGAGAATTTGGAAGAGAATTTAAGATATCGTATTACAGAGTCAACGACATGAATTATTAGGAATTTAATATATACAATTTTCTTGATGCTTGCACTGTCGACTGTCATATATGTACATAATACACTAATATTATAAATGCGAAAGTTTGTTGTTTGATGTGAGTGAATGTGAGTGTGTGTGTATGTTTGTTCCTTCATCACGCTGAAACGACTGGACGGATTTGGATAAAATTGGAACGAAGATAGCTGGTACCCTAAATGAATACATTTACTTTCTATCCCGGAAAACTGCATAATTCCCGCGGGATAGCGATAAACATGTGAAAGGTCGTTATTTGCTGCCAGTGTTATGGGAACATTCGCGCCCGGTATTTTTGATGTAGTATTTAAGTTTGTTTTTGATTTTTAAGTTTTAGATTTAGTATTATATATTATGATGTACCTAATTTTTACTGTTTTTAAATTCCATAAAATATTAGGTATATATTTGGTTATTCATAACTAATAGAAAGCCACCCAAATCCAAGTTAGCTGCACAATATCCTATTTGTTCACATTCCAAAAATTCGTTGTAAACAAGTTAAATCGGACGTACCTAATTAATAAGTTTTGGTTAGAAATGAAAAAACATTTTTCACCCCGTTTTACGGTACCTACATACAAGTTTTTTGTATATAGCTCACTATTGACAGCACTTGCATTGTCATCCATCCTCGGTATACAAATTTCAAGCGTAAGAGTCCAATTTGCGTAATACTTAAGTGTAATGCGCTACTTTTGCCTGGAAAATGTGAAATTCTCGGCGCAGTAGCATTACCGCTAGCAACTTAGTACATTTGATTGCATCGTCAAAATATATTCCGCAAGATACGGAAGTTGCATTGTAGGAGTAATTCAACTAAGGTACACCCACTGTAGTTAAAGTTAACGTGTTTTCCATGGTCTTATCAGAATATTTAGAATTCATGACGATAACATGATTTGTTTGTCGATTTGTTTCCATACTAAGATTCCGATTTCCGAGGACCGAGGATTTCCGGGCAACCTGCTCCTGGGGCCTTACCATGACGTCCTAATTCTGACTCAGTTCAAGTTTTAGCTTTCACTTCATCATCACTACATAATATAAAACAAAGTCGCTTTCTCTGTCCCTATGTAGCTATGTATGCTTAAATCTTTAAAACTACGCAACGGATTTTGATGCGGCTTTTTTTAATAGATAGAGTGAATCAAGAGGAAGGTTTATATGTATAATTCATGCATAATATACCGTTCGAAGCCGGAGCGGGTCGCTAGTTTAGTATAAATCTAACAGCGAGTGAACCTAAACTGAATCGCATTAAGACGTCATGGTACGGCCCCTGGTCGCTTGATAACCGAGAGGTCTGCATCTATGTTGCTAGTTTTATTATGGTTAACGGTCAATTATATTAGACACATTTTGTACGGGATGTAGACATTGAATGAGCTCCCGATTTTTCGACGCAGTTGGATGCGTTGATGATCACGGGTAGAATTTATTACGGGACGAATAAAGTCTACGTCATTAATGACTTGAGTGATGTTTTCATGTTTTGGCTTTCAGTAACCAATTGTGTTGAAGTGCGTCATTACAGAATCCTACTAATATTATAAATGCGAAAGTTTGTAACGATGTGACGATGTGAGTGTGTATGTTTGTTCCTTCTTCACGCTGAAACGACTGGATGGATTTGGATCAAATTTGGAATAGAGATTGCTGGTAGGTACCCTAGATTGAAACATAGGCTATTTTTTATCCCGGAAAATTGCACAGTTCCCGCGGGATAGTGATAAACATGTCAATTGCTAATTCTACGCGAACGAAGTCGCGGGCAGAAGCTAGTGTCTAATAAATAGTATGATATCTACTTTAGGTAGTTACTTGTTTCAAACTGGATCAGGCACCGATTAAATGAAGGAATGGAATTCCCTGAAGTCTTGCTAAGTGTTTACGGTTGATATCGATTCCATCGGACAAAACATTTAATTTGGATGCCTACTTCTAAATTTATGTTGAAAAAGTCACTATACCTACTTCGTGAAATAGCATGGGGAAGTCAATTGGGTTTAACATTTTGTACGAACTTAGATTTATGTGCTTTGATTTGTAAAACAATAAACTAAGCTACGTGATCCCTCGTTTCTCCAGCATAGAAATCATGAGAACAAGTGTATTTCATGTAAGTACCTTGTGTATGACCTAAATCCTAATCTTACCTTATCAAATCCGCGGCTAAGTTTAAATATACCGTTCCATTACGCGGGAACAGCAAACTACTTTCTTTTCTAAACACGTACCGATCGATACCAACTTTGTAAACATTTTCAACGGCTCATAGAACATGCTACTTTTGTATTCCACGTTGACCTGGGCTAACAAAACTGAACCCTTAGTATGGCCGTATCGGTTCAACCTTTGCCCGATGCCTCAATCGAGTTCCGATCCAGCAACTCGTATCTGTTGTCACGATTTTCGCTTTAGTCTGGCCGCGGCAGCCGTGTGAGGAGGTCGTGTGTATCGTTCTCAACGGCGAGACATCGCGATCGTTGCAAATTTTAAAAACTTTTCCGTATAGTGCTGTGTTGTGTGACAATGAAGTTTGGTGGCAACTCTTTATGATATCTGAATGGTTTTGTTCGTTTCTTAAACATAAGTAGTGCACGTGACGAGTGGATTTTCGACTTGCCCGGCGTTTTTGTTGTGAGTATTATAAAAAGTTACGTGTACAGTGTTAACGTGTGTTACTGCTTCATTATTTTAAATAGGTCGTTAACCCGTAGTTTTTAAAATACGGTTTGAATAATTCACTACGAATACATTAATTACCTATGCTGTTACAGGTAGAGTAAGTAGGAGTAATGATGTAGCAAAGTACCCGCTTAGTGTAAATTACTTGACATGCTACACCGTTCTTGCTTTGTAAGAGAAGCGTTACATTTGAACTGTCAAGGATTCTTGAAAATTGAATTCTTGCTAGGTTAATTGATCCAGGTTGCTAATACCTTATGATAGAAGAACCTTAAGGTTAACTCAGCTACTAGAATTTTACTGGCTTCTTCAAGATACTTATCCTTTAAGTTATTCAAAGTATAGCAACTTAAGATCATGTTCTCAGCTTATGTTTAGCAAGCAGTTTTATTTCGCATGACTAATGGATTATGTTCAGATCCATCAAAGAGCGATGACGTAGCAATTTGGGAATAGTTTTTTGCCAAAGTGGCTGGTGTTGAGAGCCGTCCGTACAAATTGTTTTGATTGGAGATAATTTTCTCCATTGTTAGTAGATATTCCTTCTACAATGGTTACATTATTTTGTGAAACGTCGTTCGCTGTTTTTGTTATTTACTATGTTTGATCTCAAATGTGAATTCGCATTTGAAGAATTATACTAATTTCTTTTTATTACCTTAGTCGACTCAAATGTTGCTTTGGTTTAAAATGTTTGCTATTTATTATTGAACACGGACCATTAGAACAGCTCGGAACAACAAAACGGCGAAATCAGCGCCCAATCTTCAAGATTGCCATTCTTAACAAGAAATTAGAAAATAATAGGTACCTACCTAATCAAGGAATTGACTTCCAGAATCAGAGTCATAGACAACATAAACAGAGACAAAATAAACCTAGCCTAGCTGGGTATTCCGGTACTATTTGAAATAGGTATAATAGATTTGCATTGCTGATGGGATCAAAATGAAATACCTAATTGCTTGCAATTTCAAAATTATTGGAAAACAAAGCTAAATACTGTTGTACCTACCTATTATTATATAATAAGTCGGAAATTTATGTAACATCTACTTACTTACTCGATTTTTTTATATAATATATATTTAGCCTATCTTTACGAGGTAGACAAAGCCTATAGAAACAAGACCTAAAGGCCACGTTTAGCATAATAATAAAATTAATACAAATAATTATACGTTAATTAATGCGATTTCATCATTATAGTTTTATAGTGTCAATGTTCACTTGACAGATCCGGTTGTAAAGCCAGCGGATTATCGCGTGTTGCATTATAAACACGACACTACAGCTGATAAAGTACTTGATAACGTAATAGATTTAGCCGATAACGTTTAATTTGGTGTCACTCTGCAGGAATTCGCGAATCTGTTTGAAGGTCTTTTAATATTAGAGGAACTATTTAAAACTTTGTTGACACTTCTATTAAAGAATTCAGTCAAGATTTCGAGGCAAAAAAGTTATATCAGAACCAGCGAAGAACATTTTACTATCTTAATTATGATCTGGACAATAATTTCTCGTCTGCTCCAAAAGCTGAGATTCTAGGTGATAAATTATTAAGAGCTAGACAAAAGGAGAAAAACAAAGTGATAGTTAATGGTGTGGGGAAAGGAATTACTGGTCTAGATCAAGATATAATGAGCCGCTTTGCCTCGCTAGGAGACAGGTTCATTGTTATAGAATATCCTACAATTATGAGACCGTACTCAAACGAACGTTCAATATGCGAATATAAATATATATGTATAAGCAAGGCCTTATATAAATTAGCCAGTTATAAATATTTATAAAGGATGTCACATGAATTCAACTAGTCTTAAGGTTTTTTTTTAACTTACTCTCTATTAATACTTACAGTACACAAACATTGGAAAAGCGGTTTTTACTGGGCTCTCACAATTTCTTAGTTAAACAGCAATCGTGTAAAAATTAAAACATGTCACTCAGATGGGTGTGCTTAAAACGTCACAGCTACATCATGTCATGGTAACATTGTGTTAAGTATTTCTTACGGTAGCTTTGTATTAGAAATACCTATGTAAAATTGAAACCGATTATTACTGACATTGCTAATGTTAGTATTACCTACCTGCTTACTTGAACTCTCATTCATGAGACGTCTTGACGTGAGATCGTTCGCGACTTAAAATCGACAGTTGAACCGTTTAATTTTTTGTTCATGTTAATGCATGTGTCTACTTTAAAACAGTCTTCTATTTTATTAGGTAGTTTTAGTATAGATTAAATAATAATTTGTAACTTTCTTGGTAAGTTTTAATGTACCGTTTGTGCCTGAACATTTATCTCGTTCAATAATTAATATTTATAAAATACTTGCTCTCATGTGTATTCTATGAAATTTGTTATTTATTGGCTGATCGATAGCATCGAAACAACATTCCGTCCGCCTTCAATTCTTTGAATTCTTCGAACGAGTCCTACATAACATGTGCTGCTTCATTTTTGCTAAATTAAGTAGGTACCTTAAGTTGAAGAGAAATTAAGTAAAAAAAATTAGTCAATTCAATGATCGTGACAATAATTTTATTATGGAAATAGATAGGAATCTGTTGCTCAAATTTAGCTAAACGTATGACCTGTCAAACTTTTATGTTAAATATTAATTTTCATTCATTTCATTTCCGAGGCTTGTTTGAGTGAAGATTGTTCTCGTTATTCTCGGATTCATTAATCTTTACGTTAATGCTCAAATTACAGAGATCTCGAACATCCCAGTTGTTCGCCGAGGAAATTTCACAAATCGGTAGCAAATCTTCTTTAGTTGCGAGAACTGGCGGAGAAAATTCCAGATTATTTCGTCCGGGGGGATAAAAAGGTTTTATGGTGTCGTAAAAAGCAGATCTTTCTTCTAGGCCTGCCCTGACAAATATCAACACTGAAGCGGTTACTGCTGATTGTATAGTCAGATGTAATACAATGAAATATGAGATGTTATGTGCGTGCGATAAAAAAGATTGGCCGAACCAAGCTGGAGTTAGGAGGATTTGAATAATAAATAAATAAAATTAATTGAATAAATCTCTAAGTACCTACAACTCCATAGGGTAGTTGCCGGTTTCAAATTAATCTAGGTATTAAAGTTGGTAGGGTCTTATGACGTAAAGCGCTGTGTGAAATACCATTAGTATTAGTTATCATCAATTTATTGAAATCTAGTTATGAAGGATTATAGGCAACGATAAAAATCGCAAGCTTCTTAGAATATACGAACCCAATCATAGGATTAACGAGTAAGGTCACACTTGCGCGGGGTTTCGCATATTTTCTGGCAATTTCGTAGAAAATTTTATGAAGTAATCCATGCGGCTGACATGAAGGGTTATGCAGATCAGCCTTCCAATGGCACATTATCGTGGCCGAAGGGTGAGCTCGCAGGTAACGTGAGGTCACGCGCGTAATATGAAGTCTTTGTACCTACATCCCAACTCAATGTAATCTGACTTCCGAACGTAGGAGCACCGCAGAATACTTAAGTAGCCTTAAAATAACAACATACTTTCGGGATCACATCGCATTATGCCTTGTGCTCAGTCTGTGTACTTTTCTTATTACTTTACGGTTCCAGGATTACCGTAAGCCTGGTTAGATTTTTAGTATTCTTGGTTAGCCTCTGAAGCTTTTAATGGATTTCGAATTTTGGTCTGGGCCCGGCCCGTCCTTTTCTGGGATTTATATTAAAATGTAGTGTCAACTCGATATTCTAGTACCCTTATCAAACAACTTATCCCTGAATAAAATAGTTTTGACTTTTCAACACTTCTGCATAATTAGCACTGCTTGAACTTTTTAGTTAAGTACAGGCCGATTTACCTACTTTCTGTCATTAGTAGTAAAATGTGACAAGGCGATGTGTTTAATTTGATTAGACTTTGCTGAGGTCCACTTCATAAAACTTCAGTAATCAGAATAATATATATGTGAGGTGGACGGATGACTTTAGCCAGGTGGAGCTATGGGGAAGGCCTATGTCCAAAATGGATGTCCTGTGTATATTTAAATTAGTTTTTAAGTCCTGATACACCTGAGACACAGGAACATTAAGTATCCTAGTTCAGGTATTTACATTATTTTGCTCTTTTGCTATGTTTAGCCTGTAAGTTTGTTATATCTGACAATTATTGTGTAAAATAAATAAATATTCTATTCTATTCTATTCTATGGCTGATATGATGATGATGAATCAGAATAAAGTTTGTGGTTCATATAAGAGAACAAAGCTGCAGTAAATCAATTCTTTACGCGTGTAAATGCATGCAAAAGAAAAAACTATTTATTTCGCTAAAGAAAACTCTAAACTTGCGACTGAGGAAACGAAACCTGACAATTGCAGAATCCAAGTCAAAATCCATCTCAATTCAGGGCAAAGCGTTACTCATGTATATTTTATCGCGATGAATAAACCAACGGAATGTTCAATAAAGTTGCAAGAACTATTGTTGATGTGCGTTTGTGCATAATGTGAGTGCGTAAAACACTTTTGTTTTCTCTTTGATGTCGAAAATCAATCATTTGTTCTTTGGAGCTGGAAATCATAATGCTATCGTTTTTACGTTTGTCATCTGATCATGTTTGTCATAACTTAACTTGTTGAATCCGAGTATTATTTATTATCCACTGATAGACTAATAAACTACATTAAATTCTACTGCTACATTAACGTATGAGCGTATAGAGTTTTTTTCTATTCAAGTGTTAAAAAATACACCCGCAATTTCATAATCATTTTTAGACGTTGACGCTAGACATGTTGGCCAATAATTAGGTCATGGCAATGCCGTCTCGTTGAAACATCAATGAATTACCCATTTAATGGATATGCTGCCATCTGCTACGGTAATCGGACAATGTCGTAATTTCCCTCTTATCTGCTTGTTTGATATGACTACGAATATGACCCGTCTTCGTGTAGCTAGCCAACAACAGATCGTTAGCGTTTCATTGCCGTTTTGCAGCGCTATTGTGACAGTGACATGTTGGAACGGCCAACGTCAAAAGAACGGGAACAGAATAACACGGTGAAAAAACAAACGGAGGAAACTAAACATTTATACGAGTGAATAGCACGAGACTCTTCCAGAGCTTTGCGATCGTCTCCCCAAAAACATCAACAAGATCTGGAATTCTCGACTCGTGTTGCTGAGGAATAATTCGTGCGTTCACATATTTTTAACACCCTGTCAGCTTCTTAACGTTTTCCTCTGACAGTGACATCTCAGTCCTCCCAAATTGACAGTTCCCACATCACCGTCGATACAGTCTATTATGATAATCGAAATATTCCCCCGACATGATTCAAATTTTCCGATACTCTCTTGTGTTTTGGTTCGACAGGAAAATTGAAGTAAAAATCTATATTTCTGTTATCCCCGAACCATCAATAATTCACTTTCTACTTTTAAGTTTAATGGATTGTTATCTTTCATGTTAGCAAAATAAAGGGCTTTCATCCGTTTGTGGTTGGGACTTTTACTTTTACTTTTTGGAACTCAGTGATCGGCTAAATGTGTTTTTCGTATTATCTACACAAGAAACGATTCTGAACGTCAGAAAATTACGTTATTTTTTCTCTGAAATGTTTCAAATTGAGAAGTATTAATGATTAAATTATGTTCTAAGTACCTAAGCGGATATTACATACATCTACAGTTATACTCTGTATCAATTTTATTATTAGCCAAGCAAATCAAATAAACATGCTTTGGTTTAGTGTGTGTAGTGTATTTAACATATTTTTTCCAATATCCATACATGTTCTCAATGGAGTTCTGTTACAGTAAGAACCTAATCAATAGAAGTACATTAAAAACGTGTTTAAAAAGTGTCGTGTTTTACTCATTAATCAAGGCATCTAGGTCACATTAACTAGAATTTAATATAAACCTTATAGAGACGGTTTAAAATGTACCATTGTTCCACGAGTAGGTATAACAGAAAAGTGTTGTTGAATCAGTTGGCGTGAACTCATTCATTTTAACTTCTGATCCAACGGTTAAAGACACGCATTGTATTATTGTACCTAAGAAACAATTTGAATAGGTAATGGGTCTTGTAAGTAAGAAGTCCTTTAATAAGCTAGTAGTTGTTTTGATTACTTATTTAGTAATAAACAAGATGCGAATAACTACAAAGAAAAAAACACCATACAATCATTGTGAATTGTGTATTTCATATAGGGTTTTAAAAAGTTAAATTCGATTATTTTTATTTAGAACACTTCGTTTCTCAGATGAGTTGACATACTTATTGTGGCTTTTGCAGCCAGTACTTGCGAAAAGTTTGAAAATTAATGATGCACAGTTTGGCTTCCGTCTTGGTCTCTCGACTTTAGGTATACTGTGGACTATTTTATATATTAATAGGAATACTACAGTATACGCCTGCTATCTCGATCTGAGCCTTTGATCTGGTTAACTACAACCTACTTTAGGACAAGCTTGAGAAGGTCGGCGGGAATAACAATGTAGCAAATTTGTTGAGATATTGGTGCGCGGGCCAAAATGGCAATGTAAGATGAGGCGACTCAGTGTGTAATGATTTTAGATAAGACTGTGCAGTACGCCAAAGGGGACTAACCTCTCCGGACCTCGTCAATCTTTACATGAACGATTTTATTGAGGAGCTGAGAGGCTCCCGTACCGATCACATTGGTAACGTGTGTGTTAGCAATCTGAGTTACGTGGATGATATGGTGCTTCTCAGCTCATCAATAAGAAAACTTAAAAATTGTTGGAAATCTGTGAAAATTTTATCAAATCACATGGTTTGATATACAATGTGACAAAAACGGAAATGATGATTTAGGGCTGGAAGGGGTCCGGATAGGACCTTGCCCTTGTATTGAAATGGTTTGCAGGTGCGTGTTGTGGATAGCTTCAGATATCTGGGACGCATAGTAAATCACACACGGACAGACAATGATGATGGGGATGGAGAAACATAAAAACTAAACGTATTTGTAGCGAAAGCTCAGCCACAAAAAAATTGTAAACTGAAACCAAAATGGGAACGCCAAAACCAGTGTTTTCCTTCCACATTACTCATACTTTTGAAATCCGAAAACGATTCGGTTTCCCGGATTGAAAACAGCTTGGTTTGGTTTTCGCAAATTGAATTGGAAAGGAAAAACTTCCCCGTAATATTTGGCTGGCGAAATATTCACGGCTTGTAGGTACTAAATGAAAAGCGTAAATAACATCGCTGAGTTTATAAATAATAAACGTGGCGTTACGACGGGACCGTATGGAATGTGCAATTTGCGCCTTGAAAGCGTGGCGCCTTTTAATGAATGAATTTGCTCACTTGGGGATATGCCACGCGGTTGCCACACAAATGAGGAATGTGTAAATCGCTTAGATTGTCTATGCCCTAGCCAGTGATTAGATTAGAGCGAGCTTGTCTTTCGGCGTCCTTCGGTTTCTAGTCGTCCTTTGGCTAAGCTGTTTGTCGCGCCGTATGCCACCTGAGGGGCCTAGAGCGGCCACTCCATCTTACTTTACCCTAGGGCCGATCCTGGCTTATCACATTTTCTGTATTTAATCGTCCATTATCATTATCATTTTTATGGGCAAAAATCTTAGGAATTTATCTATGTATACACACATATATATTTTTGTCTCTTGCCGCTTTAAAATTGTATTAATCAAAATACCTTCCTGATTCCTTGTAAATTATAGACCTCGCATACTTTAATAAGGCAAATGACCTCATTTCATACGGATTAGTTACAATGATTATTAAAGTGCACTCTTTTTATTGAAATGAGTATCAAATCATAAGCCTCTAAATGCCAAGGCTGTAATGTAAGGTAGAATTAAGCTTAGGTACTTATTCTTTATTGAGACCGCGAATCGTGAGTGGGTGTTTAGGGCAATTAGGAGCACATAGTTTGCCTTCGTTATCCCTTATCCCAATTTACACCACAAGCCGTTGTATCCGATCGGTAAGACTTTGGCATCTATTACGTAGAATGTCGTGAGTTAAAGCCTAGCTAGAGCTGTAGAGAATGATACAATACAAAAATCCTTTTTTGAGCACCAAAAATCAGTAAAATCAGTATAGAGAGTTTAAAAATATAAAACGAAGAAAAGGCAGGCAATAGGCGATCTTATCGCTTAAAAGCGATCTTTAACAGACAACCAAGATACAGAAAAACCAAGTAGTATGTAAACGGAAACAAATATACAGGAGCAGCGCATAATTTTTTTGAATAAATCTAACGAAAGAATGAGTTTACATTTGACGAAAAAATACTTTAACGGTATTTAGGCAAGAGTTTTGCTGATTTGATGAAGAAATACATGCAAACTTTTCTCTTAACAGTTCTATGGAACGCGGCATCACAGACGTTCCTACATTAACTCACTTAGCAAGCGCGGTACAGTCGTATTCTAGTTGAATTCGCTGTTTTGTGATTGCGTTTTATAGCGGGAAAGGGTGAAGGCGAGTGTACCATAAGGCGACGAAAAGGTCTGAAGTTGGCTGATACCTAACTCGGTTTCGTCAAACAAAAAGTCGTGACTCTGTAAATGAATAGGCTGAGAATTATTTTCGCTCGAACAACTTTGAGTTGAGTAAATTATTCGTAATTAGATAAAGTCTGTTATTAGACAAAGAGATGGTTAAGTTTTCTGTTAAGTATTTACTTGGGAATATCGTGCCAGGTACCTAAATATAGTCAACCAAATGAGTGCCTCGACATTTTTTATGATAATTTCTCCACACGAACAATAGTCTTTAGGCAGTTACTTTGTTAAAACAACTAAAGAAGAAACAATGTGATATACGCCATCTTAAGTTAAACTAGACGTAAGTTTAAGTGCTTCGACCTTCCATTTTAGTTAGCTCGCCGATTCCTTTGGCAATTCTACTTAACCATACTCGCCAACTTTTGTTTTGATTTGAGAGCGGAAATATTTTGTTGCATCAAGATGCAAGTCGCTTGTGTAGTTTATACGGAAACGCTGATAAGTTACTTATCAAGTGCTTATTCTAGAGATTGTAGCCTTATATCTGTTTTACCCGCATGCGAAAATGCAGCGGAATTTGTTGGTTTTGTTTATTTCTATCAGACAGCATCCCTTGTAAAAACATAATATTTTGTGGTTGTTCATGGGCGGTGGTGACAGTGTTTCGTAGAATGTTATACATAAAAAGACCTAAAAGCCACGTTTAGCGTCATTGATTGATGGGCGTGGGCTAAAGGGAAATCAAAATAGTGATTGGTTGCTAGTTGCTAGCCGCATATAGCTTCATTCCAAAGATTTTAGCCGTTTCCCTGGATGTGCTTTTGCGATTTGCGCTGGAAAAGAAGCAGCTAGCACATTCTATATTTTTTCTTTGTAAATATAAGTTTCTAACGTAACAAACTTGCAAAACTTTACCCAAAAAGACTGTAGTTTTGCTTTCTCTATAAAACGTAAATATCTCGAAATCTCAGTGAATGCAGACCACTTAGGTACACTTAGGTACCTTCCTGGTTCCGTGCCAAAAGCGAGACATTTTACGATTAGCTATGATACAGTTTCTCATCTTATAATGCTTTGGATGTTTAGGAAGAAAACATTTACAATTTTTAACGCTGCGTTTACATTTACGTAAGTACCTATCTGAAGATCAGTCAAGTATAAAACTTTATACGCGTTTGATCCTTAGCCGTTTTTGATCAGTATACATACATAGGTATATGGTACGGGTCTCTATCATTTGCCCGAATTTCATTTGCCATAAATGTATTGTTTGCCATAATGATCATTTGCCATAACCCTATTTTCTCTTTATTTGTTAATTATTCAGGATTGTTATGAAACAAACCTAACCTAACCTATAGAGTTCTACAGGATTGCCATTACAATGCTCCTGAAAAAATTACAGTTTCAGAGAAAAAAAGGGTTATGGCAAATGATCATTATGGCAAACATTACATCATGGCATATGAAATTCGGGCAAAAGAGGGGCTCCGATATGGTACATCACGTCTTTGTCCCTTACGGGTTCGACAGAGCCTAAGGTAACAAGACCTAAAAGCCACGTTTAGCATGATTGTGGGCGTATAGGCGGTCCTAAAGGTCTTGTTACCTTAGGCACTGCCAGCTGTCTACCCCGTAAGGGATAAAGACGTGATTTATGTAATCA
Source organism: Pandemis heparana (assembly GCA_963854515.1). Taxonomy (NCBI): domain Eukaryota; kingdom Metazoa; phylum Arthropoda; class Insecta; order Lepidoptera; family Tortricidae; genus Pandemis; species Pandemis heparana. Next base: position 11,605,368 of record OY978015.1, on the reverse strand, counting down.
CACTAATCCAATCAGCTGCCGAAATATTCCGAAGTAATTCTAATACGCCTTGTATTATATTATAATTCAAACTATATATATATATTTCTAACCTCGCCGCCTCTACTTCCATGCAACCTTGGAACGAGCGTGACAACGACGCGCTAATGACCTCAGCGTAAACATAAGAAATTACATAACTTTATTTAAATGCCGTATCGATGTTTGTCAATGCCAAATACGTTATTGATTCATTTGGTCACGCTCTACGAGAGCAGTGTAAACTAATACTTAGGAATTATAATGTTCTTTTCACACCTCTTATTCAGAAAAGTAAGTTTTGCTCCCTGTCGAGAGGGATCACAGTGCAACTTTTCTGTTCAATAACGAATATAATTATTGTTAAGATGTGTGATCTCCGAAACTTATACTTAACTAATTACTGATTAGACAACTAGATTTCATAACCAAAGTGGCAAATCAATTTAGTGTAAAGTTTATTTAAAATTTAATCCAATCACATTAATTATACAAGATCGCGAATGCGAAAAACGTCTTTTTTTACGTAGTTTATAATATATGCATGTTCTTTTTAAACAAATTATTATTGTAAACGGGTATAAAGACAAATGAATACATTAAAATTGTTATAATGTGTAATTACATTTGCACTACACAGATAATTAAAGTTATATAGGAAATTATTGGTCAAATTGCGGCTGCATTCGTTTCGAAAATCAGGAAATGCAAATGTATGGACAATGCCAATATTGGATCAAAGTTTGTCCAACTAGTTGGCTAATGGTGTAACTGGGAGGTGCAATATTACTACCCCAAAAGTACTTTATTTGGGGTTTCAACATAAATCTGAAGACAGATTTACTAGCCAGTGTTTTAAAGCTTCAAGGGGAATCTGGTGTCGCTCGCTGACTAATGTGACTCCGGCCGGATCAGGCACCGGATTGTAAATCAAACCGGTTCGTGTCCGACCGTATTTTAACAGATAGACCAGCTGAAATATGGAACGCATTTTAAATTAGTTTTTTTCTTTCTGAATAAATCAGAGGAATGGCTTGATACGTGCTTTTATTTGATATGACATATCGATTCGGCAATGAGCAGACGTTCCACACACAAAATGCGCTATTCTTAAAATGCTTTTTATTGTTGCCCGCATGAGAAATCCGAGATATCTTAGCGACAAATGAAAAATGAAATCGCTAATGAAATGTGTGAAAATTTATAAGGGCGAGTGAGGGGTATGAAGCGACGTTCGGGTGCGAAACATACTTCCCCACTTCCCCAATCCCCGATGGCTTGGAGCTCGCGCGCCGACTGTAGATAAGAGCTGAGAGCGATGTGTGCGTACGTACTTGGGAACAAATTGTGTGTGTGTAAGCGCGATGAGACAGGGCTGAGGGCTGTAACATCCTGTTATACACAAAGACTAATTATTATTCCGGAAACTACGTCAAGCAAGATAAAGTTTCAAATCCCAGGAAATGCTTTAGGAGTAACAAGTAGGTTGAAAAGTTTCAAAGCAAGTTGGTTATTAGTACGAACGGGAGCTGTTTTCTTTCGTATTTGTTAGTTTGTAAAGTGCAGTAAGTACTCGTAATACTTACTATTTAAAAAAGTATTTGCATAGTAACTGGGCATCCGTAAGAGTGCTGTCCGAAATTTGTTAAGTTGAATTTCTTTCAAACCTATACACACATTAAATGACCATATTTCAAGGGCCAAGATTTAAGCAAAATCTAAAGCTATATCTGGCCTTGAGTACACATACAGCAGTATTATTAGTTGTTATTGTTAGGTAGTTATTGTAATATCATAAATTTTTCCACAGATAACGCTTCTAACTAACGAAATGGCGTGGCAGTCTCCCAAAATTTGCTCGTTAAAGGTGAAACCGTAGACCATTGTTGTATTAACCCGATCATTCCATTTTGTAGCAGTTAGAATGCTCACGATGTGACTACTCCTGTAGTGCAGACAAAAACATCACCCGACAAAACGTCCAATTGAAAGCTACATAACGCTGTATTACGAAGAGACATTTCCCTCGAATCACACGAGCCCCCACGGGCGTATTCCGGAAAACTGAAAGTTACAATTTACGAAGTTTTAAGTGGCACTGTTTGTCATATCTGTGTGGCCTGATTGCGAGAACTAAGAGGTCTATATCTGAATCAAATGAACAAACGTGTGGTTCTCAAAAAAAAACGTGCGCTTGGGAAGCAATCATAACTAGATACATTAACGCGTTGGCAATACATGGAACCACATATCTTGCTATTTGGCTTTCCGCACGATTAACGGCAAACACAGAAGACACCTGACTCCGTGTAATGTCTCCGACCGCACGGTTTAAGTTATGATTGCCAAATGCAGACATTATTTCACGAAAGAGTTTGGTCATAGGATCATTGAAGCAGAAGTAAATAATGTATGGCTTCGAATGGTTATCTCTTATGGTAATGTCGGGTAAAACCAGTCTTTCTATACGTGTGGCCATGAAGTAAGTACAAATAGACTGGGATAAACTCAATTTAAAAACAACGCTTAACAATAGCATTAAATAAAAAATACCGCAACAAAATATTAAAGTAAACAAACAAAAAACGCAATTTCAGTAAACAACTTAATTCTGTTGTTTTGGTCTGGATGCCAAGTATAATCATCTAATCAGCGTTTCAAAATGCGACCTTTAAAGTTTCTTTGGCCCTGTGGCGGAAGGCTTGTTAGATGGGAAAAGAAATGGAGTAACTAATTGCACCCTTTCATTTGCTGCTGTAAAGGAGACTTTTTTGGGGTTCCATCTTCAAAAGGTACTAACAAAACTCCGTCCGTTCGTTCGAACAGTTAAATAATACAAGAAACGACATTCTCAAGAAATCACACATCGTTTAAATCGACCTAACTGCACCGCCGTACGAAATAAGTCATAAATTTACATATTTGATCTGAATGCGTAGTCACTTCATCTGTATCTATTCATTTCGCATTACAAGAGTCTCGTGTTAGTGAATGCTAATGCGACTTAGTACAAAAGTGAGCATCTTCTTTTGACGTTACAGCCCTTATCCTTTTTAAGACAGTGTTTTGTTTCCAGGTCAGACAAATATTTACTTTATTCAAGACTTTTCAGCGAAAACGCCTGGACGTTTTGTTGTTTGTTAGTATACCGTTACATAAAATAAAAGACTGTGTTCAGGAAATACCCTGTGTCTAAAAATCTTTGATACATTGATTTGTTTGTGCTCTGCTGCTGTTTACTCACAGATGTAATATCCCTAAACAGTACCGTATATGAGTGACTAACAGATAACGCACGGTTTAAAGTGCTTAAACTTTATTGGAGCAGGAGACCTCAAATCCGTGTATCGTAAAGATACATTTTATGAAAAGATTTTTGGACCGGATAGACCACTAGCCAATGGGGTGATTTTTCTCCGTGTCAAGAACTGGTAGAAGTGATTTACAGCATTATATAATTAAGTTGTATACGTTCCTTAATACAGACGGTGGGAGCAAATTTCATTTCTCAGCCGATAAGTGTGAAAGACGTGAAGCTAGGTACAGTTAAAGTTACGCAATACGCGCAACGAACTCATGACCAACTAATCTAACAAACGACATACTTTGTTTGCGCGACGATCCTTTAAGCCACTAACCACTTGAGTTCTGTGTACAGTGTTACGAAGACAATGCAAATATTAGTGCAGTGAGCCAAAAGATCAGACGTGCTCCAAAAGTATAACTGAGAGCTCATTACGTGGCAATTCAAACGTGACACGGTTGGCATTGAAGGAAGGAATGGGTTTGATTTACATATTTGTCGCTGGAGAAAGCTAACGGTCCAGTAAATTTTTATTTTTTTTTTTTTAAATGGGAGGTAAATGAGCAAGTAGGTTACTGAATGCAACCACTCATAGAGATCGACAACACCAAAGGCCAGTCTAAAGGGGATGGGATAGAATACCTCATGAGTCAATAATTTCATTACTCTCACATGGTTAGGAAGTAAGATGGTGGCAGTGATCCGAATATTTAGTAAAGGTCCATTAATTACAAGTAATTCGTTTATTATTGTCGTGGTAGCCTAGTGGTTTGACCTGTGGCCTCTCAAGCAGGGGGTTGTGAATTCGAATCCCGGGCTCGCACCTCTGAATTTTTCGGAATCTATGGACGAAAGTACATTTGAAATTTGCTATGAGCTTTTCGGTTAAGGAAATCATCGTTAGGAAACCCTTTTTTAAAATATGACGATAATGCTACTGAGCTTTGACCCAATTAAATTTAATTACCTTGTTTAAGTTAAGCGATAAAATTAGGAGTAGGTAAATAAGTCGTTGTCTTTCTACTAAATAAGTATTACGAATGCGGAAGCTTGTGTATTTGTATGTATGTGTGTGTATATTGTGTGATATTTGTTACTCTTTAGGACTTGATATTCCAACGGGATTCGGATAAATTTACACTTTTAAAATCCTAAAATCTCAACTGCTGGGCCTAGGGACATGAAACTTAGGAATTAAACTTATGTAATATGGAGGCAATGGTCACGGTAGTGATTATATTCTCTTTGGCAATGGTAGCCTTTTTGGGAAACCCCAATTTGGATTTTCGTTAAATCTCATAGAAACTCAGTAACGTCACGGAATTTAGCTGCTGCGGATAAGTGCTGATGCTCTATAAATATCTATTCCACTCATTTCCTTATCTGCTAAGTACAACGATATCTGCGTTGGGTCAGTAGGCTAATAGATTATGTGATAATTATATTTGTTATTAATTGTTTTGAACTATATTTCTGTATAAGTGTAAGTAAAATTCCTTTGCAATACCTACCCCGAGTTGTCGCTATTGTTTACAAATCACTCACATTTTCTGTTTAAGAAGTACCTACAGTCTTTTGTTTTTGAAACAGTAGGATACTAACTATGCAATCCAGATAATCTAACTAATATTATAAATGCGAAAATATGGATGGATGGATGGATGTTTGTTTGTTACTCAATCACGCCAGAACGGCCCAACGGATCTGGATGAAATTCGGCGCATAGATAGAGAAAAGTCCGGAATAGCACGTAGGCTACTTTTTATCCCGGAAAATTGCGTAGTTCCCGCGGGATAGCCATAAACAAATTCTTTGCAGACGAAGTCGCTAGCCACAGCTAGTAGTAGTATTTTCAGTCCAACGCCAGTCGCGTGTGATATCGATTTAAAAAAAAACAGTTTCGCTGTTGTTAGGCCTTAATTACAAAATTAAACATGATCCTTGTCGGAGCGCAAATTAATAAACAACCAACCAGATAACAGCTCAATCCTAACCTAATTTCGGATTGCGCTTGAACAAAACAAATATTCGTTCGCATCAATATTCATTGGGTGACGTCTGCCTTTTGTGTGATCCGTTTCCGAAACAAATAAAAATTAAAAACAAACGAGAATCGATGCTTTTGAGGCTTGGCGGCAGGTTTTCGCCTACACGCAAAAGGTTTCGTTTCCTATGAAATACCTGGGCACACAGTACTATCAATAAAAGGAATAGAAATAAAAAAATTATAGTTCGCATTTCCTTCCCCAATAAAAATGTTGCTACTTTTTTGGTTCTCCTACTACTAACGAGCACGTTTTTTGTATTTTCAAGGTTTTACTAGTTACTAGAAGTAACGTAAAGTAGTAGGTTAAAAGAAGTTAAGAGTTTTGTATGGCCATGATACCATGACAGAATCAATCTTCCCGTGACCAAGACCGTTGCAAAGCGATTGAGATTTAAACATGTCGGCCATTTTGAAGATATTTTTAGGTACCTACTTATGGGTACACTAGTAGTTCCCCGCGACTCCATCTGCGCAGAATTCGCTTCCTTCCCCGGGACTGAAGCTATCTTTGTACCAAATTTCATTAAAATCAGTTCAGCGGTTTAGGCGTGAAAGCGTAACAGACAGAGTTACTTTCGGATAATATTAGTAGGGATCATATCATCGACACGAATCCTTTTGATTATGATAATTTAAAAATAGCAGTATTTTTTCTTGTAAATTTAAGTCAATTAAGGTAATTTCTGCGTCATTAATGTATATGCCCTCAACTTGGTCATAATTATGCCAGTTATTAATTCAGAAATCATTTTAGCCAATAAAAGCTATAACTAAAATATTTAGCGAATTCATGTTTTTTATATCGCACTATAAAACAAGAGGTATATTTCTAATATTAACGTAACAGCAATAAATACGAAAATTGTAACGTATAACTCTTTTCACACACATAGGTGTACTGAATAGCTCCCAATTGCCTAACTAATGATGTACCTCTTTTGCTTGTCATATATTTTCGTACTAAAATGAACCAGCAGCCTGTTATTTATGGGACATGCAGACAAGCGCTGAGTAGAAACAACCACGATTATTCCCGCAAATGCGAGATTCTGAGCGCATAGTATATTTGTAGCAACAAAAATCTAGAACGCGATCACGTTCAAGTTTAGTGTAAAATACTATGCGCTTAGTTTGTTGCTAATACTCGCCGCTAGTGGCGCTGCTAATTTTTCCATAATGATTAAGAATTTTACCCAAACGCGTTCGAAACTTTTCCTATCAAAAATGTACACTAGAGACTTTTATAAAGTCAGAGGCATAAATATAATGTACGTTACCAAGACGTCAAAATTATTGTGTTTTTACTAATTTAGACTTAAGGTTTTGTTACTAACAAATTATGGATGTTTCCGAAATAAATGATTATTATTATTATTAAAAACATCTATACACCTTTATGTCATAAACAATAAGGCAGGTGACACATATAATTGACATGATGGCTGTATCGATATTTATGCCCTCGACTGACACTCGAGTTGATTGTTGAACATACGTGAAATGCTGTCACAGTAAAACGGTTTTTTTTTGAGTGTCAAATTGTTGTAAAGTGTTGGCAATGTCAAAACGACAACGTTCCACAGTGGGTCAACTATTAAAGTCCTCGAGTGTGCGTACTGCGTATATGTTTGTGTATATCGTTTCCAAAAATTACAAACTTAAAATTTTATGCTATACTTAGACCAATTAACGTATCAGTTTTAAACCTAATACGTTAAAATGTTCGACTTATTAAGTATGTAGACTAATCATATTTGTGAGCTTGTGTTTGATTGACGGCTGGTTGACGGCGAGTTAATTAGGCAAGGCGTATACCGATACACATTTATAGGAAAAAACTAGATATACGAATATATTGATAAACTAGCTGTTGCCAGCGACTTTGTCTGCAAAGAATTCGTTTATCGCTAGCGGGAACTACGCAATTTTCCGGGATAAAAAGTAGCCTATGTGCTATTCCAGACTTTTCTCTATCTATGTGCCGAATTTCATCCAGATCCGTTGGGCCGTTCTGGCGTGATTGAGTAACAAACAAACATCCATCCATCCATACTTTTGCATTTATAATATTAGTTAGATTATTGTTTAAACAATTTGTTCAATATATCCTGTCCTGTCTTGAAATATTGTTCGTTTGTATGAACATCCCTATAAATGAAAATGTTATTCAAGTTTTTTTAATGTAATTGGTCGATCGGTGTATAGCGTCACAGAAGCAATTTTTAAAGTAAAAACATCTTTAGCGGCGTTGGGCACTTTTTGGGATGGGTAAAAAATGTTGCACTCGCGTCAGGCGTAAGACGGAGGGAGAGTTTAAGTACCAGGATATCAGGATCCTCTAAGAGCTTATTTTGTAATACGAATGAAGCTAGAGTCGTATTCGACTTTTGAAGTGTACGTTGATTTTGTTGCTTTAACGTATGTACGTTTGGCCTAGTGATATAAGGTGTGAAATAACAGTGCGTTCTCTCAAGTGACCGCAGTTCGAATCTCGTGTATAAAAATGTTTTATTTTTTATTTTTTTTATTTTTGTGCGATTGTGTGTGTATGTAGTTTTCACTTCTGCCGGCACTCCCCGTGTTTTTTTTTATGATTGTGCCTGTGAGGATCTAGACATAATTTAATCCAAAACTGTAAGATTGGTAGCAAGTTGAGAAATATTGTCAATTGAAGAATATTTTGTGATATGTTTATGTTTATGTTTATTTGATCATTCAATATAAAATTACATCATCACTTAAAATTAAATGTCAAAGAATTCATATTGAAATCGTCAGCTCAGAATAAATATGTCAATAATTAAAAATTAAAATAATATAATAGGTATAACAACAAGTAAACTAAAATAAAGATATTTTCTCCATTATGGGTCGTCATAGGTAACATACAATTTAAATACAAATGAAAAACATGTCATAAAATGGAAATTAACATTAAAATAAACAAAAATAATATAAAAATATGGAGAACTAGGTTAAAATGTCAAATTTAAAAATTCATTAACAGAATAAAATGGGTTTTCCAACAAAAGGACTTTCAGGCGACGACCAAACGCTTCGTCATCTGTTTCACTCTTTAAATCAGATGGTAGATGTTCATAGAACCGGGGGCCGATAACGCGTGGGTTTTTTTCCGCCAGCGCCATTCGATGTGGCACCGCTCTTAAACGACCTGTACTCCGAGTGAGCTTACCTCTTACGCCCATTCGCCCAAAACTAGAAATGTTTGTACGCGTATACATGATAACTTGGAACAAATACAATGAGAACAGGGTCATGATACCGAGTTTCGTGAACAGTTTCCTACACGAGTCCCTTTGCCCGACACCAGTGAGAATCCGAAGTGCTCGCTTTTGCAGAATCAGAACTCTGCCAGAGTCTGTAGAGTTTCCCCATAGTATAGTGCCATATGAAAGCAGTGAGTGGAAATAAGCAAAGTACACCTGCTTTAGTGCACCATCCGTGAGAATTGGCTTTAATTTGCGTAAAGCAAAAGCTGCACTGCTCAACCTACCACACAAGGAGTCCACATGGTTCTTCCAATTTAGGTTTGGATCCAAAGTGAAACCTAAAAACCTACACTGGTGGCACAGCGGAATGGGACTTCTAATTGATGGTGGTGTCACGATACCCCTACCAGAAAACAACATAACATTCGATTTATTAAGGTTCATGATAAGACCATTTGCTGAGAACCACTGCTGCAGCTGCCCGCACACTTTATTAATTTTATCATTCAGCTGCTCATAGGTGGCCGCGCAAACTACTACTGTGGTATCATCAGCGAAAAGAACTGTAAGACCGTCAGTGATTACAGATGGCAGGTCATTTATAAAAGCCAAGAAAAGTGTATTCCCAAGCGAGGATCCCTGTGGTATCCCTATTGTGACGTCACCTGGCTCAGATCTGGCTTTTTTTCCGTTTGCCGTCACAACCTCCACCGTCTGTTTACGATAGAGGCTTGTGTCACGTCGTCACGATGTGTCGTGATATTGATAATTTTCATTAGTATTAACAGTATCACTCTTTTCATGATGTGTACACGTGTCATGTTTTGTCTTAATTATTATACACTACTGTATTACACGCTCATAATTTTGTTTTGTGTGCCAAACAAATAAATAAACCAAAAATTACGATGAAAAACTTGAACAAGTGTGTTTAATAGAAGTAAGTCAATCACCTGCTGAAAGATTCTAGAATAATTTAACGATATAAGTCTAGCGCTGACCTTGTATGCGCAGAAGTATAAAATACGGTATCCGTGGGTGTGCAGATCCCCTCCACGTGACTCGTCTCATACCTTGTGTAATAGTTGTTATATAATCAATTTATCAGTCATCTAGCTCCTGTCAGAAGCACTCAGCATCCATGAAGCACCCATGTGACATGAAGTGTTACTTATCCAATATAGAAGCTAGATTTGCTTTGATTACCACCTCCGAGCTCCGGTTCTTGACTCAACTAAGCAGATAGTACGCTTAGCTAGCTGTTACATAAAATATATATAACGTACACCGTATATAATATAAGGACTTAAAGGAAATCCAGCGCTGTCTATTTATACTTGAGTTTTAGTTAGGTACTGGCAGCCTCTTGGGCCAAAGAATAAGCATAGATATTCGAAAAGGGAGCGCCGCCAGCATCTTCCATGCCCGACCCGGGACTTGTTATTATAATATAATTTAGTTACATAGTTTCAACTTTCTTGTTATTACAATTAATTTTCAATTAAGAGATTGCGATAAGGTCAATTGCCAAATTTACGAGGTTCAGTCACTTATTCATTATTTTATTTTAATCAAAGTTTTTAGGTTTTGTACTCAATGGTGTTTAAAGTTATTTCATCATCATCAGCCTATACTACTGCACTGCTCTCCATCTACACTCCATTTTAGTGCCCGATTTTAGGCTACTCTCATCCAGCCCTTGCCAGCCCCCTTGCGAAGATCATCGCTCCACAAGGAGGCTTATTGTCTAACTCGCTCGCAATCGCCATCGTGTTCATTTTGACAGTTCATGTATGTTCGAAATATTATAAACGGGATGTGAACCGCGATTACCTTTATTGAGTTCCCGATATTTCGATACAGTTGCATGTATCATGATCACTGGATTGAGTTGCACAGCCCTAAGATCATTTCGACAGAACGCCACTATATACCGAGACTGGTGAGGGAAGCGGTTGAAATACATAAACATAAAAATTTTAATCGTGAGGATGGGTTTGAATTGTCGAATATCTGGAATCCGGTGATTTCCTTATATAATTCTCGTCCAAAATCAATTTCGGGTGGGCGAAGCGACACTGTGAGTGTAGTGTGTTTGAATCGAGTTTCGAGTGAGAACGGTTCCAGTGGTAACGAGAGTGCACGCAGTCGACGCGCAAGAATGAGGGTAGACAGAGCTCGGTCTACCCAACAATAACATCCACCCGCAATTTCTTCAGTCTACCCGTGATCATGATACATGCAACTGTATCGAAATATCGGGAGCTCAATAAAGGTAATCGCGGTTCACATCCCGTTTATAATATTTCGAATGAACTTAACCGTGAGTTCATGTATGGGCTGACAATTGACATCGGAATCAGCTAGCTGTCACATTCATACAAGAACTGTCATTGCAATCCGATGCCGAGTGTCAAAATAGATACACAATTACTCTGATTGTCTGAGGGCGTCCTACACCATACTTCGCATCCACAGCCGATCCGCAGAAAGGCTATTGTCCATCCTTCTGTAGGTCCACTTTTTTGAACCGTGAAGTTAAACATGGTCTGTTATTTCAACATTTCTTGCTCGATACAGAGTATAGAATCCCCGGCGTCGTTGACGTCTCCAGTTGCTTTAATGCTCATAGTGTATTCCTATTCACAATTGCATAACAGAATGCATGGATAGCTCTCCAATGCGTTGCGTTGATTGATTCGTGCGATAGGCAGCTTATTAGTATCAGTGTCGTGTGTTGTCGTAGTTCTGTTATTACGCGGCTCAATTTGCTCAATTGGTAGGTGATTGTTGTTATTGCCCAGTTTACCGTAAACAATTATGATTAAATATTGGTTAATTGGTGATGTGATGGTGAATTGTGTTCCAATTTCATTCTAAAATATATGATAAGGTATTAAGGTAGGTAGTACAGACAAAATATGCCTTTTTAGGCAGCTAACACTTAGAGGGGCAAAACCAGTTGTGTTTTACAGTGTACCTATTAGGTACTTTTTTCGCTTAGGTGTTTCTTACTCAATACTATTCCTAACCTATTACTAACTTATTACTGTAATTTTTTACTGTTATTCCATCTTTAATAGAAGGTTATTCGTGTGGTTTATAAAACCACATCCCTCCCCGTCAGATTTTAACAGTTGACTAATGCAAAAACACATTAGTTTACTGTTGTCGCCCAGGGTGCATCGGTCAACGCTACTCACAAATTCACCGAGGAGGTTATCCAACTCGCATGATTATCTTATCAGGAAGTGACGAATTTAAAATGCTACCACTTATCTATATTCCTTCTTATCTTTATACCTATTTCATTAAAGTAGGTTAAGTGAGCGCTTGTGAATAAAGGGTATGATAAGTCAACATGCTTTTAAGGAACCTGTTCTGAAGCTACGCGTCCAAGTTGACCTCGACAGGCACTAACAATATCCCTTCAAGGATAAAGGATACATATTTTAAGTCAAATCTTGCGTCCTTGTTTGCAGAAATGTCCGTTTTGCGAGATAAGGAGAGATAAAGCGAAAATGTTCGAGTGACACATTTACCTACTGCAAGCATGCAGAGATTAGATTTATTTGGAAAAACTTTGTTTTTGAAGGCGAATTTTAAAGTTTTACTAGCTTAGGTATTTACGACGCCGTGAACGCGAGTAAAAAAAAAAACCGTGTGCGGCCTTACCAGTGTATGTAAAAATACGTCATCATCATCATCATCATCATCATCATCATTATCAGCCTGAAGATGTCGACTTTTGAACTAAGGCCTCCCCCTTAGCACATCATAATGAACGACAACTCACCACCTGCATCCACCGGTTTCCCGCAACTTTCACGATGTCGTCGGTCTACCTGAGGCCTGCCAATATACACAAACGGAAAAAGAACCGCCTTCCTTTTTTGAAATATCAAACGTTTAAGCTTAAAACAGAATCGTCCATTACTTAAATCACCCCTTTTTACGGGGTTGACCCCAATTAAACCACGTGACCGATTTCCGCTTGGCAATCGAAAAAAAAAAACCTATTTCGATATTGGACGGCCTTCTTCATCTCAATTAGCGAAAATGCGTGCGTTGACCGTTTTGGCCTCGCGTACGATTCGTTAGACTGGGAGCTGTATTTGAAATTTTGTATTTTATTTTGTTTCCACCTTCAAAATGGAAAAGCGTTTGTGAAACTCACTCTAAACAACTTACATACACATACACAAATCACGTCTTTATCCCTTACGGGGTGTACACAGCCTAAGATGACAAGACCTAAAAGGCCACATTGTGAATAATATAGACATTGTGAATAATATACAATTTTGAATTAATAGTTGCGTACTTTATCGTAAAAAAAAAAATCGGTTTAACTTAAAGTGGTGAACGTTATAAGAAGTTTTTGTGGAACACTATTCCATATAAATGTTTATTTCTCATATAAACAGCTCCATTAAAAAGATAATCAAGACACATGTATAGTCTTGTACGCGACGTGATTCGCATATTAATGTGTGTTCTTTTGACATCTTCCTATAAAAAGGCAGTATAACTTGATTAAAACATCGCAGTTGACCAACAAGACCTAATTAAACGAAAATAGCACTTCACCTTTAGAAAAACCAATCCCGCGAGTACGTCAGCGGGAGCGTAAAAAACCGGACAACTTTGTTAGAAATTTCTCGGTGAAACTTTAGTGAAACAAGTTTAATGAAGCTCCCGGTCAACGGGTTCGTTAGTAGCATCAAACCGCACATCACAAAGGGTTCCGTGCCTTTATTCCTTACTAATTGTTGCGAACGTTGTTATTTCTAGTCGACAAACCAATATAAGCTTAAAATATAATACTGATGAATGGTTCAGCCACAGTACATATAAGCACAAGCAGTAGGGAATCTTCGAACAAATCGGTCGAAACGAACGCACACATAGACACGCGCTTTTACACGGCCCCTAAGCAGATCTCGCGGTGCCGTCAGTCGCGCGTGGCGCATTGAGACGAGCGGCCGTTTTCGTTTTAAACATGCCAAGAGCGTATTACGCAGTGTACGGCTGCTTGAACTCGGCTTCTTCAAAACCGGAGCTTTCGTTTTTTAAACTCCCTGCTAATGTTGAAAGGTCTGGTAAGAATGATACTATATTATTATGAAATAAAATGTATATATTATTTTTATAACGAGAAAAATGTCAGATGTCACTTCTCCGACAAATGATTTTTCTGTTAAATAAAACGTTGGCTGTTTAGATGATAAGTAAGTAGTTGCCGTATATTATAGACCGTGTTTTTGGTGAAAAAAATTTCTACGGACTTTCATTGTTATCATTTTGCATCTATAGTATATGTACTAATATATTATAGAAAACTACACTTGAAGGATAACTTGTCAAATACCTATAGGTAGGGCAAACCTTGGTTAAAAAAAACTATTCAATTTAACAAAAATTAAATCGACAACCCTAACGCTTTATTGGAGCTTAGGTACTTATTTCAAAAAGTAGGCCTATCTTCCCTACTGCTTTAGCTTATATATATACTGTGGTTCAGCTTAGAACGGAAAAATAACGTTTCATTTACCTTTTCATATCATATCAACCATATCGTTTATAAGCCTTATAAGGAAGTAGTTGCTTGCAGTTTTCTTTGCATACCTCGAGAACTTTTCATTTTCACGGGATAATTAGTAGCCTATGTTAAACTGGGATGAGCCTCTTATTAGTAGTGTTTTTTTAACCTCTAATTACAGAGAAACAAACATAATATACCTACATAAAGTATTCTTCTTCTGAAAGTGCCACTCCACTACTGGAGGCTAAAGTATGCCCCCTCTGTAATTTTTTTGCAGAGCTGACGTGTAAAAATAACAGACCGCTTTTCATGTAACTTTTTATGGGAATTAACTCGTTATTTTAACTCGCCAGTGTACATATGTGTAAGTCAATAGCTTACGGAGATGATTCACAAATAGTCTATGTTTTTTATGTAGTTTTTTCGACAAATCACCTCGCATTTGTACAACAGCTTTGCTCCTGTAACACGTCAAGTAAATGTTTTTTCTTTATACAAATACCAAGTTCATAAATATTTTATCTATAGTATCGAAATTATGAAACAGATTAATTACTAATTGTTTTACTTTATAACCAAAACAACACGTGCCATCCGTAGTAAGAAATATTGAATGAGCGAGTACTACAATAATAAACACATTCTACAGGTTAATACTTACATTTAATAAACGTTTTTTTTTTCTAAATAAACACGACCCATTCAATTCGCAAACAATCAGTTTTGTAAATAATTGTATATGATTCTTCAAACGAGTATCAACAGTGAGTCCAATAACATCTAATATTTGAGTTTTTAATTGAACAATATCAATATGTGAAATTACGTTGATACAGGATCATCAAACTGAAGTGGCCACATTAGCCGAAGAACTGACTACCAGTGGAGTAAATGAGTTCTTGAGTGGAGACCTAGAACGTCTAGACCTACATACTAAACAGTATTCTCTCTCCTTTCCGATTTTGGCTACAGCGAACTGCTAAATAATTGGACGAGAGCCTCGATTGAACCTGGTATTACCCAAGGCCAAAACATACAAGTCAATCTTTCATAAGACTAATTAAAAATGTTCGAATTATAACATAACAGCGCTCGCTAATTCCTAACTACTCGATTGTTCAAGATTGCCGAACAAAAAATATTTGTTGGTTTAAGGCCACGAGCATAGAGGCTGATAACGTCATGGCTGGTAAAACCATAGCAACGATTGTTAGGCATAGGATATGTATGTAGTTGTTGTTAACTAATTAAACGAATGAGGAAATTCTCATTTAACTGACTACTGCTGTTAGCCTCTGATGGCTTTTACAGCTTACCGGAGAGAGAGCGAGCCGCCAGACGGGCAGCTCAGCAAGGGGAGTTTTACTTAGCATGCCAAAGGGTGCTCCTATTGAGCCGGAGGAAATTCTCAAGTCTACTTTGTGAGTATGTGAACCTATGATGTAAATTTCAGAATGCTTAGTCTGATATATATACTTTTTTTACTTTAAAGTTTAAAGATAAAAAGTTTCCTATGTTTCAATCTAGGGTACCAGCTATCTCCGATCCAAATTTTATCCAAATCCTTCCAGTCATTTCAGCGTGAAGAAGGAACAAATATACACACTCACTCACTCACATCGTCAGAAACTTTCGCATTTATAATATTAATAGGATAACCAAAAAGCTAAAACTGTAAGCTATTCCCAAGCTTACGCTCACAACAATCCAACTATGGCACTAACCATTATTGTACGGTGCGATATCACTTAACGCCCTCTTGTGGTCGCGCTGTACGAACCTCGCAAATTTACTTCGCATAAATTATCTGCATCGACACTTCAGCGTTCCAACGATAGCCACTTAAGCGCAAACGTGGTGTAAGTGACAAAAGACTCAACTATTATTAATTATTAATAATTACACAAACGGATAACTCAGCAACTTCCTCTTGGACTAGTCCGAAACATGTCGAGCATCACTCGACTTTTACACGTGAGTTATCAGTTTGTGTAATTAAGATTGAGTCTCACCTCACGTTAGGTTCATATATTATTATTACTAGCTGATGCCCGCGACTTCGTCTGCAAAGAATTCGTCGGTCGCTGTCCCACGGGAACTTTGCAATTTTCCGGGAAAAAAGTAGCCTGCGTGTTATATCACATTACAATCTATCTATGTTCCCAATCTCCTTATCCAGTGCTATATCCATCCACTCCTGGGTCAGTTCCCAATCTCTGCACCCACCTTGGGTGGCGTGCCCCCCGCTTTGAAAATCCCTGCCATAAGCATCCCAAAACACCTTTGAATTCGAACAAAACTTTACCATTCACTGTGGTTCGAATGTGTAAAGATGCGTTGATAAAAAGTAGCCGTGGGTGGGCGTCGTGTCAAAATTGTTTAGTACTATCCGTTCTGTAATTGGTGTGATGATTGATGATTGATGAATAGAATCGTCAATTTGGGAACATTAACAATGCACGATCTTCAATCGGGCACAGACTGCTTTTTTTATAATTTAACGGTCAAACAGGCTCTATTTTTTCAATAACGTAATAGCAGCAGCAAACGCTTATTACTTGTTATTTATGAGTTCTTATTAGTGAGTTCTTCATCTTTAATTTAATTTAAAAATAGTGACTCCATCGATACAGTCGATGATTTATGATTTCACCGATATCAAGGTTGAAGAAGACGTTATTCGGTAATCTAGCAACCTAACTCTCTCGATGTCGTCAATCCACAGCAAAAGAATTGATTACACGCAAGAAATAAACTCAAATACACATTTTTTTAAAACAGGCGCTAAATTTAAAAAGTACTTTTCATTAGGTGCAATTAGGGTTCAATCGCTGGTCACTATTGCGAAAACTTGGGGCCAAAAGCGTTATGTTGGCAACACAAATTTTATGCAGGGATGGACTCTTGCCTTGTAAAGCAAGAAGCAGTCTTTAGATGAGTAAATCAAGTTTTACAGATCAGTCTTAACTTGCCCTTTACTTAGTTGTTTACATCTCGGGTCTTGAATTTCGGATCCCAGTTTACTCGAATTTGTTTTCGCGAGTAAATAAACAAAGATTAGATTAATGTCTGAAATTGATAGATGATTGATTATCTTCCTTGGCTGGATTGTTAATGAACAAACAACCTTTAAATCAAAGGATGACCTTAAAAAAAATTCATAGCAAACATTTTTAACAAATCACGCTTAGACCTTTTCTTTTTCCGTATTCACACATGAATGATAAGACTATTTTATTCGCTCGACTAGGAAACTCAAATGTGAAAACCAATCCACCTTATTAGCAACTTGATAATCTTCACCAATCACCATCTGATTCTGCTAAAATTGAACCCATCAAAATCAGCCATTTGTCTGAATTCCACCAATCGAATCATTGCATTAGTTACAACCATGCCCAAAAATGAATGGTGACTAACACGCCAATATCTCGTGACTTAAGTACACGCCGCTAAATCATAATTTAAATTGAATACCTACTAAATTTACTTGAGTAGGTGCCACGCGTTATTTACGACTTGCGTTCGGTGACATATTCTCATAGTGAATATTGATGGAATTGATACCCCGGGGAAAGTAGTGATGGGTTATAAATTAATTTATTGAGGTGTAATGTTCAATTAGGGTATTTGTCTTTAGTCATTGAGTGAGTTGTGGATGTATGAATAGAGTTATTTGTGTACCCAATACTATCAGAGTAATCATACTCTGCCATTTCCTGATTTTATTTATTTATAAGCCTTTTTATTCCGAATTCGCTACAGTTTCAGTAAGTACATGTTGTTGTTGTTATTTGTCGTTTATTTATTAAATTGTCGCCATTTCCTGATTATGATTGTTATATTTGTCGCTAGCGTTAGCCTGTTCCTACTAAAAGAAATTCAATTCAAGTGATTTTAAGTGGAATGTAATTTGTTGATTTCGTTTCGTAAAACCCAAAATAAGAAACGAATGAGATAGAAGAAAACTTAACTTACCCATAAACTTAATATGACGGATTTAAAAACAGGCGTATTCTAACTTTTTTAGTTAATTAAAACTTTGCAAAAAGTGACTTCTATTATTTTTCATTGATACAAAATTAAGTGATTAAGGCTTATGCAAAACAACGTTTAGCTATCACACTCCTGATTTAAATACCTATTCAATTCAAAACCAAATCATAGCCACTGAATCCGGAATATAGTGTTTGTTATTTGCAGTGAAACAATTGTGCTAATTTTATGTTTGTCCATATGGTTGCACAAATTCGTTTGTTTCGTTTGATTATGAATTTAAACATATCAAATTTTACTAGAGTTTTAATTACCAAATGTAATGAACACTTTAAAAATACATTTTGTAAACATTGTTTACTTTAGTATTTTCTGATTAAGTATCATATATGATTATGAACAATGATTAAATAATGCATTAATTAAAAGTGAACAATAATTAGTAATGAAGTATATTTTAATTTTATACTATTATTATTAGTCAAATACCCTATGTTGTAGCTAAGTAAAAACAATATTGAAAGCAGTGACGTGCTTTAGAAGTCGTATATTGCTACTGACGTCAGACTCCGAGTAAATTGCGGAAGGTTCCAAGTATCTCAATCTACATACAGTATTAACAATCTGGTACAATGTACAACACGTATTCACACTACTACTGCGGGCGAAAAATACACTTCCCTCAATTATTTATAAGACTCAAAATACTTTGTATGTTCCGAAATACGGTCTGGAAGCAAAATTGCCTCTATTTTTATGACGAATCGTGGCCGAAAAAATATAGTCCAATCCTTTTAAAGTAATATGTTGCTTTGGAACTTTGTTGTTTCAGTTTTAGTCATATTGGCGTAGTGCTGAGTCTATACAGTGAAACAAGGACTTCCTTTGACTATTTATTTTTTGCCCTTGTAGCCCTAAGTACTGTACTCGTAAGATAGACATAGAAAGAGAGATTCTTAGTTTTATCTTTCAAACACTGACACTAAACTTTCATCGAATAATAACTCGTGTTTAGTCCTTTATTTATTATTTTTACTTATTTTTACTAGCTGTTGCCCGCGGCCTCGCCCCTATTGCAACTTCATTAAAAAAAAAAAACTTGAAGAAGAATCTTCAGTTTTTCAGAAGTTATGCGCGTACATTTTGGAGATTGATTTTTATTAATAGATAGAAAATAAAGCTTCAAATGAAGTTCTTAGTCAAAGAAAGTAAATTAATTCCTAAAGGTTAAATGAGACGGCTAGATTAGTTCTGAGCCAATATTTACCCAATTACCTATCGATTTCCAGAACAAACGGCTAATAAAAATACCTCAAAGTCGAAGTGGGGCTTAATTGCCTTCTCAATGATACCGAATGCCTGCAAAAAATTGAGGGTGATAAAATACGAGTAAAGCATATGAGGTCGTATCTCTTGTTCATTTTTCTCGTAGCGCGTGCTTACATATTTGATGACTGGCAGAGTATAATAAAAGTGCTCACTAGGGATTTTTGAATCAAAATACAACCTTCTCAGGCGAATTTATTTTCTTTTTCCGTCGTAAACTTAAGTACAAATCGTAAGGAATAGGATATCGTATATTATCTTTTTAATGACCGTTTAATGGCTTCAATTACCAGCATTTTGGCAGTTCTTTTGCTTGCTTGTCACGTTTTATGATATCTGTAACTAGCATAGAACGTTATAGTTGCCTATCCGTCAACTTAAATGCACGAAGATAAATGCATCCATCCATTCCATTCGGGTGTTGGTTATTGGTTATTAAGATACAAGAGCAGAAATGTTTTAAAACGGTCTTTTACTTTGGTAGATACAATTTTAAAACACATAAAATTTTAAATGCATAATAGGTCAAAATACATACTTAATGTTTAAAAATATATAATTTATTTTTAACAAGTACAATATAATTAATATACATATTTACAAAAAACAAATTGAACTATGATTAAATTAAACACTAAACTTAAACTAACTATGAAAAAAAAAGAAAAACTATTATTTACAAATAAAATATTACAAAAAAGTTCAAAAAAGAACACCCCGTCTAGCCGCTGCTGTGGCAGGGTTCCCAGGACGCTAGCGGCATGAATAAACGTGAGTACCTATGCGTAAAAAAAAAAAAAAAAAAATCACGTCTTTATCCCCAACGAGTTAGACAGAGCCAGGCTACGTTTAGCGTGACTGTCGGCGTATAGGTGGAAAGATGAATCAAAAAAGTGATGGTTTGGGTTTTGGGGCGTTTGGGACGTATATAGGCTGGTGATGATATAAATACGAATCGCGAGAAAATCTGCGAGGAAATTCAGTGCCGTGTGAAGTTCCTAATCCGCACTGGGCCCGCGTGGGAACTACAGCCCAAGCCCTCTCAATATGAGAGAAAGCCCTGTAAGATATAAGCTGGAGATTGATACCAACAATTTGCACTTAAACTTCACCCCTCAATGTTACCCGATAAGGTCTTAAGAGGCTGACAACACCTAATTTTGTTGAAATTGATGTTATTTAAACACTTTTTTAAGAAAAACTGCACACAAAAAAAATACAAATAAAATATAATGATAATTTTCATCATATTTCAAACACGCTAGACGGGCTCGATACATAATTGAACAAAATCGGCTCGATAGAAAATAATTGCAAAGATTGGTCTTAAAATCATCATTAAACGGTTCTATGTCTTTATTTTTTCGACGTACGGGTCTGCAATTAAAAACATAAAGTCAACATATTCATACCTAAACGGCTAATGAGTCATATTTCACAAATAATCCATACTTTTGTTTATTTCTTATGATTTGTGTCTTATTTGCAAGATTTTAGACGCGCGCCAAGCTGTATAATAGTTTCTTCTCTTTCACTAACAGGCACGTGTACCGTATGTGTGAAGAGTGGCGCTGCTCCAGGTCATTTGCTGTTGACAGCGCCTTAACAAATATATCCAGTTATCTATGACATAGTGTTGCAAACAGTGTTGCCACACTTAACCACTCAGACGTCAGTCCGATGGTGAAACCCGATCGTTTCCTGACCATCAAGATAGTGCCACATTGATGCAGATAGAATTACACTGTCAACACCGTAAATTATCCTGACCACTTGTGATCTGCCATATGGATTGATGGCTGTTTTTCATGCAAATAATTGACAGTGAATTACTAAACCAAACTACATGAAAAATGACCATATAAGGGCCGTAGGAGCCGAACTTTAATTTGCCCGGATTTCATTTGCCATAATTCTTTTATTCTGGAACGTATAAATGGGCATCCTTGGGATGTTGCATATTCTATACTTAGTACCACTTTATTGGTACACCACTACCACGTTTTTAAACCTACTCGATAAAAAGGATGCTGAATGCTAATACATATTGATAATAAGCTTTTGGATCGGACAAAGTTTTTCCATAAACCCAAGAGAGCCTTAAATTTACATGGGATAAATAGTATCCCTTGTCCATTCTCTAGTATCTACTAATAATAAGGGGTGTATTCTTTAGCTGCAAAAACGAACGAACATTGAACGAATATACTTGGAAAGTAATTGAATTTAGAACTTTTTCACAAAAACATTTATTGTCATTTTTTTAAAACAATTTGTAAATTGGGTCCGGGTGGGAACTAATAACCCAAACAGCTCATTCTGAGAGGAAGCTAGTAGGTACATACATACGAGTATATAGGCTAGAGATGTTGATGATCAATTTATTCTGACACTAGTTTTGAAGCTGCAAAGCGGGATAGAATGTAGTAGCCAAGCTATAACTAGCTTCTTATGCTGAGTGGGGTCCATTTTACACCATATCTGTACTATTCCTTAGTATATTGTATTTCTCCTTGTTTTATATCTATTTGTACCGAATGTGTATAAATAAATTTTTCTCTTTCTTTCTTTTCTTTCTTAGTATCGAAATCATAATGGTCACTTTCGCAAAAAAACATAAATTCCGAAAATTTCAGAAGTTTGAGCCCGGATTTAAAGTTACAAGTTCCTGCTTGAAAGAGACCATAGGTCAAGCCGTTGGACTATCACGGCTTTTAATTAAATAACAAGAAAAGCAAAGCACAGGACACCACTGTTAAAATAAAAGGACCGCGGATACAAAATTACTTGCAGACAGAAGTCGAAAATGCTTTTGCAATGCTCATAGGAATCTGAACGGACATTTTTATTCGTCTTACACAGAAAGTGTCAGTTCGGAAGCATTGAATACCACCGTTCCATTCCAGTTGTATACAGAATCAATACGTTACGTTAGTGTTCATTCAATTCATTTGTTTTTGTTGCAACTGAATGCCACTGGGAAAGAGGAACATGCAACTTTTGAATTTGTATTTTAAACCTTATTTTCTACGACGTTGTACACTGCGATTTTCTCCCATGAAGCTTCTGATATTATTTCGACGCGTTTGCACGCATCATGATAACAGGTAGACCCAAAGTAATGTTGCGTGTATTTAGTCATGAATCCTTAAATGTTTTTATTAATATTAAGAGTAAAAGTATACTTATTGGATTGTTTTATTCGAGGCCGTATTTTGTCTCCGTCAAAAAATTAAATAATTGTGATCCCCATCACTCGGACATAATGATTAATTTTTGATATGATGTTTGAAAGCCTCGTTTAGCAAAATTGACTGTTAATATTCACGTACTAACTAGACATGTTTTTCAATGTCTAAATTAATTCTCTGTACCGTTTACAGTCATAAAATAATTTGCGCATGTTCCCTATTCTTTCCTTTTTAAAACAAACGTGAGCGAAATTGCAGGAGACGTGATCGTTTTTTTTTCTAACCACGATGCGAGGTTTCCTTTAAACGTTTAAAACGAGCCACTGATGCTGTGAAAGTAAGCAACTATGTTACAAAAGGAGCTATGCGATGAGTACAGTTTTAGTATAGCAGACAAGGCAGTTACTTAGTAGGTGCTTAAGGTGAAGTCAGTCTTTATTTTCTAGTTAGCGTACAATGTTTTGACGTCGACTTCCACTGGTAAAATGTAATGGGTTTTTTTTACTAAATAGTATCAGGTTATATAAAATGGTTATAGTACAGTAAATGAGAGCTAACAAAGCTGCATTGTTTTATAATTTACCTACAAATAACACATTTGACTGTAACGAAACGCTAAATGCGAGTGGCGATGTTTTGATTTTTATACTTATTTAATTGGTTCTGATTGAATTACAAAAACGAAAATAATTTAAGAACTATTTTTCATTTCCCACGCAAATTTTTACTTCAATGCAGGTAGTAAAATGAAATTATTCTGTACATTCCAATATCATTCGAACCTAACCCAGTTACAAATTTATAAAATACAGCTTAAGATTTACAAGTTAGACATGATTTATAAATATTACACAAAAATTAAACAGCTGACTCACTATTATAAGTCAGGAAAGATCTGACTAGTTTCGGTGTTTTTATGTAAACTTCCTCAGGAGTGAGTGCGTTCACGACCGACTGCCTAAAATCTTGAGTTATTTATGTTCATAATTAAAAACAAAACTAAGTACGTTAGTATGGAAACACCGTTCTAAAGAGCTCTAGGTTGTGTTTTGTTTGCTCGTAAAAGTATGATGAAGTAATTTTATGGCGCATATTACCGCGTAATCGTACATATTTGGTACGGTTAGATAAGAGCCGTAAACATCTTGCATCGCGTTAGAATAAACATAAAAAATGTGTCGCGGTAATCTAGTTGATGAGGTTTAGAACTGTGAAGAAATGTTTACATTTTCTGGTTGGAAAGTGTGTCGTCTTGTGTACATTTATTTGCCCGTTTTTGCCTTCAACAGTTACTATTAATGTACACTTTTACTTTTATTGTTTTATGAAACCTTTGATTCTTTTCTGTTAAGTATATGCATGTGGCTTGCGTTTGGCTACAATCACGTCTAGTGGTTAGCTACGATGTGCTCTAAACTAAAACGAAGAACTACTTAAGTACTATACCATGTCCATGATAACGAGTAAGTACTATAAAACTCAGAAAACACGTGATTGGTCAGCAATATGAGTCACAAATACGCATTGGATAGGTTTGGCGGCCAAAGTTCAGTCAACATTTATCGTACGTAACAGACTCCTTACGCCGCCCTCCTTTTTAGGGTTCCGTACCCAAAGGGTAAAAACGGGACCCTATTACTAAGACTTCGCTGTCCGTCCGTCCGTCTGTCAACAGGCCGCGTCTTAAGAACCGCAATAGCTAGACAGTTGAAATTTCACAGATTGTGTATTTCTGTTGCCGCTATAACAACAAGCACTAAAAACAAAATAATAATAATAATTAAGGGGGCTCCCATACAAAAAACGTGATATTTTAGCCCCTTTTCATGGCTACCACTCGCCGAGCTAGATCTCAAGAACCGTAATAGCTAGACAGTTGAAATTTGCACGGATTATATGTATTTTTATTGTGGCTACAACAACAAATACTGAAATCAAAATAATAATACTAATTAAGAGGGGTTCCCATACAACAGAGTAGTTTTTGGCGTTTTGACAGAGTAAGTTTTATCTGGTACGGAACCCTTCGCGCGCGAGTCCGACTCGCACTTGGCCGTTTTTTTATTTTTATTTTTAATGTTGACTGCACAGCCTAGTGTCGTGAATGTAAACGAACAAACTTACTGTCATGTAAGCCTGCCCTAGCATTGAGGTGACATTACGCCCACCGACCTTCCTTTGTAACTTTCATTTTCATAGAAAAGTGCAACAGAGAGAACGCTATATTAACACGTTATCTTGGACATGGTATTGTAAATGGACATTTATCCTAGATTTAAAGACTAATCGCAACGTTCAGACAACGCCGACAAAGACAAGGAATTGCACACAATTACCCTTTCATTATTAAATTAATGATATTTGCCATGTCATGAAATTTGCCACCGGAATTGGGTAACTTTTTTTTTACAAAAATTCATTTATGATACATTAGCTAGAGTATTATTGTCGTTTCTTTACATTAGATATGTTTACAAATAATGTTTCCCATGTAATAAAAATAGTCGAATTCTTAAGGTAGGTAATAATAAGGTAGGTAATAGTTTTGGTATTAATTCACTAAAAGCCTGTTCTTTGGTAAGGTAAGCCTCTTGCGCACTTATTACGTTAATGGAGAAACATTCCCTGGGTACAACACTTTTTCTTTTCCTCTTTGCTCTCAACAGAGCGGTATAACAACAAAGTTTAATTGGTTTCCATTTCCGCGATAGCACGTTATTAGGAAGACTTTTATATCAAATTACCCAAAGGCATGACACCTTGCGTACGGAACAGGGATGTTATGAATATATAATTTCGGATCCGGATATGGATATGGATATTGGTAAAATAAAATATCGGTTTCGGTTACGGATATGGATATCCATAACAACACTGCTGTGCACCTCGCGCTGTGACGTCATTAGGTAGCGGGAGAGATGTTGCATTCCAGCGGTGTGCACAGTTAATTCGTACGAGTTGTAGTATTTAGTTAGACTCCGCCCTATCCGAAACTATCCAAAACTTTTATTTCGGATTCGGTTACGGTTACGGATATTTTTTTATTTCGGATATCCAATAGTTTCGGTTACGGATATGGATATCCATAACAACACTGGTACGGAATTTCGCCGTCCTAAACAAACCAAATACGTAACGACTTTTATTTATAAATCACAGTCAAAACAAATTAAGAGTTTTGTTTCGGGATGGTTTACCCTGTCGATTGGAATTCATTTCGAAATATCTCACGATATCTCGCCAGCTTGTTGATTTATTTAATCCCGGCACCAATACAAAACAATACTGTCTAAATGAAACGTGGCGCGATAAATATACTGCGATATTGAATTTGATATTGTTGCAATGTTTTTATAACATATTGGAGTATATTTTCACGTTGAAGAAATCGATGAGTTCCAATAAACTTATACAGTTTAAAAGTAAATTGGGTGTGTTATATTCTGTAAGAAAAACAATTGGATCTCTAAGATGTAGAAGATATGAACTCAAGCCATCCTATATTTCAAGTCTGCATCCAAAACTTTAAAGTACGACTTTGGTGGTATAATTTAGTTGTTGGCCGGTTTTATTGTTTAGAAATAGAACTATAATAAAAACTTTAAATATCCCTTAAGTCTCGAAAAAAGGGTAAAATAAAATAAGCCCTTAACGAACTGGAAGCTACAACTAGTCTTTGTTCCCGGCAACCCGCCGGGGGCGAATCCGGTAATTTATCGGTATTCCCGAAGGAACATTGCATTTTGTCGGGCTACATCCGCAAACTACACGTTTTATGTTAAATTCTAAACTGGAAATATTGAGATATCCGTCGCCGCATGGTTTGAAAACTTGGAAAGAGTATTTTAAGCTGATTTATTGCCTCCAGAATTCGATTTTTGCAGTCCTTTCATTGAAAAATTTCATGGTAATTATTAACATTTCATAAGAATAGTTCTATTGTCCGTGTCTGGCAAAAATAATGTTAATAATATATGATGTCAATGGTAACGAATAGGTGTTACGTTGACAGAAGCTGAATACGGGGGTTGCAAATCTTTATCATCACAACAATGCCGTAAGTTTGTTCGACACAGCTTGAAATTGATCTATTTTTTTCACAGACAAACCCTTGGCACAATTCCTTAATTCTCTTTAAACTTTTTAGGTCAAAGCAGAGCCGAGATTCCCTAATAATATTACTTTCAAATATCTTTTAGAGGTTTTCTATAAACGCAACGTTTTCCGTATTAGCGATCGCGAAATTAAAAGACCTGTTTGGGAAGGGTCGGCCATTCGTATATTACGAGAAATCCTTGAAAGCAAAGAATTGTGGGATTCATATCACGCAGGAATTTACTGCCGAATCTACATTTCCATTTGTATACTGGGCACATTATGATTATGGCGCAGTTGATGCCCAACCTATAATATGTTTAATTTATTATTATGTGAAATTGGCACGCCTTATGTCGTACATACATACCTACATAAATCACTACTCTATCCCTTATGGGGTAGACAGAGTAGATTCTATAAAAATTACATCATAAATTGGGCAACAGATTATTTTCGTACATATATACAACGGTTCAAAATGCGTTTTCATCAAAATGTACAATAGTTGAAAATGTACATGTTTGTTACACTGAACAAAAGACAAATCAATTAGATGCCACAAAAACCTAAAAACTTCTACGATACTTACTTTATATGATAAAAAAACAGGCCAAGTGCGAGTCGGACTCGCGCACTGAGGGTTCCGTACAAATTCGCCAAGTTATTATAAAATTCAGTCTTAGCAGAGCCCTACTCTTAAGCAAAATGTAGACAGTGTGAGGTCATTTTATATTGGTTATTATATAGACAAACAAATATTAAGTAAAAAAATAACTACTTACTAGATCTCGTTCAAACCAATTTTGAGTGGAAGTTTGCATGGTAATGTACATTATAATATATATTTTTTAGTTTTATCATTCTCTTATTTTAGAAATTACGGGGGGGGGACGACACACATTTTACCACTTTGGAAGTGTCTCTCGCGCAAACTATTCAGTTTAGAAAAAAAATATGTTAAAAACTTTTATATCATTTTTGAAGACCTATCTATAGATACCACACACGTATGGGTTTGATGAAAAAAAAATTGAGTTTCAGTTCCAAGTATCGGGAACCCCAAAATTATTTGTTTTTTTTTTCTATTTTTGTATGAAAATCTTAATGCGGTTCACAGAATACATCTACTTACCAAGTTTCAACAGTATAGCTGTTATAGTTTCGGAAATAAGTGGGTGTGACATACGGACGGACACACAGACAGACAGACATGACGAATCTATAAGGGTTCCGTTTTTGCCATTTGGCTACGGAACCCTAAAAACGAATAGAAAATAAATGGTCAAGATCCCAAAATACTCAATGGGTTCGAAAATTCCCTTGGAAAACTGTACAAAAGTCAAAAGTAATTGGGATTGTCTAAAAAAAAATACCTGTCCTTTTTATATTTTTTTTGGGTAGAGAAGTCAATTATAAGAAACTAATTTCAATATTTTATCATATAACTCACAATTTTTTTAAATATTAATTATTGAAAGTATTTTGGTTGATGACGTCATAGTTTCCTATGCCCCTGCCACACAAACGCTTATTTGATAAATTGATCATAATACGTATGTGTAGCAGCGGCATTAATATATTTTCTATCTGTGGCGAAGTTGAGAAACTGTCATTAGTGCCAATGTCATGTCACAATCACAACGTTCCCAGTTTTTCAAGTCGCGTCGAGGGTAATTCTTTCTTATTATCATATTTTTGAATTGCCTTTCCCCTGGATTCCGATTACCCCAACGTACCCGACGACCTGTGCTAGTCACCTGAACTGAACCTGCTTAGAAATTGAACTTCGCTTGCCTCCCGGATTCCGAAATGACAAAAAAAGTATGGTTCCAAGTTGCAAGTTGGTTGGTTGCAAGTTATACTGATCGCAATAACAAACAAATAGTGTTTGTACATGTTAGCAACCGTTTGAAGAGGTCATGGTGTCTTAAATTGACTATTGAAGTTATATGGACCATTATCATTCTAATAGTGTGTGGGTTAAGAAATAATATCTATCTGTCTATGTTTATGTAATAAAAAGCGAATAAAGAATAAAAATTGTTTTATTTAATAGACTAATAGTTTATACGATTTATAGTGACTGACCACTCATATGACAATACAATCCAACAGGTTTCACTTAATCTTAGATAGAGCACTTGTCAGTAGTTTAGGAAATATGTATTTATTGTATCCATGATTCCATTTTGGGAAGATTTGTTGAATCAGCTCTAACAAACTGGGTGTTGGCAGCCATTCTACTGGAGCGTATGTCGTCGTTCGTGCTGGCTAAGCGGTATCCCGGGTCAACCCGAGTCGATTTTCCAGGAGAGAAGCGTAGGTCCTCGTTCGTTCAGGCTGATATCGGTGTCCGGGGTCAAACCAAGTCTATTGTCCAGGAAAGAAGCGTATGTCGTCGTTCGTACAGGTTGATCGGTGTACGGGTTAAGCAAAAGTAATATTTGTTCAGAAAGGGTTATCGGAATCCAGTATAAACTCAGCTAAAGTATTTCAATCTTCAATACGGTAAATTCACATTCGCCGTAAAACAAGAATGACATAATAAGATTGTAATTTGTTTGTCATCTGTCATGTCACAAGATGAATGAAATGTCAGATTGCGGGTCCAAGTTGAACTCCGTAGTATAATCGACGCGTAAATAGTGAAGAATTTGTAAATTTAGCAAATAAAGTACATTTTGGACCGTCTACGTCATTCGTGGGGATGTCCAATGAAGGTCATTGCTTATTTTTCATGTAATAAATTCATTATTGTAAAATAAACTAAAGTAAATACAGAAAACGGTATAAAAAGCATTTATCTCGAAATGGTTTTCGATTTACCATGCATTGTAAAAAAATAGACTATCCCAATTCTCAATTTAGGTACATTTCACAACACGTCCGTGTTTTCTTTTCCTTATGATGTGGAAAAACCCATTTATTAGCAACAAAAGCTCCCGCTATCATCCAACGCAAATTGAAAGTAATGGGCATACGTATATCATTTCGTTTTACTTTAGTTGGTTTAATTGCAAGTAATCTCCAGTCGCAGCCGCTGTAAATAAAAATGATAAAGTGCCTGTTGTTGGCTTTTTTCATCAAAATGTGCACCGGATGGTTTAGACTGGTAGTAATGGAGAGAAATGGATTGTGTGAAACAGAAAATATTGTGAGATTGAAACAAACACTGATTAAGAGATGCTCCGATTATTAACAATTGCTTATCTTTTTTCTGTTGGAATAGTTGCATTATTCAAAATTGCAATTAAATCGTGCCAGATATACATTATAGCAATTATTAAAAACTTAATATTAACACTCTACAAGTTTAATTGTAAAATTTTGATAAAATTTGGCTTGTTTTATCGTTCTCTATACTTCATTTAATTTAGAATGAGAAACCACAATAACATTATATTGCGGCTGGTCAACTATTTCTTACCTAGCAAACAGTACAGTGCAATAGTTTGGCAGCCGCAAAATAAAATTGTTTTAATGCCACTTTTTTGCGTGGCGTCAATTGTTACTCTAGTACAAATTGTAAAGAGATTACAGTTCACGAGCCGCAATATAACATTATTGTGGTTTCTCATCCTAAATTAAATGAAGTATAGTCCATAGTGTCAGTGCGTCAGTTACATTAAATTTTTCATATTTTCACGATATACATTGTTGTCTTATAGGTATGTATGTATTTATGTATAACTCTTTATCGTACATAAAACACATGAAAAAAGATGATTACAGGACAACACAAATGCAAAAATAGGTCACTTGTTATTGCTATACTCAATGTATGTTTGACAAGTCCACTTGAAACCTGTAAATTTCTACTGTTACTAGTTTTGATCTGTTCATTTTAACCAATGTACTGTACATATATACATACATAAATCACGTTATCCCTTACGGGGTAGATAGAGCCTAAGATAACAAGACCTAAAGGCCACGTTTAGCATGGTTGTAAATTTCTACTGTTAACTATTAGTTTTGTTCTGCTCACTTTAACCAATGTTCATGTTATAATGCCCCTCAGGAAATAGCCAGAACTAAACTGCATACGAACGGCGATGCTGAAATAACAGCAATTTATCTTTGACTCGTCCTTTATAACTGTTAATTACATTTCGCAAACATTCCACCCAATATGTAGGTTTTCAACATATATACATACATACATACACATCGTCACGCCTCTTTCCCACAGGGGTAGGCAGAGACTACTTTGTTCCACTTGCTACGATCCTGACATATCTCTTTCGCTTCATCTACATTCATCAATCTCTTCATAACATGCTCGTCGGTTTCGGGTAGGTTTTCAACTAACAAATAAATGTGTGATTAAGGTTATTTTGCACTTATCTATAGTATTATAAGTATATAGATTTTTCTTACTACGTTATTATTTCCTGGACTCAGTCATTTATCACCTGTATGTTGAAGACTTCGAGACGAGCTTTTATGCCAGCAATACGTATCTTAATATAAATGTTTTATTATTTCAATAATAAAGCTGCAGAGACCTTATTTGTTTAAAAAGATTTAAAAGATAATGATTTTATAAAATTTAATAAAGAGGAAAAAGGTGAGTCACAAACGTGGTCGATTTTTTGACCACGAATTTCAGCTGTCGGCGTCAGACGCATCCTTTTTGCTCCAATCTCGTTAAAAAGAGAAGCAAATAGTGACAAATCAAGGTAGCAACCACTTTTGCTCGCCTAGCAACTATTGCCGTTACCTTTCCTGTCTCTAAGGACACCTCTAGTTGGTTGTTACTCGACTGTCACACCTTTGTCACATTTCCACACGCGTCCACCGTTTGACTTGTATTTTTCATTCTTATTAATGGCATATTTAATTGTTTTGTACTGTTACTTACTATACAGGGCCTTACCATGCGTCCTAATTCCAACTCAGTTAAAGTTTTAGCTGTCTCTTTTAGTATGAATCTGACAGCGAGCGAACCTAGATAAACTAAATCGCATTAAGACGTCATGGTAAGGCTCCAGGCCTTCCAGTTGAAATTGCAACTGAGTTTTTGCGAGGTTTTTGTCAGATGCCCTTTGCACGGAGTTGCGGATCAAACGTAGAGAAAACTACCCTTCAATTAATTTAAATAGAAAATAACCGATTTGCAAAGCATGTAAGTTACCATAATGCAAGGTGCTCTAACTCATCAAAACGTGCCTTAAACTATGTGTAGCTTCACTTTGCCGGCTGTAAAATATTTTGACGTAGCGTTTTTGTCCGCAAAGCGATATTGCATCTGCCACCCAAAAGCACGCACTCACAGCAATTACACATTTTTGCATAGAGCGATGGAGTTTTTCTTTAAAAAACCACTGTTGGTAGGTAGCTGTTGCACTTGTATTTAAATACAGTGTTCGCGTGTTAGTGTGTATCGCTATCCCGCGGGAACTACGCATTTTTCCGGGATAAAAAGTAGCCTATGTGCTATTCCAGACTTTTCTCTATCTATGTGCCGAATTTCATCCAAATCCGTTGGGCCGTTCTGGCGTGATTGAGTAACAAACAAACATCGATCCATCCATCCATCCATACTTTCGCATTTATAATACTAGCTGTTGCCAGCGACTTCGTCTGCAAAGAATTCGTTTATCGCTTTCCCGCGGGAACTACGCATTTTTCCGGGATAAAAAGTAGCCTATGTGCTATTACAGACTTTTCTCTATCTATGTGCCGAATTTCATCCAAATCCGTTGGGCCGTTCTGGCGTGATTGAGTAACAAACAAACATCCATCCATCCATCCATCCATACTTTCGCATTTATAATATTAGTTAGATTAGATTCATATAAAAAAAAACTTTTTGATAGTGTTACTCGTAGGATCAGTGGCTGTTTTGTCTGCTTTAAATACGAGTACCAAGGACTAGTCGCTTGGCTTAGCCGAAAGTTAGGAAGCAAAAACCTTTTGCGCTGCTAAGCTGTTAGCGTATAGAATACGAGTACTGCGAGTACGAGTAAACCAAGTTAATCTCGATAAAGATTAAATTGGAATATACAAAGCTAATGTCCTGGAGTTCATGCCGTTAAGCGTAAATTTGTTTACGCTTTATTGCATATTAACATGAAATACCGAAGCCGTTTTACGAGGTCGTTTTGTTACATGTTAAAGCTTTGTGCTTTATAATCGTTGTTTAGTATTGAGTACTAGCGTAGTATTCCCGTTTCCCGCTTCCTATTAGGTATAGTTACAACTTCACGTTCATGATTGAAAACTTCTAAAGCCGCGTCATGTTGTTACTTAGTGAAATTGAGAATTGCAAGCATAAACACCGTTCTAGTGTTTAATGGGCAAAAGTGTTACTTATTTAGTCTTAAGGCCAGTGTTGCCAGATGGAATCTGAAGTATTCAGTAGAAAAATTAAAGTTATAGCAGTAGATAGAGGAAAAGATCAGTAGATTATAAAATTAATACCCACAAGAGGGAACATAGAATTAAGCTTGAATTATAAGTATAATATAATACATTAGAACATATAAAAACACATATTCATGTAAATATTTACCTACTGTACTTACCTAAGTTAATCTGTGTCAATGATTTCCTTTTTTTTTTTTGCTGTAGTAGCTTGTACTACTATTATTATGTATGTATTCTGTGGTGCGTGCTATCCCCGTCACACTTACAATATAGTTATTAAAGTTATAGAGGACGGCACGCATGGTTCGGGGTGTCTGTCTCTGTCTGGGCCTGTCATGTCAGAGCGGCCTCAGGACTTCAGATAAAAATACCACAAATTCACAAAACCTTAATGTCGTGTTATAAAGGCCAGATGACACGATACGACAACAAAAACTACATGATCCGATCTGATTTGGAAAAAGCAGGTAGATTTCTTAAATAATAACGTTCCCAGCAGTAGATCAGTAGATTTTTTTTAAATCAGGTAGATCTACTGCTAAATCAGTAGATCTGGCAACACTGCTTAAGGCGCTGTCAACAGCAAATGACATGGAGCAGCGCCACTCTTCACACATACGGTTCACGTGCCTGTTAGTGAAAGAGAAGAAACTATTCCGGTAGCTTGGCGCGCGTCTAAAATCTTGCAAATAAGACACAAATCATAAGAAATAAACAAAAGTATAGATTATTTGTGAAATATGACTCGTTAGCCGTTTAGGTATGAATATGTTGACTTCATGTCTTTAATTGCAGACCCACACGTCGAAAAAATAAAGACATAGAACCGTTTAATGATGATTTTAAGACCAATCTTTGCAATTATTTTCTATCGAGCCGATTTTGTTCAATTATGTATCGAGCCCGTCTAGCGTGTTTGAAATATGATGAAAATTAACATTGTGTTTTTTTGTATTTTTTTTGTATGCAGTTTTTCTTAAAAAAGTGTTTAAATAACATCAATTTCAACAAAATTGGGTGTTGTCAGCCTCTTAACTTGTAACACCTGTCCTGTTCAATCAGTAAAATAAATGATGCCCTACCCTCGCTCCCACACCTATCATACGAGTAAGACGATGCTATATTTCATCCTCCAATGGACTGGTAGTGGAATCCAATGGAATAGTGTGATAAGGGAACGTGCTGGTGTGAAAGAAGATATAGTGACTAGGATAGAAAAAAGTATGCTAAGTTGGTTTGGTCACGTAGAGAGGATGGATGAAAGAAGATTAACTAAACAGATTTGTATGGGAAGCGTGAATGGGTGTGTTGGGAGGGGAAGGCCTAGACGGACGTTCCGTGATCAAATTGAGGACATTTTGGAAAAAGGCCAGGTCAAGAGTACCCGAAACCGACGAGCATGTATGAAGAGATTGATGAATGTGGATGAAGCGAAAGAGGTATGTCAGGATCGTAGCAAGTGGAACAAATTAGTCTCTGCCTGCCCCTGTGGGAAAGAGCCGTGAAACCTATTACTGATATTAATACAAAAGGGTACTTAGATACCACCACAATACTACAAGTACAAAATTACCTCGTGCAACTGAAACAAACTGAAAACTTGTAAATATAGTTAACCAGAATCCAAAGTAATCAGAATGTTAATACGAAACAATCCTGTATACATGTTATGCAAGTCGGATAAACCTACGTACATTGCTTCTACTGCATTTGCTCACAATTTTCAAACCAAATGCAAACCATTCCGATTCATACACAATGTTTACACGCCACTCAGTGCGCTGAGAATCTCTCATATTCGTGGCCAGTTTTAGCCGGGACCCTATAGCCTCTTTGCTTCCATGCGTGTATTGAGACTAGGTTGAGTTTTCACTGTCTAAAAACTAGAGGCAAAAATGCAAAGGTTACGTATATTATGAGTAAGTGTGGTATGTTGGATTAATTATTGCCATTCTCAGCCCCCCTCAGACTCCCTGTTTCGAGTGAACGCTTCCGTGACTGATTTAATAATGTGGATGTAGCATCAAGAAAATGAAAATGGTTATAGCTGAGAAACGTGAATTATTTCGAGACGGTTATGGCCGCTTTATTGTTTGAATTCCGTTGCTAAAAATAAATTGTTCAGTTTAATAATTGTTTTGTGTAACATCCGTTATTAGCAGACAGTTTATGTCTTAACAATGTAATATGAAAGGAATGTCATTATTATCTCATCATCTCTAGCCTATACGTCCAAGTATATCATTAAAAACATTAATATAAGTGTAAGTCATATTTGAATTAAATCAGTTTCATCAAGGACAAGGTTGATAAATATGACGTCACTTACGTCATAAAAAGCTTAAACCAAACCTTCTTAGCTTAAAAGTTTTAAAAACCTTAAACCTTAAAACTTTTTAGCTGAATATGACCCAATAGTAAATTTTTAATGGCTGACTGCATTAAAATTTACTAGGATTTTAAACTTTATTTTGTAGCTATTACAAAAAATTAATAATTCGGTTTTATAAAGGAACCGCTATTCATTCTTAACAGATCATAAAGATACATTTTTATTATTTGCAATTTCGTCTGAATTCGCGGTAACTCCATGAAATTGCGTAAACATTATGAACAACAAAATAAAAACCGCTGTAAATTATAAGAAACTGTAAATAATTATAAATTAACTTCGGTGGTCTCACCTAAATTCAAATGTTTACATTAACTAAATGTAGAAGCATTAAATTTTAAAACTTAAAGCGGATTCTGTTATTGAGTGTTCTATAAACTTAATAGTGGAATCGCTAACGCTAACCATAACGTTACGATATTTAGGTTAATATAACACCGTGTGTGGCAAGTTTACTCAAACTTTTAATTTTAAAAGTTAAGCTGACACCTTTATTGTTAGTTAGCTAACTTCTTTCGCTTATTAAAAGAACACACAACGAAATCTGTAATTTTCGTGCTCTTGTTCTATTTTCATAATGCATAATGTAAAAAATTGACAAATAATTTTTCTGTTGTACGTTCGTTTATATCTTAAAATGCTGTAGAGGGACATTCGACTACATAAAACCTTACATTTAATAATTTTTCAAGGATATGATAAATGTTCTTATGCTTTTTATTTTTTGTTTGCAGTTTATGATCCCGGTCAAGACCTTGATACGAAAGCAGCTTTTGTGTAAGTAATCACTAATTAATAGATTTTATAATGATCTCACAACAAAACATCATTTCAGTAGGTACAATTTATTTGACTGAATAATTAATTATTTGATAAATATAAGGGAACTGTGAGAAGTGGTCAATATTCTGACAAATTTAATGAGATCAATTATGGATATGTGAATGAATTTATAAGTGCGTTAGAAAATACATAACCTTTAATATAACTGTGGTGAATAAGTGAAACAATTATTCAACCGTACTTTCAATGATTAGTTCTCGTATCCTATTTGTGCTTAATTGATTGAAAATTCGATTTTGCTAATAAACTATTCATCATCATCATCAGCTCGTTTCAGTCCACTGCTGGTCATAGGCCTCTCCCCATGACATTGAACTCGATCTTCAGTTCTTCTCCAATCCCTGCCCGTTGCCTTACGAATATCACAGCCCATCTAGCTACAGGACGCCCTACACTACGTTTGCCGATACGCGGTCTCCACTCAAGAACCAGTCAGCAACGGGCATGAATTCTACGGCATATGCACGTAATACGTATGTGCTTTAGATCATCGACCAGAAGGCTTATTGTCTAACTCACTTGCAATCGCCATCGTGTTCATTTTGACAGTTCTTGTATGAATGTGACAGCTAGCTGATTCCGATGCCAATTGTCAGCCCATACATGAACTGTCACAATGAACACGATGGCGATTGCGAGCGAATTAGACAATAAGCGTACAGATCGTCCATGACAAAGTTAAAACCTTCCATGAACTAGAACTCCACACAGCCTCATTCAAACGCGCTAATACCGTCTTGGCAACAAAACATAATTATGCAACAATGGCTTATGCAAACCGAGACCTCATTTACCCAAACAGGTTCCGCGTCGATTTAAGGTAAACTCTTGTTTGTGCGATTTAGTAAAAGGGACGTTTTGAATTCCGACCCCGTTTATTTGCTGAGGGGAAAGTCGCTGGTAACCTGGCTGCGTTCATTAAGCCGACAGTTTCGTTCAAAGGACTCTTTGGTTACGATTTTTGGGAGTTTTCTGTACAATAGCCGCTTTTGAAGCCGTCTAAGTTTTGGTTAAGTTGTAAACTTCATTTGTCTTCACCATTTTTTGTCATTTTAATGCTTATCTATTATTATTTATTATTATTTTTATTTTTCTGTTTGTGCTTATGTGCTTTATCTGTTTCTTTATATTTGTACAACAAAGCATTACTTACTTACTTACTTACTTATCACACACAGGCATGTAATACCTATTACTAAACCGCGATGAGAAAGAGATTGAAAAATCTGTCATTCCATAATACTTACGTCGAAATAAATATGGAGTGACAGATTTTTCAACCCCTTTCTTATCGCCGGTTTAGTAATAATTAAGTAGCGATTATATTTTGTTTTAACCGGATAATAACTTTTTATAATTAATGGTACTTAATTATCTGTTTAAGATGTCTACATATGCGTGCATAATACCAGTACCGTCACTAACGCACACTTAGACATCTTGTGAACTTTACATTAAGTTTTGCAGCCGGCTGTACATCAATAATTTGCTTAGAAATCGCGAGTCTGAAACTAGTTTTGTAGGTAAGTTATTATGTATTAAAAAAGTTATCCGCTACTACTTGAAGAGGCCTATTTGCAATTTCATAAAGCCGTGTTACCCAACTTCTAGAGCCATATAAAAGTTCTATCGAAACCTGTGAACTCAGTTTTCTGCCCTCAACGGCCAATGAAGCCACTTATGTATGCCGAGCTTAAATTGGACTAGAGGGAGCTATGAAATTTATGTAGATACTGGATTTTCACAACGACCAATTGAACATGACCCATCTTTAACATTATGTCTTATTGCATCACTAGTTCAACTAAATTGAACGCTGATGTTAAATAGTCGTAAGATGTAAGGCCATTAGGATACACGGGTCCGTAATTAATTTTAGTGGTGTTGAGTTCTTTATTGTTTATTTTGCGTAGATATTAACTCATGACACATTTTATTACCTTCTATTTATCGTCTACACTACGTTTATGATTTTATTTCTGAGAATGATTGCGCGAGCAGTGAGCAATTTTATTGCTTTTTCACAGAAAAAAATTCAGGCCGAATTGGACTGTTAAAGTACCTACCTACAGAAGAAAGTATCATTTATAGTTTTATATATGTTTTTTTTTTTGTTTTTGTACAATGTGGTTTTAGGCAAAAATTATAATGTGCTTTAATAATCAAAATGGTCGCTTAAAACCTGGTTCTCTTTGACATTAATTTTTTGAATAGTCGATTAGGTCAAACGATAACTAGCCAAAACTCTGCACTATGCCAAACAGTCCCGTTCAAAAAGCTTTGTGATAAAGCAGTATTTTCCGTTCGACACGGAATTCAGTGTCAGTCGTTTGAAAACTTCCCCGATTTCCCATAGACAGTTGTAAGTGCACAAAAACGATCCGGTTTCGCTTTAACGAACACTGAAATATTAACGATCGTTTGCAGTCATTCCTCTTTCGTTGTTCTAGTTTTTAATTGGTAATATTGGTATACTTGAATCCTGAATACACTGTTGGCAACATTATATTTGTCTTCACTACATATTAACTGGAGGACATTATTGTTTTATTATATGTATAGTATATATAGATAATATCTATATGTTTAAATAAAGAACAAGTGTGCAATAGTAAAGCAAACACCAAGCCATTAGGTAGGCAAACAAGTCAATTTGTACAAGCACAGAAAATGCATAATTTATCATTATTGCTTTTAATTCACTTAAAACCTTCTTATTAACACAAATTTTGCTGTCAACAAAAATACAAAAATATAGCCTTAAATTTGCCACGAATCTTCGCCACGGTCTTAAGCATACGAGGGGTTAATAATATTATAACCTCTCTTTAATTAAATCCTGACATTACGCAGTAAATTATGTATGCATAACTCTTTAATGTACATTATACATTAAAAATAAATATTATAGGACGAAAGAGACGTAGGTATGCAAAGGCAAACTTATCCCAAAAAGGAGTCTTTTTCACCTTAAAAATTATTAAAATTTCACTACTAGAAAGCCCCCGATTTCCTGATTATTCCCGCAAAATGCATAGCACCCATGGGAGACAGACGAACTAACGAGCAGTTTGCGTATAATATGATATGAATGTTAGTACAACGAGAACCGTGATACAGGAATGTTATTCCACGCAACCAGCTGTGAACCTTTGTGAATAATAGGCGTCCTGTTAGTTGGAGACCATGTACCTTCACACAGTTAACAGAATACAGATCTTTCATTACTACATACCTAGTAAAAAACAGTCGCTTTCCGCTGTCTGTTCCTATGTAGGCTTAGATCTTTAAAACTACGCAACGGATTTTGATTCTTTTTTTTTTTTATAGATAAAGTGATTCGAGAGGAA
The DNA here is from genome assembly GCA_963854515.1 of Pandemis heparana. Taxonomy (NCBI): domain Eukaryota; kingdom Metazoa; phylum Arthropoda; class Insecta; order Lepidoptera; family Tortricidae; genus Pandemis; species Pandemis heparana. Next base: position 11,565,656 of record OY978015.1, on the reverse strand, counting down.
GGATCAGAGATGTACAAAATGGTTTTAAAAAAGCATTTAAATACAAAATGCAAAATACTTTTCAGATTTACTATTTCAAATGCAAAATACCAAATAGTTTTGTGTTTTGTATTTCAAATGCTAAATGCAAAATAGGTATTTTCAAAATACTTTTTTAAAATAAAATACCTTTTTACCAAATCGAATGATATTTATATTTATTTTAGGTATTTATCATGAGAAATAGAATAGAGATACAATGCCGAGCCAAATAACACCTCACTAGTCAGACATAAGGCGCGCACTCTGACCAAAGAAGAAAAAAAACCGGCCAAGTGCGAGTCGGACTCGCGCACCGAGGGTTCCGTACAAATTCGCCAAGTTATTAAAAAATCCGGTGTTAGCAGAGCCCTGCTCTTAAGCAAAATGTAGGCAGTGTGAGGTCATTTTATATTGGTTAGGTACTTATACCAGACAGACAGAAATTATTAAAAAAAAAAAACTACTTCCTAGATCTCGTTCAAACCAATTTTCGGTGGAAGTTTGCATGGTAATCTACATCATATATTTTTTTTAGTTTGATCATTCTCCTATTTTAGAAGTTACAGAAGGGGGGGGGGGGCACATTTTACCACTTTGGAAGTGTCTCTCGCGCAAACTATTCAGTTTAGAAAAAAATGATACTAGACACCTCAATATCATTTTTGAAGACCTATCTATAGATACCCCACACGTATGGGTGCGATGAAATTATTGAGTTTCAGTCCTAAGTATGGGGAACCACAAAATTTATTGTTGTGCCTACATTTTGCTTAAGACCGGATTTTACTCATACTCATACTCATACTCAACATAATAATAACTAATCATAATATTTATAATAACTTGGCGAATTTGTACGGAACCCTCGGTGCGCGAGTTCGACTCGCACTTGGCCGGTTTTTTTTCTATTTTTTTGTAATAATCTTAATGCAGTTCACAAAATACATCTACTTACCAAGTTTCAACAGTATAGGTTCTATACTTTCGGAAAAAAGTGGCTGTGATATACGGACGGACAGACAGACAGACGGACATGACGAATCTATAAGGGTTCCATTTTTTGCCATTTGGCTATGGAACCGTAAAAATGGGCACGCATAGATAGCTAGCAGGCGCCTCTATCGGTCAAATTCGGCAATACAAGCGTCATTCATTCGTTCATTTCATTTTGTTTGTCTGGTAATGTTGGCTAAACTTAATCATAAAGTATTTTGCATTTTGAAATGAATATTAAAAATGCAAAATACGTCTCGAAAGGTATTTCAAATAAAATACAAAATGCTTTTTACTAAAAGGTATTTAAATGCAAAATACAAAATAGGTATTTTGCATTTTGTATTTGCATTTTAAATAGAAGTATTTCAAATAAATCGCATCTCTGGGAAGGATTATATGTCTGATACATCCATAATATAATATGATTATGGGCGCCTAGGTATAACATATGATTCCTAAGATTTTCGCTCATATTAGTTAGTAACTGATAGAATGTTGTCCTTATTAAAGACGAAAGAGAGTAGTGTGACTAGAATTGTTCAATTCGTAGCTTGGTGAAATAAAAACTTGTAATAACACTTGAATACTTACTGTTTTTTAAATTTTATTTGTTGTAAAATAACACAATTTGTAATCTTTACTTCGTGTGTTTTGTTCGTTGCTGTTTTTGATAAGACTCTAAAATTATGTTTTTGTGAATATACTTTTTATTTTATTATCCGTGCAATTCCCGGGCCACTCTTTATCCATTCAAAGGCAACATATAAGTTTAATGATTCCACAGAAAAGACAAATGTGGCTTTATATTCTGTGTATAACAATAACATTAATAATCTAGATAGTTTTCGTTTCGCTGATCAATTATAGACTATAATATTCAGTGATTCGAAAGAGACTGGGGTAAGAAAAAGCTACCAAAGCTAATTATTTTGAGTTCCCTAAGGCTCTACAATAGCGAGTCATGGGCTGCCCTTAACCAGGGGTTCTGTAATATCGTAATAAAATTACATAGCCAATTAAACGTAAAATAAACCAACCGTTTTGGTTAACGCGCCGCAAAGGTCTCCTTGCGTGTCCTCAGGCAGTGGATGTAATTTTGGAGGATCTACTAATAAATTTACCATCTGCACAATTACGTATTCATAGTTGAATTTAATAGCAACTAGGCTTGATATCAACAGTTGGAATCTATTTTATTGTTTATTACATTAATTTTGCATTAGTTTGGACTACTGTTTTGAGTTACTGTTATCCATACATATTTTACAATAAAGAGTTATACGTACGTCATATATATATAAATCACGTCTTTATTCCTTACGGGGTAGACGGAGAATAAGGTTGCAAAATTTAAAGGCAACGTTAAGCAAAATTGTGAGCGTACCTATAGGTGGAAAGAGGTATCAAAATAGTGATGGGTTGCTATTTAGCCGCATCGCCTATAACATGATTCCTAAGATTTTCGCCCATCTGCACAGGAAGAAAAGCAACTGGTATGTTACACTTACCTTCAGTTAAATGTTTCATTGTTTTATGTCTATGTTAAGTTGTTGTTATCATTACGTTGGACACAGAGTCGTATAAAATATTCGACTCCCTTTAGTAGTCCGCAGAATTTTTCGGGTTTCGTTTTTGTGTGTGATTTTAGGTAGTTTAATATAAATTGTAACAATATTTACGAATAACTAGTCTATTTAGTTGAGGCAAAAGAACAAACCTACGAAATAAAACCAGCGAAGTAGGAGTGCAGTCGTATAAAAAAATCCAATATTATATTGAGCGAAAACTAACCAAACTCCCGAGACTTTAATCACGTATAATAATTATTTAATTATCTCGACAGACTCAGCCCTATTGCAGCGTATTTTAAACATTGTTATAATGATTGAAGTTTTGGGGGTTCGGATAGTTATTATTAGTGGAAATCACGAAACTTTAAAGCTATGCGATGCGGTTAAATCTTGCATAAACTATGGATAAAAAAAAAATACATTTCATTGTGTTACTAAAAAAATATTATTACGGACTTAAGAATTACTTATCAAACGTCTTCTTTTCCTGGTTTAAAAGGTAGGTACTCTTTTTTTTTTCAGAATGTCTATCTTTGGGTACCTACAGAACTTTACAAATTACAGGGTTGAAGAAAGTGCGATAAGAAATTATGATATTACTATACAATGTCATACCTAATTGTAATGAATACCGAATACGACAGTTCCAATTGAACCATTTAACGTTCTCTAAAACTCTAATGTAAAGCGTGGTATTACCACAGAATTCAAATAATTCAATTCATTGAGAACAGGCTGCAATTCCAATACCTTCCTGCCTTTGGTTGGGAAATTTTGAACTATTTAATAGATGGATGCTTTGAATAGCCAAAGAACGTTATAGAAATTTCAGTTATAAATGTGAAGTTTAGGTGCCTAGCTAAACGTATAGAACTCAAAGAATGATTGAAGTGTCTATAGGATTTAGTATCTCTAGCAAAAAATGTGTTAAAATTGCGTTGTGTAAAATTGATTAAAAATGTGCAATTTAATTAAAGTTTGGATTAATAAGAAATATAATTTTTTTCAATAGCAATAAGTACTCGTACCTGCACTTATTTTTCGGAGACGTCGTCGCCAACAGATTATGTCATTTAAAAAACCGCTTTCTCATAAAAGTTACAGGCCGGTTACAACCAGAATAGGTACGGTTTTATCTATGTCTGTCAATGTGACAGATAGAGACAAATGAATCTTTATCTTTAACGAATAAGAGGGTAAGTCTATAAAATCAGATTAAATGGTTATCTTAAAATGAAAATAAACGAAAACATTTTGACTAAAATGTAATTTTAAACGGACAGGCGCATGAAGTAATCGTTTCAAATTAATTTCCCGCTAACGGATTAAAATGTAAATTGAACTGCGAGCGAATTAAAAGCGCACAGTCCTGAGTCCGAAGTTGGATAAAACTTTTGGAAATAGTCCAATAATGGTGAATAATACGAAATTATACGTTAAATAACACACAAATCATGTCTATAGTCTGGCAGATATAACACTGCAGTAAAATGACACTTTCAGTGTTGTCAGTTTTTGACGAATATTAAATAGTGATGTGACTTAGTGAGTGAATGAAAGAATGAACGATGTACTTAATGAAATTAATTTGCGTCATTTATTAACATATTTATTATCATTTTTTTGCGTTTTTTATTTAACAGGTGAACTTGGTGTCATCACCTTTGTTGCGTGTTCATTTTGATGAATAGAAAAATTGTTTTGTTAAATACATAACCCTCTTTGTTTTTGCTGTAGTCGGAAAATGTTATGAAGGTAGTTGTTGATGGTTAATAAAAATTATAAATAAGAGGGTAGTTTGGAAATATACAAATGTGGGTACATTTAGTTTATTTATAGATTTACAAATTAGTACGACGTTGGTTCGCATGTGCATCGGTTGTGCTCTGACTTTGAGAATGATCCCGTAGAGGGATCGAAACGCGCGTCAGTGTTTGTGTGGTGATAGGATTAATTAAGTTTGTGGGATTTTATGTGCGTTTTGTGTGGCAGTAGTGGTGGGAGGACTTGCATGCAAAACGTATATATTTCGCACAGGCTTGGTTATCTTGCACGTAAGTAGCGGAGTAGCAAGGTAAATATTTTGTGTTCATTGCGTCATTTATGTTGAAATAGAGAATTTTTAAAGTGTATTTTAATAAAATGTTTTGTTCAATAAGGTTTTTTTATATATTTTCCTCCGTAATATTATATTTATGTACAAATTTATGCCCTCGGTCAACCGACTTCGAAAAAGGAGGAAGTTCTCAAGTCGGTTAGTATTTTGTTTAATTCAAGTGGTATTTTCACAGATGTGTATAAAAAATCGACGCCGTCATTGTAATTGTAAAATGGTTTTACAGAAAATTTCCCATAGGCTTTTTAAACAAGTAAAGGTGCATGCTTTGTATTTTGTGATTTCAATAATTAGACTGAATCCGAAGCAAGATAACGTTTACATTAAAATAAACCCACTCATTTAATATTAACGCTTTTTTTTGCGAGGAAAAAATTATATTGATTATAAACCTCTATGCGCCTAATTCTCCGTGCGACTATTTCTAGAAGTGGGTCAGACGCAAAATTAGGTCTTTTCATTTTTAGAATTCCGTACCTACTCACGTCCAAGAGGAACCCTCCTCCTCCTACTAAGGTTACGCTGTCGGTCCGTCCGCCGGTCACAAGACGTGTTTATGATATATCCCTTCACCTACACAACTCTTTATACCTTACGGGGTAGACAGAGCCCAAGGCAATAAGACCTAGAGGCCATGTTTAGCATGATTGTGCTATATCCCTACTAATATTATAAATGCGAAAGTAACTCTGTCTGTTACCTTTTCACGCTTAAACTGCTGGACCGATTTACTTAAAATTTGGCATACAGATAGTTTTAGTCCCGGGAAAGGACATAGGATAGTTTTACCAGGAAAATCGTATAGTTCCCGCGGGATAGCGAAAACCGAATTCGCATAGTTCCCGCGGGACAGCGAAAACCGAATTCGCATAGTTCCCGCGGGATAGCGAAAACCGAATTTGCATAGTTCCCGCGGGATAGCGAAAACCGAATTCGCATAGTTCCCGCGGGATAGCGAAAACCGAATTCGCATAGTTCCCGCGGGATAGCGAAAACCGAAATCGCATAGTTCCCGCGGGATAGCGAAAACCGAATTCTTTGCAGACGTTGTCGCGGGCAACAGCTAGTAGGTATCATTATATTTTAAAAGTACAATTCGCACTTGACTGTCATTGTTTTTGAAGTGAAAACTTCTTTAGCGGCGCTGAGCACTTTTTGGGATGGATAAAAAATGTTAAGGCGCTGTCAACAGCAAATGACCTGGAGCAGCGCCACTCTTCACACATACGGTTCACGTGCCTGTTAGTGAAAGAGAAGAAACTATTCCGGCAGCTTGGCGCGCGCCTAAAATCTTGCAAATAAGACACAAATCATAAGAAATAAATAAACGTATGGATTATTTGTGAAATATGACTCGTTAGCCGTTTAGGTATGAATATGTTGGCTTTATGTTTTTAATTGCAGACCCATACGTCGAAAAAATAAAGACATAGAACCGTTTGATGATGATTATAAGACCAATCTTTGCAATTATTTTCTATCGAGCCGATTTTGTTCAATTATGTATCGAGCCCGTCTAGCGTGTTTGAAATATGATGAAAATTAACATTATATTTTTTTTGTATTTTTTTTTGCGTGCAGTTTTTCTTAAAAAAGTGTTTAAATAACATCAATTTCAACAAAATTAGGTGTTGTCAGCCTCTTAAACTCGCGTCAGGTGTCAGACGGAGGGAGAGTTTAAAAGTAGGTACCAGGATATCAGATCCTCTTTAAATAACTTATTTTGACATACGAATGAATCGTGTTCGATTTTTGAAGTGTTTTTTTGTTGAGTCGTGGGGCAAAAGTACACTAGAGCATTGTTGTGTTAGAGGCACATTGTTAGAGGTCTGTCCAATAGATAATACGTAGGTTTTTTTTTGTAAGCGGCCTGTACGGTACGCGTCTTGAGCGTCATGGAGGTTACAACATTAAAATCTAATGTAAGCTGCTGTTTTCACTTCTGCCGGCACTCCCGAAGTGTTACCCGTCCCTTTTTTTAAATTCTAGACACATGTCATTTCATATCCATCATCTCATCCGAGCATAGCTGCAATACACGTCGTGCTTACCTTAAATCATTCTGCGAGAATGTCGACATACCAGACCAGAAGACTGTCATTAAGATCGTTCGTGTCGGCATTTGTGAATGGCCTCAGAAATGGTGGGTCTGCTATTTCAATACCGTACAGTAAGGCATCTTACAGCCGGGAGTGATTAATATTTATATCCAACCAGGGCCTCGATTTTTGAGAGCGCACTGAAGGAAATACCATAAATTGGTCCAAATGTGTGTCCGTTGCTGAAAAATTCCTCATACATACACATACATAAATCACAAGGCCACGTTTAGCAATCATCATCATCATCATCATCACCAGCCTATACACGTCCCACTGCTGGGCACAGGCCTCCTCTCAGAATATTGTGAAAAATTCCTCGCTTTAAAAAAATATATTATTATGAATGTTGATTGTTCCTTTATTCGTACAATTAAGTGTTTACATACCTACATACAGAAACCATGTAGTCAGACTAAATACATTATTCTCAGAAAATTATTATGAAAATTTGCAAAAACAAAACTTTCGTTTTGACATGTTGACGTGTGCGCGGTTTTTATGAGAAAATACTATGTTTAGAATGCAAAGTGATCTCCTTAATTAACCAACTAATTTCTTAGAATGCTTACTCATAATACCTACTTATAATTCAATAAATGAAAAGTTTTCGGTAAAACCATACTTGTTGACAATGACACCATTACTTACAAGTTATTATTAGGTTTTTACTTATTAAATTGCGGTTAGTTACGTCACTTTAAACTGGCGGCAATTTCTAAAGAATAAACTCTCATGCTAGCAAAGCAATAGTAGTGTTTAAGAAAAAGCACTTTTTTATTAATACTCACTTAATACTATTGTAAAATCCAACTAATATTATAAATGCGAAAGTTTGTGACGATGATTTGACGATGTGAGTGAGTGAGTGTCTAAAACGACTAGACGAATTTGGATAAAATTTGGAACGAAGATAGTTGGTATCCTAGATTAAAACATAGGCTACTTTTTATCTCGGAAAATTGCATAGTTCCCGCGGGATAGCGATAAACATGTTAAAAATCGTAGCTGCCTAGAGTCGCAACGTTAATAATTATTGCAGAATAGACTATCAAGATCAGGGGCCGTACCATGACGTCTTAATGCGATTCAGTTTAGGTTCGCTCGCTGTCAGATTCATACTAAAAGTGACAGCTAAAACTTGAACTGCGTCGGAATTAGGACGTCATGGTAAGGCCCCAGTTCGTAAGTCTAATTTTACGCGACCAAAGTAGCAGGAGCTAGTATGTTCCATAATTTTATCCTTATGTTTCTTGTATTGTTTTGATGATGATTCATCTCGCTTTCGCACAAGTTGACATGCTATATTACCGTAAAAAGTTGATCATGTAGAAACCCATAAAAAGAAGATTAACAGCTATAAGAAATAGTACATTACACCCGCGATGGTAATTAAATAAAGATTGTCTTAGATCGCAGGAACTTCTCGCACGAGCCAAAGGCGAGAGCGATAAACATGCGGCTTGAGGCTTTCTTTATCACCGCTCGAGGTGTGTACACAATTTTACGTCTTCCCCTGGCCAGTGGAAATTTCCGCTCACGTAGCGGGTGGTAAATTGCTTCTTACGGCCCGGGGCGACGTAAAATCTAATCTAACTAATATTATAAATGCGAAAGTATGGATGTATAGATAGATGGATGGATGGATGGATGTTTGTTTGTTACTCAATCACGCCAGAACGGCCCAACGAATCAGGATGAAATTCGGCACATAGAGAAAAGTCTGGAATAGCACATAGGCTACTTTTTATCCCGGAAAATTCCCGCTGGATAGCGATAAACGAATTCCTTGCAGACGAAGTCGCTGGCAACAGCTAGTATATTATAAATATTGAAAGATCCTTGTAGATAATAATAACTTGGCCCGTTCGTTAGCAGGCATTAAGGTGCGACCACACCGCCGCTTAAAAAACGGTGACGTTACGGAATCGCAACAAAATGTATGAAGAAACGGTGAGAAAACGTGACGCATACGACACTTCACTGCGTATACGCGGCGATTTGGTCGCACCCTTATAACTTAACTAAGTATCTTGATGCATGTCGTGCGTTCACGTTGACAACAAGACACCTAACTCCGTATATAGCATACGAGCAAAAAGATCAAGATATGATGGTCCTCCGAGCGCAGCTTTCAATTCACGGATGTGATTCGTATAGAGAAGTTGTGATACAATGTTACAAACGGGAGCGGATCAGAATATATAAAGTTTAAAATGTATAATGGGTTCAAATGCATAATGGTTTAAAATGTATAATGTCATTTTCTGTGAAACCAATAGCTAGATGAACTTTTTTGATAGTGTAATCTATAGAATGGTTTAGGTTAGGTTAGGTTTAGTTTATAACAATTCTGTTGATTTGAAATTTTCTGAGAAAATTGCATTAGATATTTTGAACCATTACGTATTTTAACCTATTATACATTTTAAACTTTATGTAGGTATTTTAATACGTACCCGTCGATAGAACAGAGTAACGAGTTTACATAGGTACATTTTCGATTGATCAATAAAGATGACTTCCAACTCTTCCTCCAGTTGTTTACGAAAGACATGAAAGCAAATCTATTATCCCAAGTTTTAATTTCAAACAAGTGACGCCTCGATTTAATTAGTGAACTTCTGTTTAATGAAACAACTTCACCGCAAAGTTTCATAAAATTAATCTTTTGATCTCGTTGAAACTGATGACGAGATGTCCTTTATAAAAATACGTTTCAAGAAAATACTGAAGGTAACGAGACGCTAGATTGTCTGTGGCGCTAGTAATCACAATCCCAATCGCCAGTTGATAGATAGGTAAATGGAAACTATACTAGGTAACAAAAACAAAGGCATGGTTTAGACGGTCAATAATATCGTACGATTCATGTCATGAAATATTGATGCGTGGGCATTTTCCAAAAAAGTCCACATGATATTTTTTTCTAGAATTTAACTATTTTAAGTTTTTCTTACTCAGAATCGTTTACCCTTTCGATCCTTATATAGGAAAAAAATTGTCCCAAAATTCCAGTTCGTCACTTTTTTAAATACGTTCGTGTCACCTACCTAATATGTATGGAGCGTGACGTGCAGGAAAAAAAAAACCATAGTAAAATTTGGGACACATTTTTTCTTTATGAGAATCCCAAAATATTTAAATTTTGGAAAAATGCGCACCTGGGCTTTTTTTTGGAATCCTGTATTGACATACCAGTATCACGATTATATTGACCGTATAAATAATCTATACCAAAGACATCAGATGGTAAAATTAAAGAACTCTATGGACGAGTCACAGATACTATAAACAAACAAGACACATGGCTGGCAATTTAAAAGTTCGTCGGGTCAATGGCTTAGATGTAGCCGACCGATTCTTCTTGCTTAGTCAAACCCTAATAGCCGTGGTGTAATCGTCCATGTATGCCCAATCAGCTGACGCCCTCTACTAACCGATACGACCGCATTGGAATATGTAAATGGTTTCATATGTTAGTCTTTCACCTCAAAAAAACTCTACATAATATTTTTTTCCAGAATTTAACTATTTTGAGTTTTTCTTACTCAGAATCGCTTTATCGCTTACCCTGTTGATCCTCATACAAGAAAAAATGTGTCCCAACACTTCAATTCCAGTTCGCCACTTTTTTGTTCGTCGTTTTTAGGGTTTAGTAGCCAAATGGTAAAAACGGAACCCTTATAGATTCGTCATGTCTGTCTGTCTGTCTGTCTGTCCGTCCGTATGTCACAGCCACTTTTCTCCGAAACTATAACAGCTATACTGTTGAAACTTGTTAAGTAGATGTATTCTGTGAACCGCATTAAGATTTTTGTACAAAAATAGAAAAAAACAAATAATTGAAACTACTCAAATTTTTTTTTCATCAAATCCATACGTGTGTGGTATCTATGGATACCTAGGTCTTCAAAAATGATATGAGGTTTCTAATAAAAAAAAAATCTAAAGTTTGCGCGAGAGACACTTCCAAAGTGGTAAAATTAGTGTGTAGCCCCCCCCCCCCCCGTAACTTCTAAAATAAGAGAATGACAAAACTAAAAAATATATATAATATTTAATAAATTACCATGCAAACTTTCACCCAAAATTGGTTTGAACGAGATCTAGTTAGTAGTTTTTTTTAAATTTAATATTTGTCTATCTATGTAAAAACCAATATAAAATGACCTCAGACTGCCTACATTTTGCTTAAGAGCAGGGCTCTGCTAAGACTGGATTTTATAATAGCTTGGCGAATTTTTTTGGTTGGGTAAACGATTCTGAAAAGTTGTTTATGTAAGTACCCTTTTTTTGAAAAACGCTAAAGTATAAAAAAATACATACATACATACATACATACATATCGTCACGCCTCTTTCCCACAGGGGTAGGCAGAGACTACTTTGTTCCACTTGTTATAAAAAAATAGTCTTTAAAATTTTAAGTCGTACATAACGTTGGATCTTAGAGTGTCAATTCTTGTGTGTTTTATGCATACATACATAGGTAGGTAGGTACTTACATAAGTTAGCTTCATTATCACACCTTTTTCTGTTAGCAACTAAAAGTCAGTTTCCTGCCCGCAGCAGGTGCCCTGATCGATGACTGATCAAATCGAGAGCGGAATAAAATATCTTGAGATCACCGTAAGCCTTGATTTGGGAATACCTTGCGTGTCGTGTGGGGGATTTCTAACCGATAACATGTTTCATGATTCGATGGAATCGGGACACAAAATAGATCTTTGCTTCTTAATTTAACCATTTAATTTTAAGACCTGTTTGTCATGTTTTATGTCAAATAAAGAATTTGATTGATTGATTGATTTGATTTAAACTTGATTTCTGATAGATTGTGAACCGTCTGGTTTAATCTTTTGTTATGTATGGTTAATCTATGGTTTTAAAATGTTATTTGCTGCCAGTAAAAATGTCTCAGTAACTTTTAGCATAAAACTGCAGGGGGACTCAGACATAATTATTAGAATTGAGACACGGACATCACTAACGCATTTTCAGTCGAGATACTTAAAAAAAAAGAAACAGTCCCTTTGTCGTCCCACCTCGCGCCCCTGTGCCCGCGCCGGCGAGGACTCAGTTAATCGGTTGATCTATAGTAAAGTACTCGGAATTTAACTGCGTGTAAAATTGTTACGTTCATTAAAGGTATTAAAACACGTTGCTGTATCGTTAGTTAAATTTTGAATTCGGCAAACGAATTCTTGGAACAAAGTTTTAATGCTATCAAAGATCAATATTGCTTCAGCGAAAACTTGCGCAAAGCAAACTTACGAAATCGATACCTTTTATCATCGACCGAGTACGAAGCTTTGACTATATTATAAATACAGTTAAAGAAACTGAATCGCGTACTGTCGTGGAACCTTGCCGCATTCAAGTTCTTACTAGCATACTCATGCTTCCCAAGAAACTCATTATTCAATATACCGTGAAAAGGTTCTACACAGTTACTGTAGTTGAGTTTCTTTGATTGTAAATTATGTTGTAATTTAACTCGCCTACCACATTGACCACCCACTGGGCAAATTTAGATAACGGAGATTGATAGCATTTGCTTCGTCAAATTAATGCTCGTTTAAATTATTTGCTGCACGGCTAGCACAAAACACGTGAGAGCCGTGTCGCGCGCGAGATAAACTAAACTTCTCTTTCTAGAACGAACTGTGAGAAAAAGTCAAGTACTCGACACATCTCTCTCGCGGACTTGTTCTAGCCATCTACCGTCTAGCTAGGGGCCTTACCATGACGTCTTAATAAGACTCAATTCCGATGCAAAGTTGGCTGTTAGATCCATACTAAAAGTGTCAAAAGTGACAGCTAAAACGTAAAATTGAATCAGAATTGAATCGCATGGCCCCTGTACAATCTAATGCACTGCCATCCGATACAATTTTTCGTCACGCTTCTTTCCGAAAGGGATAGGCAGAGACTACTTTGTTCCACTTGCTGCGATCCTGACATACCTCTTTCGCCTCATCCACATTCATCAATTGACGTACACTCGCTAGCAAAAATAACGGGTCACTATTCTTACATCTTCATGTAGAAAACGACCCGTTTTTGCACGGAAGTATAAGATATAATTACTTCCGTGCTACCGTTTTTTTTTTTATATTTTAAGTTAGATTACCATTTATGTGTGCAAATATTGACTGGAAATTCTATTCTGAGAGGAAAATGATTTGAGTATTTAATACGCAGCGTTTTGAATCTTTTGTTATTCCCTGCTTTGCTTATTTTCGTTTTGTTGTTTACGAGGAAGTAGAACATCCTTCAAGTAATAGGATAGTAGGATAAGAGCTTTGTTTTTGGCATAAATGTGCGTATTTATAGTATTGAAAGATGTTTCTTAGCGATCGAGTGTTATTGTGTTCATTGTTGTGCCGTGGGAGATTAAGTTAAAGTAGAAAATATTTAGTTCGCAGAAGTGTATAGAGACCAAAGATGTAACAACTCGGCTAGGTAGCAAAAGAGGCCGTGCGAACTGTGTCGCTTAAAGGGTTAAGAATCTAAACTGGACAAAATACCTTTGAAACCTATTGGAAACCCCTCTTAGTACCGCTATGTTATTCAAATTAGTTGATTAAGTCAATTTAACTTGGATAATACATAATTGATTGATTTGAAATCGATACAGGATTCGTTAATTAAAACGAGGCTTAATTAATGTCGCTATAATTGTAAGAAAGGTTCTCTTAGCAATTAATTTTAAAGGGTTCCGATCAAAGCATCAGGCTTATTTAATTTTTAATTATTTAATGTTTAATACAAAGTCGCATTCCGCTGTCTGTCCCTATGTAGGCTTAGGTCTTTAAAACTACGCAACGGATTTTGGTGCGGTTTTTTTTTATAGATAGAGTGATTCAAGAGGAAGGTTTATTATATGTATAATTCTACGCAGACGAAGTCGTGGGCAATAGCTAGTTAATAATAAATTAACCAAACTTCCAATAATAGCATTCTACGTAGGTATATTAGCTAATTATTCGATATTATTTATTTTAAGCTATAATTACTAGGAGAGAGGCCTTTGCCCAGTATTAGGACTGTAAAAAAAAAACTCTACAAAAGGATTATCCACGTTAGGTGAAACACAAGATTATACTCTAAGAACTTTGGTGTCTCAATTTAGTACAAGTTACTGCAATTTTGCTTGTGTAGGAGGCAACAAAATGAAGGTGGTTTACTGCATATTGAATAATTCATGATGTAAAATGGTGGGTGATGTCATACCTTTAATGGGGCACTCTGTACATCAAACTAAGTTGATACTTTGCAACTACTATGTAGTTGTTCTATGCATGTAGACGATGAGATGAGGCGGGAGCGATCAACATGAGTTTTTCTCTTATAGAAAGTATATGCTGACGTTATGAGTAACGTCATGTTTTGAATTTGTATGGTAGTTTTAATTTTGGTGTGCGTTTTGTAGGTACCTATGTAACAAATTTGTCACATGTGTGCTAGCTATATTTTGTATTATATATTGTACGACACTTTATCATAGTTTGTAGATTTTTATAAATAAGGATAAGTATTTATTAATAGGCCCATGCCATGAGGCACGCCGAACTACGCGACAATTTAATAATAATAAAAAAAACTACAACAACAACAACAGCATGTACTTACTGAAATTGTAGCGAATTCGGAATAAAAAGGCTATAAATAAATAATTTATTAATAGGTCTGCAAAAAGTCAAAAATACGTTGTCATGTTACAAGGAGGCACTTTTCTTAAAAAACACATTTTTTCATTATTTAACTCATATTTAATTTTTCAACTGTAACATGACAAGTGACTATTAAATTGGGGATCCCTTTTTAAATCATTTCACCAAATTCTCATGAAACTTAACGCCTCTGACTTCTTAACTTTCTTTAACTTACAAGTAAGTGCGATGTGCTCGTTCGAAGGCATTTTACGACTTCGATATTTGATAAATCGTCTATGTAAAACTCTTTTCTGGCGAATAAGTATAGACCTTGAATGCTACCCTAGCGTGACTTCACAGGACGATGCTAAGAGGTTAATTGGAGACGTAACATTGGTAGGCGCTGTCTGGAGTACCTATTAGCAAAATATTTTATGTACAAGCGCCCTTTATGTATTTACTAGCTGTTGCCAGCGACTTCGTCTGTAAAGAATTCGTTTATCGCTATCCCGTGAGAACTACGCAATTTTCCGGGATAAAAAGTAGCCTATGTGCTATTCCAGACTGTTCTCTATCTATGTGCCAAATTTCATCCAGATCCGTTGGGCCGTTCTGGCGTGATTGATCCATCCATACTTTCGCATTTATAATATTAAGTTAGATTCCTATCTTAGAAATGGGCCTCGTGGCATTACATTTTGACTAACACTTTGAATTTAACACGTTGAAACTGGTTGAGTCTAGAGTATAGAAAGAAAGAGTCCTGCGATGCGCTTGAGTATATTTAATTGAGGATAACCCGTCCGAAGAAGCCACGATGTGGCACGGACATCAATTATACGGGCTCCAGGCGAAAGGAGAGATCTTCCATGCTGGTCTGTGAGCAAAAAAACATAGAATATACCAAATTTCTAAACGACACTGGTGTAGCGGTAGGTATAGCACGCATTACGGAATGACGAGGATCAGGGCTCGATTCTCAGCCATAGCTTTACTTTTTGATTTTTCTATGTTCTAGTGTCGTTTAGAAATTTAATTTCTAACGAGTAAAACCGTAAAAATAACCCTTCATAATTCACAAACATATATAACTTAAGTAAATGACCTGTTTTCAACATGAAAACATGAACACATGGAAACATGTGTTGTGTGCTGCCCTACTTTAGACTATAATAAAAATGAGGATAAAAATGAGGGTAGTTATGCGCCGATGTCAGCTGCGCCGAGTAGCCGCGCGAGCAGAGCGTTGGCGCGCAGTGTTCGTTTCGCTGCCGCCGGGGCGAGCGCTCCCTGATGAAGGGTTTCGAAATAGTCCGAAACAATTGTCGAAGCAATTCTTCGGCTTTTATACGTGAGTTATCCGTTGTGTTGTAATTAAATGACCTGTTGTGTGTGAATAGACAAATTGACGTTCCAAATTAGAAAAATGACTTAAGTCCCATATCAGTTCTGTACCTACACTACTACATACAATATTTACCTACTTAAGTTTTTCACCTATACTTGTAGTATCTCAAGTAGCGGCTGTTACACTACAGGTAGCCATGTTTATGTGCTTGTCATGTTTTATGTGCTCACCCTTACGACGAGTGTAAATGAGGCTATCCTAATATTTATGATGAAAGTACTTAGCTTTTCACATTACGGAACCCTTTCCTGTTTATCCCTTTTTGATCCCTTTTTCGTATGTTGCCAGTATTAATTAGTAAGTAAGGACAATGTGAGATCGTTTATGTACATGTTTTACATCGAAAATGGTACATAATTAAGATAATTGGGCACGTTTAACAGATAATGGAATCTCGGGAACCCCTTTTAGTATGTGGAAAATGGGTGATTTCGTGTAGTTGATGGCTTTAGAGATATTGAAGGTAATCGGTTACGCTGGGTACTTTTTATGTAAATATTGTTTCAGGTAGTCTTACAAAATAACTATCGCATTAATTAGTTATGAAGTGAATTTAAAAATGAAAATATAATTCACTTTTATTTCCTAAAGGCAACCTCTATGCAAAAAACCGTGGTAGCTTAGTGGTTTGACCCGTGAGCTCTCAAGCAGAGGGTTGTGGGTTCGAATCCCATGCTCGCATATCTGAGTTTTTTTAAGTTATATTAGTATATGTTAATTTACCATGAGCTTTCGGTTAAGGAAAACATCTTAAGGAAACCTGCACACGCATGTAAAGCAATTCAATGGTGTGTATGAAGTTTCCAATCCGCACTGGGCCCGCACGGGAACTATAGCCCAAACTCCCTCTCTCTGAGAGGAGCCATGTGCCCAGCAGTGGGACGTATATAGGCTGGAGATGATGATGATGATGAATTTCTATGCGAAAATTCAGCCTACTGAGGCTAAGAATATAAGCTGAGTGTCAGTCAGTCAGGATTTCGTTTCATGTGTAGTAGAGATTATAAATAAATAAAAAAATTAAATAAATATTTGGGAACAATTCACAAAAATTGACCTAGTCCCAAAGTAAGCGCTAGTAAGGCTTGTGTTATGGGTACTAGACAACGATATACATACTTACATAGAGAAATACATACTTATATAGATAGAAACATCCTTGACTTAGGAACAAATATTCGTGCTCATCACACAAATTATATGCCCTTACCAGGATCCGAACCCAGGACGTTTGCTTCGCAGGCAGGGTCACTACCAACTAGGCCAACCGTCGTCGACGATTATGAGTTATTGTTTTACAATAGGTACTTTACCTAAATAAGAGTCCTTTTAAAACAATAATATCAATCTGAAAGAAACGCAGGTAATAGAAATTGACCACCTAATTATTTTGAGTTCACAAACCGTATTCGTCACAAAGAGTTATTTATTTATAGCAAAAAATCAACCCTTTTCTCTCAGTACCTAACCAAAGTAATTTATCTCGAAGTCCATGTTGGCAGCAAAACTCTCATCTCGTATTTATATCAAGTCTCCTCGTTTAACTTTTTATCGCGAGAGTCTTAAAAAATAGTGCGAATAATAAGAAATAAGTTCTCCCTTAGACGGTTTTCTGGCGCCTATCTTCTAATTCTGCGTAAGGACATTCACTCGCAAACTTATAGGACAGACGTACGCAGAATAAAAGAAATACTCCGTGTTGACTCAGTGGTTAGAAACGATCTGTATGCATAAGCCAAGTATTTGTCTTGCCTTTCGATACTCTATGGGACACTATAATATCTGAATGATAAATACTACTGCTGTAAGCTAGAAAGTACCTATTCTTACCCCCTTATTCATAAACGCACTATAGGCCTCTGTTAACTTAGTAATCGTTTGTCCTTATCTGTCACTTTGACATTTACCTTTCACAGATAAGGACAAACGATTACTAACTTAGCAGAGGCCTATAGTGCGTTTATGAATAAGGGGGTTAAAGATGAAAGTGTTACGTTAAAATACAGTGATATTGCAAGGGAGCCTTGGAAAATTTAGGCCACTGTCGAACGTACAGTGACGTGACATCATAAAAAAACTTAGGCAAGCCGAAGCCACTTGATTAATTTGGCTACATTTTGCCAATAAAATGGAGTATGCTTAAATTGGCCTGATTTACGCCACTGCTGTCCAATAACTCTATTTAATACTTTGATCTTCTATGTAGACTCCAGATTAGAGCATAACCTACCAGTCGTTTTTATTTTTATTATTATTTTAGGGGACCCTTATAGGATGACTTTGTTGTCCGTCTCTCTGTCCGCCCGTCCATCCGTCTGTCTGTCACGACTTTTTCTTAGAGACGCGTAGACGTATAAAGTTGAAATTGATATCAAATCTTATCTGCGGTCCCATGAAGCTGTGAAAAAATTAACCCTCTATCAAAAGATCATCATCATTCATCATCATCAGAAAAGATCATCATCATCATCATCATCATTAGAAAAGGCGTTTCCATACAAATGGCCGTATACTCCCAAAAAATATACGGGCAAATTTTACGGACCTGTATATTCCATGTTTGGCTTTTTCGATCTTGTGTGATTAGCCGATAGAATAACTCCTCTAGAGATAAGTACCTCGCAAATGCTTTTTCTAGAAAAAAGTATTCGCATTCCCAGTGTTTAGACAAGAAATGAAATTGTCCTCGCAATACCGAAATAGACCGGTATACAACATCGTTTGCGTTAGGTAAGCCCACAATTATTGTGGGCTTACCACTTTGCATTCTTTTATCTCGGAGATATATACTGTTTCAATTACGGTGAGTATTTTTGGGGCGGAGTTTATTCACCCTAGCTAGACAGCACCATTTACTACACATGTATCAATGAAGACACTGTTTAGTGTAAGTTTTTGTCGCAACAAGCATCTCGAATGCTAAACGCATTCACAGCTCCAAGGGGCAGCAGCCAAGTATTTGATATCAATTTCAACTTTCTACGTCTACGCGCCCCTAAGAAAAAGAGTCTTGACTTGACAGACGGATGGACGGGCGGACAGATAGACGGACAACAGAGTGATCCTATAAGGGTCCCCTAAAAACAACTTGTATATTCTAATCTGGAGTAGGTATCCATAGAAGATCAAAGTATGGATTAGCGTTATTGGACAGCAGTAGTGTGGTGTCCATAGAACTCGACTCCCAACGGTATGCTAAATCAATGAAGAGACTGCTTAGTGTAAGTTTTTTGTCGTAACAAGCGTCTCGAATGCGTTCACGTTGTAGTGTCAAATACTATGACATTTGTTTGTTGCCTTTACATGCCGCTAGTGGCGTTATATTATACACTAGAGGCTCAGAATGCGCGTAAATGATAATGCGTTTAATGTAGGGTCTAGTCATTTCAACAATCAACATTTGGCAAATGTATCATTTCACTTTCACATCTGCGAAGAAATTCAATGGTGTGTGTTAAGTTCCCAATCCGCACTGGGCGCGCGTGGGAACTATAGCCCAAACCCTTCAATACACGGAGGAGGCCTATGCCATGAGGCACGCCGAATTTCGCGACAATTTAATAAATAAATAAAAAATAAACTACAATAACAACAACAACATGTACTTACTGAAATTGTAGCGAAAATTGCAGATGCAGATTGATTGAAGATTGCAGTGAGACGGTGTCAAAGAAGGCGCGTCTGGCTGTTCACAGAGGGGTGCTCGTTCCAACACTAATGTACGGTAGCGAAAGTTGGGTATGGCAAAAGAAGCATGAAAGTAGAATAAATGCGGTAGAAATGAGAGCGTTAAGAAGTATGGAAGGTGTATCACTGAAAGATAGAATAAGGAATAGTGTGATAAGGGAACGTGCTGGTGTGAAAGAAGATATAGTGACTAGGATAGAAAAAAGTATGCTTAGTTGGTTTGGTCACGTAGAGAGGATGGATGAAAGAAGATTAACTAAACAGATTTATACGGCGAGTGTGAATGGGTGCGTTGGGAGGGGAAGGCCTAGGCGGACGTTCCATGATCAAATTAGGGACGTTTTGGAAAAAGGCCAGGTCAAGAGTACCCGAAACCGACGAGCATCTATGAAGAGATTGATGAATGTGGATGAAGCGAAAGAGGTATGTCAGGATCGTAGCAAGTGGAACAAAGTAGTCTCTGCCTACCCCTGTGGGAAAGAGGCGTGACGATATGTATGTATGTATGTATGTGTGTAGCGAATTCGGAATAAAAAGGCTTATAAATAAATAAATCATTTCACTAACTAATCATTTCGCAAACCTTTGTAATTTGCTAATTCGTTAAGTTAAAAACAAACTAATCAGGTGGCTTATACTTTAGGCTAGTTAAGGTTCGCTGCAAAGCTGTTCCATGGACTAAATGCAGATATAATTAATTTGCCTAACGAAAATTTATCAAATGATACATTTGTGAAATGGTGATAACCCGTTTGAAGTCGCTCTGTCGGTATTCAAAACTAAAGTATTTATGTGATCACTTTCTTGTTAGAAAGAAGAATCAACAACAAATTATGCTCCTTTTTTTCATTCAGCTAGTGTGTTCTTTTTCACTGCTCTTTGAAAACGAGAACAGTTCCGAGAAAAGCCGATCTTACAAAATATGTCTACTTCGATTCCAATCATGTTTTCGTTTTTGTGGTTGCCGAGATATTTCAAATCAATAACGAGCACTATCACCTCATGTAGCCTCGTAATTGTTTATTAACAGCACAATGTGTATCAGAAATGGTGGTATTTTTGTACCCACATGTGTTTCACATTGGGGGCTGAAAAGATTCCATTACATCACACTGAGCTATTGACTTTATTCAATGGCGCCCACACTCGCTCGCCGTTCAATCTCACTCTTTGTAAACTTATTTATACTGGGTGTATGCTTACATTGAAGCCTGGTTTTCTCTAGTGCATTGTTTCTTTTTGTGTATTACGTCACAGTTTTATACAAGTCCTATCCCATTAATTTTACTGAACAAGGACGGAAATAAGCCATTACCTGGAAGTAATTTAGCACCACCACCAATGGACAGCCGCAGCACGCAGGATTGCAGATCTGTTGCCAACCAAGAGAGCTGAGATACAGTACTTCACGTGTCAGTAATTTTAACTACAGACAGCCTGTAAAATTACTGACGTAAGGTATAAAAAGAAAAGTCGTTAAGGAATGCGTGTGTTCTACATTTTTTTGTTTCCAGCCAGTTACAAATGTGCCCATCATTAAAACTAGTTTCATAAAAGATAACTTAATGTGTGCGTTTCTTTTTTACTCAATTCAATTCGTAGTGACAGAACGCAAGCCGTTTGCTTTTTAATGTGGACTTGATGAAAGTTAAATTCAATTAATTAAGTGCATTTGTAAAGTTACTCCGACATAAGCGCGCTTGAAGTGTAGGTGTTTAAATTATCCGACCAATTAAGCATTTCATTTAGTGGGTGTGAATGATTTACTCTATTGACTCGGGATAATATTGCGCGGTTAATTCACTGGATTCCATTTTATTACCATGTCTACTTGTTACTCAGTAATCCCACTCTATTGACCAAATTTAGAGAACGTGAAACGTTTAAATAAATTGAGCTTAATAAACGTTTAGGATTCGATCTCAGACATTTTGAAGAGTGGTGTTTCTTTTCCTCCTTGAGAAGAAGTAATTAAAAAAATAATTATATTATGATCCAGGTTTAAATAAAAGGCAAACTTTGAATCAAATAGAGTAACCAATTTCAAATGTGAAAATAAAAACGATAATCACCTTATAATTCAATTAATTTTTGGGATAATATGCCTCCATTGATCGATGCGATGATTTGCCATTGTCAAAGTAATAGAATACCTGTATATTCAAAAATCTTGTGACAAAATGTCGGCAACATTGTACGGTAGAGCACCGGTCAAAAGACCCCCTCGCCCCTTTCGGGTTCTTAACTAAAGGATGCCCAGGGTGCACCGGACCAAGTACTGCTCTTCCCCCCGGACGGATCCCAAAAGGAACCGCAGCTCTTGACCACACGCGGAGGTAACCCGACTCGCACCCTAGATTAGTAATCACCTTATAAATTTTCATAAAATCACGATACCTCTAACTCAATACATTTATTATTGAACAAAACAAAAATTATCAAAATCAGTTCACATTTACAATAACAGAATACCTTAAACGGCTGCAACTGAAAGTTCGTATAAATATCTATTTATAAATCTAAAACATCAAAAACACGCATTTAGTTTAATGCTGACTAATCCAGATGAAAGCTGCCCATTTCAAATCGCTATTAGGGAGCACGTGGCTTATATTATAAAAACAGTTATGAATTATATATTATATTACAAACAGATAAAGTGAGAATAATGATGTTTTAGTTACTATTCGTCATGCTGTTATTTTTTTAAAGCTTGGTGGTGTTGCTTTGTATAATTTTATTGAGGCCGCGCGGTACTCGTAGTTAAAAGTATTGCATTTGGTCGAAGTAAATTAATGTATCAATTTCATACTGTGCAATCAATTCATAATGGCTAGAACAATTTGAATAGGTACAGTAGGCGGCAAATAAGTAAAACGCGGAGGGGTTAAGCGCAGCATGAAAGTGATGTTGTTTTTCATACTGCGCATATCCCCTCCACGTTTTACTTATTTGCCGCCCTGTATTTAATCCAATATTCATAAACTTTGTGCAACATAATGAACATTGTTCCAAGCCAAATACCTAACTAAGTTCTAAAGTTGGTTTAAACCTGTTTGATCGAACGTGCACTTATGAGATGGATTCGGGGACTTAGTGAGGGATACTATTATGCAGGACTTAAGCGACTCAGAGATAATTAAGTTTGCTAGTAAATAACCGTATATCAAGGGTGTGGTGCCAATATGAGCGGCTGGAACAAGACCAGGGGAGCTACTCCGAAAGTATCATATCGTCCCTCTTACCCTCAAATTAATGAGCGGAAACGAACTTTAAAAATTGAATTTCGGAGTATATGGACAGGAGTAAAAGTTAGCGAGATCGTAAGACAAAGTTTATGCTTTAACTTGTAAAAATATGTATATTTAATTGTAAAATATTTCGTTGACTTCATCAATTCCCTGGCAAAAGCGTTTTTATATCCAAACAATTTTGCTAGTAACTACAACTACTAATTGTAAACTATGACTTATGTTAATCCCATACAATAGCATTCCACTTATCTTATTTTATGTAGTTTACTTGTAAGTACTTAATTGTTACATTAAATTAAATTTTTGATTGTTGTCATTTTTATTTTAAGCTGACGATTTTAATATAAACATAATAAATTTTATTCTTTGACATTTAATTTTAAGTGATGATGAAATTTTATATTCAATGATGATCAAATAAACGCAAACACAAACATATGACCATAATAAACCCATATTGGGTACTAAATGAACTAACACGCTCGCAGTGACACCGAACAGAAAAGCACACCTGTGTCCCAGTATAATGTGTAACATGCATCTAAGCATGAACTGTTGTGTCAATACACTCCAGTGTATCCCTCGAGTGTCTAACTTTATATTAAATTGCTCAGCAATATACTTTAGAGAGAACTAAAATATCATCAAAGTAAAGAAACGGAAAAGCATGCTACTTATATGGTCCGTAATACTATACTCCTATAGACACTTGCTCCTTTGTCTTCCTTTTTGATAAAGAAAGCTGACCAAGTGAGAGTGGGACTCTTGCATTGAGCTTCGAAAAATTGGATCTTTCTATACTGTGCCTAAAATCAATTCTTTCAGTTGTCTCAAATCCACCAACGTTGTAGAGACGCAAGAAACACTGATAATGTTAACGCAAGCTCATTAAAAAATTTGTTAAACTATTGACTAGTAGCGCGCGGCCTAGTTACCACCCAACCAGTATTTTATGGAGATTGTTTGAGTATGGCTTCCACGTAATAAAGGTTCTTACGAAGACTACAAGTCGCTTTGTAAGCAAACTATTGCCGTAGAAAAATCCGTCGGAAGTCCAATGTGACGATAGTACGACTACGAATTCCGAGCCAAGGGACCGCCGCAATAAACTTCATTTTACAAGGCCCGAGATAGAACGTGCGTAATTCGGTGTTAATCTACAAGGTGATGATCCAATTAAAGACGTTTAAGGTGTTTTCTTAATTGCGTTTTTTACCTCAAAGGTATTATGTCTGGTGTTCGAGGATAATTGGTTTAGAAGCCGGTTTTATAACTGTACTTAAGTACGGTGACAGTGGAGGATCAAGAATTGCGGAAATTCTAAGCTTCTTCAAGATAACATCTATTCCGAGAAGATCTCGAATTAGAAATATCTATTTACTATGCTACGAGGAAATTTTTGGATATTATTTGCAATTCATATTTTTCAAGGCCGAATGAATTCTTGGATGCCGTGTCTAAAAAAAACCTTTTAAGTCTCTTAACTGTTAAGGTTCTTGTGTTTGTTTTTTATTTTTGTACTAAAGTGTGTAGTGACATTTATATATGTACCCAGGCATTTTCTGGGAAACTATAAGGACTTTAATGAATGAAAGTGCCTTCAGAAATAATGAACAGTATCTATTTACCTCAACAGGTCCTATGTAAGTCTCAAATAATTGCCTTTGAAAATTTATCTACAATTTGGTCGGCATAAATTACATTTTCTTAAAATTGTCGCTTACAAAACAATAGGTAGTCTTAATTTCAAATTCCTTAATTACCATTTTAACAATACGGCTTCTATCGTATTTAAAGTTATTGTATTTGAACAAAGCTGCTTAAAATAAAGAAGTGATTAATTTGAATACTCGTGTTTTAGATTTTTTAAGGCACAATTAATTTTTTTAAGCATTATTTTCCTGCACCTACTTTGAAATATTATTCAACACTAGCTGTTGCCTGCGATTTCGTCTGCAAAGAATTCGTTTATCGCTATCCTGCGGGAATTTTCCGGGATAAAAGTAGCCTATGTGCTATTCCAGACTTTTCTCTATCTATGTGCCAAATTTCATCCAGATTCGTTGGACCGTTCTGGCGTGATTGAGTAACAAACAAACATCCATCCATCCATACTTTCGCATTTATAATATTAGTTAGATTAGATAATCTGCTGTAAAAAATAAAATATCAAAAAATAAACAAACAATATCTACGCTGAAAAAGATTGAGACGCTCCTACAGTGAATCAAAAAACATCGCAACAGCCTTGTCAAACCTAGGAGCAAAAAGTAGCTTTAATTAAATACGTCGCTTTGCAAATATCCAAAAACCCTAGACGTGCATTAATCCTCATTAAGATTTGAACAAAAACATGTAAGTATCAAGGTTATCTAATTGCACTGCAACCAAAAAAATTGTTACTAGGAAACAGTCAGGGTCACAGTCAATTGATCATGTTGTTCTTCATTGTTATTTCTTTTTGCGACAAAAACTGCTTTTATTGCGAATAGTATTGCCTTTTCCTGATTTATTCTTTAAAAAAATGACAATGTAAAGATGAATCCCTGTCTGCCAAATGTAAATGTTAAAGTGAGAATGAAAGACAAACGAGAGTTACCTACGTTAACGTAAGCTTAACTAGCGTCTATGAATAAGGGCGTATGTCGAGATATTTCCTTTTTTTATTTTTATACATCGAAAGCAAAATAGACCAAATCTGTACCAAATACTATACTTTCTACCTACATAAAGAACTAGGATCAAAAAAGGGTTCTATTTACGGCTAAGGCCTTTTTACTGACTTTCGGTCGGTGGGAGTTTAAATTATTGCATACCCTACAGCCTGGGGTCTCCTAATGTTAAAAACAGTGTGATACTTTATGGGTACGTTGTAGATAAAATTGTTTTTTTTTATCATAACATAAAAGACCTAAAAAAGTAGGTAATTTATGTTTTTTTCAAGTTACTCTAAAATACAATTTGTAGCATAATATTTATTCTAACAAGAACATAATCTTTGCTTATTGAAGTCATCACTTAAAGTACTAAATTAGGTACGTCTGATTAAATTATTTTAAATCCAGTTGCATTCGAATTTTGTACAGTACTTACAGATTCTCTTAAAATTGATGTTGTTTAGGTCATGTACTTATCTACTAGTTTTCTACAATCCTATCAATTAACGAGAAATTATGACTTGAAAGTCCAATGGTTTCCAAAATAGGTAATTGTGGTACAATTTCTGACTCTTTCTTTACTGGATTTCTTAAGTAGGTACCTATAGAACCGGTCTTTTCCATAAACTCGCTAGTCACATCATGTAGTTACAGGCGACGTGTTTTCAAACGTCTTTTGATAAAAGACTCTTGTGAATCTGTTGCTTTAAAGTCATACAAATATGAAGCTGAATTGTAAGTAATAGATGGATAAGATTCCCTTGTTTGTCGGTCTATCATTTTACATAAGGTTTCCATAGGTGTTCTGCTGGAACAAAAATTTATGCTAAAATATAAAAAGAAAACCTTATTTTCTTATTTTTGTGGATTAGTCCCTTTTATAAAAACGAGCTGTTAGGTACATTAATGCATATAAACTGTGTATTTAAAATAATTTGCTAATTTAAATAGAACACTATGAAGTGAAGTCCTTCAAATTCATTTTTTATTTTAGTGCAGTATGCACTAGTAACTTTTTAATTGTTGACATTTTTATTTAAAGCTGACAATTTCAATATAAATTCTTTGACATTTAATTTTAACTGATGTTGTAATTTTATATTGTATGATCAAATAAACATGAACATTACACATTAACTCAAACTGGCGCGTTTCTATTACATTTAACCTTCAAAATGCAGTTAACATTCAATGTTAAGTTTTTTAACACAAGCTCAACAAGCGTTTGTGAATAAAGGAGGGGTTTGTGAATAAGACCCCCGATAATGTAGGCATTATGCATGTTCCAATTTAAATAGCGTAGTATCATAAAAGCAATTTTTCTTAGTCAACACACACGAATTCATGGTGGAATTCTCCCATCTTCCAACTGTCAGTCAATTAAGTTCCGTAGAACAAAGTCGTCTAGAAAGAAAAACTGCTGTCGCAACTCAATTGCATGCCAAGCAATACGTAACATATCCCTTGCTGATCCAAACACGTCCGTTCTCTTGTTATCCTCTCATTTTAATAGTTCCAGATATTTCCAGGAAATAGACCGTTAAGTCAACGAAAACAAAGCCTGTATGTAGTAACTCCCCGCTTAACGACCCCGCGATTCCTTTTGTCGCCTCGCTTCTTCCCGCTATTGAACGATTGGCGGAAGAGAAAACTACAGAAGGTTTTGCAGGAATTTTAAACGTTCGCTTTAGAACTGGTCAATAAAGTATTTCTTACAGCTAGTTAAAAAGGAACCCAATATTTTTTGTTACTCTGACGGACCAAAATTAAGTACAATTTAATACAATTGTTTTTTTTTTACCCAGTGCCAAATTTCGCTAATTTTGAGCAAAGGATTGTTTTAAACCAATACTTGTCGGCTGTTATTACGTTGTAAGGTACCTACAAACATTTAATCTAAACCTAGAGACCGATATTAACATGTGCTTAACATGCGGTTTACTATTTTTTCGTGATAGGTCAGGGTGCAAGCCAGCCAAGAATAGCAATAGTAGAATAGTTTAGTTTTGATTTTTTTAGTCATCAAAACCACTATTTGTTATAATAAAAGAGCATAAATTAGTATAAAATCTGGAGACCGAAAATATAGCCACAGTTCATCGCACTCAATACGAATCCTGCCAAGTGAACCAATAATTATATTAAGTCGGTAATCACTTGGTGCCAAATAATTCCCTCGTCTACTGTAGTTTTCTCAATCTCAAGCTATTGGCTATGAGCCAAGTAGTACACTGCGTAAAAAATCTTATCTGTCTAGCGTACGCAAAAGATAGTGTGAGTTAGCGACCTTTTGTAAGGTCGGCCACACGCGGCCTTTGAGGAACTTTCCGTGTAAGAAATGGCTATGAGAAAAGTTGGTAACCGTACAAAGGCACCACAAATAAGATCTTTGATCTTGGAGTTTATATAGAGTGCATAAAGTGGCGATGTCGATTATTTTCTTTGATCTGCGTGTTTTTATGGACGTGCTTTTTGCTCGTTTAAGAGTATTTGGTATTTGCCTGTGAGGGTACGAATGAGTACACGCGTGTGCGTATTAATTTGCACGTATGTGTATTTACTGATCCGCTCCCTTACAGCAAACAGACTATTAACATAGAATAAGTAAGAACATAGTAGAACGGAATCTCCCGCTCCCGCCGGACTCAAGGTCACGATATTACAGTACTCGCTAAGCGAGCGACTCAGTCAGGCTGCCACGGCCGGCGTCGCCGCACGCGCGTTTGGCACTTAAACTACTACTATTTTTACGTGAGCCTGTATGTATTTTATTTTATTTTTGTCGGTAAGTACTTACTTAAATCATCTTAAATGGCTTCATTTGGTATGGCACTTGTAATAACTTCTTACTTAGAAGTACCTATCTATATTATGTAGGTACGTACCTAATGATTTATAAATTTTATATTTTGTAAAACTAGAATAAAATAATGATTTCAAAGTAAATAAAAACTTATATTTTAGCGATATTATCTTTAGACGTAAGTATAATTTTAACGGTATGCAACCCTAGCAATACGCCTGGATGAGAGAGAGGGGGAGAGAACGACGTGAAGGGGGAAGTAGGTATATAAAATGGCGGCGTTTTGGACGCGGTCAAAAGACATTCCGTTCTACCCTGTTATTATCTATTCTATGCTATTAATTGACATTTTCAACACGGTTTTTTATATCCGATCCGCCCTTTGAACAAACTTTTTGATACGGGGATAATTTATACAAGACTAGCTTCTGCCTGCGACTTCGTCTACGTTGAATTATACGTATAAACCTTTCTCTTGAATCACTCTATCTATTAAAAAAAACCGCACAAAATCCGTTGCGTAGTTTTAAAGATCTAAGCCTACATAGGGACAGACAGCGGAAAGTGACTTTGTTTTATATTATGTAGTGATGTTATTTTTTTTTATACAAAAAAAGATTTACTTCACCATTGAAAGTCACACGATTTTCGGGAACTGTCAATTTATTCCGAGTGGAGTGTAATAAATTATTGTTATAATTGCTCTGTTTTAAATAAAATCCAAATTAAAGTTTCGCGCTGTAAATTACTGCTTTTGTGGCTTTCCACTTAATTTTTTGAGGTCGCTAGTAACCAAAGCAAGTAAAGTTAATCAGTATTTTGTAATCAACGTTCAAGTTGAGGTGCGAACAAAATTTTAAGCTGAATTCGCTTTCAGTTAGGTATCCTAGGTAACGACTGAGTCTCCACAATTTTGAGCAAAGTCACGTTCCAGATAGAACGGCGACCGTCAAAACCTAATGAGCTATGTCTGCATCGTGATACCGAATAGGTACCGATACAAAACAAATGGACCGGAAATTCAACGGTCAATGTATTTTGAAATCATTTTGTAATGCTTTAAACGGGTAAAAGGCTAGAAAAGTTAAGTAATCATTCGCCGTAAAAATATTTATTGTCACTGTATTCAATTGTCGTACAATTTCATTCACCCAAACTATAATCCTAGTAATGCATAAGCTATCACATTTGAGAAAATATAACTAGAAAGTGGCAAAAATCTAATTAGTTTATGACATCAGTCGAGGCGAGAGCTGAAATTTTCTTCAATCTTAAATGTAAATTCATAAATCCATACTTACATAAATCACGTCTTTATCCCTTACGGGGTAAACAGAGCCTAAGATACCACCTGAAGGTCACATCTAGCATTATTGTGGACGTGTAGGTGTAAAAGGGAAACACAATAGTGATAGGTTGCTAGCCGCATCGATGGGCTTTTATCATCCGTGCGGCAAGAGAAACAGTCTGGTATATTCTAAATTAGTAGTTAAATTCAGTACGTACAATTTTTAGAACCCTGTAGTGAGAATATGAGTATCTACATTAAGTTCAAGGGCGCATACAATTTTAACTATACTATACTCATACCATCATTACTTCACGAAAGAGGATCAAGTAACAACAATAATACTTCAAAGTTCCGCAAAGTATCACTTACCACTTATTTACGGTGACGGTGAGGTGAGGATGTGTTGTGGAGATAAGAGGCTCTCATTTCAACCTATTATCTTGAGCCGAGGTGATTTCACTAGCTGTAGACATTTTGTGTAGTTCGTGGCGTCGTGTTGTACAAAGAGAGATTTCATTTTAGTTCGAAGACACAACACCTGTGGCATACTTTAGTGTTAACACTTAGGCAACTTGGATGGAAGTTTTGGTGAAACATTACGGCCCTTAGACACGATTAGGACTGACATTTTGGGAAGTTTTCGGTGAATATTACTTTCAAAATAAAGTGTGACGATGTCTCTATTTATTTTATGATCATTACTAGCTGTTGCCAGCGACTTCGTCTGCAAAGAATTCGTTTATCGCTATCCCGCGGGAACTACGCAATTTTCCGGAATAAAAAGTAGCCTATGTGCTATTCCAGACTTTTCTCTATCTATGTGCCGAATTTCATCCAGATCCGTTGGGCCGTTCTGGCGTGATTGAGTAACAAACAAACATCCATCCATCCATCCATACATCCATCCATACTTTTGCATTTATAATATTAGTTAGATGAAAGTCTTCCTCCTATGTTCTATACAGATTTCAAATCACAAAAACATTTTTTTTGATGCAAAACTACCGCGAGACATAGACATAATTAATTATTGAAATATGATACCTACACGAGTTAGTCACATATTTGTAGTCGAGTCATGTCCGACATGTTTCGAACCTATTGTGAGTCTTTGTCAAGTTACATACTCTCTACAACTACAAAAATCGGGTATAATCTCGCCTAGAAATAGACACTAACAAATTTCCATAAAACTATAGTCATCCTAACAAAAGTACGTTACTTAAAAATGGGTCATGCGCCAAACAAGTTGCTATGTTTGTGCCAGAAAGTATAAAACGGATTCCATGGGGAAATCACGAGTATCCCGGAAGTATTTCGAAGCTTATTTTTTTTAAAGAATTTTAATGCAGGTTAATCCCATACGTACGTGAGATTTGCATGACACGGTCGTTTTTAATTTTATTTTGATACTTTAAAAAGATTGAAATGGATTTTGGCCCTTCTAAAATTATGTAGCATTCTGAACGGATTAAAGACTTACTGTAGGCACAAGTACACAAGTTGTTGGTATGGAGCGTTATAACGTAGTTCACGTACGTAGTAATATGAGAGCTGATTTGTGTAGAATTTATATGCGTGGCGTAGTACATCTGCGTTGCGTCAAATGGGTAGAGATAGTGTGATAAGAGGAGCGGATCTCGTTCATAATATTGGCATATCGCCTAGCTGTGCAAGCATTTCAATTCAACTGACAATCCTAGTTCAATACCATTATGTAGATAAGTATATCAGAGCAGCCATGGTACTCGGGAAAGTGATGACTCTATTGTTAAAATAATGGTTAGAGAACCTGACTATGCAGTTGGAGGTCCCGGGTTCGATCCCCGGTCGGGGTAGATATTTGTATGAAAAATACGAATGTTTGTTCTCGAGTCTTGGATGTTTCATATGTATTTAAGTATGTTTATCCGTTGTCTAGTGCCCATATCACAAGCTTTGCTTAGTTTGGGACTAGGTCAATTGGTGTCAATTGTCCCAAGATATTTATTTATTTTATTTATTTACTAGCTTTTGCCCGCGACTTCGTCCGCGTAGACTCGTTTATTGACAAATAGCTTTTGCCCGTGGCTTTGCTCGCGTGTACCAGGAGTATTTCAATCCCGTTTTACCCCGTTCCCGTAAAAATTTCGGGAAATGCTCTCTTAATGTTCCTCTGTACACTCTTCAAGCAACCTAAATGCCGAATTTCAGCTTTCTACAACCAGTAAAACGAAAGGCTCCTTTTTCCCGTTCCCGTGGGAATTTTGGGAAATTATCTCTTATAGCTTCCCTATATACTCCCCAAGGAACCTACTTGCCAAATTTCAGCTTTCTACGACCAGTAAAACGAAAAATCCCGTTTTTTTTCCCGTTCCCGTGGAAATTTTGGAAAGTCCTCTCTTAATGCTTCTCTACACTCATCAAGCAGCTTACATGCCGAATTTCAGCTTTCTACAACCAGTAAAACGAAAAGTCTCGTTTTTCCCGTTCCCGTGGGAATTTTGGAAAATTGCCTATTAATGCTTCCTTACACTTATCAAGCAACCTACTTGCCAAATTTCAACTTTCTACGACCAGTGTATAACAAAAAATTACGTTTTTCCCGTTCGTTTCCGTCAGAAATTCGGGAAATCCTTTTGTAGTGCTCCCTTATACTCCCCAAGGAACCTGAAGGCCAAATTTCAGTTTTCTATGACCATTAAAACGAAAAATCGTCGAAAAAACTGAACATAAATTCCCTTTTTTCCTTATCCCGTGGGAAATTCCTAAAATCCTTAAAACCGTTTTCCTCCCTTAATGTTCCTCTACACTCTTCAAGCAACTTACATGCCGAATTTCAGCTTTCTACAACCAGTAAAACGAAAAGCCCCTTTTTCCCGTTCCCGTGGGAATTTTGGGAAATTATCTCTTATAGCTTTCCTACACTCTTCAAGCAACCTACATGCCAAATTTCAGCTTTCTACGACCAGTAAAACGAAAAATCCTGCTTTTTCCCGTTCCCGTGAGAATTTTGGAAAGTCCTCTCGTAATGCTTCTTTACACTCCCCAAGCAACCTACATGTCGAATTTAAGCTTTCTACAACCAGTCAAACGAAGTCTCGTTTTTCCCGTTCCCGTGGGAATTTTGGAAAGTCCTCCCTTAATGTTCCTCTACACTCTTCAAGCAACCTACATGCCGAATTTCAGCTTTCTACAACCAGTAAAACGAAAAGCCCCTTTTTCCCGTTTATTTATTTATTTATTTATTAGATTGTAATGTCATGTACATTTATATTAAAAGGTGTTAAGCATATATTAGTCGGTCCATGAAGCCCTGCAAGGGCACACAATAACAATTTATCACTAAAATCTAGGAATACAAAATTTAAATGTCAATAGTTCTGTCGCTTAATATGTTAATTTAAATCATGCAATTGTATCGTATTCATTAAATTAAATTTAAATTAGCTAATATTTATGTCAAGGAGTTTTATAAAAAAGATAAAGACAATTAAATAAAAAGTGTAAAATGAAATAGGTAAAATAGGTAAAAAGGTTCCCGTGGGAATTTTGGGAAATTATCTCTTATAGCTTCCTTACACTCTTCAAGCAACCTACATGCCAAATTTCAGCTTTCTACGACCAGTAAAACGAAAAATCACGCTTTTTCCCGTTCCCGTGAGAATTTTGGAAAGTCCTCTCGTAATGTTTCTTTACACTCCTCAAGCAACCTACATGTCGAATTTCAGCTTTCTACAACCAGTCAAACGAAGTCTCGTTTTTCCTGTTCCCGTGGGAATTTCGGGAAATTGTCTCTTAATGCTTCCCTACACTCATCAAGCAACTTAACTTACATGCCGAATTTCAACTTTCTACGACCAGTAAAACGAAAAATCCCGTCTTTTTCCATATTCCCATGGGAATTTTGGAAAGTCCTCTCTTAATGCTTCTCTTCACTCATCAAGCAGCCTACATGCCGAATTTCAGCTTTCTACAACCAGTAAAACGAAGTCTCGATTTTCCCGTTCCTGTGTGAATATTGAAAAATTCGAAATATTATAAACGGGATGTGAATTGCGATTACCTTTATTGAGCACCCGATATTTCCCCCCGTTATTTATTATTATTTTTTGTTATTTTGTTTATAATATTTCGAATGATCTTATTAACCGTGAATCATTGAAAACTCATATTGAAAAAGTGTCTCTTAATGTTTTCTTACACTTATCAAGCAACCTTCATGCCAAATTTCAACTTTCTACGACCAATGTATAACAAAAAATTCCGTTTTTCCCGTTTGTTTCCGTCAGAAATTCGGGAAATCCTTTTGTGATGCTCCTCTTTAGTCCCCAAGGAACCTGAAGGCCAAATTTCGGTTTTCTACGATCAGTAAAGCGAAAAATCGATCTCGTAGAACTGAATATAAATTCCCTTTTTCCTTATCCCGTGGGAATTTCCTAAATTCCTTAAAACCGTTTTTATAATTATATAGTTCATAGGATTTCATTGAACTGAATATATAAATTCCGTTTGTTCCTTATCCCGTAGAAATTTCCAAAAATTCTGAAATTACTTTCTTAATGTTGTAATCATCTACTTGTGTACGTGAAGAGTCTAGTTATTATAGTTACTAAGATATGGTCACTCGGAATCGAATAAGTACATAAATCCCGTTTTTTCCCGTTCCCGTGGAAATTTGTGTGTGTGTGTGTGTGTGTGTGTGTTAGGTAGAGGTATGTGTGTTGTTGTTTGCGCAATCAGCGACCCGATAAACCGTACAAACAATAATAATAATACCCACATTGATTTTCAGACTTTGTCACCACATATCCCCCTTTTAGGGGTGTAATTTTCAAAAAACCTAAAACAGGTATTTACTCATTTATCGTTAGGAATACTCCTGTGAAGTTTCGAATGAAATAGTCTAACTAATCTTGTTTCCCCATACAAACCCCTTGGACCCCCATTTAACCCCTTTAGGGGTCGAATTTCCAAAAATCCTTCATTAGTGGATGCCTACATTGTATAAGGTATCTGTGTGCAAAATTTCAAGTCTCTAGGTCCAGTGGTTTGGGCTGTGCGTTGATATATTAACAGTCAGTCAGTCAGTCAGTCAGTCAGTCAGTCAGTCAGTCAGTTTAGAATTTTATATATATAGATTTATAAAAGACACTTTTACGTCTTCAGATGTTTTATAGTACCTTTATGTACCTAATTAAAATGAACTGTTCGCTGCCGGTATGGTAATCAATTTGCTAAAAAATCTTTAACAATAGAATTAAAAACAGAGTTACAACCTGGTACAGCAGATATGCTAATAATTTTGCATTTTGCTAGTGATCATGATGAATATTGACGTCTAGCACTTGTCTTAGTATGATG
The DNA here is from genome assembly GCA_963854515.1 of Pandemis heparana. Taxonomy (NCBI): domain Eukaryota; kingdom Metazoa; phylum Arthropoda; class Insecta; order Lepidoptera; family Tortricidae; genus Pandemis; species Pandemis heparana. The sequence continues at coordinate 11,530,750 of OY978015.1, read as the reverse complement.
ACAACGTATATATTTTATGTCTAAATTATTCGTTGTCTACATCATAAAGGGAACCTCTATGCAAAATTTTAGCTTTCTTGGTCGTTGATCCGGGCTGGGCAGTTATGCTTGGTTATTCTTACATGTAAAAATTATGTTGAGATGAACAAACTAAGGCGTGATAAGTCTAACTTACTGGAAACAATCCACGGCAAAAAGTACCCGAATCCGAACGTCGATTCAGATCCGACGAACCAATAACGTCCATTGAAAAAGTAACTCAATCCTCAGCTGAGGCGCTAGAGAAAGCTATGCCTTTATTCCCAAATGGAAATGCAAAACAAACTGAACCAGAGCGTCTTTTAACTGCTAAGTTGCTAAAGCACGCTGTCAAGTCCGCGATTAAGATGGCTTAAGATAACTTAATTAAATAACCGGTCAAGTGATGTCGGATTAAGATAGGCTCACTGTCTAATTTGTTTCCCTCCCGGTGTCGACAGAGATCCTCTAATACTCTCGTAGTTGGAGACAGGTCAATGTTTGTTAACAATAAAAAAAATTGGTTGCCTGTAAAGTCGGTATACGGGCGAAAGTTTTACGTGACAACGACTTTGAGTGGTAAAATAATTTTAATGTGAATATTCATTCGTATAGTAGGAAGAAGGATGAAATAATAGTAACAATTTAAAACATTTATTTATACAAAGAATTATATTTAACACTAACTGTGCTCGAGTGGAAGGGACGCGTGCCTTTCACTTTTTATGTCTGTTTCTCTCGCTCTTAGGCGGGCTAACCATGCCCGAGTGGAAGGGACGCGTGCCTCTCACTCGCTCTCATTGTGAGCGCATAACGTGAGCGGAGCGTAACGCAGTTTCTTGAAGTGTCACCCGGCAAACCAATTTATAAGACGTTGTCACGTCAACAAAAGACCAGCGATCCAAATGATCATCATCATCATCATCATCCTGAAGACGTCCACTGCTGAACAAAGGCCTCCCCCTTAGCACACCATAATGAACGACAAGTCGCCACCTGCATCCACCGGTTTCCCGCAACTTTTACGATGTCGTCAGTCCACCTAGTGGGAGGCCTGCCAACACTACGTCTTCCGGATCGCGGTCGCCACTCGAGAACTTTTTTCCCCCAACGGTTGTCTGTTCTACGAGCGTCCAAAATCCCGCAGTGCCTGAAGACGAGAGTCTACAATCAGTGCGTGTTGCCAGTGATGACTTATGGCTCTGAGACGTGGTCTTTGACTGCTGGCCTATTGGAAAGGCTTAGAGTCGCTCAATGAGCTATGGAGAGAGCTATGCTCGGAGTTTCTTTGCGCGACAGAATCCGAAATACGGAGATTCGCCGAAGAACTAGAGTCACCGACATAGCTCGAAAAGTATGTACGTTGAAATGGCAATGGGCAGGCCACAACGATCCAAATGATATTTCGAGTAAAATGAAATCGATTACGGCTGAGAGACTACGGCAATTTTGTAAGTAATGTATCTGATGTCAATCAAGAAATTCAAGTATTGTGTTTGTATAACTATAATAATTAATTTAGCTTTGAAGATTTATTTATGATACAAAATCAACTACTAAGAAAATTCTCAGGTCAGAGTTCAAGTAAATTATTAAAGCTTTTAGAGATTCGCTATCATACGTTTTATGGTTTCTGCCTTATGCGCGCCTTTTGAAGTTCTTTTACTACAGTCAGAATGATTTGCAGATGCCAACGGATTGATCTTAGATAGAGTGCATATGGACACGTCGGGTGTGTATGTTGTATTCGCGCTTGTATGTAGTTGTAACGCTTTATGAGCATTAGAAAAATGTCTGCTTCATATCATTTGGACTTCTGAAGATTTGGGTGCGTAACGGTTGCTAGACTTAAACTCATTTTGCTAATGCGTTCACGATAAATTGCGTTTTCTTTCTTATTCTTTTCTGTTCCACTGCTGAGCCACAGGCCTCTCCACACAATGGAAGGGTTGTAGCTATCTCGCGCAAGCTGAGTGCGAATAGCTTCACAAACACTGTAATAGGTATTATCAGCGTGATTATTAAATACACTATTTTCTTTGTCGACCAGCTAGATTAGGTAGGTACCAAAAATGTATTGAACCAATACGTATTTTTACTTTTTTATATCATCAAAACATTACAGAGCTTATGTTTGTCGCATGACGCCACGTCTTGGTACAATTCTTACGTAGAAGTGACTTCATGAGCCACTACTCCTTAACTTTGATGCGCTTTATTTAAGTAATTTTTGTATGATAAGAAAAAATAAGTGTACTTTCTTGAATACTTTCAATATTTTTCTTTGTCCAGCCATCATCCCTATTACTGAGGTTCCGTTTTTGCCATATTTGACTACTACCGCACTCAAAATCATGCAAACAATTTTATAACACTAGAAAACATAAAGACGCGTTTTAAATCACATGGAATTAATTAGTCAATTAGTTCAATGTATGAGTTGATCTTGAGGCCAAGTAATGTGTGCCAGATGAGGGCAAGCATTGTGTAAATTACTGGGAACTAACAACCATATAGACTAATATACCAGCCGGTAAATAAGGGCCTACTTTGATGTAATGAACATTTGCATCGAAAATCAGAAGTTTTGGTACCATTGAACGTAAAAGCGACTGCGATTGATATCGCGTTAAAATTAATTAAATCTAATGAACCTTTACTGAGCTATTTCAAGTTTAAGATAATCTTTATTATGGGGCACTAAACAGACACATTATTGTCTGTATCGTTGAAAATATAGAGTCGAAATGTTACTGTTTTGCCAAACCTCTGCGGCGGCTGCTGCACTCTAATTGGACGGCCCATGGTCATGAAGGATTCTAGTTAGTATTGGGTGACAAATCATTAATGTGTCGAAGAATTGTATAGTTCGTATTACTCTATTGCATAGTTCCTCTTCTGTTAAAAAACAAAAAAAAAATATCCATTAAAGTAATTCTTCCAACACATTCATTAAAGTATTCTTTATAACATCGCTGTTGTGTTAAGTTTAATGGTCATTTATGAAACAAGATATAAACATCATCATCCATTCCGCAATTCATTTTACCAAAATGAACAATGTTTTATTTTGTTTGAATATGAAATGAATGTGAAAATTTATATGAATGTAACTTTGAAGAGCAGTTTGTTAGATTCAGTCACGTCTCAATTTAAAGTTATGGAGGTTAGGCTAAGTATTTGTATTTTTAAAGATATATTCATAACTAGCTGTTGCCAGCGACTTCGTCTGCAAAGAGTTCGTTTATCGCTATCCCGCGGGAACTACGCAATTTTTCGGAGTAAAAAGTAGCCTATGTGCTATTCCAGACTTTTCTCTATCTGTGTGCCAAATTTCATCCAGATCCGTTGGGCCGTTCTGGCGTGATTGAGTAACAAACAAACATCCATCCATCCATCCATCCATCCATCCATACTTTCGCATTTATAATATTAGTTAGACAAGAAACACGGAATATACTAACAATGAGGTGCTAGAGCAAAGGTAAAAAGGCACCTCGATAGTACAATAAAAACAACGTTACAATCGGTTTTATTTATCTAACTTTCTTGAAGTAGGTAAATTGAAATGGAATTGCGCCTTATTATCAAACATTTCGTTTGCCATGTTCATTTCGTGTAATCTTTAAGAATCCAGCGGAAATGCGTTGAGGAAAAAACAAGAAAAACAAACTTCTAAACTAGGTCAAACTTCGGGCCGATAACTTCTCAATATCATGCTTAATCATACCTTGGAAATCAGAGGGAATCGATTGATATTTATATAAAACTGCGTAATACATACATAATACATACATGAATGACATCTTTATCCATTACGGTGTCCCAACTGTGTAATAACTTGAAGAATTTACGGGTCATCATGAAACAAATAAATATACGAAATTTAACTTTGATTTTAACCTCGGTTTAGTAATGTCTAAATCGGATTTAAGGACTAAGTATCATTATATTTTTGTGAAGCTATTTGGTCTTCTACTGCTGGGACTTAGGGATTCTCTTTCTCTTCCTACTCTTTTCTATCTTTTGCAAGGCTTTTCTAGTCCGGCTAAAAAGCTCCAAATCGTCCCGCCATCTCCTTTTTGTTTTGCCTCCACGGGATACTGACATATAAACTTCTAATAGCAACGTTTCAACTGCAATCCAACTTTAGTATGAGAGCCCGAATCGCCTTGGCTGATTTTTGATTATTAATGTACCTAATACAAGACTGGTATTGGTACATAGATTCTCCAATTACATCTAGGTAGCTTAAACGTAAAGAAAGCACGTTCTTCTAGCTTCAACTAAGCCGGGGCTTACACAGATACAGACATACCCAGGCTATTTTCTTTTATAATCATTTAGTAAATCCTCGCTGCATTCACAGCTTAGTACAATACCTGATATTAACGCGTCTAGTCGGCTAACGAGTTTTGCTATCGCAAGCAATTAATCGTGAACAATCAGAGGTATTGGACTCATGTGAGCTGAGACGTGACTTGTTCTTCTTTATTTGGAATCTTCAAAAGTTGGATAGTGATTATAATGACTTGCTAAATTGTATCAATGCATTGTTTAATCCTGTACCTCTCTCGGTCCCCTTTGTCGTCCTACCCCGCGCCCCTGTGCCGCGCGGGCGAGGGCTCATTTAAGCGGTCAGTCTATTATAGTAAGATCACTATACATAAATGCAATAGTTGTTGACGATTTCAATATAAGTTCTCGTAACTTGACATTGTACAATTTATGATGTAATTTTATATTGAATGAATAAATAATCTAATCTATCTAATCAACATTGGTTTGTCTTTGTCAGTCACTTGGAGTCTTCGTCGGACACAGACAAACCATATATATATTTTGGTATAAAAAATCCGTATTTTTTTGAATCAGAGTAACTATAGAAGTAAAGTGTTTTGATTATGTATTATGATTACGATTTGAAATGGTTTTGATCCAGCATTTTGGTAGAAAGTCAAGTTTTTCTTCAAAAAAGAAAGCTCGTAGAAGCTATAATGAAATAAGTACAGCTTTGTCATGTGATAAAAGACAAAATATAACACTTATTAAATACAATACATTATCATAAAATAAGTGATATCATACAGTCAAATTCTTACAAGCAAATGACGTAACAGCATATCATCAATATTATATTGTATTTGGAATGAACTCATACAAAAACTACGCTTCAATTCGGAGGCAGCCAAAACTCATGGAAATATGTATTACGAATAACGCTAGAGCAGGATCGTACGGGATCATATCATTTGAATATTGTGTATTGTAATGTCAGTTCTATGTAAGGGGATATTATTAAGTTTGTACGTTAGTAGCAGTCAGTACTGAGCTTAATAAAACATATCAACCTTAATCGTCTCTGCACCAATTAGGTATATATTACGCGTCAGTAAAACTTGTATTTAAATGTTGCAGAAACTTCCTTACTTATTCTGTCTATATACATCAATGATTTTAGTTTTTGTTTACAAGATAGTTATGCCATGGGCCATGTGTAACCGTTATTGCCTAACCTGACGTAGCAGTTCGTTGACTATTATTTAAACCTAAATTCTACTTCGTTTCTAGGAATATGGAGCAAGATAACTAACTACCGGCTGTTAGATACTTTCGTAAGTACTTTTTGATTCGAACCCATTCCCGTAGTTACAGAAAGAGATCGCGCAAAGCCACGCTTAGACCATGCTAGTACATAATCTTTGGAATCCAGCCAGAAACATGGGTTCACTGAGCTTCAGCCATATTTTACGATACGACCCCGTAACCATGAGTTATGTCTAACAATAACGCTGTTTACGTTTTGTACTACGCTATCTAATGACTGAGATTTGCTTAGACATGCTTCGTGGGGAAACAACTGAGGGATATGGCTTATGAAATAATGAAACGGCTTAATCAAAGACTTGATTTACCTCGAATTTGCAGATGGCATGAAATCGATTGTTGTTTTATCAAGTTTTTGTGTAAAATTATTTATTTCTATCTTTATGGAAATATTGGTTATTCATTTAACTATTTACGGGGTAACCTGTTTAGTAATATTTTTTGCGAGAATAAATGATGATATTGATGAATGTGGATGAAGCAAAAGAGGTATAATAGAGGTAGTCTCTGCCTACCCCTATGGGAAAGAGGCGTGATGGTATGTATGTAGCTTTACACGTTGCTTATCCGCAATAAGATGTGCGACATGTGAGTGTATTATTATCATTATTTATTACATTGAGATATTTCGCTCTAAAATGAGGGGATGTTACGTGTTTAATTATGGTGCGCTTCTAATAGAGAGCACAAGTATGTAATAGACGCGTAATTTGAAGCGAGAACCTGCCTTAAGTAAATTATACCACTTACCAAAGTTACCTTTCAACCGAAAGGTACATTTTTAACGTCTCGCGCCACCTAGTGAAACGGTACGTGTAAAAAAGTAATGAAAATAGGTTTAAAAATACTGGTTGGCTAGTCTAACACGGAGGTACGGTTGTCAGCTGTTGTCAGTATAAAAATGGAGTAAAAGATGGGATAGGAAAGGAACATGTTTCATGTGAAGGAATTTTTTATTAAAGTGAAGTCTTCTTTAGCGGCGTTGGGCACTTTTGGATGGGTAAAAAATATTAAGCTCTCGTCGCGTCAGACGTAAGACGGAGGAAGAGTTTAAGTATCAGGATATCAGGATCCTCTAAGAGCTCTATTCTGAAATACGAATGAAACTAGAGTCGCGTTCGATTTTTGAAGTGTAATACGTTAATTTCGTCGCTTTAACGTATTTGCATTTGGCCTAGTGGTATAAGGCGTGGAATAACAGTGCGTTCTCTCAAGTGACCGCAGTTCGAATCTCGTGTAGAAAAAGTTTTTTTCTTTTTTTTCTTTTTGCGCGAGTGTGCGTGTGTTTAGTTTTCACTTCTGCCGGCACTCCCGGAATGCTACCCGGTGTTTTTTTTTATTGTTGCTTCTTTTTGTGACGTTGATAAGTTCCGATAACCTAGAGCATAAGTAAATTGAGTATGTTAGTTTTTTTTACTTACTTACTTAGAGTTACTTAGAGCATAAGTAAATTGAGTATGTTAGGTTTCGTTACTTGTTACTTTTTATTAATTAACGTTACCATAGAGCGCTATCATCTTACATGTCAGCTGCAACAATGACAAATAGCAGGAAGTCATCATTTACCTTCAATTAGTACCTCAAACAGCGTTTCGCCTTGAAGGACCATTAAAACCTGTTTGTGGGTAAATGATAGGCGTACATCGCATTCCATCATATCAGATAAGATTGATTGCTCTCATCACTGTTGTCATACATACATACATAGATACATACATACATAAATACATACATACCTAAGTCACGTTTTTATCACATACGGGAAGACAGAGCCTAATTTACCAAGACCTAAAGGCCACGTTTAGCACGATTATGGGCGTATAGTTGGAAAAGTGAATCAAAATAATGATGGGTTGCTAGCCGCATCGCCTATAATAAAATACCTAAATGGCGTTTGACCGTTGTCAAGAGACTATGTATATCAGTGGCGCGGCGTGAAGTATATCAGAAGGCAAGCCAAAGGGAATTTAACTAGCCTTTTCCTATAATTCTGCAGTACCCAACGGCCTTAAAATAGGCAAGCCCGTTGGGAATCGAGTTCTAAGGACGCCACGCCACTGATGTATATAGTATTTTGATTGTCGAACGGGGACGAAGCTGCGAGTAACAGCTAGTTTAAAAATAAGAAACGAGTTGATTCAACTTTTCAACTTTCTTACTCACTTCCTTGCAATAAACGGACGGACTTTTTCCACCTATACCCCCTTAATCTTGCTTAACATGGCATGTAGGTTTTGCTACCTTTGGCTCTGTCAACCCCGCAAGGGACATTTCCTGTGTGCGTGTGAGTTTAAAAACTGCAAGTCTCGATGTTTCACTTTAGACGCAAAGGGAGGCTTCTTCTAAATTGAATTACGAATATCAATTAAAACATAATAGGAGCAATGTCGGTGAAATCAAGTAGGTCAAATAAAAGGCCTGAGGCGATGCAAAATTTGAAAATTTGATGTAATACTTCAAAAGGGACTCTTAGTGGCCACATTGTACACTGCAAAGTTAGAGGTTCAACGTTTTGTATCTGAATAGAATAATGCAAATTGCTTAAACTTGCTTATGAGTTTAAATCTTGTTTATCAAGTTTATGTCAATGTCAAATGGGAACATTTTACTGACTATAAATTGCTTATACAATATTTTTACTCGTAGAGATTAAACATGTCAACTAACGTAACCTGAAACCTCTATATATCTTTCATTCTAGTATCATTTTGTATTTTTCAATAGTGATTATTTCTTGTTAGTCAAATCCAAGTGGCTTGCGCGTTCTTCTTGGCTTGGTCTTTTCAAAAGTACTGATACAATAATGAGGTAACAAACATAAAAAAATATATACAATCGAATTGAGGAGCTCCTCCTTTTTTTGAAGTCGGTAGAAAAAATGACACTAAACTTAAGAACCCTTTGCGGCTTTGCAAAGACGGTTGCATTTCAGCCGAGGCGTAGTATAAACCGACCTTACTTTGACCGCCGTGTCAACTATTATAACGGCGTAGGACTATAGACCGTATAGTCCTCGCCCGAGCGGCACAGGGGCGCGGGGAAGGACGACAAAGGGGACCGAGAGCGGTGCGGGCGGGTAGTGCGCCTGCCGCCCGCACCTCGGTCTATAAACCATAAACCAAATGAACGATGAAATGAATGAATGAATGATGCCGTGTTCCGGTGTGGAGAGTAAGACAGCCGGGGAAATTACGGGCACAAGAGGCATTTCATCTAAGTCCTCTAGGTTGGCAACGCATCTGCAATCTCTCCGGGGTTCCGGGTGTCTATGGGCAGTGGTGATCGCTTACCATCAGGTGACCCACTTGCTCGTTTTCCTTCCTATTCACATAAAAAAAAAACCCTTTTCGACAAATTTAAGTAGAATTACTTAAAAACTAACCCTCTTAGTATACTGACATTATGCAAACCGTTACAATCCTATAGTTAAGCCAAAGGTCCGCCGGATTGGTCCCCGACATCACCCTAAATATCTTTCTTAATGGGTAATTAATAAGGTTGGATTTAATCAACGTAATGAGTTTGTAACGAAGTTGTGAGGCCCAACTGATGGTCCCGTGATTCAAACTAGGCTAAGCCGATGGAATATGCAAGAATATTCATTTGAGAAATACAGAAGCTTGTATCAAACTCTGTAATTCAGTAATACGTCGAGAATGTTTACAGTAGTGTGGGATTAATTACTGCATGCCTAAAACATACATACATACCTACATAATCGTAAAGCCTCTTTCCCACAGGGGTAGGCAGAGACTACTTTGTTCCACTTGCTACGATCCTGACACACCTCTTTCGCTTCATCGACATTCATTAATCTCTTCATACATGCTCATCGGTTTCGGGTACTCTTGACCTGACCTAAAACCTAAAAGTTTGCTTATCTATCTAATAGTTAAATATCATATCATAACATTCTTAATTAAACACACACACACAAAATCACAAAACCTACAGGCCACGTTCAGCAAGATTGTGGGGTGTATAGGTGGAAAATGGAATCTAAATACTGATATTAGTGATATATGTTGCAAGCCGCATCGCCTATAATATGACATGATTTTTTAAGTTCTATTAGCTGAAAATATAATCAATATTTAGGCCATTTTAACTATCCGCATAAATTCACAGTAAATTTGGCTACAAAAGCTTTTCACGGGACTGCAATTTTTTCTCGGAATCCATTTCAGTGCAGTTGATTTTACTTTTCGTGTACCGTCAGTTTTCGAAGCGTTCTGTTTTTGTTTCGTACGCTAACTGCAAATAACTGACCAGCACCAATGTATTGAATCCTCTAAAAAACTAATGTCGTCCAAATTGGTGGTTATGTTGAAGTTTAACAGCCAACTGAATTCAATCGAGTTAAAAGCCGAAATCTATTGAAAAAAAACCGAGATTTTGCAACAGATTTAGCTAACAGATAGAAAAATGTTTCGGTTTTTAATCAACGTTTGAAATGTTTTTCAGATTCATAAAAGTTTTTAAACTTCGGACGTTTGTCACGTGGTAATAATAAGTTTAATTGGAAAAGTTTGTAATATGCCAGTTTACCGCAGGGCTTAACCCTTTAGGCATTGTTATTTATTACAATGAACGCTTTACTTCAAATATTTTACTTTAAACAATGACGAAATCATTTTTACGAGAAGTTGTTATGAAAAACATGATTGTCATCATTAAACAAATTAAAAAATATGTCAAAACACGCTAAAAAGTTATTTCTATCGTGGACGAAACGTAGCATTGCACTTTGATATACTTATAAGTATAAAAAACTGCAGTTAATTGTTGTTTCAATGTTGAACTTCTTTGTTTTGCTAAAGTATTTTTTTAATTTCTGGGCTGCAAGTTTCAATATTTCCTACAGCTTCAATATATTTTTTATCCGCCACCACATTGAATTCCGCTTTATTCATAACAAGTTTTATTTGTTTGCAGATACGAGCTCACAAAGCTGATCGTTCGAGTAAGTACACAATGTTAGCAAATTTGAACTTAAGCAATAAAAATATTACAGCTTAACCAAAATGGGTCGCACGGTACGTAACTTTAAACTCAATATCGCAAATCGGAAAATCGCGACTGGCGATCTGAGTGACCACAGATTGTGTTCTTATTTACTTATTTTATTGTCAGAACTAATGTACGGAAGCGAAAGTTGGGTATGGCAAAAGAAGCATGAAAGTAGAATAAATGCAGTAGAAATGAGAGCGTTAAGAAGTATGGAAGGTGTATCATTGAAAGATAGAATAAGGAAAAGGTGTGATAAGGGAATGTGCTGGTGTGAAAGAAGATATAGGGACTAGGATAGAAAAAAGTATGCTTAGTTGGTTTGGTCACGTAGAGAGGATGGATGAAAGAAGATTAACTAAACAGATTTATATGGGGAGTGTGAATGGGTGCGTTGGGAGGGGAAGGCCTAGGCGGACGTTCCGTGATCAAATCGGGGACGTTTTGGAGAAAGGCCAGGTCAAGAGTACCCGAAACCGACGAGCATGTATGAAGAGATTGATGAATGTGGATGAAGCGAAAGAGGTATGTCAGGATCGTAGCAAGTGGAACAAAGTAGTCTCTGCCTACCCCTGTGGGAAAGAGGCGTGACGATATGTATGTATGTATGTATTGTCAGAACTGTAAATTGGTTGACTGGTTCATATAATCTAATGCGTTCATATCTGTTCACGCAAACAGTTTTAGATTTGGTTCACCACGGGAAGCAAAAAAATAAAACGGTTTGCACTCTGGGAGTGCCGGTAGAAGAGAAAACTTGAACCGCGCGGTAGAAAGAGAGAGGGATATTACTTCCTCTCTTACGCCGAGCCGGAGGCCTACTCCCCCTCCGTGGTACGAATTTTCGATCAGGTCACGTGTCCTGACGCGAGTTTAACATTTTTTCCCATCCCAAAAAGTGCACAACTTCGCTAAAGAACTATTATTCACTTCAAAAATTTTATAAAATTAAATAACGGTATATTGTTGATATTCAAAGCATTCCAACGCGTTGATTTTACCTACTTTATACTACAAAAACTTGGTTTTTAAGTTATTTCTTGCATTTTTAACTTGTTTTAAGTTCGGTTATTCCAAAAGGTAGAGAAGTACCGAATCTGAATTTAGAGGTGGATATAATGAAATCATTTATTTTTCCCAATTAAGTATTTTCTAAACACATTTATCTTTTTTAAATTCACATTGCTGTTATGGATGAGCAACTTTTACGTTCTGAAGATCTGGGGCCTTACCATGACGTCCTAATTCCGACGCAGTTCAAGTTTTAACTGTCACTTTTAGTATGAATCTGACAGCGAGCGGACCTAAACTGAAACGCATTAAGACGTCATGGTACGGCCCCAGGACACAATTTTTTTATGAGAAAATCATGATCACGAAATGAACTAACAAATTGCAATTACTATACATAGGTAGGAGTTACTTGTCAGTTACCAAAGAAAGCGAGAATAAAGTTTTTTCTTGCGGATGCAAACTCAACAGTTACAAAGCAGACTTAGACTCTAATCTGATGAGATTCGCTCTGTAAGTTATACAGTATAAACGTCATTGTGTGAACATTGTGAATGTTCAAGACGAACTATGAATACGCTTATGACAAGCGCCTTTGGTAACCCTATGGCTTGCTGCGGGTTACTCACCCTGTAGTGCGATACGAGATTATGCAAACATTCTGCACCTTAGAGCTTTATGGGCGCCTGGTACTTGCATTCTCTGAGCGTGTAAGCTTTGTGACTTATATTAAGCTTTGACTTTGATCAAGTGACATAGTGATTTAAATGATTATTGTTATTATTATTATCGTATTATTTAACTTATTCAATTTGTTTGCGACTGACATTATCCTTCAATTTAATTCTTCATTTAAATGTAGTACTAACATAGACTTAAGGGACTATGTAACTAACAAAATGAATCTCTGTTGTTCGAAATAAATGCATTTATTATTATTATAATGTTAGATCTACATTGCATCCGCGCGACGCCGGGGCTGGTCGCTAGTTGATGATAATACGTTCAACAGAAATACATAGAATAGAAGGATCAAAAACTTTCTAGTTACGAGTAAGTATTACCCCAAAAAAAAAAAACCCCACGTAATGTGTATTCGCATGTCATTTTCTGTCATATTCTTTGTCTTATATGATTACCTTGTCATATCCAATACTACGATACATTTTCAACTTAACGACGTAGTTGGTTATTGTGACAAAGTGTTCAGTTACTTCAGATACCAGACTACGTAGGACAAACTTGATAAAATATGCTGCCCGTGAAAATAATGATCTCTGTTAGAACGTTGTTAACAGTTAGAACAAAATATAATTATTTTCGTACAAGTAGGTACGATACACCTGTATATTATTTTTAAGAACGTTCATCTTCTTAATACTGGCTTGAACCAGTCCGTCAATCCGATCAAACTGAAAAAAAAAACAGATAATACGCACAAAAGAATAAATACATTTAACGTATAAATATGATATAGAGCCACTGTTTTCATCACGCTAAATTTATTCCTAGATTTGCTCTTCAATATTTGATTAAGTTATGCTCTGTTAAACCAAAAATTATGCTTCAACCGTTCTGAGCTAGTTCGCTCTCAAATAATTAACAAGCAAAATTTACCACTGTGCTCCGTGGAAATATTAAACCGCAGTGTGACATGAAGAGCGTTAATTAGGTTTCACTAGGTTAAGTTAGAAATTAGGGTTAGGATAACATAGAACAGCGTAGAACAAACCTGGCAATCATTTATTGAATTAGGCCTTACCATACCAGAGTTTTATAATCGGGTTAATATGCTGTTTTTTGCATGTGCCCAGCCGTGGGACGTATATAAGCTGGAGAAGATGATGATGATGGTGATGAGGCTGTTTTTATTGTAAAATAAAAATAAATTTTGGTGCAATGTCAAACTAAACTCCGAAAAATATTATTATGATGATTCGTTTTTTCAGGATTTTTTATTTTATTATGTCGTAACCATGAACTGACATTTAAACGCAACCAAATATAAACCCTTCAACAGGAGTAGATTATCCCATCACGGCGATTCCAGAAGGAGGGTAATGCGTTTTATGATAGTTTTTCTAGGACGCCCCTTTATGTTCATATCGGCACAATGTAAACATTCAGTTTTATGTTTCCTCCTGGTTATAAATAATAGAGATTGAGGTTTCCTTATAGCACTATTCGATATCGAAGCCGTAGGTACTTATAGATACTGAGGGGGGATTTATGGGATTCACTGGCGCATGAAAACCCCTCAAGGTGTCTATTTCGATATGAGAAAAGTCGTAAACTTATCGTCACGTAAACGGATGTTAAATTTAATCGAACCGGTAAGATGCGCAAATAAAACTCGACGAAAGTTAAATATAGGTCGCCGATACTCCGTCAAACTAAGAGTTGAGCCGTAATTGTGTGCAATGTTTGTTCTATCTATGAAAAGACTTTGTTCTACCGTTTTCCGAAAACTAAAAGGCGTAAGTTTGTGAGCATTTTTAATTATGTTTGTTGTAACTTGTTCACGCTGAGGCGGCTGGGTGGATCGAAATTCAAAATGGCGACAGCTCCATATCCTGAGTAGGCTACCTACCTTTCATTTCAAATTTTTATAATTTTTTTTTAAAGTAGTAACTAATAAGACTAAGTATAAGTACCTAGTTAATCAAGGTGGATGAAAGCAATTATATTTTTAAATTTTTGACCCTAATGTCTTATCTGCAAACGGCCGCGCGACAATCAACTAGAGTGACGTAAAAAAATCCCTAAACAGATTGATACTTCCATGGCAGCTTTTAAAACGCGTCAGCTATGAGAAAAGGCGTCGTTACTTCAGGAATATTTTGGTGAAGCCTTAAAGAAGACAAATGGGCGTCTCATTACCGTCTTCCCTCGGTGGTTATATGAAATTCTGAGCGCGTGACGCCTGGGAAACCGTATTAGTGCTTTCAATCTGCATAGAGGGTGTTGTCTTGATTGCGTAGAACAATAACTACGGCTCGTTACTAGTCTAACCCCCTTATTCATAAACGCACTATAGGCCTCTGTTAACTTAGTAATCGTTTGTCCTTATCTGTCACTTTGACATTTACCTTTCACAGATAAGGACAAACGATTACTAACTTAGCAGAGGCCTATAGTGCGTTTATGAATAAGGGGGTATATTTGCAACAGTATTATTTAAACGGGGGAAATCTCTGTTTAATTATTCACCAGTAAAGATACGAGGGTTATACGTGCGGATTAAGCGCCCGCTTTTACGGGAGGAAATAAACCATGCAGAATCTATTAGTCTACTAGCTGTTGCCAGCGACTTCGTCTGCAAAGAATTCGTTTATCGCTATCCCGCGGGAACTACGCAATTTTCCGGGATAATAAGTAGCCTATGTGCTGTTCCAGACTTTTCTCTATCTATGTGCCGAATTTCATCCAGGGCCGTACTGGCGTGATTGAGTAACAAACAAACATCCCTCCATCGATCCATCCATACTTTCGCATTTATAATATTAGTTAGAAGGTTAAACTTAAGTTGACCTTTTTACTGCAGAAGACTATTTTTTTAGAGTTGTTAGCGTCTGGTCCGAATAAAAATAGTATTCAAGAATTTCGGAGTCTAAGATGAATGGTTTAGCAGATGTAGGCAAAGGCATTGTTCGACTTGGAAAAGTTTGACTTTTCTTACAGTAAGGCTTTGTTAGTTCAAAGGCGTATAAGTAGTCCATCAAATAGCTTTTTTATTTCAGAGTGAATGCTATGAGCAACGAGTGGGATTTTCAAATAGATTATTTGCAATGTTTACTCTTAGTATAATTATTTGAAATCCATTTCAATTTGGTTTGACTTGAAATGTAGTCTAGTCAATGAAGATTGGATGACAATGCAAGTAAATAATAAAGTAAAGTAAGTAAGTAAGTAAGTAAATGCTTTATTGTACAAATATAAAGAAACAGACACAAATCACAAAAAAAAATACATTAAATATTATGATCAAAGGCAAAAATAAAAAATAAAAAATTGTTGTGTGTTGTTTTTGTGTAAATTAGTGTTTTTTCGGGAATTTTTGTTACTCTGCTATAATTTGTGAAATATGGATGCCACTTTATACGCAATTGGCACAATTTTGACGTAAAATGCTCGAATATCTCCATTAATTATAAATAGAAATATTTTAGTTCTTCTTGTTATCGTTAGGTACTTACAGTTTTACGAGTAGGTCTTATAAAAATTTCGCTCATAAATTTCCAATAACTCAAGTTCTGTCTTAGTCCTGGGATCGAGCTTACAATTTCCTGCTTGAGAGGCCATAGGGCATAGGTACCACTAGATCACCATGGCTTTCAGGTAGATTTCAGTTTTCGTTTTACAATTAACCGTTTTCTCACTACTTATTTTAGTTACTTTGTATTTGTTTATCATTACATTTTTTAATCTCTTCTCGGGACAAAAACTCACACATATTGTCTCCATTACCTTGACGTTTTGACTCCAACTATTGCAGCAGCCGTAATACGAATAAGTAAACCGAAGTGCATATCAGGGTTGTTAGCAGCACTAGATCTTGTTTTTTTTTGGAACGGAAACCAAATCTAAAACCTGCTTATTAGCAACCTTTGCATCTAAAACCTTTTTCAAAATCCTGCGTCAGCTCTCTGTTGTCAGAGATATCCGGTTTTTAGGGTTCCGTACCCAAAGGGTAAAAACGGGACCCTATTACTAGGACTTCGCTGTCCGTCCGTGTGTCACCAGGCTGTATCTCAAGAACCGTAATAGCTAGACAGTTAAAATTTTCACAGATTGTGTATTTCTGTTGCCGCTATAACAACAAATACTAAAAACAGAATAATAATAATAATTAAGGGGGATCCCATACAAAAAACGTGATATTTTAGCCCTTTTTCAAGGCTACCACTCGCCGAGCTCGATTTTAAGAATCGTAATAGCTAGACAGTTGAAATTTGCACAGATAATGTATGTTTATTGTGGCTACAACAACAAAAACTAAAATCAAAATAATAATAATAATTAAGGGGGACTCCCATACAACAGAGTAGTTGTTGGCGTTTTTTGCTGTATCTCATGAACCGTAATAGCAAGGAGGTTACAATTTTCACAGACATTGTATTTTTACTGCCACAATAATAACAAATACTAAAAATAAAATAAAAATAATATTTTAGGAGGCTTCCATTCAACAAAAGTATTTTTTTACCGTTTTTTGCTCGATATTAATAATGGCTACAAGTAGGCGCTAGAAATAATTACAAATTATTAAGATTATATATTCTGGTCCGGAACCCTTCGTGCGCGAGTCCGACTCGCACTTGGCCGGTTTTTTTTTTCAAGCTTGTTTGACCCGAGCAAACCACACCTCGAGAGAAAACCAAACAAACTTGAACTGTGCATCGCAAAATTTTGCTGTGAATCGTGAGTGCTAAGCTTTGGAAACATGCACGATGTGTGGACCACTTTATTGTTTGAAGTGCTTGAAAGAGCACAAGTTTTAATAGTTAAAAAGCCGTGGTAGCCTAGTGGTTTGACATGTGGCCTCTCAAGCAGAGGGTCGTGGGCTCGAATCCCGGGCTCGCACCTCTGAGTTTTTCGGAATTTATGTGCGATATCTCATTTGAAATTTACCATGAGCTTCTCGGTGAAGGAAAACATCGTGAGGAAACCTGCACACAACTGCGAAGCAATTCAATGGTGTGTGTGAAGTTCCCAATCCGCACTGGGCCCGCGTGGGAACTATAGCCCAAGCCCACTCATTCTGAGAGGAGGCCTGTGCCCAGCAGTGGGACGTGTATAGGCTGATGATGAAGATTATATATTCTGGTCCGGAACCCTTCGTGCGCGAGTCCGACTCGCACTTGGCCGGTTTTTTTTTTTCAAGCTTGTTTGACCCGAGCAAACCACACCTCGAGAGAAAACCAAACAAACTTGAACTGTGCATCGCAAAATTTTGCTGTGAATCGTGAGTGCTAAGCTTTGGAAACATGCACGATGTGTGGACCACTTTATTGTTTGAAGTGCTTGAAAGAGCACAAGTTTTAATAGCTTACGGCTTAGGAAGCTCTTAAGTAATGTTACCAGAATTTCTCTAGTAGTAAACAAATGTAACGACGACTAGAATTCACCGATTTCCACAAAGGAGGTTCCCAATTTGACTACGAATTTTGCGTGTCCGACGATAATGTTCACCGCCTAGAAACCGATTTTGATAATTCCTTTTCCTTTCGATAGTGATAGTAAAATAAGTTTGTGGATTTACTTGAACGCATTAAATGCCACAATAATACATGATTCTATTCGTATTGTTACAATAAAGTCCTATTTCAAATGATTTCTGAAGTTCTTTTAAATAAGAAACGTTATGAAACACGCACAATAATTATAAATATTTCAATTCTAACGTTTCATTATTCAAGTGGGTCTCTCTTGAAGTTTATTTATTATATACAGTAAGTACTTACTGAAACTGATTCAAAGAAGTATTCGCGTCACTATATATATTTATTTTCTATAATCTTCTTTTGCAGACCATTTATTACAAGTACCTAGAGGTATAACCTAAGCTAAAACTTTAGCTTTTGATTCACTTGCTTTCTTGTTGCGATATGTCACATTCTTTTTGCGATACCTTTGCTCTACAGTTTGTACATAAGGGAAAATGGGACACCTGTGAACCGTCTTGAATTTAAAGAAGTTACTTTGAATAGTGTCTTATATAATGTTCTTTTATGATCTCATACTACGTCAATTTTCATTTCGTATGATGTATTAAATACATTAAGGCATTTGCGTAAATCTTTCTTGCCTCTTTTATTGCAAATGAAGTTTCATTATAAACATAATCAAGTTAAAATTGTTCTTTGATGGCTCTAAGTGAAGGGAACTCTTTGTCTTTATTCAATACTTACTCTTTGAAATTTCGCGAGTGGTAGGACCTAGGGCAAGGTCCGTCCGGATCGCTACCACCGTCTTACTAGCTAATCCTGCCGCCAAGCACCAGTGCTTGCACTGCTGTGTTTCGGCGTGGAGAGTAAGACAGGCAGTGAAATTACTGGCACAAGAGGTATTCTATCCCAGCTTTCTCGGCTGAAACGCATCTTCGATTCTCTGGTGTTGCGGGTGTCCATGGGTGGTAGTGCTCGCTTACCATCAGGTGGCACTTGCTCGTTTTCCTTCCTTGTTGTAAAAAAAAGCCACAATTATATCTCGCAATTGAAATTTCTAACCTAAATTTATGCTCGAATAATAAATATACACACGATTTAAATCTCACATTTATTAATAAGAGTAAAATAATTGTATTCGGTTGTACCTAAATACCTACATATTTTCGTAATCCAAAGCGGTAGGAAAAATCGTTCCAATTTTAGGGCTGTCGCTATTAGAACCGTTTCAGGGTTGCAAGCCTGTTTGTGCAAACATAATTTTCTCCTAACAGCTTTACCCTTGATGTTTGTTTCTGTTCAGAATTTACGACGTATCTGTCAGCCATTGGAGGAATTGGAACGCAGACGTCCAAGCGTCTAGTGTTTAGTAGTTTAACTGTGTCATTGACCCATTTGGCAGTTACTCAGAAACGAAAACATGTTTCGATTAGAAAAAAATGCCGCTCGTCAATTTTAAAAGATTTATTTTTGTAAAAATCGTGTTAAATTGCATAAGGAGTTGGGTCACGGACGGATAATAACGTTTTGCTTTTAACGGAATCGGGCAAAGGAGGATAACACGAAACGTTCATCATTGAAATGGAAATTGGCATGCCGCTCAGCCGCTACAGGACATTTATATTAAGTAGGCGAAGCAAGAAATTGTATTCCTATTCTAACAATTTAAGAATTTATTATATATCTATTTAACAAAAAAATAACTTAAGACAGGAGGTCTCTTTGGTAGGGTCTGAATAAATTAACCGACGTGGTATTACATGGATCTCACTACTATTTACGGTAGAATCGAGTTGCGAGACTTGGTGTTTTTTTTTATACATATAAGAGGGGGCAAACGAGCAGACGGGTCACCTGATGGAAAGTATTCACCATCGGCCAGGGACACCAAGACTTGGGGAATCACAGGTGCGTTGCCGGCCCTTCCAAGAACAGGAACAGGTGTTTTTTACAAGTTATATTTTCGATGGGATACTAGCTGTTACCTGCGACTGCGTCTGCAAAGAATTCGTTTAGCGCTGACCCGAGGGAGTTTTCCGGGATAAAAAATAGCCTATATGCTATTCCAGACTTTTTTCATTCTATGTGCCGAATTTCATCCAGATTCGTTGAGCCGTTCTGGCGTGATTGAGTAACAAACAAACATCCTTCCGTCAATCCATCCATCCATCCATCCATACTTTCGCATTTATAATATTAGTTAGATTAGTTAGTTGGATATTAGAATGCATTTGAAATGCAGATGACGTATTCGCATGCACCGTGGGGTCGCTTGACATGAGTACTAGACATCTGCTGCTCCAAATGCGTAGTGCTTAGGGCGGTCCAAATCTGTCACACTTAAGATAGCTTAAAATGGAAAACAGGATATAATGAAACGCCCATTTACAGCCATGTAATGACGAGTTGCTGTGGCTAAAAATATACCAGGCATGATAAACTGTTTTTGTTGTATCTATTACAAAATATTGATATTTCCAGATAAATAAAGCCATGAAAATGGTGAACACAATATGCTACGTACAAATGCATCCCATATAAATCATGATACTTACTTTTCCCACTTATTTCTCTAAGCCTTTATATTTATATTCGGATTAGGTAAATATGGTCTGTTTCTTCATTTTAAATAAATTACAGAATGAGCATTTAAGAAATTGCACACAGTACGATATAGCTGTGATACGAGTAAAAAACAAAAACCAAAGAAGGACAATATTGCACAAACAATTTAGCTCTGCAATTACTGCTAATGCTTACCAACGTGCTTCAAAACGCAATCTCAGTTTGAGACGGTCAAAAGCTTTGTGAGATCTTTTAACCTCGTCCAAATAACGAGGATGCCTAAAGCACAAGCTCCTTTGGCCATACAAAATATGTAATAATTAGTCAGTTATGCATAAAATATGAGAGCATTAAGAAAATAAATAAGATATATTCAGATTACCTTTAACACAGCTTAGTCGGGCCCCATGTTGGGTGCCATTATTTATTTAACACTAACTATTTAACACAGAGCTTATTCCTAAATTGATTATAACCCTGACACTAAAGAGCAAATATCAAAAATAGTAACTTATTACAACTAAATTAATGTTGAGCAAATGATGGTAAAAGAATATTCAAATTGCTATTTTATTAGACTTGACTGTTATCTTTGTATATTCAATGACCATGAATCTTTAGTGTACCTATGCAGAATTTTTACACAAAAAAACGTCTCAATTAATATGGTCCATTATCAGCACCCCTAATAAGCTTCGAATCAATGAAAAATAGATTAATTTACGCTACACGATGTAAGAGTTTGAATCGATTAGGCGTTAGGTCGAGTAGGCGAAGGTTTGGTAGAAGACCTCACTATACTCTAGTTCAGTCTTACCCCCTTAAGGACACAAAGTGGATGTAAAAAGGAGGAACTTACTCCAAAATGCATGCGCATAAAAATCGCTATGAGTTCACATCTTGTATCAATTTCCGGTGGGCAAGCAATGTCGATAGGGAGCAGCTGCCATCTATATCTCTCTGCGTTCAAATGAGATCACGCCGGGATAATACTGTCGATAATACGAGTAGCAAGCGATATCTAAATAAAATTGGAGCAGCGAGAGAAATGTGAACGCTGAAATCGAATCGGGATTTCTAATTAACGTGCATGCGCTTCAATTACCATATTACTCCGCACTGTAACTTAATCTTGGGAATAAATATAAGTCTGGTTGATAGTTGAGAACTGCACGTTTTAATCGAAAAAGTTTCGTAGTCGGTTGAGAGACAAATCCATCTGGTCTTTTATATTATTTCGATGGAGTTTCTGCTTCAAACTGATCAAACTTCAAATTGATTATTCAGAAGCCAATTGATACTTAATTAAAGAAAGCACCTATCCCGGAATCTTTCAGTTATTAAGTACTAGCTGTTGCCAGCGACTTCGTCTGCAAAAAAATTCGTTTATCGCTATCCTGCGGGAACTACGCAATTTTCCGGGATAAAAAGTAGCCTATGTGCTATTCCAGACTTTTCTCTATCTATGTGCCGAATTTCATCCAGATCCGTTGGGCCGTTCTGGCGTGATTGAGTAACAAACAAACAAACATCCATCCATCCATCCATCCATCCATCCATCCATACTTTCGCATTTATAATATTAGTTAGATTTTTCAAAAAGACCCACGCATTGTGACCATAAAACATCCGTCATAAAATAGCAGTTTTGTACATTTATTCGAAAGCTTTTGCGAAAACTTGTTACGTTTCTACATACGCATTTCAAAAAAGCATCAAACGACAAAGGGCTTTTACCTGCTCCAGTCATAAGGACTCTGGGAGCGCGACGGCAGAAAAGTAAAAGAATCCTGATTGATTGGGCCGTAAACTTAAAAGAACCTTAGCACTCCTCACGCCAAAGCCACTCTTTTATTGATACCGAGACGAGCCTTTAATTTTCAGCATTTACCTTAACGAGGTGTCGTTATTTTTATCGACAGCTCTCGGACGTGTAAATGCAGATGTTTTCGCATAAGGAACTGCCGTAACGTTTGGGCCCTTTGTAGCTTTGTATCTATTAGATCAAAGGTCTGTAATCTTTGTAAGACGTACAATGAGCAACGCATTTGAGCTAATCGCGGAGACCAGACAGACTGACGACTTTTACCAGATCATCACTGTATGCAAGTTATTGCAATTGTGCTGAATCTGACATTGAACCCTAAAACTAAAATAAAGCTGGGTTTTCTTGCTACGTTTGTCTAGGATTTGAGTTTTTTGCCGAATCTTCTTTTGTTTCAATTCAGTTAAAAAAACTGCAAGTGTATGGTGTGACTATTTCTATTGTATTCTTGCTTCCTTAGTATGTCTTCAGTGAGCGTCGTCGTACTAATATTCGGTTACGGAACTTCATTAACAAATATTATTGTTTTTATTGGCATCCGTATTGTAATTGGCACGCTTGTTGCCACGAGCTTGCTGGTGACTCTTAAGCAAATTCAGTTGACATTTTCAACAATGGCGAAGTTTTAATTGGAGATCATACCTAAGGGGAGCGTGCCTGTTCCCTAAACGGTGAGATAATTACACCCATTCCCCGCAAAGTTTAATTTTCGGATGTTCATTACGGCTGTACAGATAAATTAATTGTTTTGTTTGTACATTAAGTTTAATGTTTAATTCCTACATGATTAAAATTTATTATCCCTTTGTGTTATGTACCAAGAGTTTGAATATAATTTTCTGAATTGATTAGTACCTTAATAACTTGCGGGTACGTTCGAACTTCAAGGCATATGACCATATGAGTCATCCTCATCATTTAAAATTATAACCTGATTGACACTTCGAGCACAGTATATAATCTACGAATAAAACGGCCGAAACGAACGCACACATAGACGCGCGCTTCTACACGGCCTCTAAGCGGATCTCGCGGTGCTGTCAGTCGCGCGTGGCGCATTGAGACGAGCGGCCATTTTTTCATTTTAAATATGCCAAGAGCGTATTGCGCTGTGTACGGCTGCTTGAACTCGACTTCTAAATTATTGAAACATAAATTACAAATTAGCTTTATTAATTTACAAATAACTAGAAAAAAATAGTTTTATAGTGCCGTGTCCATGTTTCCCAATAGTTTATTTAAGAAAGCTATTCATTCGGATGAGAATTTTTTATACAATAAAATTTAATAACAGAGCTTTCGGAACGTGTCGTAGCAGGCGAAAGGAATTTTCAGCAAGTAATATATAATACTTACCTACCGACAAATAAAAAATCTTAAACTGTTGAGTCTTTTTTAAATACCCTACTTTATTTAACTTACTTACTTACCAGCTGAGATTATAGCGCTAACTAGACAAAAAACTTTTTAATGTAACAAAAATTAAATCGACAACCCTAACGCTTTATTGGAGCGTAGGTAATTATTGCAAAAAGTAAGCCTATCTTCCCTACTGCTTTAGCTTATATATATACTGTGCTTCGAGGGTTCAATGCGGATTATCTCGCATGAACTGTACCTATGTTTTTTTGCACGAAAAATTCTGGTTCTTCTACTCCTATTATTAAGTAAACTAGCTGGTGAGTTATTGTTCATAAAAGACGTCTCAAGCGCCAGTAATAAAGGATAAATTAAATTGAATTTCAACGCTTAGATATTAAATTCGCATATTAAATAGATGAGATGTCTATCTAACTTTGAATGTTCACAGCCTAAGGCTATTATTTATGATACATTTATAATCATAACTATACGCTGATGTATCAGTTGCATTGACTGTGTCTACTATATCTATTTAATCCAAGATTAGTACCTATGTACCTACCCATGTTCTGTTGTTGTTTATTTACGTAATTATCGTCATCGGACCAGTCTGTTTTCTATGTAAATTGACCTATTTTGATAATCAGGCGGTTGATTGTAATAATGATGTGGTCTGTTGTCATCACATCAGCTGTGATAGAGATGTGACTCTATCTAATCTAATGATTGGTGGAGATTTAAAAAGGTTGGTAATTTATATGTCTAGGCAAAACTAAGTAAGTTAGACAATCAATTATGAATACGGCCTTGAGAAGTTAGCAATCTACTTCGTAAGTTTAGTTTTTCATGTCAAAAATTATTCTTCTATTTTTTCCTCGTTGTCTGTCTGCTTTTTCAGTATATACGAAACAATTGTATTTTTGTGTAATATATAAGATTACGCCCAACACAAAATTGTCGCATCTTTTCGCAAACTATTGGTACAATAGAGCACATCAATGTTCAGGGAACACAACCGTAAGAAATTGATAAAGATATCTTATTTATTTTTCTAAGGGTGAGTCATTTTAGTCTTTTCCAGATCTTTAGTCAGATAATCGAATGGAATGGTATAATAGAATTTTACGTACTGCGTATTACTTTGATAATACGAACCAATTTAAAAAAGCTGAACGAGATTATCTTTAAAAAAACATTACGGGAGTGTTCTTTTTGTCATCCCTGTAAAACGGTTTGTATTCTTATTCATATCATTAAGTACGTATATTTTGTAGAATTGGAATAAGGGAAAGAAAATAATTGGACCTTTTGTGCCTTTATTGTGGCTGGGAAATGAGTTTTTTAAAGAGATAGTCGCAGATATTTTATGCTTAAGTATTCGATTCGGCAACGACATAAAATGATTCCAAATGAACACAAGATTAAAAAAAAATCTAATGATTTTTATAGCCTAAACACGCAAAGTTAACTAGGTATGATGAACTAATCAAGCACACCAGACGCCATTCCGAATTTTTTGAGTAAAGACTATAAAAATATGTCTCTGTCATGATATTAATCATTTGTCTTTGATTTTAATTCAATACTTTTTTAAATTATATTTTAATAGAAATCTTGGGAAGATCGCTATGCAACTTTCTCACTATGACTTATTATGCCCCTACACAATACTCGTTACTAGATTTACAAATAAGTCTTGCGTTTTTATAATTTTGCCTAATTATACGGTTTTACGTACTACGCCACATCTTTATTATGTTTGTACTAAACACGGTTTAATCATACCATTAGTTAATCACTACATTTGAATGCTTAATACCCGTGATAAGTTAGGAGAAATAGTAGTTTGTAAACTTTTAGTTTCGTGGCGTGTTTGACAAACATGCTAGTTTGTGAGTCATGTCTACACACGTTCGCCACACAAGCTCTCGCCGCACGTGTGGACAAAGCCTTATGTGAGCTAGCTACTTAATATTCAGAATTTATTTGGTTCTGGAGTGTGTACTAGTTTATAGGCTTTCACGTTTACTCGCTTTGGAATTTAGAATGTGGTGGTGTGGTGTGGTGTGTACCACTTATCAATTATTATAATTAGGTATCTTTTTTAGTTGTGTACTACTGTTGAAGTTACTTGAATATTCGAACATTATCTTTATTGTTTTCACCGTAAACAAACCCTATTTTTAGGCACAGGTAATTTATTTTTTTTACCTCGGTACATTTTCTTTACTTGGTTACCAAGATAATGAAAGTAATAATTCAATAAGTAAATATCAATCAATATATTTTCATTTGTTTTCTGTGTATCCTAAGTTATAATTACCCCCAAACATTTTTTTGTTTTCTTTAATAATTTACATTGTTGCCATGACAACGTCCATAAAACCTTTTACATCAGTCATCACAATGGCTATCCACAGCCAAAGATTACAATGACTGAGCCAAACCCTTAATATCTGTATAGCGTGTACAATGCATGCTACCTTTGCTACTAATTAAACTTCTAATTAAGAGGCGACGTTGCGGTAATCCCTACAACAAGTGGGCTGCCCAAACAAAGAGAGCATTCTTATTAGCAGTCTTTTGTGCAAGCAAATTGTTATGTTTTCGGTGGGAATGGTCTGTTGTTCTATTTTTTACAGCTGTATTATTAGTATGTTTTGCGTTTTCAGCGAGGTAGGGAATAACAGATTATTCTGCTTGACTTTAAACTCTCAGTTTGGGAAAGGAAACGACCTCCTTTTTACAGATAACCACAATTCCTTTTCACAATACGTAATTCTTTTGCTCGTTTGGCAATATGTCATACTGCGAGACTGCGACGCAATTCCTCTTACTTAGTAGACCAAGCTTTGCGCATTCAGACGCATGCTTCGTAAACAGTGAACGTATATTGTTGCATATTCTGGATTTATGCAGTGCGATATGCAGTAGAAATTGATTGACGGAGCCAATTTCTTCGTAACTGACACATCTTTGTCAAAAAATCCTTGGACATTGGTAACAATTATAAAACTATAGTTTCTCTTTCATAGATTTTCTAACACGATAAGCCACACTGTTCTGCTGAAAAGAAATTAATAAAAATTGAGCACCGTGAAAGGATACATACTTGATTTTTATGGTACATTTCATATGAGACCTTGGCGTGATCTCAACAAAAGTCTGTGCTGTCAAAATTACTTTTAATACAGCATCGCTGACTTTCGCAGTCGTCTTATACTTTATATCCGTAAGAACTACATTTGGCTTTCTTCCAATTGGCGTAATGTTGTGAATTTTTTGGGGGGTGAAAAGGCCTATGTTCCTAACAGACTTTTGGTCGACGCTAGAACGTGATTTACACCAAAAACACAGCCCGATTTGGTTAGGAAACAATCTATCTTTGAGTTTTTAATGATTCACGGTTAAGTTCATCTAACCGTGAATCATGGTCTACCCGTGATCATGATACATGCAACTGTATCGAAATATCGGGAGCTCAATAAAGGTAATCGCGGTTCACATCCCGTTTATAATATTTCAAATCTATCTTTGTAATGATAGACTAACTTTCTGACTGAAGACTTACGATCCGCCATAATAAAATAGCCCGAACTGAATAAGCTAAATAATAAAACTGCAATACAAATCTACAGTAACTTGTAAATTGCTTTATTGAACACGTTATCCAAATTTAACAGACCCATTCATCTGAAGTGCTCGTCAATGATCATATTGCGGTTGGAATCACTACTACAGTAGTGAAATTGGAAATCTAAGGTAATAGTTTGCCACCGCATTGGTTTACCCAACGGTGAAACTTCACCATTGCATAGTACAAATTTAATTGCTGTTTGAACTGTTAGCATTAACCTGGCTTAAAGTTTTAGCAGAGTCACCCAATAATTTGATAATTTGGCTTTTGTGAAGTTTAGAATTTGATTTCTGTTACCGAAATGAAAGCTACAGATCAAAACGGATAGTTTCATTAAATCATAAAAAAAGTAAAAAAACATAACTAGGAACATAAAAATTACTTTAATAATGCTTTATCATCTTCGTAATTGACAATAAAAATAGCCAAAAGCCTACAAAAAAGACGCAAAAGAAGTCCGCAACATACTTCGATAAGAAACTTTCACTCAGCGCTCTGCTTGATTTGCAGATTCACATAACGGTAGCAGCGTCGTCCTTTTGAATGGCAAAGGAGACTTGCTGAATCAACCAAGACCCTGAGTTACATCATCGCATTTTCTCCCTATAGGTAGTCGCCTTAACGCTTTGAAAAATCACTTGCCTCCTCAACTCAGGGTGCACCCATCTCCACAACTACTCGTACGAAACGACCCTACCCATCAGCGGCGTGGCGTCAAGTATATCAGAAGGCAAGCCGAAGGGAACTTAACTAGCCCTTTCCTCTAATTCTGCACAATAAATTGCCTAACTGCCTTAAAATAGGCAAGCCAGTAGGAATCGAGTTCTATGGACGCCACGCCACTGCTACCCATATTGCCCTCTTTAAATCTCATACGGTTACTTTGCCTGCTTTAGTACTCGACCGATACATTATTCAAAAAAATGTAAAAGCACATCCCTTTCTGGGGTACAAAATGAGATTGAGGATTTTCAAATAACTTTTTGTTTTTGGACAGTTGTGATTTAGCAATTAACATTTTTGTATTCCCTGATATTTCAAAATCCTTTCAAATTCCATTACAAAATAATATAAGATAAGATACACGAAACATGTTTATGTAACAGCCAAATTAAGTATTTCCTTGCATTTTCCAGGCCAATATTTCATCCGCAATCCTATTTTCCTCTAATATTTGATCTGTAGCATGCACGAGGAATATTAAAGTACCAGTTCACCAGAAACAAAGTCTCAGAGCTACAGCATCAAAGTATCGAATTGCACTTTCGAACGACTTAAACATCTAGTTTGCTTCCTGCCGCGGAGAGTTTTGCAATATCATCGATCTTTGCTGATCTTGCATTAAATTACATGAATCTCAGTTTTCTATTCAGTTTAAAAGCTGCAGGAAAGTTTATTCAATGTAAACTAGTGCGAGGATACAAAAGGATAAACAGCTAATATTATTATGAAAGTCGACGGTACTTTTAATATTAATGCTATTTTTATTTTTTTGTGAATCGTGTATCTGTTTCTCTATATTTGTAAAATAAAGCATTTACTTACTTACTTACTAACTTTTTATAGGTGCAACCGGTTGATCACTTTGGAATAGTTTTGTATCATAGTCAAGTTAAATTTTATTTAAGTACTCTTTTAACGCACAAAAACAATTACCTTCCCACTCCGCAACCACAAACAACCAAATTTAGGTAGGAAAATGCGATTTTTGCTTGCTATTATGCACAATCACCCCCGCCAACTGCCCCGGAGCATAATGTGGCTAATATAAAACTTTATATTTTTGTTACACGTTTCTAAACCATTATTTAATTTTCAAAAATGTATTTATCAATGAAAATAATTATCAATGAATCGTATTCCATGGCCCTACCGCGTCATGATAAATGTCCATACGCTGTGTAAAGGTGTAGGCTGGAAACCAGTGCGGGGAAGCACAGCCCTCATTGCACATGCTCAGCTTGAGCCTTTTGCCACATTTGAATTATACTCTGATTTTTTTTGTTATATGTGCATTGTAATTTTGTTGGCAGTAATTTTTTTGTTAAACGGCAATAATGTAACATGTAATGAACCATGAATGTTTACTTCACTTTTTTGAGACATAAATCCCCCTAACAACTTCCAACGCGCCTCTAAGGTGTTTTTATGCAAATTATTTCGTATTGTTTACGGCCGTTCCGTATCTTGATGACATGTCTTCATTATAATTCGAGCCTAAGGGATCAAAAGCACTTTGTTTCGCGCTCAAAACATGGTAATTGTGCTACGAATGGCTGCAAAGGGAATGGATTATTGTGTGAAGTTTTAATGTATACTGTATGCATGATCCCAAGTTTATTTACCTTCTTTTAACTTAGACAAAGCCATCCGTGACCCAACACTCATGTGAAGTTACCAAATCCAGACCTTTGGTACTATCAAAATGTAATTTACTGTTTCCGTTTGCTCGCGGCTATCAAAATAATGTTGCTTCACTCTTCTAACACAAGTGTGGTTTAGGGCTCGTACAGACTAGGCTAGTATTTTAGTCTAGTAGCGAGTTATTTAGTAGGCAAACGTGTCTTTGGCAGCAAAAACGATTTTTGGGGAGCTGCGAATAGTTTGCCTACTAAATTACTCGCTAGTACACTAAAATACTAGCCTAGTCTACGAGCCTTTAGGTTCGTATCACCAGCTTGGTATTGATAAGTATGAAAATACAGTGTTTATCTAATTTCAAATGGTACTTATCTTTATGGACAAATTAATAAATCATAGGGTATTTCTGAAGGTATAATGAGAAATTGAATTTAGAACTAACTAAAATGTAGCCAAAAGAATGCTCGCCCGATAGCCATTCACAATTTCATCTCGGTTGTTTTTTCCATTACGAACAATCGCTTTATTTATCAGACGTGTCAGATGCAGCATTTGAAACATGACAATAATGTCAAATTGTCGCTCTCTAGGGCGCGTGATTTTTCGAAATGGGGAGCTGATATAGACCATTATTTATTTCTGTCAACTGCGGGATCTGACCGATTATTGCGGTCCTTCCCCTTTATTAAATGAGCTATTGTTAACCTCGTGACGGCCGCAAAATCATTTTCACTGTGTTGTATCACGTTACATGGAATACAATACGGTTTTGTGGTTAGTTTGTTTTAACAAGTAGGGTATGTATAGGAAGGAGAGTTTGAGTACACTTTATGGGTTCTTTCTTCGTCCATATTTCCTTCAAACATTACGTTGGCGTTACTTATTTTCATGGCTTTATTTGGGATTTATTTACAAGTCAATCCGAGAGATTATTAGCATTTGATTTTTGATTATTGAAAAATATATTGATTTTTAACTATAACAGCATTTAATACCCTTTTATTAGCTTTGTCTGTATACTTTCTAGAATTTGGTAACAGTATTTAAGTACATATTCGCAAACAAATACCAGTTACTTTGATACTCCGCGACCACTAAAAGTCATAGTAACCAAAGGATCGACCTAGGGCCTCTCAAGCAGAGGATCGTAGGTTCAAATCCCGGGCTCGCATCTCTGAGTTTTTCGGAATTTAAGCGCAAAGTTACATTTGAATTTTACCATGAGCTTTTCGGTGAAGGAAAACTCGTGAGAAAACCTATTACACCGGCGACACAGTTCAATGGTGTGTGTGAAGTTCCCAATCGGCACTGGGCCAGCGTGGGAACTAACCCTTTCATTCTAAGAACTGTGCCTAGCAGCGGGACGTATATAGGTATATATAGGACGTATTTATTTATATTTATTTATTTATAAGCCTTTTTATTCCGAATTCGCTACAATTTCAGTAAGTACATGTTGTTGTTGTTGTTATTGTCGTTTATTTATTAAATTGTCGCGTAATTCGGCGTGCCTCATGGCATAGGCCTCCTCCGTGTATTGGAGGGTTTGGGCTATAGTTCCCACGCGCGCCCAGTGCGGATTGGGAACTTAACACACACCATTGAATTTCATCCCAGATGTGTGCAGGTTTCCTCACGATGTTTTCCTTCATCGAAAAGCTCATGGCAAATTACAAATGTAATTTTCGCACATAAATTCCGAAAAATTCAGAGGTGCGAGCCCGGGATTTGAACCCACGACGCTCTGCTTGAGAGGCCACAGGTCAAACCACTAGGCTACCACGGCTTTTACGTTGGACGTATATGACCAGCAAAAAATATCATTAACTTAAAGAGTACAAGTAATAGTTTACCAGTAATAGTTAATGACATTAAATTTAAAAAATTAAAATACGTAAAAAAAAACAATTTTATGCCAAAACTGCCTTACATCATCACTGTTCGAACTACTGGACCGATTTTTACCAAACATGAGTAAGAATGAAAAACCGGCCAAGTGCGGGTCGGACTCGCGCACTGAGGGTTCCGTACAAATTCGCTAAGTTATTTTAAAATCCAGTGTTAGCAGAGCCCTGCTTTCAAGCAAAATGTAGGCAGTGTGAGGTCATTTTATATTGGTTACTTATATAGACAGACAAATATCAATTTAAAAAAGACTACTTACTAGATCTCGTTCAAACCAATTTTGGGTGGAAGTTTGTATGGTAATGTACATTATAATTTTTTTTTTAGTTTTATCATTCTCTTATTTTAGAAGTTACAGGGGGGAGGGGACACATTTTATCACTTTGGAAGTGTCTCTCGCGCAAACTATTCAGTTTAGAAAAAAAAAATATATAGGAACCTCAATATAATTTTTGAAGACCTATCCATAGATACCCCACACGTATGAGTTAGATGAAAAAAAAATTCAGTTTCAGTTCTAAGTATGGGGAACCCCCAAAGTTAATTGTTTATTTTTTGTAAAAATCTTAATGCGGTTCACAGAATACATCTACTTACCAAGATTCAACAGTATAGCTGTTATAGTTTTGGAGAAAAGTGGCTGTGACATACGGACGGACAGACAGACAGACAGACAGACATGACGAATCTATAAGGGTTCCGTTTTTTGCCATTTGGCTACGGAACCCTAAAAACCGCATCGATCTACCCTTTTGAGAGCTACGATGCCACAGACACACACACGGACTTCGATAAACTTATAATGTAACACCCCTCTTCGGGGGTTAAAAAGTTAAAGAAGAACGTAATCATCGCAATAGCCCCAGAGATTCCTTCGAAAGATGCAAAGCCTAAGCACGCAACTAAGCGCTATTTCTGCGACCTGCTTCAAAACTTCCCGCATCCAAGTTGCAAAGTGGCTGTTATATGTTTTATGTCGTCTAAACTTGCTAGTTTTCGAGCTGGGTAAAAATCCTCCAGATCTCGTATTGGGCTTTGCTCAGGGGACTGTGACGAGCGGCGAGAGCTAAGGCTAAGGCCTTATTGAAGAGTTTGTGAATGTGCAGGAATAAAAAGGTTTTAAAGCTTGCAATTCGAGAGGGAAGTTGGGTGCGATCAATGTGATACGTTGTAATGTACTGCCTGGAATGCGCTACCAAAATGCGCGCTTTCTTAGATGCAACACAAAGAAGAGTGAGTTATTACTTTTTAAGGCAGGCGCGAAAACGTACGAGACTGTTCCACCTGTCGTACTGAATGGTGCTCCACTCAAACTGGTGAAAGAGTTTAAGTACCTTGGTCACTGGGTCACCGATGCGCTCGATAGAGAGCGCAGAGCATTGACTGTCAGATGCTATATGCTTGCCCGCAGGTTCGCACGGTGTACTAATGAGGTAAAAGTAACTCTTTTTAAAGCCTACTGCCATACTCTCTACACCTGCTGCCTGTGGGTTCGCTTTACGCAGAAGTCATTCAATGCTCTAAAAGTTCAGTACAGCAATACCTTTAGGATGCTGTTGCGGCTGCCCCGTTTTTGCAGTGCAATGTTTGCGGAAGCGCGTACAGATAGTTTTGGAGCAGTGATACGCAAACGAATATCATCCGCCATGGATAGGATGAGGGGCAGCAGTAACAGTCTCCTACGTGTTATATCGTAGGATATTTCGTGTCCGATACTGCACCACTGGACCAAAATACATGTGACCAAAAACGCCTTGTAATGAATATTTGTTGAATTGTTTTCTTTTTAATGTATTTATATTATAATAAGACTTACACTTAGAGAATAAGCCATGTACTAACCCAATAATGTATGATGAGTCATGTAGTTGCTCGAAATAAATAAATATATTTTTGTTATTATTAATAAAAACATACGGGGTGAATACCTACCTACTTAAGCGTTTCGACGGCTCGCGTCAAGATTTGCCCTTAATTTGGATTTGACACATAATAACACAAACGTATAACTCACGTATAAAAGTCGAGTGAACATCGACGTATTTCGTACTAATTCGTAGCCCAACACATTTCGCTGCCGCCGGGGCGAGCGCTCCAGGAGGAAGGACTACTAATTAGTCCGAAATATGTCTAACTTCACTCGACTTTTATACGTGAGCTACCCGTTTGTGTAATTATGATTGAGTCTCACGGTAGTTTCATGTTGAAAATTTTTAAAGACTCAATGACATTGACATTGACATTGACCCAAGCCTTACGGCCGCCATAAAGGGAGAATAGAATAGAATAGAACATATGAATTTTGATACTATTGTAGTTTTTTGGGGTTCCATGGATAGTCAGCGTTATATGAAGCATCCAAGTCGGCCAAATACACTCAGCGGCATATTTAACGGTACGGTACACAAACGAAGTGTAGGTTACTTTTTTTTTTTCTGGTTAAACATTAAGTAGGCGTTTTGCTAATCTGTTTTTGTGTTCCGCTAAATATGCCGCTGAGTATAGTTGGAACACCACATAATCAACGATACAGAAAACAGATGCAAAACAAAAATTACAAGGTAACCAAACAGGCGATCTCTTCTAGGCAACCGTAAGAACAGAATAAAGAAAGGAAAATATTAAAGCAGGTAGCGCAAAGTATTAAGATTCTCATACTTAAAAGCACCTGAAATGAAACTAGGTACTTCGTGTTTGCGGCTTTAACCTCTGTTCTTTAACTTTTGAGAGCAACTACGTGTGAGAACTTTTACGCTCAAGCTCTGGTGAACAATTCGTCGAACTTAAGGCTAATCCAGGACTTTATATTGTTAACTTTGAAAAATTTTACATTACATTATAAAGACGGTGGTGGTCTATTATTTACTGTATGTTTCTTTCCTCCATGTCTCGCCAAATATTAAGTACAGTTATCCCTAGGCTACCAAAAAACCTTGTCGTATTTAATATTTAGTTTGTCTAAAAATGCTTATTGCGTGACGTAAATGTCATTATGACAAGGTTCTGCGAGTAATCATAATGGTTGACTGAACACATCGGACATTGGGGCCTTCAAGAAAAGAGTGTCCTTTAAAGGCCGGAAGGACTAGCGATTCTCTTGGGGTTGCTAATTCTCATGGGTTGCTCTGATTGCGAAACATTAGTTTCACCCTTTGCGCATTTGCCTTCTGTATGATAGGTAATAAAAAAGACATGTAATGTTTTGAAACATACATACATACACATACATACATATCGTCACGCCTCTTTCCCACAGGGGTAGGCAGAGACTACTTTGTTCCACTTGCTACGATCCTGACATACCTCTTTCGCTTCATCCACATTCATCAATCTCTTCATACATGCTCGTCGGTTTCGGGTACTCTTAACCTGGCCTTTCTCCAAAACGTCCCCAATTTGATCACGGAACGTCCGCCTAGGCCTTCCCCTCCCAACGCACCCATTCACACTCCCCATATAAATCTGTTTAGTTAATCTTCTTTCATCCATCCTCTCTACATGACTAAACCAACTAAGCATACTTTTTTCTATCCTAGTCACTATATCTTCTTTCACACCAGCACATTCCACACACACCACACACACACACACATCCACACACACACACATCCAGCAGATTTTGTTTTGAAAATGTTTCAAAAAACCGCTTCGAAATTGGTCCAACCAGACACATACACACACACACACACAAACAGATATTGACGTCAAACTTATAACACCCCTATTTTTGCGTGAATTGAATTAAATTCGTAAATCTGAATAACCGCGCTTTTAAATTTGCGTTGGCCATTGTTATTGTTAATAATGCGTACAGGAAAGAAGTCCGCATAGCTTTTTAGGGTTCCGTACCTCAAAAGGAACAAACGGAACCCTTATAGGATCACTTTGTTGTCCGTCCGTCCGTCCGTCCGTCTGTCAAGACGCTTTTTCTCAGGAACACGTAGAGGTATCAAGCTGAAATTTATATCAAATACTCAGGTCCACTGCCCCTTGGAGCTGTGAAAAAAATCAAACTTCTAAGCCAACGCAATCAAAAGATACAGCCGTTTATGCCGCAAAGAATCAAAACCTACAGGGTACTTCCCGTGAACGCAGAATCTTGAAATTTGGTATGAAGGTAGGTCTTATAGCACAAATTAAGAAATAATTGCGAAAACCGTTAAGATGTATGTATGTCTGTATATATCAGTGACCAATATAAAGTGTCTCCACATTGCGTACCTACATTTTGCTTTCGAGCAGGGCTCTGCTTACACTGGTTTTTAGATATTTATAGATAATGATACGGAACCCTCGGTGCGCGAGTCCGACTCGCACTTGGCCGGTTTTTCAACAACAATTAGAATTGTTGTGCAATCCGATATACTCCCGAATGATCTCTTCATAAGCGCCAAGCTTAAAATCCGGCAGCGTCGAAATTGGTTTAAACTTAAGTTTCTTTCACACGAATTTATATTTATTTTAAAAGAGTCACCATGTGCTGGATTTTCTCACGCTGGATTATCCCCGAGTTGCAATTTCCCTCGCGAATTTCCCCTAATCGCGGCATAAGAGTTATATTTTTTACCGACACTTAACGTACTCGGTTGTCTGTGGAAATTTTTTGCATTTGAATTTATTCGCGAGGAAAATTTGCTAAGTAAATAAAACGAAAATGAATTTCTGACGGCAGGTTTTTGTATGACTTTACTTTGGGTTAGTTAATGGCCATTTTTGCTGCTTTGTGATTTTATTTTTGTCAGCCTTTAATGAAATTTAATGTTTGTTGTTAGATGTTTTTAAAAGTCTGTTGGTAACAGAACTGTACTAATATATTAATAGCAAGTATTTTTATATTATCAGGATCTTTACAAAGCTAAAAAAAAATACAGCTATTCATACCAAACTTCAACTAATAAAGTTAAACTTTGATGCAAAGTAAAAATCGACATTCAATATTCTAAAATATTCGAAACACTCAGCAGGATGATAAAACGAATATTTTAAGAAAGTCCATAACACTCGCCTTGAATATTGAGAGGTTTTGCGCTTAAATTAAATTTATTCATTACTAGATACAGATGGAATATTATTACAGACCCTTTGAAATTGAAGTAGTACGCATTCAGTTTCTCGCATTTAAAATTACTCTTGTAAATGTAAATCAAGTTGGCTTTTGCTCTCAACGAAATGAATTTCCTGGTCTACAGGTCTTTTAGATAAATCCAAAGCCAGTTTGCAAGAAACGGCTAAGCAGCAAAAGACTTCGGAAGTTAATAATTCGAAGTTCGTTTGATACCTATCCGCTCACACTAATAATCTTAAATAGGAGAGAGAGAGAGGGCGGTTTGATACGCACTTTGAATTTAGAACAAAATGACGTCGCGAAGGCGTTCGCGTTAACGTCTGAATTACAGTTCCCGGCAAACATCTTGAGCCTAACCTTGAATGCACAAAAGCAATTTTAACGTATCTTTGATACAAGAAATTTGCCGTAAGGGCCGGTACCGACGGACGGCATTTGAACTGCAACCCAGCTGCAAAATAGCGTATTCCTGGCACAATAATAGATTGTTAATTTATAATTATCTACAAAATACTAAACTTCAAACTCTACTAATAATGAATTATTCTATCTTAAATTAACAAACCAAATTAACGTTGCGTGTAAGAACAATACATTAGGCTTTAAAGACTAAGCTTGTCTAGAATTTACGTTTTTAAACAAAGGGAATCGTGTTTCTAATTCTATTTTCACACGATTTAAATTAAATACTAACTGCTCGCGATGTTGTTTGCTCAATTTAAATTGTTTTTACTGAGTTTTGGTTACTAAAATAGTATTAGTAATATCGTCGCATAATTTATTAATTTTACTAGATAAAAATATTTGAAATCTTAACTAAACAATATTTTTCTACGAGTAAAAATACCTACCGAAATTAACGTAAAAATAAGTAATTTATTAGTCGAAATACCTCGCAAATCTCCCAACTTATAGTGTTAGTTTGTATATCCTGCACAGGATATTGCCATATTTAACAAAATCGGTAACGTTCTATCCAAAAACTTCGGGAACGCACTAAGGCGTGCGAGACTCTTCTAATCAGAAAGACATTTGACAGATTACCTTTTAACCTGGCTTAATAAATGAGATACTATTATCAATTATCATTCTTATTGAATAGTAAAGTCTAGTTCATGGTAAAAATAGTTGTTACAAATGATTGCTCCATGAAATGAAAGTAGGTATGTAAGTAATTTAGAATTTAAATTTTATTTTATTTAGCTAGCTTTGTATTTATCTCGGGAAATCGAATAGTTTATAAAGATATTAGTAAAAATAATAATGATTGGATCATTCTTGAACATCATAAGTACATAAGTAATCTAATATTAATATCCCTAATGGGCCGATCTCTATCGGTTTTCATTTTCAATCCGAATCCCGAATGGTGCGTATCGGGCAATTTATCTAACTTCGCAAGCTTCGCATTAGGAGCTTTGATCTGTAATGACCTGAGATATTTAGATTAGGTTTGGCTCCAACTTAGTTCAGAATGTTTTCAAAACAGTTTAAATACCTATATCATGTCTTATGTATGTTTCAGACGTTTGTGAGACATGCCATAACCAAAATGTCGAGACACCGCCCGCGATTTCCGTAATATCACCTACACGATGTAATACACTAAACGCGTATCTATATATTTCAACAGTTAATTTAACAACGTTCATGCAAATTTTAATAATTTTATGACAATCCGCCGGCAACTAAAATGATAGAAAATTCAAAAACTTGCTATTCAAATAAGTACCTACTAGCTCAAATTAAATAAGACCTCTTTTTGCGGATGCGTTAGGGAGATTTCTGTTCGTAAATGGTTAATTATGTAATTATATTATACATTACTTGTACATTTTTGATGTTGCTTTGATGTATAAATCATCGTTTTAACACTATACCTATCACGCACAGGCGTATACGTATCACGCAGAGTGATGAGAAATTAGGTGCTCCCATCCTCTGAACTTGGCAGCACTCCTGTCGTGTGTCACGATTAGATTTACTACCGGCTCATCAAATCGTACGTTAATTATGTATTGTATGAACCTATGTATGTATTGTGTATACTCTGTATACTCTCATATCCGAAACTGTATTAAATTGTATTATGATTTTAATACACGACAAATACAAAATGTTTTGTGTTTACCTTGTTTTCGGTCATCTTTCATCAGATCATACTAGTTTGGGATAATTAAGTATTCACAAATTTCTTAAAAATAAA
This sequence comes from Pandemis heparana, assembly GCA_963854515.1. Classification (NCBI taxonomy): domain Eukaryota; kingdom Metazoa; phylum Arthropoda; class Insecta; order Lepidoptera; family Tortricidae; genus Pandemis; species Pandemis heparana. Next base: position 11,492,014 of record OY978015.1, on the reverse strand, counting down.
ATTACTTTGACTAGAAAGGTATAAAGTTTTTAAAGAACGTCCACATTTTTTTTGCGTTCGAAAAACTCCTAATTATTATAAAACTTGAATGCCTGACATAAAAACTGTTTTTATTTATAAGCCAAAATACTCGAGCGTAAAACTTAACTTCTTAAAAGAGTTAAAAAAGGTCTTTTCATTTGAGCTAGGCGTTATTTACCGCTCAAGTTCAGATTAGATTACTTAACCACGCTTAGGCAGAACCTATTTTTCTCGCAAATTATTTTAATTGGAGCCAAGGTTTTTTGAGTCCTCAATTATGGCCAAATACGTGACAGGAATAAGGGGGATCGCGGGCGGATCACGTAGTGGTGCCGAAAAAACTTTTAGGCTTGTAAATAAATACAAAACTGTTGGGTAAGCATCCATCATCATCCATCGTCCGCGCTCGAGTTTTTATCAAATCAATTGCCTTCAGCTTCCTCAAGACACGCTGTCGGAAAACAGAGTGGTCCAATGTTGACTGTTCGTTTTGCTCTCACGTAAATGATGATTTTTAATTTGTGATCAGGAACAATTTTTATAATTCATGAATTGATATGGATCACGATGAAGTAACATGATATTTTTTCTAGTTAATGTAGGATGGTCATAAAACCTGGTTTTAAAGCAATGAAAAAAAAACTGAGTAAAATTCATCTGTGTGCGAGAAGTACTGAAGTTCTCAATTCGCACTGGGTCTGCGTGGGAACTGCTTATAGCCCAAGCCCTGCGTTATGAGAAGAGTTATGTGCTCAGCAATGGGACATGATATAAGCTGGAGATGAGATATATTTTTTTTACAATTTTAACAGGCTCCATAAAAGCAAATATTAGTTAAAGGATAGATTTGATTGAAACCTTTGCAACTTTGCGGGCTTGTGTTTGTAGAGCTCTAGGGACTGGATTTTTGTTTGTAAGTTTGCATCATAGTCAGTTAAGCCGTTCGTTAAATAGTAAGAAAAAGTTTAAATCTTTCTATTTTGCTTTCGTTTCGTGTCGTAAAATTGCATAATTGAAAAATACTTGAACTATCCAGGTGAGGTGTTTGGTGAGTTACGTATTGTCTCAAGAATTCAAATTCTGATTCAAAAGGGGCTATTTTCTTTGTTACAGTATTTTTCCCAAAGTATCACTTTACTTACACAGTTTTGACTAGTAACAGTAGTAACCGTACAAAGAAAACAATTATGACTTTCTGCTTTGGCATACTTTAAAATAATTGTTCGAATCTGGTTTAAACGTTAATTTGCAGATGTCCATATTTATCAACAAAAAACAGGTAAGTACTTTGCTACTACGCCACTACAGTATACATAATTACATTGCACACAAAACGCCTCCACAACTTCCACTAAAATCAACATAATAACATTTCACACAGCCACAACGCGAGTGTGTATTTATTTGTCTCGCGTGGTGTCGATGATGGTTTTTTGTTAAACTTTTATTATAATCCCTTATCATGGGTTAACTGTTAGACCCCAGATAAAACAGACGACTAGGAAAAAAGCTGAACCAATCTGGCATTTTTCTCTGCCGTTAACGCGTGCTTGCTAAGCTTGGCTTCTGGCAAAACCCAATTTCCGCAAGGATATCCCCATAATAATTTCCTTTGTTACATAAGCGCCACGTACGATGATACTCTAAGAAAATGGCAAAACGAGTCTTGCCAAGATCAAAACAAGTTGACTTCGTATTTAATTTGTGTAGCCCCTGATACCCTTGATCGAGTATTTTGTCTAAGTACCTATATCATTACGTACGTTTTATAAATAATGAGACGGTAGCAATAGATGCTCAGACAAGGGATCCCTTCTGTGTTGCTGTATTTGAAATGATTGATATAGCATTATATCGACAAAGGACAACCGTACAAAAGCTAATGTAATTTTAAGACTACGGAACTTCTACAATGGCGGTGAGCTTGCCTGAAAGAGATAGCGGTTGTAAAGAAGCTGTAGCGATCAAAGGAACGGCGAGTCTAAAGGAAACCTTAGATGGCATATAAAAGTCTAATATTGAAGAATTTCAGTAGATCGCTATGTCAACATGTTTATGGACATACTAATTAAAATCGCTTAATTTAGTTACTCTTAAGACCACCAGCTGTTTCATTCATACAAACCATTATTGCAGGAAAAATACGATAGCTATCGGAAGTCTTATATTATGTGCACGTGGGTAATAAGATGTTATTTTTCTATCTATCTCCCTTACATTGCGTGATACCTTCTCCTGAAGGTATCACGCAATGTAAGGGAGATAGAAGATGCATTAATAACAACCGATAAGTTAAAGTTTTAATATGGACCTTTTGAACCTATGGTTTCTGGTGACTGTCTTCCAACAATGCGCGCGGTAGAATTCAGAAATAGGACATTTCCGGAGTAACACCTGAGTCAGATAGGTGCCTAGTAGACAATGTCTACCATCAAATATGACCTGATGCCTATGGTCAGAGAAACCCGGTTTGATATCTGGTCGAGGCAAATACCTACGAATGATTGTTGACGACTTTTGGATGTTCTTGCGTATTATGTGTAGGCTTATCCGTTGTACCCAAAATATAAGAATCGCTTGGTTTGGGACCAGGTAAAATTGGTGTTAATTGTCCCAAGAATACGTAGTTCTTTTTTGTTAAACACCAAACTACACTCTTCTGTTGTGTTAATCCCCATATACGTTTGTTCAATTGTTTTATACAGTACTTCGTCACGTTCTAGTATAACTCTCGTACAAATTGAAAGCCGGATCACACGAACGGGTGTCACGTGTGTCATAGCGTCATGTCACGTCAGCTTAGTGCCAGCATCAGCGTGTGTGTCACTGCCTTATTTTACTTCCCAATTATTTACCACAGCGAGGTGTCCAGCTGAGAGTGGATTTGCTGTTTTGGTATTAAAATTAAATAAAGAAAACGGCCATGTTTATTGTTATTAAAATGATGATGAGATTTTATTCCCGATTTCAAGTTTTCTGTTGCAGTTTCAACAAAAATCATGAATTTGTCGGCGCTAGTGATTCGCTGTTTGTTTGCGAAGACCTTACTTGTATCTCTTATTACGCCTCCTACTAGCTGTTGCCCGCGACTCCGTCTGCGATAAATTCCCTTATCGCTATCCCGCGGGAACTATGCAATATTATTTCGGGATAAAAAATATACTATGTCCTTTCCCGGGACTGTAATTATCACTGTACCAAATTTCAATAAAATCGGTTTTGCCGTTTTGCCATGAAAGAGCGACAAGTATCCAAACAACCAAACTTACAAGCTTTCGCCATTATATACTAAGTAAGATAGGTAGTAAGATTAGAAAACTAAAAAAAAAATTATTCGACTAAATCATAAAGGGTATAAAGGTCTGTGACAGTAACAAATGACTCACGCGACCTAACATAAGTTTTACAGCAACATACATACGTAATGCTATTACCGTCGGCTACGTGACTATGAAACAAAACACTACTCGCCTTCGCATGCGCTGTCAAGAACACTCGACATTTTTGACGCGTATTCTACGTTCTACGTCAAAACTGTCCGCTATGCAAATGCCGAAAGTAAAGTTTCCACTTTTATTATTTTAACAAAATGCGCAGCTTTGTCACCGCGAACGGGAAATAACTTTGTATGAAAGCCGGGAAGTTTTGTAGAAAAGTTTCCCTATGAAAGGAATAGGTGGTACGTGGCTTTTACAGGCTGAATGATAAATATACGCATAATAAGGCAACTTGGAATATTCGCTACTGGTTTTGCGAAGTTGAGTCACTAGATGAATTTGCTGCTACATTGGATCACTTTAGATGAGATAGCGTCACGTCCAGGGTTACCACGCTCGGGGTTTGGCCGAATATTTCCGGGATTGCGGTCGTCCGGTCGGATTTACAGGCGTTATTTTTACCGGACTTTTGAAATGCGGAGTCAGACGAAAAGATTAGGACGAAACACGACACTTCTTGGTGTGTTAGTCGTAAGTAGTTAAAAGTAATAAAGTGAAAGAAATTTTGTTTTTGAAATGAAATTTTTCAGAAACTTTTGAAACAAAAGGCTGCAATATTCTATATTCTATGACTGTTTGCGACAATAAGAGTTTTTAATGATTCACGGTTAAGTTCATGGTACTGTATCGAAATATCGGGAGCTCAATAAAGGTAATCGCGGTTCACATCCCGTTTATAATATTTCGAATGTTTGCGACAAATTTCCTATTCTCTTATAAAATAGAACAGCACAGGCACACACTAGTTCAACATTAACGGTGTTATTACAAAAAAGTTAAAAACGTATCTAAGAAATAATCTATTGCAAAATCAATCGTAACAATGGATTATTTTTTAGACACGCGTTCAACGTCTGGAGGGCAACTCCGAAATCTGATTTTCGAAGTTCGTATCACACCGTCCCTCTCACTCTCAAATTAATAACTATTAGTGAGAGCGGAACAGCACGAAACGAACTTCGAAAATCGGATTTCGGAGTATAGGGCCTGTCTAACTTTTTTGTAATAACAAGGTCAATGTTCTCATTATGATGCTTCAAGAAATACCTGAAGTCGTAGAAATGTCAATCGATTTTGCCCAAGACGTGTTTAATTTTTTTTTTGGTCCACCGATTTCTACAGTACTGCGATGGTGGTCTGTATGAAACTTGCAAGAATATTGTAATGCAAGCCTATTATTTAAACGACCGGCAACACGCTCTTAATGCTCTGTTATGAGACTTATGAGTGTCTTTATATAATTACTTTCCACCAGCCCGGCTAGCACGACAGCGCGCAAGAGTCGCGTCGCGCGCGATATAGACCCGTCTCTTTCTAGATCGAACAATAGGCTTATTGTCTAACTCGCTCGCAATCGCCATCGTGTTCATTTTGACAGTTCTTGTATGAATGTGACAGCTAGCTGAATCCGAAGCCCATTGTCAGCCCATACATGAACTGTCAAAATGAACACGATGGCGATTGCGAGCGAGTTAGACAATAAGCCTACAGTAAGAAAAAGATAGGCAATCTATCTCGCGCGCGACGCGACTCTTGTGCGCTCTAGTGATAGCATGCAGGTGACCCGCTTGCTCGTTTTCCACCTACCAGGCTCCACAGAAAACCAGCGTTGCTGCATTTTATGTGCAGCAACACATGCTGAGTGGAGACCTTTTTTGTGTCCTTTTGTGTCACCACAAGTTGTTTAAACAAGTGTTAAGTGGTACCTACCTAATTTTATTTTAAGGTGGTGGAACTTTTGGCAGGTAACTAAATAGAATATTTTTCTTTCTTTCTTTCTTTCTATCATATATTTTTTAAAAATGCGTAAAACGTTTCATTCTATGATCTGAGGTAACACGACATCAAAATTCTATAGGAACAATACTCTAGTTTGATACACTATCATATCGAATATGATATTTGCGCAAACATCAAAGCAAGGTAAACATCACGAGCGTTTTATTGCGTGGAAAGCATTTTCCCCCACTAATAGGAATTGCTGGCATTTTCGACGTCATTTTCATTTCATCCTGTTTTCTTTTGGGATAAATGAATAGAAATGTTGAAATAAGAGGCGACAGCAACGTATAATGTTTCAAATCACGTACGCCTAAGAGAATAATAAAGTAGTAGAAAAGGTTTGATTTGAAGAACATTTGACAATAATTATATTTAGGTCGCCCCGGGCCGTAAGTAGCAATTTCCACATCCTGGCCAGGGACGACGTAAAATGTTCACACCTCGGGCGGTGATAAAAAAAGGCTCAGAGCCTCTAGGTAGTGTAAGTTTTTGCATATAAAGACGTCTCGAACGCGTTCACGTAAGTGGCGCTGCCAATTTTTTCATAGCAATTGAGACGTTTACGTGAACGCGTTCGAGGCGTTTATTTGGAAGAAAACCTACACTAGAGGCTCAGGTTGCATGTTTATCGCCCTCGAATTTGGCTCGTGCAACAAGTTCCTGCGATCTGAGCCATTCTTTATTTCACCGCCCTCAGCGTGTCTGTACTATTACAGAGGTGTAAACAACATTAATGTTAAACATCACATTTAACATAAGACTTAGGGCCTGTTTCACCACTTCTTAACTGTCAGTTATCTGTGATGACGTCTCTGTCTGTTTCGTAGTAATAAACAGAGACGGAATCATAGATAACTGTCAGTTAAGGAGTAATGAAATAGGCCCTTAAGAGCGTGCATCCCTACTGAGCTGGCAACGTCGCATTTTTGGTGATTTTCTGCGATTATTTCACAGAAATTGAATGACAGTTTCAAATGTCCGTCTGTAGTGCACTTCGTTTTTAGTGTATTAATGTGTTTAATGCAATAATTGATCGTGATGGACTTTTATTTTCTTATTAAACGAGAATAGTATTTTATCGTTTTAATACGAAAATAACAGTCCATCACGATTAATCATTGCATTGGACACATTAATACACTAAAAACGAAGTGCACTACAGACGGACATTTGAAACTTTCATTCAATTTCTGTGAAATAATCGCAAAAAGTCACCAAAAATGCGACGTTGCCAGCTCAGTAAAGATGCACGCTCTTAATATTTTCATTCAAACTTATTCGCAAAGACCATCCAGTCGTGATTATAATGCACGTCTCGATATATCGAGAGCTCGAACCACAAACGAAAAGGCAATTGGGGTCAATACTATAGAACGACCGTTTAACCGAGTCCTCGCCGCCGCGGTGCGGGGCGCGGGGTGGGACGACCGCGGGGGCCGAGAGAGGGCTCTCCGTCCCCTTTGTCGTCGTATCTCGTGTATGCACGGGCGAGTTAAGCGGTCATTCTATAACTGTAATCTATTTCTTAAACTATCTTATACTTCTTTTGTAGTGACTCCACATTCTTATTCGTCTATTCTTCTTTGTTTATTTCTGTGATGCATTATCAAGTGTTAGAACTTAGATCCCGGCTACATTATTCATTGATACTTTGCTACTCGATTTTTCCTCGTGCCAACCTTTGTAGTAAAAATGAAAGGGACATTCAAAAATGCCAATAACATCATAGCGTCGGTATTCTCTTTCGCAATGCTAGTTTATTGTTCTGTGAACTCCACTGAAGCAATTGTCAAACGGGACGCTTGTATCTTTTTTTAACCGACGAAAAAAACGGAGGAGGTTTTCAATTCGACGCGTATTTATTTCAAAGTAAATAAGCTTCTTTGAAGTGACCTGAATCCTAAAATTTGTCATGATCACTAGATTCCGTTATAAAGCGTCTTTTAGCGCCTACTAAAAGTGTATAACATTTTATTTCTCTACAGCAACCTAATGCGATACAAAAAAATATCTATCTTATATTTAAACCTTTAAACGAGCAATTCTATTTCTATATTATAATCAAAATCCCTGAAACGACTCTAACGATTTTCATGAAATTTAGTATGCAGGGGGTTTTGGGGGACGATAAATCGATCTAGCTAGGTTTCACTTTTAGAAAACGTACAAAAAATAGTACATTACTGCAGAGGCCGTGAAGTAAGGGATTGCAGGACGAGATTGGGGTACACGGCCGAGTCGTAGACGAGGCCGGATAAAGCGAGTCCTGCAATCCCTGTTTCCGGCCGAGGATTGTATAGTGCTTTTCTCAAGCAATGCGAGGAAATCAAGTAAAAATTGTTTAATTAGCCGCATTTGTAATTTTTGAAACATGCCATTTGAACAAACTATTGCTCCGATTGCTCGCGCCATGTTTAACCGCACACCCGCCCCGCGCCGCCGCAACGCGCCGACCGCACCCGCCGACCGCACCACATTACTTCTTGGCCTAGGCCGTAAATGTGAAACTTCTTGGCTTCATTTCGCGATATTAACGCGTATATTTCCGAGCATGCTTGAGAAAAAATTGTTTAATTAGCCGCATTTAAAATTTTTGAAACATGCCATTTGAACAAACTATTGCTCGCGCCATGTTCCCCGCACACCCGCCACCGCGCCGCCGCGCCGCGCCGAGCGCACCCGCCGACCGCACCACATTACTTCTTGGCCTAGGCCGTAAATGTGAAACTTCTTGGCTTCATTTCGCGACATTAACGCGTACATTTCCGAGCATGCTTGAGAAAAAAAACATTCTGGTACTTACTTTTGATTTTAAATTAAATACAATCCGTGAGCTAGAACTAGAACCATATTCAGATTTCGGGGTACCATAGGCCGATTCAATTATAAAACTCTTAAGAGTGAGTGAGACAGTAATACAGTTTCGGAGATCTTTTTAAACACTATCGCACTAGGTAATTATTTTGATTCAAGTTATAAAATTACGCAGGTATTCATCGCAGTCACAATTACTCAAGTGTTAACGCGACTCACACTCAAAAAAGTACTCCCGTTTGGCTTCAACCTGACATAGCAGCAGCTTACCACGTTATAACGTAGTTTGTTATGACTTGGGCCGCAATCGCTCGTTCATTACACGGGGCTCAAGCGTATTAGCAATCATGATGCGTGGCCTATGTCCAGTGACGTCTTCTTGATGGATGGGCGTGAAAAACAACAATAAAGGCTAACCCCGGCATGGGTTTCTCTCGTTTTACGTGACCTGACGCTATTTTTGAACCAACTAATACACTACTTAATGGAACAAACCCTAAAAGCTATTACACCCACGTCAGTTAGTCGCGTGCGATGAGAGCATAACGAAAATGTATCAAGAGCTCTCAAATGGATGTGCTAACTAAGCACTTAGTGCTGTAGTTTTGTAGTAGTTCTTTATGTTTCACAAAATTAGGTACCTAATTAACGTTTTATTTAACTCGCGTAACGCATTAATTATATTTCCGGAAGTATTGAAAGTAAAGTTACGCGTACAATTACGCGTAATTTTACCAATAACCTGGGATTGATATTCTTGGTATCTTGCCGGCCAAAAATATCAATAATAAAATTATTGTACCATTTTCTTTAATGTCGATAAAAGGGTGGATTTTTGACGTTGTAATTTGTGTGCCATGCTAAACGTATTGCACACAAATTACAACGTCAAAAATCCACCCAAAAAGTATTTGCATTAAATGCTAGTTTTTTAATTGTTATTACCGTGTATGTATGCACGAAGGAGCTTAAAAAGGAGCCAATCATTCAGAGGACGCAATATTTACCACAAAAACGTATTTCATCATCATCATCATCATCATCATCACCGCCTATATACGTCCCACTGCTGGGCACAGGCCTCCACTCAGAGTGAGTGCACTTGGGCTATATAGTTCCCATGCGGACCCAGTGCGGATTGGGAACTTCACACACACGATTGAACTGCTATTTTGTTCCCGGCTAATTTTTAATATGGGTTTAGCTGTAATGATGTGGCATTGTTTTCTCAAAATGCCGGGATCTGATAGTCTTGGAAAATGGCTCTGTTTAATTATGTAAGAAAAGGCTTAGCTTAAGCCTTACTCTTGTAATCCGATCACGAACACACATAAAATGGGTTGACGAATAATTTTATTTGTTTTGCTTTGTCGAATTCTTGTTGCTCAAAGCTTTGTGAGACTGTTGATAATAAAATGCTTTTGTTTCTGTGGTATCGGTTAGTTAGAAAAAAAAAATATATAGTATCCAAGTAAATAAAAAAAACTTGAATAGTATTAATTGTCAAACTCAGGAACTATGTTGCTATTAAATCCCTGACCGTTATTCGAAGCCTACCAATATAATGAGAAGCGCTTTCGTTTCCCAAAATATCGTATAATTTATTGACACTTCCGTTATACATTCCACACCCCCTCCACCGCCAGCCAGCGAGCGAGCGATCTTGAGATCGGCTGCTCGGTCTTTACCTCACATTGGCGTTTTGTTTCCCGCCGTGAACGGTCGTGACTTGAGTCTGCCTAGGAGACCGTCTACTTTGGTAACTTTATACCTACTTCATCTTAAAGTCTCATCACAAAAGGACCGTTATTATTGTCGTATCGTAAGTCTAAAATCTAGGTGAAATTTTTATCAACGGTTTTTACCGTTCGTCTTGAATTGATTTTAAAAATAACGGCAAGTACCGTTTGTTTTTAACAGTGAGTAATTTTCAGCTTTTAATTTGGAGATAACGTTCAGTTAATCCTTTTAAAATAACCTTAACTTGTCTACCCACATTTCAGTATTTTGTGTGTACACTTATTTTTGCAGCAGCGATGAGTGATTTACGCAAGGAAAATATGGACGAAATTAGAAGAAAGTCGAAATCAAGCTCTAGTTCGTCATCATCATCATCCAGTTCGAGTAGTGATTCGTCGAAAAAGAAACATAAACGTCGTCACGCGAATAAATCAAATCGTGTGATAAGAAAACTAGTAAAGGAGGTAAGCGAGCTGCGTAACTTAGTACAGGGTTCTAATACTAGTACTCCAAGATATCCTCACGAGTCGGAGTATGTTGACCTTAATGCTAGCGGCAATTTGTCTAACTCGACTTCCGACGTCAACGAGGCCGAGGCGCCCGCGCCGTCTGATTTCTTCATAAATCTGGAAACCAGTCTCAAGGAACCCGCGATTCCTAAAACTCCAGATAATTATTTGGAAGCTTTACAAAATCTAAACAGGTTTACCAATAAAACATGGTCAGAGGTTCGTTACTTGGATGTTCAAAAATTGTATACACATTCTCCGGGGTTCGTTGAGCTAGAAACGAATGAAGAAGTCGCAGCTTATGAAGTTTCCAAGTCTCTATCGTACACAGAAAGATCATACGCTGCGCTTACGTTTGCTTTATTGAAGCAGAAAGAGACTATCGAGAAGAATATTCGTGAGTTTCTTGACTGGGCTCGCAGCTCTAGTGAATTGTCATTTCCGCAAATTAAGAATAAATTGGAGGGACTCTTTGACGCAGGGGACTTTCACAAAGTATCTGCTGATACGTTACAGCTGGTGTGTGGTCATAGAGCTGACGTGGTGCAACAAAGACGTGACCAGATTTTAAGGGCGGTTAAAGACCCTCTAAATAAATCCTGCCTCCGGAAGATCCCACCTACTGCGTCGAGCTTATTTGAACCGCAGGCTTTTTCGGTTGCATTAGAAAAAGCTGGAGGCGTGCGTAAAGTTTTCTGGCCTCGACAGAAACCGAACACAAGTGCTTCTGCTGCGCAAGCAGGTAGCGATAGAAACTTGCATCGCCCCGCGCAGGGGTCTAATGCTTACAATATGCCTGCGCAAGGCTTTCAGCACCAAAATAGAAGGCGTGGCCCTTCTCAAGTCGCACCCGCGCAGGGTACGTGCAATCATTATCCCTCACAGGGACCAAGCCCCAGCTACTGCCACTATTGTCCTGCGCAAGGAACAAACAATGGAGGGGGCCAAAGGGTTCATCCACGCCAGGATAACACTAACTACCGTCCCAAGAACTGGCGGGCCAACAAGGGCGGAAATGAAGCTCGCGGTACCAAACGCGGGGCTTCTCCGTCCTACAAGGACAGATCTGGTAAAAGAAGGCGATTTTGACTCGGAGCCTTTCCAGGCGGGTCAGATACAAAAATTTTACAATCACTGGAAAGATCTAGACGCTCCGTCATACATATTAAAGATAATCAAGGGATATCGCATTCCATTTATAGAAATCCCGCCTCTAATAATGCCGTTTCAAGACCACAGCTTTACAACCCCGACCTCGCCGGAAATGACGAGAGCCATACAAAAACTAAAGGATCAGGGGGCCTTAGAAGTGGTAACGGAAAGCCCCAGTTTTCTGTCTACAATGTTTTTAGTAGAAAAGGGGGATGGTTCCCTGAGGCCTATTTTCAACCTGCGGGCTCTAAATTGGTTCGTTCAAACCGAAAAATTTCGTCTCATAAATGTGGCAAAGATCCCGGACTTTTTACAAAGCGAAGACTGGCTCGCCAAAATAGACCTGTCGCAGGCTTATTTTCACATTCGAGTAATGCACAGTCACAGAAGGTTCCTGCGCCTGATTTACGAGAACCAACTATTGCAAATGACGTGTCTACCATTTGGCTTAGGTTCGGCACCGCGAGTTTTCGCCTCGGTCTCAAACTGGATTGCTCAAAAACTAAGGGAGCAGGGTGTGAGGGTTCTAGTATATTTAGACGATTATTTAATTGCTCACCAGAATCCCCAAACTCTCAGAACCCACGTAGATATAGCAATAAGTATGCTACAGCGACTGGGCTGGCAAATAAACTGGGAAAAATCTGTTCTGGCTCCCCAGACTCACCTCGAATACTTAGGAGTGACATGGGACCCTTGGCAGGACAAAAAGAGTCTTCCCGAGAAGAAAGTAGCCAAAATCCGGGCAGCTGTATCGAGATACCTTCATGTCAAGAAAGCTACTCTCAGAGAGCTACAGTCTCTAGCAGGGATACTAAATTTTGCCAGTTTCGTTGTGCCGAGGGGGCGACTGAATTATCGGTTTTTGCAAAATATGATAAACCGGCACCTTCATCAAAGCCTCAAGAAGCAGTTCCCCTTACCCATGGAGGTTCTGAAGGAGATGCAGTGGTGGGTACACAATTGCCAGGACACATCACCAATACAATTTCCCTCACCCACACATTATTTAACAACCGACGCCTCGGATATAGCTTGGGGCGGAAAATTGAACAACTTTCACTTATCAGGCCCTTGGACAGCTTCCGAAAAGGAACTACACTGCAACAGAAAAGAGATGTTAGCTATTTTCAAAATACTACAACTAGCACCACGCTTGGATTTGCACAGAGCTTCATTGCTAATCCAGAGCGACAGCCGAACTGTTGTAGCGTACTTAAGAAACGAAGGCGGTACTCGTTCGGAGACGCTCATGGAACACACTTACCAAATTTACCAACTGCTGGATACATATCAGATCCAGATGCGAGTCTATCACCTCCCTGGCTTATACAACGCCGAAGCCGATCATCTTTCAAGGCTCCAAGTACTCCCAGAATGGCATTTACTACCACAAGCTACAATATCGATTTTTCACAAATGGGGAACGCCACAAATAGATTTGTTCGCATCTCGGACGGCGCACGTGGTGCCAAAATACTGTTCGATAGACCAGAACGACAAACAAGCAATGTTTTGCGATGCGCTGAGCCAGTCATGGACCTTCAAGCTGGCGTGGCTCTTTCCACCACCATGCTTGATCCCCAGGGTTCTTCACCACCTGAATCAAGCCAAGGGAACATACTTACTAGTGGTCCCCAGATGGGAACGAGTTTTTTGGCGCGCAGACTTGAAGAGTCGAGCCGTGAGTCCCCCACACACGATATGGAACCTACCAGAAGTCCTAGTAGACATCGCCACCGGGATTCCCCCACCGAGGGTGAAAGAAATGATTCTAGAGGTCTGGAGATGTGGGGGTGGTCGGGGAATTTAACAAGCTGGTCTGCTGAGCAGAAATCCTTGCTCCTGTCAAGTTGGAGGCCTTCAACCTTAAAAACATATAAAGTCGCTTGGAACAGATGGTGCCGCTGGACTCAAGATAATAACATAGATCCTTCTGCACCTTCAGGATCTTCTTTAGCTCGTTTTTTATCGGACCTTCACCAAAAGGAGCGCCTGGCTTATAGTACCATCCTAGTACACAAGTCAGTAGTGTCGTCTCTTTGCAATGCCGATACCTCCGAGGCTCTAAGTTCTCACAAGCTTGTCAAGCAAGTGCTTAAAGCTATAGCCTTACAAAAGCCTAAAGAGAGAAAGCCACCAGTATGGGATGCCTCCGATTTAGTATTATTTTTGTCATCACGACAGTTTCAACAGGATAATTTATATGAAGTCTCAAGGCATACCGCTGCTTTATTGCTTTTATGTTCGGGGCGAAGGGTACATGATCTTACGCTGTTATGCATCGACTCTGATCATATGACTGATATGGGCTATCACATCGTTCTTTGGCCACGTTTTGGATCAAAAACGGATTCGTCAGACAACAGACAATCAGGCTGGAAGCTTTTGTCAAATAATCAGTGTAAACAGGCAGATCCAGTTTATTGGATAAAGAAACTGATTGATCTCTCTCGATCACGACGAGAAGCTTGTCAGAGTTCAAACCTCTTCCTAACCGCGTGTGGTAAGTCTAGAGAAGCTTCTCGCACTGTTATAGCGGGATGGGTGAAATCATTGTTGCTCGAAGCTGGTATCAAGGCAACCCCCGGTAGCGTTCGAGCCGCAGTAGCTTCCAGAAATTGGATAGATAATTTTCCCTTAGATTCTATTTTACAACAAGGCAATTGGCGGTCAGGGGATACGTTTAGATTGTTTTACCGCCGAGAAATTATTGAATCTTCTAACGATCAAAATATCAATCTAAACAATTTGAGTCATTTATTTGAATGCGCATAATTTTGTTTTGAGTCCGAATGGATGTAATTTGCTTATGCCATTTATACATAATCAAGTAATCATTGAACTTGATGTTACGTTTACCTGATAATCATTATTGTTGAATCTGTTATATAATCATAAATTGAGAATATGAAAAGGATGTGATTAAACTAATTACTTTACTTTATTCATATTGTTTATATTACTGCACCCTATTTAACCTACAGTACTACTAAAAATATTAGTATATGCTAGATGGTTCTTATAGACGAGTGTCTCTCCCATCTAGGAGTCACATTGGCGTCTATTCTCCACCGCCAGGCGATAACAAACACCTACCCGTGATCATGATACATGCAACTGTATCGAAATATCGGGAGCTCAATAAAGGTAATCGCGGTTCACATCCCGTTTATAATATTTCGGATAACAAACACGTCTCATTATATTGGTAGGCTTCGAATAACGGTCAGGGATTTAATAACAGCGTTTTACCTTACAATAAAACGCTTATTAAATACTTACCTTATTCGAAGCCTACCAAACTAACTCCTGCCTGGCGTAACATGAGCCGCAATGAGGTAAAGACCGAGCAGCCGATCTCAAGATCGCTCGCTCGCTGGCTGGCGGTGGAGGGGGTGTGGAATGTATAACGGAAGTGTCAATAAATTATACGATATTTTGGGAAACGAAAGCGCTTCTCATTATATTGGTAGGCTTCGAATAAGGTAAGTATTTAATAAGCGTTTTATTGTAAGGTAAAACGCTGTTATTATTCGTCGTTTTATACTCGTAAAAATAATATCGTTTTATCGCAGTCATGGTCTAATAAATCCAATAATCTTCTAGTGACTTTACATTAATCTGAATTTCACATTTAGTTAAGCAACAATATACAGTTTAGTAACTATGTAACATAATAATAAGGTATTTTTTTTAAAACAATTTGTATTTCTTGATATTCCTACAAGCAAATTAAATGATTGAAAACATGAGACGCACAACTTCATCCCCCTGAAGGTAGTTTATACCAGGTCACTGAAATATGCATAGCACCGCTCGATGCGGTGCACCTATTTCCATTCATGATTGGTGCATCTGATATAAGTTCGGGCGACACGGGTTGTAAATTTCGTTGAGCATCGTTCCTTTAAGTTCAACGAAGCATTCTATGGCGAGGGTGACCGTACTTTCTTTTAAGTTATTTACGTGTATTAAGTTCAAGGGGTTGTAAGAAACTGAGAAGAATAGAGGATTAAGGAGGTCACCACAAAGTAAATACAAGGAAAATAAAGAGCGTACAAATGCCTACAGATACCTAACTACTTTTCTTGTTTGGCGAGTGTTGAAAAACTTCAGCTGATGGACATTTGAAGGAAAAGGAGGCATTGTGAATGTTATGGAGCGGTGGACTGTATGAATTCGAAGATGCGTGGTGATGATGAATAGACGGTATTTCGTATTTTTATTTTTATGTGAATAGGAAGGAAAACGAGGAAGTGGGTCACCTGATGGTAAGCGATCACCACTGCCCATAGGCACCCGCAACCCCAGAGGGATTGCAGATGCGTTGCCAACCTAGAGGACTTAGATGAAATGCCTCTTGTGCCCGTAATTTCCCCGGCTGTCTTACTCTCCACACCGGAACACAGCAGTGCAAGCACTGCTGCTTAGCGGCAGGATTAGCGAGTAAGATGGTGGTAGCGATCCGGACGGACCTTGCACAAGGCCCTACCACCCGCAGCAATAATATAATAATATTAATATTGTACAGAGCTTTCGCGACCTTACTAAACATGACAGATTGACACTAACAACCAGAAGCCAAATAAAAAACTAATGCTATTAAAAAAAGGTTTGGATCCGCAGCCAGGCGCTAATAGTGAAATCTATACTTTTCAGATGCACTTCTTGTATTGTCAGTGTCACCAACAACAATAATGATTTAAAAAAAAAAACAATAATTGTTGTAACAGTAATTGTTTGTTTGTGTAAGATAATAATTATCTTACTGCCCTGAGACAACATGTGCAAGAAGCTACATCAATTCGTCACATATGTTTATTTTGTTGCAAAATTTCATTCGAATACCGCTTCACATTTAATCAATAATAATAACTACGGTTTCTTCGTGAAAACACATTTACAACAGTCTACCTTGCTTTTATATTCTACTAAATTCACTGTGTTGAAATGTGGTGTTCAATTAAGAATATTTTGTATTTTTATTTTTTTATATTAAAACCGACGAACGGGCATGGGGTGCACCTGATGGTAAGTGATCACCGCCGCCCATGGACAACCACAGCACCATTGGGACTGCTAGCGCGTTGCCGGCCATGCAAGAAGTGGTACACTCGCCTCTTAACGGTACCCATGTCGTAGCCAGTTGGAAAAACCCCAGCCGCCAGCCCATTCCAAATTTTACACGTACGGGGCAAGAAAGACCGTTTAAATCGATTGATTGTATTGATTTGTATTGATTGATTGTATTGATTGATTGTATTGATTGATTGTATTTATTGTAGCAAGGTAACTGGTTAAGAGATGGTTGCCTTGCCTGCTTCAGTTACCTAATGTATTTATAGATCTTCACAAAGTAACGCCTAATTGAATTAATTAGCAACATTGCAATCCTGTGCACTTGATTGGTAAGTGTTAGTGTATAGAGTTGTCACTCGAACTCTAATCTTTTTCGTTCAAGTGTATTGTATCTTCGTTTATTTTAAGAGAGTCTTCGTTGATTATTTTTAATTGGCATGCTTAATTGGCGACGTAACCAAGGAAGAGCATCAAAATGTTTTTTTTTTTATGATTCTTTCAAATTAAACATTTTCAGTGTTGCAAAAAGTAACGATCAACTTTTTTAATGATGATCTTTGTTTTTGTTTCCAAAACAGGTGTTTAGCTATAGCATCTACTTGTTAAGGCTATATAAATCTCTAGTACCTACTGCTTTAGTTAAACCGATACGTATTTGGACAATCATCTGGACATTTTTGTCACTGTCGTGATCTTTTTCATACAGTTTATTGGGCTCGTTACAAAAATGACACATTAAATTAAGGTAGGTATACTTTTTTGACGGATGAAGTGATATTATCTAAGCGTATCGAACATATTTCAACAGCTTTCCCATTTTTATTCAGTATCCTTTGCGGAATCAAGTTAACTTGAAGACATACCTTTTTAGGAATGAATACGCCTTGGTACCCTCTGTCTATTACCTATTGTATTATTTTTCTGTCGTGTGCAGTATAGTTAACTAGCTAACTTAATGAAGTACTATTTACCCATGTACAACATGAATTGGACAACCATTTAATTCGGCAATAATTATATTTCCGTGTCCAAAGTTCCGAACTACGTCAACGGAGTGACCAAACTGCGACAGAACAGTAAACTGTCCCTAATTTATTAAACACGGACATGGTTACTCGAGCTCAGCTTCTAGATTTATTGCTGCATATCTGGTGTCCGCGGTGCATTTTCGTAGTAAGTGTGGTTAAATTTTCAATTTACCTAAAACTAGAGGAGCCGATGTAAGAAAATTTAAGCTATCTTCTTAAATGTTGCTCGAATTAGAGCTTGTTCAATTAGATTGCAGTACGTATAGATACGCGGAAGCGTCTCAGCCCAGTTCAAAGTAAAAGGAACTGGCCGCGCTGCCATGTGTATATTTACGTACATTTTATTACACGCATTTAATGGTATATTGATAGGGTAGATCATTCACGACGAAGATACTGGATTTGATTAAAGATGATGGTGAGATCTCGTTTATGTTTCAATTTACTTGCGAATATCAAAACTTGATGGACGGGTGAACAAATTGTCAAATAAATACTGTAAACCGGGGTGACTTTGATTTACGGTCGACTTTAAAAAGTAATTATAATGACGAAATCATTCGTTTTATTTGCGTTAACTGCTTCCAATCGATGTCTTTATCGATTGTCTTTACGTCTACATATCAAACATTCACCGCATATGGACAGTATCGATTTTATAGCAATTTTAAATAGCTCCAAAATGATCAAAGTTACCCCGGTTTACGGTAATCATTTTGATATACAAAATCCTAACAATTCAAATAAAAAACTTTAAATAAAAAAAAAAAAAAAAAAAAATTATAAACCATCATTTCGTAATAAGCATGAAAATTTCATCATTAAAGGAGTCCTTGTGCCAAGTATATTTGAGAAGTATAAAGAAGCTGACAATTGTCGATATTTTGAGTTGATCTTATTGCCTCCGGATAGGCCCGTCAAGTGAATTTATCCCTTTGCTAAGCCGACTGTGGAAAATCCGTTTTTCTCTAAGGCTGAGACGGAAACACGTGTACGTTCATACAAATGTTGCGTGCAAAGAGATTTGTAAAGTTTATGATTAAAGCAATAAGGAAAAATTAAACGTTTGGTAAGTGCGAGGCTCTTGAATACAGAGAGAGAAGCGATATGCAGCTTTGACGTATATATACCTATATGAATAACCTAACCTAAAAAAAACCGATACAAGCTTTGTGCTGACTGTAATTTTTGTTCATTTTACTTACATTGTCATCTGTCCTACATTATGTGTACCAAATTTCAAGTCTATCGGACAATCCGTTGAAGTTCCCTTAACTTATTTTGTCCTCCAATGAAGTAGGTCGACATCGAGCACTGTATAATTCAACGAGATCTTAAACTAATTAACCTTAAAAGCCAATCACGCCTTGAACATTGTCATATTTAGAGCTGAAATTCGTTTAAACCCCATTAGAAACAAGTCTTCATTTTACCCTTGAGTTTAATATAGATAAATAAATAAATATTAGGGAACAATTCACACAAAATGACCTAATCCCAAAGTAAGCACTAGTAAGGCTTGTATTATGGGTACTTGACAACGATAATACAATTCTTATATAGAGAAATAAAATACATACTTAAATTAGGTAATAGAAATATTCACGACTCAGGATCAAATATTCGTAATCATCACACAAATTTATGCCCTTAACAGGATTCGAAACTGCGACGCTTGCTTCGCAGGCAGGGTCGCTACCAACTAAGCCAACCACGTCGTCAAAATAAACCCCCTTGCAAAAAAAAAACGGGCACCCTTTTTGTATTTTATGTGCATTGAAGCTTACTTTCTAAGTTTTAATGCCTAGAAATCTGAAAAACCATAGGTGCCCGATTTTTTGGCAAGGGGTGTATTATGATGATGTTCAAGATGTGTGAAATTTCACGCAAACCTGGGATTATTTTCGCCAAGATGTCAGCAATTTGCGCGGTAGACAAGGAAACAGAGTCAGGATGAGCGAGCCAAGGATTTTCTTAATGCTATAATAAATAATTCGTTCATCGGAACCGCACCGTTACATCTCTTTGAGATACTCGTGTATTTCAATTTGTTTAATCCCCTTCAGAATTCTTTTCTCGCTAATGCTTGATAGCACTGTGAATCTAAATAATGGGCGTTGGCATTTGTTGATTTGATGGCGTTTCGATAGAACAGAGAATTACTATAAACGCTGACAAAATAACGACGAGCTAAAATAACCAGTTACTTCGCTTCAGAGATGCCGGGGCTCGAACTTACGACTCTCTGCTAGAGCGTCTATCGTAGGCCAAATCACTAGACTACCAACCACGGCATTCAGCTAAAGTGATTCTGATTAGGGATTCCTCATCGTCGTCACTACGCTTTTCTGAAAACGCATCATCAACTTTGATTCATGATGTTGTCAACGATACAAACACAAAACTGAGAGCCACAATTTTTACAGCCGTTTACAACAAAAGGCTGATAAATTCCCAGTGCAGTTTCAAACTGTTTATTTAGAGGGAAGAAAAGATGTCTTAAAATGGATTTTTCTTCAATAGAAGCTTTAAGTTGCACTTCATCACGCTCTTAAGAGCCTTTTGAAATATGGCGTGCTTTAGAATTCACCTGCAGATAGGCTTACGCGCATTTTCCTTAATAATTGAGGACTTTCGTAAAATTCGCGTTTAGTTATTTCGATGTCACTTTTGTGGCGCGTTTCTCGACGCTACGAGAATATTTAACAAGTCTAAACTAGCAACAACATTGGTCAAATCTCAACCACTGACTGGTTGATTAGGCCAATTAATGTTGCTATGCTAATGTTCCAACGGACCACTATCCGTTCAGTCTTACTTTGCTTTTTTTGCTATTTTGCTATTGTAATTAAAGTTGTGACCTTTTAAAAATAGCGGATCATAATCGTTATTCATCATCATCTTCCTAGCGTTATCCCGGCATTATTGAAAACGTTAATAAAAATTAATGCAAAATTTATAATTTCCAAAGTCGCTTCGCAATAGGAAAAGGTGAATATTTTAAACATCTGACATTGCAGAGCGCTTTGGTTTCGGCGAAAACGTTTTATGATTCGGTAAATAAATAAAAATGGACAGGATATTTCCGTAACGCAATTTTTGGAATCTACGTTTATTAGGTTAATGAGAATAAATCATTTCATGCTTTTATGTTCCCATTTGGCTCAAACGACAGAGTTTACATCCTGTTTATTCATGAAAATTTGTCAATTTTAAGTGTTTTTTGTTAACACAGAAAAAACGGAAACTAGGCGTCACAATTCTTACCCCCTTATTCATAGACGCTCTATAGGCTTCTGCTAACTTAGTATAATCGTTTGTCCTTATCTATAAAAGGTAAATGTCAAAGTGACAGATAAGGACAAACGATTGCTAAGTTTGATTGTATCATAAGCTTACAGAGCGATTATGAATAAGGGGGTTCAATTGTCTGCAACTCTCGCTATATCGTCGGTCCATCTAGCAGGAGGCGTCTTCCGGTTTGTGGTCGCCACTCGAGCCCCCAACAGCTAAATATGTTCTACTAGCTGTTGCCAGCGACTTCGTCTGCAAAGAATTCGTTTATCGCTATCCCGCGGGAACTACGCAATTTTCCAGGATAAAAAGTAGCCTATGTGCTATTACACTTTTCTCTATCTATGTGCCGAATTTCATCCAGATCCGTTGGGCCGTTCTGGCGTGATTGAGTAACAAACAAACATCCATCCATCCATCCATCCATCCATACTTTCACATTTATAATATTAGTTAGACTATGGTATGGCCTATTCAATGACACTTAAACTTAAACGAGGTCTTTCAGATTTTTTCGGAATATTTCGCACTATATCTCAATTCAGGTAGGTCCGATCTCTTCGTTTAGGTACTATAATTTTTCTTATTCCTAACATCGACTAATTATTAAATGAGCCACGAACTCGGATCGCAACCTAAACAGCGATTTCACGCTTAGCCGAGTGCTGGTCCGCAAATTACCGCGATTGTTTACGCAGCCAACTTCACCGTAACTTTATTGCTTGCAGACGCTTCCGAGGCAACATTGCCCTTTCCGTTTCGTCTTTCTCGGATGAGACTTGGTTTGTAGGTTACCAGGGTAACAAGGCGTTTCATGTATTACCCTAATGCCAAGATGTAAGCGTGCGTGAGGCACGAAACACACTGCGATAACTACTTATATTATAATGTCTTCGTCCACTGCACTACTATACCATGACTGTACCCAGTACAGACGCATTTGCCGACTGTATCCACAAGTTTATACAAATTAGTACATCATCGACACCCTAGACATCAACACGACGCATCGTAGATGTCCCTTTCTGGGGTCCAATGAATTTGTGTTTCTATGGTTTATTTACAAACGGACTGGCAACGTCGTGTGTCGCATCAGTCGCATGCCGTCTTCTGTCTTCCAGATCTAACGGCCCGATTCTGGTAGGTGCCTATTTACCTTTGTAGTGTGCTGTCAGAAACATATTTTATGCATGTGTCGGCGCGGTTACTGTAGGGCATGTTACGGTTGTGCAGGCTAAAATCTTAGGTATCTCTTCGGTGAAATCGTGCAAATAGTAAGTATTAAATAGCTGTGCACAAAATTTTACAGCTCACTCAATCAAGCGTCTCGCATTGATGCCAATGCCAACACGAAGTACCTATATTTGTGACACTCGTTGTCAGATAGTTCCATTCGGATTTATGACTGTAATGGTAGCGTGTTTATGTCGATATTGCTAGAATAAATCTACGTGCTTTTTGATTTAAAAACCGTGTTTTATTCAGTTGTAGACGCTTGATATCTTTTACGTGTGAAAATTATTATAGTTTTTCCGGGACTCATGTAGATGCTGCAAAAAAAAACGAACTTTAAAAAGTAAAATAAAGTCGATGACGAAAAGCGTACAATTTAAAAAGATTTATTCAGCATTTTGATACAGGAGACGGAACATTTTAAGCATATATTATCATGACTGCATCGAAAATAAAATAAGATGTTACTGTAAATATTTCAAGAACATCTTGTGACAATGCATCCAATATTGGAACAATTTGTTTCTGTTGAATAAAATATATTTTTACACGGTACATTTTCATCGGATCGCTCGCATTATTTCAGTCAATAATTTAATGGTTCACCGCGTACTCGATGCGAGTATAAAATACTGAAGCTTTATTATGTGTGGATGCATTATTTTTTATTATGTTGAACAAATCTCTGTACACTCTGGTGTGAAATAGTTTAAGACGTTTTTAGTATCTTATCAAGCGTACTGTAAAACCGTGGTCGTGCTCGTATAAAATGCTAGCTGCTAGCATGGAAACCTCGGTTAATAATATCAAAGATACCAAACAGGTCAGTGTCGCGATCTCCACACAAGAACTCGGTTACCCCAGCTGTTATCTTTTATTTGACAGATAGATCCTATATGGTCTAAGCTATGCACCCTATAGAATACGGAATAGGCTTATACTGGAATGTCAGCAGAGCTCGAAACTATAATATTTTGTAAGGAATGGCCACGACGCGACGAAGAAGACATTTTATCCCAAATTAAATATTACAAGTTGGACAAAATTTAATATTCCCATAGTCGTATTATTATGCTGCTGCCGCGGCACGTGCCTCCGGAGGATAGCAGTTAGTTTTTTCTTACCTTGTGAATTATAAAAAATATGTTAAGAAGAGCAGTGCCAAAAATTCAGCCAAAAGCGCTTAAATACTTTTTTAATGTTTAAGCTTTGTTAGTGGAACACTAGGGATGTTTTGGATTCTAATGTAGACCGCTTGCTTCAAAAGGTTGGCCGTCCGTGATAATTATGCAGTGGTTTTATTTATTTAATAGAAAAAAATTATGGTTCTCAAGTCTGAATGAATTGAGCTCGAACACAATCACAGCTCACTTCTATTTGCATAAAGAAATTGATTCACTAATGCTCAGTAATTCCATTACTTACAGGGCTCTTGCTATGGAAGTTGTAAACTGATACATTTTAAAATCGTACTCTTAACTAGTTCTGATTGCAGGTGTTTCCGAATATTTCTACCTATATACACGTTTAATCGTTTCATTTAAGTAATTGCTCTGCACAGTTGCGGGAATTGAATTATACGGTTTGCCTCCTTTTTTTTGGAAACTCTGTAAAAAAAAACAATGGTGGCAATGGTCTATTATTGGCTGACTTTATAACTAAAAGAAGTAGATAGCGCTTAGCCTCGGACCAAATAGAAATTAAAGACGGAGTTTTGCGAACGAAACTCAAAATAAAGCCAGTTTAAACTACACATTTCCGTGTACGTCCAAGTGCAGTCAAACTTCGCTAAGATAACAACATGGAGTAAAACTATTGGGTCACTTTTCCAACAAAATTATCTGAAAAGTCATCCGTTATTTTTGCTCATGAGAATAGATGAGACGCATACGCGCACGAGACGTAGTTTAAACACTTCACTTTTCCCTTCGCAGAACTCCGTCTTCATTTTTTTATTTGGTCTGAGGGCTTAGTGGTTATCGAGTTCATTGCCCTCACCAGACAGTAATAATGCTTCTAAGTGTTATGTTTGCGGTCTCGGCGGTAAACTGAACCTTTCTCAAGTAAGAAAATTAAAGAAAATTAAGGTGGTATGAATAGTTCGCGCGAGGCGAAGTTTTAAACACAAAAGACAGTGCAGGAATACAAATTAGTTCATTTTAAGGTTATTTTTTTGTGTATAACACTATACTTAGTTATATTTACCTACACTTGAAATGTGTTTTGGAGGTAGTGGATTATTTATTTGGTTTTTAATACGGGTCTAATCTTAGATGTTTGCTTTTAAATAAGCATTGCGATTGAGTTAACTTTTAACTCCAGTCAATAACTGTGAAATGGAAAATAATAGTACTTACGAGTAGATAGTAATTCAGACTCGGTCATGTTAAAACAGAATAAGTTTCACTTAAATGGGACTGAGATAGAAATGTCAGATTAGACGTAAAAGTTGCATTTTCTGGCCTTAAATCACGGATATTTAGTGCTGTGAAGATTGTTTCTGATTATTGTGATATGTCATATGTCTGATTATTGTCATACGAAAGAAGAGGCTAAGAAAGTTACGTACCAAACTAAGCGGGCATAAAATGGCAGCTAATTCAGAAGATACTAGTTAACGGGATTGCGCAGCACTGAGGATAATAAATGATTTGCTATTAAAGATTAATTAAAAGTTACTCCGAATAATGTGAATCCGCGACTCTCCCTAACTCTACAATTAACTCTACAACCTTACACAGAATCTACGAACTCTACAACAACAATCTTACTCTACAGCGCCAACTGGTGAGCACAAAATTATGATAGCTCTTATTGTACAGCTTAATTGTTTTCTAAACTCAAGCTGCCAAGTATCAGTTTAATAAATCAAATTGATTAGATTAGATTAAATTGTACATTGTCAGTAAAAACAATACTGTACTTTTCTCTAATAAATGGAGCAAAGGCTTCCTTCCGTGTTCAATCTTGAAACAGCGTGTCAAAGTATTATGCGGCTTTTAGCAGATCAATTGATCCACTTAGACGATTTCCTTTTTCACTTTGTCAGAATTTTCCATACCACTTACTACACTTTTCCATCACACTGAGTCGATAATTCAAGATGTAAAGGCGTAAAAGGACTAGGGACATTTGACAACTGCAGAAAAGTTGCCGCTAAAGTAATACCCTAACCCATTAATAAATACACGGGACACTATTTTGATAAGTTAGTATCAATAATCACTGTCATCTATCCGGATTATCTCGCTTTCTGGACTGTGAGCTTCCATTCGTTCCGTTAAAATCAATGTTGCACTGCACATATCTGCAACGTACGCAGTGTTTACGCGGTTCCAAATCGCCAAGCGCAGGCTTGGCAAATAGGCTAGTGGGTGAATTTAATGCTAAAACAAGTCAACACCGCTCTGGATCATATTCTAAAGTCTATTGCAAAAGCAACCAGTACTTGAAGTCTAATTTGGCAAGATTAATTTATGAGTATGACAGTGATTTTGTACAATACCTTGTCAGATTGCAGTGTATTTTAGGGTTCTGTCCCCAAAGGGTAAATACGGAACCCTATTACTAAGTCTTCACTGTCAGTCCGTCTGTCTATCTGGCTATTTAGTCAGCTAGTTAGTTGAAATTGTGTCACAATGTATTTCTGTTGCCGATATAACAACAAAATACTGAAAACAATATTTTATGTTTGTCGTCGCTATAACGACTTGTAACGCCACAAATAAAAAGAAGAAGAAGAATATTTTATGTCTGTCTGTCTATACACTTTGCTTAGGATTTTATATAGTGTAGTTGAGTGATCTAATCATACGTTAATAAAAAATAATTCCATTTTATGCCAAATATACATGATTTTGTAAGGGAGCTGACACTCCCATCTGATACTAATGAAAAGTGAAAAATTAAAAGAGCTGATGGACCAATTTTCACCAAACATGACTAATAACTACCGCAAGGAAACTGGCTTTCAAAATCGGTCCAACCGTTTGAGAGCTACGATAGCACAGACAGATACACACAAACACACAGAAAGAGAGAGAGAGAGAGAGAGAGAGAGAGAGAGAGAGAGAGAGAGAGAGAGAGAGAGAGAGAGAGAGAGAGAGAGAGAGAGAGAGAGAGAGAGACAGAGACAGAAGAACATCGATGACAAACTTAATAAACGAAAAAGAGGGGTGTTATATAATATAACACCCCTCTTTTTCGTCGAGGTTTAAAAATTGACCTGAGATGGCAAGGCCGATTCAACGTAAGTAATGAATTGTTTTAAGTCCCAACGCAAACGTCTGAAGCATTAACGCTGGCCTCAAAATAAAACGGTCTTATTTATCTCAGGCTTCTTGCAAGTTACAAAGCCCCTGCTTAGTTGTCCGTGAGAGAAGTAATTGAACATGATACGTGATTGGGTTACCGTTTCGTCTCCATGGAAGTTAATGTCCTTTGCTGAGTAAACATAAAATACCATGTATGTTGACAGAAGCATCAGTAACGAATACCCTTACCCTTATTCAAAAGTGAAATAAAGAAAAAAAAAGTTAAAATGAAATGAATTGGCTTGTTAGGCTTCTGTTGACTTAACGTCTTTTATCATTGTCTTTATTTGTCATTTTAAAATTTTGCCTTATCCAGGCGCAATGAAAAAAACCTCGTAGGTATTCAAGTTTGTATAGTAGCTTTTTTGGAATTCTGAAGTTAGTATTTTTAATCGAGTATTAAGTAAAGACAATCGATTTTTTATTTTGGTGTGACGAAATCAAGACTCATATAATTGTTTTGGTAGTTTTGCTGCAGTTAAGATTTTCTTGTCCGTAAGATCATGACACCTAGACTATCAACGTCTCAACTCACCTAGTCGTCCTCTGCATTCATTTTTTATTCATCCTTTAAAATGAAGGCGTAATAAGCGATGAGTAAAACAATGGTAGGCCAAGTAATTGAGCCCTTGCATGATTTGTAAGCTTCATAGTTCACCTTATTCAACAAAAAAAGGTATGTATTTTAATTTATGTTACTGCGTCATACTAATAACATAATAGGTGCCATATTTCTACTATCCAGTTGCATATTCAAAGGCATTCAGATTCTTGGAACTTCATTGCATCTATTACGTGTCGGTGCGTGTCAATCTAAAATATTATAGTGATCTATGAGAGACCTCGTGATACCTACAATGTGATTAAAGCGGCACGTATGTACACATTGTATACGTAGTATGTAACAGAGCAATTACATATTATAAGGCACAGGAAAGATGAATTAAAATTATCATTGATAAAAAATAAAGTGAAAGTAATTATATTTATTCACCGGTGCGAATGTTTTCTGTAATTAACAACGTTGCAATGTGTTTGCGGTTTCAATACTGTTATTTTGCTGTAAAATAATGGGTAAAGTTAATGAAATCAAAGGCCCCACACTCGGGTACAAATACTTAAAACTTTATAATTATAACGTAAATGATTACAAAAGTATTGATACAAATATAAACTAAAACTATCTTAAATTTAATAATAATCTAACTTTAATATTATAAATGCGAAAGTATGGATGGATGGATGGATCTTTGTTACTTAATCACGCCAGTACGGCCCAACGGATCTGGATGAAATTCGGCACATAGATAGAAAAAAGTCTGGAATAGCACATAGGCTACTTTTTATCCCAAAATTGCGTAGTTCCCGCGGGATAGTGATAAACGAATTTTTTGCAGACGAAGTCGCTGGCAACAGCTAGTAACTTAATAATAATAAAACTTAATGCTAAAAATTAAACACTATATTCAATTTGGACCCTTGGGTAGGGTCCTCATACAGCTTTGTGCGAGAAAGCTGCCGTCGCGGGGGTCGTTATACTTAAATGCTATTTTTATTTTAAAAAATGCTATTTTAAAATTGTTTCTGCGATGTTTCGTTCTTGATTGAAGATGCAATACAGCGTGTCTATGTTCTAAACGAAACACTCCAACGTTTTCATAAAATAAGTCTTCAGATTCCACTTGATTTTGTTTCAATCTCGCCATCATAATGACGCGTTTCTTGGCGGCTGAAGCCACAATTGTTCATGAAAGTCTACGTTTTGATATTCATTTTTTCTTCATCATATTTCAGATATTGAAGTACTGAATGCTCCTTTGTGATGTACATTGTAAATAACATTTTAGTTTGTTGTTGGCGGTTGATTCATTCTAATATGGGCAGTGTTTTTTATGGCGATTCAAAAGATATTACCCTTATATTACCAGTCCTTTTGGCATCCAAACCTAAAAATATAGAACCAAATTGTTTTGGTTGTAGCATATTTAACATTTACAAAACAATTAAGTGCAGTAAGTACATTTCAGTTATTACTACAATGTTAAAAAAAAGGAATTTGATTTAGACTTATATAAAACATCAGAGGTTCAATAGAGGTTAACACGAAATCCCAACCATTTTAGACCTGTCGTTTCCACGTCCATCTTATTCCTAAAATGAGGAAATTTTGAATAGGGTCCATTATAACGGTCACCTTTGTGATTTTGATAACCTTCTCGGCACAACACTTGTAATATTAAATTTACGTGGCCTGTGCCTTCATTATAGGCACGTAGTGGTAATGTAGCGGATATTGTACCAGAAAGCACTGTAATTAACTGGTTTTTGCTAATAATAGCGTATCTAGATGTGGAAAAGGCCCAAATGAAAATAGAACATTGGCTATCGTAATATCGTGTCGTGAAAATGTTAGCAAATTACCAAATGTAGACTCGCGGCAGTCCAGGTCATAAAATCATTATTGTGACGCCTCCTAATAAAAAAATGTACACGCAAAACTGTACTGTCGATAAAATGCGCTCCCGTCATTGCTGCACAAATGTGTACAAATAATCTTATTGAACTGTGTATAAATAAATGTCGGCGACAACAATAGTGGCACTGACTGCAGCGAGTCTTTGCGTTTAGTATAATTGGTTATGTCTAAAAATTTACACCGTTTGTTTACAGGATTAAAACTTTCATTATATAATATGCTGTGGGTGCAATCACCTGGTTGAGACCATGATAAGAGATAAAATGAAACTTTATCCGATATAAGTTCGTAGTCTCCAATGCTGCATGAGATACTCGTACTTGAAGCAAGTTAGTTGTAAACTAATATCGTTATTCGATTTTCTTACCAAAACGTTAGTCACGTAAATGTATCTCCAGTTACAATAAACGATTCACCTTTAGAATAGGACACCAGACCTATTAGCAGATAATGTAGAGAGCGATAGGTACCTACCTAAAACTATATCTTATCTTTACATTTTATACAACAAAGTCAGTCCACGCCGTTCGTATGTAGGTACAGCCTAGGTCTTTTAATCTACGTGACGGATTATACATTATATATACGGTTTTCATCTATGAATATATAGAGTGATTCTAAAGGTGGTTATTAGATTTTTTTTGTTACGCCAGTATTAAATACTAATTGAAGCCATTAAGAAAAAAAACGCTTTAAATTGATTGGCTGATACATAGAGTTCTATGTATCAGCCAATAAGTCAGTTTATTAGTTAGTTTTCCTCTCTTAAATCAAGTTAACTGGAAGAGGCATGCACAACTAAACATATTTTAAACATATACCCACCTGCTCTTTAAATATACCTACTTGATTTATGTTATTATATTATAGTATTTTATTGTTATTGAATAATTGACATTTAAAATTTTTAATCTAGGTTTAGGAACCGTGTACCTACCTAATTAATGATGACTATTTACAATGTTATTAGAATGGAATACCTCTAGATTAAGTATTGTTGACGTTTTGTATCCTGACAAGGTGTCATGTACCTACCGCCATTTTTAACCCGGTAACATCTTGGTATTTATGTATTGAACATGATTTGAATGATTAAATGAATTGAATTGAGGTCCTTTCTAGAGATAAGTTCGCCGTTGTATTTAATTCATTGTGTCATTATTGTATTTAATTTTTACTTGTTTATGTTCACTAACTTACCTAACATTTAATTCATTTTTTTGTCCACAGAACCATGAGGGCAACATTCACACTCCTCTGCATCTACTTCTACGCGCTGCTATCCAGCGGCACGACTTCCAGTGATGACGACCAACGCTGGCTGGCTTCACTCATCGAGCTGGTGGAGTTGGACTACGAAGACCACTGCGAGCAGAGAGCCACGGCTTCTTGGAGTGAGCTCACGGGTTCCAGTAAAGGGCTGTCTTTGAAGGTGAGCAAATAATAATAATTATTAATAAGCAATAATTATTCTACGAAAAAATACAGTCTACATACATGCATATGCCGTCACACATCTTTCATTATTAGGATAAGCAGAGACACTTTGTTCTACTTACCATATTTTGTTATCCTGTTTTTTCCCGATTATGTATTCATCCTGACATATTTACCTCTTTCACTTCATCCACATTCATTAATCTCTTCATATACCCCCTTGCAAAAAAAACGGGCACCCATGGTTTTTTAATTTTGTGTGTATAAATCTAAGCTTTAATGCCTAAAAATCTGAAAAACCATAGGTGTCCGATTTTTTTGCAAGGGGGTGTATATGCTCGTTGGTTTAGTTTTGACCTGACCTTTTGTCAAAACGTCCCAGATTTAGTCACGGAATGTCCGTCTATAGTCACTGTAATCTTCTTTCACACCAGCACGTTGCCTTATTATCACACTAATCCTTATTTTATCTTTCAATGTTACACCTTCCATATAATCTACTTCTTCGCTCTCATTTGTGCTGAATTTAATACTTTCATGCTACTTTTGCCATACCATACTTACTTTCGATACTACACCAGTGTTGGACGGCCAGACGCGCCTTTTCGGCACCTCACTGCACACAAAGGTGCGAGAAGAAATGGTATGCGGGAATCTGCTGGAGATTGTAACGCAATGAAACTCAATTAAGCTGTATGTTAAGTTTTAGCCGCAGGAATCGGGACACATTATTTGCAGAACTGATAGCTTGTCCGTTGTAGAATAGCGATAGCATTCTATACATGAAGCGTGGTAATACGATCGCTTATTGGAATTATAGGAATTCGTAATAGTTCCAGTAAGCGATCTTGGCTTAGAAACGCTGGTGAAGATGGTTAAGAACTGATTATTGTACGAGTAAAACTCCTCTGATATATTATAGGCCGACCGCTTAACTGAGTCCTCGCCCGCGCGGCACAGGGGCGCGGGGTAGGACGACAAAGGGGGCAGAGAGAGGTGCGGGCGGGTAGTGCGCCTGCCTCCCGCACATTAATTTCCTTAACACCTGAATTTAAAACTATTCAATGAGAAAAACGATTAATACTCATAAATCTAATATGAATGAATGATATGTGAGGGAATGCTACAAGTACGTACATTAAGGAGATATGTCTATCGAACCTCCCCAATTCATACCGGAATTAGGTAAGATTATAGCGGGATAACAGAGGAATTAATGGCTTCATCCCTTAGGACAAGGAAGGAAAATTGCGTTGTTAATTCGCCGAAAGTAGAAGTGGTATTAAAGGCATTTACTATTAAGTTCCATCTAATATACATTTCAAAATTTATTGTATTCAAGTCTGTTGTCCACATTTAAGGTATTTGTCGCGCAGGAAATTGTACTTTATGGTACAAAAAAGTAGCCTCAAGAATACTGTACCTTTCTGCAAGGACTTTCAGATTTTTCCGAATATTTCAGCAAATAGTTGGGTTAATTCAACTAAACACCTGTACAAACATTTAACATTTCAATTTTTGATTCGAAATTTAATTCCGACCTTGACGTGGTTCACTTTAAAGGTGGAAACACATTATTAACACGCGACGTGACCCGATGCAACGAATGTATGCGCACGGCGTCGCGTCGGATGTTCATAGTGTGGTTCTGGTCATAGAAAATAATACAATTTGATTCGACTCAACAAGCGTCGCGTTGCATCGGGTCGCGTCGCGTATTAACAATGTGTTTCCACCTTAAACATCGACCAATGAATGGAATTTGTCAACTATCTATACATACAATAACGCTGAAGAGGGTCGAAAGTCTGTACATGGAAGATATTAAAAAAAATAGGCTGGGGATACTTAGAATCAATAACAGAACACGTTCCAACAGTTTTTAGAATTTTTGTCTGTTTATCTGTTTGTCTGTATATTTGTGCGCGCATCACGTGAAAACGGCTGAACGGATTTTGTTGGAAACTTTACTAATCAATTGAGAAAATCATCGGCGAGGTTATAAGCTACTTTTTATCCCGGAAAATTGCACACTTCCCGCGGGATATCGATGAATATGTCGAAAATCGCAGCTGCCTAGAGTCGCAACGTAAATAAATATTGCTTCAGTATCATAGAGGTGCACTAAGGAGGGATTTTCAAAATTCCCACGGGATTTAATATCGCTTATTATTAAAAAAAAGCCGTGGTAGCCTAGTGGTTTGACCTGTGGCCTCTCAAGCAGAGCGTCGTGGGTTCAAATCCCGGGCTCGCACCTCTGAGTTTTTCGGAATTTATGTGCGAAAATTACATTTGTAATTTTCCATGAGCTTTTCGGTGAAGGAAAACATCGTGAGGAAACCTGCACACATCTGCGAAGAAATTCAATGGTGTGTGTTAAGTTCCCAATCCGCACTGGGCGCGCGTGGGAACTATAGCCCAAACCCTCCAATACACGGAGGAGGCCTATGCCATGAGGCACGTCGAATTACGCGACAACAAGAACGACATGTAGGTACTTACTGTAGCGAATTCGGAATAAAAAGGCTACAACATTAATAATAATAATTATTATTATTAAAAAAAATACCATCGTCAGAATAGGGTTAAGTGCCTGTTCAAATATGCATAGCAATATGTGACTTTTGTCAATAAATGAAGTCTACGCGGACGAAGTCACGGGCAAAAGCTAGTGAGTCAATAATCTTGAAATACATTTACAGGCTATTTAGTCAAACTAACCCAATTCGAAAAAGAAATCTTTAAATCAGTTTTAGCAATTACCCTCTACAAACAAACAAAGTTTAAATAGTATTTGTCATGTTGCAACAGTAAAAATGAAAAACATTTGACGTCGTGCCAAAGTTGACTTCGCTGCACAGTAAAGTCAAAAACCAAACTAAATCATTTAAACGAACCTGCTTTGTACAAAATTGTAAAATAATGCGATTTGTTCAACTCCATTATGAAAATCTAACTCAAAGTTTCGTTATAGCAGAACTAGTTGGAGCGCAAAATATTCCGCTGCAGATGTGTCAAATACAAAGTAGTTTTGTTTTATTACTATAAGTCAATACCGCGCTTTAGGTATATGGCTCACGTAAAATTAATAATTAAATTAAAAAAAACTATTATTTAAATAAATATAAAACAAATATTTTATTGAATTATGCGTTACTTTGCGGAGGTCCATTTTAATGAACACAAAATATTTACCTTACTACTCCGCTACTTACGTGCAAGATAACCAAACAAAACAAACAAACAACAAAAATAAAACAAACTAAAAACACGGTATAATGGACAGACATTCGCTTAAATCGCCGTAGTTATGGTAAAAATACGAAAACTGAATGATGTACAGTCACCAGCATAAATAAGTTTAGTGATCATTATTGTACCTTGTCGCTTTCAGTCGCTACATGATTTTTTATGGTTTTTCAAACATGACTTTAAAGTGACAAGGTACATCAGGTACACAGAAGTGATCACTTATTTATGCTGCTGACTGTACTCGATGAGAATCATGATATCGTAAGGTTACTTTAACCAAAAACGTTGTAATTTTGTCCCATATAAATCAACATTTACAAGGAAAGGCCAATGTGCCATAATTCCAAAGCCATAATAAAACCTAGACCAAGTTGATCTCAAAGACCAAAGCTACTTTTCAGTCGAAGTTTACGGTAATGATTTGAAATGCCATTAACTGATATAGTTCAGGGGCCTAACAAAAATATCCTACCAATTGCAAAACATTTTGCCGGGTGTTTATTCTCAGCTTCTTGACACTAATTTTCAATTAAAATCAATCTTCCCCTGAATAAACATAATTTAAGTCGGACAAAACGAATTTCGGAAGTTGCCGTAGTCTGTATCACTTTAGGCTGTCGCAGTTAAAGTTTATTTCGCAGATAACGGAATAGGCCTTTGAATTATACCTTTAATTTGGAGAATTAAGTATTATTTTAGAGACAAAGAATCTGAAAGACTTTCGGTGGAATTGAGATGAAAAATAATATCGGAGTTTTGCGGAAAAAAGGAAATGGCAAAGGTATAATGTTGGATATATTTTAGGTTAAACATTCCACTTTGATTTATGGCATATATTATATAGCCGGAGATAAAATACAGTTATGTCATAATCTTGATTTTACTTGTAGAGCTGGATACCTGGATCTGAAATCCGTTAAACCTTTTAGACCGTAAAATTAGCTTTAGCATTCTGATACTATAAATTTACCACAACTCATATACTACCTACCCATTAATGATTAATTTATGTCATATCATATTTGATTGTTTTTACCCACTAAGCAACAAATAACTGCTGATTAGTTAAAAACAAGTAGCGTCTTCTTCAATCTCGACATTGGCAGAATCATTGATAGTTTCGATGGAGGATCTTTAAAATTTAATTGAATTGAAGACAATGCGACCTTTTTAGCAAGAATAGCAACATATTTAGCTTTTGAGAGAGAGATAGAGATTTATTTACACACATTTGAAACAAATGGATATAATAAAAGAAAGAAAGATACCTACAATACATTTGAGAAAAACAAAATAAACAGAAAACAAACAATGAATGATTTTATACTAAACGAATAGTACCGATATGGTGTAATCGCAAAGCAACTCGTAATAAAATCATAATGCTGTTGGTTATTAATGTTCCCCGTTCACTTCAACAGCTGGATCGCGATAAAACCTTCGGCATCTTTGCCCGTGGGCAGACGACGGATGTTCGAGTGGCGCTTAACGCGCATTCGCTCAAAGCAGACGAAGAGGTGCTCCGGCGTAAGGTGAATTTGCTGTTGCAGCCGGGTGATATGCTACTGGATACAGAACAGTGGATACGGGTGAGAAAATAGATGACACTTTACTTAACACAAACCCCTTCCTCATAAACGCTCTGTTGGCTTTTGCTAACTTAGCAATCGATGAACACAAAATATTTACCTTACTACTTCGCTATTACGTGCAAGATAACCAAGCCTGTGCCTGTGTGTCTTGCATGCAAAACGTATATATTTCATATAGGCTTGGTTATCTTGCACGTAAGTAGCGGAGTAGTAAGGTAAATATTTTGTGTTCATTGAAATGGACCTCCGCAAAGTAACGCCTGATTCAATAAAACTTAGCAATCGTTTGTCCTTATCTGTCGCTTTGACATTTACCTTTCACAGATAAAGAGAAACGATTGCTAAGTCATCAGAAGTCTTTAGAGCGTTTATGAATAAGGGGGACATAGACTCGCGGCAGTCGGTGTCGTCGCCGATATTTTTTACTAGCTGTTGCCAGCGACTTCGTCTGCAAAGAAGTCGTTTATCGCTATCCCGCGGGAAATTTCCGGGATAAAAAGTAGCCTATGTGCTATTGCAGACTTATCTCTATCTATGTGCCGAATTTCATCCAGATTCGTTGGGCCGTTCTGGCGTGATTGAGTAACAAACAAACATCCATCTATCCATCCATCCATCCATACTTTCGCATTTATAATATTAGTTAGATTAGTTAGATTAGACACAGTTCAATAAGATTATTTTTTACACATTTTGTGCAGTTTTGCGCGTGCATATCTGTATTAGCGGGCGTCACAATAATGTTGTATGATGTCTTTGCGTTTAGTAATGTTACCCGCCGATCTCAATTTCCCTTTCTCTCATGTTCTGGTGTCCAGTTTTAAACTGTCAAAGCCGAACAATAGAGCATTATGGGCAAACGCCAAGTGTGGCGTCTCGCCTACATACTTTGGTCCTCGTAACGGCAAAAGCTTAACGGTTATTTCTGCTTGAAAAAGCAAAATCATAAAAGCAGTTACGAGGTGTCACATCTAGGGTGGCGATTTTATGGCCCTGAGATAAATTGTTCAACGAACCGGAATATCGCACGTCAAATTAAGAGATAAAACTATATGAAACCTCGAGTGGTCAAACTGTTTAAACTCTACAATTCTTCAGAACTTTGTGCGAACAGGCATAATGCTACAAAAGATGGCAAAACAAGTTGCTGGGAGCCAAAAACATTTGGCTTAATCGATTCACATTCGCCTTCTTTCTTCTCTATATTGAAATTTCCAAGTATAGTATAAGTAATTTTTCAAATCTGTATTTCATGAAGTTATGTTTTCAGTTGGTGTCATTCGGAGATACTGCGGTCAACAAGCTTCGTTTCGCCACCGACTACGACTGTGGAACGGCAACTAATTGCACCCTGAGAGGTAAAAAAAATCCTATATTGCTTTTCTAATCGACTACTTCGAAAAAAAGGAAAGTTTATATCTAAAACTTGGTTCATTTAAATTTAATTAAAATTGATTCACTAATCATAATTTTATTTGCGTTAGAATTTGGAGAATGTTTGTGTTTTAAGAAAATTAAAGAAAGTTATATTATTATAATTACATTTCATTTCTTGAGATTGAAAAGTAACTCATTTCAAATGACAAGAGGTTGTCGAACTAACTCGATTTGGTAAAATTGAGTTCTTTTTTTCTCTTTTCAACTTTCTATGAATATTTTTAATATGATGTAAATTTATTTTTAATACCATTACTATTATCAGATATTACTTTTTCAGTAGACAACATTTAAAATGTTTTGAGAGTGTTAGATATTACTATAAAAATCTTTAACATAAGGGTGCGACCAAACCGCCGCGTATACGCAGTGACGTGTCGTATGTGTCACGTTTTCTCACCGTTTCTTCATACATTTTGTTGCGATTCCGTAACGTCACCGTTTTTTAAGCGGCGGTGTGGTCGCACAATAAGAATTTTTTGAAAAAATATTGCCAACGTTCCTTGAAACTTTAAACAAACGTAAAGACAATTATAAAATCAAACGAATTCTCAAATGTTCGAGGAAAATTTTTGAGTCGCTTCGAATTTTGAAATTACACAAAACTTTTAACAGCTTCATGCTTAAGACGAATGGCCGCGTAAAAAGTTAATTTCTCATCTCTCGTAGGAGCAATTTTATTCTTAAAAAAAAACACGAAGCGAAGATTTATGCTGGCCGTAAAAAATGTTAAACGCTCCAGGATGTAAGTGTTCTTACTCGTTTAAGATAACTTTTCAATGGGCGAACTCTTCAACAAAATGTCGCCAGATGGTTCGGCGCATTTAAAGAGATTGTTAGGATACCTACCTACGAAGCTCCTTGTTAAGCCTTGTTAGTCCGCTTTTTCAGTTTGTTACTGTCAGTATCCGAGTTTTTTATTGAATTCAATACCATTTCATCAATTTTAATGAAGACACTATTGCTGTGTCTAAAACGATTGATACAAAGAACATGGTCTGTGTCATTGTATTTTAATTGTGGTTATAAAATAAAATAGAATGTCTGGGTACGTATTAAAATACATAAAGTTTGAAATGCACAACGGATTAAAATACATAATAGTTCAAAATATATAATGCGATTTTCTCATAAGATGGCGAATTAATAAGAATGCTAAAAAAGTAAACCTAACCTAACCTAAACCAATCTATACACTATCATAAAAGTTCATCTAACTAATAGTTTCACAGAAAATATCATTATATCGGTGGAGCGAGGATCTTCGCAAGGCGGCTGGCAAGAGCTGGATGAGAGTGGCCGAGGATCGTGCTCAGTGGCGTGCCATGGGAGAGGCCTATGTCCAGCAGTGGACGAATATAGGCTGATGATGATGATGATGATCATTATATACTTTGTATCATTCTGTATTTTAAGCCATTATACATTTTAAACTTTATTTATTCTGACCCGCACCCAGAATGTCTCTATTGAAGTTGCTAATGGTCTTCTTTATATTTCCTTTATAACGATCACCGTTTATTACATAGGTACCGTTATTCCTCAAGCGATCCTAATCTATCCTCTGAAATAGGGTAAGGCATAATGCGGGCGGGATCTTTTATGAATGTTATTGCGGGAGTCTAATTTTCGACGCCAGCTCTAACATCCCATTACACAGGCCAGAACAACGTTGATGCCAAAAGCTAATAACGTTACTACGAAAGTTAGCGGTAACGGGTAAACGGGATGGAAGGGAATTCTTTCTCTACTGAGATTGCAGATTCAGAAAACTGATTAAAATAATAAAAAAAATACAGATTTAAACCACATCGTGTGGATAAACGTGAAGGCAGTGTGTTTATGAAAAATAGATAATACACAGAATGTAGAAATAGATCAATAATGTAAGTAATAAAGAGTGATTTAATACGCGTATTGCCGAGATACCAGACCATTTTTCTTTCACTCTTTGAGTTGAAGTGAACTCAGCGACACTCTTAATTGATTTGAAAAGAGCAATGCTTCTTTAACATGCGCTGACAGCTGTCAAAGTTTTCTAACTCATTTTACTCAATTCAGCGCCGACCTGATTTGTACTACACCTATGATGAAAAATTTGTACGCGTATCTTTGTATGTGTATCTTGGTATCACTTCCTCGTGCACGTTCCTCTGAATGTGCATATAGTAAACGAAAAATTAATGTCAGTCGTATGAAAAAAAACTCTTCCTTTGTTCGTATTATCCTTGTTAGGATGATTTGTAGGCTCATAAACGCACGCAGGGGCATTTCTCGCAGTATTACCTTGTGTTATGAAAAGTGCGCGTTGCGAACACTCCATTTGTTCACTACCGTGTTTGCTAGCATTAATGTTGTGTTTACGTCGTGTGAACAAAATGATTGTAATAAAATCTGTATTCACGTCTTCTAATCTTAAAATGAGATAGGCGATAGTGAACTCATGGACATTTTAAACTACATCGATGATATGTTACCATTACCAGGTTGAAAATGCGTTATCAAATATTGTGGTATTATTTTCGCGGTAATATCTACAATAGGTACATTGTAGAACAACAGATGTCTACTGTTTTCTGCTTAAAAATAATACATACATAAATCACGTTTTTATCCGTAACGGGGTTGACGGAGCCTAAGGTAACAAGACCTAAAAGCCCCGTTTAGCAAGATTGTGGACGTATATGTGGAAAGTGGAATCAAAATAGTGTTGGGTTGCTAGCGACATCACCTATAATATGATTTTTAGGATTTTCTCTGCTCCCAGAGCAGCACGGAATAAAAATAATATAAACTTAAAAAGAACATTAAATGTTCTATTTGAAATGTTAGTATAGATAGACTTTTGTTTTCTTCATTAATAAGTTTGTTTTATTTTGGCAGAACTGCACAACAGTTTGGCAAAGCAACATGACGAGGCTACGCTGAGTCGGATGAAAGAATCTTGGGAAAAGAAACTCCCCAATCTAAATGATTATCTTGTGCAAATCCTGCCGTTGCTACGAAACGCTTCCAAGGAATCAAGTGAGTTATTTAAAATTATCTTCCTTATACAGTTACCCAACGCAGTATTTAAAAAACATTGTCCTTTTAATTTGGCCGCCAAAATCCAGAGGTTTAGGTGTTCGTTAATATTTTACGTCAGTGTTAAAATTACCCAGTATCTTCAAAAGAACATTTAATTTTCTAAAGTATTTTTCATTGAATGTTCAGCATTTTTTGTGTAGGCACAGGATTTTGTTTGTTAATTTGACCAAATCCTTTGTTGAGTTCCATTGATAGACACAACATTTCGAATGTTAAAACATAATTAAAAAATACTGTTCTCTTAAAGGATCAACATCGGACGATCGAAATTGTTTGGTCTATAATGTTCTCTATGCTATAATCTTACTTAAATTGTATTTTAGCTTTGAACTTCGTATGACATTGTTCTGTCAGATATTAATGCCATTTAATTTGGCCACAGGCTATAAAACCGTAGAGGAGTACTGGAATTCACTCGCAGAATACGAAGGCGCTATATTAAAGGCACGAGAGCTTTGGGACCGCGTGCGGCCACTCTATGAGAAATTGCACAAATACGTCGCACTCAGGTTGAAAGGCGCCGATGCAGTTGGAAAGCCCTTGCCCGTATATTTGTTAAGTAAGTCTGAATAGTCTATTATTATCTAGATTAATTTACTCTACACTATGTGTGGGCTAGCTGTGATTGTCAACACCATTACTTCCTACTATCCTGGTAATGTTATAAATGCATAAGTTTGTGAGTATAGATGTGTAGGTATATTTTGTTACTATTTCACGCCAGAACGGCGGGATAGATCTGGATCATATTTGGCACATATGATTATAGTTTTTGAACAACACATAGGCTACTTTTTATCCCGGAAAATTGCGTAGTTCCCATGGGAAGCGATAAATGAATTATTTGCCGACAAAGTCGCGAGCAACTGCTAGTTATAAATAAAGTTTCTTGTGATAATGTAAACTGTCAGGCAAGTTAGTATGTTGGATATAGTCACGACGTTTAACCAATCAGAGCGCAAGGTGTCACGTGCAAGTGTCACGCCGAATCGCAATTTGACGGTTTGTCGTTGACAGATCATAAACTATCGAAATGTATACGTTATAATCTCTACATAGTATAAAACAAAGTCGCTTTCGCTGTCCCTATGTATACTTATATCTTTAAAACTACGCAGCAGATTTTGATGCGATTTTTTAATAGATAGAGTGATTAAAGAGGAAGGTTTATAATAATATGTGTAATTCTACGCAGACGAAGTCGCGGGCAGAGGCTAGTTTATAATGATATTGTAAGCAGTATCTTAATAGGTATATAAAAGAAAATCGAAGCAGTAGAATTGGCCAAACACATTAATGTAGGTAATTCGCGTTATATAATCATATAATATAATAATAAAGTAAAATCGAGAAATTTTACTATATTCCACTCAAAAAGGAAAAAAAAAACCTTACCTTTGAAGAGTAATTAAAACCGAACATTATTTAATCTCAGACCTATTTGATCTTTCTAAATTATTTGTTGAAGATCTTAAAAGTTAAACTTAGAATTACCATGATTCTCGTAACTACTCACGCGAAACTTATTCAGAATTAACGACCCTCTGGACTCTACATTGTGAAACAGACAGGCAAAATGCCAAAGAAGTAAAATATTTCAAGACTTAAGTATAGCACTTACGTTAATGCTGGAGGCAGTCCAGTGAGTAATTACCTACTTTTATGACAATAACAAACATTATAATTTATTTTCAGGATCTCTTACCGGAGACGACTGGTCTAATGTGATAGAAAGTTTATTACCTAAGCATGCTGATATTTACCAAAAAGTTTACGCAAATCTTCAGTTAAAGGTAAGCCACTACACCATTTTCATTTTCCTAAACCTTGAAATAGAGAATGGAAATAATATTTCCCCCTTCTTACAGGATCTTGGTGGTTTGAATGCGTTTCACGAGGCATCAAAGCTGTTAGAAGACCTAAATATGTCACCAATAGAAGCGTATACTTGGGACAAATCTATATTCAATAGCAGTTGTCCCCCTGTTTTAGTCGATTGGTGCAAACCTAATAAGTTAAGGGTGGTGTCGTGCAAAGATGTTACCATAGGCAACTACATTGACGCCCACGAAGTCGTCATGAAAATTAAGTATAAAGAAACGGCCGCTCTGCATAGCAACAATACTTACACATTGAGAGAAGCTAACCGATATTCAGGTGAGAATTCAGATTTTAATTATAAAACTATCTTGACACTCAAACATGTCCAACTGTAAAACAACAAGGGATAACCTAACCTAACCTAAATACTAGTAGGTATTAAGGTCCACAACACCTTCCCATACTTTTTCACCATACTGCGCAATACTGCCGAAAGTTTCGACTAAAATATGCGCGAGTTATTCGTACATATTCAGTTTTTTTATTCGAAATAACTTGGCTAGAATTACGTCTGATGGTAAGCATTATGTGGTCAAAGATGGAACATGCTACGAGTAGCATGTGTGCTTAATAAGTCCCCATTTATTTACTCAAGTTTTGAAGACTGTCAGATTGCAACGTTGAGGGAACACAGACGCAGTGAGAGAATCTCTACCCTTAATTTTCTGGATAATAATGGACGAGTAAAATCGCTTCATTCGCTGTGTGTTTGGGAATATTTTGGATTTACAGTTGATGATTTTTATGTTTAATGTAATATAATTATTTTATTCCAGCTATTTACGAAGCCATACCGGGATTTGCATCATTATTGGCTTTACATCCTCATGCATTAAATCGATCAGGATTATATCCGATTGAGAGGTTTAATTTTAATCCAAATTATCACCGTTTGGTTTTGCAATTAATAACAGCTCTACGTGATCTACCAAGGCAAGTATTAATAAGTTGTATTCTATTGAAAATTCATTACATTTTATTGTTCATGACATTCTTTGTCAGAATGTGCAGTGTTTATGGCTACTAGGTATGTCTTTTATATTCATGTTCAAAACGAAGATATTAAAGATACAAATTAAAGTGTTATTTTTTTGTAAGTAGATTAAAATTTGATAAAGATTGTTCGTTGTCAGGTTAAATCTGTTTATGGCTGCTGATGAGTGGAGACTGCAGTACTTAAAAGAAACAATCATGTCCTCGGCAGGCGTCGGTGGCTGGAGTGATTTTAGGAGAAATTTTTCACTTTTAGAAACATCTGATGCAGATATTCTTGGTCATTCGTTTGCAGTACACAACAAGCCATTTATTGGGTAAAAGTCGTTCTCCTAGTTTTTTTACACTTAAATATAATTAATAAATATGAGAAAGTGTTATTGACTTTAATTTTTTTTTCAGAAAATTCATGGGCCTCATATTGAAATATCAGATATACCAGTCGTTTGCAGAGGAACTAATATCCGATGAATCTGATTTGATTAAACATGTTTCGGAAAACAACGATCGTTTGCTGTAAGTACTTTTTGACTAGGATGGTTAGAACTGTGTAAAAATAATTCTTAAGTGTTTTCATTCTGAAATGTTGTGGTCGGTTAAATTTATTGTTGTTTTTCAGGTTTACCATGACTCATGGTTATGGTTACAACTGGCCTGAAATGGTTAGTGATCTGTTAGCTAAACGAGAAAATGGACTAGAATACACAGGACTTACAGACTACTACAGACTATTAGATGAGTATTTAGATAATCAATTAGATCCTGGTATGGAAACAAGTGATGCTGATTATGTAGAAATTACTGAACCAGAAATTGTAGAAAATGAAATTCCTACCGAGTCTAAAATACCTGATGAAAAACCAGAAACGCATGAAGATATTAATGAAAATGTTATAGACACAGGTGACGAAGGAAGTATAAAGCCTGGTGGTGAAACATCTACTGTGGGAGTGTTAGAAATAAAAAATCCAGTGGCATCTGGGGACCAAGGTAAAGGAGAAACAAATGTGAAAGAAGCATCATACAACGCTTACTGGTGGATTGGAGTAGGCGTTGCAGTGGCTATAGTAGTGTTACTAATAGCTATAATCGCGAGAAAGCGACAGAATCACAGAAAACAGTTAGACAGGCAAAGAAGAGAAAATAATCATGCTTGATTTGAGGAATATCGGTTCTAGAACAAGAACCGATACAACTTGCTAGGTACAGTGACTAAACTTAGTGGATTTGTGCCAATGCAATTTGGTTTTATGGTGTGTTGAGTTCAAAAGAGGTTGAGTGTAAAACTCTTGTTTCTAAATATTTATTGTGCTTGGTTGATTTAGTGAATAGGTTAAATAAACTGTGTTTACTTTAAATGTTTGTTAGCAATAGTATTAGTATTACTTCTAACATTAACCTGAGGTGCTGTAAGTGTATAAAATTATAC
Source organism: Pandemis heparana (assembly GCA_963854515.1). Taxonomy (NCBI): domain Eukaryota; kingdom Metazoa; phylum Arthropoda; class Insecta; order Lepidoptera; family Tortricidae; genus Pandemis; species Pandemis heparana. Next base: position 11,447,965 of record OY978015.1, on the reverse strand, counting down.
CCATTGTTTCCTCTTTAAAAATTAATTTCAACAAACCCCTTTCTGTACTTTGTAACAAATAAAGATATAGGATGTTTATAGTTAGTGAAATGAAGATAATATTTTTGTACATATCACATTTTGCAAAAATAGTCTAAATGTTACCAAGAGTGTCTATGATAATTTGTACATTATAGTTAAGTGTAATTTCGCTGTGCCTTAAGCGTCTCAATTTCTAATGAGTACTCTGTATAGAATAAAATAAAATAGTTAAGATGAGGAGAAAAATTGTAAATTACCCACGGGTTGTTATTTTATGAAATTTCTGTAACAAAAAAATGCACGTCAGACCAATGAAAAATCAAAAGCGGGTACTTTTTTTTACTAAATGAACAATTTGAAATGCTTTTCTTTGATTTTTGAAATAATAATTTTGATAAATTGGTATTTGTTTTTAAGCTTAAATTAGCCAATAATTTGATATCGTTGCTTAACTTACTTTGTAACAAAGTAAATTTAAAAAATATTATTTTAATGATGTTGAAAGAACTAACTTTAAAACTTATTTAAGCACTAAACTTGCATGCCAATGAGTTCTTAAAACTGTTTGTTATCAAATATTAACTATTTAATTTATTACGAACATGAAATGCTCGCCTGTTATGATCATAATTATTTAAATGTAACATCAATTTTCTCTTTACCGTTGAAATAAAACTAACTGAGCGATTGAGAAAGGAAATAATAAATGTTTAAAACATGGAGAAAGTTTTTTTCTGTAACCCATAAAACTATAAGTACTTTCGTATTAGGAAGTTATAATACCGAATGGGGACCCCTGCGACATTAGATTTACGAGTCACCTATAAAAGTAGACTCACCTGAATTGCTATGGAAATTTACGGTAGGAAAAACAAAAAGTAGGAAACTGACTTGTCACAAGTAGCTGGACGGAGCAGACCAATGGTCCAACATTGGACCAGTGCCAAGTAGGTACGGAAATACTACGCAAGATAATGTAGGAGAATGTTACAGATTTTGGATTCAATAATTTCTCTTGACCTTACGCTGATTTATCTCAAAAGGAACGACGTTAGCGATGATTTACTAATAGAATCGACAGATAGGTTATAGTTGAAGATAAGTACATAGTTCTATAAGTAACAGACTCCGCAAAAGTAATACATACCTACCTTACGGGGTTGACAGAGCCTAGGGTAACGACCCAAAGGCCACGCTTAGCATGATTGTAGGCGTACAGGTGGAAAACGGGATCAAAATAGTGATGGGTTGCTAGCCACATCGCTATGATTCCTAAGATATTCGCGCAAAAGTAAGTTTTAAGTAAGTATCTCAAATGTTTTTATTTTATCAAATTCATGGTCGTAACGACAATCGACCGTATTTGTCGAAATAAATATTAGCAAAGAAAGCTAGCCCTGCAGTTTTAGGTCACGTGATAAGCAGCGAAAATTCAATAGTTGAAATCCGAAACGGGTCTCTATCGTTTGCCCGAATTTCATATGCCATAAATGCATTGTTTGCCATAATAATCATTTGCCATAACCCTTTTTTCTCTTTATTTGCTAATTATTCAGGATTGTTATGAAACAAACCTAACCTAACCTATAGAGTTCTACAGGATTGCCATTACAATGCTCCTGAAAAAATTAGAGTTTCAGAGAAAAAAAGAGTTATGGCAAATGATCATTATGGCAAACATTACAGTATGGCATTTGAAATTCGGGCAAAAGAGGGGCGCCGATAAATATAGTATAATATAATATAAATGAAAGTAATATGTAATAATGAGAAAATGGCATTAATGAGAAACAAACAACATCTAATACAAATATTGACTTTGTTCCATTTGACGACGGTCAGGTAAATGCTTCCCCAGGATGCGGTCCGGCACTTGAAAATATTTAATAGCCTGCACGGAATTCGTAGTAATAATAAATAATTATAAATCAACCTGCACTGAAAGAGTTAATTAACACACAAAATGGACTATCAAACATAATACATTAAGGAGACACCAGCCGCGAAACTAGCGCCACTTCGGAAATGTTCTTATTTATAGGTATCTCCTAAATTACCTAGATCAATCCTACTAATATTATCAATGCAAAAGTTTGTGACGATGTGAGTGAGTGAGTGTGTATGTTTGTTCCTTCTTCACGCTAAAACGACTGGACGGATTTGGATAAAATTTAGAACGAAGATAGCTGGTACCCTAGATTAAAACATAGGCTACTTTTTATCCCGGAAAAAAGCATAGTTTCCGGAGGATAGCCTTAAACATGTCAATTGCTAATTCTACGCAGACGAAGTCGCGGGCAGAAGCTAGTTTTCAATAACTTCCGAAGGTTAGATACTAGGGTAACACCTGTAATATGTATTAAATCAGTGTATGCAATTTGACGTTCTGTAGTTGTCCCAAAAAACTTGCACAAAAGTAAAACGGCTGCTTTTTGCTCCATTCATTAAAAGTTGGTGGAAATTTTGACGCAGCGACCGTTTCACTTTTGCGAAGACACAACACAACGCTGATGATCAAATTTTCATGTCTGGTTTTTTTATTGTTGTTTTTTTTCTATAAAATTGTGTGTACATGCTCTTATATTTGTGTGTCTTGCAAAATGAATAAATGTCTTCTTTCTTTCTTTCTTTCTTTCTTTCAACTTTAACGTTGTGTAATTTTTGGTCCTCACCCATCTACACCTGTCAATATTCATTGTTTGACGTAAATAACCATTAAGGTGTTCGCTCACGTGGTTCCACAGCAGCCTAATCGGATTTCCTTGTCGCTCAAGTGCAATTAACACGAAACATGGCCCGTGTTTACAACCCTTATTAATAAAGTAAACGCGGTGAAACGAGATGAAGATGCTAAGATGCTAAGGGCGAACTGACTGAAGGTTATTGCACAGTAATATAACCAAACGTCGATAGCTTTGGTGCGAGTCCACCTCACCCCCACTTCAGCTCTAGAAACCTCATTAAACATTAATTCATTGGTTACTTATCCGCTATTATTTCTCTTACTTTTAAAATTATTTTAGTACTTGTAATTAAGTTTTTGTTTTTTTGTTAAAGAAATAATTTTTTGTCACTTTACTTTTTTTTTACAAATGCCTAAGCTATCCCAAGAGTACCTATGTGGTGTGAGTCAATTTGACATAATCTGAAAGCAAAAGTGAAAAGGACACGTAAACTTTAAAAAAAATGCAAAAACATTGACTAACTTTTATGAACATGACCCTTAATTCTTTATAAGAAAAGAAGAACAAATGGCTGAAAGAAAACGAAACGGAAAAGAGCAATATTCAGACGATTTTATGTTTTGAACTTAAAATAATTAATTCCGAAAAATCTGGAAACAGCTCAAGTACAATCAGTGTGCCTTGAAAACTTTCTAAATATAAAAATTAACATTTTATTAGCTTTTTTCATTCCAAAAGTTTATTTTTACGCAGCTGATTATTATTACTGTAATAAAACAATTTTATAACTTACAAATTATTAGCGTCTGCTATAAAATAAGCTTAATTACCATAGCGATGGATTAACGGCGTACACCTAAAGGTGGGCTTTCTGTAAACGATTATCACTATTGGTTTAGGACTATGGAAACTAATTTACCCTTTTATTATTCATTGCTTGCTTGAACAAGCATAATTTACTTCCTGCGCATTTAAGTATCGTTTAGCTTTAAATGGTTTGATTTAAAAAGTTTTAAAAATAGTCTATCTAACCTAACACACTCAAAAAAGGTGAAGACAGTCACGAAGGAAAATGTTGGTAATGGTGTCTGGAAAAAGCAAAATATTTAAGTGATAGGATGAAGATAAACATTAGTAAGTGGATGAAGAAAGAAAGTAGAGGGGTAAGGATTTAAAGGAATACTTAAGTGTTTTGTTTTAACATGAAGTAGGTAAGTACATAGTTTTCCGAAGACGCGTGGAGTAGCTAATAATACTGATAAGCCAAAATAAACCCATTACCAGTGACTTTTCATACAACTTTCTATGGACAGTGACCCAATATTTTTGCTCGTCGTAAAAGACTTTGATGATTATAGAGCGACCGTTTAAATGAGCCCTCGCCCGCGCGGGACAGGGGCGCGGGGTATGACGACAAAGGCACAGTATATATATAAGCTAAAGCAGTAGGGAAGATAGGCCTACTTTTTGAAATCAGTACCTACGCTCCAATAAAGCGTTAGGGTTGTCGATTTAATTTTTGTTAAAGTGTAAAGTTTTTTGTCTAGGTAGCGCTATAATCTCATCTGGTGAGGCCTGTTTTAGGTTTAGAGTAACTAGCTACACTTAATTAAGTGTATTAGGGTTGCCACTCATAATTTGTATAAAAAGGAGCAAGTTATCCTTCAAGTGTAGTTTTCTACAATATATTAGTACATAAAATATACTATAGATGCAAGATGATAACAATGAAAGTCCGTAGAAAAAAAATCACCAAAAACACGGTCTATAATATACGGCAACTACTTACTTATCATCTAAACAGCCAAGCGTTTTATTTAACAGAAAAAGCATTTGCCGGAGAAGTGACATCTGACATTTCTCGTTATGAAAATAATATATACATTTTATTTCATAATAATATAGTATCATTCTTACCTTTCAACATCAGCAGGGAGTTTAAAAAACGAAAGCTCCGGTTTTGAAGAAGCCGAGTTCAAGCAGCCGTACACTGCGCAATACGCTCTTGGCATGTTTAAAACGAAAACGGCCGCTCGTCTCAATGCGCCACGCGCGACTGACGGCACCGCGAGATCCGCTTAGGGGCCGTGTAAAAGCGCGTGTCTATGTGTGCGTTCGTTTCGACCGATTTGTTCGTAGATTCCCTTCTGATTTAGCTTATATATGTACTGTGACAAAGGTGACAGAGAGAGCTGCGTCTGAGCCGCGCGAGCGAGGACACATTTATGCGGTCGGTCTATTTATAGATGCTTATTTAATACATCGACTATAATAAATACAACTTGTAAATGAATCGGTAATTACGGCTCAACAATTTTATCATAGAATATTGGTGCTGTCGTATTTGTAAAAGACTATTTACTATTTACTGACGAGGACCCGGGTTCGGTTCCCGGCCATAGCTTTACTTTTCGGATTTTTCTATGTGTTCTAATTTTCAGTGTCGTTTAGAAATTAAATTTCTAACGGTAAAACGTAAAAAGTAAACATTAAAAATCAAGAAGTAAATTTCTTGATTAATTTGATATTTCCTATCATTTGAAAAACAGCGCCATCTCTCGTCCCTGGTGAGCAGTACATGTTCCACGGGAGTTTGTAATTGTGTCGTACAGACACATCATTCAAACAGATGACGCTTAGCGACAAATATTCGCATAGTAACAAGGTCACGTGACAGTTGGAAACAGATAGAAAAATTCGGAGGCTTACTCACCTGCTATGGGTGGTGTAGGGGTATAGCACGCGTCACGGAATGACGAGGACCCGGGTTCGATTCCCGGCCATAGCTTTACTTTTCGGATTTTTCTATGTGTTCTAATTTTCAGTGTCGTTTAGAAATTAGACTATTTACTTGCCAAAAAAAAGCCGTGGTAGCCTAGTGGTTTGACCTGTGGCCTCTCAAGCAGAGCGTCGTGGGTTCAAATCCCGGGCTCGCACCTCTGAGTTTTTCGGAATTTATGTGCGAAAATTACATTTGTAATTTGCCATGAGCTTTTCGGTGAAGGAAAACATCGTGAGGAAACCTGCACACATCTGCGAAGAAATTCAATGGTGTGTGTTAAGTTCCCAATCCCCACTGGGCGCGCGTGGGAACTATAGCCCAAACCCTCCAATACACGGAGGAGGCCTATGCCATGAGGCACGTGTGAATTTCGCGACAATTTAATAAAAAAAAAAAGTCAATAACAACAACAACAACATGTACTTACTGAAATTGTAGCGAATCCGGAATAAAAAAGGCATTAATAAATAAAATAATTTACTTGGTTAGAGACCTCTCATTTCTTCGTTTAGCTCAGTAGTTCCCAAAGTGGTCCAGGTGGACCCCTAGGGGTCCACGGAAGACTCGACGGGGGTCTACGTTGGGCGTGACCAAAAATGGGGGTCCACAATCGCAAGCGGGGGTGCATGAAAATTGAATAAAATTTGTGAGAATTGATTGGTTCTTGTGCTGTGAGTCATTGTAGATTTCAAGAAAGTAAAGTAGAATGGAGTCACTCGCAGCACAAAAATATAATTTAATTGATAATTTGTTTAGTCGACTTTATTTTTAAATAATTAACCCTATCAAGCAATCAATTCTAACCAATTTTTTTGAAAACTGTTAATTTATCGTTGAAACTCAGCAACAACGCAAGTTTCCATAGATTATAGAGCTAATCTTAATTTTTTTTTCGAGATTTTGTTTAGAAATTAGTGGTAACGTAGCTGCAGGGGGTCCACCGGATCCAGCAAAATTTTGAAAGTGGTCTATGGAACAAAAGAGTTTGGGAACCTCTGGTTTAGCTGTTACCAAGCCGATTTTGCACAATTAGTTTTTGTGTTCACAATATTTACCTCCTTCGGCAGTAAACAAAATATAAACTTTGTCTTATTTCTCGTCAATTACAAACTTCCGGGTTGAACAAAATCTGTTATCGGATACCCGTCAATACTGAAAACACCAGTTTATAAAATATAATACCCAAGTTTGACGTAACAACAATTAATGAACTGCTAACATTAAAGACAGTCCTACAGAACACTGGACTAAAAATTCGAAGCACAAGTCTTAAATCGACTCGTTATGATAGATATCGGCGTTGAAAAGGGGAAATGTAGAACTAACCTAACCTATTTAACCTAACCAAACATAATAGTTTAAAAAGTACGTATTTTGTAAATTCAATGAAATTTTATTTCGTCCTGTTTCATTCATCTGACCTGAATTAGGTATTCTCGTGCAACTTTGTAGCCCTGTTGTTAAGATTGTGGTTTGACTTTTAAATATTGATTTAGTCCGTCCGCGCTTTTTAAGCAGTGCAACATCTGGTGCACTCTTTATTCGTAACTTTACGAGTTTTTTACTGCATTTTAACGATTATGTTTTAATTAATGGTTAGAGATTTTAATTGCTCCAGTTCTGCACTCAGTAATGGCACTTTGTCTGTGTCCATTCATATCTGAATGCTTCTCTTAATTACAATAAAAGCCAACAAGAAATTGAACACGAAGTTTCAAGCAATCGATGCACAAACGGCATCGTGAACGCAATAAAATTATAGTTGAAAGTTCAAAGTCATCTGTTATTCTTTTAATTACGTCATACCAAATAATAATTGTACAAATAACCACCCCTCTTCCCTAAATATGAGTTCCCTCAAAGTAGGTATGTTTTGTCTTTGTCTGGCAAATAACAAAATAACACAGACCAAATGTTAAGTTAACGGAAAAATTATGCAGCGCTTTTGAGTAACGCGGTAAATATTTTTGAATAAAATCCCCTTTCTAACTTTGGCATACAAAGGTTTTCATTTCAATCTTTGATTCAAAATTTAGTCGCGCCTTCGAAGCGGTTCACTTTGAACTTTGATTAATGTATGGAAACATTTGTCTACTTCTTCTTCTTCTTCTTCAGCGTGTAGACGCCCACCGTTGGGCATTAGGTACGCCTCTCCAATCTGTCTCCATCCCGAACGGTTGCTCGTTTCCCTCTTCCATACTGGTCCAATGGTTTGTCAACTATGATTTAGAAATCCCGAAAAATATTTACAGGGCTCAGTGAAACTAACTCATCAACTTCATAAAGTATCCGGGAAACACTTTAAGAGACTTTGTATACCTTTACCCCCTTATTCATAAACGCTCTATAGGCTACTGCTAATTTAAGAATCTTTCACTTTATTTTGACATTTACCTTTCACAGATAAGGACAAACGATTGTTAAGTTAGCAGAAGCCTATAGAGCGTTTATGAAAAAGGGGGTAAATGAATACATACTGAGTACAATATATAGATAAGTCCTTAAAACCCTCTTTTCAGGATGTCAGCCAGAAGGGTAGTCCTTTGTCCGCTGCTGAGCGTACTTTATCACTTATTCTTAATTACACACGTCAAGCTACATAGTGCTAAGACTAGTCAGACTGAAGCCTCATTTTTCATAGCAAAATCTGCTATTTACTAGAAAATTCCAGAACTAAGGGTGTTCAGTAGTTGCTGCTACGAGTATACTTAATTATAATTGGCTGGTAGAACCAATTTCATTCAATTTTTCAAAATATGCCTTCTCCATATATTGGTCTTGGTGTTTTCGCCAACGTCAAGTTTGAAAAACGGTACTTATTCGTTTTTAATTAGACGTTGCTTAGTAGAATCAGAAGTAGAAGATAATTCGCTTTGTTTGAGGTTAGGATGTAGGTAGTCTATATTAAAATCCCACTCTTTCCCTCTCAGTCGCATAGGTATTAGCCAATTTATTTATTCGTAAATTTATTTTTTTAACCGTTGATGCCTAGGGTGCACCAGCTTAAACTCTACTCTTCCCCATTAATAGGAACCATAACGCTCAAGAGGTACTCTTACATGTGACTCATAAACTTTCTGTCATGTTTGAACCATAGGTCTGCTGAGGGATTCGGGGATGGGGGAAGGGATATCGGTTAGTGTATATAAGAATGACAATTTATCGTAGGTTGACATGGACCTCCGTGAATATACACCTGAATGAATTATTTAAGGGTAAGATGAATAGACGCAGGATAAAAAAAAGAATATTCTGAGTAAGGAATTTATTTTTATCACTATCCCTTAACGACCTCGTTCCCAGTAAAGGAGTGTTTTTTACCCAAAAAAGTGCTAACAAATGAGGAACTTAACGCTTTGTAATTAAGCTGGATTCAGGCGGTATCAGGCCAGCTCAAGTGTTGGCTCGTTAATCAAACCTTTCCGACCAATGGACTTGCGCCGGGAAATATAAGAGACACTGCAATTAAAAATATTGGAATTTGTGAGATAATTAAACGTTGCATTCGATATTCGCTGGCGATAACATTGTGGCAAATATACTTATTTTTATTCATTGTCGTTTGCCATAGTTTCGTATGCCATAATGATCATTTGCCATAACTCTTTTTTCATCGCTTTTATCACGGGATACAATCCAATCCAATTGAACGGGTAAGTCCCAGGCAATGGATAAATATACTTAAATAGATTAATGTTTTTTTTACAATAATAAAACCATTTATTCATACAATAATTATTATTTTCATAATGAATTTTTACATCAAGTAAGTTAAGTACCTACTTACATATTATACATTCAAGCAATTCCATTTTTCGTAAACCCGGGACGCCATGGTTCATAGTTAGAGTCAGGGTCTTCCTCTAAGCTATGCGATCGTTAGTGTCAAATGTGATGTGAAGTGTGTAAATGAAATGAAATATTGCTAGACGCCAAAGATGCTGAATGTAGAGGCGCCTCCCTTAAAAAAAAAAAAGAAAATGAGTTGCTGTATTTTACTCCGTATTTCTCGAAGAGATAAAAGTCTAGCCACTGCCACTGACACCAATTTGCTTAGAAGCATTACAAAGATTGCTACCGACGTACGAATCAACTTTAGAGAGAGTAAAAAGTATTACAAAAAAAAAAAGGTAAAGGTAAAAGGTTTACTCGTTTGTGTGCACTATAATATTCTGTACGTGTATTTGTGCAGTTATATGCCGCATGGAATCGATATAAATGCAAATTTTACTAAAACACTAGACGGGGTAGCGTACCGAAATTGATCAAAGTTAAGTGAGCTGGTGTAGGTAGTTCGTACAATGAGTTGTCATTCTAGAACAAATTTTTATTATGATAAGGAATGAAAACGAATAATTCTTTAGTGTTTAATACTTTCGTCGCGATTTTGTGACTTAATTTTCTTCAGTTTACTTTTGGAACTTGGCTTAGAATAGACCAATAGGTATAATATCACGTAGCTTTAAATTTCCGCCAAGACACCCAACCGTAACACAATCATGGTGATTTTGATAATCATTATCGCTAATCGCTAAGGTGTTTCGCGTTATTTCAAAGACGATTAACGGCTACAAAGAATGGTGTCTGTAATACAAAATAGCATATTTACCGCTAAATCTTGGAAGGACGGTTGTAGTACATAGCTGAGAAATAGTTCGGCCATCAATTCGGTCGACACGAAGTTTGTTAACAACGTGTAAGTGACAACCTATCCTCATTAGCTTATGACTTTGAAGGATTTGTGTATCGTGTTACAAATTGGGGTGGTGAATTTCGGTGTGTGCTATTTGTTTTCTAGCTGAAGTTTATTCGTTTTTGAGTCAGAGAAGACAGAGCGTAGAATCGGTCATTGCCACGATTAAAGCGTTTTCTTCTCAAACTGACTGTGTGAAGTGCTGTATTAGGTACTCATATTGCTGAACCTGCACACTAAAACAGCCTGTAGGCTTGGACCCTACGTCTCCAATCTCGGACCAATCTGGTGAAGCTAAAAATCTTAACTTCGCAGGCATCTCCAAGCCCGCAGGCGACATGCATGTGTCACCGTGTGCTCCGCATAAAGATGCTTTTTTGTATAACACTGGCCGGTGAATATTATTATGTAGGTACCTAAATTACTAGTAAGTACATACATACATTATATCACATCTTGAAAGACAAATCACTGAAAAACAAATGACCGTATTCATGGAAAACCATCCTAATCTTGATCATGGGTTCTTCCAGTTTCAAGAAACTCTATTTACGAGCATTGGTTGATACAATTTGTAACAAGTATGGTATCATCTAATAGCCCAAGTCACTGCAACAAATAGATCTGTTAACATTCAATTTATTCCAAGGGTCTCTACTAAAAGACGATTTATTCGGGAACCTTTTACATGATACGCTACTTACACTGAAATGTAACAAAATTATACAAAGATGAATAAAAGCTATAAGTTACAATATAACACAACCTGTGAGTACGTATTTATGTAGTCATCGGTTACTACACGTGGAGCAAAGTAACCAGTTTTTCCGGGACTTCAGTAAACAGAGCTTAAAACTAAATCATTTTTTTTTTCAGGGAATAATTATGAACGTCGTTGCACCAGAATACAGTAGGTAGTAAGAAAATCAGACTACGATGCTTTAGGCCGCAGCTCGAACCCGGGTTCGATCTGCAGTCGAGGCCGATAAAAAGTATGACTAGTATCAAAGTTTGTTCTTGAATCATGGATGTTTACCAAGTGGCGTAATATCCATTGTATAAGCTTGCTTAGTTGGGATTAGGTCAATTGATGTCCAAAATTGTTCTATGATTATTTTATTAATCTAAGCTTCATTCAAAGTAAAAATTAACAAGAAAATAGTATTAGAAAATTCTGTCAAGTTTTTTTTTCTTTTATGTGAATAGGAAGGCAAATGAGCAAGTGGGTCACCTGATGGTAAGCGATCACCACTGCCCATAGACACCCGCAACCCCGGAGGTATTGCAGATGCGTTGCCAAACCAGAGGACTTAGATGAAATGCCTCTTGTGCCCGTAATTTCCCCAGCTGTCTTACTCTCCACACCGGACACAGCAGTGCAAGCATTGCTGCTTAGCGGCAGGATTAGCGAGTAAGATGGTGGTAGCGATCCGGGCGGACCTTGCACAAGGCCCTACCACCCGCAAAGTTAGTCAGCTATTGAATGTTCAATAAAGCTACACCTGTCAAAGCAAAGCCGAACAGCTTAGCCGCTAGCTTCATATATGTGCCGGGTGCACCAAATGCTCCCACCCTCGCTTACCGCTCTAATTATCGAAGTTATGACCCGTGCTCAACACTCACTATTTAGTAAACTGCAGTCTCGTAGTTAATTTCACTGCTGTTATGCAAAACCTCATCAGATAAAACATTTTAAATTGATTTTATCGTTACCTTTCTGGGGCTTTACCAGGTAGCTTATTACGTAACTCGCTCGCGATCACCATCGTCTTCATTTTGACAGTTCATGTATGGGCTGACAATTGGCATCAGAATCAGCCAGCTGTCACATTCATACAAGAACTCTCAAAATGAACACGATGGCGATTGCGAGTGAGTTACATAATAAGCCTGCAGGACGTCTTAATGCGATTCAATGTTGGATAACTCGTTGTCACATCCATACTAGAACTGTCAAAATGACCAACTAAAACGTAAAATTGTATCGCATTAAGACGTCACGATAAAGGCCTCAGTTCTAACTAGTCATAACAGTCCGTGGCTACTTATTTGAAACTCAGGGCCTGTTTGATATAAGTTCATGATGGGTAAGTATTAAAATCTATAAAGTTTAAAATGTATAATGGGTTCAAATACATAATGGTTCAAAATATATAATGCGATTTTCTCAGAAAATTGCAAATTAACAGAATTGCCATAAAATAAACCTAACCTAAACCAATCTATAGATCACGCTATAAAAAAAATCATATACCTAATAGTTTCACAGAAAATTGCACTATATATTTTGAACTATTATACATTTTAAACTTTATAAATTCTGATCCGTTCCCGTTCATGATATTATATTAAGTGTCAGATATCTTCTGTTTCCGATTATTTCTGCAAATTAAAAAGAGAGACGAGGTAAATTTCTGATACTTACGAGTAAAATATCAACCAGGAACAATATAGAAACTGTGTCTCATGTGAACGTGGGTGTTCATATTATCTTATTTTCGTACAAAATTCGCAACCTATTTTGAGATATTTATAACCGTCGTGAATCCTTTAGAGGTCAATAATTTTGTTTCCTAAATCTATAAATAAGCATCCTTTGAGATTCGTTATTGTAATTCCTATACATTTTTAGAATCCCGAAGACTTTGGCGCACTTCAAGATTTCAAATTATATTGTAGGAGTTAAAATAAGACCTACGAAATTTATGAAATTCTATCCAAGAAACCATTATTTGTTTTGCTTACTTTTAAAAATGAATACAAACTTTATCATTAACCTTTACATTGGGCTAATTTAAATAAAATAAATTGTCAACCTTGTATTTTATTGCTTGCTTTGTATATTAAAACCTTATTTTGGTCTTGATTTTTATTTCTTCAAGTGGGTGTCGTATAAAACCAACTGATGGAGATCCGTGGAGGCAGGTGCTGTGAGAGTAAGCTTTCTATTGCAAATAACCAACTCCAGGCTCCAGCATTGTGGTGTGGAAAGCATGGCGAAATCACCACACTATTTTCCCAAAAAAGATAGTAAAGTTTCAGATCCTCAACAACGACTACGACTAGTCTGCCTCGAGTCGTCTTAGAAGCATTAAAACAGCTCCATATCTTGAACATTTTGTCCCCACATTAGCCCACGGATCACGATGGTCAACCACAAAAGTGCTTTTTATTTCAGACGGTGTAAGCGGCGGCCTACAAGCGCCATAAGTTTTGACTAGCCGTTGTGACGTTGTAACGGCGTCACGGACAAAATTGTCGGTCGTTCTAAAAGAACAGCCCAAAGATTCGGGTCAGTGGGAAGCAATCTTCGACTCAGTCATTCCACGAATCGATGAACAAGGGTCGAGGATCTTCTGTAATTTTATAACTGTGTCTCGGCCGGCCTGACTCGTTATGGAGGTGAAGTTAGCTACATATATTTTTTGAATTGATTTACACCGACAGTGACAATTTTTTTTTTGCAAAATGGTTACGTTTGACAATGATCACGTCTATCCAACCAACATTTAACACTGCCAGATTTTAACATAGGTATCAGAAATTGTGTAAAAAAGCCGTGGTAGCCTAGTGGTTTGACTTGTGGCCTCTCAAGCAGAGCGTCGTGGGTTCAAATCCCGGGCTCGCACCTCTGAGTTTTTCGGAATTTATGTGCGAAAATTACATTTGTAATTTGCCATGAGCTTTTTGGTGAAGGAAAACATCGTGAGGAAACCTGCACACATCTGCGAAGAAATTCAATGATGTGTGTTAAGTTCCCAATCCGCACTGGGCGCGCGTGGGAACTATAGCCCAAACCCTCCAATACACGGAGGAGGCCTATGCCATGAGGCACGCCGAATTACGCGACAATTTAATAAATAAATAAAAAATAAAAACTACAATAACAACAACAACAACAACATGTACTTACTGAAATTGTAGCGAATTCGGAATAAAAAGGCTTATAAATAAATAAAAAAATCAGGAATTGTGTATTCAGGCATAGACAATGACGTAATTCTATTCCAAAAAATATTTCTCTGAAAATAACTTTAGTAAAATACTCGACCGGGTCTGGCTGGAAGTAGTGTGAGAATCAATTTAGTGCGAGAAAATATAATAATGCGCTACGTCTACTGGAACTGGGAGCCTTCATTTTCTATTGTGCTGTCCCAGTTGTGAAAGTTTGGATTATTCAACTAACTGTTGGCAATGGCGTGACAGCCTGTCTCGTAGAATAATCATTCTATATCAGGCATAAACAGGCTTGGAAAGTAACAAAAAATTATTCATATTCTTCCAATGAACTGAGTTTTACAAAATTTTCTAATCTGCGACTTCAAAACTAAACTACGCGTAGCAATCATGTGTTTTGATGTCAGAGTAATTAGGTTGGATCGTTAATTGTTTTCTTTTAAATAAAATAAAATTAAACGAAAAATTAAATTTATGAGTACCTACTCATAAATTTAATTTTTCGTTTAATTTTATGTACCTACATTGATGATTTTATTTTATTCTTGATAATGAACAAAAATCATACCACTGTGCAAGACAGCCAAGTCTGCTTTACAGGAAACACTTTTTTGTCCATTGAAATGGACCTCCGCAAATTAACGTCAAGTTCAAAAAAAGTTCGTTTGATTTTTGTTATTTAATTTTTATGTTGAAATTATCATTGTATTTTACGGTGATAATACTATTGGTGAATTTGTTATATTTTTTCTTTAATCATAATAATACAAATAAATGGAATAAAAGGAAATCAAGTAAAAGAACCGCACTAACGCCGGATTCAACACTATCCTACTGACAATATGAAAAACCCCAACCTTTCATCATCGCTCGACTTTGTCGCTGAAAATTATGCAAAAATATCTTCTAGAAATATAAGAGCAATTAAAGCAGTCGTTCCTTTCACAGTTAAAAGCTCATAAGGCAACTTTATAATGTCGTTAAGCTCTGTGGAAGTTGAGAAAACGCTTCATTTGCGTTTTATTTTTTGCACGAGCACCGTTATACTTTTATATCCTTACTGGTTAAAGAAGTGCACAATATTCGTGGAAATTGTTATTTTCGTGGCTAGAACGGATTTTTTCCGTCCCACTTTTGACCTACTTTAATATTTTATTTCGTGAATATCATCATCAAATTGTAATTCCATGGAATTTTCTTATTACCAATACACACAAAAATGACGTCTTATCCCTTAAGGGTTAACCCTAAGGAAACAAGATCTAAAGGTCACGTTTAGAGCGATTGTGGGCGTTTAGGTAGATGGAAAGAGGAATCAAAATATTGATGGATGAAAAGCAACAACTGGTACATTCTTTCCTATTATGCCCACAATCATGTTAAAGTCGCCTTAGATCTTATTACCTTAGGCTCTGTCTAACCCATTAAGAGTTAAATGATGTATTTATTCAGTGTTCTATGCCTATAAATATTGGTCGAACCATAATAAATGTAACTAATGAGACAGACAGTTCATCCCTTCGTAAGTACGTTAGGACTCTACCTTCACGTAAGCATATTAAACACTGTTGCGTAAAACCTACAGACACGTGGCAAAATTCAATAAAACCAAGAAACCGCGTGTAAAGACCTATTATTTGTTCCCGCATCTATCGTATTACGATCGAATCTAATCAGATTATCTGGATATATATCTCCCATTTATCCAGGCTCGTAAATAAAAGGGAACATTTCCCTTGAGCTACTGGTTGGAATCTATTTATTGGTTTTTATTATATAGCATTAAACTGCTTGTTCTGTAGGTTAGCCATAAATCGTGGTTTGTCTGGCACTGAATTGTTACTAGTGTCGATAGTTCAGGTCACACGGTCGTAATTTTTTACCCAATTTACTACTATGAAAAAAATTTTAGGCTGACATCTCGGAGCTTACGTACCTACATATTTAGATGCTAAAGGTCAATGAACTAACAACTAACCAATGGAAAAAATATTCTAACACTCATAAATTTGGTTGTACCTATTCATAAACTTTACTATAATAAAACTTGTTAAAAGTTATACTACACAATACACAATCATTAGATGGCTATGAAAAGTTTTAAAGCCTCTGGGCATGCCTACGCATGCCCAGATTGTAAAGCCCTAAACGTTTTGAGCTTCTAAACTTGCTTAATATCATGATTCTATTACAAACAACGCGTATAATTTCCTTTAAATATGTCTAGGTCATTTCGCGGACTGGGCCTCCAAACAAGATGGAGTACCTGTAGGCTTATTGTCTAACTCGCTCGCAATCGCCATCGTGTTCATTTTGACGGTTCATGTATGGGCTGACATTGGCATCGGAATCAGCTAACTGTCACATTCATACAAGAACTGTCAAAATGAACACGATGGCGATTGCGAGCGAGTTAGACAATAAACCTTCTGATTAGGATCGCGGGATCGCGTTGGGTGCGGAAGGCACTGGACCGGTCCGATTTGAAAGCCTTGGAGGAGGCCTATGTCCAGCAATGGACGTCTTTCGGCTGACATGATGATGATGATGATTTGAGAACTACCCTGTGTCTTTTCTAAATCACATGAGAGTTTGTCGAGTAACGATTGAACATCGAGTCTTAGTTACTCGTTTCTGATGGCTTGAGGTATTGTCTAGAGAATAAGCTCTAGAAATGAAACCAGCTTGAACTCGCTCTACTGTCAGACGTGCCAAGTAGGGCACAACTTCGGAAGAGATACTAAATTGAGCAACGATTGGTCGCAACCAAGCACAGTAGCTAACAAAACACGATTGTCAAATAGGACATTGTGCTGAAATTTAAATGACCTTCCAAAGATGCTTTCAAAATTCTCGTGTTGAACTTTGCCTTGATTTCCTTCAGTGTTTATGAATTATCACTACTTAGTTTACAAGTCCTTTAGGGTGCGTAAATCGCCAAGACAAACAGTGTCGACAACAAACAGCCCTAGCTTCTTGTTAACACGGTTTTACCGATACTAATCCTTAAAGTGTCGGTGCAATGCTTAGAATTGCTTGGAAGAATTTGTTTACGAAACGTTACGTTGTTTAGTTTGAAATGTCACCTATAAAGCTAATTAGGGTCGGCTGGAAGTCATGTTTGTACGTCGTATTTTGGGAATTAATTAATTACGTTTGTTGCGTTATAAAAACGGCGCACTGTAAAAATCTTATTGCCAAATTTACCATTCGGCGATGGCAACTAAGAAGTATGCTAAATATTTTTTTATGGTACTGGTGAGGTACCTACTTACATGGTAAAAAAAAGTTAAAGACCTCCATGTATGCTAGATGCCGCTCCTCATCTTTACATATGAAGTAGAATCAATAAGCAAACAGGAAAAATACCAATTTATTTTAGTTTACTGGAGCAATGTTATAGTAACAAACGAAGAAGAAGTAAATAAAAGCAAATGCCTATTACGACTAGCATGATTAAAAAACTCGCGCGACACAGCAAAATTGGTTCCCAGAGTTGACGTATTACTGCACGCTGTTCCGTCAAAGGGCCCTTTGAATCTTTTCGCTAGTTTTTGTTTGTTATTTTAACCCAGAAAGCCTGGTGTTGCCTTTATTCGTGATTTCTGTAAATGTAACGTCGGAACCGAAGCTAATAAATCTCTCGTTTCGCCATACGGATTTTGCCAAGCAGTAATTATTTGTATGGAGATGCAAAAAATTGCACCAGATTAAGCTGAAATGAAGAAACCTTCGTGATCAGAAATTATACGGTTGTATGAAATAGCGCGGATAAACTAAAATATTGTATTACTTACGAGCTCTTCTGAAAAATGTGTAAGGATCGAACGCGTACGAAATTTAATACTTGATACTTTAGATGTGTCACAAACCAAGCCATATTTATTTTTTAAAGACGTAACAACAGCTACTTGGAGTAAGAAGTAAAAAATACATCAAATTTGCCAAAGAAAACCAATCAACAGCCGATCGTTTGAAATTATAAAGTAAGTTCAGTAATTTTGTGATGGACCTTTGATAGAATACTCATCATCCTTCTTCTAATTGATTGCAGTTTTCTTGGCAATGATGGTTTTTCCGAATGCGCTCGTAGTATCAAAATTGACATGAAATGAGCCCTTTGCAGTCCATGAGTGCAAACAAAAACTTACATTTTCCATTTCGGTTAAGTAAACCACAAACAAATAATTCATATTCTGCTGACAACTTGACAACTATCTTACTCGCTAATCTTTCCTTGTTTTCCGGCGAGAATAGTTGGATGCGCATGAAGTACTCGTATTTTATCTTAGCCTAGCGTATTTTCAATCCTTTGGTTTCTTTGGTTTCGCAGGTGTCCAAGGGTGGCAAGAGATTATTTACCATCAGATAACCCAATTTTATTTGTCACCCTACTTCATTAAAAAATTCATCGCCATTTATCCAGTTGCACCTTTCACCTTTCATTCCTGCTATACCTCGTGTTTTTGCTAAGTAACGTCTTAATCAATAAAGCCCACACAAATCAAGCAGCCCCAACTCATTGAGAAGCAGGTACGATCGAAGCTGAGTGCATTTTTAACTGAGTTACAAGTTATTCTGCGACTAAATGCTAGGTAAGGAAAGACTATACAAGGCCAGTGTTTATTTGGTCTGCTTAGCCTCTAGTAGGGCCCATCTACACACAGCAAAGCTATTCGGTAAGCACCTTTGCATGCACGCGCCGCTTTAAAGCTACTTACCGAATAGCTTTGCTGTGTGTACATTATGTACTGGATAGAATTAGAAATAAGAACTTGTCCAGCCTATATACCTCCCGCTGCTCGGCATAGGTCTCCACACAAAATGAGAGGGCATGGAATATCACGCGGACTCGTGTTGATTAAGAACGTCACACACACCATCGTTTTGCATCAGGTGTGAGCGTTTTTCTTCACCGAAAATCTCATGGTATACTGTCAAGATAAAAACTCAGAGGTTCGAGATCAGATTCAAGCCCACTACCGTCTGATACAAATTGGATAAATCACTGGGCTACCACAGCTTTCTAAATGATGATGCATCTTGTTAATACCATAGCTGCAATGAATAAATGATTATGATTGTGTTCGCTCTCAACAGGATCTTGGACGTCCTTTTATGTACGCTGATTGTGTACCTACATAGGTGTACAAATGTACGATAGCAGCATGTGTGTGTCTTTATCACTGTTTAGAATTAAATAATGCTCAGTATGTAATAGAACGTTGAACTTACAGTCGTCTCCTGGGTCTCCTAACATGCCAAGCGCGTAATGAACTTCTAGGTACTTATACCTACTCGTCGTACGTTCCTAGTGAAGACTACATGTAGACGAAGTTTAGCTAACTCGAGATGTTCACAGATTGCCCGCTTAGAAAGACGCGTTGTATACTTTAAGAGACAGTAACCATTGCTAATGCTTTGATTATTGGTAGTTTCGGTTTACAGTTAATTTTATGTATAAAATTGTTTTTTTTTTTTTTAATAAAAATAAAGCAGATAAAAGAGATAGAAAACGGCAGAAGATAGCGAAAACCGAAACAAAATAATTGCTTTGTTTTCGCGTTAAAAAAAGTAATGAAATTAAATTAAATAGTTACAAGGTTGGTAAACAAGAAGTTTAAGAATCATTATTATCCTTATTAACAACATAAACACAAAGAACATAAAGATTCGGCAAATTTCGTTTTTCTTCAGATCAGAGGTCAGTCATATGAAAAGCGAAGTTTACGGATAGAAGCACTGAACCAGTTCTTTAACGGACGAATGAAGGGCGAACGCTAATTTATAATCCCATTGCCTCATAACAATACCTTAAAAACAAGTGAACCGGGCGTCAGTTGTTAACTTCTTCATCAATCAATAATACGATATCGGATCCGATGTTCTATTAATTCCTCGACCGGCTAAGCAATTGTTTTCGTACAGAATGCCCTCGAGGCGGACTCCTGAATCCTTAAGTACGTTAGGTCCTGCCCATATCTTCTTACCTTTTCCGGCACGTGTAGATATTAAACGAAATTTTGCGGGGTCATTTACGTTGACGATGTTTTTGGAATACTAAAGCGGCATTGTGCCATCAAGTTAAGCACTAGATTAGAAACCTGCGCTTGTCTTTTGTTATGACATGTTTTTGGAATTCAGCGTCACAAAGGGAAATAAGCGGAACCCTTATAGGAGTACCTTTGTCGTCTGTCAGTTTGTCTATTAAAACATTTTTCTTAGTAGAAGAATCAAGTTGAAATTCAGCATTAAATATTATCCCTGCGGGCAATAGAACTTAATTTGGTTAAAAGCAAGGTCTCACGGCACAATTGATAGAAAAAATTGATTCTAATTCCAAACTAACATTTTCATTTTGATCAGATCTGTGCAGAAGTGTATGTTAGATACAAAACACACGGTAGGCAAATTAGACTCTGGATTACCTAATTATGTTTTAGAAACAGCGTGTAGGTTTACTAATTAAGCAATCAAGCCATTAAGTCGTGACACGAGTAAGTTCTAGAAGTATTTCAGAGTATACAGTGTAAGATAATAATATTATATAAGTGCAAAATTTTCGTAGGTACCAGAAATGGCAGAATAGCGATTAATTAGTTAAAATACATTCCTATATTTGATTGAATCAGGCGTTACTTTGCGGAAGTCCATTTTAATGAAAAAAAAAATTACTTCACTACGTACTTACTTTACGTTTAAGTAGCGGAGTAGCAAGGTAAATGTTCTTTGTTCATTACAATAGATAGTAAAGAAAGAAGATTTAAGTAAGAGCTGCGCAATTTTTTTATCTCTATCCTGTAAATTCGACGAATTCTTTCTAAACCTGCTGGAAGGAAAAGTTGAAGGGAGACGAGGCAGAGGAAGGCCAAGATTAACGTATTTTGACCAGGTGAAGGAGAGAGTGGGTGTCGCGTCGTATCGGGAGGTCAAGAGGCTGGCTGAGGACCGAGCGGAGTGCCGACTATTCCACCGACAAGAGCCTGGCTCTTAAATGCAAGAAGAAGAAGAAGATCCTGTACATAATATCCCACTGCTAGGTACATGCCTCCTCTGAAGAAAGAGTTGGGCCGTTGGGCTAGAGTAAAGTTCCCATTCCCACGCAGGCTCAGTGCATTGCTTATTGGGATATTTCTTAGCCAACCAAATTTTTTATTTCACGAAAACAGATCTTTTTTACTAGATTCGAAACAAGATATTAATCAAACGAAGCAATGTTGCGAATTCAAAACGTTCAATGATAATTTAGCAATACTAAACAGCTATTGAAACGCATAAGCGTTTGAAACTCATAACTAACTTTTTCATTCGTAAAATCATAAACAAACTCCATCATAGACCTAATCGAACAAATCTAATCCAGTGAACTAATTTTGAAATCCAAAGCGACGTTATGGGGCAAAGTTTTTGTTTACGATTTTGTTTGTTAGAAGAGACGTGACGTCATAGCCTTGTCGAGGAGTAGGATATTTTTCTACTTCTAAAAAGATTTTCCTGCCATGTTGTTTCTGAATGGTAATTCATTATGCGACCTTTTGATGACTGCAGGATAGAACGTAGTAGCCTAGTACCGAGTACGTATGAAGCTAGAGGTTCCAGGTTTTAGCACTCGTATGATGAATACAATATGTTTGCTCCAAAGTCACAGATGGCATGTATGTATGATTACCAATTTGATTCCTGTGCCACTATAAAACCTTATCATATTAAATAACTAGCTGTTGCCAGCGACTTCATCTGCAAAGAATTCGTTTATCGCTTTCCTGCGGGAACTACGCAATTTTCCGGGATAAAAAGTAGCCTATGTGCTATTCCAGACTTTTCTCTATCTATGTGCCGAATTTCATCCAGATCCGTTGGGCCGTTCTGGCGTGATTGAGTAACAAACACACATCCATCCATCCATCCATCCATACTTTCGCATTTATAATATTAGTTAGATAGTTAGATTTAATTTTCTATGAGCATCATAATTGAATAGCGTGTCATTGTCACAAGTTCAAGCTTCGATTAGTTTGGAACTCGTCTGTTGATAGATGGACACACTTTCGCATTTATGATATTTGTGAATTTATTTAATCCTACCTGTTATGTAATGTAAAATAATAATAATAATAATATGTAGGTAAGTACCTAAGGTATTTGTTAGTAAAAGTTTCGCGTAGACTGTATCACGTCCCCTATAAGGTAAATGTTTACAGTTTAGTCTAAGCAAGTTTGAGACGCGTGTTGAATGCTTATTTAGATGCACAAAACATACGCACAATTACTCTCCTTTAATTCGCTCAGTCGGGTAAGAAAGCGAAAGTGTAATTTGTGCTTATGCCTCAATCTTTAGCAGGGCCGGGAAAGTTCGACTGATCTTTGTCTATTTAGTTTATTTGACAAGAGCGTAGGTCTAGAGCCATTTCATCTGCTGCGGGCACGGCATGAATATATTATAATTACGGGGAACTTGTATTATAGATTGTGAATTTGATCCCGTATTATTTTTCCAAACGTCAAATTTAGTTTTTACTATTGTTAGATTGATTCCTGAACGTTGCCTTGTAGCCTATTGCTATAGTCTGTGGTTTGACAGACAGAGCTCCCTGCGTGGCCTCTTCCCGCGATGGTCGTATTAGAAAGAGCGTTGTATTAATATCTTGGAAATAATATATTCTTGAATACCGGTGACCAGTGCTTTTATTCAGTTTAACACTATACCGGCGACTACGTCAGCGCAAAGTTACGATTTGTAGGGAACCTTCTTCCTCTCCCATCGATTAGCGTAAAGTATTAAGTATTCTATGAATAAATATAATTCTAAATTACTCAGGGACAGTTATTAGCATTCTATTCGCAAAAAAAGCTTTAGATAGAAAACTAGCTTTTACCTTTGACTATGCTCTTTAACACAAATGTCAAACATTAACACGTTTTTTTAAAATTTGTGTAAAAAGTTCATCTTTGAGTTGCTGCTAGCTATACCTTTGTGAAATTAAAGGATCATAACTGCAGTCATTTTTAGATACGTTAATGTCAAATGCATTGACAACAAGAGGAATATGACTAGCCTTCGTTATAAATTCAATCCACGGTCTTCAGGACAGCAATAACCGTACCTTCGGAATACCCATTAATAAACTTTTTGGATTCATTAATATCTCATGCGAATAGAATAAATTATTCCAATGGATTCTTTTTTAAATATTCGAAGAGTTTTGCATAATTGCGTGTTTTAACGGGCGAGTACCCGTGGTCGGATAAAGAATAAATTTCATAAGTCAATAAGTCTATTGCGAAACTTAAAAAAAAATTACATCAGTTTTGGTCCCGTACAATAAAAAAAATGTAATTTATTCCGTGCGAGTTCAGAAAAATCATTTCTCTGTGCACTTGTATAAAACACACAAGGTATGTGGTATCTGCCTAATTTTACGTCTCTAGCTCTAATTGTTGAGGATATGCACAGTCTGTCAATCATGATACTCGTAGTTATTGCATATTTTATAGGTAAGTTTACATAAATTATTTTTCATCGAATACGGTAACTTCACTGCCTGCTTGTTTAAGAACTCGAACAAGCTTCAATCAGTTTACTTTCTAATAAATATACATTGCCAGCAAATAAAACCGTCTTCTTATTTTAATACCTCACTAAGTAAAAGAAGAATGAATGTTGCCAAGCCTTGTAATACACTAGTGGACATCTGAAAATAGAACTAAGAAAGTGTAGCAAGATAGTTGATAAGTGACATGGGTAAAAACAATAAAACAAAAAGGGTGGAAGTGCACTAAAAAGTTGTATTACCTCTAAGCCAGGACAAACCTTAATTAAACAAGATCTAGAAGAAAACAAATAAAACAATGAGACCTTACAAAAAGGGTCTAAAGATACCATTTATCTTATTTCTATTACCACCCTTATTTCTGTTGATATATGAGGCAACCAGGATCAGTGCAATGATTTAGTATTACACTGCGACACAGCTCACATCAGTTTAGCCACTTTCACAACTTATTTACTCTAAAAAAAGGAATTTTAGGTTTATAGTGCGTTGGGGTAAGATGAAAAGCGGGGTAAGATAAAAAATCGTTCGTGGCTCCGGAGTTACATACGGTTTTTTTATCTTACCCCAACGCATTACATATCATTAATCTAACTAATATTATAAATGCGAAAGTATGGATGGATAGATGGATGGATGGATGGATGGATGAATGTTTGTTACTCAATCACGCCAGAACGGCCCAAGGGATCTGGATGAAATTCGGCACATAGAGAAAAGTCTGGAATAGCACATAGGCTACTTTTTATCCCGGAATATTGCGTTGTTCCCACGGGATAGCGATAAATGAATTCTTTGCAGACGAAGTCGCTGGCTACAGCTAGTAAATAAATAAAAATATCCTGGGACAAATTACACCAATTGCCCAAGCCCCTAACTAAGCAAAGCTTGTACTATGGGTAGGTATTGGGTACCAGGGTAACGGTTAGACATACTTATATTATGTAGATAAATACATAGGTACTTAAATACATACAACATCCATGACCTGAGAACAAACATTCGTTTTCATCATACAACTGTCTACCCCAACCGGGATTCGAATCCGGCACCTCTAGCTTCATAGTCAGGGTCACTAACCACTAGGCTATCCGGTCGTCCATATATATCAGGACAAGC
Organism: Pandemis heparana; assembly: GCA_963854515.1. Classification (NCBI taxonomy): domain Eukaryota; kingdom Metazoa; phylum Arthropoda; class Insecta; order Lepidoptera; family Tortricidae; genus Pandemis; species Pandemis heparana. The sequence goes on along the minus strand of OY978015.1, from coordinate 11,423,158 downwards.
TGATGGGGCGATTTGGAAACGTTATGTAGGGGATGTAACTTTGCTGGACCGAGAGTAGTAGGCAATAAAAAAAGGTCACGTCAAACACATCCATTGTAGTAGTAATACAAACATGGGGTATTAGGCCAGATTACAATGGATCTTGAAGCATACGATTTAACTTTTTAATAAATCTATGTGAGATCTGCAGGCTTATTACGTAACTCGCTCGCGATCACCATCGACTTCATTTTGACAGTTCATGTATGGGCTGACAATTGGCATCGGAATCAGCTAGCTGTCACATTCATACAAGAACTGTCAAAATGAACACGATGGCGATTGCGAGCGAGTTACGTAATAAGCTATCTGGTATCAATCTTAGAAGATAATGTAGACTACCAGCCCATGGTAGTGATGACTGATGACACGACGATATAGTGTTAAGAAAGTGATGAGAAAGAAACCAAGCAGAAGAAAATAAAATTAATGACGATTCTTCGCGAAGTTGAAGTTGCGGTAATTAATATAGTAACGTCATATAATAGTATTAATGTCTAAGAATGGAATGCCATCATTGGCATACCATTCTTAGACCTCATGGTCTAGACACTTTTCTATACATTAGCCACCATCAGTGAGAAATTTAATGATTCTTTCCATCGATAGATGAAAATCAAGTAAACCACATTTTTTACATAAGAGGAGTAGGTTGCCTTACAATAATTAGTAGGCAGTAGAGTAGTAGTACACTTCGATATCCGTGCTTCATTTGTGATTATTTTTCAAGCAGTTTTATCAACAGCGATATTGCTTGCAGTATTTTATCCCCTCGTACGCAAGACCGCCTCGCCTGCGAGTCAGGAATAAAAAACATTTATCACGAGGAATTGATTCAATCGCCACTTGTCTTCGCGTTTGGGGTTTGTTCGTACCACACACTCTCGTGTAACAAATGTATCGGGAATATTGTTTTATTTAACTTGGAACTTGGGTTTGTCAATATGTGGAAAGTTGAAAAATAAAAACCAATGAAAATATTGTGTATGACTTGACCGATCACTGTTATTTATCCCTTAGGTATGGGGTAAACAGAGCTTAAGGTAACAAAACCTAAAGGCCACGTTTAGCGTGACTGTGGGCGTATAGTCCCAGTTATTGCCAATAAGTCTGTATCTTAGAGCTGGAAATACTACAGGGGATTTTTATATTATCTTATCTAAATCTAGGGGTCCCTACGGATACACTTCCATGGAACTTTTGCTTAAACAAAGGATGTTTACTCATTATGTATTTTCTGGCTCAAATAACATTCAACAAGTTTAGTTCATTGACAATACACTTAGTAAATGCTTGTATAAAAATAATGAAGGAAACAGAATTGATAAATAAGATAACATAATATATTGAATGGCGGAATCATCCCTAAAAGAGATCTCTATCAACCTAAGCCTTACCCTTTTGAGTAGAAAAGAGGAGCATGTATTGAAATTTTGGTTATTTTATTTGAGTAGGTATACCAAAGTAATTCTGATACAAGCAAATAATAGAGTCTGGATTTCGCAACTAATCTTAATATTGAGAAATTTTAATTTATGCTTAAATAGTTCGTTCTTGCAAAGTGACATTGAGAATCGGCTAAATTTTGTACAATTTATTATAGCATAAACACTACTTACTATATAACCATGTTATCTCTGTATATATACTTACGGTATAACTGTTATTATCCCCTGAAAAGCATAGTAACAATTAATGGAGAAAACAAATATTTTTTCAAAGCATTCTGAAAGTGTCAGTTACAATGTACTTTATGACGTGCTGGCTCATGATTTGGACATAAAACGACCATGGCGTGCTAAACGATTTTCTATAAAAGCAATCCCATCACCGTTTTGTAATAAAAAACGCTGTCCAATGTGTGATTAAAAAAATAAGGCCGTTTTATTAACAAACTGACTTGCAGTTATGATCTTCGTTTCAGAACAACCCCTCCGTAAAAACTTCACGCCCCAAAACTAGATCCCTTCAAAAAATAATAATTATAAACTAGACTCAAAAATAAAAACTATAAATAGAAAATTTGCTCCGGATCGCTGCCTATGGGTAGCGTGCCCAGATCTTTTATCCCTTCATATGGATAAGTTCACTTTTGTGCTACTTTTCGTTAATTTCTGTGTTATTGCTTAGATTTTATGTGCAATAAAGTGTTTACTTACATACATAAATGCTTCACAAATCCGTTCCGTATTCCTTGTCAACATCATAAGGGGTTTCTTTCCACAATAAATTTTTTATAGACCCAAGAATTTGGGGCTGGACGATGAGTCAGTCAGTCCTGACTTTTCTCCTTATGAATTCAGAATTTATTTTTATAGTACAAAAACAAGACTATTTAGAAAATGCGTAAAATAAAAGTTAAATAAAAATTAAGCAAAACGAAACTAAGAAGGCAGTCAATTTGCTGGAAGTCGCTAGCGTAATTACAGCTCTCAAGTTTATTGTAACTTGCGTCTATTTGTCAAAGAAGCTTTTGAAGTTAGGTACAGTAATTGCTTCGTATACTAGAATCTAAGTAGGTAACCCTTCCGCACCTAATTACAGAAGCGTTTTGCACTATTTTACTGGAGTGGGCGTGAAATATTGAGGTAAAAACGGAGGGAGCTAGCAAACAGTACACAGAAGAACCTAATAATCTAACCAGCTGTTGCCTGCGACTTCGGCTGCAAAGAATTCGTTTATCGCTATACCGCGGGAATTTTCCGGGAAAAAAGTAGCCTATGTGCTATTCCAGACTTTTTTCTATCTATGTGCCGAATTTCATCTAGATTCGTTGGGCCGTTCTTGGCATGATTGAGTAACAAACAAACATCCATCCATCCATCCAAGTCAAGTCATCCATCCATCCATCCATCAAGTTAGAAGTTAGATTATAATTGTTAAAGATCTATGGCAAGATAGATATAATTGGAATATTGTAAAATAAGATGGGCTACTTTTCATCCTGCAAAACTGGATTATTCCCACAGGAAAACTACTATAAATGTTTGTTAACAGTATTAATATAATAGATAGCAACAATACACAATATCAATGAACAAGCAAAAATATCAGTCTGAAATGCGAGTGTGTGAAGCAAGCCACCGGAATTCAAATTATTTATTCAGATCAGGATTGGATATGTGAGACCAGTCTTCTTACTTTTCGGGTCGATATCAATGACAAGATACCTCGGGGTCGGTTTACCCAGATAAAGCAGGGAAGTCAGTCAAATTCACGGTAGTAAAACGTGCAACAGATAAAAACGGACGGAGACCATGCAGCTTACGTTTTATTATGGGTATGTATGTACCTACATAATAACATCTAAAAAGACTTAAGGCGCTGTCAACAGCAAATGACCTTGAGCAGCGCCACTCCTCGCACATACGGTTCGCGTGCCTGTGAGTGAAAGAGAAGAAACTATTCCGGCAGCTTGGCGCGCGTCTAAAATCTTGCAAATAAGACACAAATAAGAAGAAATAAAAAAAAGTATGGATTATTTGTGAAATATGACTCGTTAGCCGTGTAGGTATGAATATGTTGGCTTCATGTTTTTAATTGCAGACCCATACGTCGAAAAAATATAGACATAGAACCGTTTAATGATGATTTTAAGACCAATCTTTGCAATTATTTTCTATCGAGCCGATTTTGCTCAATTATGTATCGAGTCCGTCTATCGTGTTTGAAATATGACTAAAATTATGAATATAATTTTTTGTATTTTTTTTGTGTGTAGTTTTTCTTAAAAAAGTGCTTAAATAACATCAATTTCAACAAAATTTGGTGTTGTCAGCCTCTTAACTGAAGATGATTTTGCCTACATAATTAGTTAATTGAGTCAGGCGTTACTTTGTGGAGGTCCATAGTAATGAATGAACAAAAATCATTTACCTTGCTACTTTACCACACGTGCTGCGTTTGCACTGGGTAATTTTTTTTGCTTATTTCAAGATTAACACGACTGTTGATTAACATTAAAAAAAATACGATGCATGATTGTCTTCTAACATAGACACATACAACACACCAATGTTAAGTTAACAGAAGCTAAACTAGGCGATCAACTCCCCACCTTGCGGAGGAGGGCGGGAACTCCCAATCCCGCATTGCACAAGGTGTTGCAGAGAGGTAGCCCCATCCCGGGGTGGGCCAGTGGGGCTGATGTCGGTAGAATGCCAGTCATTCCCCACAGCCCTACGTTACGGCCAAGAAGTGAGGGAACTCGTGTGGTTTTTTACTGGGTATGCCTGACGCCTCGGGAGAGCCCCAGATACCCCCGGTAATCCCGTATCGGGCTGAATGCATAATTTCCCACACATAAAAAAAACAAAAAAAGGCGATCAACTCCCGAATTCAACGTTCTTATCATACAGTTATTTTTAATGAAATGAAAATGAAATGAAATGAAATAATGAAAGCATTTAATCTCTTATTAATGACTATTATTGTGAGTGGAACAGCCAGCATGATACCCCGAACTTCGGATTTCAAACTTCGGTCTATAAAGTCAGTGTATTTAGTTACATCCTTATATTTCCTTCTGACGATTTAAAAGTGTTAGACTTAAAAATATAATACTCAGGTGGGATATAAAAATCCACCAGGCACTGTAATAATAATTGTAACGCCATAAATGCACAAGTTTAGCTCATAAAGCGAAAGGTTGATAAGTAGGTAGGTAAAGCATGCCATACGATGAGTGATATAGTTATAAAATCATAATAAAACTTGCCATAAACTGTGTGCTGCGCCACGAATGCAGTAACGATGCAATTTGCGAGATTCAATGACGGTTGTTGACTCGAGTTGCTCGAAACATTGGGACAAAGCTATTTGCCAGTACCTACTTAAGTTAACGAGGCGTTGTAAATGGGACTTACAAGTGTTAATATTAAAATTCATTCTCCCCTGTTGCTTTAACAGTTATCAGACCGGATTTCTCGGAAAACGAAGGGTAGCTCAAATTGGTTGTGGCTGTAAGTTTGTTTTGTCCTTCAAAGCATACGACGATATTAAATTATCAATTCGCAGGGTTCATTTAACTCTTCCATGGTAGCAAAGAAAAAAAAATGTACATTCAAGAGCGAAAATATTGATTATGTCAAATATATTTGTCACCAACCCCGTATTGTTTGTGGTATAAAATAAAGCCCATAAAGGTGTTTGGATGTTTTTGGCGTCTTGGTAACGGACATAATAATATATGTAAGAGCGAGAAGCCACGGCATGCATTGTTTTGATTATAAAAGTCAGTCAGTAGTGTGACGACGAGGGACGCGCTCTAGTGAGGGCAGTCTCTTCCACACCGGTCACCCGTGCCAGACGTGCACACTGAGTGATTCCTTAATTATTGTCTTACTCTGAAGACATTCTTTGTTATTCGTTTAATACCTCTAAGGTCAATATCCGCGTATTTAACTCTTTCCCCGACATATATGTCCTTGACTGTACCAGTTGCTTCTCTTCCTTAGGGAATGGGCGAGAATTTTAGGAATCATGTTATAGATGCGGCTAGCTGAGCAACCCATCACTATTTTGATTCCCCTTTCCACCATACGCCCACAACCACGCTGAAGGGATTGCTTAGGCTCTGTTTACCTTTGGTGTCACCTACCCCGTGAGGGATAAAGACGTGATATATATATGTGTATGTATTGTTTCAGCCTTTGTAAATGTGTAAGGAACGTATAGGCTGTATTATGAACAAATTATCAAAGTTAATCTTACTGTTACATTGTTTCCATTGTTTTTGTTCTGACCTTGTAATTATTTTTTACAGCAAAAACCAGAAAGAAGAGTCTAGACGATGAAAAAATACTTCTTTCGTAGTATTATGTTGTTCACAATAATTAATGTAATTTACTGAAATATTTTTTATGACTCCATAGTAACAAAACAAAGAGAAGGTAAAACAAATGTATATATATACCTCCAAGACAAATGTATCTACACCGTGTAGGTAGTATTGTGTGAGTATCTGTGGCATGATTTTTGTCACAATCGATACCTTAGGATGTTCATAATTATTATTATGACAATTTTGTTATAGGTTTTTATCTCAGTAGGTACAGAATTTAAACTCAAAAATTATAACGTTATTGTCGTGAATTCTATATTGATTGTGCATTTTACTATTATGCCTAATGTAGATATTGTTATGATTTAAATATCATGGTAACGTTTGTTTTTATCTCAGTAAATATTATTGAATAATAATAAAATGCATAATGAATAATTATAAAATTCGCGGCCATCACTCTTAGATACTCGTCTAATTAAACAAGTCCTAGTGCGTAAAACACTCTGGTTTAACTAAATAAAACACTATTTTCCCCTAATATTATATATCCCAAATCTCGTTTGAACCAAATCGAATGCCCATTGACATGGCTGGTATTATGCTAAAATAAACCAAACATACTTTAGTAGATAAGCAAATTGCCGCGGCCATGTTTCATCATGGCTGCCGCACGTACGTCACACTGACAGACAGCACTGTTGAATAACGCCATCACCACGGATTTGATTAATGTTGTTAATAGTAGATTGATGAATTTGAGTTCGTAAAGGATTGTTCGGATTCGTCTGATCTGTTTACTAATTCTAAGATCAAGACTAAGACATATTTGGTAATATCTTATCTAATTACTTGCCCAATCTTGAATTTCTTAGAACTCGCAAAGATCAGATAATATTTAGCTAACTAGCGTTCAATAATTTCAAGTAATTTAACAAATTTCGACACTAACGCGTTTTGTTAGTTAAGTCAATTAATCGACGACTAATTTGTTCATGGCAAGAACAAGACTTTACACCATGATACTGTTTTAAGCTTTGCATCTTTCAAGACGTAAATATCAAATAAATCATAATTAAAACGGTAGTAACGTTTCAGAACCGCCTCTTTATTAAAATAATGTTGGCAATAAAAAAGGAAGATGAACTCTTTCTCATATTAAAAACACTTTGCCGGATAATATAATTTTATGTCTCACGATCTTTCCCGTTTTTACTCGACACAATTTAAAGAAACACGCTTTCAAATAAACTGGAGCTGAAATGCGTACATACCAGGTTTCCTGGAATAGATAAAATGCTTGGGAAACGACTGTGCCCCTCCCTTGGCAAGTTTGGGAGCAGAATTATGTCCATGTGGGGAGAGGAAATAAATTGTCCGCTACTCCTGTACATTTACACATGTGACGTTAGTGGATTAAGAATTAACTTAGGTAACTAAGTTTTTTGTAGCGATTTTTTACGTGAAAATTCCCACTTTTCGTTCAATTATTTTTTTGACCTTTGCTTTTTGATCTAAGTGAATAAAGTTATGGCAAAACCTCTGCTTAAAGTCTAAACCGGCTTAATCTAGTTCTGCCGTCTTCCAATTTCAAATTTACTGTTCCAGATTATTAAATTTAAAATTGGAAGATTGTAGAAGTGGATTAGGTACTTAAGCAGGTTTGCACTGCACGAAAACCCACTTCACTTTGATCAACGTTCATTTTCGATTGCCAAAAAGCATTGGAAATAAAACATCTCAACGTAAATAATATATTTCCCGACGTGCGAAATTTGTTCACACGTTTTCCAAAAAGACGCGATTTCTTATACTAAATTTAGCACCCATGTGAGTTGAATACCTTTTGATTAGTTATCGACCACTGCGTGACTCGAATGAGGCTTGATTAGCTATCGAGAGTAATACTTTTATCAGTGGAAAATTTCTTCAAGAAATCTTTGGTAGGTACGTGTAGTAGAAAATTATAATAATTACAACGTTATTATATCTTAATCAGGCAGAAACAACCTTTGAATTCCTATAACAACATGTTAACAGTTCATATTCATACAATTTCTGCACTTACGGATTCAAATATCAACATAACTTGAGCTCGTATAATTATACGTTTGAATGTGTCAAATTATGATTGAGAAACAAACAAAGTGCTAAAATAGGATGAGGTTTCATTACAGAAAAAAAGATCCCGGCAAATTGGGACCTTCCTTTTTTGAAGTCGGTTAAGAATACCCTGAAATTGTGTCAAAATTTCTTGTATGATGAAAGTAAGAAACGACTCATTTTTCGGAATTCCCATGGGATAATAAGTGAAGTCGCGTGCCTAAACTAGTTAAAAAAGATACTTACTCTAGAATAAGATTTATGTAGCTCTAGGATTCTACGGTAGGTTGCTGGGCATTGACTGAAAAGCTCACTAAGCTAGGCTATAAAGTCCTTATTTAAAGTTTAATGGGGAAGGACTACAAAAGAAAAAGCTAGTCCATTTGCGTACTTAAGTTAATTCGGGTTTGTACTATAACTCATTAGTCTACGGCCGCATATTCATCTCATTGCAAAACACCCTATCCCGTGGGAAATCCCAAAATTTCGTTCTTAGTAGGTACGCGTACTTTATTTGCTTTTCAATTTCGATATGGTCATTCAAAATGCAGTTTCCTTGCAGTGGTTCTTAGCAATGTTTAGTAAAATCAGTCTAACAGTTTGAAGAATAGTTCTATCCTAAAATGAAGGGTGAGGCGTTTTTGCTATAAAATCGAATAGTTCTTTATTTACCTACGTATTACTCGATTAATGCGTGGCGTGGATTTACGGTTGCTTAATGATACTTATCATACTAATATTATAAAAGTGAAAGTTTGTGAGTATTTGTGTATGTGTGTGTGTGTGTGTGTGTATGTTTGTTACTTCTTCACGCGTATGCTGGATGGATTTGGATAAAATTTGGAACGGAGATAGCCGGTAATCTAGATTAACACAGGCTTTTTATCCCGGAAAAGTGCATAGTTCCCACAGGATACTGATAAACAAATGTCAAAGGTCGTAGCTGCCTAGAGTCGCAACGTAAATAACTATCAACGTCAGTTCGTAAGTCTTATTCTACGCGGACAAAGTCGCGGGCAGAAGCTAACTAAGCTAGCTAGTAACAAATATAAGCACTAGCAATAATCCAGATAGCTGTAACTGGAATTCGGTCACGCCACGTCACAGCGGCCTTCTTGGGCGTGCTCAAGCATCCGTCTTCAGTATCTGTTTGATGTACGAGCCCGTGGTTATTGACAAGTGATTTATCTGTGAGTATTCACCTATAACTATTGGGAGCGTTTTCTTGCTTATACCGCAGTATATGGTTTGGTGTTGGGTGAATAAACTTTTCCACGCACATTTTGCTGTGGATGCTTTGTGTACTAGTTACATTTTTTACCCTCTAAGTACGACAATTTATTAAGCTAAGACAGCAATTCAATTTCAAAAATGTTTTCAAATGCACAGTAAATGGTTTGGTGTGATTGGGTGAATAAACTTTTCGACACACATTTTGCTGTGGATGCTTTGTGTACTAGTTACATTTTTTACCCTCTAAGTACGACAATTTATTAAGCTAAGACAGCAACTAAATTTCAAGAATGTTTTCAAATGCACAGTAAATGGTTTGGTGTCATTGGGTGAATATATTTTTTGACGCACGTTTTGGTGTGGATGCTTTGTGTACTAGTTACATTCTTTACCCTCTAAGTACGACAATTTATTAAGCTAAGACAGCAATTCAATTTCAAAAATGTTTTCAAATGCAGAGTTAACTGAACAGATTCTAAGACTTCTTTCACCAATAGACAGCTAACACTATCTCTGATTAACGTAGGCTTTTATAAGGAAAATCAGATTTCACAGGCCACAGACAAAGATTCGGGCAATAAAGTTAACGTAATATAATAACGGAACGAATAGGTAAATAGTTTTCTGAGCCACTTCTCTTCACCGGTCCAGTCATAACATTGTGTTGTTTGCCAAGCCACCTCCACAACCCAGCAGGGGGGAAAGATATCACAAACATTGCGGTCAAGTGGCAAATTCTAAGTAAATCCTGCGGAACACACATGCACGTGTCCAGAGGGTCTACTTCCAAATCCGAAATTCCAAGTTCATAATCATAGCGTACCTCTAACTATAATTTATCATGGGTGTGTCAAACGGCAGGATTAGAATTCCAAATTTCGAACTCGGATTCGAGTGTGTAAGACCAAGCCTGCCTCAAAGACACGAATCATGAACGAATATTTTAAATTTTATAAAACGCTGAAACACTTTTTTTACTTATTCTCGGCATCATAAAAGTTTTCTCAAGTAGACGCATCAAAGGCTATTGAACAAGCAAATATCCTTCTATACGGAGTCTTGAATTATTTTCCATATTTTTCCACAAGGATATTGATACGTAGTCAAGGCGATAGCTTTCGAAAACAGAAACATCATTTCAACTAACTAGGGTGACGTTTCAACAACTAGTACTATAAGCGTGACAGCCTTTGTGCATAATAATGTTATTTTTATTTTTCTGTGTATTGTATCTGTTTCATTATATTTAGATAAGTAATAAAGCATTTACTTACTTGTACTTATTCTCAAAAAATATAACCTAGGCTACAGGATGTTTCATAACAGATAACAGTCTGATGTTACAAGTCAATATAACGGCACCACAGCCACAAGGTACGCAATTTTCCTCTTAAACATTTCACTTATTACTTTCGAGATAGTTCAAGCATTTCAAGTGGGTCTTTACTACTTTAAACTTCGAAATAAGGAAAGTTTAAAATTTATATTAACACACTGCGCGCGAGTTTCAGGAACCTGTGTTATTTTCGATGTAAATTTAACAACTTGTGTTGTAAAGTTAGGTATTGTTAAGTAATATGTAATGCTAAAGTGCTCGAAAACTAGCAGCTTTCAATAGCTTATTTATCGGAAGTGAAGAAAATGCGAAGTATTTAATTTTAAATTGTTAACGTATGTGGCACGCAAAGTACTGAATACTAAAAAAAAAAATGCAAAGCTGATGATTTAAAAGTGAAATTAAAGCAATTAAAAACAGAATGATAGTGACAATTTCAAAACCTCAATCTCATATATTATCATTACTTTTATAGATGAATTATTACATATAAGTATTATGGATTAAAAACTACAATACATTATATTGTATCATTTATTAAAAACTAATACCGCTGCTTTACAAGTTTCTTGCATTCGAAGTCAATATTTAATTGTAGCGAATATATTTTTATACGTAATTTTTTATCTTATATTCATTTATTAGGTTTTAATTTATTACACATTGTAAACCAAAGCACAAGCTCAGAACTAACAAATACAAACATGGCAATGTCTACAACACAATTAAAATTATACACAGCATTTATGCACACTGTTACTCTAATACGAATTGGTATTTATTTCAACTTCGTAGGTACAATTTATTGATTGTCGTAGCTAACTAAAAGTTAAGTTAAGTTAATGTGAATAATGAGCACAAAAAAGACAAAAAGAAAAACATGCTAGTATAAAGATATCTTACGAATATTATACGGCTTGAGAAATAATTATCTATGTTTTTCCTTGTTCTGCAAACTTTGTGATAAACACCAATTTAGCCAAGTTTATTGAATAAGAATGCAATATATTCTCGAACAAGCTCTTTTAAGATTTTCTTTAGTCTTAAACGTAGAAAATATAAGAATATAATTTATGTTAAATGACAATTTTGAGATACTTTTTGAAACATCTTTTATCTTGCATGCCATCCATTGTATTGGCTATTTGTATGCCTCATGGCGCAACATAGATGTCCTAAATATACGCATAAGATCTCTGTATATGTATATATTTGCCTATGTTTTGACAAATAAATTGAATTTGATTTTTTTGAGTTAGAAAAAGAAAGAAAGAGACAGAGCTCTATTTAGTGCATACTGTTAGATCAACAGAAAAAAACAGATATTTAACACATTTGACAAACAAAGTGAAATCACATACCTATCTGTTTAATAGAAAATTATAACGAATTCCTAATCGTTGTTTATATTTCCGTTTATCAAAGATAGCTGTTGCTCACAAATAAGCGTCCTGCAGGAATTCTGTAATTTTCGAATTAAAATACGGCCATCGCCGTAGATAATGGTTCGTTAATAGTGTTCTGTTCTCTGCAACTCTACGTTTAATACCTACTGCGTATTTTTTTGTCTGACAAACGTCTTTCGTTCGTTTCGGTCTTTTTGTCGGTTTAAACGTCTTTTAGTGTAGTAGAGTTTATTTATTTAGTATGGCTCAAGTGAACACGCAGCTGAATCATCGAGTAAGCGTTGGATTACACTTTGTATTATGGAACCCTGAAATTTTTTATAGTAAAATTCCCCCTTGGCATTTCTTACTCTGCATTCCCAGTTCGTTACGAATTTGTGGCGAAATACACAAAAGTATGTACTTACCTCTAGTTGGGTGTGCCTTTATGATGTCAAATTGACATGTCTGCAGCGGGCAGAAATCATTTGGGAAGTTCAGCTGAAAATCAAAATCCGAAACGAGTTCAAAGCTCGGCCAAGTGTGAGAGGAGTTTAGTCCAACAGGCAAGTCTTTGCTTAACTTAGCCAATAGAAAGGCTCTGTAGCGATAAGGCCGCCTATTGTTACCTTATTACTTCTGTATACCTTTTTTAGGGTTCCGTACCTCAAAAGGAAAAAACGGAACCCTTATAGCATCACTTTGTTGTCCGTCCGTCCGTCCGTCTGTCAAGACCCTTTTTCTCAGGAACGCGTGGAGGTATCAAGCTGAAATTTATATCAAATACTCAGGTCCACTGCTCCTTGGAGCTGTGAAAAAATCAAACTTCTAAACCAACGCAATCTAAAGATTGTCACCGGCTAGCGGAGAACAGGAAAGGAAAACAAGGCGTGGGTGTAAAAAAAATATAATACAAAATAAATATGTACAAAGTCGTTTCAGTCAGCACTGCTCTTGAAAGGATAATAAGCACTGGCCTGAGACTTCGGGTAGGCAGGGAAGCAGGCAGGGCAGGGTGTCGTGTCAGGATGGCCTCGGACTGCTCCGAGGCGTCAGAGCGGAGAGTTGGAGGAGCGGAAGTGTGCTGTGGGTAGTAGACGGGAAAGGAAGGGCTGTAATCAAACACCCTGCTTAAAGCTCGTAAAGCCTATCCAAGCCTCGTTTCAGTGTAGCCTAGGCCAGTGAGAAAAACTAAACGAGACTTGGATTAGGTTTCACAAAATAATTAAATTCTAGAAACAGTAAAGCTAATATTTACAGTACCTGCGTTAGTGGCAGCCCTTTTATAATTATATACAAGTAGTTTACACAAGCAATCTTCAGTCTAATAAAATATAATTCGAATAAAGTACCGAAATGCGGCTTATTCCTTGCCAAATAATCGAGCGAGTCCCAGGAAAAAACAAAAGCCGATCGTAAATTTAGAATTTTGGATTTAGTTTTTATTTGTAAGCGGCCAGTGCGCTTTTGGTGCGTCGCGGAGGTTTACCATGTTACAAGATACAGCCGTTTATGCCGCAAATTTCCGCAGCTCTCAAGGGAATCAAAACCTACAGGGTACTTCCCGTGAACGCAGAATCTTGAAATTTGGTATGAAGGTAGGTCTTATAGCATAGATTAAGGAGTAATTGCGACAACCGTAAAAAAGTATGTATGTCTGTATATATCAGTGACCAATACAAAGTGATCCCACAAAGAACCCTCGGTGCGCGAGTCCGACTCGCACTTGGCCGGTTTTTTTCTGTTTTGATTGCTATATGTAGTGTTCAATACCAAGTTATTGTATTGTTTTGTATTAGTGTTTTGCGAATCGCTACGCACACCTACCACCACGCCACAATCTTATTAAACGTGGCCTTTGGGTCTTGTCACCGTAGGCGGCTCTGTCTAACCCGTAAGGGATATAGACATGATTTGTGTGTGTGTGTGTGTTTGTGTGTGTACGCACCTGCGTTCCAGCACAGAGAGTACCTAAGACAGCCGGTGAAATGACATCTCGAGTTACCTACGAGTATGTGTAGCTTGGATAACATTGTTACAGTTTATTTTTTCATTAAAACTTTTGGATTAGTACTAGCAAGGTAAAGTTTGCCAGACAAAGGAAGGACTTGCCCTAGATTTTCTATGTCAAGTGGTTCTGAGATGCATTTTATCAAGAACAACCTTCACTAGATCACACGTTTGCCTTGACACCAAAAAAGCTTACTTCAAAACGACTCGAAGTAAAAAACACCGGGTAGCACTCCGGGAGTGCCGGCAGAAGGGAAAACAGCAGCTTAGATTAGATTTTAATGTTGTAACATCCATGATGCTCAATACGCATACCGTACTGGCCGCTTACAAAGAAAAACCGTACGTACTATCCATATTGACAGACCTCTAACAATGTGCTGATGCCCTAGTACTTTTGCTGAACGACTCAACAAAAAAAACACTTGAGAAATCGAACGCGATTCATTCGTATTTAAAAATAAGCTCTTAGAGGATCCTGGTACTTAAACTCTCTCTCTCCGTTTTACGTCTGACGCGAGTTTATTTTTTACCCATCCCAAAAAGCGCTCAGCGCCGCTAAAAAAAGTTTTCACTTCAAAAACTTACGATCACAAGAAATGGCTTTAATCTCCATTGGCTTCACCATTTCGGGAAATTTCAAAACTCGTAATCATTGTCGTAGCTGCTCACAAAATTTTACGAGCATTGGTCGAGAAAAACGACCTGTGTAGCGGGATAGCCGGACATACCTACGTAAGCATTCTTGCCAAAGCTGAAATTGAGACTCTTCGTTCGCACCTCGCTCGGTCAATAAATCAAAAAGCATAACCCTCCTAGCTCAGTCGGGTAAAAACCACCTGTAACCATGACTCTTACTTCATTATTATCACCGAGGACAAAGTAAACGAGATTCGCGGGAACAAGACAAGTTAACAATGGAAAGTTTCCAAATGCCTCGTGTGTGTCGAACAAAAGTTTTTCGATCATTTATTCAGGAGGCTGTTCGGTTTTGATTTTATTAAACACTAGCTGTTGCACGCGACTCCGTCTGTGATGAATTCGCTTGTCACTATCCCGCGGGAAGTATGCTTTTTCCGGTATAAAAAGTATCCTATGTCCTTCACCAAGACTGTAACTATCTCTGTACCAAATTTCAATAAAATCGGTTTAACCGTTTTGCCATGAAAGAGCAAACATCCAAACTTACGAACTATCGTCTTTATAATATTAGTAAGATATAAGATAACATAAGATGCTCTGCTCAGCTAATCATGTTGTAGCTGTGTGCTTAACATTATTTAGACTGGAGTTTTGAGATCGTTAAATCAAAAGTATTCATCAATCAAAAGTTTTCTTTAAACCTACCCGTTTTACATGGATGTCGTATTTTATTTGTTGCACTAAGGATCTAGAATACTTAAGTGATTATTCATTTTTCAACCAGTTTTTTTCTCGGCAGTACTAGATTAAGCTATGGTATTAATTAAGGCGCTCTTTATTTGAACTAAATTTTAAATTTATTGGGCAGCGGAGAAGGTACTTAGGTACAGCGTGAGTAATAAAATTAAACAGGCGTTCCGTTATTGCTGCCCATAAGAGTCCTTATTGTACACAGCAAACGAAACTGTGCGTTTGTGATCTTTAAATCTGTCTATTATTACTACTAGCTTTTGCCCACGACTTCGCCTGCGTAAAATTATACATATAAACCTTCCTCTTGAATCACTCTATCTGTTAAAAAAAACACATCAAAATCCGTTGCGTAGTTTTAAAAATCTAAGCATACATAGGACAGACAGCGGAAAGTGACTTTGTTTTACATTATGAGTGATGAGATCTCAATAATACTCCAACTCATCGGCAGGTAGATACCAGTAATCAAATGATTTATTTGAAATAGTCCTTACAAACGGGTACCTAACTGTTATAATAACTACCTACCTATTCTATTTAGAAATAAAATATTCAGATTATTAACTTTGATCACATAAACTGTTTCGCCTTTTTTTTAAACTTAATTTAAATATTTATACCTACTAAGGCAGTTTTTGTAATATTTTCTATTTCTAGACGAACGATGTTGAGGGACGCATAAAATAAATTGGATAAACCAGAACAGTTTATTTTATCTTCTTGCTTACGAAAAGAATTTTTGTTTCAAAAATATACCAAATAAAATCTGATAAATGTAGTGAGTTACTGAAATATTTGCAAGAGTAAGTGCCTGGTTTAAACACAAGATAAATAGGTATTTTTACTAGACCATGTACAACACCAACATTTAAAAAAGCGTAAGTGAATCTGCTCACGTTTGTGCGCTGTTGAAAAATAACTCTAGCCTGAATACTGCAGTCGAGTTGATTCAACCATTTATGTTGAGCTCTAGAAATGCACAAAAATGTTACTCGAAAAGCGTGGTAAGTAGGCAGCGATGTTTATTAGGGGTCCTGTGAGGCTGGTCGCTTTGGGCGCCATTTTATTTTGATTCAGTCAGCAGCAGAACTGGTGTCGCACTTAACACGTCCGTTGAGCGACTGCGTGGTTAGTTCTCACGGTAAATAGACAATATCAAAAAATGGTGATATTTTACTGTCGAAGAAATTTAGTTTTCAATTTAGAATTTACGACACCATAGCTGTTGCCAGCGACTTCGTCTGCAAAGAATTCGTTTATCACTATCCCGGGATAAAAAGTAGCCTATATGCTATTCCAGACTTTTCTCTATCTATGTGCCGAATTTCATCCAGATCCGTTAGGCCGTTCTGGCGTGATTGAATAACAAACAAACATCCATCCATCCATACTTTCGCATTTATAATATTAGTTAGATTGTCATTACCAATGCAATGTAAAACAAGTATTTGTAAATCTACAAAAAACATGATTTGAAGAAAATACAAAGCGAAATATATTATTATCACATGTAATGGTTTTCTTTTACAAACTTTTATTTAACTTTCAATGTACCTATCTATGTAATTTATGTTTGTCCGGATGGAATCTTGCGACTCAGTTTTGAAGCAGATATCTTCAACCGCTTGAGCTGAAATTTTGCACACTGGAGTTAGTCAGATGACATTACAATAATCTGGTAGTTGAGTTCTGGTGACCCAGCCAGGATTGTCTCCGCAGTAGGCAACTCTACAATGGGTGGTTCGATTGACTTGAAATTGGTACACATTATTTTAGGACGGATGACAATGCAAGTGCAGTTAGTAAAAAGAACAGTCAGCTAAAAATGAAATTTTTAACAGAAACTTCTACAACACTAGCTGTTGCCCGCGACTCCGTCTACATAGAATTCGTGTATCATTATCTTGCGGGAATTTTTCGGGATAAAAAGTAGCCTTTGAGCTATTCCAGACTTTTCTCTATCTATGTGCCGAATTTCATCCAGATTCTTTGGGCCGTTCTGGCGTGATTGAGTAACAACATCCGCATCACGGAGCATTACGGGTGCGTTGCCAGCCTAGAGGACTAAGATGTGCCTCATGTTCCAGTAAATCTACCGGCTGTACCAATCTCCACGGATACTACCTCAAAAACAAGTCTCTTGCAAACCTTAGGAGCAATGAAATCTCCGGTGACAAAAGCCAATATAACTTTTATTATTTCGACTAACGAATCTGTGAAGTTTAAATGTCCCATTGCAGTTCGTGAGGATACACTTGGGGAACGCTACTGGGTCCAGTTGTGCCAACATCCACGATTTGCGGCATGTTGGACACAGTCCAGGCTTAGCACAACAATGTAGCTGAAATGCAGTAGCAGAAATTTAATTTTTCATCTCTCATACTCTGAAAGTAGGTCATTGATTATCTGGATATAGGGTTGAAAGTGACTCATCGCGACCCTTGGGTTGAAAGTAATTTTTTTTCTAGCTAATCCAAATGAGGTACATAGCAATGGAAATACGCATTCAGCCATGTAATCCATGTTTTATATAATCATCTATACAAATAGTTCCTTTTTAATTGTAAAAGGCAAAATAATCTTAAAATAACATTCCCGCTATAAATAAGCTTATGCAAGCGTACCTATATAACGAGAATTAGAAATTATTACGTTCGGTAATTTTTTTAGCTTGAAATATTTAAGTCGACAATGAATTGATAGCGACCTCCGTGTCTGTAAGTTTAAAAAAAACTAGCCGGCAGCCATTGGTGCGCAGAAGAAATGAGCAATGCGCGTAAATCGCATAATAGAAAAAAGAGCGGGAGGAGAATGAGAATGACAAACGTAGCAGATATTAAGTGCGACCGTGCGACGTTAGTGAAGTTTGTCATAATACCTTCTTTCAATTTCCTCATATTGGAAATGAAAAGTAGAGTGCTCAACTCGGATGAAATTACCCATTTCACCCTCGAACTTTTGGCGCCCTCACTTCGTTCGTGCGCCAGAAATATCTCAGGTGAAATGGGTATATTTCAACCCTTGTTTATCAATCTACTATTACGTTATGCTACCCAAGTCCTTACCATGACGTCTTAAGGATCCTCCGTGCACGTATGCTTCCGAATGCCGTAAGTATTGTTGAAGGTATACTTAGGCTTTTTTTATGTGGATGACATAGTTGTTTTAATTTCTTAAAGTATAAGCGTCAAATCAATTGTTCATCGACGTTGAAAAAAGAAGTTTCAACAATCAATGGCTTTCGAATAACACACACACACACACACACTAACAGAGAAAGAGAGAGAAGTCAACGTCAAAATTATAACACCCCTCTTTTCGCGTCGGGGGTAAATAAATTTCAATAGAGCTACCTCCAAATATACTTACATTAGATAATGCGATTCAGTTTAGGTTCGCTCGCTGTCAGATTCATACTAGAAGTGACAGCTAAAACTTGAACTGAGGCGGAATTAGGACATGCAAGGCCCCTGCTTCCACAAGACCAAGAAGAGAACTGCTTAATGCGCCAAAAGCTCAAGGATATAAAAGTAGAGTTATTTTGGCCCAGAAAGATAACTCTGACCTTTTTGACTTAACAATAATCTTGTAATTAAATTCCGGTGACCCAGCCAGCACCGTCTTCGCAGAACGGAACTCTTCAACAATATATCCCATTGACTTGAAATTTAGTATGCATGACAATGAAGTATAGTTGTTAGCAAAACGGCTTGAAAATTTAAGGTTAGGTTATTATTCGATTGAAATTATGGCACGTTGCCATAATGATTGGTTGTAGCTAACCACCCGCAATTTTATGGGTTTGTCAAGTAGTCACGAACAATAGTTTGACGTGTAGTACTATGAGTAAACACCGCGCAGTATAGTGAGTAGCTTAAGCCTGTGGCACACCAAGCGCAGCTATTAAATTATTATTTATATATATATACTAGCTTTTGCCCGCGACTTCGTCCGCGTAAACATCATTTATTTTCAAAGAGCTTTTGCCCGCGGCTTCTCTCCAGTGTACCAGTAGTATTTCAATCCCGTTTTTTTCCCGTTCCCATAAGAATTTGGGGAAATGCTCTCTTAATGCTACCCTACACTCCCCAAGCAATCCACTTGCCAAATTTCAGCTTTCTACGACCAGTAAAACAAAAATCCCGTTTTTCCCGTTCCCGTGGGAATTTTGGAAAGTCCTACCTTAATGTTCTTCGTCCGCGTAGACTCATTTGTTGACATAGCTTTTGCCCGCGGCTTTGCTCGCGTGTACCAGGAGTATTTCATTCCCGTTTTTTCCCGTTCCCGTAAGAATTTTGGAAAATGCTCTCTTAAAACTCCCCTATACTCCCCAAGGAACCCACTTGCCAAATTGCAGCTTTCTACGATCAGTAAAACGAAAAATCACGTTTTTTTGCCGTTCCCGTGGGAATTTTAAAAAGTCCTCTCTTAATGCTCCTCTACACTCTTCAATCAACCTACATGCCGAATTTCAGCTTTCTACAACCAGTAAAACGAAAAGCCCCTTTTTCCCGTTCCCGTGGGAATTTTGGGAAATTATCTATTATAGCTTCCCTACACTCTTCAAGCAACCTACATGCCAAATTTCAGCTTTCTACGACCAGTAAAACGAAAAATCCCGTTTTTCCCGTTCCCGTGAGAATTTTAGAAAGTCCTCTCTTAATGCTTCTTTACACTCCCCAAGCAACCTACATGTCGAATTTCAGCTTTCTACAACCAGTAAAACGAAGTCTCGTTTTTCCCGTTCCGTGGGAATATTGAAAATTAAAATTGTCTTTTAATATTTCCTTACACTTATCAAGCAACCTACATGCCAAATTTCAACTTTCTACGACCAGTAAAACGAAAAATCCCGTTTTTCCCGTTCCCGTGGGAATTTTGGGAAATTATCTATTATAGCTTCCCTACACTCTTCAAGCAACCTACATGCCAAATTTCAGCTTTCTACGACCAGTAAAACGAAAAATCCCGTTTTTCCCGTTCCCGTGAGAATTTTAGAAAGTCCTCTCTTAATGCTTCTTTACACTCCCCAAGCAACCTACATGCTAAATTTCAGCTTTCTACAACCAGTAAAACGAAAAATCCCGTTTTTCCCGTTCCCGTGGGAATTTTGGAAAGTCCTACCTTAATGTTCTTCGTCCGCGTAGACTCATTTGTTGACAAATAGCCTTTTCCCGCGGCTTTGCTCGCGTGTACCAGGAATATTTCGATCCCGTTTTTTTCCCGTCCCCGTAAGAATTTCGGAAAATGCTCTCTTAATACTCCCCTATACTCCCCAAGGAACCCACTTGCCAAATTGCAGCTTTCTACGATCAGTAAAACGAAAAATCACGTTTTTTTGCCGTTCCCGTGGGAATTTTAGAAAGTCCTCTCTTAATTAGGATTAAAATATCTTGCCAATTTCTACATTGTACCTACTTGTTGACATGAAATCATTATTTATATGAATGGAAATAGCTAATTATGACATTTTATTTTATTTTATTTTTAATTTTACTAATTTATTATTATTATATTGATTATTTGAAGTTGTTTTAATGTTACCTACTATGAATTTTGATTCCATTGTTTTATAAACTAAATTATTTCATTACAATTAAAACAACTAACAATAGGTTAAGGCAATGTATGTAACTAACATTTTCATATGGATCTCGGTCTGAAATAAAATTATTTTATTTTATTTTATTTATTTATTTTATTTTAATGCTCCTCTACACTCTTCAATCAACCTACATGCCGAATTTCAGCTTTCTACAACCAGTAAAACGAAAAGCCCCTTTTTCCCGTTCCCGTGGGAATTTTGGGAAATTATCTAATATAGCTTCCCTACACTCTTCAAGCAACCTACATGCCAAATTTCAGCTTTCTACGACCAGTAAAACGAAAAATCCCGTTTTTCCCGTTCCCGTGAGAATTTTAGAAAGTCCTCTCTTAATGCTTCTTTACACTCCCCAAGCAACCTACATGTCGAATTTCAGCTTTCTACAACCAGTAAAACGAAGTCTCGTTTTTCCCGTTCCGTGGGAATATTGAAAATTAAAATTGTCTTTTAATATTTCCTTACACTTATCAAGCAACCTACATGCCAAATTTCAACTTTCTACGACCAATGTATAACAAAAAATCCCGTTTTTCCCGTTTGTTTCCGTCAGAAATTCGGGAAATCCTTTGTAGTGCTCCCCTATACTCCCCAAGGAACCTGAAGGCCAAATTTCAGTTTTCTACGACCAGTAAAACGAAAAATCGATCCCGTAGAATTAAATATAAATTCCCTTTTTTCAATTTCTAAACGACACTGAAAATTAGAACACATAGAAAAATCCGAAAAGTAAAGCTATGGCCGGGAATCGAACCCGGGTCCTCGTCATTCCGTGACGCGTGCTATACCCCTACACCACCCATAGCAGGTGAGTAAGCGTTCGAATTTTTCTATCTATTACTAACTGTCATGTGACCTTGTTACTATGCGATTATTTGTCGCGAAGCGTCATCTATTTGAATGATGTGTCTCTACGACACAATTACAAACACATCACACACACATCCACACACCATTCACATCATTCATAGAGACACATCATTCAAATAGATGACGCTTCGCGACAAATAATCGCATAGTAACAAGGTCACATGACAGTTAGTAATAGATAGAAAAATTCGAACGCTTACTCACCTGCTATGGGTGGTGTAGGGGTATAGCACGCGTCACGGAATGACGAGGACCCGGGTTCGATTCCCGGCCATAGCTTTACTTTTCGGATTTTTCTATGTGTTCTAATTTTCAGTGTCGTTTAGAAATTAAATTTCTAACGGTAAAACCGTAAAAGTAAACATAAAAATTAAGAAATAAAAATTTCTTGATTCATTTGATATTTCCCTTTTTTCCTCATCCCGTGGGAATTTCCTAAAATCCTTAAAACCGTTTTTATAATTATAGTTCATAGGATTTCGTTGACCTGAATATATAAATCCCGTTTTTTCCTTATCCCGTAGGAATTTCCAAAAATCCTGAAATTGCTTTCTTAATGTTGTAATCACCTACTTGTGTACGAAATTTGAAGAGTCTAGTTATTATAGTTACTGGGATAGGGTCACTCGGAATCGAATAAGTACATAAATCCCGTTTTTTCCCGTTCCCGTGGAAATTTGAGTGTGCGTGTGTGTGTGTGTGTGTGTGTGTGTCAGGTAGGTATGTGTGTTGTTGTTTTAGTAATCAGCGACCCGATAAACCGTACAAACAATACTACCCACTAATAATAATAATATAATAATACCCACGTTGATTTTCAGACTTTGTCACCACATATCCCCCTTTTAGGGGTTGAATTTTCAAAAAACCTGAAACACGTGTTTACTCATTTATCGTTGGGAGTACTCCTGTGAAGTTTCGAA
This sequence comes from Pandemis heparana, assembly GCA_963854515.1. Classification (NCBI taxonomy): domain Eukaryota; kingdom Metazoa; phylum Arthropoda; class Insecta; order Lepidoptera; family Tortricidae; genus Pandemis; species Pandemis heparana. Next base: position 11,400,480 of record OY978015.1, on the reverse strand, counting down.
TAAAGTCTAACTAATCTTGTTTCCCCATACAAACTTTGGACCCCCATTTAACCCCTTTAAGGGTCGAATTTCCAAAAATCCTTCCTTAGTGGATGCCTACATTGTATAAGGTATCTGTGTGCAAAATTTCAAGTCTCTAGGTCCAGTGGTTTGGGCTGTGCGTTGATATATCAACAGTCAGTCAGTCATTCAGTCAGTCAGTCAGTCAGTCAAGTCAGTTTAGAATTTTATATATATAGATATTTTTAGTTTTAATTAGGGTCTCATACTTTGCAGGGGTGTTCAAACCAATATACTGAACAAGTTCGTGAATAAACGTTAAAGGGTTTTATTTCACCCTGTATATGGTTTTTACATCGCCCAAAGTTACTTTACCTTAATTAAGTTAGTATAAAGGGCGTGGTTTACTCGTGCAATCGAACAAGTTGTTATTACCTAATATTAAGGTGTAGAGTAGATAGAATTAAGAATAAAAGTTCATGAATGTCATAATAATCTGTAAGTAAGGAAGTTAAAAGTGAAACAACCATTTTCCGCCTTCATAAAGACCGGGATAATAATGACAGCGTCGGCTTTCTGCATTTTATTGTACTGTGGTATAATGACACAAAAGAGTTTTCCGTTCAAAGAAAATGAACCTCTTGAGTTAACAACGTTTCGATGAAGAAATTAACATTATCGTGGCTTTGTTGTTTGCTTTTTTCTTGTGCTCTAAAAGGCTTTTTTTGGTTTTTATGCAATGCTGAAATAAAATTAAGGAGATCTTTTATTATATGACCAAAGACCAGTTTTTGGAAGTACGTCACTGTACCTACCATTTATTTCAAGTAGTAAATTGTACCGAACCTCCCGCGGGATAGCGATAAATGAATTAGGTATTTACAGACAAAGTTCCAGGCCAAAGCTAGTGTTTTATATTTAGACCGCTTTCCATTAATATTTAAACTAGCTGTTGCCCGTGGTTTCGTCCGCGCAGTTTTAAATATAGCTTATAACACTCACAAATAAATAATGTGGTTTTTAAATGGTAAAACAATTTTCAAAATCGGATCGGTACTTATATCCAGAGATTACCCCCTGCTACCTCACAAACTTTACCTCTATATAATATTAGTTTGCAAATAATAAATAAATGGATGGATAACTTTACTCTGGTCTCTTAGGAATCAAATTATAGGCGATGCGGCTAGCAACCTATCATTATTTTGATTCCCCTTTCCACCTATACCCCCACAATCATGCTAAAAGAGGCCTACCTCTGTCTACCCCGTAAGGGATAAAGACGTGATTTATGTAACTTTTCTTTGCAACTTTGCGATATACGCCTGAATCTGTATTATAATTTAGCTACGCGTTTTTTTGCAATAGGAAAAAATTAAGGATACGTCAACATTAAGTGCGGAATATTTTTACTGTTCTCAGACTAAATGTAGCGTGTAATTTAACGGCCTTGTTCAAGGAAACATTTTCAACATAAAGAGGAATGGGACCGAGAAATAGATTCGCCCTTTTATTGGTTCAAAGACAGATGTCCTTATATACTAGGCCAAGGAATTTAGCAAAACGAGGGTTTGCTAATGTCAACAGTTTTATATAGCTGAATTAAAAGTTTCGTCTCCAGATTCGTAATCAGATAAAAAATCAGGGGCCTTACCATGACGTCCTAATTCCAACTCAGTTCAAGTTTTAGCTGTCACTTTTAGTATGAATCTGACTGCGAGCAAACCTAAACTGAATCGCATTAAGACATCGTCATGGTATGGACCCAAGTATAATTATTTCAATTATATTTTTAAAATGACGCGCCATTTAGACTTTTATTTTGCCATTGTTCGGTAATTATAATAGTATAGTAGAGAGGTAAAATATCTGTACTTACACTAAAAAATGTATTTGGGAAAATTTTTAGGGATTTTGCGCTATCGAGCACATTTCAATAGTTTTAGAATTTTATCTGACCGTGTTTGGTCACGCTTATTTTAAAATTACAGCGTCAAAAATTATCTATAACTTCAGCTAAAGCTTTTAGAAAATGTTAGAGATTTTAATAAGAGTTTTTAATGATTCACGGTTAAGTTCATTCGAAATATTATAAACGGGATGTTTCGATATTTCGATACAGTTGCATGCATCATGATCACGGGTAGACAAAAAATGTAAAGGCTCAATAAAGGTAATCGCGGTTCACATCCCGTTTATAATATTTCGTTAGAGATTTTTTTTTATACACAAGTAGATCACCAGACCTGCGGTTTTACCATGACGTCTTAGGGTGCGACCAAACCGCCGCGTATACGCAGTGACGTGTGGTATGCGTCACGTTTTCTCGCCGTTTCTTCATACATTTTGTTGCGATTCCGTAACGTCACCGTTTTTTTAACGGTGGTGTGGTCGCACCTTTAATGTGATTCGATTCAGTTTAGGTTCGCTCGCTGTCAGATCCGTACTAAAAATTACAGCTCAAACCTGAACTGAGTGGGAATTGAATCGCATTAAGACGTCATGGTACGGCCCCTGATGGTAAATGAGCACCACCAACACTTGAGAATTGCCGATGCGTTGCCAGCCCAGAAGGCTAAGATAGTATACCTTTTGTGCCAGTTATTTCATCGGCTGTCTTACTCTCCACGCCGGAACACAGCATCGCAAATGTTTGCAGGCATCTTACTTATAAACTAACTAGCTTTTGTCCGCGACTTCGTCTCCAAGAATTCGTTTATCGCTATCCCGCGGGAATTTTCCGGGATAAAAAGGAGCTTATGTGCTATTCCAGACTTTTCTCAATCTCTGTGCCGAATTTCATCCAGATTCGTTGGGCTGTTCTGGCGTAATTGAATAGGAAACAAACATACATCCATCCGAAATGCGAAACTTTGCATTTACAATATTAGTTAGATTTTACTGAACGTCGGAAATTACTAAATGCGAAAAAACTGTTTTATTTCAGAATTTCAATGTTACTAGCTACACAAATACCTGCAATAAAAAACTATTTCAAACCCCGCAGAAACGTAAACAATCAAGGAAAATTTAATTTATTTTCACAAAGCGGAAACTGCAGAAGATACGGCATTTTCATCGTTAGTTATTCAGTAGGATGCCCAACTTTCATTTTAAATCAATGGGACTTCCCGTCATTATTTATGGATACATAACTACAGAAAAAAAACACAATAAATAATAACGATAAAACTTTGTAATCTTACTATACAATGATACTTATCGTATTTCTAACTTATTTCTAGATTAGCTGGCACCCGCAACTTGTTCGAATGGATTTCACATTCAGGACAGTAAATAATTTTATATTGTTTTGAACTTTTAATAACGATTATGTTTTCTTTTGGATGTCTGATTATAAATAAACAAAACTTATAAATGATGCTCCAAGCTAAAGTGATAGGACACATTAAACAAATAAACTCTGAAAACTCACCCCTTAAATAAATAAATTTTGGCTCAAATGTTTTTAATTTACAGATTGTTTCTCCCACTGTTTTATTAACAAACTGCTTAAATCTATAACTTCCGTTTTTTTATACATCCCTTGAAATATCTACACCTAAACTCGTGCCCAAAGAAGACACTGTTGCGTTCATTTAAGTACTTACTCCTAAGTTTATTAACCGGAAAAACAAACTGCGTAGATTTATGCTCGCACTTAAATCTTGTGAATAACCTTTTAGCCCTTTCGCGAATAATTGCGGTCAGGTTAACGAGTTCCCTTTTCACATTTTTTTTTAGTTGAAGTTTAGTCCTCGTAATTTATACTTTTCTGCCAGCACTGTGAAACATTACGCTTTATTTTTAGCATTTTCATTTTATTCATAAAATAAGTATGAAACTGATACAAGCGGTTACGTGTTCAATTAATATCCTCAAAGTATAAAATAAACGTTGATGCCATAATTATTTTTGCACGAGCCGAAAGCGAGGGCTTATAAATTATTCTGTATTACGCAAATGATATCCGACTGAAATTTAAATCAAACGATAGTCAACTCTCATGAATAAATTTTATGTCACTATCATGAAACCGCTGAAAGCAGGTTAACCAAGCCTCTCAACTAACGATAGGCTTTCTCAACAGATTCCCCCGTTGCCGCGATTGATAGCCTTGTGGTAGCGCGTCAGACGGCGATATACGTCCCACAACTGATATCAGACAGCCAGTCTACCACCAAGTTCTAAATTCCAAGTTCACGTTATACCGTCCCTCACACTCTCTTAATTACAAACTATGGGTGTGAGCGGGATAGGATAATACGAGTTTCGAATTTCTTTTCTGAGTATAGCGCTGGTGTCCCTACATTGAAATGAAATTGTATTTTGCTACGTAGTGTACGAGTATGTAAAAGGTAGCTTTTACGTTATATTTAACCAATTAAAATAAGAGGGATATTAGAAAGTAGAGTAGTTCATAGATTATAGTAGTTAATTATTAAAGCTAAGTTTCTTTCGATTTCTAGACGTAAGTTTTATAATTTAAAAAATTGCAAAATTTGCAGTTCCTTTACAGGGTTTGATCTTGTATAATATATATTTGCTTGATAAAATATTATTTTATCAAGCAAATAAATGTTTGAGTTCGATTTTTTTTACTTTGACTCATAAAAAAATCATCAAAACTGTTAAATAGTTTGGTTTTTATTCAAAGTCGGTTTGACTTTAACTTTTCTAGGTACCTAAGTTTTGCCTTCAATTAATTAAAATATGAAGTAAAAAAGAAGACGACTCGTCATAAAATAATATCAATAACAAAAGGTATTTTAAACGGTTGTTTTGATAAGACATTTCTTTCTAAACGTTCGTTAGAATGAATTAGCATACATTTGCGTAAAAGTTTTGATCGTGTTAAAAAGCTATGAACACTTTCCGCATAAAATTACAGCTCTATTCAAATTCATTCAGTAGTTTAAACCAAACTCTGAAGCTAGCAGAAGTCACTTACAATGCAATATTTTACGATGCAATGAAATATAAAACACAAAATGTTATTTCCCGTCCGTTCACAATATGCAAATGTGGTGACCCTAGTCGTAGTGTAATGGCGCGGGACGAAGTGCCTTCCTACACCCAGGACACTGGCGATGCAAAATTAGATGGATATTTTTACGTACCGCAGGTCATTTTGCGGTGAATTTTTATTCAGCTTTCGTGTTTTGTTACCTGTAAGAATGGAATTCATTACTGTTTAGACAATAAAGAACCTAAAATGGTAGAATTAAAAGTGGTCTGTGAAGAGTTGTTATTTCATTTCGCCATCAACGTGGCAGATACACGTGACACTTACTACACTGCACGACAAGAGTCAAGAAGATTTTTATGATCGTTATTTTCAACAATTTTATGGTCTACTCTCGCTGGAACGCCGCGGAGTAAGCTTTGCTGCTTGGCGGCAGGATAAGCAAGTAAGATGGTAATAGCGATCCGAATAAACCGTGCGCAATATTTATGCTATGATAATCAAGGATAGTGTTAGCTTTTAATTAGTGAAATGATTTAAATGGTTAAGACGTTCTAGAGATTAGGGGGCGACCACACCGCCGCTTAAAAAACGGTGACGTTACGGAATTGCAACAAAATGTATGAATAAACGGTGAGAAAACGTGACGCATACGAAACGTCACTGCGTATACGCGGCGGTTTGGTCGCACCCTTAACTGCGCAAAAATGTTAATGAACAAAAAGTTTATCTCTAAATGGTGAATAAATATAGATCGGTACAGACATTTTGTAATTTACCAAAAACATAGTTTTATAAAATATTATGAAATCAAGACTAGTAACTAGTATTTTCACATTATTTTGTGTTTATTAGCAGATAACGAGATTTTCATACGAATGGAATGTAATAAACGTGTTATCAGTCCCTGGACAGTTATTAAATAGTTTGGCAGCCAATAACGAAGTTTTTGGGTTATTACATAATTTATATTACGAAGTCGTAATGAAACACAAAACTGTATTGTATCGTAAAGCCTAGATAAAATATTTTTGATTAAGTATGATATTGAACGTACCTACGATAATTACGAAAGTTTTTTATAGGGTTCTATCTATTGGTTTGTTGCAGAGGCCTTACCATGAAGTCGTAATGCAATTCAATTACGACTCAGTTGAGGTTTTATTTGTCATTTTTAGGGTTCCGTACCACAAAAGGAAAAAACGGAACTCTTATAGGATCACTTTGTTGTCCGTCCATCCGTCCGTCTGTCAAGACCGTTTTTCTCAGGAACGCGTGGAGGTATCAAGCTGAAATTTATATCAAATACTCAGGTCCACTGCCCCTTGGAGCTGTGAAAAAATCAAACTTCTGAGCCAACGCAAAAGATACAGCAAATTTCCGCAAATTTTCGAAACTCGCAAGGGAATCAAAACCTACAGGGTACTTCCCGTGAACGCAGAATCTTGAAATTTGGTATGAAGATAGTTCTTATAGCACAGGTTAAGGAATAATTGCGAAAACCGTAAATATGTATGTATGTCTGTATAATATCAGTGACCAATATAAAGTAACCTATGTGTTATTCCAGACTTTTCTCTATCTATGTGCCGAATTTCATCCAGATCCGGTGGGCAGTTCTGGCGTGATTGAGTAACAAACAAACATACATCCATCCATCCATCCATACTTTCGCATTTATAATATTAAGTTAGAAGTTAGATTATTCAATCCTAAGATCTCAATTGATATGTCTAAAATCGTGCAACCAGGCAAAGGCCTCCACTTCTCTCCGCCTCTCTTCCTTATATCAAGAGCATGATCCTGCCACCCTATTCGATACGAATCCAAGTCGTCCCGCCATCTTCTCTTTGGTCTGCCTCTGCATCTGTATTCTACCTATAATATATTTTACTTGGTAGGTATTTAAATAATCGACGTGTCAATTACTAAGCTTGTAGTTATTAGCAAAATTTACACTAAGTTCGGAACTTACTCTAAGATTATTGAGAACTGGAGAGCCTTCTTTTTTTAAACACTGATTATTCATTTCTTTCGGTTAATTTATTTACGACAACAACCGTTCTGAAGCTTCTCTTTTATTTAAATTAACAAGAATTTCTGCCCTTTTCGCGTATTATTCATTAAATATGCCGTGGGTTTCTTTTAATAAAATTGTTTTTGCCGTAAAGGGATGAATAATTTTAAAAGGTTACTTTTTATATGCTTGTTTAGGCGCTTCTGCAAAATTCTTACATAATTTTCCGGAAATATGAAACAAAATTAAATGTTTAACACATTTTTCTTCACCTCTGTTTATAAAACGTAGAGTGGGTATGAGTACGATAAAGATATCTAGCCTTTTACCTTACCTTTTGTTAATCAAATCTGTAAATGATAAAAATGATATTTGTTCAAGTGCTTAAACCCACCGGAACCAATATGTTATACTGATAACGGGAATCCCTTCAAAAAGATAAACCAAAACATGTCACACAGTTGATTTTATACTTCAGTAGGTAGAGGACTGAAACTTTATGATTTCCCAGCGGAGAACCATACAGCACGATAGCACAAAGCCGTAAATGGTAGGAAACTTAACACAAAGCGAAAATGGACTACGGCGTCTCGTGACTTATAAACTGATATTCGTATCCCCATAACGGAACCGCAAACGAATATTGATATTGCCATGAAGTTTTATTGGATTTATCACGCATTTTTTTCCACTAAAAGAAAAACTGAGATATGTAAGACGACTTTGCTGTCTGTCTGTATTATTAATTTGTCTATTGGACTGTCAATTTGCGTGACTGTCTAACTTTTACACTCGCAACTAATCCAAAAAAAACCGACAAGAAAGACGATGCCCCACTGCTGCGTACGTTGTGCACGGACACGCTATACATGTCACCCACGTGAGTCCATTGGTCATTTCGTGCCTAGCGTGTGCGTGCACTGCTGTGGAAACAACCGCCTACAAACGGATACGGAGCGAAGATGTGTACCCACGTGCGTAGCGTGACCGTGCGTTGCAGTGAGGCGTCGCCTTAAGACCAAGGAACCAAGGAACCAAGGAAGATAGACAAGCAGAGTCATGTATGCAAGTGCAATTTTTTGAAATTTATAATTGTAATCCTTGTCATGTTCTATGCTGGTTGGTCTTAGATTATATTTTAAATTGTTTTATTTTTCAAGTTTTTTGATGCTCAGTGTGAAGTTGTATGAGCCATTCGGGAGCAAAATTATTATCGTCCTGGGCGTTAATACTGGAATCTCTCATAACGCTCAGGATTCTTTTGTAGAATCCTTCGCTATATTCTGGGTTCAATATACCGCCCTCGCCATAAGTAAATCATTTTGCTGCCTTGTGACACAAATAACTATTCTATCCTCGCTGACCGGACAGAAAAACTATAACAAATACCTAGTTGATCTACAAAACATGAAGCAAACTACTGTCCTCAGATTCGTCCTATTTCCATCAGGTAGGCTATTCAGTTTCCCGTATTTAACGACAGCACAAAGAATGGTCGTGTTCCATTACACGCGTGTCTCGAGCAGAGTCGATTAGATTAAACCCTCGGGGTGTAACAGAGCGCTGCATATAGGTTTAGGATCGCTGCCTCTTTGCAAGGACGTGAGGTCGGTGAGAAAGAAAATTTGTCCGGATTCAACGAACTTTTGTCTGCGAGTGCCTATTAAGTATATTCTTCTAACTATTGCGCGGTTCTTGTATGTAACCAAATAAAACAATTGACTTTTGCTTTAGGGGTGCGAGTCCGCGTGTTCAAGAGCTGCGGTTCATTTTTGGATCCGTTCGAGGGGAAGAGCAGTGCTTGGTCCAGTGCACCCTGGGCATCGGTTAGTGATTTCCTGGCATATTCTGAGGGATATCATCCGTTGACTAAAAGCCCGACAGGGGGGGAGGGGGTCTTTTGACCGTGTTCTACCGTACAACGTTGCCCACATTTATGTCACAAGATTTTTGAATACTGCGTTTATTAGGTAACAGCTTTTTATAACAGTTGAACTGGTAGATTCAGTGGATTCGGTGGAATTAGGTGCATTCGACCGGGATTTGACAACCTACTTATTTCGATTTTGTTTTGCTCTTCAAAATTATCGTTAAAGAGCATCCAAAGTTAAATTTCTCACATCATTTTATAGTGTACTACCTATTATTGTGTCGATAAATGGACAAAAAAAATAAAAAATGAGTAGGACTATTGATATCCGGCACTAAACTTTTCTTGAAGTGCGCCAAAATTGCTAAATTAATACTACCGTTGCAGACGAAGGTAGGTACAGTCAATGTTAATAAAGTTCCTTACACGCTTACTAATAGTAATAATTATTACTTAATGATGTCATAACAACAAATAAGTTTTAATTTTATACTTTTGGTACATCCTGTGGAAATAATAAGAATCACGGAAGATTTTCTCAAACAATTTTAATGTATAAGTAAAATGCTATGGAAATTGCTGACAATCCTCGTATGTGGTTTAACGGAGCAAAGCTCAGCCAGTAATGCGATCTCGTCTTTCACTTATTACGGTTTTGCTTATTTAACGTTATTAAATACAAAATTGGTTCATTTATCGCAGAAATAATACCACAGCTTTGTTTTGATCCTATTGTTTTAAGAGGAACAAAATAGCACGAAGCAGTTCTAAGAAAATGTTTTGTGATTTTGTATACTCGAGCGTTTCTAAAGTAAAAGACTAAAGCAGGAATAGATGAAGATTGTGTATTTGTTTCAAGTAAATAAAATCTTAAAATTGTAGGTATAAAGCGAAATGAAACATGCTGCGCTAAGATTGAAATGAAATAGCAATTGAGAAAATGCGACTCGATGCAATCCTTTATGTTCGATACTGAAGAGAAACAGCAACGAACAGTGACTTTTGTTTGTCTCCCTTTTTTTCTTCAACATTGGCAACTCAAACTAGAACATGAAATCGTGTAAAGTGTTTTTCAATAGAACTGGCCAAAACTGTTCAATCTAAGAGTTGGCTTTGCGTTCATAATTCCTAAGTTTGTCTTCTTCTTTTAAATGTGTTAAGATTTTTTTCTTTTATTTATCTGACTTCGCTCTTGGTTTAGATGAATTTTAAATTAAACCCTACATACCGATAACATTCATTATACGAGGTGTTTTATTATTATTCCGAAATATTTCAGCAGGTGATTTGGTTATTTGATTGAAGACTCCTGGTTTTACTTGTTTCAAAGTCGAGTATTGCTCAAAACGTTCCGGACTAATTCGTGGTCTTGGAGCGCTCCCCCGGCAGCACCGAAACGAACACTGCGCGCCAGCGCTCTGCTCGCGCGGCTACTCGACGCAACTGACAGCGGCGCACAACTACCCTCGCTTTCATCCTTCATCATCTTTTTATTATTGTCAACTGAAGAGTAAGTAGGTAAGTAGTTTCATGTTGAAATTGTCAAGCTTTTTTGCCATACTCTTTTAAAAAATCTTCTCGAATGCTCAAGACTGCACTTGTTTATTTTTAAACTTCGGCACTGAAGATATGTCGACCAATTTAAAGCACTATTTCATATTTAGAACTGACAGCGAAACACTTCACGAATTGGCTTTATACCAAAACGGACTAGCTTAAATATAACCCGTGTAGATTTACGATGTAGAAAGACACATCGACGTACTGTGGGAATATTTTCTGAGCTCTTCTAGATGATTGATAACGTCATGTTTCAATGTACTGGAGAGCGTATGGTAATGCTCGATTGCTGGAAATTAATTCATATGGTTACTGTAGTACCCAATATTCTAGTAGGCAACTGGGATATTGATAGTAAGAAGATAAAATAGACTTTCAAAAAGAAATATTTAATAAAAACGTTTTTATTTAATTTCATAATAGATGTTGACCACGGAATTTAAACTCGTTTCCGCTATGGATAAAAGGGTTTAATAACGTAAACTACCACACTAACACACAAAGAAAATAACTAGAAGCCTAAATAAATAATAATCAGCTGTTTCCAGTAACAATCTAACAGAGCAACTGATTGAAGAGTTGATGTCATTGCAAAGGAAGATGTTTCAAAAATGGACCTAACTTATGAATAAGAAATATAGTTTATATACTAAAAAAAGGCTCTAAACCCAGCCAGTCGCTAACATTAGAGGTCAAACTATCTATATATATAAAAGAAGAAACTGACTGACTGACTGACTGACTGATTGACTGACTGACTGACTGACTGACTGACTGACTGACATATCAACGCACAGCCCAAACCGCTGGTTCTAGAGATTCCAAATTTGGCACGTAGGTTCCTTATAAGGTCTAGGGGTGCACTAAGAAAGGATTTTTCAAAATTCGACCTCTAAAGGGGTTAAATGGGGGTCCAAAGTTTGTATGGGGAAACAAGATTAGTTAAACTATTTTATTCGAAACTTCACAGGAGTATTCCTAACGATAAATGAGTAAACACGTGTTTCAGGTTTTTTGAAAATTCAACCCCTAAAAGGGGATAGGGGATGACAAAGTCTGAAAATCAACGTGGGTATTATTATTATTATATTATAGTGGGTAGTATTGTTTGTACGGTTTATCGGGTCGCAGATTAAGAAAACAACAACACACATACCTACCTGACACACACACACACATACACTAATTTCCAGGGGAACGGGAAAAAACGGGATTTATATTATTCGATTCCGCGTGACCCTATCTCAGTAGGTAACTATACTTAATAAATATAGACTCTTCAAATTTCGTACACAAATAGATGATTATAAAACTAAGAAAATAATTTCAGGATTTTTGGAAATTCTCACGGGATAAGGAAAAAACGGGATTTATATATTCAGTACAACGAAATCCTATGAATTATAATTACTAGACTTCAAATTTGGCATAGAAGTAAGTGAGTGTAATAGTAAAAAACAGTTTTAAGGTTAAGGATTTTCGAAAATTCCAACGGGATAAGGAAAAAACGGGATGTATTATTCAGTTCTACGGGATCGATTTTTCGTTTTAATGATCGTAGAAAACTGAAATTTGGCCTTCAGGTTCCTTGGGGAGTATAGGGGAGCACTACAAAAGGATTTCCCAAAATTTTGACGGAAATGAACGGGAAAAAACGGGATTTTTTGTTATATACTGCAGGTCGTAGAAAGTTGAAATTTGGCATGTAGGTTTCTTGGCGAATGTAAGGAAGCATTAAGAGACAATTTTCCGAAATTCCCACGGGAACGGGAAAAACGGGACTTTTCGTTTTACTGGTTGTAGAAAGCTGAAATTTGGCATGTAGGTTGCTTGGCGAATGTAAGGAAGCATTAAGAGACAATTTTCCAAAATTCCCACGGGAACGGGAAATAACGGGATTTGTTTTACTGGTCGTAGAAAGCTGAAATTTGGCATGTAGGTTGCTTGATGAGTGCAAAGAAGCTATAAAAGATAATTTTCCAAAATTCCCACGGGAACGGGAAAACGCGACTTTTCGTTTTACTGGTTGTACAACGCTTAAATTCGGCAGTTAGGTTGTTTGGAGAGTGTAGAGGAGCATTAAGAGAGGAATCTCCAAAATTCCCACGGGAACGGGAAAAACGGGTTTTTTTCATTTTACTGGTCGTAGAAAACTGAAATTTGTCAAGTGGGTTCCTTGGGGAGTGTAGGGAGCATTAAAAGATCATTTCCCGAAATTCTTAAGGGAACGGGAAAAAACGGGATTTAAATACTCCTGGTACACGCGGGCAAAAGCTATTTGTCAATAAATGAAGTCTACGCGGACGAAGTCGCGGGAAAAAGCTAGTTAATAATATTTGTTAAAGTACCCTAAACTAACGTCACAGCTCTTGAAAAATAGAAGTTACTAAAACAACTTTTTTGTTGATCGGCTTTCAAAAGAAATAGGCGCCTCTTTTATTTTCTCTTTCTATTTCTTTCGCTTTCTCTTTCTATTTATTAAATCAACGATATCTCAGTGACTGCCGATTTCGAGATAGACTATGACTGAATTTACTGCAAATGAGCCCTACTTTACGCTCTTCAAAGTGATGTAACCTATTACCAATCACCTGTATGTAATCCAGCCTCGAGGCACATGCAAAACGACAGGATGATACAGGACTTATGACGTGGATCATTCGTCTACATTTGATTTGCAATTCCAGCTTGAATCTCATTGTTATGATGATGAAATCGATGGTTAGATTTTCGAGAACGCAAGTAACGCAACGTTAAGTGATGCTACATGATTATAAATACTGAGCCTCTGGTGTAAGTTTTCGCATATAAAAACGTCTCGAACGCGTTCACGTAGACGTCGCAATTACTATGGAAGAATTAGCAGCGCCACTTGCGGATCGAAACGGCAACAAACTGTTCTCGTAGTATTTGACATTTTAACGCAAACGCGTTCGAGACGTATTTTGTGACCGAAAACCTACACTAAGCATACTGAAGGTTATGGAAACTTCAACATAATGTTAAACTCGGCTCTTATAAAATATTTGTTTTTAAGTTGTTTCTATTACAGAAACTATCTGACCCGGCAAACTTCTTTTCCCATGGGTTTAGGATCAGTTTTGTTATGGTAATCAGAGATGGTGTTGCATACGAAATATTTCAGTTGTTTTTGACAGTTTTACAATATAATACAATAACTCTTTATTGAACACCACATATAACAATCAAAACAGACAAAAGGTATACAGAAGTAATAAGTAATAAGGCCTTATGTATGTACCTACGTCTAACTCTTTACAACTCTACCTCTCTCTCTCTTAACTCTCTTTTTTCTGTTTTGCTTATCACTACAGAGCGATCTCTACCAGGCAACCATAAACGTTTTTTACATTATTTAAATTTATTCTGCTATTTAGGGTACTAGTGAAAAATCCAAAGTCAAAGGTTATTAAAATCGGAGCAACCGTTCTTGAGTAATAAATTGTGTAAACAACCCGACTTCTATTTATATAGATTAATGCACTTTTCTTACTCAGAAGCAGTATGTTGAAAGATCATGATGGATATATAAATGTCTGATATACTATTCTAAACTTACATACATACACACACCAATCACGTCTTTATCCCTTACGGGGTAGCTAGAGCCTAAGGTAACAAGACCTACCAGGCCACGTTTAGCAAGACTGTCAGTGTACAAGTGGAAAGTGGAATCAAAATAGTGATGGGTTGCTAACCGCATCGCCTATAACATGATTCCTATGATTTTCGCCCATTCCCTCGATGAACTTTTACCATCTGCGCGGGAAGAGGAGCAACTGGTACATTCTATGTCTTATCTTTACTCCCAGACCAGCATAGAAGTATTTCTAAACGGTGTCCTTCCATTTGACCTAAAAATTATTGACAAAAGCATCATTTTACAAAATGATCATTTGACAAAATTTAAATATCTGATAAATCTTGAACTTTTTAAAAAATCGAAAAACCTTTATGCGTAGCTCACATAAGGTTAGGTTAAGTTTGTTTTATAAGTTTTTAAAAAAGTTTACCGTTTATCAGATATTTAAAGTTTGTCAAATGATCATTTTGTCAATAATTTTTAGGTCAAACGTTAGTAAACCATTCTAAACTTGAACCAGGAACCAAAATTCTCTGCAAATCATATGAAGATCCTTAAAGCGTTGGTATTGGCATTTCACCTCGTTACTGGTGGCACAGCGGACCCGCATTTAGGGGTTTTTCAACATCGGCTGTTAGTCACGTTTGCAGACCCATACGCTTAACTAGGTGTTCGTACGAAACATGGATATGAGAAGCGTCATTCTAAAAAGATTTTTTTCCAATTGAATCACAGTTAAAATTTGTAGTTTATGAACAACAGCCTAAGGTCTAAATTTGGTGAATCGTGTATAAGGACGTAAGCCGTTTTTAAAAGGCGCAACGTCAAAATATCGGATCTTTTTGTCGGTTCCCTTTGATATATTTTTCGTGGAGTCTTTACCTTCAATTTCTATCGCAAAATCTATCGGACATGCTTATAAATCGTGATATTTTTGTTTTTAAAAACTAACAATACGCTTTAATTAGCCTTGATAACACTTTTGAGTAACTATTACGTACTTATTAGCATGTGGTTTTTTTCATTTATAAATTAAATGATTACGAACTTAAGTAAGTCTTTACCGTCCACTTTCGTGTAGGGTGTAGGATATCTAATGTCTAAGACATGGTTTGGGCGGTCCCGGATCGCTCAGGCGAATTATGTCTTAAATCTATGCCCGTAGGTACCAACGAGAATAGTCGAGCAGTGATATATTACGAGTTTAAAGGTACTAGTCCTTTTACAACCTTTCCTAAATGTTATTATACTCTTTTGAAGAAGAAAACAAAATTTCTCATATAATTTAAAAAAAATCTTCTGACATACCTACGTACGAACAGTTATAAGAACAAGACAAGTATAATTTTGTTTAATTTGGCAATGTTTTCTAACAAGGGCGAATAATTTATTAGCATTACTAATAAACAACTCTAAACCAAAATCAAAACCATTTTAATTTAAATCGTGATGACAGACTAGAGTTGACAGACCGTATTAATTATTTATTGTAGTCGCTAAAACCTAAAATTTATTAGGTACGAGTTTGCAGGCTTAACAAAAGAATGTTTGAAATTAGTGTAGGATAAACCATTTGTTTCTGTAATTCATTTACTTAATCACAATCTAACAGTACTGTGAACAGAATGGCCCACCAACGCAAAATATTTACCAGTAATGTCGTAGCGTAATAATTTCTAACAGTGGTCGCACTTCTGTCCCGGCAGAGCTTCGAGCTGGCGCTACCTAACAGCCTAAAATCGAGTCCCGTGTAGCCCGTAGTGCACTAAAGATCGAGCAGACAAGGACCTGCGAATTAGCGTTTGGGGGACGTCACCTTATCTTGAACCGAGTTATCTCACTAGTTGTATAATTATTATGACGCTACGATTTGGCGTACAAATTGGACACTGTGGATGCCTCTGTTTTATGTTTCATTTTTGTACAAATGTGTGTAGGTATTGCTCTATTTGTGTGTCTTTCAAAAGAGAATTTAATAAATGTCTTCTTTCTTTCTTTCACTGCCCATGCCCCACTATATTTTTGACAACCTCTGTAAACAGTTTCGTATCTTTGTTTATGCCGACAATTGTGGAACAATATCGGCGAGCTTTGAAAGTTAGACGGACTAGCCCGTGAAATCGGGGTGTGGGTACCTAGTTTCCTTGTCTAGTCCTGTCGGCCGTGTTGGCTCACTACTCGTAGTTATGACGCTATAGTAATAGCGCGTATCAAGCATGTAGTGTCCGCGTACTGACTTAATTGAGAGGAGCTGATTCAAATTAAGTGGAGAGCCGGTGCTGTTTCACGGTTAATCGATATTGACTGCATTAGTTTCAAGCTTCGAGCTGAACTTGCTAGGTGTTTTGACGGGGATGGAGTTACTTAAATTAGTTACTATGCACCCAGTTGTACCTGGAAATAAGATTTCCCACTGGCCGTCCGGCTTTTGTACGTATCGCTTAAATCGCAGTTTTACCAAACTTACTCGTAGATTTAGACCGATAAATTTAGATGATTTTCTTTTAATTTATTTTGACAAACTTGGCTCCATTAATTGCAAAATAATTCTGTATCAGCTAAGTTGCTAAATATCTCGAAAGCTTAAAGGATCTTTGCCTAACAAGTTTTTTTTTTGCTAACGATATCTTATAGTACTATGATATTGTCACAGGACCAATAAATCTGACCGGTTAAATTGGGAAAATATTTACGAGATTAGACATAAACAGATTAACTAGATAGAAGTGAATTTAAATAAAGGTTATCCATAAAAGTTGTCCTCGAAATGAATTAAGATATCTACAATCACACTGCAAGCTCTCGTTATAACTGAAACACTAATATTATTACATGTTTTTCAAGTAACAGTTCCAACTCGTTTCATTAACATCTAAGTTTAGTCTGCATTAGAAACTTAATTTCGCAGAGTGGGATGTAATCTTCGTTCATGCAGAACTCGTGGTCTCCTGAGAATATAATATGCAATTTTGTGTTAATTTAAAAACAGGGCACACCATTAGATGTAGCATGGAGCAGTACGTCGTACACTAATAATGAATGCAGCGACTGCAGAATTTGGCAAAAGAAGTATTTGGCAAAACGACAATTTGACGAACACAGTATAATTATTTTTTCGGGAAAGTTCAAAAATCTAGTTTATGAAAAATATGTCTTTAAACGTAATAAATATAATATTTATAAAGATATAACTCCACAGAGGTTTTTAAAGTTCTAAGGGTGTAGGTATTTGTTTTTATAAGAGTTTCGTTTAACACTCTAAGATTCAACAAGTAACAGGTAAAATGGTTTCATTTTGATTCCAAGTAATTTTACATTATCTATATGAGAATGAAACCATTCAAAGAAGATTTATTTACAAACAATACTTCCCTACCCTTTTTTGTGGGTAGGACGTTCTAAAAAATAACGACCCTTGTCATTTTTCCAAATACTCCTTTCACAATATTTGAAGAGTTGTTTTGTTCGCGAATCCATTTTCCTGTTTCATACAGTATGGAGCGCCGTACTTGGATGCTTCCAAACAAATGACCACTTCGCGTAGATAAGCCTGTGTCATAACTTGAGTGTGGCTGCTTCAGTCAGGGTTACCTCAATTTCGTTTTTTTTAAGACTAAGGCAAACAAGACGAGGTATTGACGGCAAACTTTATTTTTAGTCTCTTTGCTATATAATGTATACTTTATACATATTGCTGGTCCCTTTTGCATGTCTGTGCAATTCAATTTTACGTTTTAGTCGTCATTTTTGACACTTCTAGTATGGAGTATGTATCTGACAGCAATTGATCCAATTGAACTAATTAATAATGTTATCGACTCTCAGGATCTCTTCAGCATGATCTTATTTAGGTGTCCTAGCTTCCGCACTCGTTCTACCAATTAGTTCGCTACGCCGCTTTGTCGTACTAATTATGCCAGAAATTCATTTTTGAGTCGAGCATGTTCCAGTTACAACAAGAAATACTCATGTGCTGACGTTTTTCACATGAAATTAAATGAGTTTGTGTCCGCAGTTAAAAGTATTTATAAGTAAAACCCCATTGTAATAATGAGTTCGTATTGAAATTGAGTCTAAGTGTAAGTAGATGAATAGTTGATTATTATAATGTTTCAGTCATCTTTTCTGTATCTCTTTGTCTCACAAGAGTCATAGTTTGTTTGTTAGTGATTAATAACTAGGTACTATTACTTTATGTTTTATTTTTTGAGCATAAGATTTCATTCAGAATTAAGTACAGGTGGAAACTGTTTTGGCTGATGCGTTAACTGAATTTGTCTATATCTTAAGTTTTAATTTTAAGCTGTTTGTTTCCCAATAATAAATAAAAAAAAAAAAATAAAAAAAAAATTTTGGTTCGGAATTGATTCGCGTTAAGACTTCATGGTAAGGCCCGAAAAGCAATCAGTTACCGCAGTTGTCAACGTTTGCACCCTTGAACGTACCTATGTTATTTTGCACCTCTCAATAAGACAGCTGTTCAGAATCTGTGACCCGGCCACGAGACTTAGGAACAGCAATTAATGTAGGTAGCCTGAACCTTTTATCTTTCATCTTAGCCTTTTATAGTTGAACTTGGCAATTTGCACTGTCAGCCACTGACATGACTTTATCTGGAGCTCTTGCCAACGACTTCCTCGATGGAAGAAATAAATCCGCTTACGTCTACTAAGTTTTGATAAAGTTTCATTAACTCGTACTTACTTGAAAGCAAAAGAAGTTCTCTACCGATTTGTTAAGAGACTGTTACTGTGTTTTTTGAGCAAGAAGATTAGTAAATAAGTAAGTAATGCTTTATTGTACAAATATAAAGAAACATACAATTCACAAAAAAATATAAACAACTATTGTTGTTTATATTTTTTTCTGAATTGTATTATATATCCACAAAGGCGAACTTATCCATAGGGATTAGGGAACCAGTTAATCTTTGAGTAGACCCACTACTGGGCAAAGGGCACTACTCTCAACCTCCACGCCTCCCAGTCCACCGCAATCTCAGGCCAGTCGTCCATATTATGCTTACAAATCGTCCCGCTATCTCCTTCTTGGTCTGCCTCGTCGTCGCTGGCCATTCTCTAGCATCCACCAAGTAGCTGAGTTTCATGCTCAAAAGGTGCGAAAGGAATCCTTTTGTGAAGGCCAAGATTTTTTTGAAGTGAAAACTTCATTAGCGACGCTGAGCACTTCTTGGGATGGGTAAAAAATGTTAAATTTGCGTCAGACGTAGGACGGAGGGAGAGTTTAAGTACCAGGATATCAGATCCTCTAAGAGCTTATTTTTTATTAAAATGTTTTTTTTTTGTAGAATCGTGGAGCAAAAGTACTAGGGTAGGTATAGGGTATAGGTTAGGGTACATTGTTAGAGGTTTGTTTTTTTTGTAAGCGGCCAGTACGGTACGCGTTTTGAGCGTCATGGAGGTTACAACATTAAATTCTGATCTAAGCTGCTGTTTTTACTTTTGCCGGCACTCCCGGAGTGCTACCCGTCGCTTTTTTTTAAGGATACGAATTAAAGGAATACGTAGAAAATTATATGCATATTATATAATCTATGCATTATGTTTAATCTTTATTACTGGCTACATTACAAACACATACAGTGCGTGAGTTCTTAAAACGACATTCGGGTTTCAGGTATCAACTCATATGAGTGAGTGAGACAGCAAGACAAACCCGAATGTCCTTTTAGAAACTCACGGATTGTACCTAAGGAGATAAAAATGCTTGAACTTTCCAATAAGTAAATAAACGTTGAAAACAATAGCACGTATCGCGTTGCTTCAACTAAATTAAAACGCGTTCCTTTTGAACAGAACAGCAAAGGTTCCTTCAAAGTCGCTTTGTTGGTAGAAAAAAAGAAAATCTGCTAAAAGCGTTGCCGTTTTTTAGGTCGCAGTGTTTTAGTTAATGAAGGTTTGGTTAAAGTTACACATCAATGCGTTTCATTGAAGCCATGAAACTGAGTCAGTGATTTAACAGACCGAATAAATCTTATAAAAGTGGGAGCGAGTTGGATCATTTAATTTTAACGGATCTTTAAGCGTTTTAAGGGTGTACCTTTTTTAAATCAATCGATGATTTTTTGCGTTCGATTTGCGATTGAAAAAACTTTTCTTCGGATAGGTTTTAAGGGGTCAATGTTTTGTATGCAAAACATCGTTCAAACCCAATTATGTTGTAAACACGTGATTGTGACGTGACACAAACTAATAATATTACTTACAAACTTTGATAATTTGCGTATCGCTATTCCGCGGAAACTACGCTATTTTCCGAAATAAAAAGTAGCCTAATCTGGTTTACATTCTTGCCAAACGTCCAGATTCTGTTCAGTATTTGTTGCCGTTTCGATCCGCAAGTGGCGCTGCCAATTTTTCCATAGTAATTGAGACGTTTACGTGAACGCGTTCGAGAAGTTTGTTCGTTTGAAAACTTATACCAGAGGCTCTGAGCCTCTATTGTAAGTTTTCTCCAAAAAAAAAACGTCCCGGGACCTTACCATGACGTCTAAATGCAATTCAATTCCGTGCCAAAGTTGGATCGATCGCTGTCAGATCTTTAATAGAAGTGTCAAAAATGACAGTTAAAGAATCAGAATTGAGCGTGAGATTTTATAGCCTGAGCGCGTTCACGTAAACGTCTCAACTACTATTGGACAAATTGCCAGCGCTATTAGCGGATCAAAACGGCAACAAAATGTTCATTGTACTCAACATTTTAACGCAAACTCGTCGCGACTTATTTTGGAATAGAAAATGTACACAAGGTAATTTTGGTGTGATTGGATCCTAGCTTTCGAATTAATTTATGCTTAACAGTATGTAGTAATATTACTAAATTTAGTGTTACCTAATGGGATGATATTACTAGGAGTTTATTACCTGTTTTTACCGTTACTGATTTAACTGCAACAGAGTAATTTTTGGCATTATTATAATAAGTATGCCCAAGCCCATGCCCTCTTCATTCTGAGATGAGGCTTGTGCCCAGCAGTGGGACATATAGAGAGATGATGATGATGATTATGTAAACTATTTGGCGTTTCAGTAGCGACGTTGAATATACAAGTAACTTTGTTTCTAATAATAAGCACGGCCACAGCGACGGTCTCAAAAAGCAATTTGCTAGAGAAGCTTGTTTACAAAACTAACTTATATTTCGGTGTAACAATAATTAAATCTGCGGGAGCATCTCTAGAGGCTTTCAACGTCGTTGACACTAACATAAGTTTCGTCAACTAAAACTA
The DNA here is from genome assembly GCA_963854515.1 of Pandemis heparana. Classification (NCBI taxonomy): domain Eukaryota; kingdom Metazoa; phylum Arthropoda; class Insecta; order Lepidoptera; family Tortricidae; genus Pandemis; species Pandemis heparana. The sequence continues at coordinate 11,379,214 of OY978015.1, read as the reverse complement.
ACTTACAACAGAAGTTAGTCAAAACGTCCCTTAATAAGTAAGAAGAAAGACTAACTCGAATTTCACGGTGCAGTAACTACGTGAGAAAAACTTGTATACTTGAGAGCTTAGATATTGTTAAATCATGATTTACTGGCTGCATATGCAGAGGTTGAGATGAAAGTAAAATTAATTTCCAAATATACCTAAGTAAGAAACTAAAGCAACATTAGTGACGCTAAATTATATTAGTTGAATGTTATTCAGCGCTTAGTAATATAATATCTTAAACAAGTTACGAGCTGCAGTGGAATCGCAACGTAATGGTAGATAATCTATCTACACTAATATTATAAAGAGGAAAGATTTGATTGTTTCTTTGTTTGCATTGAATAGGCTCTGAAACTACAGGAGTCCATTTACAAAAATTCTTTCACCATTAGAATCCTACGTCATCCCTGATGAACATAGGCTAATTCTGCGTGGACGAAGTCACGGGCAACAGCTAGTAATTAAATATACTTTATTGGTGAAGTGGCAATGGGCAGGCCATATATTTCACCATACGATTTCTGATAACTTGTTGGATCCGTCCTTGTTCGGGGATCATCATGACGACTTGATATAAGTAATTACAGATTGTAGCTACGAGAAACGGGCCATAGCAAAATAAACGAATCTACAAGATTGATCTTAATATTTTATTGAATCAGGCGTTACTTTGCGGAGGTCCATTTCAATGAACACAAATTTCATTGAGGGTAGTTTGGAAATATAAGAATGTGGGTACATTTAGTTTATTTATAGATTTACAAATTAGAAAGTACGACGTTGGTTCGCATGTGCATCGGTTGTGCTCTAACTTTGAGAATGATCCCGTAGAGGGATCGAAACGCGCGTCAGTGTTTGTGTGGTGTTAGGATTAATTAAGTTTGTGGGATTTGTGTGCGTTTTGTGTGGTAGTAGTGGTGGGAGGGCTTGCATGCAAAACGTATATATTTCGCACAGGCTTGGTTATCATGCACGTAAGTAACGGGCTAGCAAGGTAAATATTTGTGTTCATTGATCTAAATTACAATTTTTATTAAAATTAAACCCACAGACCTACATGTAAACATACGTACGGTAATTACACTTACTTGTAACCCTCTCTTTAGGGTCGGCGACGGTCGAGCAAAAAACGAAACCCTAATCCAGTAGTAAACGCAACACTACACGAGTCAAGGGAACCATAAAAACACCATTAGCAAAATTTGTGAAAGTCACGGATATTCAATGGGGTGTGGGACCTTTTCCCAGTTCACACTTATGTTTTAGCCGTGATCAAATATATTGTTAGTTTGCAATCCTTTAAAAGGATTGGACCTCGTGCAAGCGTCCGGATCTCGCCGACTTAGTTACTAATCCTACCTTCAAGCAGCAGTTTCGGCGTGGAAAATAGATAGTCAGTGAAATTAAATTACACATTAGGTATTTGTTTGCCCTCTAGACTAGCAACGCATCTGGAAATCTCGTGTTGCGGGTGTCCATGAGTAGTGGTGCTAACTTCCGATCAGGTGACCCACTAGCTCGTTTGCCTTCGTTCTCGTACAAAAAAAACTTTGGAGTATTTTGTTTGCATTGTAAAACAGCCTAAAAATAAAAATGAATTTTTAGGGCAGTTGTTAGTGTTAAAATTGAAAATATACAAGTTAAAAAACAACCGGGGTAGGCAGAGACTACTTTGTTCCACTTGCTACGATCCTGAAATACCTCTTTCGCTTCATCCACGTCCATCAATATCTTCATACATGCTCGTCGGTTCAACAAACGTCGGTGGAACATAGTAGTCTCTGCCTACCCCTGTGGGAAAGAGGCGTGACGGTATGTATGTATGTATATAAAAGACAACAGAGCGGAATCTTTTTCACACCAACGTAGTACTTATTTAGTAAAAATTAACACAAAATATTTACCTTGCTACTCCGCTACTTACAATAAAAAATAAATAAATAAAAATAATATAAAATAAAATAATTTAAAATTGTTTTGTTAAATACATAACCCTCTTTGTTTTTGCTGTAGTCGGAAAATTTTATGAAGGTAGTTGTTGATGGTTAATAAAAATTATAAATAAGAGGGTAGTTTGGAAATATACAAATGTGGGTACATTTAGTTTATTTATAGATTTACAAATTAGTACGACGTTGGTTCGCATGTGCATCGGTTGTGCTCTGACTTTGAGAATGATCCCGTAGAGGGATCGAAACGCGCGTCAGTGTTTGTGTGGTGATAGGATTAATTAAGTTTGTGGGATTTGTGTGCGTTTTGTGTGGCAGTAGTGGTGGGAGGGCTTTCATGCAAAACGTATATATTTCGCACAAGCTTGGTTATCTTGCACGTAAGTAGCGGAGTAGCAAGGTAAATATTTTGTGTTCATTGAAATGGACCTCCGCAAAGTAACGCCTGATTCAATAAAATACTTATTTAGTAATTTTTTTAAATATTTAAGTACTTATACTTCTGATCCTGTTTTGTAATCATGTTTTTAAAAGCCTATTTGATGTCTATGTTCTAAATTATAACTTTTTATTCGTATTCTTAACCTACCTTTCCACTTTTTGTAGTTAAAAGTAATTTCAGCTCCAACACCCTGTAACATTCAAGCCTAAAATGGAGTAAAATTCAGCACATACATTCCCATTTTATGATTTGGAAAAATAGCTAGACGTGTTTACGACGTCTTATTTCACAATATCATCCAGAGAAAGTGCCGTTTGAAAAAATCATGTAATGCCTTTTTAGCGTTCCACGCGAAGGATGTTCCGTTTAAAAGTACGTAAGTATACACATGACTTATTTCACTATTATTATTGTTTCTTCGTGGATTTAGCTCTTCAGGAGTTCAGGAGAATAAAAATGATGTTGATCGTTCAAGAGATGTAATAAAGAGTGAGACATACAGATGTATACGTTCCTATTACAATCCTCGGCATGCGGTAAAAAATGGAACTAAATAATTAATATTATTGAGATCAGCGCCATCTATCTCACTATATTGGAACTAGATAAGAGGGTAGGTTTAAGGCAATCAAATTACAAATCGATTAGAAAGTTAACTAAATATCCGATAGATGGCGCTGTTCTCATCATAAAATATCATCACATCATAAAATTATTGTTATTTTCATGTTTTTTATGGACTTACTATCTGTTGCCCGCAATTTTGTCCGTGCAGAATTCGCTTTTCGCTATCCCGTGGGAAATATCATTTTTTTGGGATGAAAAGTTGGAATTGAATCGGAATTGAATCGCGTCAAGACGTCATGGTAAGGTCCTTGGTACCAAATACATCATCATAACATTTAATCTAATATTATAAATGCGAAAGTATGGATGGATGGATGGATGTTTGTTTGTTTGTTACTCAATCACTCCAGAACGGGCCAACGGATCTGGATGAAATTCGGCACATAGATAGAGAAATGTCTGGAATAGCACATAGGCTACTTTTTATCCCGGAAAATTGCGTAGTTCCCGTGGGATAACGATAAACGAATTCTTTGCAGACGAAGTCGCTGGCAACAGCTAGTAAAATTATAATGGCAGTATGTTTCACTTCATTTAAAAAAGACAATGTCTTATCCCCTGACGTTCTAAAACAAATTTTATCCTAACCTAGAGGTTAGAGGCTAGAGCCTCGAGTCTTTGTTTAAGATTGCCAGTAAAATAAGAGTTGCCTTTTATTTTCAACACATAAAGTAGAACAGAAACGTGCATTAAATCGTGGACGTCTTATTGTGAAAGACGAGATTAAAGTATGAATTTTTGAAAGCGATATCAGTCTCTCGTTTAATATAAATTTACTCGGCTTGGCGATGCCTGTTTAAACCATATTTTATTATTAACATACTCGTTCCAGTCTCTCGGGGATTGAGAATTATTTAACAATTCGTGTACATCATAATATTGTATTTTGTTCGAGAGTGTTTTGTTCAAGTTTGTAAACAACGTACTCGTAGTTATCATAATCATAGCATAAATAATAGTAGTCATAATCTAATGAAAGAACTTTCAAGAACTTCGGTATCACGAAGTCAATATTCATTTTACTATGTACCTATAGCTACTATAGATAGCTTATGACTGCGGCTTCGTTGTTGTTAGTTTTTTTTTTTTTCAAATATTACTCTTTGATAAAAATCTTGGGTAGGGCAGGGGATTTAGTGGGGTAGAAATTTAATGTAATGTATTTTTTATATTGGATATATGTATGTATATAATGTAAACTCTTTATTGTGCAAAATAAACAAGACAAAAATAATTGACAAACACTGAGATACATGCACAAAGGCGGACGTATCTCTTTAAGGGATCTCTTCCAGTCAACGTTTGAGTGGATATATTAATATTAGTTTAATTTTAACTTAATGATGGTTTTATTGTTTCGATGTCTGAATGGTTATCGTAAATTATTATGATAGTAAGATTATTATTTGTCAAATAAAGGAATGTTTTTCTTATCTAAAAATAAATTTCATGCGAAAATACAGTCATGTTTTGAGTTATTTGGAAAGTTACATTATTGATCTGTGAATTACATTAACACGATCACATTAACTTGTATTGCTCAAACTGATAATTTTCTTTACTACTTGCTTAAATTTCTTAAAAACAAAACAAATATTTAGAGCCAGATAAAATTTATAAATAGAGTAAATTAACCCTTAACTGCGTACTTTGAACTTCTCAGTGGATTTATAGCTAGCCGTTTTTCGACGGGCTTGTTAAAATTTTCTAGTCACGCGTCTTCAATTTTACGGTTGAGATGAGTCCACGGCGCTCGAGAACGCAGGTTACTAGCAAAGGGTAAAGTGAACTCGGGATCGTAGACGCAAAAGAATTGTTATTGTTTGAACTTTCGGTTTTTTTAATGAGTTCAATGAGATTACATTGCAGGCGCGCTAAACTTTGACGGTCAAAATAGGTTGCAAAGGTTTGAATTAAAATACGAGAGCATTAGATAAAAAAAAAAACTTTTTTGTTCGCTTTATGCACATCATAGATTTACAATACCTACACCGTCGTTAGTTTAAATTGGTTTTGATGAAGTAAGTACGAGACCAACAATATTGACAGCAGTCCGCACGATACGTGTACTTACGAGAAAAATAATCTTTATTCTTTTCGCCAGTATGGAAAATGGTCCATTTCGTTTAGGCATCTTTCTCACTGTAACGTTTGCATAAAATCAGACTTTCTTTTGCGTTAACAATCAATAACTTAATAAGTTATATATTGTTATTTTAAATCTATAGTTAATTACATAATACTTTATTCAATGTGCACGTTTATGACGATTACACAATACATAATCTCGCATTCAAAATAATCAATCAAAAGTACGCTACCGTTGGATTCGCGGCTGTACTTTTGTGTCTTCCGTTTCAGCCTTTGTCAGAGATTTAATCTGAACGAACACACACAATTGCCGTTAAATAAAAGCTTGTAATATATTGCTGTGCCAACCAAACGAGAGTACTCACCACCCGACCATAATCCAAGCCCTTCCTGCCATGAACTTATCCTTAGCAAAATTACAAATCATAATACACAAAATATTTCGTTGTCCTCCATCCATCAACGTCATACCTCATCCTGAACAGCGAGCCAAAGATATATCTAAGAAGGCACAGTGCGAAAATATCCAAAAAAGCTCTTACTCTCTTCAAAATAAAGTCGTGTGTATCTTTCGAGCTCGTCGTCCGTCGAGCTATCTGTGGCAGGCTGTAAGAGAATTATCGGAAGAGATCCCCTTTTCAGTTCACTCTTTTGAATCTGTGAAAGGTTGACGACAGATTTCCGTGAAAAAGTAACGTTTGAGATTTGTTCAGAGTGTCAGTTACTTCAACTGGAAATCTAGAGTAGAGGTTAAGGGTACGTACTGATGTCAAAGTGGAAGTGTGACACGATGGGCGTTCTCTAATTAGCATTAAATATGGTAATGAGACATCAGGCACTTTGTTTATTGGCCTGAATCTGATCTTTTGGTGCCTAGGTTACTTATAGAGAAGTGATTGTTAACAGAAAGGTATGCCTTTTAATATTGACATAATTTGTAATTAGACAGAAAGATTATAAGAAGGCGTCTGAGGGAGGCACAGACGATCCTCATGCAGGCAGCTTTCTCGCCCAAAGACTTATTGCATTAGGAATACATAGCATTAAAACTGCAGCACGAGGGAGTGCTGCCTACGTGATGGGGACCTTACCTGAGGGACCGAATTTATTTAAATTTTTAACGTAAGTTTTGTTTTTGCAATGTCATGTTTAAGTTAGTTTTAGTATAGAATCGCATGCTTTTTGTTATTATTTACAACAAAGCAAATGTACATAAATTAGAATCAAAAATAAATAAAACATAAAGCAGCTCTTTCCTGCTAATTCGTCTGCGGAGAATTTGTTTATCACGCGTCTGCAGGAACTTCACCTACACAATTTTCAGAGATGAAAACTATCCTATGTCAAACTATCTCCATACCAAATTTTATCACCAACAACCAAATAAACTAACCCACATTCGCTTTTATAATATTAGTAAATTGTACCAAATAGGTAGTGTAAAATGGGCCCAACTTCACTGCCAGCAACACTGTTTTTCAGTGAAGCCAAACTTAGACTAGGAGAGGGATGGTTGTGTGCTACTTAATTTGTTAAGCGCCTGTTGAGAACAGCTAAACCCAAACTTATGTACACATACACTTTACTCTTCTGGGAAGCTACTCTGTGTATCTTATGGATGCACAGTCATGTTAAATGAAATTCTGGGTTTTGGAGTCTTATTCGCACAAACAAGCAGAAACACAAGTGTAAAACGGAATCGGTTAAAAGGCAACTAATAATGTCCACAATTTTATTTATTAAATAAAACAAACGCTTCCTTATTTCAGTAGACGCCATCTCAAGTATAAGGGTGCGCATCACCTTAACAAAACCTTACTCAATTTGATTGCAATATCTTGTTTCCAATTGCTTTAGCCACGTCAGTGTCTGCGTCCTACGAAATCCAGTATATCACATTTCACCATTTATTACAGGAGCAGACGACGCGTAGTTTCCTTCAAAGTACCTACTGCCAGCATCTTTGGTTCTATGCCGCGGGGGAGCACTTTCTTAGGTTTATTTTGGTTTAGGTTAGTTAATTTATCTTGTATATTTAAATTTATCTATATTTTTTTAAGTTTCATGTAAATAAATAAATTATCAATGCATGTTAATAAAGAAAAACTACCGTTGAGACATCTTTTTTTCTGTCCATATATATTCCGTGTGCCTTAAGGAACATTATGAAAAAAAAGTTAGCCGAATTGGTTCAGCCGTTCTCGAGTTTTGCGCTTAGCAACATTCATTTTAATTTATATAAGCTCAATATGTGGCAAAAAATAAAAAAATATATATCTTGGGACAATTGACACCAATCGAACTAGCCCCAAACTAAGCAAAGCTTGTAATATGGGCACTAGACAACTACGGATAAACATACTTATATAGATAAATACATATGTACTTAAAAAAGTAAATACTTACTTAATAAGTAAGTACTAAAAAATTGCCATCTTGTAACTATGGCTCTGACGCCGGTAAATGCGACTACAAATACGAATACTTAAATTCAGTTAATGAAGTCTAAGATTTAGTGTAAAAGTGAACTAAAAAGGCGACTCCTGCCAAATGCTTTGCACATTTCACGTACAGTATGGTACAGAACCCATCGGAGAGCACTGACCCGCGTGACTTCCCACAGTTGTAATAATGGCCTATCTCATCTTGAGAAGTGGCAGAACCGGTGACCCATGAAATTGGCATACCTGCGGGTTGTGTGAATGTTAGGATACAATGTTGTATCGTCGGCTGTATGCTTTGTGAAATAGCCGTTCGCTTGTGCGAGGACTTCGGCGGGTTTTGCTTGATCATGCAAGAGGTCCAGGTAAATTTCAGGTTCAGACTTTTGTAGTAGTAGTAGGTAGTTATATTTTCTTTTGTACAAGCTTATATATTATGTAAATTTACTGTGTTACGTACGTGGGTCGAATCTTGCGAGTCATTGAGCCATTTACAGTGGTCTGGTTGAATTACTGGTTGAATTGCTTTAGGGAATGCTGATTAGACAACAACAGATTTATATGGGAAGTGTGAATGGGTGCGTTGGGAGGGGAAGGCCTAGACGGACGTTCCGTGATCAAATTGGGGACGTTTTAAAAAAAGCCAGGTCAAAAGTACCTGAAACCGACGAGCATGTATGAAGAGATTGATGAATGTGGATGATGCGAAAGAGGTATGTCAGGATCGTAGCAAGTGGAACAAAGTAGTCTCTGACTACCCCTGTGGGAAAGAGGCGTGACGGTATGTATGTATGTATGTATGTATGTACGAGTATAACAATGCATGTGCAGTCAACAAAAAGTACCTAACAGTCAGCAAATTTTAATGGCAGTGTTGTTGTTAAAAGCGGCGGTGACAGTCAAACTATTTATATTTATGGTGTAGTCGTGTCTTTTTGATGAGTCAACCAGACAGGAATTTCCTCTTTACAAAATTCAAAACAACGACGCACCTGTATTCCTGCAACATCAGGAAATAACGATCCCTGTTCAATCCATTACAATATTTTTTGAACCCCCATAAAACCGGTGGTCCCGAATCATCTTACTATGTAGATGCATTTTTGATGGGACCAGATTTTCCAGATTACGTCAGCCCCGAAAATGTTTGTATAAACCCGGTAGGAAAGGAAGGCGCGTTATATTTAAATGTAAATTTAGTAGGCGCCCAAATAAAGTAATAAAGTCTCGGCTTATCATGTCATTTTTCGCGCATCTTTGATATCGCAAGTTTAAGGATTTTGACGCAATTTATTTTTCAAACTTTCGCTTTTATTGATATTTACTGTGCTGTTCGGGGAAGAAATACATCGCGAGCATTTTTCTTTTTTGTACGACAAGAAAGGAAATCGAATAAGTGAGTCACCCGATGGTAAGTGCAACACCACCACATGGCAACCTGCAGGGATAGAGAGCTAAGCATACCTCATGTGCCAGTAATTGTACCGGCTGTCTTATTCTCTAAGACAAAACCCTCAATGTACGATTCTCAGTTCACGTGAGGCTCGTGTGTAAATAACAGTCCAAGTAATCTCATTAAGACCTGTGTGCAATAGTGGACGTCTACCCCACTAGTCCCATCAAGTTGTTCCATAATGGGACATCTGAGACCATTTCGTCCCGGTTGTCCCATGATACAAGTGGTACTCATAAAATTCCCAGTACCGTCCCAAAACTCCCAGTACCCCAGTACCGTCATCGTTGTATAATTATGGTGTCTTTTTGCTTAGAAGTGTCGTCAAAAAAAAAAAGTCAAAAGTCAAAAGTGTTTTATTTGTGAAACATAGGTGATGGCTGCATAAATACAGAGATGTTACATTTCTTAGTGTTGCACTATGTCTTGCCGGTTGGCGTCGTGTCTCTTTTGTATAGGACATGATCTATTTTATGCCTTTACTCATTTGTATTCTAATTAAGAATATTTACATTAAGACCGATATCACGGGACGTAAAAAGCTAGAGACGATAATGATAATGACGATGTCGTCGAATTATTTCTTAATAAAATATTTAATTCAGTAGGTGATCCTTCGGATTATATTGGATTCTTTAGAATATAAGATCATAATCTGATTACGTCATGGAATTAACGCAACCCGTATTATCAGATTTTTTCTTGTAATACTTAGGAGATGGATAATGGCAGGGCTTAGCTTTAGCTAACGTAATGAGTAACAGAGACAAGCCTGATTTATTTAATCCAATTCTGCTTTCACAGCAGTTATTTTCTGACCCGCAAAATATTACTATGACATCATAGTAGCCTCGTATGATACTGTGTCAATAAAACGGTACTATTTTACCGTGGTGGTTTATGGTTTTGTTTTACGGCGGTTACTGACAATCTACATGTTACGAGGACTTGGATTGTGGATATTATAACTTTAACGACCGTACCGGGTTTGTTCATAATAAGCTCGATATATCAGCCATGCACGAAATTTAATGCGAGCTACCAGCAACAAAGAAAGTTGCGGTGAAGTAAGCCGCCGCGTTAAAATCGCGTCCTAAAATTTTAGAAGACTACGTGATTTACAGAGGAAATTATTCTTTTGACCGTGTCCTTCCTAAGTAGTGACTATAGAGTTTTTCTATACGAACAAAAAACATTTACCTTGCTATTCCGCTACTCACTCTGTTTTTCTATATTATCAAGTTATTATACCTACTTCATAATTGATTTGTGGAATATTTTTTTACAATAGATTCAATCGTCAATATTGCCTGAGATAATCATAGAATAGTCGACAGAGCTGAGGTTGTTTATATCACAGTATTTGGAGGCCGTATCAGTTTGATGAAAAGGCAATATATTTTTCAACTAGGTACTCCATAAATATCTGCATAAAATTGCCACTGACGTCCTCTAACGGGTTTCAAAGGTAACTCAATTTTATGTGTACAGAGACAATAGGTACACGTATCAGTCTGCGTTTTTCTGTCATCAAAAAACAACTCAATAAAATCTTGCCAATCAATATTTAAAATAGCCGTCTGTGCAATCAACACAACTTCAAACAAGTCACACTTTAGCGACAACACTGATTGCAATTCACAATCCACTGCGAGTCCCTATATTATTCTAACTATTGTCACATCACCGATATTAGCCTGTTTCAGAGCAACAGCCAGCTAGAATAAGCTTTCTCGAAACATATTGCAAAGTTTACCTAAGACTATTTGCAGGCTGGATTGTTGCCTTAAACTTGAGTGAGTATGTTTACTATCCACAAGTTAGTATAGTGCGGTTTGAGGCATTCGAGCGAATTCCAAGGAACGGTCACTAAGACGCGTAGGCAACGAGAAATAGCGTTACTCAGCAACGATGATCAAAGGGCCGGAAAATGGGACCGATATTTTCCAATGCACCTATACATTGCCTGACAAAGCCTTACGGATGAAACGAAATCGGTACATAATACACGTAAGATGTTTTCTGGTTTAATTTAAAATGCTGAGTCTATTGATTGCTCCTTAAGGCTAGTGTTTGGAAGCTTTTGAAGGATTGCTTTAAAAGTAACAAATGCCTGTTGATAGAAAGTGCATTTAATTTTGTTTCGCTTGCTTCTTTCGCTTTTTTCGTATTTTATTCAGAAACACAGGTGAATAAGTGGAACAAATTAGTGACTTTTTTGAATAAGAGGGATAGTGTTAAGCAAAGTAAAGCTGTATTCTAACGGATACAAAACGTATACGGATGGGTTCATAATCTAAATTATACATATATATGAAAAATCTGTCGTATTTATTCGTATTTTGAGTGCCAGCCTACCGGGATTCAAACGAGGACTTTGTGCGTAGCTTTACAGTCAGGGTTATCTAGTGACCAACCACTTTACCACTCGGCCGTCAAAGATACTCCATCTTCTCAAAGGACTCCCGAAAATCTAAATAAGCCCGTCTAAAACTGATCTCGTCACATCAATCAATCTGAAACTAATCTAAAATTCCCCAGCAGCCTCCCAGTGGTCTCTAAATATAATAAGAGCGAATCAGCCGATTTCTCGACGAATAATTTTATGCCCTGTCACCATTCAAGCCGTAGTTAACTGACTCGGCCAAGTTTGACAGAACTTTGTCTATTATGCAAAGCCTGGATGACTCGCGGCATCGAAACGAGTCAGAAAGAGAAAAATCAGTGCGAAATATATTGGATAAATTGGCTACAATGTTGATTTAATTTCAATGGCTTTTTTAAATACAACTAGATACAGACAGATCATACATTTTTGTTCACATTTTTACCATTTTTTGTACTGAAACTAGCTGTTGCTAGCGACATCATTTATATAGAATTAAAATTTGTATTTCAGGCCCCTATTCCTCCAATTGGGATTGTTCATTTTTTTTAACCCCCCCCCCCCTTTTTATATTTTTTTTAGAAAATATGGAGCACTTTAAGAAACAAATTTCAATATTTTATCATTTCATGGCTTAATTTAATTAATATAATTGCTTAAAAAAATCAGATACGACTTTTCGTAAATTATATACGGCCGGCTGAAATAGGCAATTTTCCCACAATCCTTTGGAAATTAAAAAAAAAAATAGTTGTCATAACTGTTGTGACTGTCATAATCAATGTCAAATATACTGTTTACCTTTGGTTTACCTACAAGATTATTGTATGTTGCGTTAAATCCTGATCATGGCTATAATGAGTTGAAAATTTATGAATGTGGAAGTACCTATGTGGCATTGTGTTTTGGTACCTACTTACATCGAAATGTTCCTCGCATCAACATTGTGTACTTATAAACTTTGAAGTATTCAACATTTACTTCGCGACACCACTTTTCTCTTAAATCTTCTCGGATCCGTGCGAACTATTGTTTTGGAGCTGTTTTTAGTCATTATTTCAGGTTGGAACGAAGCATTTTCTGTAATTTCCATTATTTCGATTTAAATCGACCGACAATTTTAAGTTTTCAACAAAACAATATTTACTTTACTGACATTGGGTGACACTGATAACTAGTTGACATATAAATTTAATAGACAAACTAGATATTTGCCGATTTATTTTTTGGAACTACCAACAGCCGCTCGGTAAGGTCGAATGAAGGTCAAATTTTTTTTTTTGCAAAATATCCGTAATCTTTGAGTATTTTTGAACGCCAGTAAGATAAAACAGTTCGCAAGCCCCATACTTCGAAATGGTTTTCAAATCAGGGTATGTTGTAAAAAAATGAACAATCCCAATTCGACCATTGTCGGTGATAAGTGACAATTCGAATTGCAAAGCGTGGTCAATATGAAGCCAGGGGCCTTACCATGACGTCCTAATTCCGACGCAGTTCAAGTCTTAGCTGTCACTTTTAGTATGAATCTGACAGCTTGCGAACCCAAACTGAAACGCATTAGGACGTCATGGTAAGGCCCCAGTAGATTCTCGTCTAGTTTGTAGTGTAAATAATTGTCACATGTCGCCGACAATTGTCGCTTTGTTGAAATAAGAGCCAGGCAGCTTGAATTTTCCCAACACTTCTAACAATTATTATTTCTTTGACATTCTATAACTGTACACAGTTTTGACAATAAATGAATATGAATATGAATATGAATTATCGTTATATTTCAGCATATTTATAAAAAACCTTTATAAATTATGAAATTTAAATTTTCCTCTTGAATTGTCCTACCTATTGGTGAAAATCGCATGAAAATCTGCTAAGTACTTTTGAGTTTATCGCAAATAGACAGACATACGCGGCGGAGGACTTTGTTTTATAACATGTCAGTGATAAGGGTTTGTGTTGAAATGTTTGTTGAACCTTCTTTATTATGCTGCTATTGCAGACTATACACGAACTATAAACTAAACTTTTATTATAAATACTTTATATCTAGCTCACGTGACGCCTCACCCAGATTTATGGCCAATAAGGTATCTGATTTTATCAAGAACAAAGGTGATAAATTTCGCACGATACAGGTTTACAAAAACTTTTTATGATTCCCAAATGTAATGGAAAACGATGTAATGGTATTTTATCGCAGAATCATGATTGGTGGTCCTGAAAATGTGCGTTGCTTATTATATTAGATGAAATCTCGTTCTATTTAAGGTAAAAAAACGTTTCGTAGGTAATTTGTTATATTTATAAATTTTTTGTTTCTAAAAACAGAAACATAAACCGATTTCAAAATATTAATAAACAAAAACAAACATTTTAATGAAGAATGACCATTTTGGAGCTCAGTTTAAAATCATTTTTACTTGGAAATCTGTGGTTCTCAAAAGTATCCAGACAGCGATAAATAATTAAAAAGTGTTTGAACTCTGAAGTTGAACTATATAGAAAGAAGAAAGAAAGAAAGAAGACATTTATTCTCTTTTGAAAGACACAGAAATAGAGCATACACACAATTGTACAAAAATGAAACATAAAACACAGACATGAAAATAGATCAGCAATGTATTAATGTGTGTGTGTCTTCGCAAAAGTGAAACGGTCGCTGGCTCAGCATCACGCTGACGAGTTAGACACCTGAAGCACTGATTTTCAGCTGAGATGATGAGATTTCAGATGAGAATGAGACCATTTTTCAGATGAGAATGCCTCCTTATGAGTACTTTTATGCCTCAGCCTATTTTAATTTTAATATACATACATATGATACATTATCGTCACGCCTCTTTCCCATTAACTAAACCAAAACTAAAATAAATCTAAAGAAGAGCTCCCACGCGGGGTTGAACCAAAGACGCTGGCAGCATTTTCTCCCATTTTAACCAACTTTATTAACTTTGAAGTGCAAGTGATAGTCCCTTTCAAATTCATTTCAGTAGATAGACATTGACCTGCATTGTATTAGAAATAACACCACGCAAAAACCCACCAACCACGAAAAAGGCCTCAAGTCTTATTAAATTATTTTCTCTCACACGACAAACGTTATTTGTTAAACGAGCTTTATTACATTTTTGCCGCTTAATAAACAAAATTTCCTGTAAATTGCTGACACAGAGACGACAATTATTCGAGACTTAGCTCGGTAAGACTAATGTCACGAGTTAGCAATGCCAAGCATCTCATTAAAAGTTCACTCCATTAAACAGCAGCAAACTTAATTATGCCATCACAAAATTTACTAGATACCACTTATTTTTCATTTAATAATGAAGGTGTTGGGAATAAGGCTTTAAAGTTTTAAAATGTAGCGAAATAGGGCCCAATAAAAAGCCAAGACAGAGTCCCACGAACAGCAAAGTGAGGCTGGTTTAAACTACGCTTTGCCACTTGCTTTATATGGCACCAAAGGCGTTCTCATGTAGGTGATAATCCCATGAATGCCTATTTACACCTCTTCGGGTAGCAGACCCAATTTTGAACCCCCCCCCCCCCCCCCCCCCCGCCTTCGGGCAGACGTCGACAAAACACACGTTTGCAGGCCAGAATCAGTAGGCTTATTGTCTAACTCGCTCGCAATCGCCATCGTGTTCATTTTCACAGTTCTTGTATGAATGTGACAGCTAGCTGATTCCGATGCCAATTGTCAGCCCTTACATGAACTGTCAAAATGAACACGATGGCGATTGCGAGCGAGTTAGACCATAAGTATACAGGTCGCTTGCCAAGCGCTCGGAATTTGCCACCGGATGAGAAATGTTCTCTTTTTGAAGTCTCCGGTCTGTTCCTCCCCCAAAATCTTTTTTTAATCTGATAAATCTCTTCGCGGTTATCATGTAACTATGTAAATATTGGGAAAATATGCCTTGCTATAATACACTAAAGTCATCAAAAATAAAAGAAAAAATACATTTACCACGAAATTTTGCTGAATACAAATACGGGAACATCTTACATACCTACTTTGTACCTACTGTCTGTTTCCTAACTTAAGTATCGAGTTTTGTACGAAGTTCATATGAAAAAGTGGATACTTATGTAAGGCAACCAACCGTACATGTGGGTGTAGGCCTAGCGAAACGGGAGTCATAAAGACCACTTTAACATCAAAGCCGGCCCAATAAAAACCTGAAGCCACGTTAAGTGTCCTGAATGGTTGAAATTTGTCAAGACGGTAAGTTGTAAGTTATGGTATCCATTGCCATGAGGCGTTGGGCCCAAAGCTCACTTATCAACGCTTAACAAAGATTTATAGGGGGACTTGTCTTATTTTTGTGCGGAATTATGATATATCCTTCTGGGGGATTGCCTGAAACAATTTCCTCGCTAAAGTGCGGTTTGTTTTCAAATAGGTCAAACAGCTCCGTGTTCCCTTGAATTTTTATTGTTATCGAGCTCTTTGTTGAAAGTTAGTTCCGCAGTTTTGGTAAATTTTATAAAGCGGACATAGTAATGGTAGTAAAGATTTGTTTGAGCAACACTGAGTCAAAATGTCAAAAACGAACAAAAGTGCAATAAAAATACTTAATTTTTATAATTATGTTTATTAAAGACTTAAACACGAATTAATTGCTAAATCGCTTTTTCTATGGCTTGGCTCGGTTTTGTGTGTATCCATTAGTATGCATTTGTTGATAGAGCGTTGGTGTTTTACCGATAGTTCAGCTAATCGTCAAAAGATGGCACCACATATAAAAATTTAAAAACATGTCTATTCAATATTTTCCCAGAGAACACCTTTTTTAATCGTACCTAATACAACACAGCCACATTATTGCATACATACCTAAATAAAAACATTTAAATACAAAAAGTCTCTTTCCAAAGTACTGAATAATTCTTTTAAATAGTTTTAACTTCTCCGGGATCTCCGAAATCAGTGTCCTCTATAAAGTCTTCTACAATAGTGACCACTAGCGGAGTCTCCGGCGGCTCGCTTGGCTACAACCAGAGCAATTTACTCCCCCACTGACATTGACGACTCAACTCGGTCCTTTACCTAAGGTCAAGAACGGGCAGACATTTTTAGTGTAGATATTTATGCCTGTACTACCTATGATAGGTATTGTATACATATATTATTAAAGAGTTACGTGAATGACTAAATGACAGAGAGAGACTAAAGTAGTAAAGTAAGACTTGAAATTTTGTAGTTAAGTATGATTTCTTAAGTATCATAGAGGTGTCTAAGAAGGGATTTTAGAAATTAAGAATTTTTGTTTTTTGATAGGTATTTTATTTTATTTTATAAAGCAGCCCGGAGCGGAAAAGTTAAAACTGAATAAATAAAAACATTCAACATAACTGTGGCTATTTTTCCGCGACCTTACTATTTTGCGAAGTAGCAAAGTTAATAAATTTGGGTTAAAAAAACACCACGAAAATATTTTATTGTATAAATGGAGTCATGAAAATTATTAATTTAGTAACATTTTCCGGTTAATAGCGCTTGAATTACCTACCTCCACGTAAAAGATTAATTTAAAAATTATTTTAACAATATACCCTTTAAAACGCTCCAATGAATGAGTTGGAAATTATTCAAAGAGCATAATTAACGTACGTTCAATTTGAAATAATGACCAGTCCTTGTTGAGTCGCAGTTTATACTTGCAAATAACGGAATTCGGGCCTATTGGCTGTATTTCCGTAAATTTACGCTTTTTTGTGTTTAATTGGATCGTTCAAACTAATTGATTTAACTTCTGAAGTTTGCGAACATGAAACGGTACTAAATGACGAATAAAAGCGTGAGATACTCTTGATATCGTTGCATTAAAATTATACCTGCTATGGGTGGTGTAGGGGTATAGCACGCGTCACGGAATGACGAGGACCCGGGTTCGATTCCCGGCCATAGCTTTACTTTTCGGATTTTTCTATGTGTTCTAATCTTCAGTGTCGTTTAGAAATTAAATTTCTAACGGTAAAACGTAAAAAGTAAACATTAAAAATCAAGAAGTAAATTTCTTGATTAATTTGATATTTCCTATCATTTGAAAAACAGCGCCATCTCTCGTCCCTGGTGAGCAGTACATGTTCCACGGGAGTTTGTAATTGTGTCGTACAGACACATCATTCAAACAGATGACGCTTAGCGACAAATATTCGCATAGTAACAAGGTCACGTGACAGTTGGAAACAGATAGAAAAATTCGGAGGCTTACTCACCTGCTATGGGTGGTGTAGGGGTATAGCACGCGTCACGGAATGACGAGGACCCGGGTTCGATTCCCGGCCATAGCTTTACTTTACCTGCTATGGGTGGTGTAGGGGTATAGCACGCGTCACGGAATGACGAGGACCCGGGTTCGATTCCCGGCCATAGCTTTACTTTTCGGATTTTTCTATGTGTTCTAATCTTCAGTGTCGTTTAGAAATTAAAATTATCATCAAAAGAAATTTTAATTTGCTGGTTGTATCACCTAATACGTTATTATAAAACAAAGTCTTCCGCCACGTCTGTCTGTTGGTCTGCTCGTAATAAAGTCAAAACCACTGAATGAATTTTCATGCGGTTTTTACTAATAGATGGATTGATTCACAAGGAAGGTTTGAACATATAGTTTGTCCAGATTTTGTGTAATTGGTTGCAATATAACGATAATTGGTAGAGATATCGCAAAAAGTCAAGCTGACTGGGATTAAAATTTTAATACTGCGCAACAGCTAGTTAAAATCTGGGCAGGAACCTAGTGGTTTGACTTAGACCTGTGGCCTCACAAGCAGAGGATCGTGGGTTCGAGCCTGGGCTCGCACCTCTGAGTTTTTGGGAATTTATGTGCGACATTAGGTACATTTGAAATTTACCATGAGCTTTTCGGTGAAGGTAAACATCGTGATGAAATGCACACATCTGCGAAGCAATTCAATGATGTGTGGGAAGTTTTCAATCCGCACTGGGCACGCGTGGGAACTATAGCCCAAGCCCTCTCATTTTGAGCCTGTGCCCAGCAGTGGGACGTATATAGGCTGAAGATGAAGAGCTAGTATACATACGCCTTCACGCCTTTTTCCCATAGGAGCAGGGTATAAGCTACTTTTTTCCGCTTACTACGATCCTGACATACCAGGTATGTCACCCACACTTGCAGCTGGTATATCACTAAACTATGGATACTCAAAGATTCTGGAATAAACGGTGGGTTCGCCGAATTTTGAAATTACTTAACTTTGACCGTGCTCTCCCCACACTTGTAAAACTTGGACTTGTAATTTTACAATTCAATACCGGAGGATTGTTTGACTTCTGCGAAACTTGAGTTCGTCTATTAGCCATATTTAACTGCGAGAACGATTAATTATGTTGCCGGCTATTGTTCTAAATCAACTAGTCTGCCATTAGTGGATTTATTAAGATATTCGAAACGAAATGTACCAAATTACGTTAAACATTCTTCCCGATTGTGAAAAAATATTGGTTAGGTATATTTATAACAAGTAAAAACTGGCCAAGTTCTAGTCAGACTCGTGCAAAGAGTCCGTATAAATTTACAGAACACAAAATATAAGTTCGTGCTTCATAAATATTTTATTCTTGCGGATCAGTGATTTTCTTACACTCTAGGTACAAATACTTACCTTGTTTGTGAGGTCTCACTTAAACTAAGTAAACGTGTCGTGTTACACTAAGTGTTTATACGGCGTCTCTCAAAATTACTCCAGAATATTTGAGCAGGCGGTTGGTTTGGTTTCAGGATTTTTCAATTGTTTGACAATATTTTCATACATTTGTCGATGCCAAACTGTAGGGCGTTAAAGGGCAACCCAATTTTGAATCCTAAACTGCGATGAAGAATCTGTTTAGAGGTGTTCAGTAAGATTAGCCCAGGTTGGCATCTTCTATATAATATGTTCAAGCTTTCGTGAAACAATCCTTTTTTCAATTCGGCTGCTGACTAGACGTCTTGTTCAGGCCTCACAAATCCCGTCCCCCTTTTTCCCCGCGCGTCCTTGGAGAGACATTGTTTTAAACTTTTAAAATTAACACCCTCCGTGTTCCGCATACACGTTCTTACTTACACAAACCGCTGTCATGTTTACCCGGAAATATCTTAGCACAGATACGGAGACCTTACGTGTAGAACTTTGAGTTCAAAGTTCTGTGTGCCTTTAAAATTGTACACAGTTCTGATTACGTGCAAATCCTCTTTGCTGGAGCAATTTAGTGGGAACAGTCGGTTTTAGCTTGTGACACAACTTGGCCCGATTATTAAAGGTGACTTTTTCTTAAAATGTATGATAATCATTACTCCTAATTATATTTTTTGCATTGACGCTTGTATTGATAAGCTTTCGGGATTTCATAATATTCTCATTCGTAGTTCTTTCTTCTATTGTATTGATAATTTGTGAGGTATTCAATAATAACGCAGCTTGCGCAGATAGCAACTTAGACAAGGGCCTCAACAACTTTTGACAACTAAACGTTACGATACTTACTTTAATCTACCCTCAAACTGGACATGTTCCGGTATAATTTAAAACATGACAACCTTTCCGAATTCCCAATATAGTAAGTATCTTAAGCTTGGGCTTTAGTTTGGGATAGTTCAGGATTAAATCAAAGCGGAATAAATTACCTTGTCCCGCAAAACAGTGCTATTTCTGGTTCACACTTGTACTGACATAAAGCTATGTTTTTGTGAGAGATGAATAAATAACTCCGCTCTCCTAACTCTACTCTGCTTCCAAACTTTACAACATAGAGAAGACATGAAGAACCGAATACCATCGCAACTTGCAACACCAATTATTAATAATTATCTTGGATATACGGTGTTGAGGCTTGGACTCTGACCGATTGCATGTGTAAGAAAATAGAAGTCTTCAAAATGTGGGTATATAGAAGAACGTTAAGGTTATCTTGGAGAGACAAAGTTATAAATGTGGTGGTGCTGCAACGAATAGAGGAAAAGGTGGTGGAGGTTCTCCTCTCCATCAAAAGAAGAAAGCTGGAGTATTTGGGCCATATCATCCGGTTTTCAAAGTACGAGTTGTTATAGCTTATCTTGCAGGGTAAAATCCAAACTAGACGAAGCCCAGGAAGAAGAAGAACATCTTGGCTTAAAAATCTACGCCAGTGGTACAATAAAAGCACTCGTTCTTTGTTCAGAGCTGTTGTGTCGAAGGCTCAAGTCGCCGTAATGTTCGCCAAACTTCGATACAAGATGGCACCAGAAGAAGAAGAAGAAGATCTTGGATAGGTGACCCGCTGCTGGGAAAAGGCCTCTCGCATCTTCTTCATTTTCCCCGATCTTGAGCGGCGTCCGGCCAGTTTTCAAGGAACGCATCCAGATCCCGGGTATGAACACCAAATCACCAAATCTAATTTATATTCTTCCAAAATTAATCCATCGTGGTTTTTCAACTGTTTTCAAGTTCAAGCCGCAGCGTAGTAATGTGCAGCAATCGAAAATTTTAAGTTTCTGTAATAAGTAATAACGACCGATACCTAATGTTATTTTTAATATTGTATAGAATAAATCTGATCTAACAACAATATTTTATTGAATCAGGCGTTACTTTGCGGAGGTCCATTTCAATGAACACAAAATATTTACCTTGCTACTCCGCTACTTTCGCTTTTTGCTTACTTACTTGCGTTGCTTATTTAAGTAGCGGAGTAGCAAGGTAAATATTTTGTGTTCATTTTACTAACAACAATAGTACAGATGCCGATATTTACAAAACTATTACAATTAAACAGCTTAAGATTATGTTTACTTAAAATTCGCTTGTCCCAATCTGTTACTTTAAAATTTGTCTCCGCTAGACACAAATAAAACATAAATTCTGCTTAAGCGGGACTACTTAATTACTTGTAATACACCTAGCGTTTTTAATTTTCTGAAACTCCAGATGTAAGCAAGTTTACATTACTATTCTCCGCTGAACACATGGAATAATTAAATTCTAGGGCTGATAGGAGTGGGTGTAGCTAATTTAGAATATACACGTAATATGCGAGAGTGGGTGCTAGCTGCTTAGTTCTGTAGCAAATTGAAAACCTACAATCGACCGTGTGGCACATAACTTACTTTTATGAATAAAAACGTAATCATGCAATGATAGATAACAAAAGTAATTTATTAAAAAACAAACTAATAAGAACTAAATAACAATAAAGAACACTATAATAGGAAAGTTTGATTTAAAGTAAAGTAAGTTAAAAATAATTGAAAATTAACCTAAACAATTGCCACCCTGTTTCGTGCCTGGTTCAAAGGTTCCCTTGGCAACCTTTGGAGCAGCCATGACCCAGAGCGGGGATCGCAGCCCCTATCTGTCAATCTGCGGCCCAGCATTCGCCTATCATGCAATTGATAATCTCAACGTTGATATTGTCTTCATTTTGTTGCCGGCTGGGATGTACCTATACCTACAGCTGGCCTACAAAAATGTTGAGCACTTTAGTACTTTGTCTTCTTCTTCTTTTAATAATATAGCCCCATCGATCGATGCGATGATTTCGCCAATGTCAAAGTAAAAAATACAGTATTCAAAAATCTTGTGACATAAAAATGTCGGCAACGATGTACGGTAGAACACGGTCAAATGACCCCCCCACGGAGACCGCCAGGAAATCATTAACTGAAACCCAGGGTGCACCGGACCACTGCTCTTCCCCTCGGACGGATCCAAAAACGAACCGCAGCTCTTGACCACACGCGAAGGTAGCCCGACTCGCACCCCTAGTACTTTGTCAATCATACTTTCACGTATTACACTTGTCAAATGCCAATTTGACGGTGCAAAAGGCGTTTTTATTTCAAGTAGCAACGTTCTAAATACGCTTAACATTTTCAAGGGTCTATCGTACATTTTATGAAAATTTCAAGTGGTATTTGTTAAACCAGGGTAGCCACCTGCGAGCTGCGAACTATGGCCGTAACTTTTGCACTTTACAGTAATCAAAAACTCTAGTGTCGATGTAGCGTTCCACTCGTGGCAAGCTCGCGTGTAACCACGGCTTTTCGGTTCAAAAGATGCGGATCTGTGGCAGTGTGACAGATAAAATACAGAGCGTTAGTTATCACTATCACCTATCGGTTAACGTTGATACCATTTATTTACGGAAACCCCAAAACATCTGCCCCTAATAAAATGAAAATCGTTTTTGAAGTTACGGCGAGTTTTTTTTCGGTTTTACCTCTTTACCAATTTCCGTTGAACATTTAGGAGTCTGTGGTTGACGAAAGACGATTATATTTCAATCTATCAAAAGTGCCTTTATGGTATTTAAATCGTTCATGGTCATGATTAAAGATGTTTTTTCTACGGAAAATAGATCGCGGTTTTTCACTTTTCATGCTGTTCTGGGAGTAAAAAAAAACATAGAATGTGAATTTTTTTCTTCCCGCGCAGATGGTAATCGCGGTCTTTATCCCGTAGAAAATAAAGCTTTAAATCAGTTCGTTAAAAAAAATTATCAAGCGTACTCAGAGACATTATTTGACGTATTGTCTAAAACCACAAGAATTATAATGTTACCTAACAATTTTAAAGTAGGTAACATTTAATTTAATTGCCCTAACTTTAATGCTGCGTTATTAAATTCGTTGAAATAAGTGTTTCTTTTACTTTTAAATAGTAGTAAAACTTAAAGTGAAAGTGAAAAGATTGCATCACTGTAGATAGAATGCTGAAATGTCAAGACAACGCGCAAAAATGTTCTTCTTTCTAAAACGCCTTGTAACATTTTATGTAATAAGAGTCTAAACTTTTTTTGTAACAAGCATTAATTTTCACACAATGCTTTCTCTCGTATAGGTAACGTACAAAATGGAGATAAATCTCTCCAACTGACAAGCCTTGACGTCGCTCCGTTTCTCGGTATTTAGCCACTGTTTGTGTTTTTCTCGCGTAATCTATTCATTTTTATTTGTTTTTATAGAGACTTACGATGTTTTTTTAATCACATCTATAATAGTAGGTACTTGAAAGAAAAAATCGGCGTGTTGTTACTAACAACACTACTCAGATATAATAAATCTGGTTGACATAATAATAAAGGTTTACAGAGGTGTGATTTTTAAATACTGTACTCGTAAATTCGACGGTTATTTTTACCAATGAACACATAATATTTACCTTGCTACTCCGCTACTTACGTGCAACGTACTTACGTGTTGGTTATCTTGCACGTAAGTAGCGGAGTAGCAAGGTAAATATTTTGTGTTCATTGAAATGTAGCTCCGCAAAGTAACGCCTGATTCAATAAAATATTTTTACCACTTTAAAATAATTATTACAAATGTGATTTGAATTCAGATAACTAGAATTGGAAGTGAAAGTTTCTCTGTTTATTTTGTAGCATAATTATTTAATAGAATCAGCTTCCTTATTCAGTTTTACTAAAACATGGCGGCTATTAAAGTGATAAATATATACGAAGAAAATGTCTAAGAAACTGCTTCATATTATCTGTAGGTACTTGGCTCTGCACATCTGGCACGAGAGTGCACAAGAGTCGCGTCTTTTTCTTATAGATAGTTTTAGAAAGAGACGGGCATTCTATCTCGCGGGCGACTACTAGCCGGGCTTGTAGCAAAGGAAGTATTCCTGCATAATTATCCACGGTACGTTCTCTTGATGTTATTATGATACTGTAGTATAAAACGTAGTGCAGCAAAATATAATATTATTATCCTGTTTTAAAATATGCAGTACCTAGCACAATAGCCACTCGTAAAGCGCTCGGTTCAGGCTTAATGTAGGAATATAAAAACAGCGAGGAATTAGTCTAGATTATAATATATGGAAATGTAGTTGTGTTCAAGTAGTTCTAAAACATGAGAACATTTCAATTTGCTTATGTATAAAATGAGATTTTATTTATTCTGTACTAGCTGTTGCTCGCGACTTCGTCTGCAAATAATTCGTTTATCGCTATACCGCGGCAGTTTTCCGGAATAAAAAGTGGCCTATGTGCTATTCCAGACTTTTCTCTATCTAAGGTACTGGTACAGTGAGGTACAGTGAGAAAACTTAGAAAAACAAACGGGGGCGAAACCGCGGGCAACAGCTAGTTTTAAATAATAATAACGGTGAAAAATCTTTTTTGTCCAATTATACCACCCCAACCACCTGCTGAGGATTCTCACCTTAGATTCTCAAATCATTCCGAATAGCCTTTAGAATTCCCATTTTACATTGTTACTGCGACCCAAAATTCCCACCGCTACCTATCTGCTTCGGAATCTTCGGAACATTTTACAAATTGATCGCTATATCGCACTCGCTATCAACGTTCTCAGAATTTATGGCGTAACTTTGCTCAATACTCGATCTAGTCTAGACTTCGAATACATTTTTCATATCAATGACCCTTGATATAAGTAGCGAGTTTAACAACAATAGCTTCTATAATTGCGATTGCATTTTATTCTTTTATTAATGGAGCGTTGTTAATGTTTCTTTCTTTAGAGCTGAGCGCCATTTCTATTTTATTTTTCAAGTTATTTTTATTGCATTTGTTAAATATAATAGAACAGAAGAAAAGATAAATTTGGATATTAAGAATACCTACTTGAGCAAAATACCCTGGAGGTTTCAGAAACGTTGAAAGAATCTTAAGAAGTTTTGAATAAAGCTTAGCTTAAATCAAATGTCGGGAGCAAAATATACATATTGTCCTTAAATATTAAAAAAAAAAAACATTTAAACCTTATTACTCTTCTAACAGTAAAGTCTATGCGAATGTAACGACACCACTAAAATGAAAAAACAATATCATTCGGTATGAGGAGTTCAAAGCTGGGATATAATACTGGTTGATAAAAATTACGAGTAGCCAAGCCAAACTTTTGCCCAAGCGAAGAACGCGTCGAAAAACTCCAAGGAAATTAAGTTAGGAATCGTTCCAAACCTGCAAATTTGGACGTAAGCGCGTGTGGTACACTAAGTTTCATCCGATTACATTGTTTGAACATCACAAAGCTTCCTCTAAATCATGAAATCAAATAAACGGAACGTGTTGTGCAAATAGCATAAATAAATTTTACTCTCAAGACGAATGGCTCGGGAATATTCCTGGATTCTTTGACGACACCGAGTATTTGCGAGGAGAAAATGAAAAGCGATTCATAATATATTGCATTGCTGACGTTAATTCTTGCTTTTTGCCGCGAGATGTGTTTGAGTTTATAAATGATTAATTTCAAACAGATAGAGTGCTGTGCTGATTAAGCAACGAAATTACTACAGTACCCGGTCATAAAGATTGCATTTCGGTCTGTAGAAAGAGACAATAAATTGGCGTCACGTGAGTTAGAACGAGAGAACGCTCTACGAAGCTGAAAATGGCCAAGTTACAGTTCCTGCCGTACGAAAAATAAGAGTTTGGGCACTAAATGTAAACCTACTTACTTAACGCTGTAAGCCAGAAGAAATAACTACATGAAATGCACAGAAAATGAAGTTGTAGTCAGACTTTATTGTATCACATCGTTCGGAGTTAGTTGGAGAATGAAACCAAAAGCGGATAGTATTTATTTTTGTTTTCATCGAAATACACAGTCATCTACAGTAATCAAAAATGGCGTTACAAGGAGAATTAAAACCACTTTGATAATCAGACGATAATAATATGTAGCCTAAAAGAGATTCATGAACCTAAACAAATTTCTACTCAGAGAGTGAGATAATATAGTTAGAAACGCAAATTTAGCATTAGGAGGACTATTCGAAGGTCAGGGACTTCGTTTTGATTTTGTAGCGTACGGTCAAAAAATATAAATTATTATTATTATTATTATTTTTAATACGAGTACCCTATACGTATGGTGTTTTTGATATATGTGTCTTAGCGAGTGTTATGTTGTTTATTATCTTGCACGTACAGTTAGTGGAAAGGCTATTGGTTCTAATGCATACTTGCAATCTATAACCATTGTGCAAAATAAGTTTTGACTACCGTCCAATAGGATAACGAAGACAAGACTAACTTACAAGACAATTTGTTAGCAATTTCAGCGGTAAACACGAGTACCCTGCCGAAATTGCGAACAGAACTTGTACAATGGAAACTATTCAGTTATTATTACACTCCGTTCTACTTATATGGAACAAGTCTTCGTATTGCCAGGTATTTATATCTTGATCCTAAATAGTTGCCTTGTTATTATCCAATGTGGGCGTTTATAGCGTAGGTAGTCGCTACTCACAAATCATTAAATTTTAATGTATTTACTAAGACGTTGAGCAATGCCTCTCTTCACACTAAGTGTTGGTTTGCCTGAAACAATGACGGCGATGTGGTACATATCTATGTACACTGTAAAAAAAAACTACGAGTAAATTAATAAAATTAAAAACAAGCTTTGTTACATAATTATTGAACTGAACAAACTACTACATATAAATTTATAGTGCGATTTTGTGTAATGAATATCTGTTTGAAGATTATAATTAATTGGTAAGAGGTCACCTTGGCGTTAAATTCTATCGAGTTAATAATATCTGATTGTGTTTTGGAATATCATCACAATTAGCACATATATTTTTTTAAATGTGTTGTAAATTATTTTAGTCGTTAAGATGAAATTTATTTGTTTAAATAATTTCAAATACGTCAAAAAAAAAAAAACAATCAAATAAGAAACAATAAATAAACAAAAAAAAAAACAATCAATCAAACAATCCGCCCCGCGTCATACCCGGCGCAAAGGTGCCCATCACACTCGCAGCATTACCACGCTGTACCGCGATGGACAACCTTTGCACCAGAAAAGACCCGGAGCGAGGGTCAAAACCTCTCCCACGCAGATGGCGCCCCACTTCCTTCAAAAACTGTAATGCGTTTAAATTGGTTAAAAAGCGTTTTTTCTGTTGTCTGTGTCACAACATTGTTTTCTTTAAACTGTCACGTAATATATTTGTCTTTGGCAGACACAGACAAAACATACGACTACGTTATATTATAATCTAGATCTAGTTCTAAATAAGTTTGTTTTACAAAAGTAATTTGTATAACCGAAACAAATTAGATTATCAAGCTAAAGATAATAAGCAAGCATGTCCATACTTAGCAAATACGAATTAGGTACGTAATAAGTAGGTATAATCCTTGATGATTTTTTGGCGGTTTTTCTTTGAACTGTACAAGCTTAAAGGAATAAAGCGTTATTTATTATTCAATTTGCCATATTTACGAATGAAATAAAAAGGCCCTAATACAGCAGCCGAGGTAATAAAATGTGCCATAAAGTAAAAAGCACGTATGAGTTTGTTTAGGGTTTCATTTAGGGCTCTGTTTTATGAAATAAAAGGGATTCACGAGATAGCTAATGAATCGTTAAAATGATTGCATATGAGATGAACTACACCTGAATAATAAACACACTTTTGTTATTGTTTCAACGTTCGAACAAAAGGCAGCCTTACGACTTCGAAGCTGTTTAATTCAGGCAACCTCAAGCTAAGGGGTATTGTATGGAAATCACAGTTGTTACAACTTTATTATGAACTATCATCAGTTCGCACTTCGTCCATTTCAATACTTGAAAAGTTTGTCCGTTTTAGTTCTTGATGTTCAAACTATTGTCTTGACAATTTTCATTAAGAACGCTAGGGCGGTTTTTCCGAGAATCGGTTGCAAACAGATGTTCGGAAAACAGAGGAACAGTGACTATCAGATTTATATGTATATTACTGTGTGTCATTCAATAACTTTCCAAAATCTGTCTGAAATACGCGGCCTCGGAAAGATTGACTCAGTCTCGAGCCAGTGACAAATTCACTTTGTGTCTAGGTAACGTCTACAACTTCGCCGACTTAACCGTTCACTCAAGAGAAGTAAAAGAACTGCAAAAATCTTTTCTTGTCTCTACGAGATAAATTTATATCCGTCTATCTTAATCTAAATAATGTTCCATCTCAGTATAAATACATAGCAGAAAATATCGGTACCTACGGAAGACATTTTTGAAAGATATGTTTTCAAATGATTATGGGAGAGGTGAGGTACCTATGTTTTTTACACTTTTTGTCTTTTTGTCTGTCTTTTTATTCACGTTTATCTTGGAAGCCACTAGAGGCATTATAATGGCGTTTTCATAGGTCGAATAAAGGCGACGACCTATTGCTGCGCACGCTGTGTGACACGCTACAAATGTCACCCACGTGGGTCCATTGGTTATTTCGTGCGTAGCGTGTGCGTGCACTGCTGTGGAAACGACCGCCTACATTTTAATACGGAGCGAAGATGTACCCACGTGCGTAGCGTGACCGTGTGCTGCAGTGAGGCGTTACCTTAAGGATTGACGATTAACGATTATCGGTGATAAAATATAAAAAAAGTTTTAAGTGCGACTTCTTAAAACAAGTTTTTGTGATATATTATGTACATACATACGCTTTTCATTATTAGAGCCGGTTTCAAGCTAAGACTAATTGAAAGCACTTCCGCGCTTCCTTATGCATCGGCATTAAGTATTTTATTTTTTAAAGTCAGTAGTCTAAGCAAAGTTTAAGAAAGTTCAAGATGTTTTCCACTTGTAATTCTAACTGTACCATTTCACCGAGTTTTAACTAAAACAACTTTTCCAAAACTTAATTTCTTGCCTTTCAGTGGCAAATCGCGCGAGGCTGGTAGGGATTAAGACAAGGTTTCTCCGAGACTCGATGTGGACGAGACATTGATTGATCACACTTTAGTTAAGTTAGCTTTGTTGATAGCCCTATGAGACACTTTCTCCGAAGGTAGGACTTTATAATGTGTAGCGTAAACTTCCTAGAAATAAGTCTCATGTTTGTAATTGTGTCGTACAGACACATCATTCAAATAGACGACGCTTCACGACAAATAATCGCATAGTAACAAGGTCACGTGACAGTTGGTAATAGATAGAAAAATTCGAACGCTTACTCACCTGCTATGGGTGGTGTAGGGGTATAGCACGCGTCACGGAATGACGAGGACCCGGGTTCGATTCCCGGCCATAGCTTTACTTTTCGGATTTTTCTATGTGTTCTAATTTTCAGTGTCGTTTAGAAATTAAGTCTCATGAGAGTTTCATAGAAGTAAGACAAAGTAGACATTCACGAAGAGTTAATCTACCTATCTAAAAGCCGTAGGAGCCGAGTAGTTTGACCTATAGTCTCTCAAGCGGAGGGTCGTTGTTTCAAATCCCGCTTAAATCTAACAATTAGTTGTTATTTTTGAGTAAATACTAAACAAAACAAAAAATATCATAACTATTAATTACCAAGTGTACTAGTGGTCATTGCATGATTAAGTTAACTTAGCAATCAGTAGAATGAACTTTGTAGAACTAGGTGCAAGCTAATAACTAACACAACCTGTGAATATAGTTCTAACTTAGATAGTTTCCGTTTGGATGAAATTTCACATCCCTGCTGGGTATAGTGTATACTAGAACTTTAGATGGATTATAGATTTCTATCGTAAGAATAATTGTTTATAGACAGCACACAAAGATTGTGGCTTGAACTTTATTTCAGTACAAAAAATTTCAATACCTATTGACTGAATAACTAATTTAAGTTATCAAAGTCCAGTGAAACCTTTGGGCAAAGGGAGCACAAGCCAGTTTATTAAAAAAAAACTATTATTTATTTATTTATTGTTAAGTAACCTAAAAAAATCTCCCTCCTTGCATCGTGCTTACCTCTAAGGTTCTATTAAATTAGTGTTGGATTTTCAGTGATTTTAAATAGCCCAGCTTATAACTCCCGTAGCTTTTCCCTTTGGCAGAGCTCCCTATCCCTCGAAAATTTTGCAAAATACGCGCTTTTTCTTTGTCAACATTACAAAGTGGAAGTCCAAGTTTAAAATTTCAGCTTTTTCGGCCCAAAGGGATGGGTTGTAAGTTGATGAGTCAGGACTTTTCTTTGTAGGTATTAAAATCATTATTATTGTAATTATAATATTATGGTTATTCGATTCTATTATTATAATGCGGGAACAATTTGCTAAAAACGCAACTGAAGCGTCTTTTTACACTTTTCGTAAGCTTCGTCATTTTGTCCCTACTTGAAAGCAAAGAAGTTGCTCATCTATGTATTCTTAATCTATGCAAGACTAACAAGATGCAGTGCTGGACTTTCCCTGGCCTGTGAACTTAATTTGCCGTCACATTATGTTAAGCTACTCCATGTCTACTCCCATGTGTATGTTGATTGGAAAATCTTGTTAGCTACTGTTCTGTAAGTAGGAGTATCGGGTTCTACAAAGAGATTTTATTTAGAAAAAATAGAGTCAGCCAGTATCTGTTTTTTGAGATGTAGAGTGTCAAAGAATACAAAATATAGTAGACACGCAAGTTTTTATTTTGTAGAGATTCTAACGTAGATTTCAGTAGGTACTTACCAGGTACACTACCCGGCCATGAAGATTACAGATCGGTATTCTCGGCTAATTTCGGCTTCGTAGAGCGTTGTCTCGCTCTAAATAACTCTAATTATTTCTATCCAAACACCAAAATACTAACCTATTCATATTAAAAAAAAAAACACAATCTGTATGGCCGGGTACTGTAAGTATCTGTCTGTAATTGTTGTACTTAAAATATTAATGCGAAATGAATAATATCATGTTGAATTAGGCTTTTAGGCTTTTTTTTGCACAAATTTCATATTAACTATTTTTAAACCAGCGATATCAAGAAACTAATACATATTATACATTTCAACAAAAAGTAAAAAGATAGCAGTTGTGTAATAAAGGTAATATTATATTAGTTGAATTGTCACAGGGCATCTTTAAACAAGTATTGACTCACAAATACTATTATGTCACTCGTATAACAAAGTTTTACTCAAGCTTTATCAACAACATAGTAAAATATGCAACAGTAAGCTCACAGTTTGCTCAGTGTAGTGAAGAGATTGATGAATGTGGATGAAGCGAAAGAGGTTTGTCAGATCGTAGCAAGTGGAACAAAGTAGTCTCTGCCTACCCCTGTCGGAAAGAGACGTGACGACAGGTATAAATAAATAAATATCTTGGGACAATTGACACCAATTGACCTAGTCCCAAACTAAGCAAAGCTTGTGATATGGGCACTAGACAACGGATAGACATACTTATAATAGATAAATACATACTTAAATACATATTAAACATCTAACACTTGAGAACAAACATTCGAATTTTTCATACAAACATCCGCCACGACCGGGGATCGAACCAGGGACCTCAAGCTTCATAGTCAGGTTCTCTAACCACTAGGCCATCTGGTCGTATGTATGTGTAATCACGATAATATTTATATTCGTTTCTTGCACTGTCATTATTATTATTTAGTAGAACAAAAGCATGGGTCATAATAAGTCAAAGCAAGCCAACAGTTGGTTCCACATAACCCCGTTGTTTACAAACAATTACAAAGGTGAAGAGTTTTTGACATCACACCTGTGTAAATACAATTCGATGTAGTTAAGAAATACGTAATATTGCGGCAATACGACCGCTCTTGAATAAAAAAGGGACTGAGACGAAATATCATAATGTTTCTATGGTGTCTGTCAAACTCTTCTGAAAAACTCTTCTTTTTGGTGATTTCTTCAGTCTACCCGTGATCATGATGCATGCAACTGCGTCGAAATATCGGGTGCTCAATAAAGGTAATCGCGATTCACATCCCGTTTTTAATATTTCAAATGAACTTAACCGTGAATCACTAAAAACTCTTCTGAAAAGTTACCGCGCGTTTGGTCAATGTAGCCCGATCTTATGGTCCTTTATATAGTAAAAGAGATAAATAAAATATTATAAAACAACAAAGAAGAGTAGAACGAAGACAGTGGAAAAAAATACTGAATGGTAGGTAATTTCTAAACAAGAAGGAAAAGAAAAATGTCACTGACAATTTTGAAGGAATTATAATTGCACTTAGAGGAGGCTGGAAAAGTAACAGGAACATATAATTTACTAGCTGTTGCCAGCGACTTCGTCTGCAAAAAATTCGTTCTTCGCTATCCCGCGGGAACTACGCAAATTTCCGGGATAAAAAGTAGCCTATGTGATATTCCAGACTTTACTCTATCTATGTGCCGAATTTCATCCAGATCTGTTGAGCCGTTCTGGCGTGATTGAGTAACAAACAAACATCCATCCATCCATCCATACTTTCGCATTTATAATATTAGTTAGATGAATAATTTATGGTCGGTTACCTAAACGTCATAAAGGAGGAATTTTATGACCACGCTACTGCTGTTCCACGACTTTACTGTGCTCTCGATGTAGGGAAAGAAAATATTTTGTTACTTTTACCGAAACTCACCTACGCGGACATAAAATTGTGTGGGACGACCAACAATATGATTTTATTGGGCCCTTTGTCCGAACTATAACTTAATTCGAGACAAATAAACCCGGGGCAAGGCAATCAGAGAGCTTTTTATTGGATATCAAATTTGCCAGACTGTAATCCGCACTAATAATAAAGCTCTAGAAACAGTGGCATGACATACTCGTTTTATTATATCGGCAACGGCTTTCCGAGTCGTTATTATAAATAAAAAAGTTTATTATCAAGTAAAATAATGTTTACTAGTGGTTTGACCAGCGGTCTCTCAAGCAGTGGGTCGTGGGTTCGAATCCCGGGCTCTCACCTCCGAGTTTTCGGAATTTAACGATAGTCTTTAAATATTAACAAAATCGTCATCAGCTTCACGTTCGCGATCACTTCCTGTTTACATTTTTTCTAAAATAAAAGAAACATAACTCTTTCAATGTGTGAACACAGTTTACCTCGATGGTGCAATAGTGACGCTCAAGGGAATACAGGATGATATACATTGTCAATAGAAACGACATGGTTTTACGTGCGTGGAATCACGGCATGTTTTGTCAACAGTAAAAAAATTGGGGAATCATACGAGACGATTCTATGGACTGAGCCGCTTACTGCGTTGCATTGGAGTTCCGAACAAATTTTGTGCCAACAAGGATTATCGACATTATTTCTACCCGTCCGTCTATCAGTAATAAACTGTCAGTGAAAATATTCACTATGATCGCTACAAAGAAATACTTAAAACACATTTTCCTACTCCTGTACTATTATCTGTGATTTATGTTATCACGAGCACCACTATAAGAACACTCATAATAAGACTTTGGCTAAGTCTATATTGTCTATACCCTCTAAAAGCACTTGTTGGCTTATGGCTCTAAAAGTGCTCCATCGTTACTCTGCCAGCCATAGACTGCCAGACCTAGGTAAAACTTTTACAGGATCAACATTAAATTTACGATGAAAATGCATGGCTACCAACCTAATAAATTATTTCATTCGAATGGTTTTTTATAGAACTAGAATTTTCTGAACGAAATGCGTAGATGCCAACATAACAAACAAGATTTTTAATAACGTCACTGGCAAGTTGGTAAACGTTTTGGCTAAATGCGCCAAGAATGCAAGGCTATAAAAAAAAAGTTAACGTTAATTAAAAACAAAGTTTACTATAAACAAACTTCCAATTTTTTCGTTAATCGTTTTCATGTTTCCCGCTCTTGTCTTGTTTGTTAAGTATTTGTTATTATTTGATTGCAATAGTTTTAACAAAGTTTTGTAACGTATCATAAAAAAATATGGATGAAAACGAAATTAACTCAACACCGGAAGAAATATCCGCAGCGGCCCAGGAAGTGATGGAAAATTCGTTGCCTAGAAAATCTCGGCAATGATAAAACCTAGGTACGAGAATTTCTGCGTGGAGACTGGAAAACTGGACTTCTTCATTTTTGGAGAAAGTATTACTCTAATTTAGTAAGTACCTACTTAGTCGTAGAAAAAATATTGTATGCAACGTTGTATTAGCAAGTCAAAAAAAGCTCGTGGCGAATTTCTTACGATGTTCGCTACGCTCACATCGTAACCCACACCACTCGCCTTTTTTGACCCCTCTAATACAACTGTTGCATAAAATACTATTATGTAAGTGATAAAATGAAGAGGTGACAATATAAGATATGATTGGAGATTTAAGGGTAATTTCATATTTATACACAAGAGACAGAAATAAGGGAGAAGTACGATCAGCAAACATGTTTAAATTAAAAATGAAAACAAAACATGATTAACCAAGCAAGCGCGTACTCTATCTCCACTTGCATTCATTTATTACTATTTGTTAAACTTTCCTTATTCACTGTAAGTATAATAGTAAGTTGAATTCCTGTAACGCATAAAAAATACTGAATGTTCCACGACCAATTTCATTTATGGATATTTTAACTGAACCACAATTTGTTCACCGTATACCAAATGACATCTGCTACAAAAACCGCACTATAACAGTCAGAAATGTCCACAAAGTAAATTCTAATAGTTTTTAAAACTGCAAATAGCGACGTTCCTCGTTTCGCTTTACCACGCCATGAAACTAGACGGATCTAAAGCATTTTTACAAACAATACATGCGGTGAACGATCAAAGAAGACTGTGTGTTTCCATATAGAGCGATATTTTCACCTGTGCCAGATATCCGTGACCGCCGTACCAACTCGCCTCATATGTTGCCTATTCTCTTTTGATACGTGAGCAAAATACAGTCTTCTTATAGTTCAAGTTTCCTTTAGGATTCTCAAAGGAAGGCAGATTGAGATCTGGACTCGAATTCTGTTAAAGCTTTGTGATGGATGATTGATTAATGTTTTTCAGATTATGTTAATGCTCTGTATCGTGCTCCGGGTTATTTTTGTGAGATAGTGTATTGTTAGCTTTAATTTAAAATATAATACGTTATTTTTTGCCTTTATCCGAAGAAAATTACTGTTACAACTAAATTTATGTCTTGGAAAGACTGGATAAACTTGTTTTAACAAATTGTTTAAGAGTAAGGTTTAAGGCTACTCTTAAATGAAACCAAATAATTGGTCATTCCAATAAGATTAGTAAATAATGTTATAATTACCTATCACAAAAGAAAACGTTCCTTAAAAAAAGATAAAAATTAAATGATAAATAAATTAATAAATATCTATCTTTGGACAGTGAACACCAATAAAATTGACCTAGTCCCAAATTAGGCAAAGCCTGTACTATGGTACGTTAATACTATTAGGTACTTATTCTGTGACTATGGGTACTAGACAACGGATAATAATATTATTATGAGCCGGGTAGGAACAAAACTTCAAAGACATGCGACTAGCAACTGGAAATTACTTTGATAATAATTTTGACAGGTACCCATAATATACATATTATACTGTTACTAAATACAATGATTTTAACGCCTTTCCTTTTGGCATACATGTCAGAGAGACCTACAAAATGCAATATTTCATTGACATTGTAAACAACAATCATTCACGTCGAATCGAATATGATTCAAACCCGCTTCTCACTGAGTTCACATTTCCCTGCCTAAACACTGACTGGGTAAAAATTAAATACTCAAGCGGGCCAAATTCCCCGATTTGGCAAACATCCATTTATCATCGTTATCGCTTTGCCGGTGAAATCGAATTTTTCCTCAGTTAGCCAAGGTTACCTTTTGCACGGAAAAATGGTCAAATGTCATCGACGTACATTAATAAAGGAGACTGCTGCGAAACGTATTTATCTCCTTTCGTCCTTCAAGATAAGAGGATAGCTTGTTGTTTTTTTTTTTTATTTAAATTCAGTCCGTATTTTTTATTTGCGTCATATTTTGCCAGTACCTATTTTAAGCAGTTCCAGAGATAAACTTCAATCATCATCATAAGTGAAAGAATTGCTGAATGTGTTTGTGATTCCTAGTGCTTAAGATAATCCATGGCCTCCGTCACTGGGTGAAGTTAGTATCTCATGTGAAAATAAATTATAATTATAAGAGCCCATGAATTATAGTAAGATTAAAGTCAACTGTAGAACTTCGTGACCCGGTTTCAGGCAGTACCGGGATAATACCGATTCAACAAAAGCAGACGAAAATCTCATCATTAGCAACGAGACCGACTTATTGTTTTACGAGAATGATGTAGAGTCTCTTTGCTGTCACAAGTTTAATAATTTTGGTACAAAACGGAACCGGTACAAAGATTTAAAAAGTCTAGCTAAGTGCGAAACAGATCCGCGAATTGAAGTTTCTGTATCAAATCTAAAAATACATTATAAGTTCAAACACTAAAATTGATCTTACGGTTCAGTTGACAGGTTCAACAATATTATTTTGGTAACCGAAAGTGTTTTTATTTTGTCATTAAAAAAACATAGGTTCAATTATTAACTAGGTACTGCGCTTTTTTTATTGTCATGCAGTTATGTCCCTTATCTACAGCTACATTTTTTAAATTTATTTGTACCACTAATTTAAGTACCGATAAAAGCTGGTACTTCTTACATACCTGTCTTAATTTTGGAACTCCAAAGTACAAGTTAATTCTTGCTCTTTTGAGTGACAATGTGAAGGGTTTATCAGCTTAGCTTTCCAAGTTTTCTGAATGAACCGCCATAATACGTAAAGCTTTTGAATCATAAATCCAGGGCAATATTATTTTAGCTTTTATAAATCTTTAAGAAATATCCATGAGAGATAGAAGTGTTTAAAAATACATCAAAGTATAAGTTTAATTTAGAATCCTAATAGACATAACATAGAACATTGTCTTACAACGTAGAAAAACTAAGAAATATTTTTTAAATTGAATACATTTTGAATGTCCCTAAGAATTTTTGTGGTCTTCGCATTGACTGTGCGAAAAAGTAAAGAGATAAGTATAATTAATGGCAAACTTACACCATTGCTTCTCAACCTTTTCAACACTTGTTTTGCGTGTTGTAGCATTTTGAGTGACCATTTTTAAGCATAAACTTCTTCGTCTCTCTCTTTCTAATAAATTAATTCTTCTTCCGCTTCTGATAAAAGAGAGCTTTCAAAACGAACTAACCATCAGTCCCAAAGAATTAGTAATAGCTGAATTATTTTCTTTGCGGATTGTCTTATTACCAGCAATTTCCTTAAGTGGCCCTCGCTCAGTCAGACCTTCAAATATATCTTTTCTTGCTCTAAGCGAACGCCCTTCTTCCGCAATTCTTTAAGGGAATCGAGGTTATTAATTACAATTATTATGCTTTTGTGTACGACCACATGTTGTTTTGCTTATTATAAGTCGTTTTTTTTATGTTTTAATGAATTAAACTTTGTTTTCAAAAATACGAGTAATTTTTGGAAAAAAATTACTAAGCTAATAAAATTTTCAATGCGAACATAAGCGAAGTTCGTTTGCCTGGATTAAAAATATAAAATCTATCCCCTGTTTTAAAATATAAACATTATTAAAGTTTTTATTTCTTTATCTTGTCCTGAAAGTAGATACAAATATTTTAGGCGCCGACTTTCATGTTACAACGAATCCATTACGAAAGATACACAGAAAGCTTGTTGGCATAAATAACTTTTTGTTTCAAGTTCAAAAGGTCGAGCCTAAAATACTGAAATCGAACGATTGTGTACGAAGTTTGATTGACTTGATGTTTATCGGATCTTATGAGAAATTATTTCCAATAATATTGTCTGAAACCGACAATCAAATGCTTGATAAATTACAAGTAATCAAACTAGCATAAAATCAGGGCGGACTACTCTGAAATTCGAAGTTCGCATTATACCGCCCCTTTCACTCTTATGTTGCTAGGTACCTATAAAGGTTTAAGTGTGAGCGGGAATTTGTAACGTTAGAGTAAGTACAATGCCTGGTACCTAGATGACAGGCGAGCGACTGGAAGTTTTCGAGATAATTAAATAAAATAAATAAATAAAATAAATATCTTGGGACAATTGACACCAATTCATCTTCCAAAACTTACTCCAAATCCTTCACGGTTCAATCTGCTAGGCTGTGGAATCGGTTACCGACCTCCATCAGGCAGTCTGTCTCCGTGGTGTCGTTCAGGGAGGGCTTGAGGAAGATGTGGCTCACACCATCTCCTTAGATATTGTATATGTGTACTCTAATTGTATTTTGTATGTATGCATGTGTGTAATAATATTTAGTAGTTTATTTTATGATGTTTTATTAGATATAGTACGCTCTATTGTGGCTTTCACTTTATAGAATTTTAAACTCACTCTTTGTCGGTCCCTCGTTTAATGCTCCTCTCATCTACTCAAAGGTTAACTGGTAGAGATCCCTTATAGGGATAAGTTCGCCTTTGTGCATTTATTATTGTTATTTGTATTATTTTGTGAATTGTATCTGTTTCTTTATATTTGTACAATAAAGCATTACTTACTTACTTACCAATTGACCTAGTCCCAAACTAAGCAAAGCTTGTGATATGGGCACTAGACAACGGATAAACATACTGATATAGATAAATATAAATACTTAATTACATAATAATATAAACATCCAAGACTCGAGTACAAACATTCGTATTTTTCATACAAATATCTGCCCCGACCGGGGATCGAACCCGGGACCTCAAGCTTCATAGTCATAGTCAGGCTCTCTAACCGCTAGGCCATCCCGTCCAGTCTTTTGTCAAGTGATGGCTCCACTACAATTGAATTGAAATATTTCACCCTTTACAAACCCTATATTCATACAATTTTTTAATTTTAATTAAAAAAATCTCAGAATATACTTTTTACTTATTATGCTGTGTTTGGAAAAGAAAATACTTATTTTATTGTTATCATGGAAAGTTTAGGAACGGCTTCATAAACGGATAGAATATGCACTTTATGGATCGCAAAATAGCGAGTATAATAGAACCATGAAGATAGCGTAGGGTTGTAGACTGGATCGAGAAATAATATAATTTTAGTTTTTGCAAAAGTGTATTTTTTCTTTATGCACAATTTTAGTTTGTTATGCTGAAGAATAAAAACTGTGTTTGAAAAAATTGCAGCTGTAAATTGACCATCCCACTTATCAGCGAAAGTATTGATTTTAAAGTTTTGCGGGAAAATAAGAAGGTAGGTATTTTTTTTTTGTAATTTGTAGCCAAATAACCGTTTTCATTTTTTTTACCGGTTTTCTCTTTTACAAACTTCTGCTTTTTGTATCCCGTTGCGTTGTGTACATGAACTTTTAAAATTTTACACGATTATCACAGTTCAAGTTATCAAATAAAATAAACGAACCATTTCTTAATGTTATAAATATTTTTTTGGTTCTACGTTACATGTTGAAACACAATGCTAGACCGAATCTTATATGTTTTGTTCTTGATTATTTCATTAATTAATAACCAAATTGCGCGAACTTTCGGGGATTCAAAGTTTGAGCGTATCCTCTTTAAATTTTTAATGCACCTCTAACTTAGCTATACAAGTAGGTACTTAAATATTATTTACTTTGCTTTGTAATTCTGTTCTCTCCCTCCCTCCGTCATTCATTAATTTTTACAGCTTTATGGTAAGCCATAATGCAAAAATAACAGAATCCACCACGTAGTTAGTATTTGCAATGAAAATAACAACTCACTGTACCTAAAGCAAGTTTAGTTTATTTTTTGAATAGTATTAATAATATCACCAAAGTTCCATCGCAGACCGACTATCACGAGAGCACGCAAGAGTAGCGAAGCACGCGAGATTGACTATGAGTACCCGTCTCTTTCTGGAATGAACAGTAAGAAAAAGACATGCAATCTACCTCGCGACGCGACTCTTGTGCGCTCTCGTGTTATACGCGCAGAGGTACCTACTTTCACACGCTCCTGGCAGTTTTATTTCCGTTCACTTTATTTGAATAAAAAAATGAAATATTGAAGTTGAAAAAATACTGTTTAATAACCGTATTACCGTATTCAATAACTACGTCCAAGCTATAACTTAGCTATTGCATTTATTGTAAGAGAGACAGTTATAGACAGGAAATTAAATGACTGCACCATTTCCTTTACTGCCGTCCTAATTAAAAAGGACGTATATGCGTTTCACGTGACACACATATACGTCCTTTTTAATTAGGAGGGCAGTTTATTATTTGTCGCCCGGATAGCCCTGTGGTTAAAGGACCTGACTATTAAGCTCCGGGTTCGATCCCCGAGCAGATATTTAATATGTATCTAAGTATGTATTTATTTAGATAAGTATGTGTATCCGTTACATAGTAAAAGGTTTGCTGCTGCTGCGGTCTGGTGCTGGGTCAATTCGGTGTCAATAACCCCCAAGATATTTATTTATTTAATTATCATATTTTTTTACCTAAAGCGTTTGAGCATAGCAACAATTTTTTATGCATAATTCTGACTCCTTTTTGTGCAACGTGTCACTAAATCTCTCTATCGCTAAATCCTACTAAGCAGTAGGATATATCTGTATTCGGGTGACATCACTAGCTTGCAACGGTCTGTGTAATGTGACTAATATATTGCGATTCTGCTATAAAACCATATCTTGGATCAAAACACGGAGCACAAACTCAGCGTTGGCTAAATGCAGAAGGCAAGTCAGATGATTCTAACCCTTGTCTGGTTTAAGATTACTTTACCTGTGGCATCTTGCGTTTGTACAACAATCCAGGCATTTTCATTTTTAAAGTTTGTACCAGGAATAAGACTTTTATACCCTATCTAGATGATTTTTTTGTATAAAAAGTTACAATCTCGTTATAACCATGTTAGAACTAACTGATTTTTAAGCAATTCATTTGTAAACGTTGCATTTTTTATGTATTTGTTCGACTGCTATGTCCCATTTGCAAAAATGGTTTTTAAATCTTAATTTTTGAACTCTGGTTTCCTGGTTTAATACATAAGCTTATTGTATCTCATCATAAACGTATCTCTCCACATAGAACACAAAGAGGCAGTATACTCAAAGCAATAGGGAACTAGAAGCTATTCGCTGTCCAATGCACGTTCTTAATGACGGAGGGGAAACTATAAAGTAGTCAATAAAACTAGACCTCTTTAATATTTCGCTGTTTGTGATAAAACCCTCAGTAAAGTGGTTTAATGACTAAACTAAATGAAGCGCGAGTAACTTGTCGTTCGCTGGCTTTAATTTAAAGTTCACATTATCAGGAATGTGAAAAGTTATAGCCGTAGATTTAATATTACAATTTAGTATTGTTTGATGTTAAAGAAATTAG
Organism: Pandemis heparana; assembly: GCA_963854515.1. NCBI lineage: Eukaryota > Metazoa > Arthropoda > Insecta > Lepidoptera > Tortricidae > Pandemis > Pandemis heparana. The sequence goes on along the minus strand of OY978015.1, from coordinate 11,337,734 downwards.
CTTTTATAATCAAATGGCAGGAATGTTTTGATTGTTACTTACAAGATTTTGATATACTTGCAACGTCCTTTTTCGGGTCGCTTCAGAAGAGAATGAGAGAGATGAGAGAATCTCCTGCATTCTCTCACTCACTCACTCACTTGTATAATGGTCGCATTAATTTGAAATTTGATGTACACTATCATTTAGAGTAGAGTTAGTATTGCAGTTAGCTAGAGCAGAAAAACTATCAGACTCTTTTACGCACACGGGATTATCATTTTCTTCGTTTTTTGAGCGAGAAAATAGTCGATATCTAATAATCTCTTCCTCGCCCTTGGTGGGACCCAGTGCCTAAAGAGTTTTGAATAATCCTCTCGGGATAGGGAATTTGCGTTTATTCTGTTCTTAGCAGTGGGTAGAAGCTGCCACATAAGTGAAGCCGCTAAATATCTTACTTATTGGACTTTTTTCTAACGTTAATTTGTAATTTCATCTAAAAAACAGACTGCACATAAGCTTGAATTTATCTGCACTGCACATCCTTTTAACCCCACTAAAATTATTCAAGGGTATTATTCATAAGAGCCGTCTAGAGAGAAGAATGTAAGTAAACGCTAGTCTGCAAGTGATTGCATTCATTAATCTCTGCCCTCTGGTTATGATTGCTTTAATAAATCTAATAAAAGCAACTCTTGACTCATTTCGCGCTGAATTGTAAAATTGTTTTTAATTACGACCTCCTTAGGAATTCATACCCATAGAGTAAAATTGTGTTATTCTGACGCTCAGTGCACGACGCTTACTGCAGATAATAGCTAACTAAGTACTGCTACGGAGATGGTGTGATTGATGACGCTTATTCAAATATTTTTTGATTTATGTTATAACGTAATGGAATTACTTTACCTATTTATAGAATACAGCTGTTGCCCGCGACTTCGTCTGCAAAGAAGTCGCTTATCGCTATCCCGCGGGAACTATGCAATTTTCCGCGATAAAAACTATCCTGTGTCCTTTCCTGGACTCAAACTATCTGTATAACAAATTTCAACTAAATTGGTTCACCAGTTTAAGTGTAAATAGGTAACAGACAGAGGTCTGTCTACTTTCGCATTTATAATATTACTAGCTTCCGCCCGCGACTTCGTTCGCGTAGAATTAAGACTTAGAACTTATGTTGATAGTATATTCTGCAATAAGTATTTACATTGCGACTCTAGGCAGCTACTACCTTTGACATGTTTATCGCTGTCCCGCGGGAACTATACAATTTTCCGGGATAAAAAGTAGCCTAAGTGTTAATCCAAAGTACCAGCTATCTCCGTTCCAAATTTGATCAAAATCCGTCTAGTCGTTTCAGCGTGAAGAAGGAACAAACATACACACTCACATCGTCACATCCATCCATCTATCCATCTTCACAAACTTTCGCATTTATAATATTACAGCCTTATTCATAAAAAATCCTTAATTGAGGTTTGATCAGTCGATTAGTTAACAGACTGATTAAGCTTATTTGACAGTTGTTAAAAAGTATGATTCATAAACGCTTGCTAGCAGTCTGTTAGCTAATGAGTTGCTGATGGATGGATTAGACGCGTTATGTTGTCACCTTGACAAATCATAGACCAAAAATGGCCTTTTAGTGAATTAAAAAAAAAAAAATTACAGAAGTGGCAGCGAATTAGCGGGAAACCAGCGAATTAACACGACAGACTAGGCAGTGTGGATCTAGTTCCCTTTACCTTTCCCGGAGGGAATAAAAACTTAAAACAAAAAAAACTGTCTTGCGTATGGTTTTGCTCTTGCCAAAATCAGCTGTTCACATGTGTGGCGGCCATTTTGTGAGTTAGCAGAGAGATAAAGTAGGGTCTACGGTCCGCTAACTTTCGGAAGACTTAACAGACCCTTGATGGACTGATTAGCGCTAATTGACGTTTATGAATCATGTTTTTTTGCATCGGTCCTATAGCGAGCTTATAGCGAGCCTCTAACTTTTTATGAATAAGGCTGTTAGTATCTGGAGAATTCGTTTAACGCGCGTCCGCGGGAACTGTACAATTTTCTGGAAAGAAAACTGTCTCCATGTATACCAAATGTTATCACGACCGCATCATAACAAACAAACAAAGTCACATTCAAATTTATATAACAGGCATTAGAAAGTTCTCTTCCAAAAATGATCTAAGGCATTTTTGGCCTATTTTTTTTTTGTTATTTACGTACTCAATTAATGTGTGTACTTATATTTTTTAATTTAATGTTATTTTGCTACAGCATCGTGTGATATTCTGCCGTGTGGTTAACCTTGTTATAGAGGGACAGATAAATAGCTGACCTTTACCCATAGGGTTCCGTAACACACTTCTAACACGAAACCCTAATGAGCATTATGGTACGAGAAAGTAAATGACTGTTCCTACTTCAACACTTAACTACCTACATACACATTAGTTCATAATATATGACACAAATGGACAGAGTTAGAATCCCTGTCCATCGCTGGCGCTAACGAACTTACTAGTTGAGTCCCTTGCCAGCGCTGAGATAAATTCTAGCGTTGTTAATTGCGGTTGAATTTTGCTAGACAGAGCTCTGAGCTGATTACGACTTTGATGATAGATTAGACGGTCTGATCTTATCTTATCTTAGAAACTAGGGGTCCCTACGGATACACTTCGACCCATTTGTGGATCTTTAAATAAATAAATATCTTGGGACAATTGACACCAATTGACCTAGCCCCAAACTAAGCAAAGCTTGTGATATGGGCACTAGACAACGGATAAACATACTTATATAGATAAATACATACTTAAATACATATTAAACATCCAAGACTCGAGAACAAACATTCGTATTTTGATACAAATATCTGCCCCGACCGGGGATCGAACCCGGGACCTCAAGCTTCATAGTCAGGTTCTCTAACCACTAGGCCATTTGGTCGTCAAAACTTTTGTGTAACTACCCCTCCTTCGCACTATTCCATCGCTTTTACCACCTCATTCATGAGTTGGGTGATTTGGCGCAGTGGTAGTGCCTTGAAATCTCCCGGTTCCGGGTATCCGCTGCCAAGGAGTTTCATTCTTAGTCTGGCGAGGGCATCACATTCACACATAATGTGTTCCATTATTTCAACCTCTTCGCCGCATATTCTACAATCGTTATCGTTATTGTCCTGTAGTCCCATCTTTGCTCTATTCGACTCAATTGGATAGACTATTATTTCAAGATTTCTAAAAATGAATATTTTTTCGGATAAGTACGCTTGTTCGTTTTGGTGTAAATAAAATTGAAAAACACGACAATCATGAGCCTTGTAGATAGCAATTCAAAAATCTTACATTACGTTAAGCAAACGTTCTGCATATACATACCTTACATTATTCAATTTATAATAGTGCCATTATATTATATATTAATTCCTCTTCACAACTATTATAACCTCCGCAAATGTTAGTCCACATTTTCATGTTCACTGCAGAATACGCGAGTGCTCAGAATATATTTTTTAACATTATTTAAATACGAGTGCACCCTGAATATGCTCGTGTCTGCAATTGAGTCCGTTTATGTTTTAGAAGTGGAAAATAAAAACAGACGCTCACACTGCATTTAAAATTATACTTTGTTTTGTATAATGCAACTATTTCAAACATATTTAGAACAAGCAAATAGCCACAGTTTTACCTCTTGGTTATAAAAAAAGAATTTTAACTGAAATTTGACATCCCATAGAAGATATCTGAAATTGAGGGCACGCTTCTATACAGCCGGATCAGAGTAAAATACCTATATTATAAGTAAATAGACCAATCGAATTCGGGAAATCTATGGCTGACCCATCACAAACAAAAATTGATTTCTTATGAACTAAATCAAACAAAACAAAAATATACGAGTATAAGTAAAAAAATGTTTGTTGCTCAAATAACTATCTACACTAATGATATTTTTACTAAAGCTAAATAATTATAAAAGTATCATTTGCAACACACATCGTCATAATCATCATCTGGCAATCAAATCTTAAAAAATGATCTACGCAAATGAGTGCTAAGTTTTAAAATATTTTCAATCATGCCCAACGCGTCATCTACGGTATATTTGTCTAATATAAGCCTACTCTCCGAATAAGAGGGCTTGAGTAAATTCCCCCCCTTAAACTGCGTTACTCACTATTTTCTCCTCAACCGAAAAAGTTATGGTAAATTTTAAATTAAAGGCTTTCAAGGTTTTTTTGTATTACCTAAATCTAAGTAGTTGTAATTTTCCTAATTTGTTTGTTCAATTATTCTCAATTACACCTGTGGCATGGCTCATAGTCTCTAATTGCATTTCAGTTGTCAAGTTCCCGCGCTACGACTGAGGGTTTTACATTTCTGGACGATAATTTAAAAAAGTCCGTAAGCCGTGCAATTCTATAGGAATTCAAGCTCTTTTGGAAGCAAACAGCATAGGCAAACTTTAGGTCGCATTAGCAACTTTGCGATGTTCTTGATAAATTGTTGTTTCATACCTTCACTAGATTTAACAAGTGACGGCAGACTGTTTATCGTGACGTTAACGTGTCATTGAGTACCTATTAGATTTTTTTTTATTAAATTATCGCGTAATTCAGCGTGCCTCATAGGCCTCCTCCGTGCATGGGAGGGTGATCTGATTTATATATTACCTAGGTATTATAAATTGAAAAATGGATGATTTTTCACTTTATAGTTTTCAATTCTCGATGTCAAGAGCTAACTCGAGGCAGTTAATATTGATTGAAAAATCTGAAAATGTGCTTAAGTAGACATGCTTGTGGATACTTAAGAAAATGCTCATTACTAAAATCCTCAAACAATAGTACTTACTAAGGTACTTCACAGTTGAAATGACGAAACTGTTCCAATGTTTATTATTTTTTACAAAAATCATACCACTAACAGAATCTTCCCAGTCTTGTAGTCGTTTCGTATAAAATCCCCAGATAACTTTCCATAAACATAATAATTATGCAAAGTCATTTAAAAGTCTCTTGCATGTTTTAATATTTCCCAGCCACGAGACATTTTTCAAGCCTCCGTCACAGGACAAAAAAAAATCACAAATCCTCTAAATACATAGTTGGAGCAGGTGCGTTGAAGTCCTGAACACTTTGCCGCGAAGTGCCTCGAAGAAAAATATGATGTAAATATTTATAAGATGAAAACGGGAAAAATTCCAACCAAATGGATTTTTCCTTAACTTAGTCAACAAACTTTGTAATAGAATACGGAATATCCAAGCACCGTATGCAGGATTTTTGTCGGGAAGTTTTTCTAAGCTGCCTAATTCCACTTTAGAGTTAAATTTGATGTACTTTCAAAGATTTGCATCGTAATGTTCTTATTTATAGCATCTGATAGGCAGTTAATCTATAGCAGATATAAGTAGAAACAACAACATAATTATAAGATAATTAAATTTTATTACCAAATGACAAAAAAATTAAGTCCAAAGAGACAACAGACTTTAACTGCTACATTGTCATTTTCCATGATTTAAAAACATTCATTTAATAAAAAAAGCGACATACGGCCAGATACAGTTACAACAGATTTTATAAATACATTATATATTTTAAATTCTACCAAAGCCAGTAAATAGATTGTAACTTCCTATGAATAAGGAGGTTAGTCTAATTACTTTTTAACAATTACCTTAAATTATGTATAGGTAACTCAAGCTCAAGAGTCTTATGCAAAACGTCGCATGTTCTTAGTAAATAACATAACAATGATAAACATAAACTCCGTAAACGTGCAACAATTAATTTTTTAATCATCTAAAAGGCCGTAACGTCCCCGTATTACCGCGGAAATGTACAATCGGGCCGCTAAAAACGTTACACATTGTACGAAACTGGGCCGGGGCATTTTCTTAATAACAGTGTAAGTGCAATTTTCCAGGTGGGGTGGCAGCCACAATGGCATAATCCTGCCTTTCTTCGTGAAAGGAACCGTGGTCCGCGCACGGTCGTGACTGTGGTCCGAAACGGGCGAGTACTTGAACAAGTACTGGAAAGCTGCAGGATTAAGGGAAGCGGTGCGCTATGTGTGTTTAACACAACGCGATGTCATAATCCCTCGGGACAAGTGACAGGGATGTTTGTAACCTACATTTTGGTAAGCTAGGTGTCGGAAACGTTATTTTAAAAAAAAATGTCACGTTACTTAATTTTAATATTACACTTTCAAACATTACGTATTTAGTTCTGCACGCTTGATTTTGATATTATAATTATGATACGAAAAACGACGATGACACGACACATTCGTTGACACACGCATTGCTTCGCGCTACTCTCTAGTGCCGGTAACAGCGTTTGTCCCGCTTTGTAGCGAAAACTGCCTACGAACAGAAAACTCCCCTGGGGACTTTTTGGCACTGAATGTGTTAAAATTACGAATAACGGTATGATATTAAACTTACGTAGTATTTATCGATGAGTCAGCAACCAGTTTTGGCTATTGCCTGCCTAGTAGCTCGTGTACGATAATTAACGCTACGGAGCATTAGTTAAATGACTTCTAAAACTTCCTGATCTATTATTAAGTTTCAGTAAACTTCAACACATCAGCAATTAACGAAATATTGAATTTTGTCATGTAACAAATACGAGCTTTAATCGTTATTAAAAATTATAATCTAAACGTGACATATGCTTATTAATAACATCTATTTAAAAAAAAACCCACGCATTTAAAAGAGTAAATCATCCTACTATAATATTATAAATGCGAAAGTTTGTGACGATGTGAGTGAGTGAGTGTGTATGTTTGTTCCTTCTTCACGCTAAAACGACTGAACCGATTTGGATAAAATTTAGAACGAAGATAGCTGGTACCCTAGATTAAAACATAGGTTACTTTTTATTCCGGAAAATAGCATAGTTCCCGGGGGATAGCCATAAACATGTTAATTGCTAATTCTACGTAGACGAAGTCGCGGGCAGAAGCTAGTAATATTATAAATGCGAAAGTTTGTGAGTGACAATGTGACGATGTGACGACGTGAGTGAGTGTGTATGTTTGTTCCTTCTTCACGCTGAAACGACTGAACGGATTTGGATAAAATTTAGAACGGAGATAGCTGGTACCCTAGATTGAAACATAAGCTACTTTTTATCCCGGAAAATTGCATAGTTCCCGCGGAATAGCGATAAACATGTCAAATGCTAATTTTACGCGGACGAAGTCGCGGGCAGAAGCTAGTACGTAAATAAAATAATAACTCAAATTCATGCCAGAAATGCCTTACATTATTTTGTAAAAGAGCTGACATTCTTCAAACTACTGGACCAAATTTTACCATGGCTTCTTACCACCGATTGAAATAAACCGCATCAAAATCGGTCCATAATATCCATCGGTAATCTAACTAATATTATAAATGCGAAAGTATGGATGGATGGATAGATGGATGGCTGGATGGATGTTTGTTTGTTACTCAATCACGCCAGAACGGCCCAACGGATCTGGATGAAATTTGGCGCATAGATAGAGAAAAGTCTGGAATAGCACATAGGCTACTTTTTATCCCGGAAAATTGCGTAGTTCCCGCGGAATTAGCGATAAACGAATTCTTTGCAGACGAAGTCGCTGGCAACAGCTAGTAATTTATAATCGTGAGTTGAACCCTTTATTTTGTACTTCTAATTCATAATATTGTTTTGAACTCGACAAAATACCTGTATCGTGTAATTTTCCCTTAAATCTGGCAGGTAACTTAATTTACCAGTAATTTCCAAGTCAAGTACTCGCTCAAGTACTTGTGTCGCGTAGGCTAACCTCGTCTTTTATTACTTTTCTCAACTTTGAATACTGCGACGGTTGTTCGGGACAATTAATTTGTAACGTTGCCGTCAGAGTTACGTAATAGTACATTTTTTTTATTAACTGACGTCATTTTATTTTATTAAAAACATGGGGACGGTATTTCTCAGTTCCTACGAATTTTTTTTACACGTTTAGATGCACGGACAGCAATTTTATATTGTTGATTCTGTGTGGAACCAAGAAGCCATGTCTCTACAAGGTATTTAAGAAAATTTATTGTGGTTTATGTGGTGGTAGGTAAATGGTTTTATATCCTTGTCCATTTTCATGAACGGACAACTAGAGTTAAATATAAATTTGTACGATTTCGCGCGAAAGTGTCGCTGAAAGAGTACAGTTTATTTAACTGTGTTTAATATTTATGTGAATTTGCATTTAAAGTACTCACACTTTACAAACCACCTACAAAAAATACTGGCCTGGAAAACTGAGACATGCGTCGCGACCTTCAAACTCGCTTCAACTTCAATAATTTCCAAACATTTTCAGAATTAAGTTTCCGAACAGTTTTCCGCTAATTATGGGCCATTTGCAGAATTCTGTCACGGAATTTGCAATTTATTTTGTGCGTTTACCTTTAGTAGAACTTCGGGAATTCGTTAAAAGCAAAGTTGGTACTGATTTGCGGTTTCACAAAATATCCATTAACTAAATGATGATTGAAATGCAGATAAACTCTGAAAGGAAATGCGTGCATTACGGACAAATGGTTTTTATAGCCAACGGTATTAAAATCACCGAATAAAGTTTTTTTGATGAACTTTGTTAGTAATTCATAAAAGCTTTGTAGTTGTATTACGTAAAATGGAACTGAACAAACGATAATTGCGTTCCATTTTAGAAAAAGTTTCCTTAACGGGCAATGTTATAGCTAAGTTCAGTTGAAAACAAAAATGTGAATGTACTTACTGAAAAGCTGAAAATGTGTTTTGAGTTTATTTAGTTTCAAATATTAATACTTCTATTTAATACTTTTATTTAATTTATTTCATTTCTTTTTTATTAATATTTCTATTTCTTTTTTATATTAATAGTTTCTTGATTCATTTGATATTTCCTATCATTTGAAAAACAGCGCCATCTCTCGTCCCTGGTGAGGAGTAGATGTTCCACGGGAGTTTGTAATTGTGTCGTACAGACACATCATTCAAATAGATGACGCTTCGCGACAAATAATCGCATAGTAACAAGGTCACGTGACAGTTGGTAATAGATAGAAAAATTCAAACGCTTACTCACCTGCTATGGGTGGTGTAGGGGTATAGCACGCGTCACGGAATGACGAGGACCCGGGTTCGATTCCCGGCCATAGCTTTACTTTTCAGATTTTTCTATGTGTTCTAAATTTCAGTGTCGTTTAGAAATCAAATATTAATTTGTGTAGTTAGGTACTATTACAGGTCTGGTTAAGGCACCCGAAATTTAATTACAGTGCGAAAGGTCAAAAAACGACCTCAAACATTTAGTGAATAACTTTGAGCCTAAGTCATTTGAGATAGACAATGAAAAATCCGAAAACAACATTTTAGTGCCGTGCCAGTAAGATAAGTGAGCGTATAAGTTAAATGATTCGGCCCCCGGCGATTTTCGGCTTACAATAACCAATTTCAACCTAATTGCTGGTATTAAATATAATTACCTCATTTTGTACAATGTGAATGAAAACTTAATTTCTATGATTAGGAAGTATCAGACGAAATAAAAAAAATATTTGTGATACGGCAAAGTGAGGCCGGTTTAAGGTACACCTCGAGGTACGATTACGCTGTCTTTTTCTCAAATATTTACAATATATATGTAGCATGTCGTCTAGTTGCTTTAAAATGGAGTTGAATTGATTCCTGGGAGTGGAGCCTTTACCATGACGTCTTAATGCGCTTAAATAAATGCCGATTCATTAGCTGTCATTTTTTACACTTAGCAGCTTCATATCTGACAGCGATCGACCCAACTTTGGTTCAGAATAGAATCGCATTAAGACGTCATGGTAGGGCCCTTGCTTTTAAACTCGTCTTGCTGTACTGATCCTTGCATTTTTTTATTGAACTTTAACAGCATAGTAACTTTACAAAAAACCGTGGTAGTCCAGTGGTTTGACCTGTGGCCTCTCAAGCAGAGCGTCGTGGGTTCAAATCCCATGCTCGCACCTCTAAGTTTTTCGGAATTTATGTGCGAAAATTACATTTGTAATTTGCCATGAGCTTTTCGGTGAAGGAAAACATCGTGAGGAAACCTGCACACATCTGCGAAGAAATTCAATGGTGTGTGTTAAGTTCCCAATCCGCACTGGGCGCGCGTGGGAACTATAGCCCAAACCCTCCAATACACGGAGGAGGCCTATGCCATGAGGCACGCTGAATTAAGCGACAATTTAATAAATAAACGACAATAACAATAACAACAACATGTACTTACTGAAATTGTAGCGAATTCGGAATAAAAAGGCTTATAAATAAATAAAACTTTACAAGTAAAAATGCGAACATTGTTTTTTCCAGTACAAACATCTGATAAAACTTCAAAGACAGTAAACACATTTTGTTAGTCGTATATTTTATATTTACGCTACGATTACAAAATATCACGTACTTAATTACTTTTTTGTAAGCTTAACTCCATGTTCTCGATGACGATTGTTAAGAAAACCTGATAAGTACCTATACGTTTTTTATTACAGCAATAATACTGGATTTAATAATTTCTATCAAATTACTTAGAAGATTATTAGGATCCCTAACTAACCAGCGGTTTTGAAACTAGTCATAATCACGTTATTTGGGACAACGCGTCATTTAGAGTATCGGGTATCGAGGACACACAAGGCAAGTGTCACTTAGAGGTATGTAGGTACTTATGTAGTAGTGAGCAACTGGAGACTTTTGTAATTTGATACCTATTATAAACACTACTACACACGAGAGTACAAATCTTTAAAATAGTGTGCGCCCTGTTAAGGCGCGATTTCATCGAGGAAAAGCGAAGATCTCAGAATTTGACGTGTATTTGAAGATTGTGAAGAATTTCTGTAGTCCATTTTTCGACTCATAGATGCGCTAAAGACCATTAGTTCGTTAGGTAATTGTTTTGTTGTGTTAATTAATCGTTATGGGTGGTTTAGAGGTAAAAGCACGCTTTACGGAATTATGAGGGTCCGGGTTCGATTCCCGGCCATAGCTTTCCTTTTCGGATTTAGAAATTTAATTAACGAAATCAACATTTTGGTAAACAGATTGAATTGAAAATAATTAGGTAACGGTTTAGTAAACTTTCGTTAACTTACCTCAAGTCCGTTTAACGTTAATCTAGCACTTAAGTACCATTTATAAAGATACGGCGCAAGTATGTTTATAGCACGCAACCTGTTAACTTCCACCAACGCAACACATAAAAAATGTAATCAATCACGTTACGAAATAACGGTTAACATTAACTTGTAATAGTAACGCATCAACGTGTAACGAAGTCAACTAATTTAGTAACGATTTAGCGGTTAATGAAGTTAACTATGCTATGCTTCTACTACGTAATACATGGAAAAAAGTCAGCGGAATCGTTATTATTGTGACAGCTCGTAAAATGTCAACGTTGTTATGGTTTGAGTTGTTCGCGACTCTCAGCCCGTCTATGACCGTTAACTAGCACTTACTCGGGTTACAAAATAGCGTGATAACACGCTATTTTAGACAAAGTGTCTATAAACCTGAGATAAATGTCAGGCTAGACGTAATAAGTCTCAAATAAATCTAAGCTGGCGCGTTAACCGTCGCGTGGGTGTAAAATATACGTCTAGATATTGACGCATACGATACCGATTGTTCTTATTTATTGTTTGGTCTAATGATTGTTTTGCATAATAAGATTTATCAGAAAATATTACTATGCAGATAAATTACATCTAAACTGTTTCAACTAGAGAAAAGACTCGATAATTAGAATACACAGATTCTTATTACAATCAAGTTGTTCAAACTCTTGTTTCTAATTTTTTTTCCAGTTTAAATATGTGTAAATATGTGCTCTACTATGGGTATAGATGGACCACCTAATAAATGCCCATAATGATCATTGACCCTAGAATAAAACGTCCAAACGCTGGCAACAAATTCCACTCCTCAGCTCAGATAATAAAGTACGAGCGAAAACGCTACATGCAAATTTAAGAAACATTTTGTTTCTAAAATACAAATTTTCAATACAATTTAGATGTTATGATTATGAAGAGTCCTTTGGAAGTCCAACTCGCGCTCGTTTCATTTTGTGCTGCAAGGGTAGGCAATGTCTAGTGTCGTATCGAAGTTTTGGTTTCGGTATCGGCCGGTTTCGGTATCAGCCGGTTTCGGCCTAGATATCATGTTTTGGCCAAAAAATAGCTGAACCTTTTGGCCGCACCACAACCTACAACATACTTTTCTTTCCTAGTTAAATATGAGATTTTCACTTTTTAGTGTAGTTTAAATAAGACCAAATGTCACCATGTCAATTTTGAAAAATGGAAAGAACGACCGGTACGTGTTAGGGTGCGACCACACCGCCGCGTATACGCAGTGACGTGTCGTAGGCGTCACCTTTTCTCACCGTTTCTTTATACCTAGGTACATTTTGTTGCGATTCCGTAACGTCACCGTTTTTTAAGCGGCGGTGTGGTCGCACCTTTAATCACATTTACAAAAGGTACGGTTTCGGTGGTTTCTGTGAACGAAAATCTTAGGAATCATATTATAGGCGATGCGGCTAGCAACCCATCACTATTTTGATTCCCCTTTCCATCTATATGCCCACAATTATTATAAACGTGGCCTTTAGGTCTTAGGCCGTAAGGGATAAAGACGCGATTTATGTACAAGCTTCTGCCCGCGACTTCGTCTGGTATACATAATAAACCTTCCTCTCAAATCATCTATTAAAAAAACCGCATCAAAATCCGTGGCGTATTTTTAAAGATCTAAGCATACATAGGGACAGACAGACAGCGAAAAACGATTTTGTTTTATACTACGTAGTGATATTTTATTGAATCAGGCGTTACTTTGCGGAGGTCCATTTTAATGAACATAAAGAAGTTGAGTAGCGGAGTAACAAGGTAAATATTTTTATGTTCATTACTGTGTAGTGATGTACGGTTTCGGTTTCGGTGAAAAAACATGTTTTGGTTGGACACTAGTAACGTCCCTTTATCTTTATTTTCGTGACCGAGGTATAGTCCGCGTTTGCCGCAGTTCCCGTGAGCGGCCATTTGTTACAGCAATCTCTTCATCCCTGTGACGTTTTAACCAGCTCTGAAACAAACAACGGGTTTTAACTAGTTTAACCTTAATTCACTTAAACTCTTAAACGTATTTAGTAGGTAGACGACCGGATAGCCTAGTGGTTAGTGACTCTATGAAGCTAGAGGTCCCGGGTTCGAATCCCGGAAGGGGCAGACATTTGTATGATGAATACCGAATGTTTATGCCCGAGTCATGGATGTTGTATGTACCTATTTAAGCATGTACATTAAATATTATGTACTAGCTTTTGCCCGCGACTTCGTCTGCGTAGAATTAGTATTTTGGGTAGCTTATTCTTAGTGGTAGGCAAACATTCAATTAGAGCACAAATTAAATATATAACCCTTAGGGTATTGCATCTTCGTAGTAAATTTCACTCCTCTATTCACATCTTTCACAATTTCTGCAATCAAAAACTATTCTATTCCCTTCTCCAGGACCATAGCAATTTCCATCCCAAATTTCGTTTAAGTCGGTTCATCGGCTTAAGCGCGAAGAAGGCATAAGACAAACGCACTTTTACATAAGGAGAGGCCTTGGCCCAGCAGTAGGACACTCAATTAGGCTAATATAGAGGTTAAAAAAAAAATACATCAATAAGTACTTACCTAGTTATTTTTAAGATTTGTTAGTTTTCTAAGTGACTTTAACGCCATTTCATGACCAAAAGGTATGAAAAAAAGGTTCCTTCAAACGATAGGTACTACCAACCATATTAATTGTCAACCCAATTTTGTCCCCCTCCACAGGTCTTCTTTAAACCGCTGAAACACATATTATTTAAATTTTTGTCTAATTAAACGTCTGAAAATAAAGTTCCTCCGTTTCTCAAGATCAATTTTATCTCAGTACCAAATTTCATAAAATCGGTTCAGTGGTTTAGGCATGAAAGGGTAACAGACAGACAAAAAAACGAATTTACTGTCGCATTGATAAATATTAGTAGAGATAGGGATTATTATAAAACATTTTTTTGTAAAAACCGGCTAATTGCGAGTCGGACTCGCGCACCGAGGGTTCCGTATAAATTCGACAAGTGAAAACGATATCCAGTGTTAGCAAAGCCCTGCTCCTAAGCAAAATGTAGGCAGTGTGAGGTCATTTTATATTGGATTCTTACACAGGCAGACATTAAAAAAATATTTTTGATTTTATTTAATTTGTGTTGTGCTGTATGACCCACCATAAACAAAATTTCAAATTTCTAAGACAATTGGAAGTACCTACCTACCCAATAATTTTTGAGAACACGGCGATTTGTATGGAAACACCCTTTCTAATGACTGTAGCTATGTACCGTGTGATTGTATAGATTTAAGGGTTAATCTTTTCACAACTCTAAGGGACCGCAGATCTAAGTATCGGTTATTAATATAAACTTTATACCTATACGCGATCCCGAGGAAAAGGAACTTGACAGACAGAAGGACGGACGAACAGACGGACAACTAAGTGATCCTGGATTCCTTTTTTCCTTTAAGGAACCTTGAAAATAGATACTTCAGGTACGTAACAAATTTAATTCATATAGCGTAGCGACATCTATTAACGAATAGCGGAACTAATTAACCCATAGTAAACTTTATTATTATTTTGTAGCTTAGTGTTATTATAACATATTACATGTACTACCTTTTAGAACTCAGGACTTCTTCCTCTTTCATTTGGTATCCCAATAAATAATGTATCAAAAAATATTTTTGGTGGACCCCCCCTTTTTCTTTTATATCTCGACTTCTAGGTGGAATTTCGAAAAAAACGCGACATGGCAGTTTAAGTTAGACCTCCAGTAATACAATAAAAAAAACCGCATTCAGTTAAGTGCAGTAGTTTTTGCGTATCGCGGTAACAAACATACAGACAGACAGACAGACAAAAATTCTAAAAATTGTATTTTAGGCTTCTATGGCGCTTATTGAGACCCCTTAGTTTATTTTTTCTTTAATATCTCCTATGTACAGACATCGACCTGTTACAATTTTATTATATGTATAGACTAGCTTTTGCCCGCGACTTCGTCTGCGTAGAATTAGTATTTTGGGTAGACATTCAATTAGATCACAAATTAAATGTTACCCTTAGGGTATTGCATCTTCGTAGTAAATTTCATTACCCTTTTCATAACTTTGATGATTTCTGCAATCAAAAACTATTCTATTCCCCTCCCCAGGACGATAACAATATCCATTCCAAATTTCGTTTAAGTCGGTTCAGCGGCAAGAAGACAAAAGACAGATGCACTTTTATAATTTTACAATATTTAGTAGGTGTGGATTTTCAAAAACCTTTCTGATATTCAGCTTCAAAAAAAGGAAGACCTTTGCCCAGCAATGAGACGCTCGATTGAGCTAATATATTAATTTAAAAATAATCATACATTAAGTAGGTACCTAGTTATTTTTGAGATTTGTTAGTTTTCTAAGTGACTTTAACACCATTTCATGCCCTAAAGATACGAAAAAAGAAACTTCCTTCGAACGATAGGTACTACTATATTAACTGTCAACCCCAATTTTGTCCTCCTTATTTATTTGTGTGCCTAATCAAAAGTCTAAAAATAAAGTCCACGCTCCTATCTTCAAAAATCACAAAACTTCTATAAGTACATATCAACCCCTATTTTTAATTTATCTACCAACAAAACTCTTAAAAACTATTTTTATCTAATCGAAAGCTTAAAAAAATGTTTCAAACTTCAGCTTCAAAATTGAGCAACTTCCATACAAACTTTTATCTCCTTTGCAAGATTTTTTTCTCATTAAAAAGGAGCTTAGTCGTTTCTCAAGGTCAATTTTATCTCTGTACCAATTTTCATAAAATCGTTTCAGTGGTTTAGGCGTGAAATCGTAACAGACAGACAGATGAACTTACTTTCGCATTTGTAATACTAGTAGAGACAGGGATTATTATAAAAAAAAAAATGTTTTAAAAATCGGCCCGCGCACCGAGGATTCCGTACAAATTCGGCTAGTGAATATGATATCCAGTGTTAGCAGAGCCCTGCTCCTAAGCAAAATGTAGGTAGTGTGAGGTCATTTTATGTTGGTAGAGAAAGAGAGAGAAACATTTATTTACACACATACACATATTTATACACAGAACATTTAGTTACACAGGCAGACATTAAAAAAAATATGTATTTTTGGTTTTATTTCATTTTAGTTTTGCTATAATTATGACCCACCATCATACAAAATTTCAAATTTCTAAGACAACTGGAAGTGCCTACCTACCCAGTATTTTTTGAGAGCACGGCGATTTGTATGGAAATACCCTTTCTAATGACTGTACCTTGTGATTGTATAGATTTGAGAGTTGATCTTTTTACAGGAAAGATTTCATTCATATAGCTATCGTAGCGACATCTATTAATGAATAGCGGAACTAATTAACTCATAGTAAACTTTATTGTTATTCTGTTGCTTAGTATTATTAAAATATATTACATGTACTACATTTTTGAACTCAGGACTTCTTCCTCTTTCATTTGGTATCCCAATAAATAATGTATCAAAAAATATTTTTGGTGGACCCCCCCTTTTTCTTTTATATCTCGACTTCTAGGTGGAATTTCGAAAAAAACGCGACATGCAAATACAAATACAAATACAAATACATTTATTTCGAAATCATAGGTAGGTAGGATATACAAGATCATAGGAATTATTAGAATAGTACAGCTATGATTTGCCGTTTGGCGTTCAAAGTTTTTGGGAACATTAGTCACATAACAATATCATCAAAATTTAAACAGGCATCATTAAAACAAGGCAGTTTAACACGTTCGCCGGCGGTAACGGCTATCACCGTAAAATACAGACCATGTTATATGACGGTACGGCTAACGCAGCATTTTTTTGATACTACCTATAAGTCACTACGGTGCTTCCCGAGCAAATCCCATAGCATTGTTACGTAGCAAATTTTTACTGTCATGTGGGGTACGACTACGGTTGCACTACCGCCAAAATAACGTGTCAAAACGTAATACGAAGTTCGACCATCACTCACACAGATGCAAACGCAGACACAAACGCAGTACGGCATACGCCGCTGGCGTTGTATAGGAATTTGTTCGGCGCTCGCGTTAGTGCTTCTCTCCGCGCGGTCACGATGGACGCACGAAATGCTATGTATGCACTGCTTTACAGAGTGAGTGCAGTATACGTGGTTTTTCTTACGAGTACTGAAGTTTTGTCGAATGCAGACTATAGTTTTGTTATTTTAGACTCAATTTATTGTTGAATATTAATTTTTTAAAGCTCTAAATGAAAATTATTGTTAATTTTCGATCAACAGAGAAAAAGAAGACGAGCGACTCAGGCGGTTGTTAGAAGTGTCTATTCCTGAATCTTCTCCAGCACTCGACCCGTTTAGCAACGGTGGTAGTGTAATTGTAGATGTTTTTGGTGGGATTTTGTGTTCTATTTGATAAAACTGTACACAGTTCTTAATACGTAATTTTTTCTCAATAAACTTTAAATTTCATTCATAACGGTAGTTTAATTTACTCTTCTCTTTACAAAATCAACATATTCCACTATTTACAGACAAATCTAATTATTATTCAGCATAAAGTATGATAAGTTGCATTATTATTATGTGACGGCTCGGTCAAAACCGAGCTGTTATGCCCGTACTGATCTTGGTAAGCTACAATAAAATGGTATCGTATGACAGTACGGGTCTAACCGTAGCCGGTTATAACCGTTACTGTACCTGGGCAGAGAATCGGTAACTTTGTAAACAATCAGTACTGCTTTAGCCGTAATCTCATTTTGTATGGAGAAATTTACTGCCATTCTAGTACATTCCATAATTCGGGTACCGCCGGCGAACGTGTTAAGTTAGACCTCCAGCAATACAATAAAAAAAACCGCATTCAGTTTGGTGCGGTAGTTTTTGCGTAGCGCGGTAACAAACATACAGACAGACAGACAGACAGACAGACAAAAATTCTAAAAATTGTATTTTTGGCTTCTATGGCGCTTATAGAGGCCCCTCAGTTTATTTTTTCTTTAATATCTCCTATGTACAGACATCGACCTGTTACAATTTTATTATATGTATAGATGTTTATCCGTTGCCTGGTACCATTGTACAAGCTTTGCTTAGTTTGGGACTGGGTCAATTGGTGTAATTTGTCGCATGATATTTTGTTTATTATTATTTAGGTAGGTATGCATATTTTTTTAACTGATAACCCTACTAAACTATAAATGCGTTGAACACACAATATTTTTTTTAGCTATACCTACACATACATATTATTATTATTTACATAAATCACGTCTTTATCGCTTACGGGGTAGACAGAGCTTAAGATAACGAGACCTATAGGCCTAGTTTATCAAGATTGTGGGCGTATATGTGGAAAATGGAATCAAAATAGCTATGGATTTGTGACGTCATCAGACTCGGTGGAGCGAGGATCTTCGCAAGGCGGCTGGCAAGAGCTAGATGAGAGTGGCCGAGGATAGTGCTCAGTGGCGTGCCATGGGAGAGGCCTATGTCCAGCAGTGAAAGAAAGAAAGAAAGAAAGAAAGAAGACATTTATTCAATTTGCAAGACACACAAATATAAGAGCATACACACAATTTTATAGAAAAGAAACAACAAACAAAAAAAACACAAACATGAAAATTAGATCACCAGCGTTGTGTGTCTTCGCAAAAGTGCAGCACACACAGCAGTGCGCAGTGGACGAACATAGGCTGATGATGATGATTATGATGGATTTGTGAATTGACAAATTAAATATTGAACAGTATTACTCCGCTTAAGCGGTACAATCTTAGATGGAAACACGCTTTTGCATAAAATACAGGACAGTCTGAATACAAAATGGCCTTTAATGGACTGCGAAAAGTATTTCTCGGGAAAAGTTGAGGCATTTCAGGGTTCCGCAGGAAGGGGAGTGAGGAAATGGATACACATTTACTGGAGTCACCGGTAAGAAAGATATTCTAGCGAACCCTTATTTGCAAAAGCGATGGTAATTCTTGATGGAGAAAGGATTTTTATGCGAGGAGTCTAAGAATTTTTTCCTGGATAATTTTAGCAGATGGCTGGGTTTAATTGAACACTGTAGAGGATTTTCTTCATAGTTTTGAATTCAAAATTAGGTCATCCCTTTAAAGAATCACCAATGTGTGTAAACAATTTGTCGGAGTAAAAAATTGTAAACAAACATTAGGTTTTTAAAAATTAATATTCACGCTGAGGTTTTCTATTAAGTCCAGTTAAAAATACATACCGTTACTTGGCTATCTATATACACTCTATATTACTCTGTATACACAAATTATCTGTCTTCTACTCGTATATATAAAAAATGAATCTCCAAAATGTATGTACGCGCACATTTTCCGAAAAACTGGATCAAATTGGATAATTATTTTTTTATGTGTTCGCTATTGCCAGGCCAGGACAAGGTTCGTATGATATGATAGATTTTTTTGGAAAAAAAAGTTGGAACGGGTAAAGCCGCGTGCATTAGCTAGTAAAAAATAAAATAAACATAAACGAATAAAACAATTATTCTAAAAAATAAAAGTTAAAATCTTATTCTTAAAGGTCAATTTCGTTTATTTTCGTTACAACACTGCGATTTTTGGACAGAGGAAAACATTTTATGCGGATGTAATAGCTTTTTCTGTCCAGGAACTTTAACTTTCTTTTATATTGACAGATGCCATGTCCAAGCGAAGCCGGGAAATATAAAAAGAAGTGAGAAACTTTTTCTATAAAACGAGGAAAACTCACTCAACACCGGACATTGGGTTCCCCACCATTGACTACAATTGCCTTGATGTACACATAATAAATTTCGGGAATATACATACACATACATAAATGACGTCTGTATCCCTTACGGGGTAGACAGGGCCTAAGGTAACAAAACCTAAAGACTACGTTTAGTATGATTGCGGGCGTATGGATGGAAAGGGGAATCATAAACACAATAAGTGTTAGAAAGAAAGAAAGAAAACATTTATTCATGATAACATTACAAAGACAAAAGAAAAAAAGAAGCAAAAAAACATCTTCTTCTTCTGAAAGTGCCACTCCATTACTGGAGGCTGGCCGTTAGCTCTGAAAACTTCTCTCTATCTTGAGCCATCCGGAACAGAAAAAAAACATAAGAACATGTATCATGAAATGGTCCCATCTCAGCATAATGCTGGCCTTGCAGCCAGCGCTGGTCTTCCGATGGGACCATCAAGTGCTACTGAAAGAACATATTAAAAAATATATATAAATTCAAAAATAGTGAACCGGCATTACATCTTTGACATGGCTGAATAGACAGTAATAGTGTTACTATATTAATTACCTACATACTATTAGCTTTGGTTTTCTTAATGTTCTAAATTCGGAACCTTGCTGCAGACGCCTGAAACTTGGTGACCTGACACACAGGATATACCTAGTTCGGGCACCAGTCTCCCTCACTCGAGTGTTACATTTACTGCTCTTGATTCATTTTAAGTCGATATGTATAAACTTGGTGGTGGAGAAATAAATATTTTTTATTATTATTAATATTAAAATAGTGATGGGTTGCTAGCCACATCGCCTATAACATGATTCCTAAGATTCGGGAATATGAAGAAACAAAATATTTTCAAGACGTTAAGGTACACTTCCATGGTGAAACCCCACCAAGGGACTTGGGAATATAATAATCTGATAGGTGCTGAAATTCTGGTAGCCCGGTCAGGGACCTTACCATGACGTCCTAATTCCGACGCAGTTCAAGTTTTAGCTGTCACTTTTAGTATGAATCTGACAGCGAGCGGACCTAAACTGAAACGCATTAAGACGTCATGGTACGGCCCCAGGACTGACTACTTAGGTACACGTGCCGTGGGCGGGTAAGCCAAAAATACCCAGGTACTTGTACAAACATAAACTTCTCCACGACGCGATTAACTCTCAATGGAGTAATTAATTGGTATAAGGTCTTTAATCAATTTAAAACTATTAATAGATGTTTAAAGCCACAAACAGATTTTCACTAAGGACTATTTAAAGGATTCTGAGGATGACTTCGAGTACCTACATAATAATATGGATACACTAGCTGTTGCCTGCGACTTCGTCTGCAAAGAATTCGTTTATCGCTATCCCGCGGGCATATTCCGCGATAAAAAGTAGCATAATGTGCTATTCCAGACTTTTCTCTATCTATGTGCCAAATTTCAACCAGATTCGTTGGGCCGCTCTGGCGTGATTGAGTAACAAACAAACATTCATCCATCCATCCATCCATACTTTTGCATTTACAGGGTGTATCAGACACCCCCTAACAATAATCCACTGGGTATATAACCATAGCTATAGAAGCTAAAAAAAATATTTTGAAAAAAGTTGGAGTAATTTTTGTTTTATATTTTCTATAGGAATGATTATAGTTAATACTACCATTCCTATAGAAAATATAAAAAAAAATACTCCAATTTCTTTCTTAATATTTTTTTTACCTTCTATACCTAGCTATGGTTATATACACCAGTGGAGTATTGTTAGGGGGTAGGGGGTATAATACACCCTGTATAATATTAGTTAGATTAGATAGTTAGATACATACATACATACATAGAAACAAATTGTTTGAGACACACACACGCACGCGTCAAGGCGTAGTTTAAATCGGCCACTCACTTCGTCTTGAGTTTTTATGTCTATATGGTTTCGATGTCATAATTTATCAGATCGGCACAAATTTTGAAACCAAATTCCTACTAAGCTACTACTTTAATATTTTCTACTCTTCCTACTTTGAAGTGTAAGTCGTACAAATTAACCAATGTTTTATTATTTTATGTACGTATGTATGTAAACTCTTTATTGTGCAAAATAAACATAAAACAAATACAACTGACAAACACTGAGATACATGCACAAACGCTGACTTATCCCTTATTTTGTTGAAAAGTTGCGAAAATGACGACATAATTTAAACTCAGTGCCCGAAGGTAAAATTAATTAATAAATTAATTATAATTTACAATTTAATTAATATAAGCTCTCTACTTAATATTTTACCTAGTTGGGCAAATGATAATTTTGTCACAAAAGCGTACCCCTGTAGTAACAGACATGACAAAACTTTGAAAATAACTAACAAAGACAGCTTGGAAAAATGGGTACACGGATTTTGGTTTTATTTTTCAAGCGGATTGCTTCGCACAATGTGACGATAGCCTTAAAATATCAAGGCACATTAAGAACGGCGTATTACGTGACGATAAAAATGATTTTTGCTGTTTATGCAAACGATTTTTACCATGAAAACAGTAATGGCGTTCCATTATGGGGATAAATGGCGAACGTTTTACCGAAAGCAGAAAAAGCTGTTTTTGGTGACCTTGACGATGGTGATGCTTGTGAACAGCTACTAATTAGCGTTGCCGCAAAATTGCTAGTTTTAATCAAAAAATGCCGTAACAGGCTTGTCGATAATATCGATAGTACAGATAGTACCGATAGTACAGATAGTATCGATAGTACAGATAGTATCGACAGTACAGATAGTATCGATAGTACAGATAGTATCGATAGTACAGATAGTATCGATAGTAACTATACTTACAGAAAATTACGAAACTATTGATATTATCGATTGTATCGTTGCTATTGTCCACCGTCTTACTCGCTAATCCGTATATCTCTTTATTCTGTGGCTAATCCTGCCGACTTGCACTGCTGAGTTCCGGCGTGGAGAGTAAGACAGCCGGTGAAATTACTGGCACAGGAGGTATTCTATCCTAGGCTGGCAACGCATCTGCAATCCTTTAGTGTGCTCGCTTACCATCAGGTGACCCACCTGCTCGTTTACCTTTCTTGTCATCCTACTACTATTATAAAGGCGAAAGTTTGTAAGTATGGATGTATGGATGTATGGATGTTTGTTACTCTTTCACGCCAGTACGGCTTAACGGATCTGGATAAAATTTGGAACAGACATAGTTTATGATTTGGAATAACACATAAGCTACTTTTTATCCCGGAAAATTGCGTAGTTCCCGCGGGATAGCGATAAACGAATTCTTCGCAGACGAAGTCGCGGGCAACAGCTAGTATAAAATAACCTCAATAGTTTGTGTAATATTGAAAAGAGATTGTATCGATAGTATTGATACTATCGATAGTGTTCGAGGTCAAGCATCAGTACTATTGATATTATTAATTCTAGTCTACCAAAAATATCGATACTATCGATACTATCGATACTATCGATAACCATCGATAGTGAACTATCGAGCAGCAACTGTTACACTACTACTAATATTCGCGGCTCGTAGGACTTTGTGAATTGTCCGTCCAGATCGGTAGGTACTCGCCAATACTGCTAGCAAACAGTGCTTATAGAATCAGATAGTAAAATTACTGGCTACTTATTCTACTAATTAAGCCTGGAAACACATCTGCAATTACTGATGCCATCTTAGCGCTTTCGGCGCTAAATCTAACGCTTTTTTGGCTGTGTCAACTCCCAACAAAATTATATAGCGCTTAGCGCCCAATCTAGCGCCCATTCTACCCTGCAGGAAAGCCAGGAAATTGTACAAAAAGAACAAGATTCTGACGATAAAGAAGTCTGGCTACTAAATTCGTAGATTAGGTATTTTTTTAGATAATTTTTAATTAAAATAAATAATCGTCAAATCTTTCATTTTATTTTTTAAATTCAGCGCTTTTTTTCGAAAAACATCCAAATCTAGCGCTTTTTTTAATGAATTCAGCGCGTCTTTTTAAAGTGTTGGCAACACTGTCTGCAATTTCTTAATTTTGCAAAGGTGGCTTACCAGACAGGTGATTCACCTTCACAGCCTGTATAATGGATCGTGTGAATCACAGGTGAAACAACTCTGGTGAATTTACAGCCTTAGACAAATTTATTTTCCTGAAAAATCTCTGTACAGATCGGTAATTTAATTTCATAATATTTTTTAATACCTATATTGCCGACTAGCAGGACGCTACGTGCTTAAACTAAACTTGACTTTTTAGTAAAGTATGATTGTCTAACTCTATTTTTAACCGACTTCAAAAAAGGAGGAGGTTCCTTCTATGTTGGACTGTATTCATTAATGATAATAACAACGTACCTAAGTAATATAATATAAAAAAATCCGTGGTAGCCTAGTGGTTTGACCTGTGGCCTCTCAAGCACAGCGTCGTGGGTTCAAATCCCGGGCTCGCACCTCTGAGTTTTCGGAATTTATGTGCGAAAATTACATTTGTAATTTGCCATGAGCTTTTCGGTGAAGGAAAACATCGTGAGGAAATCTGCACACATCTGCGAAGAAATTCATTGTTAAGTTCCCAATCCGCACTGGGCGCGCGTCGGAACTATAGCCCAAACCCTCCAATACACGGAGGAGGCCTATGCCATGAGGCACCCCGAACCCTGCGACAAATTAATAAATAAACGACAATAACAACAACAACAACAACGACATGTACTTACTGAAATTGTAGCGAATTCGGAATAAAAAGGCTTATAAAAAAAAAGTAATATAAATAAGTACAACTTTTTCCTTCCGAACTGCGCTTCATAAAACCGATCAAACGTGACATGACGTGTTTAATATAAAACAGTTTTAGCGCCATCTACCCAAATCACTGTAAAGCTTTAACATGCTACGTTTACCGAATCTCTTATGACTAAGTAAGACATTCGACGTTTGTTCGATAGATGTCGCTCTCTCGCTGAATTCCCTGAAACTTCTGGAAGCTGAAGCTTAAGGTTACTTGCGATTGTTTCAGTTCCCTGCGATAGATGGCACTATAATATATTTTTTGTTTTATTTTATATACTTACTAGCTTTTGCCCGCAACTTCATCCGCGTTAAGGGGGTTGCTCTTCCATACAAATCTTCCGTGCAGCTGCATTTCGTCCACAGGCTTAATTTTAATGCGGTTTTTTGAGAATAGTTAGATATGGATATATTGTGTGCGCAAATTACAAAAAGGAGTGCATTTCTCATACCGAAATTGCAGTACGATGCAGTAAATTTTGATGCATTTTACAATAGTGTGAGTGCCTAGTGTCAAATAAAAATGGTTGTAAAAACCAATCGACTATTTCGAGCAGTCACGTGACCACTAATGTGGCTCAGTAGTTATGACTCAAAGAACTGAATAGTTAGTGACCAAGTTCAAATCCCGAGGCCGCATTTGATTATTTTATATTTTCTAAACATTTTTTTTTTTATAATTTACAAATAATAGGTGAGTAACACCATCTCAATGAGATGTAGAAAACTTTATGTTAAATTCAATATTTTTCTTGTCAAACCAAATCAAAGAAGTGGTGGTTTTAAAACAACCACAAACTTAACGGGTTGATTTAGGGCAATTTATGTCCATTGTCAGACCTAAACTTGTAGTAAGTAGGTACTCTAGTATTAGGATCACACGTGGTTATTACTTTGGCATAGATGGTGGCGCCCCGCAGTCACATTGCCACCTTATAACATGTTTTGCCTTATGTACTAAAAAAAGGTACTCAACCACGGAAATTACACCTATTAAAATAAAAAAGTTCTTCTAGTTAATTACACGAATGCTTCTCACGAGAATCGAACCCTAAACCTCTGCATCAAATCACATCCATACACCACGGCAATGATTTTAAAATCCGACAGGTGCTAAATACAAAATAGGCCGAGTAAATAGGTTTTCTCAATTATAGAACATTAAAAAAAACATGCGCGTCAAAAACCTGGCTAGACGGGTAATTAAAAAAACAATGACATGAAATTGTCATAAACTGATGATTGAACGTGGTGTCACAAAATAAAAATAATCATTTTATTTGGAATAAATTGAAGTCAATTGGAAGTAAAAGACGTTACAAGCTACGATATTGGACGCAGCGTAGGCATTCATTTGGACTTACTTACAGGTATGTACCTACTTATCGATTAATCATAATATTTTTTAAGATACAATATTTCAACGTTTGTGTCAGATTGGCAGAAAATATTTTGTAAACGCAATTGAAGTGCACAGTCCTGGTGTCTGCATGTAATCAAATCTTGGAAGTGAATTTTGACCCACTTCTAATTGATCAGATTGACGTGAAATCTGGCATAAGTAGGTACTTGTAAGTCAGACTTGTATTGGACTTGTAAGAAGTTCTACAGTAATCTTGAAGTGAAATTCTGGTGGCCCAGCCAGGGTCGCTTTCGCAGTTGGAAACTCATCAACAGAAAGAGTAACAACCATCCATACTAATACGTTTACGTCTAATTATAACTTTTAGAACTTAGAGGAATCTGTAGTGCTCGTATCGAACTTGCTATTGACTAAGTTAATTACTAAGATTCCACTGTCCGTCTGTCTGGTATGTCTGTTTGTCTGTCTGTCTGTCACCAGGCTGTATCTCATGAACCGTGATAGATGAAATTTTCACAGATGATGTATTTCTGTGGCCGCTATAACTACAAATACTTAAACAGAATATTTTTGTCCATCTGTCTATGTAAGTAACCAATGTAAAATGAGGTCATTTTACATTGGTTACTTACATAGACCTCACACTGCTTAGATTTTACTTAGAAGCCACTGTCCGTATGTCTGTCTGTCTGTCTGTCACCAAGCTGTATCTCATGAACCGTGATATGGCTATCAGCTATCATGGTTGTTTAGCACCAGCTGAAATTTTCACAAATGACGTTTCTCTGTTGCCGCTCTAACATCAAATACTAAAAACAGAATATTTTTGTGAGTCTAATTAAGTATGTCAATAACAAATATAAAATTACCTCATACCGCCTGCATTTTGGTTAGGAGGCAGAGCTCTGCTAACAGTGGATTTTATATTTACTTGCCGAATTTGTACGAAAACCTCGGTACGCGAGTCCGACCCACACTTGGCCAGTCTTTGGTGTTCGGAACACAAAAGAGCTTATCTATTACTGCTGTATCATGGTTTATTTTATGGCCACATTGTTCAAATTCGTCCACCTATGTCTGTCTATCTGTCCGTCTGTCCTAAGTTTATAGTTTTTTTTACTCATATTAGATAAGTAGCTATATTTTACTCATTTTCATGCTGGTCTGGAAGCAAAGAAAAAACATAGAATGTACCAGTTGCTTCGCTTCTCGCGCAAATGGTAAATGCAAAAATCTTAGGAATCATTATTATAGGCGATATGGCAGTCCATCACTAGTTTGATTCCGCTTTTCACCTATATGCCCACAATCATGCTTGTTCTTGGTGAACTTAGGGTTTCGTGACCTTAGCCTCTGTCTACCTCGTAAGAGATAACGTGGTTTGTGTATGTATGTACATATTTTACAGAATATCCGACCGGCGTCCAAATACCGAATTTGCCGTCAAAATGATAATTAAAATCTATACGTACGTTGTATACATTTAGAAAGGTATAAGAGAGGTAAGTAAAATAAACAAATAGAAAAAAGGAACCAGCGTAGAAAGACTTATTTTGTCTGTCTATCTTTCCGTCTCTCCATTGTTCTGGACCATTTTGAGACAATTTATTTATCTGTAAGTTTTATATTTTTAGCTTTGTATGTTTATATACCTACTTTTGTTTTTTAACTACTTTTGTGATTGTCATAAATAAACTTTTTCTTTATTTCTTTCTGTCTGCTTGTCTATCTGATTGTCTGTATGTATGCATGTCTGTTTGTCCAATCATCCATCCGGCAGTCCATCCGTTAATTTGACTATCTGTCTATGCGTCCGACCATCCATCCAGCGGTCCATTTGACCGTCCGTCTGTCCATCTGTCTGTTGTCTGTGCATCCGAACAACCGTCCGTTCATCCGTCCGTCCGTCCGTCCGTCCGTCTGTCTGTCTGTCTGTTTATCTGTGCGTATGACCGACATTCCGTTCGTCCGTTTGTCTTTCTGTTTGTCCGTCTGTCTGTGCGTCCTTCTTTCTGTCTGTTTGTCTGTCATTATAAATATTATTCATCCATTCGTCTGCCCATCCGTCTGTATCCTTTTGTAGTACTGACTGTAGGTTAATTTTTCAGATTCACATTGGATTCGGAAGGTAATTTTTGTCTCCAGTAACAGGAAATAAGTGAAGCAAACTTCCACTGGACGCGAGCGTATCTTCCTTGCTATTATTGTGCAAGAAGGGCAAAAAGTTTACTGCTGGTGTGATGATAAAAAAAAAATCGAAATATTATAAACGGGATGTGAACCGCGATTACCTTTATTGAGCTCCCGATATTTCGATACAGTTGCATGTATCATGATCACGGGTAGACTGAAGAAATTGCGGGTGGATGTACATCCCGTTTATAATATTTCGAATGAACTTAACCGTGAATCATTAAAAACTCTTAAAAAAAAATTGTTTAAAAACACATGAAACATTCTGTAGATTTTTATTGGCGTAATTTGTAATAACATAACATAATGAGATAAAAATAACTAGGGAAAATATCAAGACCGTGAAATGCCAGATGTCCAACAGCGGAGTTTTGTCAACCCTGTCTGACTTTTCGTCCGTCTTTCATGTTCTCATTACCTATGACCAGTAAAGCAAAAAGAAACTGTATGATACAGGGTGATATTAATATCACCGTCCAAGTTTTTACGTAGTTTTTTACGTAAAACAATCGTATAGGTACCTACCGTAAGTCGCAGGTTCATGGTGGATGTAAGTCGCTTCCAACCGAGGCAACAGGAGCTCTATGAAGGTGGCCTATGGCCAATAGTGGACGTCCTACAGCTGATATGATGATGATGATAATGATGACAGGTATCATTTAATGATACTATTTGCAATATTTTAATACCAAACTGAAAAATAATGCTTGTATTTATCGTGTTGTTGCTTTCGACGGTGATAAAAAAAATCAGCCTATATAATGCCAAGTAGGAAAATAAGTTATGATTGTTTTTTGTATGCATGTAAAAAATATTATTTTGTGAACAATAAATAATAAGTGGCAAATTTCCATCACATGCAATTCAGTTATGAAACTTATGAATAATCTGTCGTGTAAAATTTTATTTATTGAATATGTTACGTGATCTACAAACTACAATTTCGTGACATCTTTTAATAAATTATTAAATAATTTGAGTTTCGTATTGAGAGACTCGTGTATTTGGAAATGCTTGTATTTTTCGTCTTATTTCCCTAGGTATTGACTATACGTGGGACTGCTTATACAACGGGTCCCATTTCGTACCTTCTATCAATAGTTTGATCATTTGTACATAGGTATATGTATATACTATCAATCAACAGGCCAGCAACCCATCACTCATTTTGATTCTCCTTTCCACCTATACGCCCACAATCATACTAAACGTGGCCTTTACCTTGTTACCTTAGGCTTTGTCTACACCGTAAGGGATAAAGACGTGATTTAAGTATGTATGTATGTACTATCAATAAAAGAGCCCTGCAGGAAAACTTGAGGAAAAAGTAGTTTCAGTAGGTACTTCTCACAAAATTTTTGTATGAATTTTCAGTATCTTGGTATGGTTTTTGTGTGAGCATAACTCTCTCAGAATTATAATTAGTTAGACATAATTATCAGTACCTAGTCAGTGTGTGTTGTTTCAAAGAACTTATCGCATTTAGAAAACATAATAGAAATAGAAATATATAAATTTGATCATTACTGGAATCATGTAATTCTGAGGGAGTTATGCCCAAATGAAAACAATAGGTATCAAGAGACTTGAATCTCCATCAAACTAAAATTTCGTGAAATTTGACTGAAAACGCTTTTACTCCAAGTTTGCTCCGGGTCGGGTTCCTATATTTCTAACCTACAGTAGAACGTTTTCACGATCAACGCGGTCAACAACACAGTGAATTTTCTTGTCAGTTCAATCAAAATGAAACTTCACTAAGACATTTGCTGTGAAAAAGTTCAACAATGTGTCAGGACTTGATTTGTCACTACCCAGGAATAAGTATATAGTACGGATAAAACTATTCGTATACCTGTTACAGCGTGTCAAATGTTTATGAATACTGAATAGAATAGTGATACAAATTATTTCAAAAGTGACATCTCACTGGTATTTGGTATCATTTGTGCTTTTAGGAATTTCACTCCTCCGTAAGGTCGACAGCGGGGTTCCTATTTCTATTCAGTTTGCCCTTCGGGTATTTGAAAATACCTAATGAACCTAACCTAATTTTACTATCTCAAATGAGATTTTTTCTTATTTTTACTGACCCGA
This sequence comes from Pandemis heparana, assembly GCA_963854515.1. Lineage (NCBI taxonomy): Eukaryota > Metazoa > Arthropoda > Insecta > Lepidoptera > Tortricidae > Pandemis > Pandemis heparana. The sequence continues at coordinate 11,307,418 of OY978015.1, read as the reverse complement.
AATTCCTAATGGCACAACTAGTTGCGCATAATATATTATATATGTAGAGTAGGCTCATGAGGAAAGCGCTGATATAATACGCGTCGAGCTGCAATAGCTGCTTTATCCCACTCTAGGCAACGCTAATCAAAACCATCGACGGATGAAGTTGGACTTTTGTGGAAGTAAGTATTATAGTAAGTAAAAGCGAGTTCAGATGGATTACATTTGTTTTAGAGTTGTCATTATTTTATTTGACGTACCTACCTATTGCAAAGTCATCATAATTATCTAATATTGTTTTTTCCTTTTATGCGCTATACGATGAATTACAATAAAAATGAATTATGATGACATAAGGACATAACTTAAAAAAGGCAGCTCACAACTCTGAAACAAAATTGTCTAACCAAACCCCTAACTAAACCCTTAGGCCAAGAAGCATTCAGACGTAGTCCCTACCCGCTATGCGTAATTATTTCCTTTGTTTGAACCTATACTGCAATGCATTTTGGTGAAAGGATCCGAATGGCTAGCACGAGTGACTTCGTCTCATCGCTGCAACCAGGCTCATTCTCAAATTACCTATTTACGAAAGGCGCGCCTGACTCGAAACGAAAATACCTACCTTACGGCGCTAGCTGTTTAGATGCCCCAGACGAAACGCTTGTAAGTTATAATGCATAAGAGTATTAATAAAATGTCGGACGATGGTGATGATGATGTCTCTACGTGTGAGCGAATATCAAATATGAATCGCAGGTTCCTACATACTAATAGGTACTAGCTTTTGAAGATACTAGCAATGACGGCATATGAATTTGCCGCTAGAGGCGCTATTGTAACGTGAGGTATTATACAGAAACGTAAAATTAGTAGTACCTACAAGTTGCATATTCCGGCTTTACATAACGAATTTTTAGTGTTATTAAGATTGTTTCCGATTATTATCGCAGAAATACGGCAGGTTTATTAAAAGATAAAAGAAGAGCTTTGAAAATTAGGAGCCAAATTAAGCAGGCAAAAAAAATGGCAGTTAGTTATTTTTATTTTATTAGTTAATTTAGAAGATAAATGGGACTGTGCAACACTGGGTAATAAATAGCTTGCTATTAAATATTAATTGAAAGAAATACTGAATAATGTGATATACCTTACTCTACAGTGGCGCCAACTAGTGAGTACAAATACGATAGCCCTCATTCTAACAAAGTACAAAAAAATCGACTCCCTGGTATTCAAAAAGGGTTGAAGGTGGCATTGATTCACATATTTGCATCTGCTAGACTCATATATAATACTTATAACTAGCTGAGCTGGCAAATAAAAATTCGAAAGTCAGTTTTTGTCTGAGATGGCGCTGCATTCGAAAAGTTAAAGTTTTTTTAGTGAATTTTTCATATATTTGATTACATATTCGGCTATTCGTGGAAGAGAGAAAGCCAACAAATCAAAAATCATAAAAATCCGTGCAGCCCTTCCAAAGTTATCAATAGTTAAATAACACGACTTACTTTTGTACACGTATAGATTTGTAAAATTTCTGGTAAAAGTAAAGTTGATATAAAAACGTAAATATAACGTGAAAAGTTACGCTAACAGTAGCAAGGTGTTGCAATATTTTTCCACCAGCAAGCTAGCGCCTCCCATTTGCATGTGTGTGTAAGACCTAGTATCTGTACAAGTTCGTTAGTGACACCAGCGTTTGTGCAGCTATTCTCCGAATTGGTGCATTGTTACCGCCTTAAGGCGGATGCTCGCGTTAGCTCATTGTAAAAGTCCCGTTAGATGGCGCTGTAATCAATTTCGGTGGTTTTTTGTAGTTTTTAGAAGATTCTTAATACATTTATAGATTATCAATTGATTTGCGCACACAATTTAATACGGCCGATTTTTTGAGACCACACTCAAATGGTAACAATGCACCAATTCGGAGAATAGCTGCACAAACGCTGGTGTCACTAACGAACTTATACAGATACTAGGTCTTACACACACATGCAAATGGGAGGCGCTAGCCGGTGGAAAAATATTGCAACACCTTGCTAAGCTGTTAGCGTAACTTTTCACGTTATATTTACGTTTTTATATCAACTTTACTTTTACCAGAAATTTTACAAATCTATACGTGTACAAAAGTAAGTCGTGTTATTTAACTATTGATAACTTTGGAATGGCTGCACGGATTTTTATGATTTTTGATTTGTTGGCTTTCTCTCTTTCACGAATAGCCGAATATGTAATCCACTATATAAAAAATGCACTAAAAAAACTTTAATTTTTCGTATGCAGCGCCATCTCAGACCAAAACTGACTTTCGAATTTTTATTTGCCAGCTCAGCTAGTTATAAGTATTATTTATATGAGTCTAGCAGATGCAAATATGTGAATCAATGCCACCTTCAACCCTTTTTGAATACCAGGGAGTCGATATTTTTTGTACTTTGTTAGAATGAGGGCTATCGTATTTGTACTCACTAGTTGGCGCCACTGTAGAGTAAGGTATATCACATTATTCAGGATTTCTTTCAATTAATATTTAATAGCAAGCTATTTATTACCCAGTTTTGCACAGTCCCATTTATCTTCTAAATTAACTGCCATTTTATTTGCCTGCTTAATTTGGCTCCTAATTCTCAAAGCTCTTCTTTTATCTTTTAATAAACCTGCCGTATGTCTGCGATAATAATCGGAAACAATCTTAATAACACTAAAAATTCGTTATGTAAAGCCGGAATATGCAACTTGTAGGTACTACTAATTTTGCGTTTCTGTATAATACCTCACGTTACAATAGCGCCTCTAGCGGCAAATTCATATGCCGTCATTGCTAGTATCTTCAAAAGCTAGTACCTATTAGTATGTAGGAACCTGCGATTCATATTTGATATTCGCTCACACGTAGAGACATCATCATCACCATCGTCTGACATTTTATTAATACTCTTATGCATTATAACTTATAAGCGTTTCGTTTGGGGCTAGCGCCGTAAGGTAGGTATTGTCGTTTCGAGTCAGGCGCGCCTTTCGTAAATAGGTAACTTGAGAATGAGCCTGGTTGCAGCGATGAGACGAAGTCACTCGTGCTAGCCATTCGGATCCTTTCACCAAAATGCATTGCAGTATAGGTTCAGACAAAGGAAATAATTACGCATAGCGGGTAGGGACTACGTCTGAATGCTTCTTGGCCTAGGGGTTTGGTCAAGGGTTTGGTTAGATAATTTTGTTCCAGAGTTGTGAGCTGCCTTTTTTAAGTTATGTCCTTATGTCATCATAATTCATATTTATAGTAATTCATCGTATAGCGCATAAAAGGAAAAAATAATATTAGATAATTATGATGACTTTGCAATAGGTAGGTACGTCAAATAAAATAATGACAACTCCAAAACAAATCTAATCCACAGACATCATTATAAACTAGTTTATAATGATGTCTGTGATCTAATCCATCTCAACTCGCTTTTACTTACTATAATACTTACTTCCACAAAAGTCCAACTTCATCCGTCGATGGTTTTGTTACGCGTTACCTAGAGTGGGATAAAGCAGAGTACTACGGTGTCTAGTCCACACGCGAAAAAACAAAATTGCAGCTCGACGCGTATTATATCAGCGCTTTCCTCATGAGCCTACTCTACATATATATATTATGTGCAATGTGCAACTAGTTGTGCCATTAGGAATTTCGGGTCAATAAAAATAAGAATTCTCATTTGAGATAGTAAAATTAGGTTAGGTTCATTAGGTATTTTCAAATACCCGAAGGGCAAACTGAATAGAAATACCCCGCTGTCGACCTTACGGAGGAGTGAAATTCCTAAAAGCACAACTAGTTGTGCATAATATAGAGTAAGGCCCATGAGGAAAGCGTCATACATTTAGTCAAAAATCGTGTGCATAAAAATGAGATAACTATTGGGCGGAGCTCCTTTTTTCTGGGTATTGGAAGCTGGGTATTGGTTTTCCGGGTGGACAAATTAGGTGGGCCACGGGTAAGTCCCTATATTTTTCTAATTGGTATAGTAGGTAGATATTCGACTTTGTGTTTGATATCTAAAGTCGAAAAAACGTGCACGCTGCCATAGTACCTATGGCGTCATGGCTACTACGAACGAAATCATTCGACTCATAAGTAAATGCGCCACGCAACATGTGGTATGAGCACACAAGGGCTAATTTATCAAAGCAAGATATATTTTTCAAATAAAACTTTCAATTTGATTTGATACCAAATACCAGTGAGATGTCACTTTTGAAATAATTTGTATCACTATTATTCTATTCAGTATTCATAAACATTTGACACGCTGTAACAGGTATACGAATAGTTTTATCCGTACTATGTACTTATTCCTGGGTAGTGACAAATCAAGTCCTGACACATTGTTGAACTTTTTCACAGCAAATGTCTTAGTGAAGTTTCATTTTGATTGAACTGACAAGAAAATTCACTGTGCTGTTGACCGCGTTGATCGTGAATACGTTCTACTGTAGGTTAGAAATATAGGAACCCGACCCGGAGCAAACTTGGAGTAAAAGCGTTTTCTGTCAAATTTCACGAAATTTTAGTTTGATGGAGATTCAAGTCTCTTGATACCTATTGTTTTCATTTGGGCATAACTCCCTCAGAATTACATGCTTCCAGTAATGATCAAATTTATATTTTCCCATTTCTATTATGTTTTCTAAATGCGATAAGTTCTTTGAAATAACACACACTGACTAGTTATTGATAATTATGCCTAACTAATTATAATTCTGAGAGAGTTATGCTCACACAAAAATCATTACCAAGATACTGAAAATTCATACAAAAATTTTGTGAGAAGTACCTACTGAAACTACTTTTTCCTCAAGTTTTCCTGCAGGGCTCTTTTATTGATAGAAAGAAAGAAGAAAAGAAGAAGAAAGAAAATACGTTTATTTGACGCATAGGACAACAGCACAAACCAAAAATAAACAATACAAAAAAATAAAAAATGAAAAATAAAGTAAAAATAACAATTAGGTAGTGTGTCGCTGTCCAACGTCAAAAAGGTTGCAGCTCAGCATAATGCTGCGACGGGGTGATAGTACATACATACATACTTAAATCACGTCTTTATCCCTTACGGTGTAGACAAAGTCTAAGGTAACAAGACCTAAAGGCCACGTTTAGTATGATTGTGGGCGTATAGGTGGAAAGGAGAATCAAAATGAGTGATGGGTTGCTAGCCTGTTGATTGATAGTATATACACATATACCTATGTACAAATGATCAAACTATTAATAGAAGGTACGAAATGGGACCCGTTGTATAGGCAGTCCCACGTATAGTCAATACCTAGGGAAATAAGACGAAAAATACAAGCATTTCCAAATACACGAGTCTCTCAATACGAAACTCAAAATATTTAATAATTTATTAAAAGATGTCACGAAATTGTAGTTTGTAGATCACGTAACATATTCAATACTTAAATAAAATTTTACACGACAGATTATTCATAAGTTTCATAACTGAATTGCATGTGATGGAAATTTGCCACTTATTATTTATTGTTCACAAAATAATATTTTTTACATGCATACAAAAAACAATCATAACTTAAGAGTTTTTAAGAGTTGTAATATTTCGAACAATCATAACTTATTTTCCTACTTGGCATTATATAGGCTGACTTTTTTTATCACCGTCAAAAGCAACAACACGACAAATACAAGCATTATTTTTCAGTTTGTTATTAAAATATTGCAAATAGTATCATTAAATGATACCTGTCATCATTATCATCATCATTATCATCATCATATCAGCTGTAGGACGTCCACTTGACTGTTGGCCATAGGCCTCCTTCATAGAGCTCCAGTTGCCTCGGTTGGAAGCGGCTTACATCCACCATGAACCTGCGACTTACGGTAGGTACCTATACGATTGCGTATGATACCTACGTAAAAAACTACGTAAAAACTTGGACGGTGATATTAATATCACCCTGTATCATACAGTTTCCTTTTGCTTTACTGGTCATAGGTAATGAGAACATGAAAGACGGACGAAAAGTCTTCAGAACAGGGTTGACAAAACTCCGCTGTTGGACATCTGGCATTTCACGGTCTTGATATTTTCCCTAGTTATTTTTATCTCATTATGTTATGTTATTACAAATTACGCCAATAAAAATCTACAGAATGTTTCATGTGTTTTTAGAACCAACAATTTTTTTTTTATCATCACACCAGCAGTAAACTTTTTACCCTTCTTGCACAATAATAGCAAGTAAGATACGCTCGCGTCCAGTGGATGTTTTCTTCACTTATTTCCTGTTACTGGAGACAAAAATTACCTTCCGAATCCAATGTGAATCTGAAAAATTAACGTACAGTCAGTACAACAAAAGGATACAGAGGGATGGGCAGACGAATGGATGAATAATATTTATAAATATTATAAATAATGACAGACAAACAGACAGAAAGACGGACGCACAGACAGACGGACAAACAGAAAGACAAACGGACGAACGGACAGTCGGTCGTACGCACAGATAAACAGACAGACAGACAGACGGACGGACGGACGGATGAACGGACGGTTGTTCGGATGCACAGACAACAGACAGATGGACAGATGGACGGTCAAATGGACCGCTGGATGGATGGTCGGACGCATAGACAGATAGTCAAATGAACGGATGGACTGCCAGATGGATGATTGGACAAACAGACAAACATACAGACAGACAGACATGCATACATACAGACAAACAGATAGACAAGCAGACAGAAAGAAATTAAGAAAAAGTTTATTTATGACAATCACAAAAGTATTTAAAAAACAAAAGTAGGTATATAAACATACAAAGCTAAAAATATAAAACCTACAGATAAATAAATTGTCACAAAATGGTCCAGAACAATGGACAGAAGGAAAGATAGACAGACAAAATAAGTCCTTCTACGCTGGTTCCTTTTTTTCTATTTGTTTATTTTACTTACCTCTCTTATACCTTTCTAAATGTATACAACGTACGTATAGTTTTTAATTATAATTTTGACGGCTAATTCGGTATTTGGACGCCGGTCGGATACTCTGTAAAATATGTACATACATACACAAATCACGTTATCTCTTAAGAGGTAGACAGAGCCTAAGGTCACGAAACCCTAATTTCACCAAGAACAAGCATGATTGTGGGCATATAGGTGAAAAGCGGAATCAAAGTAGTGATGGACTGCCGTATCGCCTATAATAATGATTCCTAAGATTTTTGCATTTACCATTTGCGCGGGAAGCGAAGCAACTGGTACATTGTATGTTTTTTCTTTGCTTCCAGACCAGCATAAAAATGAGTAAAATATATATCTAATGTGGGTAAAAAAAACTATAAAGTTAGGACAGACGGACAGATAGACAGACATAGACGGACGAATTTGAACAATGTGGACATAAAATAAACCACGATACAGCAGTAATAGATAAGCTCCTTTGTGTTCCGAACACCAAAGACTGGCCAAGTGTGGGTCGGACTTGCGTACCGAGGTTTTCGTACAAATTCGGCAAGTAAATATAAAATCCACTGTTAGCAGAGCCCTGCCTCTTAACCAAAATGCAGGCGGTATGAGGTAATTTTATATTTGTTATTGACATACTTAATTAGGCTCACAAAAATATTCTGTTTTTAGTATTTGATGTTAGAGCGGCAACAGAGAAACGTCATTTGTGAAAATTTCAGCTGGTGCTAAACAACCATGATAGCTGATAGCCATATCACGGTTCATGAGATACAGCTTGGTGACAGACAGACAGACAGAGTAGCAGGCAACAGACAGACAGTAAGCAGTGTGAGGTCATTTTACATTGATTACTTACATAGACAGATGGACAAAAATATTCTGTTTAAGTATTTGTTGTTATAGCGGCCACAGAAATACATCATCTGCGAAAATTTCATCTATCACGGTTCATGAGATACAGCCTGGTGACAGACAGACAGACAAACAGACAGACAGACGGACAGTGGAATCTTAGTAATTAGATTCCCGTTTTCACCCTTTAGCAAGTTCGATTCGAGCAAACGTTTAGACGTAAACGTATTAGTATGGATGGTTGTTACTCTTTCTGTTGATGAGTTTCCAACTGCGAAAGCGACCCTGGCTGAGCCACCAGAATTTCACTTCAAGATTACTGTAGAACTTCTTACAAGTCTGACTTACAAGTACCTACTTATGAAAGATTTCACGTCAATCTGATCAATTAGAAGTGGGTCAAAATTCACTTCCAAGATTTGATTACATGCAGACACCGGGACTGTGCACTTCAATTGCGTTTACAAAATATTTTTTCTACCAATCTGACACAAACGTTGAAATATTGTATCTTAAAAAATATTATGATTAATCGATAAGTAGGTACATACCTGTAAGTAAGTCCAAATGAATGCCTACGCTGCGTCCAATATCGTAGCTTGTAACGTCTTTTACTTCCAATTGACTTCAATTTATTCCGAATAAAATGATTATTTTTATTTTGACACACCACGTTCAATCATTAGTTTATGACAATTTCATGTCATTGTTTTTTTTAATTACCCGTCTAGCCAGGTTTTTGACTCGCATGTTTTTTTTTAATGTTCTATAATTGAGAAAACCTATTTACTCGGCCTATTTTGTATTTAGCACCTGTCGGATTTTAAAATCATTGCCGTGGTGTGTATGGCTGTGATTTGATGCAGAGGTTTAGGGTTCGATTCTCGTGAGAAGCATTCGTGTAATTAACTAGAAGAACTTTTTTATTTTAATAGGTGTAATTTCCGTGGTTGAGTACCTTTTTTTAGTACATAAGGCAAAACATGTTATAAGGTGGCAATGTGACTGCGGGGCGCCACCATCTATGCCAAAGTAATAAGCACGTGTGATCCTAATACTAGAGTACTTACTACAAGTTTAGGTCTGACAATGGGCATAAATTGCCCTAAATCAACCCGTTAAGTTTGTGGTTGTTTTAAAACCACCACTTCTTTGATTTGGTTTGACAAGAAAAATATTGAATTTAACATAAAGTTTTCTACATCTCATTGAGATGGTGTTACTCACCTATTATTTGTAAATTATATAAAAAAATGTTTAGAAAATAAAAAAAAAACAAATGCGGCCTCGGGATTTGAACTTGGTCACTAACTATTCAGTTCTTTGAGTCATAACTACTGAGCCACATTAGTGGTCACGTGACTGCTCGAAATAGTCGATTGGTTATTACAACCATTTTTATTTGACACTAGGCACTCACACTATTGTAAAATGCATCAAAATTTACTGCATCGTACTGCAATTTCGGTATGATAAATGCACTCCTTTTTGTAATTTGCGCACACAATATATCCATATCTAACTATCCTCAAAAAACCGCATTAAAATTAAGCCTGTGGACGAAATGCAGCTGCACGGAAGATTTGTATGGAAGAGCAACCCCCTTAAATGGATTGAACAACTGATTTTGATGGCTCTGCAATAATTATTTACGTTGCAATTTTCGGGTGATTGTAAAGAAAAAATACAATATTTTGAGGTAATTCAGGAGAATGCTAAGTCAGTATCTTGAAGATCGATGTCATAACCATTCTTTCTTTTGTCACAAACTACCGTGACTTTTCGATTACGTATACATTTTTACTTAAAAAAAGTGTTTTAGGTACTACATTACTAAACCCATCGATATTAAAAAGAAGCAGGTACTTTTTCATAACCTAAATAACTTTATGTAGGTAGATAATGTTTTAAAAATAGCAGATCTAATTAAAATAGGCACGTGACATTGTAAAACCCATCAAGTATCTTTTTCCTGATTCTATTTATATTTAGTTCAATTATGGGGAAAAACAACATGCAAACTCTGCCATCATAACTTAGGTATTGTATCGAGTCAGTATATAATTAGCAACGAAGCCATTTGCAACAATGTCTTTTAAATTAATTAGCTGTGTTATTGTTTTAGCGTGTCTCTATGAGTGTTTAAATGGAGAAAACGGTGAGTTGTATAAAATAAGAGACTTCGTACCTAGTTATTGCTGCCTGCAACATTAGAATCAGAGTTTTACCCCCTTATTATCTTCACTGCTTCGTCTTCTAGATTAGATTTATAAACACATGTAGTACCACGTACGGTGTCGCCAATTACACACTGAATTTTGAGAGTTAGGTAGTTTTTTTTTTTTTTTTTTTTTTAAGGAGGGTATGCTGCCGTCTTGTTCCAACGGGTCTCTCCGGTCATCATTCACGTTACAGTGCTCCGCCAGTTAACACGTCTAAATTATTTTAATAGGGAAATAGTTATAATTTAGTGCATTATGGGAAAAAAGGATAGCGTTGAGGATTACGAGTATATAGCGTATAAGATAAAGAAGATGGAAAGACAATTGAAACGCGGGCGACGTCGCTATCGGCAAGATTCTAATTCGGAGCCATATCAGTATCGTCAAAACACTCACCGTCAAACACGGAAGGCTAATAGCTACCTCAAATTACACTTATTAGATTTGATGCAATATATCACCACAATACGAAGAAAAAATAGAGTGGTTTCTACTTTAAAGAACATTCACGTGTATGATTAATAATGCGGGCAGTTTTTGGGACTGTCACTTTATTTTCTGACGTGGTATCATGCGAGTGATGCGGGCAACCTGTGGGGTTGTCACTTCACCGCGATCGTGTTCTTTGACATCATTAATATGTGAGCGAATAATAAACGATGGATTCATCAGTATTTATCACGTAGAAAGTCAATATTGCGGGCTGTCTTTGGGACAGTCACTTTATTGACTAGCGTGAACCTATATAGTGTTGCGGGCAACTGGAACGGGTTGTCACTTCACTATTAAATAATACGTATACATAAAGTAAATTAGTCGTTTTCTTACAAAGAAGATAGATGGATAATAGACAACGAAAACTACGTTAACAGTGTTGCGGGTAGTTTTGGGACTACCGCTCATTTTTAATTCTACAATCGATTACGTCACTTACAGACAATGAATATCCATTGGAATACTCGGACATCGCGTCCACGGCAGAGGAGGTTGAGGCGGACGAGCATGCGGTACGCTCAGTGGTGATCGAGCCGGGCCCGTCCACCAGCGCCGCCAGCGCAATCGATCAATTATGTGATCGTGTTCCTCAAGCCCAGCTATTGCCACCTGAAGGACAGGAACCCTTAGAACCTTCGGAACCTGTTACGGAGCTAGATAAGTAGTACTATTCTAGAAATATTCGGCGATGTGATGACCCTTCAGTAGTTAAACAGTATGGTAAAGAAATTCAGGCCGATCTCGCAGTGAGGTTACAACACATTGCTCCTAATGGTCTCTCTAAAGAAACACACAAAGAAAATAAAGATACGTCAGTTGTAAAACTACTGATGAATGCTTATCGCTTATTTTGCGATAATCAAAATCTCGACTCGGCTACTTGACGAAACTTTGTCCTCTTTAACCTAAAAAATGAAATGAAGGATCAAATACAAAAGACAAAAATCGATAAGCTTTTATTTGGTGCAGATCTTGCAGAGACCCTTAAAACCGCGAAGTCAATCACGAAATCCGGAGATGTGCTTAAATCATCGGCACCGCCTAGTAACAAACTAGCGGCTCCTAAGAATAAGACCCCACTGCAACCGAGTACTACCTTGCCACAAAGAAACAATTTAAACTGGGAGGCTTCTCCCCAGAACCGCAGGCTTCAGGGGAGCCAGCGGGGCAAGGGCCCTGCTCCGAGGACGCAGCACGCCAACTGTTCGCGGACGTCGTATGGAGCGCATCAACAACAACACCGATACAACAGCCGCCGATAGAAGACGAATCGGTGAGTTACGCGGGTTGACTTTCCCGGTTTTACCACCAATGGTCATTATTGACTAATGACCCTGTCATATTATCATGGATAAGTGGGTATGAGATTACTATATCTCGTCCGATCGTACAGGCTCAACCTCCAATAAACAATAATCACACAATAAGAGTTTTTAATGATTCACGGTTATTCGGTTCGAATAATCACACAAACCAAGATAAATTCCACATTAAAAAATGTATTACCGATACCGATCTTGTAAGATACGGTGCTATACCTATCTGAGTGTGAGCCTTGCGACGGACAGTACCTGTCAAGTATGTTTTTAGTTCCGAAGCCGAACGGTGAACATAGATTCATTCTTAATTTAAAAAAAAAAAAAAAAAGTTCAACGAAATCATTAATACCGAACACTTTAAACTTGAGGACTTGCGCACTGCCCTAAAACTGGTTTCAGAAGGCTGTTATATGATCACTTTAGATTTAAAAGACTCCTATTTTTTTGTACCTTTTCATAATAATTCGCGCAAATATCTTCGGTTTGAATTTAATAACAGGTTGTATGAATTTACGGTTTTACCATTTGGCCTCAGTACAGTAGTTTTCACAAAATGAAACCGGTCGTAAAACTACTCAGATTATGTAATTACCTATCTACTGTCTATTTAAGATGACATCTTTTTGATACGTAACACATATTAATCCTGTTTAGACAACATTCTAGCCAGTAAACAGTTGTTAACAGCACTAGGCTTCATTATTAATAAAAAAAATAAAAAAATAATAATAATAATAATAATAATACCATGTAAAACATGTAAGTTTATGGGCTTCATAATAGATACGAAAAAATTCTAAATCAGCTTGCCAGTAGAAAAACATTAAAAATAAATAAAGAATTAAGTAGATCAGTTTAAAAACATTGATCGATGCAAAATCAGGGATTTTGCTCATTTAGTTGGTCTACTTATTCTGCATGCCCTGCCATAGAATACAGATGGCTCTATACTAAATAGTTTGAAAGGCATAAATATCTTAACTTATAAGATTACCCAGATAATTATGAGAAGTATATGATCTTGCCCCAATCTCTGGTTTCTGAATTCGATTGGTGGTGTAAGGCTATCGATCAACCGGCAAATTAGATCAAATACGATGACTATTGTCTTGAAATTTTCAGCGACGCTTCTACTACGGGGTGGGGAGCCGCCTGTGGTGGGGAGACTGCAAGTGGCCCCTGGTCTGCGGAAGAAGGCAGCAAGCATATCAATCACTTGGAAATATTAGCTGCTTTCTTCGGCCTAAAAGTGTTTGCCAAAACATTGTCGAATCACCAAATTTTACTTCGTGTTGATAACACTACCGCGATTTCTTACATAAATCAAATGGGGGGCGTGCAGTTTCCTCACCTGACGCGAGCTGCAAAGGATTTATAATAATAATAATAATAATAATTTATTTCAGACTGAGTCCATAAAATGGTTAGTGGTACAATAAATCAATTATGATTATGGCAATGGTGCGAATCCAGGAACATAATTGCATATGCATCATATATTAAGTCCGCTGACAATAGCGTGGCTGATACTGTCACGTCGTTCACACCCAGACATTGAGTGGGAACGGAGCAATGTAGTTTTTCAGAAAATTATTGATAAATTTGGAATTCCAGATATAGACCTCTTTGCCAGTCGACTGAATAGTAAATGCGATAAGTATGTGTGTCCTAGTATCGGGATCCCGACAGATCCCGACGCGTTTGCCACTAATGCCTTATCATGGTCGAAGTTTTTCTTTTACGCGTTTCCTCTTTTTACAGTGATTTTGAAATCATTAAGGAAAATCATTAGAGATTTATAACGCTACATGAATCCCTTTATGGCCAACCTAGCCATGGTATCCCTTATATAAAAGGCTGCTTGTATCGAAACCTTTGTTTTTTGAACCTAGAAACGATTTGATTTTGTGTCATTCCAGCGACCGCAGTATACACCACCGGCTTACCCTGTCTTGTCCGCGAGTCACTACTAAGAAAAAACGTCCCAGCAGAGTATATCAATATTATGCTAGCTTCTCTTTCAGAAATTTCCATCAAGCAATACGATTCATGTCTAAGAAAGTGGTATCAATATTGTAATTTACCTACACGGTATTCAGTTATCCGAAACATCAATTTCTCAAATAATATTTTTCCTGACAGAGCTATTCCACGCTGGGGCTCAATATAGTACTTTAAATAGTTATAGATCGGCAATATCCCTTATTCTTGAAATGCAGGTAGGCAGCGATGAACGCATTAAACGCTTCTTCAAAGGTTTTTACAAACTGCGCCCACCGTTGCCAAAATATAATTACACCTGGAATACCTCCATTGTTTTGGATTCATTAACTTCTTGGTATCCCAACGAAGATCTAACTTTAGATAAAATCACTAGTAAACTAGTTACTCTTCTTGCTCTTGTCACTGCTCACAGAGCACAAAAACATTGAGTAAGGTTCTCGTTAGCAACATTGAGTTTCAGTCAGACAGAGAACTTATTAAAGTCCCTGATTTTATAAAGACTTTTATAAAGATTTTATCTTGCCTTACTTTAAAGAAAAACCGGAAATCTGCCCGGTAAAAACATTAAATGTTTACCTGGCTAAGACAAAGTTGCTACGCGGTGATCATCTGCCCCTTTTCGTAATACTTAAGAAACCTCATAAATCGGTGACTTCTCAGACGATAAGCCACTAGATTAAATTGACCTTAAAAGAATGTGGTATAGACATCACAATGTTTACCGCCCATAGCACGCGTCACGCTGCAACCTCCAAGGACACAGCTTGGGAGTAAACTTAGACCTCATTAGAAAAACCGCGCGTTCTTCTCACACATTTCGTAAATTCTACGATAAATGTATAAAAGAGACTGATGATTCATCCTTTGCTAGAAGTATTATGTCTACCCAATGACTTAAAGGATTGATTAAGCTATAACTAAATAATTAGTATTATTACATAAATGGTAGAAGTTCGAATATTTACTTTTCCTAAATTAGTAAAGTACAGTAAGTGTTTGTGTGGATAAATGATTTTTATACTTACGATATTTTATGGGACCTCTCAAGATCTACATGTGTTTATAAATCTAATCTAGAAGACGAAGCAGTGAAGATAATTATTGATTAAACGAACTTACCCTACGTGAAGTTCTATCATAATTATCTGAGCTGCTTCGTCGAATAGATTAGACTCCCACCCTCCCATTTACTGTTACCCAAAGCATAAAATATCTTAAAAATCATTACAGAAACTCTAAACTAAATGATGACCGGAGAGACCCGTTGGAACAAGACGGCAGCATACCCTCCTTAAAAAAAAAAAAAAAAAAAATCTACCTAACTCTCAAAATTCAGTGTGTAATTGGCGACACCGTACGTGGTACTACATGTGTTTATAAATCTAATCTATTCGACGAAGCAGCTCAGATAATTATGATAGAACTTCACGTAGGGTAAGTTCGTTTAATCAATAATTATTCATAAACGCTCTAGGCTTCTTTCTACTAAATTAGCAATAGTTTGTCCTTATCTGTCACTTTGACACCTTTCACAGATAGACAAACGATTGCTAAGTTAGCAGAAGCCTAAAGAGCGATTATAAATAAGGGGTTAGTTTATAATAACAGGTAATAAAACAAAATTGTATTATTTCAGATGCGACAACCAGAAAGGAGGTAAGACTCTTTTAAAAATTGCCTGATATGTTTGATTGCTTGAACAAGTCCCGCTTGGTTGTAAGGGATGTACAGGGTGTATCAGATAGATCCTAACAATAATCAACTGGGGTATAATTATAACCATAGCTATAGAAGCTAAAAAAAATATTTAAAAAAAAATTGGAGTAATTTTTTTTTTATGTTTTCTATAGGAATGATTACTACAGTTAATACTACCATTCGTATAGAAAATATATAAAAAAAATTACTCCATTTTTTTAAAATATTTTTTTTAGCTTCTGTAGCTATGGTTATATACCCCAGTTGATTATTGTTAGGGGGTATCAGATACACCCTGTAGACATGATTTTGTGTATGTATGTAGCTATTATGTATTTAAGTCCGTAGTGGTTCTTTCTTTCTTTCTTTTAAAGAAACAGTGAATGCGATTGTGATTGCAAGCGTTTTAGGCTACAGATACTCGTAGCAATCTTAGATGTAATTGGATTCAGCACGCTCGATATTTACAGTAAGTAGGTAAGTAAGATACGGCCTGAAATCCCGATAAGCGCGCGTGAAAAACGTTCAGATTTTGAAATAAAAGCTTCTAGGTACAGACCTATATAATTTCAAAATTTTGTTACAGGGTGTCGTTGAAAATGGACAGTGCTCAGTAAACTTAAGTAAGATTTTGCTTTTTAAGAAGTTATCAAAATTGGTTTTCTAAAATGTTTATGTTTTCAATTACGTTAAATTTATTTTACAGAACAATGCAAAGTGAAGCCGGTGAGTAAAATAAAATTTTACTAGTTCCTTCCAGTTACAAAAAAAAAACTGGCATATGTATAGGTACCTACTGTTTCCTGTAATTACTCACGGTGCTGCTCGCCAGTTCTGTTAGCTTGAACTTTGGCTTGACACCACAGTCACAGTAGCTGATATAAGCTAATAAGCTAATATATACTGTGTTGACACGCTACTTGACTGCGTATCTAGATTTTTTTTTCCGTCAACACCAAGAACCAAGTCACTTACTTTTCACAGATGCCAACAAGTGAAAAAGGCGCAAGAGGCGATGTGGTAAGTCTCTGGCAATCCTTTAATTTGATTGTAATAAATAACATCAACAACTCTTAACAAAATATTAATGTAGCTAGGTACTAGAAACTTATGGATCTTTAGTTGTCTGAAATAAATGATTATTATTATTATTATTAAGTTTTGGATGTTTAATATAAGTATTTATATTTATCTATTATCTATATAAGTATGTTTATCCGTTGTCTAGTACCCATATTACAAGCTTTGCTTAGATTGGGACAAGGTCAATTTTATTGGTGTCAGTTATTGTTCCAAGACATTTATTTATTTAAATAATAAAAAATGTGACTTATACCGAATTGAAATCCATATCCATCAACTAAGTATACGGTAACTTACTATGAACGAACTTCATATATTATTTTTATAATATTACATACCTCCTTCACAGGGTGCAAAAGGTGACACTGGTGAAAAAGGCGAAAAAGGTGAAAAGGTAAATTTAAATTTTGTTTTTTTTTTCATGTCGTTCAGTGTGATTTTTTTTTTATTAATTATTGCAAATTAAAATTCAGAATGTTATTTTTTATACGACTATTACATTTACTTAATGTTACCCTATTTTTTGCCAGGGAGAAAAAGGGCTTGACGGCAAAGATGGTTTAGACGGCGCACAGGTAATTAAAAAAAAAACGATGATAAATTTTATATAATAACTAGCTTCTTGCCGCGACGTTGTCCGCGTAGAATTACCAATTGACATGTTAATCGCTATCCCGCGGGAACTTTGAAATTTTCCGGGATCAAAGTAGCCTACTTATGTGTTAATCTAGGGTACCACCTAACTCCGTTCCAAATTTTATCCAAATCCGTCCAGTCGTTTCAGCGTGAAGAAGGAACAAACAAACAAACGTTCACATCGTCACATCCATCCATCCATCCTCACAAACTTTCGCATTTATAATATTAGTAGGATTTCAAATTTTCAGAAACAAATTAAGTACAAGAGAAAGAATGAAAATTACTCATATTTTTGTTCTTTTTTCAATAATTCTTAACGTGAATTAAGTAAAAACACAAGGCCCTAATCTAACTAATATTATAAATGCGAAAGTATGGATGGATGGATGGATGGATGGATGGATGGATGGATGGATGTTTGTTTGTTACTCAATCACGCCAGAACGGCCCAACGGATCTGGATGAAATTCGGCACATAGATAGAGAAAAGTCTGGAATAGCACATAGGCTACTTTTTATCCCGGAAAATTGCGTAATTCCCGCGGGATAGCGTTAAACGAATTCTTTGCAGACGAAGTCGCTGGCTACAGCTAGTAGTTGATAAAAATTTTATTTGCCAACTACCTAATGTACCATTGAAATGTGATTCTCTTGAACATTGTATTTTTATGTTTTTCAGGGTGCCAAAGGTGAACCCGGTAAAGATGGCGACAAAGGCGAGAAGGTAATTTTTTTTAGTAGTACCTACCTAATCTAACTTATTTCCGTCCTGTTATTAGATTTATTTTCTTTCGTGTCTTATTTTTTTTTTTCCATGTTTCATTTTTTTTCACATAAATACGCCTTTTACGAGGATTAAAGAAAGAAAGAAAAAGGTTTATTTGGTGCAATAAAAAAATAACATTGAAAAACACACCAAAAAAGGAACCTTTAAAAAAAATTAACACGAACATTTACTTTTATTACTAACATTACCTACTTAAAGCACCTATGATGTAATTTACCGTTACATAACTTCCAGGGCTCAAGTGGAATAAACGGCACGAGTGGTTTGGATGGATTGAACGGCACCAAGGTAAATCTTTACAGATTAAGAAGGAGACGAAGAAGATCAACAATTAGCCCTATCTTAGTAGACTTTTTTTGCCTAATTTGGTTACAACTGACTGCCTGCCGTTGAGACTTCATCATCATCATCATCAGCCTGAAGACGTCCACTGTTGAACAAAGGCCTCCCCCTTAGCACACCACAATGAACGACAACTCGCCACCTGCATCCACCGGTTTCCCGCAACTTTTACGATGTCGTCAGTCCACCTAGTGGGAGGCCTGCCAACACTGCGTCTTCCGGTTCGCGGTCATTGAGACTTACTACTGGCAATCGCCGACGCTACTGCCAGTTAATCATTTTACAGATATACCTATTTAGTAGCAAAATAGAAATTACCTATAACTTTCTTGCGTCAAAGCTTAAAGCCACGAATACACTGGGGGACAAATGTCCTGCGACACGTGTCGTCAGCTACCGTCGGGTAAAGCGACGCGACATTGCCGGACATCGCTTGACATGTCACCGACTACGGACGTGGAACATATTTGTCCCCTAGCATATCTGTGACTTTTATGACAAATCATGTTGCATAATGCCAAGGTTAACACACACGTTAACTAAGAAATAAATTTCGAATTTCCCTGTTATATACTCTGATTGATATCTTCTGCTAGTAAAAAGCCCATGATGGGCAAAGTAGCAGGCAGAAGAGCCGTCGGCCGAACTTTTCAACCTCGCGAAGGATCGGAGGAAATATGCGGAGCTTACTGCCAACCTTCACTAGTTGGAGAGGCACTATAAGAGAGAGAGGGTAAAAAGCCCAAACGAAATAGATTTGATGGATGATAATCCTTATTGGTTGTAAATTACATTTGTAATTTGCTATGAGCTTTTCGGTGAAGGAAAACATCGTGAGGAAACCTGCACACATCTGCGAAGAAATTCAATGTTGTGTGTTAAGTTCCCAATCCGCACTGGGCGCGCGTGGGAACTATAGCCCAAACCCTCCAATACACGGAGGAGGCCTATGCCATGAGGCACGCCGAATTTCGCGACAGTTTAATAAATAAATACAAAAATAAACGACAATAACAACAACAACAAAAACATGTATTTACTGAAATTGAAGCGAATTCCAAATAAAAAGGCTTATAAATAAATAAATAAAAATCCTTATTGGTGGAGTGTTTCATTAACTCGACAATTTGTCAGTGACCACGGACATTCGAAATGCAATGCGTGTTCAATATGAAGCCAAACATCGTAGAGTCTACTTTGTAATCTAACTAAATGCGAAAGACAGTATGGATGGATGGATAGATGGATGGATGGATGGATGGATGGATGTTAGTTTGTTACTCAATCACGCCAGAATGGCTCAACGGATCTGGATGAAATTCGGCACATAGATAGAGAAAAGTCTGGAATAGCACACAGGCTACTTTTTATCCCCGAAAATTGCGTAGTTCCCGCAGGATAGCGATAACGAATTCTTTGGTGACAAAGTCGCTAGCAACAGCTAGTGTAAACATAATTGACACTTGTCGCGTTTGTTGTCGCGTTGGTAAAATACCCCAGGGGAAATTGGAAAGCCAGTAAGAAAAAAGTTTATTATTATTTAACCGAATTATTTTCTTGATTGATTTTAATCCGAGATTTATATATTATCATCATCATCTCCAGCCTATATACGTCCCACTGCTGGGCACAGGCCTCCTCTCAGAATGAGAGGGCTTGGGCTATAGTTCCCACGCGGGCCCAGTGCGGATTGGGAACTTCACACACACCATTGAATTGCTTCGCAGTTGTGTGCAGGTTTCCTCACGATGTTTTCCTTCACCGAAAAGCTTATGGTAAATTTCAAATGTTTTTTTTTATTTTTTTATTTCTCATTTTTGACAAGGCTTTGGTCACTCCAGGTGATCATGTCAGCCTCATGGGTGCCCACACAATTCCCTATTTGAGGGACAAATCAATGAAATGGTACATACTAATTGCCTTATCTGATAATGACTCCGCTAGCCAGAAATTCACCTGGCCGTTATGCATGGGGCCAAAACCCCCTAAAACTCTGCTTCTTAGGTCTGAATTCCGGACACACTCTATCAACACATGGGACAAGTCATCCATTTTCAAGCAATCCTCACACAATGGTGAAGGTTTGATTCTCATCATAGATAAAAACTTGTTAGTAGGGATGTGTCCAGAACGAACTCTAAAAGCTGAGACTAAAACTTTTCTAGCAAGGCCGGCAGAATCAAACCAAGGTGCCCATAAGGGCCTAGCTTGGATAGTTCTGTACCAGATAAATTTCAAATGATATATCGCACATAAAACGAAAAACTCAGAGGTGCGAGCCCGGGATTCGAACCCACGACCTTCTGCTTGAGAGGCCACAGGTCAAACCACGGCTTTTTAGATTTGTATATACCTAGTAAAAAATAATTATTGTTGCATGTTTTTATTTAATATTCATGCCTTTCAAGATAATTCGGCTACTAGGAGTGCTAAAACGGACAAATTTGACTTGCAGAATTAGATCCACACCGAACATACAATTAGTATTGTCAAGGCAAATAAAAACTCGTAATATTCTGATATAGGATAAATTCTTCACCATAATCACCATGTTTCCTCATGTCCATTAATTTCCTGTGCCCGTTTATTGGAATACCAAAAACATCACACATTTTCCTTAAGTTAGTAAGAGTATGGGTATTTATTTTGTGCAGTTTTAAGAAAGACAAAACCATTGTCCTTGAGTATTAGCGATTTTGTTATTCTTTTTCCTTTGGTTAAAAAAAACACGCTGTTTAATTTTTTGTAAAACTAAATTGTTTTTTTTATTCACAGGGTGATAAAGGTGATACTGGCCAACCAGGCTTCCTGGTAAAGATTACAGAGTTTTTATTAACCTATTTATTTGTGATACTCATACTCATTTATTCATAATAATTATAGTTATTGCATGTCATTCTTAACATTATTTTATTTGGTATATTTAGGGCCTGTCTCACCAGTCTCTGTAAAATTTCTGTCGTCTTAACTGTCAGTTACCTATGATTCCGTCTCTATCTATTACTACGAAACAGACAGATACGACATCATAGATAACTGACTAGATAACAGGAGCTTAACAGAGAGTAGTGGTGACAAGCCCTTAACATAAAAAAGTAACTAAAAGTTCAAAGTACCTAACATTTTAGTGTGGAACCAGCTCTTTTTGTAAACATTTCTTCTTTTGAATAAACTATTTTTTTATTATTATTACCTATTATTTTAGAGTATGAGAGGTTTCGAATAATAATGAAAATGTTGATAAAAAATCATATTCAATAATATTAAAAAATATATTTGGTACTTTTTACAAGCCTTTTCATTCTTATTTCACAGGGACTTCAAGGAGCGCAAGGTTCGAAGGGTAATCCCGGATTACCTGGCATGAAGGTTAGTTTTATTTAAAAGAAATTCTGTGACAGACATTTTGAGAACTTGTTAACATTAATGTTGATATAATAATTAAATAAAAAATGACCTTGAACAATAAAATTTACACCGATAAAACCAGTTGCAAACTAAGCTTAAGCTTGCACCTATAGGTACTAGTTAGTCGACAGATATACACATGTCATATCGTAAAACTTTAGAGATAATGTAACTGATATTATAAATGCGAAAGTATGGATGGATGGATGGATGTTTGTTTGTTACTCAATCACGCCAGAACGGCCCAACGGATCTGGATGAAATTCGGCACATAGATACCTAGAGAAAAGTCTGGAATAGCACATAGGTTACTATTTACCCCGGTAAATTGCGTAGTTGCCACAGGATAGCGATAAACGAATTCTTTGCAAACGAAGTCGCTGGCAACAGCTAGTAATACATAAAAACTTAAATACGAATTAAGATCCAAGATCCGAGAGCGATCATTTTAATTTCCTTTGTTGTTGGATTAGATTTCTCTTTGTTTTTGACATAACTTGAAACTATTATTGTAGGTACCAGATAAATGCATCATAAAAATTCAGTACCCAAAGGGTAAAAACGGGACCCTATTACTAAGACTTCGCTGTCCGTCCGTCCGTCCGTCTGTCACCAGGCGTATCTCAAAAACCGTAATAGCTGTTGAATTTTCACAGATTGTGTATTTCTGTTGCCGCTATAACAACAAATATTAAAATCAAAATAATAGGTAATAATAATAATTAAGGCATACAAAAAACGTGATATTTTAGCAATTTTTCATGGCTACCATTCGCCGAGCTAGATCTCAAAAACCGTAATAGCTAAACAGTGGAAATTTGCACAGATTACGTATTTTTATTGTGGCTACAACAAATACTAACATCAAAATAATAATAATAATTAAGGGAGGCTCCCATACAACAGAGTAGTTGTTGTCGTTTTTTGCTGTATCTCATGAACCGTAATAGCAAGGAGGTATTCTGGTTCGGAACCGTTCGTGCGCGAGTCCGACTCGCACTTGGCTGGTTTTTAGGTTTAATATTTATGCAACAATTTTAGCCAAATTTTAAGCTCATAACTTTTATTTTCATACAGGGTGATAAAGGCGAAAATGGCGTAAAAGGTGACAAGGTAAGTAATAGACGTAGTTTATTTTTGTTTTGTCCACCTAACTACATATTACTTTTGTATTTATTTTATTTAGCACATTTCTATTTCAACAGGGTCCGCCAGGACCAAACGGTAAAGATGGTACGACTGGTGCAACGGGTGAACAGGTTTGTGTAAAGAATATGAATAGATATTAATTATTTTGAAATAAGTAACAAAAATTGGTAAAAAATAGTAAATTTTAGCTGGAAGTGACAGTGTGAAGTGTTTTATTCAAAGTTTCTGCCAATTATATTGAAATCTGCCAAAAGCGTTACCAATATCAGCGCTAAGCAGCTGCAAACAAACTTGCAGTAGGTACTAGCGGCAAAATGTTGATTCCCCACTAACACAATCATTTTTAATTTTATTGATTTTGTTTTTTACGATTTTTTAAATGTAGTTTGGCCATTTCTAATTATTTCTTTATTTTTTTTATCTGGCGTAGGTACTTTAGAAAAATAATCACTTAAATGTTTTTTTTTTATCACACAGGGCCCACAAGGACCGCAAGGAGCAAGGGGTGATATTGTATGTATCCAATAGAATATTAATAAAATACATAAGTATAGTCGACAAAGTGTATGTCAGTACGGGATAAAATAATTATCAGAGAGTTGTTCACTCAAGTCAATGTGACAATCCATAAAAAAATTTTAAGGCTGATTATTTGCTTACATCTTACATCCCCCTGAATCGTTCTTTAAGCATTTTTTTCTATGTCAGACATTCGGCCTCTGCGGTTTTTTTAATTACCTATGTAAACTTAGGTGTATAAATAAATGATGGTATTTATAAATTTTATAATTTATGTTGATTAATGTAACCGGCTATATATAATTATGGTATCAGCATGCCAAGTTCTACTTAATTAAAAGCATAAGTTGTTGTTTACTAAGCTGTCAGAGTTACTATAATAATAGTTTTTTATCTACCTATATTAAGAGAACTCTAATTTTCTGGGATTAACAGTATCTAAAATGCAGACCGGGGTTAGAAGATGGTCAGGTATTTTCTTCACAGATTAGTAAAGTTTGCAATAAAATCCGTTCAGCCGTTTTCACGTGATGCGCTCGCAAATATACAGATAAACAGACAAAAATTTTAAAAACTTGGTACGTGTAGTGTGATGCATTCTAAGTATTCCCAGTCTATTTTTTTATCTATACATGTCATTATAATAAAGCTGAAGAGGGTCGAAAGTCTGTATATGGAAGATCTTTAAAAAAATATATGCTGGGGATACTTAGAATCGAAAACAGAACACGCTCCAACAGTTTTTAGAATTTTTGTCTGTTTCTCTGTTTAAAGGTGCGACCACACCGCTGCTTAAAAAACGGTGACGTTACGGAATCGCAACAAAATACATGAAGAAACGGTGAGAAAACGTGACGCATACGACACGTCACTGCGTATACGCGGCGGTTTGGTCGCACCCTAAATCTGTATCTGGTGTACTTTAGAAAAATAATCATTTACTTTAAATATTTTTTTATCTCACAGGGCCCACAAGGACCGCAAGGAGAAAGGGGTGCTAGTGTATGTACCCTATAAAATATTAATAAAATACATACGTACAGTCGACTGAGGAATTCCATTACCACCTTAAAGTGCAATATTAGGCCAGTACGGGAACGTGTTAATTACCCTGTAAACTCACAAAACATACAAGTCAGATTTTTTTTTTATACTGGTAGAGTACATTATGTACTAAAGGGGAAAAATATTTTCTAACACTTTTTGAGTTTGCGTTAGGTATTATTTAAGTTTTTGTTAGTAAAGCGTGTAAATCCGGAGAAAAATTATACAAGTGTAATTTTTCTCTACTAGATTATCGCATTTAACTATAAGAACATCACCTGTAGTATTCTAACAAATTTGTCAAGTGCTTACGTCAGCATAATTGGAAACTCGAAAAAAAAATATAAATCTCTAAAAAAAACTTACAAGTGAATGGTGGCTGCTGAAATGTATTCAAAACTGTCAAAGGTAACGACAGTTTTGA
This sequence comes from Pandemis heparana, assembly GCA_963854515.1. Lineage (NCBI taxonomy): Eukaryota > Metazoa > Arthropoda > Insecta > Lepidoptera > Tortricidae > Pandemis > Pandemis heparana. The sequence goes on along the minus strand of OY978015.1, from coordinate 11,282,454 downwards.
ATTCTAACAAATTTGTTAATAGCGTATTTTTTTATCAACAGTGTAATTTTCAAAATGCTCTATTTTCCATAAAAGAAATCTCGAAATTCTCAAGTCAGCTTATTTGATTCGGTTTCATTATAGTAATCTATAGGCAGAAATTCTAACGAATTCATCAATAGCTTTAGATTCTATTAAGTTATCAGTTATATCCATAATTTAAACTTGCGCGCGCGTCGCACGACTCGCCGCAGCGTGCCTGTCAGCCAATCACGTAATACGAGTTAGCGCGCTAACACAAGGTCGTGCCCGCGTTGGGTGTAAAAAATGTAAACCTAAGTACTTTTTGTTTTCGAATATTCACAATGCTTGTATTTAAATAAAAGTGAAAGTAACTCTGTCTGGATATCTTTTACGGCTTAACTACTAAACTGACTGCGATGAAAGTTGGTATATACCTAAGCTATGACCGTAGGAAAGAGCATAGGAAATAGTACACAGTATATACACAGTACGTAATGTATAATGTGTAAGTGTATTGGTTTTTCTGTTAATTTGCATATGTCGAAATAAATAAATAAATAGGCTAGAAAGCCTGGATAGAAATCCAGGAAAAATACCCTGATCCCGCGAAAACCACGATAAAGAAATACTGACTAAAAGAGAACTAAGTTGTGGACAGAATATATTACTAAGTATAAATTTTAAAACAAAGTAGTAAGCGGCGTCTGTTTGTTTGTCTGAACGTGATAAAACTCAAAAACTATCGAACAAAAAACGTTGAGTTGACAGCAGTCAGATGTCAATCGTTGTCAAACAAAAAAACTTAAGGTACCCAATTACAGTTACTTAGAATCTCGAACCAGTTCTTTAATCAAATAAAGCAAATGTCACCGAAACCAAGCCAGTTGAAAAGTACTATAATTCATAATTAAATAGGAATCCCATAGATAAAGTTACTTTTTACGCAAATGTTCCTTGTAAGTGTGGGATCACTTAAAAGAATTATAGTAGCACTATATTGGAATTATTCTGGGTCACAAAGCTGTTTATCTGCTGTTTAACAGAATACGAGTGTCCTGTTATACAGACTAAGGAGTAGGGATAGGTCACATATCCTCTTAAATAACGCTTTTGGTTAACATAAACCTGTATAATATCATCAGCCGTGTGAATATTATTGAAAATATTCCCTTAGTAAATTGTTGTGGACTGTCAGCCGAGTTAGAATATTTGACATTAATTCAATGGTGTCGAAAAATAAAGAAATGGCCGCGCGGTGTGAAGTTTCAAATTAGGGGAGCATTGTATGTTTGGTAAGTACAGTTTGTAACAGCCTGTGAAAATAGCTGGGAATGCTTGTTTACTGTGAATGTCTATATGGATTTATGACTAAATTTTTATGCGCCTCCAAAATATCTCGTTTTTAATTATCAATATCGTGAAAGAAGTAACAAGTAATAGTACATTACAGACCTAGGGCGGTGAATTCGTAATTGTCCCAGATCGCAGGTGTTTGTGGCCCGAACCGAAGGTGAGGGGCATAAATATGCGATCTGGGGCTTTACGAATTACCGCCCGTGGTTTGTATAAAGTTTTACGTCTTGCCTCGGCCAGGAAGTGACATTTTCTGTCCGCGAAGCGGGCGTAAAATCCCAATTACGGCCAAGGGTGACGTAATAGTAGATTGTACACCGAGGGGATAAAGCACTGTATTATGTCACGGGCGCGATATTGAATCCTGAGCGTAGCGAGGTAATTAAGATGAGTCCTGAGAGGAGCGAAGAATTTAAGCGCACCCAAGACATAAACAGTTTTATCCCCGAGGAGTATACTCTACTTTTCTCACCTTTTGCGAGACAATAAAAACCAAGGCAACTAGAAAAAGAATTTAATTAAAACAACAGTAAAACAGAATTAAAAGTAAAAAATTATATTTGAGACATTCAATTACAACGTCATTCAATTACATACAATTACAGCGTCAGCAAAGGCTCGTGGCTTTTGTTTTATTTGAAATTTGTTTCGGTGGTGGTGGCGCTGCGGCGGGTCGGGTGGCATGGCCATCTCGATTTTCGGAGCCGTACGATTTTTACGAAATTAGACTTTAAGTGTATCACAATAAGAACTAAGACAAGTGAGATTCATATTACTAACCGGCCGGTTATTTAATACATTTTTTCACATCACTTGCTCGACAATGGCTAATTGTATAGCATGTAAACCTTACTCAAAGTAACTCATTATAGCTCTTGGCTCTAGCCGGGTAATAATATTGTACTGAATTTCATTATAACCCGCCGGTTAGTAATATGAATCTCACTTATCTTAGTTCTTATTGGTATACACTTAAAGTCTAATTTCGTAAAAATCGCACGGCTCCGAAAATCGAGAAGGCCATGCCACCCGACCCGCCGCAGCGCCACCACCACGACGACCACCACCACCGAAACAAATTTCAAATAAAACAAAAGCCACGAGCCTTTGCTGACGCTGTAATTGTATGTAATTGAATGACGTTGTAATTGAATGTCTCAAATATAATTTTTTACTTTTAATTCTGTTTTACTGTTGTTTTAATTAAATTCTTTTTCTAGTTGCCTTGGTTTTTATTGTCTCGCAAAAGGTGAGAAAAGTAGAGTATACTCCTTGGGGATAAAACTGTTTATGTCTTGGGTGCGCTTAAATTCTTCGCTCCTCTCAGGACTCATCTTAATTCCCTCACTACGCTCAGGAATTAACTCATAACACCCTCGCTTCGCTCGGGAGTTAAATTTAGAGTCCTTCGCTGCGCTCAGGATTCAATATCGCGCCCGTGACGTAATACAGTGCTTTATCCCCTCTGTGTACAATCTACTATTATGTGACTTACACACAATTATGCAAAGTTTTTGTTTTATTTTAAAATATGTGTAATTTTAACGTGTAATTCAAGAAGTAAAAAGGCAGACATCATGATTAAAACATAAACAATAACATTTTTTTTAAGGTTAAGGTAGCAGCAAAATGGCGACATTCAGAAGAAACCTATGTGAACCGTTTTAATCCTGAATTAATTCCCATGGCTGCAAAAATAAATAAATAATAAATAAATAAATATCATGGGACAAATTACACCAATTGACCCAGTCCCAAACTAAGCACAAGGCTTGTACTATGGGTACCAGGCAACGGATAATCATACTTATATAATGTAGGTAAATACATACTTAAATACATACAACATCCATGACTCGGGCACAAACATTCGTATTCATCATACAAATGTCTGCCCCTACCGGGATTCGAACCCGGGACCTCTAGCTTCATAGTCAGGCTCACTTACCACTAGGCTATCCGGTCGTCAAAAAGTTCCATTATTGCTCAATGTGCCCTAGAATAGCTAACAACAATTCTAATATGCAGACTAAAACAGTATAGAACAATTTGTGTGCAGCCAATTTACAGCCAAATGCTGCATTTCTGAGTTATATGAGGATCTTGCAACACCTTTGGTGTTCATGTGTGTTATTAAAACGCCGTTAAGCAGCATTGAAAAAAGACGCTAAAAAGCTGTGTAACAGAGTCTAACTGAGCCGATATATGTAGCTTTTTGCATTAAATCACTCTAAGTGTGCACCATTGTAAAACTGTTGACTGTACAGTAGTTCACAGTGACTCTTTTAAGCAGCGGCATTTGAGTGGTATAAGTCTACGCGTTTATACAGCAATTAACATATTTGACTACCACTAAAATGCTATTAAGGAACCATGCTGCTAGAGGCTGTAAGAAGGCATTTTTGACATCTGCACTTACACCGATCGCGTAACAATAGTATCCGTTCCTGCGTTTATGATGCTATTATACAGGCAAAAGCGTAATGCGCCGCTATAAGTTCACGGTTGAACCATATTAAATGTTTATTAACTCTTAAGGTTCCGTGTTACACCAAAAGTGGACTTTTGTATTGCTATCTGTGTTTGTTGGGGCTTACTACTTTGTTTTAAAATTTATACTTAGTAATATATTCTGTCCACTTTATGACTAAAGTGGACAGAATATATTGCGAAAACCACGATAAAGAAATACTGACGTATTTCTTTATCGTGGTTTTCGCGGGATCAGTGTATTTTTCCTGGATAGAAAGCCTATTTATTTATTTATTTCGACTTATGCAAGTTAACAGAAAAACCAAAACACTTAAACATTATACATTACGTACTGTGTATATACTGTGTACTATTTCCTATGCTCTTCCCTACGGCCTTAGCTTAGGTATATACCAACTTTCATCGCAATCAGTTTAGTAGCTAAGCCGTAAAAGATATCAGACAGAGTTACTTTCACTTTTATTTATATACATGCATGTGAATAATTCGAAGTTAATAAGTCTTATATACATTGTTACTAACCAACCTGGACCATTAATGTAAGTAGTCTGAAATTAAATTAATTTGAATTTTGTATTTTGATTTTGAAAACAAAAATTACTTAATAGATTTTTTACACCGAAGGCGGGCACGGCCTTGTATCAGCGCGGCTCGTACTACGTGATTGGCTGACAGGCACGCCGCGCCCGGCTCGAGCGAGTCGCGCGACGCGCGCGCAAGTTTAAATTATGGATATAACTGATAACTTAATAGAATCTAAAGCTATTGATGAATTCGTTAGAATTTCTGCCTATAGATTACTATAATGAAACCGAATCAAATAAGCCGACTTGAGAATTTTGAGATTTCTTTTATGGAAAATAGAGCATTTTGAAAATTACACTGTTGATAAAAAAACACGCTATTAACAAATGTGTTAGAATTCAAAACTGTCGTTACTTTTGACAGTTTTGAATACATTTAAGCAGCCACCATTCACTTGTAAGTTTTTTTTAGAGATTTATATTTTTTTTTCGAGTTTCCAATTATGCTGACGTAAGCACTTGACAAATTTGTTAGAATACTACAGGTGATGTTCTTATAGTTAAATGCGATAATCTAGTAGAGAAAAATTACACTTGTATAATTTTTCTCCGGATTTACACGCTTTACCAACAAAAACTTAAATAATACCTAACGCAAACTCAAAAAGTGTTATATTTTTTTTTTACCAGTAGTACTCAGTACATTCTAACCGTCTACAAAAAATTGCGCACTTGTAAGTTTTGTGAGTTCAATTTGCTTCCCGTACTGGCCTATATCGGTCATCATCGTCATCTCCAGCCAATAATACGTCCCACTGCTGGGCACAGGTCTCCTTGGCTTGGGCTATAGTTCCCACGCGGGTCCAAGTGCGGATTGGGAACTTCAACACCATTGAATTGCTTCGCAGATGTGTGCAGGTCGCCTCACGATGTTTTCCTTGAAAAGCTCATGGTAAATTTCAAATGTAATGCAATGCCAGTACAAGATAAAATATCAGAGATTTTTTCACTCAAGTCAATGTGATATCAAAAAAAATTAAGGCTAAGACAAAGGTTTTGTTTGTTGTTGTGAATAATTTGCTTTCTTTTCTTTGGAGCGTCCAGCGAAATTTTTTGTCGTTCTTGCTCTCAGAGTTCGTTGCATTCGCCGTATCCTGTGTGTTACGAAAACCAGCGAAATGTATCCACGAACTGATTGATACCTTGATTCCCGTAACCACAGCACCTATATATATATATATATATATATATATATAGGTGCTGTGGTAAGCCTATCTTCCCTACTGCTTTAGCTTATATAAGCTAAAGCAGTAGGGAAGATTGGCTTACTTTTTGAAATAAGTATCTATGCTCCAATAAAGCATTAGGGTTGTCGATTTAATTTTTGTTAAATTGAAAAGTTTTTTGTCTAGTTAGCGCCATAATCTCAGCTGGTAAGGCCTGTTTTTAGAGTAACTAGCTACACTTAATTAAGAGTATTAGGGTTGGCACCCATAATTTGTGTAAAAGAGAAACAAACGTTTATATGGATTCTATATTTAATTAAATAATAATCGAATTAATTAACTATTTTTTAAATAAAATAGGGTAGGTATTTAAAAAAGACTTCAACAGTTTAAGATTTTTTATAGACCGACAGGTAGGTAAGTATTATAATATTACTTACTGAAAAATACTTTCGCCTGCTACGACACGTTCGGAAAGCTCTGTTATTAAATTTTATTGTTTAAAAAATTCTCATCCGAATGAATAGCTTTCTTAAATGAACTATTGGGAAACATGGACACGGCACTATAAAACTGTTTTTTTTCTAGTTATTTGTAAATTAATAAAAGCTAATTTGCAATGTATGTTTATTTCGGTTTTGAAGAAGCCGAGTTCAAGCAGCTGTACACAGCGCAATACGCTCTTGGCATATTTAAAACGAAAAAATGGCCGCTCGTCTCAACGCGCCACGCGCAACTGACAGCACCGCGAGATCCGCTTAGAGGCCGTGTAGAAGCGCGCGTCTATGTCTGCGTTCGTTTCGACCGTTTTGTTCGTAGATTCCCTACTGCTTTAGCTTATATATATACTGTGACGTAACCATGACCACATACCGCGTGGACCAGCTACGTTACTGGTTTTGGTTCGTAAACATATTCGTAACATGCAAGATGATTGTTGAGACGCCTGGACCCTATTTCATAAAGCTGCAAGTTTACAAGCGGAAGTCTCTATCTAACACATAGGGTCAAAAAGAGACTTTCGCTTGTAAATTGTAATTTATAGCTTTATGAAATAGGGTCCTGGTGGCCATACTCAATTAGTTCTGCGTTCCAAAAAGCTTTGTTCTTTCCAAGAATAAAGCGTAGCCAGCTTACTCAAAGATAGTTTTACTAGATAATATTTTAAAATTGGTTCAAGAGTTCCAGAGATTACCTCTACGACACAAAACACTTTTTCATCTCTCATACTCTGAAAGTAGGTCATTGATTATCTGGATATAGGGTTGAAAGTGACTCATCGCGACACTTGGGTTGAAAGTAATTTTTTTTTCTAGCTATTCCAAATGTCGTCATCATATTCGAAATGAAAAGTAGAGTGTTCAACTCGGATGAAATTACCCATTTCACCCTCGAACCATTGGCGCCCTCACTTCGTTCGGGCGCCAGAAATATCTCAGGTGATATGGGTATATTTCAACCCTTGTTTATCAGTCTACTATTATCAGCCCGTACATGGATTTTGATATTCTTTACAAGCATCCGTATGAATTTTTTTTTTGCAAATTTCTAAATTCACCCACTGACAGTAACCTACTTACGTGTAAGTCTGGTGACAATATAAATAATGAAGTGCAATTCTGGTGGCACGGCCAGGATCGTTTCCGCAGGATAAATATATTATATACTTACATTATTTAGGATAGAAAGATGTTAATGTAAGTACAATTAACAAAAAGAACACTCAGCAAAAAAGCTTAAAGGAATTAAATGTGTTTTTTTTGGGTTAGGTTCGAAAGATATATTTTAGAGCTGGATCTCACTTTCTTGCTATAGATGTCAGATAAAAATGTATCCATTTGCATTTCAGGGTATCCGGGGTGAGAGGGGTGCTAGAGGGAAACCCGGTCGCCCCGGAGAGATTATTTACTTCAACCCCCCACCTCCACCTGGCTAGTAGAGTATTACGAAAAAGAATAAAACCGTGCCCTTACAATAAAAAAAATGTTTTTGTCTACCTTCTGCAAAAAAAGTTATTCAAAAATTCCATTCACAACTTTAAAACGGTAAGTATTTATAAAATAAGTACAGGTGTAGTGCAAAATGATTTTCCACGACATTTCGTTAAATTTTATCCGGTTTTCAACTTTAGCGACATGTTATTAAAGTCGTGTATACAATGCAGTTGTCAGATTAGATTGTTTTATAAATAAGAACCTTATTCGAATGTCGTTAAAGTTGAAAACCGCATGGGATTCAACGAAATGTCATGGAAAAGCATTTCGCACTACATCCCTATGTCACTATTTATGGTCACTAATTAGCAAGAACAAAAACACAGAGAAAATACGATATATGAGGGTAGACAGAGCTCGGTCTATATGCATGCAACTGCATCGAAATATCGGGTGCTCAATAAAGGTAATCGCGGTTCACATCCCGTTTATAATATTTCGAATGAACTTAACCGTGAATTATTAAAAACTCTTACAGAGAAAATAGTATCTAAAATGATAAAGAAGTAGACTTTGTCTATTAGTTTAACATGTATACTGTAATCTCTGGAACTACTGGAACCTCGACTCCGATATTTTTAGTTTAATGCTTGTTAATAATTTGTGGTGAAAAGGCCACAGGAGACCTCACTCCAGGCATATGTTATGCCAGGGGACCGAATTCCAAAGGAAGAGAGTTGGGAGTTGTATTTATGCATCTGTATAACTTCATCGGCGCTATAGACCGACCGCTTAACTGAGTCCTCGCCCGCGCGGCACAGGGGCGCGGGGTAGGCGACAAAGGGAGCCGAAGGGTGCGGGCGGCAGGCGCACTATCCTTCCGCACCGCTCTCGATTCCCTTTGTCGTCCTTCCCTGCGCCCCTGTACCCGCGCGTCGAGGACTCAGTTAAGCTTTCGGTCTACAGCTATTCGTACGTAGTGGTGGTCGTTATTACAACAGCAGATAACGTAATGCATTATTTGCACGCAACAAACAACACATTATCGAATCGTCAACTATCCTGTTATCATTATTCGTTGTCTGTTGTCAACGTTGTTATTAGCTGTTGCTGTTTGTTGTCAGCCAGTACAATAACAAATAAGGGAACAGTGCGTTGTTTTGCTTTTGTTCCCGTACGTTTTTATTACGCTGCGATCGCGTGCGTTGTATCGTAACATTCGTAACGTAACGAAATAAGTATAACAATTATTTAACAATAAGTTCATTATCGTTTTGTAAAACTGCAATATAACAGGATAACAGACAACAGTTTACTACAACAGCTATTTAAGAATAACACAACACTGTTATTCATTATTGCAAAACAGCCGTTATTGCCACCACTATTCGTACGACGTAGTAGTTAATAAAGCCGATGACGAGGTGGCGCTAGGGTCGGCACAAATCGAAAAATAAACTAGTTTTTTTATTTGAGAAGGAATTTTTAATCTATTTAATTGGTTTCAGGGCGATAGAGGAGAAACAGGTCCCCCTGGAGAACCTGGTCCTCCGTGCACATGTCCTCCTGGTTAGTAGTTTCAATTTTTTCCTTTATAGAAAAATGCGAAGGTTTCTAAAAACGGAAGTTAAAGATTATGCTCTCTTTTTTAGTTCATTGTGGCCATGGCAGCATAAAGCCTGGAGAAGCTACAAAATACGGCGCTTAGAAGAAAAAATACCTTGGGATAATTTTATTGACCAGTCCGAACTAAGTAAAGCTTGTTATATTATATGGGTGTGTACTAAACGGACATTGGATAAATAAATCGATAAATAAAATAATACTTACTCAAATATAAATAAATACCTATTAAATATAAAACTCTAGAACAAACATTCGTATTTTTTTCATACAACAGCTAGGTTTGACAGGACGTTTTGAAAAAAAGTCAGGTCAAGAGTAGGTACCCGAAACTGACTAGCATGACTGTATAAAGAGATTGATGAATGTGAATGAAGTGAAAGAGGTATGTCAGGATCGTAGCAAGTGGAACAAAGTAGTCTCTGTCTACCCCTATGGGAAAGAGGCGTAGGTATGTATGTAAGTACTACCTGTTGCCCGCGACTCCGTCCATGCAGAACTCGCTTATGGCTATCCCGCGGGAACTATGCTATTTTCTGGGATATAAAGTAATCTATTCCCTGTTCCTATGTTCTTGGGACTGAAACTGTACCTATATCAAATTTCAACCAATAGTGACGACGGACAATATTCCAACATGAAACTACCGTGAGACTCACACATAATTACAACACACCGGATAACTCACGTATGAAAGCCGAAGGATTGCTCCGACAATTGTTTCGGACTATTTCGTAGCCCTTCATCAGAGAGCGCTTGCCCCGGCGGTAGCGAAACGAACACTCAAACGAAACGAGCTCTCTGATGAAGGGCAACGAAATAGTCCGAAACAATTGTCGGAGCAATCCATCGGCTTTTATACGTGATTTATCCGGTGTGTTGTAATTACGGACAATATTGTTTGAATATGACTGTGGCGTCAGATGTGTCACTTATCCGCGTTTCTTTATTGTAGTGAACTCGATACGATCATAAAAAAAAATCGGCCAAGAGCGAGTCGAACTTGCGCACCGAGGATTCCGTAAATTTGCCAAGTTAATATAAATCCAGTGGTAGCAGTGCCCTGCCCCTAAACAAAATGTAGGTAGTGACGTCATTTTATATAGGTAGGTTACCTACTTAAACATTCATTGATTGATGGATGGTGGATGAAGCGAAAGAGGTATGTCAGAATCGTAGCAAGTGGAACATAGTAGTCACTGCCCCTATGGGAAAAAGGCGTTACTGTATGTAGGTATGTGTGTATGTACTTAGACATTAAAAATGTAATGTTTAAGTTTATTAGGTACATTAGTTTTGCTATAAGAATTACTATTTTAACAAATTTCAAATTTTAGGACAACTAAGAAGCAACCCATAGGTTTTCAAGCTCGGCAATTCGAATAGAAACACCTTTTCTGATGACTGTATCTATTGATTGCGTAGACTTAGGTTTGATTTTTTCACAGCTAAGGGACCGCAGATCAGTGGTTAGTGAGGATGGATGGATGGATGGATATGACAAATGTGAGTGTGTATGTTTGTTCCTTCTTCACGCTGAAACGACTAAAAGGATTTGGATATAATTTGGAACGGAAATAGCTGGTACCTTAGATTAACACATAGGCTACTTTTTATTCCGTAAATTGCATAGTTCCCGCGGGATAGCGATAAACTAATTCTTTGCAGACGAAGTCGCGAGCATTAGCTGGTTTTACATTATTTCCAGTTTCCTTTCGTAAGTACTTGTCACATTCGATAGTGGAATGTTTTTATTTCATTAAAACTTGTTTGTGACAAAACAGCGGGTTTGTCACGTACCCTAGAGTTTGTAAAAGTTGTTGTTTTTACGGTTTATGAGGTAAAACTTTGCCCGCCCGTTTTGAGGATACAATGTTAAATATTAGACATGCCACTGGACTGGGTACATGAAGAAAAAATTAATTAATATTTTACGTGCCAGACCGCCCTTCACCGGTCTGAATAAATTTGTGTGTTTATTTAGAAAACACCACGACGGTAGACTTTTTGGATGAAGTCGCACGCTATGAACTAAACTGTTACTGTTCACTCACACATTGACAAATTTGAACCAAAATAGTGATCTCGTTTAGGCAATTAATTAACTGTTTATTCTATAAAAAAGCCATTTTACGCAAATAAATCCTCCTGTATGTAAGTATCTATTAGTACAAATGGCCGTCTAAGGAAACTCTTCCAATAGGTAAGGAAGAATGCGTTTTAGCTCATTATAATTATAATTAATATAATTATTGTTCACCAATGCCGTACCTACTTTAAAAACAGGTTATTTTCTAAGTATTTTTAAATTCACCTGCATCCGTCACACCTTTTGAGAGTCCTTATCTTTACTTTAACGCTGCTAGCTCCGCGTAGTGTAGGATCCCAACGTAAAATTTTGTCTCTATCATCATCATCATTATTTGTCTATTGTCAGTTCATAAATTCATAAGTAACGCGTTTACATGAAAATTTCTCAACTACTTTGAATTTCTGAATGACACCGAAAATCAGAACACATAGAAAAATCCAAATAGTTAAGCTAGTATGGTCAGGAATCTAAGCCGAATTCAACAAACAAACTGAGCCTCTAGTGTAAGTTTTCGCATATATAAACATCTCGAACGCGTTCACGTAAACGTCCAATTATGTACTATGGAATAATTTGCAGCGCCACTTGCGGATCGAAACGGCAACAAACTGTTTTCATAGTATTTCTCATTTTAACGCAAACGTTTTCGAGACGTATTTTGTGGCCGAAAACTTACACTAAGCATACTGTTCTCATTGTTACCTAGTATTTTCTTGGCGAATGCGTTCAAGACGTTGGCTAATACAAATTAAAATACTAAACTTCAGTTTGCTGCCATAATGTGCTTCTAGTGCGTAACTAACTTTCTATAGACAATTAGAACTACTTACTTACTTACTGGCTGGGCGCAGTGACCCGAAGTGGATCTTGGCATCCGACACCAGACTTCTCCATGCCTTGCGATCCTGGGCCAGCTCTCGCCAGCCATCGGCCCCGAGATCCGAGAGATCCCTTTGGACCAAGTCGTCCCAACGGTACCTAGGGCGGCCAACTGGTCTACGCCCGCTCGGCCGACCCAAGTACGCTCTTTTAACGGCTCGATCCTCACTCAACCTCTCCACATGTCCAAGCCACCGGAGTCTGGACGCTTTGGTCTCCCCGATAATATTGGGCTCGGACACTAGCTCTTCAATTTCCCAATTAGAACTATAACTACACAACAACAACAACAAACAACGACAATTAGAACTGAAAAAAGGAAATAAATAAGTTGTTAACTCTCAGATTTCCAGATTGCGTCAGCGTGGAGTGTTTTTTTAATGAAGCCAAATTACTATTGAAAACAGGGAGTTTACAAATTTTACGATAGGATCCTAGACAGTGGCAACTATACTATCATCTCCGAATTTCCGCCACATTCCGTCCACGTACGAAATTCTGTTTGGCAGAAGTGAACTGCTAATGCTTCCTTCCTTGCGTCCGGAACCGTGAGATACGGGGAGAGTTCGTAAGTCAGTCGCAATTTTACCTTTCCTTCTTATATTTTGAAAAGCATCGTAGCACATCATCATACAATACATGGTCTATTACAGAGGTTCCCAAACTCTTTTGTTCCATAGACCACTTTCAAAATTTTGCTGGATCCGGTGGACCCCCTGCAGCTACGTTACCACTAATTTCTAAACTAAATCTCGAAAAAAAAAATAAGCTTAGCTCTATCTATGGAAACTTGCGTTGTTGTTGAGTTTCAACGATAAATTAACAGTTTTCGAAAAAAATGGTTAGAATTGATTGCTTGATAGGGTTAATTATTTGAAAATAAAGTCGACTAAACAAATTTTTGTGCTGCGAGTGACTCTATCCTACTTTACTTTCTTGAAATCTACAATGTCACACAGCACAATAACCAATCAATTCTCACAAATTTTATTTAGATAACGTCCCATTCGGAGTGGTAAAAATAAATATAGTATATTTCCGTGTGTCTCGACCTCAGTCTCGACGCGTTGTACTGAATATGGAAAATGCAAGTTTTACAAGTAACAGTCGCTGAACTTCTTAAAATATTATCTGCCTATGGCCTATAAGGCATATTGATAGGAGAAGTCAAGTCAGCATTTTAGTTCTTCACTATCGACCAAATTAATTTTCATGCACCCCCGCTTGCGATTGTGGACCCCCATTATTGGTCACGCCCAACGTAGACCCCCGTCGAGTCTTCCGTGGACCCCTGGGGGTCCACCTGGACCACTTTGGGAACTACTGGTCTATTATATCGGGTCGAATATTTTTTTGGCCTAATGCAATGATCGTTTTGTCTAATCGAAATCGTGCTGATACCACCGATTTTTGGGAGTTATAAAATACACCTAACATGATGTAACTTCTTCTAAGATCATCATCATCAGCCTAAAGACGTCCACTGTTGAACAAAGGCCTCCCCTTAGCACACCATCCACTCCACTGGTTTCCCGCAACTTTCACGATGTTGTCAATCCACCTAGTAGGAGGCCTGCGAACACTGCGTCTTCCAGGTCGTGGTCGCCACTCGAGAACTTTTCGTCCCCAACGGTTGTCTGTTCTACGAGCGATGTGGCCTACCCATTACCACTTCAACGTACATAGGTACTCTTTGAGCTAAGCTTCTAAGATGCCCAGGTAAAACAAATCGGAAATGCTTTCAGTTCAGTCGCTTCATTAGTTCCTGGATTAAAAATATTAATGCAACGTAACCCTAACGCATTAACTAAATTTGCCGGCACGGGGTAGGGATCCGGGTGTATCTCATTATTCCCGATCTCCCTCCGCATTATCACGATCGGCGCGTTGATTTTTCAGCTGTTCTCGTCAAACAAAAGAGCATCAACAATGAGACCGGCGCACGCTCATCTGTTTTCATTAACTCTCCGGAGATTAATCGCACATTAAGCTTTTGTTTACTACAGTCATTATTCAATTAAATTTTACATCAGCATTGTCCGGTTAGCTGGGTATCATCGGAATGGTCAGTTCTAAATCTAGGCGTTATTTATGAGGTGCTTGATTATAATGGCCCTGTTTTGTTTTGGACCGTAATTTGTCTCTCAAGCTTCATATTGGGGTCTATCAGCTTACGTTGCTTAAGCAACCCTTAAGGGTAAGCATAATAACCTTAACTACCTTGGATCCTCAACCCTTGCACTAACGCTCTCTTAGGGTGTGACAAAGACGATCCCCTTTCCAAGACTTGTATGGATCCAAGTATTTTAACCGACACCTAACTAAATGCGAGGTGTCCTACTATTATTCCGCAATATTTCGTCAGGTAGTTAGGTTATTTTGTTATCATGATTTTTAATCGTAATTTTTGATTAAAAATTAAGACGTCACCCTAATTAACGCCATACACTTTGAGCATCGTCCAATGTATGGAAACATTCGTCAAGGTAATTAAAAAAAAAAACTCTTTTTTTACAATGGTATTCAAATAAACTAAACCATTTCAAAATATTTGATTAATTTTTATACACAGTGTATTTGTGTTATTTAATATTAAAGTCGTGGTAGCCTAGTGGTTTGACCTGTGGCCTCTCAAGCAGAGCGTCGTGGGTTCTCGCACCTCTGAGTTTTTCGGAATTTATGTGCGAAAATTACATTTGTAATTTGCCATGAGCTTTTCGGTGAAGGAAAACATCGTGAGGAAACCTGCACACATCTGCGAAGAAATTCAATGGTGTGTGTTAAGTTCCCAATCCGCACTGGGCGCGCGTGGGAACTATAGCCCAAACCCTCCAATACACGGAGGAGGCCTACTATGCCATGAGGCACGCCGAATTACGTGGCAATTTAAGAAATAAACGACAGTAACAACAACGTGTACTTACTGAAATTATAGCGAAATCGGAATAAAAAGGCTTATAAATAAATATAAAGAAATAAATTTGTGTTATTTCGTGGTAAAATGACAAAAATAAAAAAAATCCATTGAATCATGCGTTACTTTGCGGAGGTCCATTTCTATATTTTTGTTCATTAAAAAATTTGCATACATGTGAAGGCAAAATTTTAGCCGCTGAGTATATACATAACCTATACGAAAGTTCGGTTTTATTTAGCAATTACTTTTTTCAGTGATATATTACCGGATATTTCTAGTTTATGTGTATCAAATACATGTGACTTCGTACCACAATTCCAATGCATTTAATCAAATCAATATGCTGTCAAAATAAGTGTCAGATTTTAATGCTGGCAACTTAGGTGAGTCGTTCCCAGGGATTATCATATCAAAACCGAGCACAACAGTCCAGGGCCAGGCACAAAGCATTACAAATTATAATAATTCATCGTCATAATAGGTCGTCCCTTTTCTCTCTGAGAGAAAAATCGCAACAATCCCTCAGAGACCGCGTAACCTTTATTATTATAATTCATATTTCCAGCTAATAAATGTGTTAAACGACGTTGTGGTGTTAAACGGTAAAAACTACAACCGAAATGTAAAGCCAGCTGCATAATGAAAACTGAAAAAGTAAAAAAAAATGAAATTTTGACCCCAATCTCTGCCAGATGGTAGATTTGGAGCTTTGCCATGCGGAATGGCAACATTGATTCTTTTTCGTCTCTCATACTCGGAAAGTGAGGCTAACTGTACATATCCGATGCACGTGAGGAAAATTATATCATGCACACCTAAGTCTGCGTTTGATGTCAATGGAACACATTATGTATTATTCATTAACAACCTACTATTTTCTGAGTTATGTGCTAGAACTTTCCACAGCCGCTGCGGTCACTGCGCTGTAGAGTTATATTCTCTAACCAATGCGCATCTTCTCGACTGGCAACTATCACTTGACCTGTTCGCCCGTAGGCATTGTTCGAAGTCAAGTGTCTCGATTGGCCAATATCAACGTCAATGCATGAACTTTTACTGCTCTTTTAGCACCAAAACTTTTGGGTATAAATTTTTAATGATCTATGTAATTCTCTGTTGTGTAACCTAAAGTAATGTTTCTTGTTACCATCGAAAACTTTTTTTTTAAGTCAAGAGGTAAAAATAAACACATAAATTATTAATATCAAGTAAATCAAGAAATTTTACTTCTTGATTTTTTATGTTTACTTTTCCGGTTTTACGGTATGGGTGGTGTAGGGGTATAGCACGCGTCACGGAATGACGAGGACCCGGGTTCGATTACCGGCCATAGCTTTACTTTTCGGATTTTTCTGTGTTCTCATTTTCAGTCTTCATCTTCCTAGCGTTTTTTTTTTTTTCCTGGCATTTTGCCACGGCTCAGTGAGCCTGGGGTCCGCTTTGACAACCTAATCCCAAGATTTGGCGTAGGCACTAGTGTTACAGAAGCGACTTCCATCTGACCTTCCAACCCAGAAGGGTAACTAAGCCTTATTGGGATTGGTCCGGTTTCCTCACGATGTTTTCCTTCACCGAAAAGCTCATGGTAAATTTCAAATGTAATTTCGCACATAAATTCGGAAAAACTCAGAGGTGCGAGCCCGGGATTCGAACCCGCGACCCTCTGCTTGAGAGGCCACAGGTCAAACCACTAGGCTACCACGGCTTTTTTTTTCAGTGTCGTTTAGAAATTAAATAAATTAATCATTACGTTCGTGAAGTTTAAAAACAAACTGAATTATTTCAATCCGCGATTGTGTCAAACGATACTAACGCAATAAAAATTGAAATCGAACAAAGTGATAACTTACCAACTTATGTAATATCACGTCCTATTATCCACAACCAAACTTGTTAGTTGCTTGCATGATTTATCTTGTAACCGAAATATTAATATTAATCTTAACCCGTGCTTAGCATAAAATTAAGTACAGTTAAACGTAGCCATTAGAACGCCATCACGGCAACATGTCGCTACCTGTCCGGCGTGATATATCGCGACCCTCGCCTAATTGCTTGTCTTTTTGAACAGTATGTGCTTGGAATACAGACGAATTTGCATAAGGAATTTACTGTGGCTGACAGACTACTTTTTATATTTCTAAACGATACTTAAAATTTGAAGGACTGTTGAAGGGAAGCGGAAGAGAGGAAGGCGTAGAAGAACATTTATGGACCAGTAGGCTTACCCCCTTATTCATAAACGCTCTAACTTAGTAATCGTTTGTCCTTATCTGTCACTTTGACATTTACCTTTCACAGATAAGGACAAACGATTACTAACTTAGCAGAGGCCTATAGTGCGTTTATGAATAAGGGGGTTATAGTCTAACTCGCTCGCAATCGCTCGTGTTCATTTTGACAGTTCTTGAATGAATGTGACAGTTAGCTGATTCCGATGCCAATTGTCAGCCCATACATGAACTGTCAAAATGAACACGATGGCGATTGCGAGCGAGTTAGACAATAAGTCTACAGGTGAAAGGAGGGTAGAAGTCGTGTCGTATCAGGAAGTCAAAGAAAAGGCCCTGGAAAGGACCACATGGAAATTGCTTCACCGACAAGCCTAGCTCTTAAGTTTAAGGTGATGAAGACTGAAAACCAGAATACATGCAAAAAATCCGAAAAGTAAATCTATGGCCGGGAATCGAACCCGGATCCTCATCAATCCGTGATGCGTGCTTTTACCCCCTACACCCCCCATAGCAGGAGGGTAAGTCTTTAAATTTTTCCATCTGTACCATCTGTTTTTCTGTTATATCGATTACTAAGTAGAACATTCTGCTCACCAAGGACGATAAAAGGCGCTGTTTTCAATGATAGATTCTACAATGATTCGATAAGTTTAACTTCTCGATTTTTGTATTATTGTTACAATTTTACAGCTGGAGTTAAGATGAGCAGCCTGTTTAGCAGCCCACATTCTTTCCGATAAACAGAGAAAAAAACCTTTGCTAGACCATCCTGCTAACATCTTAGACTACATTTTATCATGTCATCTTTGCGATAGTTTACGCAAAAATAACGTCTATTTTGCGGGAGATTTGGCCAGTTTCATCCAGTTTAATTTCAAATCACAAACTAAATAAAGAACGATATTCATAAAATAGAATAATATTATAATTATATACTCTTGGTAAACAAAAACACGCAATTATGTTTGATCTTCAAACTTTGCTTGGTCTACGCAACACCCCATGTTTAAGGGCATGTACATACAGAATTGAATCGGACCGCGCACGGTCGTTAGTACAGTTTAATGACACAAATGGCTTGTTGACGTATGACCACATTATTACATTGCTTACTGACGTTGCTCTGGTTCGTACATTACTCTGTAAATGATGAGCTACGATGAATTCCGTTTGGTATTGAAGTACAGAGTAACACGGGTCTATAAATTTGACCCATAATATTGAAGTTCCGGATGTATAGTTTGACAATTTTCTTTAGTCTTTTAAAGCATTGTTTCTGTAAAATTCAGGATTTTATGGTGTTATCAAACAAAAATTACCAATGAATAATTTTATGTCAATGAAAATTATGGCACGCAGAAACATATTTTCTAATGCGTGTAAGTTTTGATGTTTTGGGTAGCTATCGGAAAAAGGTCAAACAAACCAAGAAATCATCTATGTATATAATTACGTTCTTTCATTGTTAGTTTATATGCTACTTCACTAAGAAACCTGCCTTTCCAATAACATTGATTAACCGCAATCTCTATAATAATATTTTGTTTCCAAGTCGAAAATTGCCGGCAAGAGCCATAAGCCTCCGATGTCAAGATTGTGGCTATTTATAAAATTCAAAAGCGGCTTGCCTCTGAGCGCGGACACCCGACTGAATAAACTCAGATAGAACCAATAGACGCAGCTGTTATTGCGTGGTCCATCTACCTGATCACTTAAACGTGTATCTAGGGAAATGTTTTTATTAAATTTGCGGTCTTGTTTTAATTAACCTTCTTAGTGCTGGAGAGGTATGTCTCGTAAAATTACATTATCTTGTTAATAATTCGCTTTTAGAACTACACAATGTGAATATTGAGTGATTAATTAATTTTGTTTATTGTAGAGCCCACTTTTGAAATTAATGAATTATATAAGATAGCAGGCATTATTTTAGCTCTCGTGCACCATGATGATGAAATTACTAGCGACCCGCCCCGGCTTCGCACAGTATATTATGCATGTATTATACATATAAACCTTCCTCTTGATTCACTCTATCTATTAAAAAGCCGCATCAAAATCCGTTGCGTAATTTTAAAGATTTAAGCATACATAGGGACATAGAGACAGAGAAAGCGACTTTGTTTTATACTATGTAGTGATAAGACAAGTATGCAATCGAATGTTCGAGTCGGACCATTCCCGATTTAATCCTGAGTTAGCCTAACCTTTAAATAAGTATTTCGATTTTGAATAATCTGCGTATTGCTACAGTATTAGAAGGTAAATAGGAGCAGCAATTTTCTACCACTTCACTTGTATTTTTATTTCAACAAGATTTTTTATCACTTCAATGAACGCTTTACCCGCGCAGATTTTTGAACTATCTGTAACTATGTGCATGTTTTATGGATGTCTTTAAAATATTTATGGGTGAAAGGCTTCGATCAAGTGAATGGTATTAGTGTGCTTTTAAAAATATTAGTAATCTTTGACTTTGATGATATAAGTAACTAACTATTAAACCAGAACGTCTGTTTGATTTCACGCCATCTTTATTCTTTATCGTGAAACCTCTGTATCCAGCCTTACCGTGATGCGATAAAATTAATCGATGGACCCTTGTTTATGAGAGCGGAAAAACGTCCCAAAACTTTATCGATATTTCGTTCAGCAAGTTGGTGAGATTGACAAATATCGTGCCAACTAGCTCGGCTGCCCCGAGTTGTGGATTTGCATTTTCTGTGAGATTGGTTGCCCTTTTGGGATCGGAAGGCCTTGGAATTTTCTCAAGAGAAGCCTTGTTTAGTTTTGTACTTGATAGTAAGAAAAATTGTTCTTTCACGCTGCTGAGTTGCTGCGACATTGTGACATTCGAATAATCTGGTCCCTTTTTGTCCCATAATTTTCGTTGATCATAATAATCGCTAGTCATAATTTTTTGGTCATAACACAAATGAAACCGTGCATTTTTCAGAAATTTTGATAAAACCATCAGAATGTAGTAGGTTAGGTTAGTGTGCTGTCAATTCTGAAAAAAAAAAATTACCTACTGTTTCAGAAATGAAACGCTTCATGACTGTGGCGGCAGCCACATGATAGGCTTGTGTTATGACAGTTAGCGGTGGCACGTTCCTAACGTGCCATATTGTAAATCTCATAATCGATCTTATCGATTATGAAGATCGCTGACTAAGGGCTAGTTTAATATTATAAGCATAGTTATGTATATTTGTAATTAGAGTTATTTGGTTGATTAATTAGTTAGAGACTGTTGGGTTTAGAAGAGAGTTTGAAACTAACTACAATGTAGTTTCCGTGCGCTTCCCCTAAATAATTACCAGCAATAATCCTGCTGGTAAAATGACTAACGAAAATTATGACAAACCACACATTCGGAACTTCAATTTTATGGGACAAAATATAGACCCATGAATACCTAATACATTGTATAATAGGCGGCAAATAAGTAAATCATTGAGGGGATAAGCGCAGTATAAAAATTATGTTGTTTTTCATACTACGCTTATCCCCTCCATGATTTTATTTGCCGCCTACTGTAGCTGGCTTTAAATCTAGTAATTATTCTACACTAAAAATATTTTGAGAAACAAAGACAATCAAGTTCTTTTCAGCCATCAACTCAGTTTCTTTTTTGTCATTTAAATTGTATTATTTTAGAGAACTTCCTATTTTTTAAGTCAGCTCTTTAAAAAATGCATCCAGTATCATCAAACGAGTTCAGGAGTTTCTTCACTGTTTTTTAAAATTCGAACCAAATCACGTTATTGGCGGCTACTTGGTTATTACAATATTTCTAGTAAACAAGAAGTGTCTGCTAAATCATAAGGCAAAAAACTTCATGCCGATGTTTATAAATAACTGGAAATAACTGGAAAGTATAGCATTGACTGATACCCAGAATGCACAGACTTCGCAAACGTTCCTCTGGTAGACAAATCAAGAAAGGAACAAGGAACTACAGCCATTAGGCCTAAGCAACCCGACAATACTCTATTTATAACCCTGTAACATTCTCGAAAACCGCTGTGTCCTCACTACTCTCGCTGTCAACACAATAATCTACAGCTTTCATCCTAAACACATGTTACTGAAACCCTATCGAACCACACATAACAACATTAATAATGTTGTATTAACCTGCCGATGCCCAAATTGCAAGCTTGCGGTGTTGTGGCGGAACCAACTCGCCAATATTCGAGGATACCTTCAAGTTAATCTGGGGTTGAGGTATGATGATAGATTAAATTATGAAGCGGGTTTATGTGAAATTAACCCTTTTAAAGTGCACTTAGTTGTAAGAATCTTGGGATCTAGCTTCGGATTTAGTTGAAAGTGAAAAATATGTGGATGTAGTTGGCATAATAGCTATGTATGTTGCATACGAACACACGTAATTCACAATAAGGTAGCCGCATATGCGGAAGTTTATCTCCCGTGCAAGTACAGTTTCGAACTAGCTAACTTATATTATTAAAATTTACTTCCTTTCTCAAGGCCTATTAAAATGAAATATGAAAAACTGTGATACTAAAACGTTGCGTAATTTCATTACAATTAATTTCTTACACTGAATTGCCATATAAATCAGGATAGTACCGATAATAGCGTCCTCTTGAGGGGTTTACCTTTACATAGGTACGTACATACATATTATCACGTCTTTATCCCTTACGGAGTAGACAGAGCCTAAAGTACACCACACTTAGCATGATTGTGGGCGAATAGGTGGAAACGGGACTCAAAATAGTAATGGGTTGCTAGCCGCGTCGCCTACATGATTCCTAAGATTTTCGCTCATTACCTTTATGTATTTTATCAATTTTAAAAGGTACAAGTCTGTATACGAACAACTGGTACTGACCTAACATGCATTGAAGTTACGGTAAGTTAACGCTTCTAGCTAATCTCTAATCGCAATCAAATGCAGAGATTAAGTAGTGAAAACGCAAGTATCGAAAACGGGCGTAATAGTACTGTAACCACGGTCTAGTGTAAAAATATATTATCGATACGAACTTCTCAAAAAATGACCCACGACCTTCTTACGCCGGCGTAACCTAGGTACTTATTTTTTAAACTTTGTCTAGTCTAGATACATATATTGTACATATTATTATTTACTTGGATGTACTGCAACTCAAAAATAAACAGACTAAAAATATTTTCCGCACAAGACCGGCACCGCATCCGGCTGAAAAAACCCGGCGATTCCCATTCACGATGCACGTTCGCTGTAAAAATACAAGTGTAAAGGGATCCTTATAATCTTTGTCCACGTACGTTATACGGCGTAAGATAATACATTATTCTGTAAGTACCCCACACGGGGGAATACAAAAGTTGAGTGCGACAGGACCTCGGCATTGGGTCGTGCTATGAATAATTTAGATGACCGAGCAATGCTCACGAAAATTTTGTGAACATTTGCTACAGTACGGAGCGATGATAGGGGTATGCGATTTATTGGATAGTTTTAACCAACTCTAGGAAAAAGAAGTTCTCAATTCGACAGTTTTTTTGTAAGATGTCTATCAAACTTATGCCTGCGGCTTCGAGTGCAAAATTTTGTAATATCCGCGTCACGACACTCACGACATGACACGACACGACACGACACGACACGACTGACAAAAAACCAATTCGGCTTTACCATCCCTTTCTACCCTCATCTTTTAATTTTTTGAACCGTTTGACAGAAAATAATGGCGAATGCAGTGATTCCCACTTCGCAGATATTTGATTATTCGCTTAGCTTTGTATGACATAAAAGCTTTATATTACTAGATACGGAATTTAACGCGAATATGACCACGATTATTCGGAAATTATGATAATGAACATAATATAGATGATACAGGCTGCTACCATTTATTGCGCATATAATCCCAAGTATCTGTTGTTGTTTTACGACCATATTCATTAAGGATTAACTTGTACCTACTTATAAATTTTTATTATTTTATACTGAACCAATTTTTGATATTTTTGTACTAGAATATACATTTAAAATACAAGTTTACGGGCATTAGGGCTTTTGGCAGGGTCTTATTCTCTGATTCTGCCGCCAAGCAGCAGTGATTGCACTGTTATATTGAGAGGGTAAGACAGCCTTTTTATACAATTTACCTGGGCGACCGAGCGACGCTCGGCGTTTCCCAAAAAATTAACCCTACAGCGCATACAGTTCCGCATTAGGTACAACCAAAATATTTGCAAATTGTGTCTAAAGTCAGGAAGGCAGCGACATCTGTTGCACTTTTGGGGGTACTTAACATATCAGGCTACTACATAGTTCAGCGTGTGGCCGCTAGGCAGCATTAAGGTGGAAACACATTGTTAACACGCGACGCGACCCGATGCAACGCGACGCGTGTTGAGTCGAATCAAATTGTATTGTTTTCTATGACCAGAACCACACTATGAACATCCGACGCGATGCCATGCGCATACGTTCGTTGCATCGGGTCGCGTCGCGTGTTAATAATGTGTTTCCACCTTTAATTGCACATGACATCCAGCGATCGATCAAATTTCGATAGTCTGTGGTAAAACCAGTTTACACAACTTTCAAGATGCGATAATAAAATAACTTTAGAGTAAAATTGCGAGAAAAAATTACTATGTGACTGGAAAACCTGTGCTAAATAGAGGAATAAATTTAGTTTTACAGTATTGAGATATTTAGATAATCAAATGTCGAGTAGCATTATTCAAACGTTCCCTATACGGTACTCCATGCATTGACGTTCATGTCACTAATACGAATCAAGAGAAGAACTCTTGCACTTGTCTGAGTCTTTATGTCGTTGGCATAAGTTTCAATTTCGCCTTAGCTGTAGGAAAGTTTATTATGATTTTGTGGAACTTTATCACATTAAATATTAGGTATAAGTTGTTATTGGATGATGTGACAGAAACCCTTACGAGATACAGATATAGAAAAATTTTGATCAATACCATCTGGAAGTGAAGATGATAGTTATTTTAACATTGACATAAGTATTGAGGATAGCAATCAATCGGGTCTCTGAAAAATCTAGTGATTCAGAAAAAAGTCGATCATAATGACTCAAGTAAACTGTTTACCTGGCCCTGCCATACGACATCTTTTTAACCAATGCACAACTCCATACATCCAAATTAGATGTTAAAATGTCGGAATTGGCATCTAGTTCTACGAAGAGTTGGAGAACTGAAACTATTAGAACCAACACTGCAAAAATTTTGACAGCTCAAGTAAGATTGGGCCAAATAATTGTGTTTGTGTGGCTCATTATGATCAAGAAGTCTGGTCAACCAATCACTAGAACTGAAAATTTTGTAGCTGAACATAAAAAAGGCATATGTGGTGATTCTTCCTCTTCAGTATATCAAGATTATATAGAATAGGCCATTTCTCTGTAGGTAACGAAAGACGCCAGGCTTCTTGATGTCGAAGAAAAACTTTCGTGAGTTGTAGCTATACTAAAACAAAGATAATAATTATTTCCGTTAATTTCACATTTAGCACAAAACACACGATGTAAAAACATAAAACTGCCATACTTATTGTAACTGTATGCCATGTTGTAAATTGTTCCTCAATGCATGGAGTTTCTCATCGGGAACACAAATAAAAAAACATTTTTTTTTTCGAAACAATGTGTTGTTTATTTTTATTTTTCTCTAGGAGCATACCAGTACTTACAACATATAATTTTATTTCTCAAAAAAAAAAGTCATGCACTGTAGGGTTAAAATATCTAATCAGAACGAGTAGTTCCAGAGGTAAAGCTTCATCGCTTATTCACGGCCAAAAACCCTCAAATGGCTTAGATCAAACTGCATAGAGATCTAGAACCGTTTACGAGACTAACATTGTTTTTTTATAAGTGTTTAATTTCAATGTTTTTATGGTTCAATAGATACAGCTCTGTAATGTACGTACAGACAGCAGCGCCAAGCAAATGGTTCATCAATATAGTTTAAACTGTGAACCGTTACAAATAACCTAAGTACCTAAACTCTGGGAGTGAGTAAAGACTTCCCACGACTTAAATGAAACCCATTATCCGCCTGACGATTTATTTTCACAGTTATTGGTTTTTGCGGCCATTTTAGACCGTTTCAAGTGTCACATTAAATTTAAATACGATTTTTTTAAGAAGAGTATCATGACGTGATGATTTGTGCTTCGCATGCTTGGTGATTCGCAGCCGGGGTCAGAATTACATAGTTAAAAATGTAAGCCAATACATATTTTAATTGATGTATAATGGGTTCAAAATATATAATTCAATTTTTAGCGAAGTTATTAGTTTAACAAACTTTTTAATCGCGTAGATATTTTAGTAATTACGTATTTCGGGAAAAGGATGGTACGGCCATGCCGCTTTTTTTTGCTCGACTTGGCGGGGGGCCCCCTGATCCTTCGTAGCCTTTCCCAGCTACTCATTAAAGTAATGATAATTACAAGTAAATTCTTCCACAATCAAGAACTTCGGAGATATCTTACAGTTTTCAATCAACAAATAGACTAGAAAATTTAAATGACAGTGAGAACCCATTCAAAGGCACAGTCAAAGGCGTGCAAAGAATTCCTAAGACAGTGAAAGTTCTAGTTCAATGACTAGCAAAGACAGGCTCTCGCAGGAAATTAAACTTAACATGCGAACAGCTCGATAGATTTTATTTAAATTCCTCGCCCGACCCTACGCGCGTGATACCTCCAAAGATTTTTACTCCGCTTGATTGGAACTTGATCCCTTTGCAAATTCAAAGTTTTAAGATCATTTTAGCAAGTGAGACCTTAAAAACTTAAAAATAAAATATGACATAAAATTAAACAAACAAAGCTAAATGACCCTGACAGCATCGCAATAGATAGATACGTTTGTGCGTTTTGCGAGGAAACTGCTAGTTTTTCGGTTCTCAAATGCGTCCATAACTCGCTTTGTTAATCAATTTAGCTAATAAGTAAAAATGAGAAATTTAATTTGTGATGCTGGGACTATAAAGATTTAAAGTCGTCACAATTTAAAAGGCCCGTTTTGACAGTTCACGCCCATGAAGTTCTTTATTTTTTACCGATCGAAATGTTCTGAAGGTAATTGCATTTTTCATTGATGGGTATCGCTCACTCAGCGAAGTGCTGTGCATAACGATTTTTTCATATTGTCCACAGACTATTAATAATCGGTTAAGGAAAAAATAAATCGATGTAGATATTTTTTTTAAGGCCGACTCGCACTTGGCCGGTTATATTTATTTTATTTAGACCAATTAATTACAGAATTTCACCAGCTGTGCAGTGATCTTTACTGAAAATTATGACCTTGGAGCTCAAAGCCGTAAACAATGGCAATACTGATTTCAATAGAATGGCTCGTCTTCATCATCTGAAGAAAATGATTGACTGAAGATTTACTTTTTCTCGATTTTTTTTGTGATCGAGTGAATGTTTTTGTTACAAAAATATTAAATGAACACATATTCAAATCGATCAAATACTCATGCAAACTTGAATCGATTTATCGTGAGTATCGAGTACCGAGTCGTACGGTGACATAACTAGTTACGTCGGGAAGACAAATGTCAAAACGGGCCTTTTATTTTGCGACGACTTTAACTAAGATTTAAATTTTCATTTTGTTTTGCTGTTGTTAGTCACTGGAACAGAATTTGGTCGTTACTTATTTGACATAATTAATGCTGAGTACGTAATAATGTACGTAGCACTTGGCCAAAGTATCGTTACAGCCAGGGACTGTAAAGTCACATACTATCATACAATTTGGTACCTAGTATCCAGTCTTGGGGAACACAGTACCGGTAGTTTGCGCTAATGTGAAATAAGTTTGTTGTCTTCTTCTAGTTCAGGTCACACAATCAATCGACACGTCACAGTATCATATTAGGTACCTACTTGCAAGAGGAGCGGAGCCATTCGCTATGGAAGTGAACCCGTAAGAAAAAAAAATCTGGCCAAGTTCGAGTCGAACTCGCGCACGAAGGGTTCCGTACCAGAAATACTCTGTTGTATGGGAGCCCCCCTTAATTATTATTATTTTGATTTTGGTATTTTTTGTTATAGCGGCAACAAAAATACGCAATCTGTGAAAATTTCAACTGTCTAGCTATTAGGGTTCTTGAGATACAGCCTGGTGACAGACATACGGACGGACGGACAGCGAAGTCTTAGTAATAGGGTCCCGTATTTACCCTTTGGGTACGGAACCCTAAAAATTGATAACATCACTACTTCACAACGCGTAAATACGGCTTCCTTTTGATTTCTATCAAAGGAGACGCAAGTTTATTCGATACCGATTAATAAAAGTGCCTGTTTTGATTTATTGCCGGATTCCCTTTTGGCCCTATCCCAAGCAGAGCTGGAACAGAAAAAATATTTGCCTTCCGCGGCGTCCCTTTTGTTTTTCTAGCCCTTTGTTGTCATATCAACCTTATTTTCTGGGGTCACATTAGTGCTAAAAGGGTAGTAATGCGTTCTTGTTTTCAGAGCAAGTCTCTGCAGGGTCGTTTCGGAAATATATACCGAGTTCTAAATTTTGTAGCAAATGTCAGGTTTAAAGTAAATACGGGAGATATTTATATTCGAAAAGCGGTACCAGCACTTGTACCAGCTAAGTATGATTGATCAAATTGAAGCAGAAAAGAGTTTATCGCTCGCTTAAACACAGCGCCTGGTGAGGAGTTAATAGAGCACATTAGAGCATAACTACACTAAATACAGTCGATGAGAAAGTAGCATTTAGACCGGTGCAGCCTGGGCAACAATGTGTTTTTCTACCAACAACAGCTACTGGCTGTGGCAGAAAATGTACTTTTTAGTTTATTTTAAGTTTTTTACTGTAGTTACTTAAGTTTCCCAAAATAATGTTGATGTGTAAATAAAGGTATATGAAACCTTTAGGCAACTTTTTAAATATTCACAATTTCATTATGCTGTCCACAAGTTTTATTAGTTGTATGTTTTGTAATATTCTCAGAACAAATAGTCCATATCAAAATTCGAAAGTTTTACGTCCCACCTCTTATCTAAAAGTATATTTAGAGGATATTTTATTGATTGTGATTAAGTTACAAAAACGCCTGTTTGCAGCAATTAGTATGATAAATATCTTCATTAGAATAATCTCATTACCACACTCCCCAGATTGCCAGGATATTGTCATCAGGAATTCAGCCTTAATGTATTCTCTGTGAAATTTTTGTAACGCAATTTTTAATTTGCAAAGTGTCCCACGCTCCCTTGGTGCTCGCATAACTGAAATTTAATTTGATAATGTCGTACGCGTCTTAATCACATCGTTGGTAAGGGCTCGTGTTCACTGTGCTAAAAATACTCTGATAAATGCCAAGAGTCAACCCTGAGCCGATGGTCTTTATTGCCGTAAGGTTCTAGAGTGGAGACCGCGTGACGAATGGCCGAACGTTGGAAGGCCTCCCGCAAGGACAGACGATCTAGTTAAGCAGTTGGCTGCGCGTAACACAAAACCAATCACCGTGAGAGCATCGCGGAAGGCCTGTATCCAGCAGTGGACGTCTCCGGGCGGATATAATAATGATGATGAACTTTGAACCAGTACCTAATTACACGTCCTTAGAAAATATTTGTGGACATCGATCGTTCCTTCCGAATGCCTTCGCGAATGCTGATCCAGTAGCAGCCCAAACGCAGACGTAGGAGAGAAGAGGGATACACGAGTGTACAATATGAAGCGAAGAATATACTTTGAATTAAAGAAATACGCCGATTTAGTTTCAACATAGTTATGCGTGTATTTAATATTACATGTCCTACTATGTTACAAGTCAGACAAGACATTAACACTAAGCGCACGTAAACAGGCATTATTTGGAAAGAGTGTCAATTAAAGGATAGTAGTAACAAATCTTTATTTCGAATTCTCATTAACATCTTGCAAAAAATTAAGCATAATATTATTATGCGCAAGCAGAGCAAAATACAATCGCACAAGTTATAACATTTTTCATGCTAATTATATTTTAATTTCTCCTAATTTAAATAAACGAATACGTTTTGATTCATCAAATTATCATACCGCGCTGATTGTTCAATGGCTTGTATCAGGATGATTATTTTACGTCATAATAATCATTTTCCGTAAATTTCCTATGTACTGTAAAGAAAACTCTTCGCCCTTTATTTATGTAGGCGCTAAACACACATCTATTGAACACCTTTAGTTTACTAACGCACCACTAAATCATGGCAATTTTTTTACTGCAGTATGTTTGATCTTTGAAGCATGCAGACAACTTAGTCTATTTAACAATGAATAATGATACGCATTTTTATCGATTTAATAGGTATCTAACGCATCAAAGTCGTACTTACGTCCACAAAAACAGCCATCCTAAAGACAGTTTAGTAAATTCGTTTTCGCCTCTGGAATTATAATTATGGACAAATTTCCAGAATGAAACTACCGTGAGACTCACACATAACCCGAAACAACACCAAACAATACCCGAAACAATTGTCGGAGCATTCCTTCGGCTTTTATACGTGAGTTATCCGGTGTGTTGTCATTAGCAGCCTCTCTTCTTGCTAAACTTTTCTTACAAAAACTTAGATTTATTAGGGAAGAATACTATTCGTTCTCAGTAGCGTATATTCAACTATGTCCATAGCAATATTTCCTTGGTACCAATGCGTCTAACACGCCCCTTATCTTCCTCAAAGAATATCAATCAATCTCTTGTTGATACGACATTTACCGACGCGCCATTTTTGTCGGTCCCTTGGGTGTTACCAGCCTTGTATTATTTCGTTGTCACATAAGGTATGCATTATTTATTTATACTGTCTAAACGGAATCATGGGAAAAGAACCGTACTATACGTATTTACAACCAACGCGTTTCTAAGGTCGTTATTATTATTATTTACTACAAAAATAGCATGTATTTTATTACCTTTGTTTTGTCTTGTATTAAATACAGGAAAACTATTAGCTATTAATCTTGCTAAAGATGGCCTTTGTAGGTCTTGTTATCTTAGGCTCTGTCTACCCCGTAAGTGATGGAGACGTGATTTGTGTATGTATGTATGTATTAATCTGTAAATTGTTACAACCTAAAGTATTTTTGACTTCAATAAACATCGTTTTTATTTTAAACCTGGCGAACATGCCAATTTTTTTCATATAGGGTTTCTGTCAAAAACCGATGGTTAAAGGTATTGTATTCTCTTCTCTTACAGCTAAGTTCAACAATTTCTTCCACAATATCAGTGCCCTTGGAAAAATCCTTAACAAAAAAGGTTACAAAATTTCAAAGTGCTAATCCTCTACTATGTCACGATCGATCATTTGCAACGTTAACGATTTTCCTGCGCCATTAAAACTGCAAATTCCATTATAGTTACTAGAAAGCATTAACGTGCTTTTAACGCTAGTTTTAACTAATCCTCCTTTGAAGCTAACGTGGTCTTTTAGTTTATTTTTAGTTGGGATACGGAACGGGGGTGACATATTAATAATAACGTTCTATCTTAGTTTTATACGCGTTAGACAATATGTAATCGCGCTAATGGGTAAAATGTTGTTACACATAGCGTCTATATATTCTGGTAACGAACACGACATTTAGTTTTCGTTCATTCAGCGATTGGGAAAGCTGAAAGGAAGTTTGGATACATTTATTATGTAGCACTTTAATATGTTTTATGGATTCATCTATGTAAATATTAGTATTTTCCAGTATAGTCTTTAGCAATACAAAATAAACAAGGTTTAGGGAAGTTTATTTATTGACTATACTTGGATTATAATCTATTTTGTTTACATGTGTACCA
This sequence comes from Pandemis heparana, assembly GCA_963854515.1. Lineage (NCBI taxonomy): Eukaryota > Metazoa > Arthropoda > Insecta > Lepidoptera > Tortricidae > Pandemis > Pandemis heparana. The sequence goes on along the minus strand of OY978015.1, from coordinate 11,251,352 downwards.
AATTTCAAGTCAATCCGATCACTGCAAGTATGTCAAATCTGAATTGTAGGATTTGATCTGATTAATAAACATACTTCCAATTAAATAAAGGAAATGTTCACATTTTAAGAAAAATATCTTCATTCATTAATCTTTATGAATGTAGATAAGTAAGTATATAAAGTAAAAAAAAAATGTTTAACCTATCTAAATTTCCACGGGTTAGGCAACCCTATCCTAATATCAATCCAATTACATGAAATACCAAATATCCAAACTAAACTTAATACAATGGGAATAATTAAGCATATAATCGAATTTCCACCAATTGATATTTCTAAGGAACCCAAAAAAATATTAGCAAAACTCTTGATTAATTTATCCAAATTTCACTTTCGTAATGTAAGAAAGGTACAAAACTCTGAAATTAATTCAACTGGAAAATGAGAATCGGTCGCGGCCCGTATTTTATTTCGGAAGGACCCACTGATTCAGTACCGTTCTTCAATTCGAGTCGAATGGTTTAAGAATACGCCTTTCTGTTCTTCAGTAAACACAGAAAACGCGAGGTCATTCTACTGTACGTCGACGATATTGTCGAATGACACGAAATAGGCCGACCTGTCAGCGTTCACCTTTGTTAAATGAAGCAAATGAAACTCCGACTCGGGGATTTTTTCGTTGTTTCTCTTATGGCTTCTTATGGGTATCTTCTTTTGTCAATTGTATATTATACAATGTAATAATATTAACATGTGTAAGTACGTTAAATTGATGAGCAATCTGTTCTTATGATTTAAAGCGTTTGCACTTTAATACCCTAATCAAATTTTAATAGTGAAAATGATGTTACTCTCGGGCCTGTAAAAAAAGCAAGAAGTGGGAATTTCGTAAATGCTCTTGATAGTAATCAACTTAAGTTAACTTTTTATCACAACGCTTAAGCTAAAGTCATATAAAACATAATAATTTAAAATTGTTTTATTTTTAGTGTCTTATCAAAACTTAATTATATTCTGTCTAAAACTGAATTCGAGGGAAATTCTGGTGAAAGTGTTTGGATTGTTTCAATAGGATTGAATATTATGTGTTTGTGTTCATAGAAGCGAATAGAATATTAGATTCACTTCAAGAAGCCGAAACTTCAATTGAACACCGAAAACCGAGAATACGGTCAAGCACGAATTTAACTAGCTATATCACATAAAGTCACATTAAAATTGAAGGAAGAAGAGGCAGAGGAAGGCTGAGACGTGCGTTTATGGCCAAGCAAAGGAGAAGGATTTCCAACTTTTCTCTAATGTTATTATGCATATACCATTTCCACAGACCTCCCTAAATGGTTCTGACAGAATACCAGAGCTGCGGTCTTCGCAGCTTTATGCTGAGTCAGCGCCTTTCTTTTTCCATGGCACATGGTATCTTAGTTCTTAGTATCTTACTTAGTTAAGTTAGGTACATTGAATCTGTTATTGTTTATTTTTAAGTTCCCTGTGTTTGATATTGTACTCTCTGCCCTGTATGTATCATAATGTGTGTTATGGAAGAAAATAAAGTGTTAATCTATCTATCTAAGGATAATGTAGTGTCGTATCAAGAGCTCAAAGCAATGGCGGAGGAGTAAATGGCGATTACTCCACCGACAAGAGCTGAGCTCTTCAATTCATATCATTATAGAAGAATTTTGAGTTTTAGAACGAGTATTATTTCATGGTACAGCAGCGCTGGTAGATTATATTGAAGCATCACCAATGCATACATAGAGACTTCAAATAGTTCAAATAACGACAAAGTGCTCTGCAAACAGATTGGAACACGAGCACCAATCGAGGACACGGCATCCATGAGTATTGTGCACATATCGAGCATCGATCCGGATTGAGTTGGAAATCTTGACCGAAATTGAACAGTGTAGTGGCTCTGTTTACACGAAGATTCAGTCGACATATCGAAGCGAAGTGCTCAAACATCGGAAAACGTGTGAATGCGATGCGTCTGAAAATAGAGAAATGGTCCCATATATTTACACAACGTATACGTATACGACTCACTGCAGGCACAGGATCTCAGAATGAGAGGGCTTGGGCTATAGTTCCCACGCTGGCCCAGTACAGATTAGGAACTTGATACACACCATTGAATCGCTTCGCAGGTGTAAATATGCAGGTGTTCAGAGCTATATGAACAGTAGATTTTGTTTACGGTTGTTTTTATTCTTGTCTATGTACAAATTTAATTGATGTCATTATTATTAAAAATGTCTGAATATATGGGAGTTCTATAAAGCACAAAATATTTTATTTAATGTGACCGTAAGCTCAATCCTATAGAATTAAAGCCACGCGGCTATATACGTGGCTGCGTTGGTAACAGCAGGATCAGCATTGACACATACACATATTAATGAGTTTAAAAAACTCGGCAGCCTTGTGTCATTCGCTACCATTTTGTCGATGGCATTGGTGTGCTCACGTTTTCACCACTAAGATAGGCTTATGTAAGTCATCTTTGGACGCACGAGCACCAAACTGACTAGGACTGAAAATGGACGCTATGGCCAAAAACATTTTCACGTAGTCATGTTCGTGTTGTGTGAGTAACACTGCCAATTTCGACACATAAAATTTAAAATAAAATGAGGATAAAATAGGTACTGTTTTTAAAGTCAATTTCGGAGCTACAAGAAACCCGACCATAAAGGATTTCCTAACCATTCAGCTGTCCAATATAGCCTAAAAATAATTAAGCGGGTCCTTTTCCCATTTTCTCCTGTATTATTAAAAAAGAATTCAAATGAAGCGCGAAATTACAATCAGCGAAAGAGGCCCTTGAAGATGATTCCACCGGCTCTTTGTTTAATCAGGCAAGTAAACAATATGAACCTTTTTCTCTTCGAGCTTAACAAACATTTACTTACCGTTTCTAATGTCCTTTGCTGTGTGCGCAGCGAAATAGATAAGTTTTCTTTTTGCAAGCGGGTATTTTTGGAAATGAAAAAATGGCACTGTTTGTCAAAATAAAAACGTAGTATACACGAGTAGTCGACCAAGAAATTTAGCAAGTGGAACAAAATAGTCTCTGCTTACCCTTACGGGAAATAGGCGTAGGCGTGACGGTATATATGTATGTAAGGTTAAAATGAATGTCATTAGAATGGCTTAACCATCAGACTATTTTAACCTCTAAGTGACAATTTTATTAACCTTCGGATTCTTTTGCTTTTTGGTGTAGGGACTGTCATAAAAAATGATCAAGTAGGTAGGTAGGTACTTATTTGATCGATTGTACCTAAAAGTAGCTCAGATCTCAGACCAACTAAAAAGTAAAGACGAAGTTTTGCGAACTGTATAGTAAGGTCGGTTTATTCGATGCATCGCTTTGTGCGCTGGTGCGTAGTTCAAATAGTTTTCTTGGCGAAGTTGGGTTGCACTCGGGGGTACATATAGGTAGGTGGTTTGAACTTACCCAACTTTGCCGTTTGCAAAGCTACGTCTTTACTTCTTGTTTGGTCTGAGGCTCAGAACTTAAGGTAAAAATAAACATTTTTTTTTCGAAGATTTCAAAAATAAAAATAAAACAAACTAAAATGTTTTCAAGAAAAGTGTACCCTTTCGTTTTTTTCCAAAGTGAGCAAATGTTGTTTTTTTTTTAAACCAGAATCACCTGCATTATAAACATATTTTTTTTTGCGAAAAAAATTTTTCCTTTAATTTTTTGACAGTTTTATGTTATTTTCTTCATTAAGATTTATATGGGTCGTCACAAAACAGACACAATTTATTTTATGTCAAATTGTGGTAATTTAGTCGGAAAAAAGAGTAAGTACATATTTTTAAGGTTCCATACCCAACGGGTAAAAACGGGACCCTGTTACTAAGACTTCGCTGTCCGTCCGTCCGTCCGTCCGTCTGTCATCAGGCTGCATCTCAAGAATCGTAATAGCTAGACAGTCGAAATTTTCACAGATTGTGTATTTCTGCAGCCGCTATAACAACAACAAAATAATAATAATTAAGAGGGGCTCCCATACAAAAAACGTGATATTTTAGCCCTTTTTCATGGCTACCACTCTCCGAGCTAGATCTCAAGAACCGTAATAGCTAGCTACAGTTGAAATTTGCACAGATTATGTATTTTTATTGTGACTACACCAACAAATACTAAACTCAAAATAATAATTAAGGGGGGCTACCATACAACAGAGTAGTTGTTGGCGTTTTTTGCTGTATATCATGAACCGTAATAGCAAGGAGGTTAAAATTTTCACAGATGTTGTATTTTTATTGCCACAATAATAACAAATACTAAAAATGAAATAAAAGTAATTTTTAAGGGGGGCTTCCATACAACAAAACTAATTTTTTACCGTTTTTTGCTCGATATTAATAATGACTACACGTAGACGCTAGAAATAATTACAAATTATTAAGGTTATTTCTGGTACGGAACCCTTCGTGCGCGAGTCCGACTCGCACTTGGCCGGTTTTTTTAATGCCCTTCTGCTGACAACTTCTACAGTGACTTTCAACTAACCATTTATCTTCGTGTTACCGCTCTTTTGCCTTATTTTACATCAAAAATCCCAACCGCGTAACTGAACACTAACCGTTTTTTTCTTACCTTACTTCAAGCAAGAACCACTAAAAAGAGCACTTATATGCGAACTCACGTGCGGTGAGATGCTCGACTCCTTGTGCACTTTGCGCTGTAGCAATAAGGGCTATATTAGCACTAATTGGCGGTGGAAAGATGCAGCAAGACTTACAGCGATATTTTAGCTTAGTTTTATTTTTTGTTGTAATATTTATAAGTGGTAGAAGCCGGAGCAAGGTCAGTCCGGATGGCAACGAATACCTTACTCGTTAATTCTGCCGCCAAGCAGCAGAGCTCACGCTGCCGTGTTCCGATGTGAGAGGTAATTATTATTAGAATAAGATATTGTTACCTTATTACTTCTGTACCTTTTTTCTGTTTTGATTGTTATAAGTGGTGTTCAATAAAGAGTTATTGTATTGTATTTATTGTAAATTTACGGACACATACCGTATTCTATCTTAGGTATCTAGGCTGGCGACGCATCGGCAACGGTATGGAATTAAATTGCACCCAAATTTTATCACCACTCAATAACATGACAAACTAAAAACAGTTTTTGTTAAAATTAATTGCTATGAAAAATAATTACTACGGAAAAAGGTCACAGAATACGTGACCTATTCTCCATTCCTGTTTCATCTGAATTCCCACACAATCACTCAATGTATGCAGTTAGCATCACATGCAACAAGAGGCATTTCATCTTAGGGTGCGACCAAACCGCCGCGTATACGCAGTGACGTGTCGTATTCGTCACGTTTTCACACCGTCTCTTCATACATTTTGTTGCGATTCCGTAACGTCACCGTTTTTTAAGCGGCGGTGTGGTCGCACCCTTAGCCCTCTAGGTTGGCATCGCATCTGCGATCCCTCCGGGGTTGCGGGTGTTTATGGGCTGTGATGATCACTTACCATCAGGTGACCCACTTGCTTGTTTGCCTTTCTATTCATATTAAAAAAAAAACGCATTGGAATGTTAAATACTAAAGTATAAAATACTAAATAGTAAATACTAAATATCTCACGATATTTTACAACAAGTGCAGTCATATCTATGATTACTACAATTTAATTTTATAATGAACTTGGGGGACTTGTTTATTTACAAAAGCGTTAAAATGAATTGGAACTGACTATACTTCGATTTTTTGTAGAATAAGAAACCACAATAACATTATATTGCGTCTGGTCAACTATTTCTTACCTAGCAAATAGTACAGCGCAATAGCTTGGCAGCCGCAAAATAAAATTGTTTAATAAATGTCACTTTATTTTTTGAGTGTTGTCCATTGTTACTCTAGTACAAATTGTAAAGAGATCAGTTCACGAGCCGCCATATAAGGGTGCGACCACACCGCCGCTTAAAAAACGGTGACGTTACGGAATCGCAACAAAATCTATGAAGAAACGGTAAGAAAACGTGACGCATACGGCACGTCACTGCGTATACGCGGCGGTTTGGTCGCACCCTAATGTTGTTGTGGTTTCTAATTCTAAAAAAATCGAAGTATACAAATATATACGAGTATATGCTCGCTTAACATCCTATTAACTTAAAAAAAAATGTCGGATTATCGTTAGCAAGCTATGAATAACGATTTATTGTGTACATAATATAATTATGGTTTATAATATAGGTTTAAATATTCAATTATAAGGTGTATAATGTGTGTTTCTTTTATTTCTACCTCGCTTACTCAATCTCCACCCTATATTGTATAGAAATACGTACTTGCAAGCGTTCCTAATGACGATACTAAGTGAATATGCTTGTACGTACTTAAGGACTGTGAAACCATTAGACTCGGAGCTCCAGCTTCTATAACTTTCTAAGTTTCTGCTTCAAACGATCCTGTCACAATAATGTTGATTAAGAGAAGTTGTGCAAGGTTCAGTTACCTGTTTTTTTTTTTAACTATACTGGCTCTCGTTTTTTTCCTATATTAATAAATTTTTCGAACTTTTTTTATTTTTTTTACTATTTAACGTTTATAACTTTCATGTATCTCAGTGTTTGTTAATTGTATTTGTCTCGTTTATTTTGCACAATAAAGAGAAAAAAAAATCACTTATTTCCGAAACGCATAATACAAGAAACATCAAAAAACACAATAAATAAAAACAATTAGGCAAACAATCCGCCCCGTGTCAAAGGCGCAAAGGTACCCATCAGACTCGCAGCACTACCGCGTTGTACCGCGATGGACAACTTTTGGACCAGAAACGACCCAGAGCGAGGGTCAAGCTCTCTCTCGCATTGGTTTATATAGCCATAGGAAGCTTTATCTCCCAGACGATATGCCATAATTTGTCTATAATAAACGCAAAGGCCATATGATACTGAAAAACAGGACAAAATAAAATTTCTGAAAAGTAAAGCTATGGCCGCGTATAGCACTCGGATCCTCATCAATCAGCGATGCGTGCTTTACCCCTACACCACCATACAAGGTGATACACAAAACTGACAACGGACGATTTCTCCAAACATTCCTACCAATATCTGCATTTGTGTATAGCCTATACGACAAAATATAAGGTATCTCTCGTGTAAGGAATCTCCACAATACCAGTGTCGTGTAGTTTGAATAATAACAAATAAATAATTTGATTGATTTTTTGACGACAATTTGGTGCGAGATTAACCCGGATTCCTTGAAATTTCTGATTTAAACCGCTTCACTCGTCATTCTGGAATAAAAATGGCATTCTGTTGACAGTAAACTGTGATTGAAAACTGGGTCTATTGGTAGTTAGCGGAGTAGCATCATTTCGTTCGATTATAATAATGTAATTTTTAGCTAGATTCTAACCTACAATATTCCTTCTACCACTGATGAAATCGATCATCTCAAAAAATACCATTGCGAAATTAATATTGAACACATAGTAGTCTTCTTAGAGTATAACAGCTATTAGATAAAAAATCGTCTTATCAAATTTTCTATATCATTCATTCCATATTTTTTCGCAGACTGAAAATACAGTTATAATTTAAAAAGCCCACGGTTATTCCGCTTATTAAAATTCAAAATTAAAACCCTCCTAATCACAATTTACTGAGGCATAAAGATAAACAGAGGAAAAGATATTGCCTTAGCAATGGTAGTGATAAAAAATCTAATATAACTCATGAAATCGGTGTAATAATTCCAATTTTGGTATTAAAGAGATTTATTGGGTGTTCCGAGGTGTTTACGTTACTGGTTTGTTTTGTAAATTAGTTGTATTTCTAATGAAAATATGAGTAGTTTATTATAAAATTAGAATTAACTTAGTACTTCATCATCATCATCATCAGCCTGAAGACGTCCACTGTTGTACAAAGGCCTCCCCCTTAGCACACCACACTGAACGACAAGTCGCCACCTGCATCCACCGGTTCCCCGCAACCGACAGACAACCGTTGGGGGAGGAAAGTTCTGGAGTGGCAACCGCGAACTGGAAGACGCAGTGTTGGCAGGCCTCTTAATAAGTGGACTGACGACATCGTAAAAGTTGCAGGAACTTAGTACTTACTTGATTATAATTTTGATGTATCCCTATTGAGCATTACACAAAATGTGCAAAACGTTAATAACTCGTTAAAAATTAAAATCACAATTCTAGATATTATTAACCAACAATAGTCATTAACCGACTAAATCCAGAGGCCAATCAGCAGTACTAGTAGTTAGAGCGTTTGACCTCGCCACCTGCGCTTAATTTGGGCATAAAATAGGCACCTAATTTGTCACGGCTCGGACGTAAATCAGTGTTACGCCTTATGGCGGTTGTAATCAACAGCCCATGTTTGTTCTCATTATGCCAGCCAATGTGTTGTGACTTATGTGCGGGGTGTGACCAAGCCCCTACTTCACCAACTCGACATTTTGTCGGTGACCAGCACGTCTAGCACGACAGCGCACAAAAGTCGCGTCGCGCGCGAGATAGATTGCCCGTCTTTTTCTTTCTGTTCGTTCTAGAAAGAGATGGATATTCTATCTCGCGCGCGACGCGACTCTTGCGTGCTAACGTGCTAGCCGGGCAGTGGCAAGTCGAAATGCAATGCGTATTCAATATGAAGCCAACTGGCGTAGATTCTCGTCGAGTTCGTAATGTAGACAGAATTGTCACTGGCCACCGAGAATTGTCGGATTACTGAAATAGGGGCCTGTTTAACAAAAGCTGAGTTTGGGTACGCCATACGTATCGAATCACATAAACAAGAAGCTTGGATCAATACCTATAGAAAATCTACCTGTACATAATATTATAAAAGGCAACCGAGGACTGATGGGTCAACGCACAGATCAAACCACTGAACGATTGCGCTGAATTAGTTAAGTATAGTTATTATGACGTAGGCATCCACTACCTTAATCCGGCCCTGTCACCAAATCCTTTCTTAGCGGATGCCTACGTCATAATAACTATACTTAACTAGTTCAGCGCAATCGTTCAGTAGTTTGATCTGTACGTTGATCCATTAGTCCTCGGTTGCCTTATTATAATATTATGTACAGATAGAAAGGATTTGGTGACAGGGCCGGATTAAGGTGGTTTTAGTACATAAAATTAAATATTCTCAGTAAGTATCAACTTTAGAGGACCTTATTATTGTGTATCATTTTAAAAATAATTGTCAAATTTACTGGCTTTTAATTAGCTTTCACTGTTCGTATACCTATTAATATCTATGTATTCCTGTTGCCCACTTCAAAATTTACTTGTCAAGTTTGGCCGACTTCTGGCAACTAGGCTTGACTTGAAATTTGATAGGTACACAAAAAAGTACAATCTGAACATTAAGCCTAAGTGTACTAAAAACGTGTGCAAATTAAACATAGGACAAATACAATTGACAAACACAAACGTACATTGCTTTTGTTACTTAAGTGTTCATAAGTTTCCTACTACTAACACTTTCTTTCTAATCTCCTTTCAAACGCTCTATTCTTTAACTTGCCAGACACCATTCTCGCGCTTACTTCAATACGGGCGCATTAATTACGAATTTATTCCACTTTAATTAAAACCAAGCTTGTTATGTTCCCCGCAGGCTCGTACCGTGAAATACGTCCTATCACCGAAGACCGACAATTGTGGTTTCCAATTTCAAACATGACATAAATCGGTATCAAAGTTTCCGACGGAAGAGCATTTTCCTGTTTGCTTGAGTTTGTGGTCACAAAATAGTTGGGGCGCTCTCCTAACTAAATTAACCACCTAAATGTCAACTGTCATCGGCATCATGGAGAGTCTGGTTTAGGAATTAAGAGTGTTTGCGCGTAGATTTTTTTATTTCATGCCAATTAGGCATTTTATCTTAGCCTTCCGTAAAACTACCCAACTATAGTCCAGTACTAGGTCCATAACTTCAAGACAACTTTAAGTAAGTATATTTTGTTTTGTCCTAGTTTTTCCTTCCGTTAACGCACATACATTAAATTTGGCAAAAAGATAGCTTGAAAATAATTCCTACTAATTATTAAAGGTAAAAGGTAAAGGTAGTAATTATTAAACGCGAAAGTTTTTGAGTAATGGGTATATGGATGTTTTTTACTCTTTCATGCCATATTTGGCACAGAGATAGACAATCTCGAATAACACAGGCTACTATTTATCCCCGAAAATTGAGTGGTTCCCGCGGGATAGCGACAAGTGAATTCTTTGCAGACGACGCCGCGGGCAACAGCTAGTTGAGAAATAACATGGGCTAAGTACTTCTTATCGCAGAGGTTACTTTTCTTTTAGATTTCAAATTTTTGGTGATGAGTCAGTCAGTCAAGACCTTTTTTGCATTAAGGTGCCGGGTTCCCTCAACAAAAAACATAAACCGTAAACCACGCTCGTCGAATAAACAAAAAACTACGGCCCACCAAACGTACTTTGAGGATTGCGCATAAGTCAGGCTACGTTTTTGCCTACGGGACCCTCTGGGGCGATTCATAATTTCCGCGAGTCCCCAAACCCGAGCCGAAAAGTATTTTCAATTTATGCCAGTTTCAGGTGAGTTGGCGGACATTCCACAAGCGCTGTTCTAAATGGCCGACTCATATTTTTACATTTTTCACAAAAAATAAACGTTCACGCCACGCCGTTATGGTTTAATTGCGTTTAAAATTTATATAGCTGGATGTGTATTAACCCCCTGTGGAACCTTTTCACAACGAATGTCGTAGTGACGTTACGTTACATTGAATTGGTAAGGAAAATCACTTTGAATACTACGAGAACGTTCTACGGCGGCTCAGGAATTTGTTCGATAGTAAATACGTTGAACTGATCAAAATTCATTTTCTGTATCGAAATTATTGTCTAATAGACAGCGCTTTATAGCGGCTTTACTTTAACATTTTTGTGAGGTATCACTGAGCAAAATTTTTGAGGTTCATAAAAAACAATACCTATTTTGAACTACTCTATTTTAAATGAGAAAAACAGACTAACCATGGAGCTGGTGTCAATAAATAACTAAGCGAAGTTTTATCCGTATTATGCGTATTTACGCTTACTTATTAAGTAAACAGAGGATGATTTCTAAACGACACTGAAACTGAAAATTAGAACACATAGAAAAATACGAAAAGTAAAGCTATGGCCGGGAATCGAACCCAGGTCCTCGTCATTCCGTGACGCGTGCTATACCTACCCCTACACCACCCATAGCATGTGAGTAAGCCTTTGATTTTTTTTATCTGTTACCAACTGTCATGTGACCTTGTTACTATGCGAATATTTATCGCTAAGCGTCCTCTGTTTGAATGATGTGTCTGTACGACACAATTACAAACTCCCGTGCAGAACATGTACTGCTCACCAGGGACGAGAGAAGGCGCTATTTTTCAAATGATAGGAAATATCAAATGAATCAAGAAATTTTACTTCTTGATTTTTAATGTTTATTTTTTACGTTTTACCGTTAGAAATTTAATTTCACAACAATTTAAACAGAGGATGCATAAAATTGTCTTATCTCTATCGTTCTATTGGATGTAATATTTTTAAATCACACCTACGAAATTACGTTCTTGCTTTACCCTTAGGTACGCTTAACAATCTTTTCTTGCTGCTTGCTTTAACTTTCTCCTTCTGAAGACACTATAAACTTTGCTCGCTATTGTGTGTGCTTTTAATAAACCCTGAAGGTGAAGCTTTGTATTTTTAATACCCCGATACCGAGTTCACCTACCGTAACTGCCACAAGCATTTATCACCACACACATACGACATCAGGGGCAGTTTAGGTTCCCTCGCTCTCAGATCTGTCTATACTAAAATTACAGCTAAAACCTGAACTGAGTTGGAATTGAATCGCATTAAGGCGTCACGGTAATAATTCGAATACCTAAAGTATTAAAAATTTAGCGCTTAAATATTTTGTTAACCTGCCAAAATGGCAATTTTGGTAGTAAGTTATACAAATATTGTAGCTGGTTCAAGTGGTATTTGGGGAGTTTGAGAAATAGGGTACAATTATCTTTATTATGTTTTTTTTCTCCGATTTTAGAAATTTTTGCATGGATTTGCTCAGGATCAATTGATCAATTGATTTATAATGGTGTAAAAAAATGACCCTAGTTTTTGCTACAAAAAATAGTGTCGGTTTTGTTACCTTCAAACATTAATGTATGAAAAGTAACAATAGTGATCCCGGAATACTTTTTTCCTTAATATAAAATCGCTAGTGCTATCGATTCTGAGTAGATCCATGCAAAAATTTCTAAAATCCGAGAAAAAAACGTAATTGTACCCTATTTCTGAAAGTCCCCATTTTCACAAATGTGATTAAAAATCAACCTCCTGGACTTTGAACAGTCGAATACTTGTACCAAGTTTGAAATACGAGTAAGTTGATTAATGTTTCATCTCTAATCAATCCTGTCAACTACTTAGTGAAAACGCATAATTTTAACCAATTTCGAGTGATTTCCTTCCAATAATCAGGCCCCTGGAGCCTTAACATGACAACTTAATGCGATTCATTTTAGGTTCGCTCGCTGTCAGATTCATACTAAAAGTGACAGCTAAAACTTGAACTGAGTCGGAATTAGGACGTCGTGGTATTTAAGGCCGCTGTTCATTTTACTTTCCTGAAGTAAATAATTCTACTTTTGTATTACTGAGGAAAACTAGCAATAGGTACTTTGTTTGCGACACGTGTATTGTAACGCGGTAGCGTGGCGGAAGTGGAGGTAAGTGTTTACACGCCAACTTTTTCAGCGTAGATTCCGGATTTTCCGGGTGCGCGGCGCAAAAAGGCGTCAACAAAAATACTTATGACGCTGCCCTGCTCCGTGTTATCGGAGAATTGGATATGACAGGGGGCTACTACTCTGAAGTTCGAAGTTTGTATCGTACTGTCCCTCTTGATCTCCTGTAAATGACTATTGGTGTGAGCGGAAGGACACGAAAAGAACTTCGAGTTTTTAACTTCGGAGTAAGCCTGCAGATATCGTGATGAATCTGACCAAAATTATTTTGCGATCGCCAATGCCAGACAAAATACAGTATTTTATTGATAAGCTTTTTAGAATTTCTTTGCCAAAACTAAATATTATGAGAAATGTTAAATAGGACAAAACTTTACCTAACACACATACATTACGTTTTTATCCCTTACTGCCCACACACTGTAACCACAGGTCAATTTAAAATTAGCCTCAACATACGACCAAAACTCAAAAAATTCATGCTAAACGTGACCATAAGGTGTTGTTACCTTAGGCCCTGTCTACCCCGTAATGGATAAAGACGTAAGAACGTATATGTATATTGGCATAGCAAATAATCCTCTCTATTTTAACGTGCATATTTGAATACTTAGACTTACTTTACTTACACATTATCCCCTTTGAGACATCGCCGTGGTCGAGTAAAGCGTACGCATCTACACGCGAAGTTAGCTAACGCCCAGCTACGAGCATACGCGACTGGCGGCGCGGAAAGCGATTTTTTAATACATTGCCTGCCTTGCCAGTCAACCGCTTTTCGGTGAGCATTTCGCCCGCGCAATGGACAGAACATTCGCTAGCCGCACCGCCTGTCGCGGATACTTTTGGCCAAGCGGTAATGGTGTTCAAGATTTAAAGGTTCTGCCATCCATTCTCAGGATCTGTCTTAGAAATATATCACGTCTCGGACTTCTAAAGGAAATGGTGAGATGGGAATTTCCTCGATTTCATTACTCTACGTTTGTGAGCATGATGTGGACTAAGTTGAAATGAGTCGCGTTGATAATATGAATGACTATACCTTGATTTTATAAATATAGTTAGGTGTCAACTTAATTGTTAAGTGAAACCAGAATTATGTAACACATGTTTATTGGAGTGACGACCTGATCAGGATCGCGGGATCGCGGTGGATGCGGAAAGCACATGATCGGTTCGAGTGGAGAGCCTTGGAGGAGGCCTATGTCCAGCAGACGTCTTTTGGCTGATATGATGATGATGATGATGTTTATTATGATCTGTTGAGAACTGCTTAATTCATTAAAATATTTAATAATACCTTTTCATTATAACGTTACGGTTACGCACTCTGTATTATATACGCGTAACAAATTTACGCCTATTGATTACAAGCACCATATAATTTTTGTTTTTCGTTTCAAGGCTCCAATTTATTGACTTACCGTTTGTCGTAGATTAATATCCCAAGCTATTTGCACACAAAACGAGCTAACTGTAACTGGTACTCAAACATTGTTGTAGTAGTTTAGGGCTTGTAAACCACGTACACACTAGGTTTTGGTTCCAGAAACGTATGCTACAGGTTAGCTCATGCTTAAACATGAGCACTCGGCTTTAGATCCGTTGTTCATTCGAGCGCGATGACAGCAACACGACTTGAACACAAACATCTGATTGGTCAATTGGCCAATGTTTGGCGCCAATGTTTGTTGCCAACGCAGAGTTCGCATTTACAAAGCTTTTATCTATTTTTCCGATGCCGGTTTCATATATGCAGTGTTATAAAGAAAAGAATTTTTGCAAGGTTAATAGGCATCATCTCTAGCCTACATACGTCCCACTGCTGGGCACAGGCCTCTCAGAATGACAGGGCTTGGGCCATAGTTCCCACGCGGGCCCAGTGCGGATTGGGAAATTCACACAAATCATTGAATTTCTTTGCAGTTGTGTGCAGGTTTCCTCCCGATGTTTTCCTTCACCGAAAAGCTCATGGTAAATTTCAAATGAGATATCGCACTTAAATTCCGAAAAACTCAGAAGTGCGAGCCCGGGATTCGAACCCACGACCTTCTGCTTAAGAGGACACAGGTCAAACCACTAGGCTACCACGGCTTTTTGCTAGGCTACCATGGCTTTTATAATAGGCATAAAAAATATTAAATAATATTTTTTCTAATTTTTAGAAAATCAAATCACGAATCGTGTATTAAAACCAATCAAGCATAGCACGAACTTTCGAATACGATTCATTATTATATTCGGGAATATTTTTCAACATTTCCGCAAAAGGCATTACGCTGATCGCATCTATCTTAACCCCATCATTCAGGGGATAAACCGTTTTTATTCTACTTAAAAAACGATTCTTCTTGCCAAATACTCGGATTTCCCTCGAAACTCTCTAAAATGTGAAGTTTGAATTTCGATATTGATCTCTGAGCCGCCGTGACTTGAGTGCTAACGGGATTGTGACGTGATACCATATGTCTCAAACTCATTACTTTGTCACTTAATAAAGTCATTAGATCCTCCAAACAAACCATGACAATAAAAATTACCCACCTGAAGACGAAGTCTTGTGAAAAGTAAGGCGAGATCATTTTAAACTTCACGTCGCTGCGTGCAATTAAAATTTGTCCAAGAAACTAGTTACTAGAGTACGAGGTGAAGCGTACTTTTACCCGGCCTCACTTTGTTGTTCACAGAATTTTGTTAGCTACTTTTTATTTGGTCTGAATATCAACTTAAATGTACCTATTTATAGTACAAATATGTCTTACTATACTTACCGCGGAGCGAAGCATGGATTTAAATCACCACCGGACTGCTAAACCCTGTTCGTACTTTAAAAGCTTGATTCTGTTTTTAATGATGTCTCGATATTTATCGATGGCATGTAAGATCAGCTCCATTTCTCATTCAAACCGTTTATCACTATTACTATACAAAATAAGAGTGCCTGAATCATTTTAAAATACTCAATCAAATTTAAAGATGCTTCGGTTGTTATTAACTAATACTTAACTTTACTTATTAGTCAAAAATTAGACTGTGAAGCCTAACCTGACTTCACTATAGCCACTAGGAATATTTTTTTCCGAACAACGTCTAAAAAAACTGACAGTGATTTCTTTAATCTTTACGAAATCATCGATCATGAGATCGATGGAGCTTCATTAAAAAAGTCAATTAAAATCAGATGCTACCTTGTTTGTGCAAAACTGTCAGCTTAATAATCTCGAAGTGTTAATTAATAAAATGAATGTTGATCTTTTAGAAGTTTTGAAAGGACACAGAACCCGCTGGAATTCTCTAAGAAAATAATTACGCCATTGATACTCGAGTAAGGTAATTGGTAACTAAGCTTTACTTTTGTATTCTGGCAAATTCTATTCAAAAGCCTTTGTCATCATAGTCTGATGCCATTCGAAATTTAATTACCGGAAGGCATACCACGGCATCGATGTGGTTTCCTTTGCATGAGTAAAGCTCTTTGATAATGTCCGGATAAGCTGACTGTTGTTCATAACTTGCTTCAAATGATCGATTTTACACGTCGTTAATTTTAATGGGACATTTCATTTCTTAAGGCCTGTTGAGAGTTTGATAAAATTAATAGATCGTTTTAATTCTAATACACACATCCTACTGATATCGAAAATGTGAAAGTTTGTGCGAGTCTCTGAGCCTCTAGTGTAAGTTTTCACACGAACAAACGTCTCGAACGCGTTCACGTAAATGTCTCAATTACTATAGAAAAATTGGCAGCGCCACTTGCGGATCGAAATGGCAACAAACTGTTCCCATAGTATTTGACATTTTAACACAAACGCGTTCGGGACGTATTTTGTGACCGAAAACCTACACTAAGCATACTGTACGTTATTTTTTCACGCTAAAACGGTTGGACAGCGGGACTACGAAATTCGAAGTTCGTGTCTAGCCGTCCCCCTCGCTCTCTTATTCAAGCATATATTACCGTTACTAGCTTTGAATTTTGAATTTCGGTATATAAGGCCAGGTTTGGTTGAAATTTGAACATAGGCTTCATTTAATTCGGATGTTCTCACAGGGCCAAAATTTACCTACAATTGTATAATCGCGAAAACTCAACTGTCAAGACTTTTTCAACTCCCATGGGATTCAATTAAATCTCGGAACTTCGATCAACTATGGTTTACGCGAGCGAAGTCAAGGGTAAAAGCTAGTTCAGTCTACGTTCTATCTCTTGACAGCTGTTTTATACTTACCATAGTTTCTTAGAAATAACACCGCGCCTTATTAGATATCACCACTATAGACGAAGATTCATCAGGTTTTCGTGACAGCTCCTTGTGACCTTTAAAATTGATAGCAGCTACTTGATTAGGGATGATACGGCTTCGTGAATAAGTACCTGCTTCTAGATAGCTACACTAAATTTGTATATTATGTGCTGATAGATTTAAGCCATTTTTTGTAAATTGTTAGTAAATTTTCACTTGGAGTGAATTTTATGGCAGAAAACATGAGTTGTAAAAAAGCCATAAAATATATAAAATTTTGTAAACGAAAACATCGAAAAGAAAAACTAAATCGTTTGCAAAGCAATTCGCGAATATACCTTAAGTTTTTTATTCGCGTGGAGCACACAAATATTATTATGGTGATTAAAATTCTAAATTTCATAATGTTTTCCCAACCAACAGTGGTATACACATTTAAACATACACGGTATAATTAAAACAGTTTTTACATGTTTGTTTCAGAGCATGTATTACTTTGGCTATATTTTTTCAGTCGGTGCTTCCCAACCTCGTTCCCATTTTCGATCTAAATGAATAGCACAATCAAATATTATTAGGAATCCTAACCCGGGGCTTGTTTTTGTATTGCTCGATCCAAACAGACGTAAATGTATTCCGATTTCTATGGTTTATACGCTCTTTTGCGTCGGTAGTATTTATTAAACCTCCAATTGCCTTTGTTTCTCTACTAGAACTAAAACTTATATTTTATTCATGCCTCTTTCGATATTACAATTGCGATTTAGATTAAATTGCTTGTAGAATAAATTACTTCTACTATTATACTATTCAGTTTCAATTTCAGATATAGGTAGGTTGATATATTATGTCGTCCATCATTTAGATTATGTATATTCGAGCATTAGGTACATAGGCATAGAACAAACCGAAACTTAAAGTAATGAAATAATCGAACAGTGACTATAATTTCTTGTAAATTAAACAACTCATCATTTTTCAACCGTATTTTACAAATTGTATCACTGATGGTACAAATTAATGGTACTATTGTAGACACAATTAAGGTCTAACATTATTTAAAATTTAGGCATTTAGGATTATTTTAGGTTTTGACCAGTTCTTTTACTTTTTCTGTGTCTACTCTGGCTTAATACCTATGTCCTGTCAATGGTTCAAAGGTTAACTGGGAGAAATCCCTTGTAGGGATAAGTTCGCCTTTGTGTATTTGTGTTTTCCTGTGCCTATTTCTCTTTTTCATGTGTTTTATGTACAATAAAGAGTTATACACATATTGTACAAGGGGATTATTAAAACTGAAACCTCTCGAAAATAGCTAAGTCCTATGTCCCATTAGAAACAGCGAAACCTTTTTGATTAATCAAGCTGTGATTTAAAATTTGAAACCACCGATTAGCCAGGAAAACAGATAAAAGGAATTTTCACGTCATTCCAAATACATTTGATATATTGCGAGGAATGTTAGAAATGTGATTACTTAATGTCGTAATGATGCCATCTTATACTCTTCTAATGCCTTCAAATAAACGAAGAAGACGCCATTTCCAACACAATAAAACACAGAGAGTAACAACAAAAATATTTATTTCCTCTTTAAAATATAGAACATTTCAGATGTCTGTAGACTTCTCGGATGACATCGAACGCGAACGTCAGCAATATCAGTTTTGATGTATGAGACGCCCCTAGAACAATGGGATAGGATTACGGGATTATTAGGAGCGAGGCCTATTATAGTCGGTGATATGACGTGCCATCGGCTCGTACCGGCAAGTCATGTCTATTATTAATGACGTTGACGACGGGAGTAGAAAATACCTCGCAGTGATTGGCTGTCTTTTGAGGCACCTTATGAAAGATGGCGCTTACACTACTTCGAGCTTGATGGATGTAAACGGTACCGGCAAGCAGTAAGGTTTATTTACCGGTATGGTAATAAGAGAGCAAATATTTTCAGTAAAATCTTTTAGATACTTGTAAAAGATGAGCGCCTCTTTTTTTAAATTATATATAACAACTAGCTGTTGCCAGCGACTTCGTCTGCAAAGAATTCGTTTATCGCTATCCCGCGGGAACTACGCAATTTTCCGGGATAAAAAGTAGCCTATGTGCTATTCCAGACTTTTCTCTATCTATGTGCCGAATTTCATCCAGATCCGTTGGGCCGTTCTGGCGTGATTGAGTAACAAACAAACATACATCCATCCATCCATCCATCCATCCATCCATACTTTCGCATTTATAATATTAGTTAGATTATAAATTATAAAAGTGTTTTAATTGGCAAACAGAAATTGGTAAAATCAGTAAAATAGTTCTGAGATTATTCATACTCTAACAAATTAAGTTAAATGACTCCGCAAAACCCTCCGAGTAATTATTATCATCATGCATCAAATTAAACACCTCCACAACCATCGATTTTAAAGTTCGTCGTTAATTTAAATCTAATCAAGATAAAAGTCTACATAATACGTAAACAACTTTGACATCACATCATTCATAATTTTAACGGAAACAAAAGTTTACGTCTTCTCAAATCACAAACAAACCATTACTATAAAATATCAAACAGACATAAACAGTTACCTCCGTTATCAGACTCCGGCATAGTGATGCTATGCATCACTGAATCTCTCAGGAAGATATAATCCGCTTTGAAGCCGGTGCCATCGAGTCTGTCATTCGACCTAAAGGTGACCCTCAGGAAGTTTCGCTCTGAAGTCACTTGAAGCTCTTTGAGGTGTCCACAGTGCCGATGGCTATCCGTGTCGACTATTTGACTAGAAAATTGTACGTAGTCGCTTGCTGAAACCACTGCGCATCTGGAAATATGATATGAATTTTATCTTGATATATTTTTTATATTACTACGTGGGTCGTTTTAGTTTAAGTAAAATATTAATTTACGTTTAATAAATAAACATTATACAAACATTTAAAGTTTATTGTTAATCTAGAAAGATAAAAAAGATTCCAATTCTTCAACTTCAAATTGCTTTTGGAGTCTTTAAGCAACATGTGTGTCGTTTTGTTTGTGGCTAATAAATAAACACTTAGTAATAAAATTGTTAATACGATAATAATTTTGTGAAAAAGTGGATTAATGTTTTCTTGTCACTCTTTAGCTTTGTTCTCCTCGGTCAATCTTTAAACCGCAACCTTATAGGTTCAAAATTTGCCGAACATGTGTTTTTGCGGTAGTATTATGCTTCTTTTATAATTGGTCATTAAACTTCTACCCTCGTCCCATGTAAATTATGGTTTGAGTGACATGCAACAACTACCATCGGAAAATTAAATAAAATTGTGATGTTACCATAAAAAACGTGAGGAAAAAACACACTTAGAACCAATTTTCATAAAAAAAAATATGTATCTAAAAATAATATTTAAAATGCTGGCAAATGATGCAAAAAAATAAAAATCTTAATTTTGTGGGTTACAATAGTTTACGTAGGAGGGGTCGATTTTACTAAGCATAGTATAATAAGACACAAATTTTCTTCTAACAAACTGTACCACTTCTGTCCTTTCGCTAATGGGACAGAATAACAACTAGAAATAGTCACCCAAAAATCATTCTAATAGTAGTTTTAATATAACAATTTAGAAGAACTTCGAAGATGCAGTAAGCAAACAACGAAAAAAAGCGACCAACCTTGCCAGAATAGCGTTTCACTCGGAGTGATAAATGTGTTTCTGTGACCATCAATCATCAATAGTAAAAAATTAAAAAATGACGTCAACTTGTTTCATTTCTCAGGAATAAGTCATGCACCCTGTGCTTTACTTTAGGTACTAAATGAGTGTGCTTTAGGTACTTTACTAAATGAGGATTCATCTTTAGTGTGTTTATAGTATAGTATGCTTACTTAGTACCTAAGGTAACCAAGCTTTTATTCAAAAATCTATAAAATGTTTTCTCGAAAAACATTTTACGGATTGCTTATTTATAGAAAAAAATACGGAGACTACTTCTAAAACACAAGCGTTAAAATTGGACTAATGTTGCAAACGCAAACGAGAGACCGTCCTGACACTGTAAAAAAAATCACACAAGGATCATAAAAACAAAGTTTCAGCGTTATTGTACACAATGTAACTACATACGAGCGCATAAATGATTTCAAGATGAAAACAAAAAGAATACCTAAACAGTATTTGCGAAAACAGCAAAATTTAAAATAAAAAAATATTAGTGATGGTTTTATGATGGCACTTTGATAAAGCTGGTCGTATTCGTATAAATCGTAAGTTGTTTACAAACTTTCATAACCTTTGATGCAATTCACTGTATTTACATAATAATCAAGCGTCAAACTATATATTTATAACTTAATACATTTAGTAATTTCACGGAACTGCCGGTCATGAATATGTAATGGTAATAGAAATTCACTGAATCAGCTCCAAATATTCCTGAATCGTGTAGACAACATTCCACTAAACATGTTAGCAAGTAACACTGTATAGCTGTGTTTATACAACTATATTGCAGAGGACCTAGATTTATTATTTTACGTTCTAAGTGAGCTTATCTCATTGTACTAAATCTGAAGCTAATTAGACAAGACATAAAGTCAAATTTTATAATATTTTTTTCCAGCCTGATTTATCGCATCGCCTGCAAAAATGATTGTGTGTAGAAAATAACTATAAATAAAATGAAAGCGTTAACTGAGTTTGAAATAACAGTATAGCGTTGAGATGAAACATTTTAGAAACTTAACATGTCAAATATAAAAACGGTACGTCTAGCGTAAGTAATATGACTGTATCTAAATGTACGAGCATAACTTCCAAATAACAGCACCAAATTGGATAATTATTTTTATAGTGTTTGTTATTGTCTGGACCGGGTTTGTTAGAAATAAACTTTTGAAAAAAGTACCTACACTGGAACGGGGGCGAAGCCGACAACAGCTACTTATGACAAACTATGAACCAATCGGTAGACTTTGAGAACTGCTTTGCCCATGCTATTCTTGAATATAAAAGAATCATTGACATAAATAATAATACCAATAAAAAATTTAATGATTCAAATTTTTTTTTACATTACAAATGTGTTTTAGTGTTGTTAGTGAAATAAATTCTTAATGACTAATGTTAGTAATGCAATTTTTTTTTATTAAATTAAGTCAGACCCCTTTCGGGTAAAAGCCTCCTCCAACTATTTCCATGTTTTCCTATCTTGACCTAGGTTCCTATAATCATTGACATAACGCTTCTCAATTGTCACCAACATTCTCTAGAAATGAAATACAACATTTTATTTTCCATACTGCGTTTATATTCAATAAAAAACACCGCTACACCATTGTTGTGCTAGACATTCGGCATGCGACGTGCGGAATAAAATCCTTCGCACGACTTTTGTCAGACGCAGGACACGCTAATATATTTGGGACAAGCTACGTGTGTTGGGAACGGAATTCTTACTCGATATAAATGTCTGAACATAACTTTATATCCTGCGCTTGGGTTCGGCTTAAGGCTGTAGTGCAGTAGAGAAATGAGGCTGTCATAATTAGACCTACTGTCATAAATATGAAGTTAACAGTCTGTGAAGAGCCAGAACAACTCCTGTTTCTATTTAAGTACATCATTATACGTACGTTGAAGAGTAAGTCTCTGGGCTTTACAGTTTTAAAATGTACCTACATGGCCCAAGAAGGCCGGCTGCTCTACGGCAAAAGAAAGTAACTGCAAATTAGTTAATTTTACAGGAGAACGAAAAAACCGAAGAAACCAGTCACAATAAAAAACGATTTACCTAACAAATAACAAAGTGGATCAAATTACAACTTAAAAACAAAGTAAACGACATGCAATTACTTCATTTATGCTTTGTAATTGCGTTTTACTTTATTTTTCCGTAGATATTTTGAGTCAGTGCCTGCAGTTACTTTGTTTGGTGAAAATTTATCTCTAAAACTAAGGCTCTTTTGGTGATGCCAAGAATGTAGCAACATGAGTTACCATTTAAAAGTGCCATAAATACAAAAACGCCGGTTTTGACAAAAATGTTAGTTATTTTCTTTTTCCGTAGGGCCGCCGAGGCTAAGCTAATTATATTTCAAATTTGTTCTAACTTTTATTGAAATCTCCGTTCATGTAAGTAGGTACTTGTGGTACTTGTGTGTGGTAATGTCTTCTTTCTTTCTTTCTTTCTTACTTGCGACTGCGGAAAATTGTATGAATTGATGTTTTTTTTTTCTATAGAAATTGTTTGACATGGTGTCACTAAAAATGTAGTTAATAGCTAACTCTATGATTGCAGCGCACCCTTGCCCAGTAAACTAGCTACATTGACTGCGTCGGTTAAAAAGCAAAACAAACAAAAAGCAAATCGAGAAGCAATAAACGCAAATACTTACGGCACCACACCCTCCACGTCGAAATACGTAAAATGTAAATGTACTTTTTCGTTTTCGTTTCCATAGAAAAAGTAATTGCATTCTGTATCCCGCGGATACAGGCCGGGATAGTTTGGTGACGTCACTGCTCCCCGCCCCCACTCGCTGCTATTAAATACGAAGGCACATGGAAATTCCATAAGTTGGTTACCCGTTGATATCCCGTAATCTGAAATAGAATGAGGTCCTAAAAGTCTTACTTGCTTTCGAAGTTTTTATGCTAATAGATATTGTATAGCGTTAGAGTTGCTTAATCAAAGACGCCATGTTTATTCAAAAAAGGAGGTTTTTCCAAGTATCGCATTTACGATGTAAATTCTTTTAATATGGTATCAATTTTGGATGTAAAAATTGTAGTTCCTCTTTCATAATTTTTATACTTGTTAGCTTACTTACTTGTTACGTAACTACATTAAATTTCATTAACGAGTCGAGTTGTTATTTGCAGAAAAACCTTATTGAAGTAAGCAAGGACTCCCTGGAATCCGCTATAGGTATTGATGATCAGTATTTATTTAAGCTTAGTGCCGGTTGTTTAATTAAAGATTTAAGTTAAACTGGCTTGATTTATGCCACCTCTCGGTTCTGAGACAAATGGGCTCCCAAATTTACGATGTTGGTGTTTTAACAATCGACATTACGGAGATGTTAAAACCCACTGTCGGCAGATTATATGTCAGTAGCTGTAACTTAAGTTCCGTCCCAATCGGCAACCGGGCAATACGAGATGGTTTGAAAAAGGATCTCACTTTTAATTTTATTATGTGGATTGTTAACGAATTCGAAAAACAATTGAAAGCTAGATGAAAATATTCATTGTTTTCTGGGGCCCTACCATGACGTCTTAATGCGATTCAGTTTAGGTCCGCTCGCTGTCAGATTCATACTAAAAGTGACAGCTAAAACTTGAACTGAGTCGGAATTAGGACGTCATGGAAAGGCCCCTGTTTGACAGTTAAAAAGTTTAAATTTTTCAAATAGATTACTAAAACAAAAAATGTTATTCCACAAATTCATTAAGTTAGTCGGTCTGAACAAAGCAAAGTTGCCAAGTTTCGCTCTCTAGTAATAATTTAAAAAAATGAATGGAATGAGATGGGTACTCTGTGAAAGCAGTAAGTACTATGCATGTAATTTTTCGTTAGCCACTAGCCGTTAGCCAAAACAATAATTCAACAGAACTTTGCTAGAGTTTTTAGTCAGATTCTCAAATTAAGAGTTCAAAATGTCGCTTAGCCATTTTTTATGGTAAAGGGACTGCCATAAAAAATAGACAATCACTTAGTCGACTGGACATTGTTTAACAAAGAATATTAACTGTCTACATGGTTTAACAAAAATTTTGGTTTGTTTTTAGGAGAAAATTATTATAGTCATTTGGCATAGTTTCAGCTCCTGCGGCTCAGTCGCGAGGAAACAGAAAAAGCTCGTCGGTTATTAGCTCAATTACGCCTAATGGCTTGCCTTGTTTGCTACTTTCTTGTTTCTTACATGACAGTTGGCGTCAAAAGTAATAAAGGTATTTTTTGTACATCTCTACGTATATATGAGTCATTTTTGTCTAAATTGAGTTGAAATCAAACATTTGGACATGATGCCATTTTAATTAGGTTAGTTATCCTCCTTTTCTAGTAAAAGCACACAACTGTCTACATTTTTTTTATCGCAGGTAACTAACTTAACGAAATATCCAGTCTTTCAGTCGATTCAGAATTTATCTAAAAAAGTAACTCAAAACAGTTTAGACATGAAGTTTCGAAAATATAAAAAAATGGTAAAACACTGACATAATTCCACCAAAGTCCTAGTTTTAAAGCGTAGTATATCCACTAATTAAAACTATAAAACGAATTGACAAACTACAATATAGCAGTATCACACTCACCTTCTACAAAATAGTACGATATCTTAAACCCCCTACTATGTCTCGACGAGTAAATCCCTCTAAACTCAATAGACATTTTCGGTCCATTCGACATTATTGGCTTTGGTACATCGTTCCCACAAAAGGAAGCCATCTTCTCGAGTCGACCGTCCACGTACAAAAATACGTCGAGAGAATCCATACTCTCGCAGCTGTAACAGAGTGATTCCATGAATAGTACCTATTTAGGGATTCAGGTTGTTTACGTCTCGAAGATTTGAATTTAGCTTATCTTAAAGAATGGGGCTTCGGAGTGTTTGGTCTGCGGAGGGGATAAAGGAGTGTTGGATGCTTTGAGGAGCTGTTTGTTCGAAACGTAGCAAATCGAGTTCAGTGGAATTTTTGTGTTAAAAAAAGAATGCAATCGCCCAGCTCAGTGTTCCGTTTAAGAATACAAAAATTTTGACAGTTACTTAGTCAAAAATAGTAATAGCTTGAACTGTCGAATTTTTTTTTATTTTTATGAACTGAGTTTTATGAATGAAGGGGTTTTCTTCCCGGTTTTTAATTTAATTTAATACTTTGTGATAAGTAATTGTAGAATTTTTTTTACTTTTTCATTAAGCCCAATTAGTTCATAATTGATGAGAATAATCCATCTAAAGTAGCATCGTTTTAATTATTAAGTAGGTACATTTAATAAATGAGTACTCCTATCCATCGAGTAAATTTAACGAAACTCGTTTCTATTATAATATCAGTGGAAACAGTTCAGTGGATTTACAGAAAACATTAGGAAGATCAGAGAAAATAACTTATTCCAGAGGCGCCAGTAGTGAGTACTGATTCAGCGTATTAATAAAATTAGAATTTAAATACAATGTATTAGGCAAACTCCCGGACAATGTATCAAAACAATGGGAAATTTATAAAAAGCAGTAAAAAGCAGATGTTTTAGCTCTTCAAATACTGAGACTACAATAAGAATTCTTCTCGAAGTTAAGTAGAAAATGTATTATAACATTTGGTTTTAAAAAATTTCGTTCTGCCAAGTTACTTGCGGCGCACTCTTTGATAAATAAATAATGATGGTCTTTACGAAAACGCTAGTAATAAAAAAATAGGTCGATGATGGCCAATTTGCTATCTCAAATTCATTTTTTGATTTCTGACAATTTACTTCAATACCAGCTCAACATTGCATACGTACATAATTTTCTCCAAGCATGTGGCAGTGGCATTGCCACAATTTTTCGCACTCGGTCCCTTCGAACCGCTATGAGCATGCTGTTTCGTCACTGATATTGCGACCGGTTACGCGATAAATTTCCACCGTCGCGGGGTTTAGTGTCGGATACATTTTATATGAGATCGGAAGACATGGAGATGTTTCGTGACTGGAAATTATCCCGGGACACAACGTATTTATGTTGTAGAACGACGTAATTGTTTTACTGTTTTGTTTTGCTACGTTTGTATGGCTTCGAAGGAAAGGTCAAATAAAACGTTTGCTTTATTTGCGAAAATCGTTAGTATTATAAAAATAAGAAGTAAAGTAAGAATAGTAATTGTTTTTAGATGGGCAGGGCATAGGAAAGTTAATCAGGGAGTAAAGTACATTATAGGATAGTCTAATACTTTATGTCTAGAACTAGTACATACTTTAATTAATAGGTACCATCAGCCAAATATGTGGTCTACCACCCTAAGGCTAAAATTTATTTGCACGTCACAATATATAACGTCGATAAGACAGGCTGTCAACTTGAAAGTTCGACTTTAGCGACATTTTCATTTGATAGGAATATGGATGAAAAGTGGTAGACCACTTATTTGGGCGACCGTACTAGTAGTTTAGTTAATTACATTAAAATTAAAGTAGGTAATAAACGAATGTGAGTATTTAAAAATATATACCTGAACAGGCAGAGATTAATTAACATGTTATAAACGGGATGTTAACCGCGATTACCTTTATTGAGCACCCTTTATTTCGAATGAACTTAACCGTGAATCATTGAAAACTCTAATTGACAAACATGTTCCTGAATACGATCACTGTCATTTCCAAAGTAATGTAGTTGTTCAGTTTCTGTATGTATAATAGAATGTGACGCTTAGTCAAGTGGGAGTATCTTTCTTGAAAGATTTTATATACCACACCACGCACGATTTACAATGCTAGTACTAAAAAAAAACAAATTAATTTTTCTATCTTAAAATTAATTAAATACGATCTTGCATACATAATTATGACTTGAGATTATCCATTAAATAATTGAAAAATAATTCAAAGGTTAAAACAACTAACTTACTCAATAATGCTAGCAGTAACCCTTTGAAGGCTGAAGTCCTCAAAGACTAGCCTGATCCGCTCTCTCCCTCTGGCATAGAAGTCGTAGTGACACTGGGTTTTCTGCGGATACGGCGACGGATATAGCGGGGAAGTGATCTTACCACTTTTACTTTTGTCACTACTGAATACTTGGTCACAAGACGATGCTGCAACAAGACAATCATGAAATAAGACCCAGGCATGCTTACTCAGCGGCAAAAAAATCGGACCTCACATGTATGCAAGTACAGGTAGATAATTTTGTATGAAAACCGTTTATTTGTGATATCGCTAGTTAGATCTGACACAATTAGGTGATTCATCCATTTAAGAGCTATGGTGCCATAGACAAACACACACACACACACACGCACACACACACACACACACACACACACACACACACACACACACACACACACACACACACAAACACACGCACGCACACACACACACACACACACACACACACACACACACACACACACACACACACACACACACACACACGCGCGCGCGCGCGCGCGCGCGCACACAGAGAGAGAGAGAAACATGGACGTCAAACTTTGCGTCGAGGGTTAAAAAGTCGGTTAGTTTATCTCTCGTGCTAGCTAAGCAGGATGCTAACGTCCTTAATCACAATAAACTCACTTGCTGCGCTTACGGCGGGGCCCAGTCCGGATATTGCTTCGCTCGCGCTTGACTTTTTATTGACGTCGGCATCTGCGAAATAAAAGTCCACTGTGCAAATTATTACGATGTCTTGTTCACTTTTTTATAATTAACTAGCTATTAGATTAGGCCTTTGGAGCTGATATGTTCATTTTCAAATTGGCTCAACCTTATAAAATAAACATTTCAAAAACTAGCTGTTGCTCGCGACCTCGTCTGTTAAATAGTAGCCTATGTGATATTTTCAGACTATATTGTATCGCTGTGCCAAACATGATCCAGATCTGTTTAGTCGTTCTGGCGTTAAAGAGCAACAAACATCCATACATCCTCACAAACTTTCGCATTTATAATATTAGTAGGATTATGCTAGCTTTCGCGAGCGACTTCATCTGCGGAGAATTCGTTTATCGCGCGCCCGCGGGCACTATACAATTTTCATGAGCCGCATATCATATGAGTCGATCTCATTTTTAGAAAATACACAGACGAATACGATGCGTCGTGAATTGCATGTCGCTAATTATCTAGTCACCGTTAAATATAATTTCCTAATTTCTAAACGACACTGAAAATTAGAACACATAGAAAAATCCGAAAAGTAAAGCTATGGCCGGGAATCGAACCCGGGTCCTCGTCATTCCGTGACGCGTGCTATACCCCTACACCACCCATAGCAGGTGAGTAAGCGTTCGAATTTTTCTATCTGTTACCAACTGTCACGTGACCTTGTTACTATGCGATTATTTGTCGCTAAGCGTCATCTATTTGAATGATGTGTACGTCTGTACGACACAATTACAAACTCCCATGGAACATCTACTGCTCACTAGGGACGAGAGAAGGCGCAGTTTTTCAAGTGATAGGAAATATCAAACATGAATCAAGAAATTTATTTCTTGATTTTTTATGTTTACTTTTAGGGCTAAACCGGTTAGAAATTTAATTTCTAAACGACACTGAAATACACGCACTGACACTGATAATTTCCTAATTCTCTCTCTACCAATAAGATTTTATATTCTACCGCTTACTAGACCTGTGATTGTGTCGTCCATTTGGAACTGGTAGCTAGCCTTAAAACCCTGGCCAGGAGTGTCCGAGTTAGCCGTAAACTGCACCAGGAGATCAGAACCAGTCGATAGGACTTCATATCCTAAAAAAATACAGATGAATTATAGTTTTGGCGCATTCCTCTGCCAATGCATTGGTGCGGGTAAACTTTTGAATGTTTGGGCAGGAAGAATCCTGCCAATCAATAAAATCAATAATAGCTTGTGCTTGTATTACTTTACTATCGAAAGACGATTTGGCAGAATCTTCATTATCATAGAAAAGGGCAATCCCGCCAGCCTATTAGGTACTTTGCTAAACTTAAAGAACGTTTACCATGTGAGATTTAAGATTTTTGTTCTTCTGATTTAATTTGATTTATTCGATTAATCAACACAACTGTATAAGTGTCAGTTTATGAAACGCTAATAAAACTGACGATACACTAAAAAGTAAAGAAAAATGCTTAACATTCAGGAAAATTTAATTAAAAACACAAATTTATTTTAATCTAACTCTTACCTAATATCTCGTTGCAAAGCATGGCCAGAACAGGCGCAATGGACGATCTCCCGTCGAAAACTTTTATAATATCAGCTCGATTGAGACAGCTGTAACAAACTCTTATGTAGGCAAGTAAAAAGGAAAACAAAAATGGATACTAACAAAACGTTCAGTGCGTACCTTTCATCTCCCTTCTGAAGGAATGATTCTTCAAAAACTAACTTGATCCGCTCATGCTGCCTGAACAAAGTAAATAGGGTTAAATATATAATAATATTGTCTTCCTTGGGAATTGTGATTCTATTGTAAACGCCTGACGGTAAACACACGGGCGTCTCAACCGCTATCCATGAATACTGACAAGTACAAACTACCTTATTAAAAAGAAGAATCTTGCAGCTGTGCTTGATTATGGTTTAATTTTTATGTAATTACATAAGTAGCGTATATATTTACCTACCTAAGTACTTAATTAGTTAAAGTCAAATTAATACAAAGTGTTTTATTGAATCAGACGTTACTTTGCGGAGGTCCATTTTAATGAACATACAACAAAGCGCGGAGCGGAGTAGCAAGGTAAATATTTTATGTTCATTAATACAAAGTGTTTTAGAATTATTTAGAATAATTTCAGTAGGTGATTGGTTTAGTATATTTTAAAACCCCTGTAAAGGGTTATTTCAATTTTGCATTCGAGTTATGTCGCTTCTTTGACGCCGTACATTTTAAACATCTCCCAATGTGTCATTATTGCCAACCACAATTAAAAATCCTGAGAA
The DNA here is from genome assembly GCA_963854515.1 of Pandemis heparana. Taxonomy (NCBI): domain Eukaryota; kingdom Metazoa; phylum Arthropoda; class Insecta; order Lepidoptera; family Tortricidae; genus Pandemis; species Pandemis heparana. The sequence continues at coordinate 11,220,706 of OY978015.1, read as the reverse complement.
ACATTTTCAGACAAATTGACCCAACCCACTGCTGAAGTGCCTGACATAAACTAGACTACGAACATACACAAAGTAACGCCAGTTTATACTCTGGACCAAATTGTGAGGCAGATGTTTCACGTGAAAGCGGTTGAAACGCCCGTTCCACCAAAAGGATTTCCTGTAAGGATAGAGCATGTCACAAATTGATTCTATAAGTAGCTCTGCCACATGAGGTTGTTATTAAACATAAAACATTACCTACTCTCTTTTACGAAAGCACTTTGGGGACAACTTTTATTTTAATAATATTCCCTGGAACTAGGTACTTTATATTATTACGTTTTACTTAAAGTATAATAAAATAGAAGCCTCGTTGCTTTCTCATATATTTAGCCAATAGGCTCTCTAGCTTAGGAATCGAATCTAGTTCTTTGTCAGTACCTACGTAACAATGTACAACTATGCACGATCCCAAGTGACAAAAATATCGTTCGTTTTAATGGTCTCGTAGATTTTGTTGACGGTTGGAAACAGACTACAGTATTTCGTATACCATTTTCATTCTTACCTGTCCTATTTGGTAAACAAAATTCTAACCTCCAAGCGTCTCATTTTTGTTATTTTTTAACTATTTCATCGTAAATAAAGGAACTGGAGATAAAATATCAGCAAAATTATGTACAAAATATTACCTCAGGTTTATTTGATAACATAATACACCTTATTCTTTACAAAAATTAGCATATTGAGGTTAGAATTTTGTTTACCAAATAGGACAGGTAAGAATGAAAATGGTATAGTAATTTCAATTAGACAGACGGATGACGAAGACAAGTGATCATCCAAAAGTTACTTCTTTCCTTTTGAGGTACACGACCTTAATGAAATTTAAAATTTCATAAAATTGTAGTAAATTTCTTCGGCATTCGATCACATCAAGCATTAAGGAATCCACTAACCTCGCATGGAAATGATAAGTGCACCGCACGTTGCTGGGATAGCTCGAAGGGTATCTCGGACTATAAAGCCTCCCGTACGCGGGCCGATTCGGCTGCGAATTAAACACGTAGTCGCACCACGTGTCCGGAACATGCACGCCATCTGTCTCGAAATTACCTGAACGCAAAAAGTTTGATAGTCGAGCCCTTTTGTTAGGATTAGTTTAATTTATACATATATTCAACACGTGTTTTGGATATCCAAAGTGAACCGTAAACTTCCACGTCCCGTGTTTATGTGCCATTGTTATGTTAAAGTGATATCTGGATCTGTTTGTGAAGTAAGTTTAACTTTAAATTGGCTGTTAAGTGGAGTTGGAACAGCTAATTTATTCTAGTGTTAGATTCTATTGTGGAATTTAGGATTTAGGTTCCGTTTTCGCAATCGTTTAAATTAGATTATGAAGTGTTTTGTTTTGTGTTCGCTACGCACACACATACTCGTATTTGCTGTCAACACCTCGATTATACACACACACTATAAAACATTTTCATATTCAGTTAGAACCATTTTTTTTTATGAATAAGGGCTATGTAAGTCGTGAACTGTATTTAAGTGGATATCTTCAGCCATTCGACATGTGAAAACTAGGTTTAGTTCACTCACGTCACTTATTTTTCGTCAAAGTTGTGTTAACCCGTAGTCAGTTTCATAATGAAGCGGAAGATAGAATATATGTCACTTAAAACATTAGACGCTTGCAGCAAAAATATTGTTTTAACACCTATACTTAAACCACATGGTTGTAGTGTAAACAGGGACTATTGGCGACTCTAGCGTGCATCGTGTATATACACACATCAAAAAGCCTTGGGATAATTATTATCCCTAGACGAATTTGATCTTTTGACTCGGTAGTAATAGGCCTATATTATTGAAAATCCTTAGACATTTTTGATGAGTGAAGGTACTTATAGCAGAAATAATACTCACGTCTATCAATAAACCTATAGGTCCCAATGAACCCTGTGGCGTTGGAGGCTTTCTCCCCCGTATGCAGCTCCAATACTAGCAGAGGTCCATGGGAGTATAAGGCAGGTGGGGCATCGGCCCTACTACCGCATAGGGCTCTGGACCACGCCGAGTACTCATTGACCCCAGGAGGGCCAGGGCCGTGGGTCCCGCCTTCTGAGTAGACCTTCAGGTAGTCGCCTTGGATGCAGCTGGTGACAAGGAGAAAAAATGCTTAAACAAGGAAATACAATTAATTTGCGGATGGTAGGGAGTAAGGTGTGTTCAGAAAAGTCTCGGAAGATTTTAGGTACATACATACTGGATGTCTTGAGACGCCATCTTACTGCCTGTAGCATACCGTGTGGTTCGTGGGAGCAAATTGCGGCGCTAAGAACGGATTGGCGAAAGGCTTTGAAGACGGGTGTAGAAGGCTTCGAGTGCCTCCACCTTGAAAACCTTGCTGCTAAACGCGAGCTCCGTAAGACGCGTCCAAAGTTCTCCTACAAGCTACACATACAACTCTAGCGGACAGTTCTGTTATACTGTCTCTCTTGTGATCGCTTGTTCGTGAACAAGTTGGGGTTCTCGAGTCACATTCGCGCGCATGCCAGGAATAATTGACAGGGTGTCGCCGTGGACGGACACATCTAGGAGGACATCATTATCATCATCACATAAATCACGTCTTCAACACACTTTCATACCAGCTATCCGATTGTAGTCCAACTTATTAATCTAATTATTGAAATCTAGACAACTTAACCGAGGCAACTGGAGGTCTAACGGGAGAGGCCTCCAATGGACGTCCTATGGCTGATATGATGATGATGATGAGATAACTTTCTTTCGAGAGTGATAATGTTAACGTTCGTGGTTAGATCTGCGAAAAACTTACGAGTAGTTTGTTACTTCGAAGATCCAGTTTGATTAATTGATTCACGCGATTTTTCTACGGAAGACGTGCATTCGACATTCAGTAAGTGTTACATTTAAATCAAGTGTCGACATTTTGTGAAATGTTGCTGAATTCGACTGGATAAATTTTAACGTACATTTCGTGTGTAAAATTTTGTTTCGCTCTTTATTTCAAAAGCGTTTTATGGTAACAATATAATTTTAATACACATCGATTGATTTTTAGGCACAAAAAAATTAAACTGCTCTGTATGACATCCATGGATATCTAACTGGAGTCTCATTTAAGACATTTAATTACCCTAGATGTAAGCTTGCAAGAACTTCTGACTAATTTAAATTTCAAAGCTCAACTTAAAAGTTAATTATTTTTATCCATCTCTGCATCAGTAACAAATCATTAACAATTTAAAATATAAAAACAGCGCACACTTAAGTTAAATAACCCTGGAGTTCCATTCTAAAATCCAGAACATATTTTCATCCCACCTATTTTGTATTTCATAAGCGAGTGGATACAATTTTGTTTCCATATCAGTTGATGTTTTTACTCGACCGTTAGTTTTGGTGGAACGGCTAAAGTTTTAATCAACGAGCTCACATCTATAGGAGTATGTAGGTACAAAAAATAAGCCAGCAAAATGTTTGATTCCAGTTTTTCATTCGTAAAGGGTTTATATTTGAATTTTAAACTGGTTACGTTGTGGAAAAGAGGACGTACTTAAGTTGTTTTTGTTCCATTTGTTAGTGTTTTCGTGTCGTTTGTTTTTAACCCTCGACGTTTAACCCTCGATGCCATTATAAGTTTGCCGTCGATGTCTGTGTATATGTGTGCGTTTGTCTGTCTGTCTGTGCCATCTGTGAGACGGACTGATTTCAATGCAGTTTAAAGCCAATTTTCTTGTGATGATTCTTAGCTATGCTTTGTAAAAATCGATCCAGCAGTTTGTACAGTTGAAAATGCAAAAAACAACGATCTTTACCAAAATGAATTGATGTAAAGAATTTTCGGCATAATACTAAATAAATTTTTATTTATGTATTACTCGATTAATGCGTGGGGTTTTTTTTTTCATTTAATGTTATTTTTTGTTTTCTTTAGAGATTAAAGAAAAAACATTCTTGTCAATGTCTGCTCAATGCAAATGTTAGTGACACTTAAAAACAAAATTAATGTTTAGTTGAAACAAGCGACAAGCGCTTATGAATATGACGGTAATAATAGGTATTACACGCACTAAGTAAGATCCTGCACTAAAATGTTTGATTATGAGAATCTGCTTTCGATACCTACCATTTGTTTTCCAATTATTTATCCAAAGAACTTTAACAAAACTCATAAACCACGTCACATTGTGACATTAGAAGTGAAACGGTGCGAAGTGGATGTGAACTGATGCGATTAGTCTAGTTCCACTGTTACTACGGTACAATGATGTTATATGTTACTATCGTATGTATGAGCTCATTGCTACGGTAGCGCATCCAGATTTTTGTGAGCAGAAACGGCACAACGGAAACAGGTTTCATTACGAAAGTTGCCAACACGGAATAAAGTCCGATACAGCGAACGCATTGCGGCTGAACAAGTTGATGTTAATTAGAAACAACATAGGTACCTACGTGACCGAACAGTATGGAAAGCGGCGCAGCCCCAGTTGAGGCGGAAATATATTAGCAGCTCTTGTTTTCTTGGTTCTGAACATTTTTCGTCCTGCGAGGCTTGTGCAGGAGTTTGATTCGAGAACCGAAACTCTTCCGTGCAGTATTTAATTGCTGCGTTTGGCAGGCAATCCGTTCTATCGGAAGCATTCGGGCGTCTTTCATCAGTTGTGTGGACACAACTGATGAAAGACGCCCGAATTAAATACTACCGCAGCTATTAAATACTGCACGGAAGAGTTTCGGTTCTCAAATCAAACTCCTGCACAAGCAATGCACGTCAAATGGCAAGACATCCTCTCGCATTGGTAATATTACTAAGTTCTTATTCATAATCATCAAAAAGAATACCTTTCCTTTTCTTTTTATTTCCTTTCTTTCTAAGTCTAACCCCCTTATTCATAAAAGCTCCATAGGCTTATGCTAACTTAGCAATTGTTTTGTCCTTATCTGTGAAATATATGTCAAAGTGTCAGATAAGGACAAACGATTGCTAAGTTAGCAGAAACCTACAGAGCGTTTATGAATAAGGGGGTAAGAATTTAAGATGGGCGTTAGTGAGACAATCAGTCAATCAAGATTTTTATTTGCATAATATTAGTATTAAATTGTCTGCATCATGTCAACAATAATCATTGCCGGAACAAACAGCATACCATGTTAAGCTGAAACCTGCAATATCGTCTAGTTTATTTATTCATCCCAAAAACAGTATTCAGGACTCATCGGCTCACTCGTACCGAGTATCCACTAAAACAGTGCGAGGTGGCCAAGCGAAGCGCAAAAAAAAAGTCAATCTATTATGATGAATAAGCAGCCGAGATGTCCGCCTTTATGCATGTATCTCAATGCTAATTAGTCAATTGTATTCGTCCTATTTATTTTACATACATACATATTTCCAATTCTCTCTTATCGCAGTTCTTGTAAAAAATGAGCTTATCAGAGCGAGATTTATAAAGAAGTTAGATGTGCGGGTGAAGTATGACGTATACAAGAAACAAGTGAGGTATGTATTTGCGTGTGTGACATACCCTTACATACACTCCCTTTGTTCCCATCTAAAAGAGTCCTCATCGGAACAATACTCATCTGCTTACATTTCGCTCAACATTTATATACCTGGTACAAACTCACGTACTTTTTCACAGCTTTGCAACGTATCCTCACACCGCTACGCTACGTCAGTCACACTGACCTGATTGATGGACATAATAAAAAAAAAAAAAAAGCGTGCGAGGAAATTACCACCAATACGTTTATATAAATGCGCTTGTAGGCGACGCACCTATTTAAGTAGAGCTGAGCTACGTATTATAAACTTTTTGTAAAATGTCGTAGTTTAGCCCTGGCCGCTAATAAACCGAAAGAAAAACAAAAGAAGTAGAGTCGTGTCATTGATCTTGTCAGCGCTGCGTGTTGGATTTTCAGTTCAATTTAATTTGTTTTATTTCATTAATTTCTACAGTCTGCAGCGCTCACCACTGTTTTCTAACGTTGGATTTCTTGAACACCGCTCCGCTACCTCTCATAGCTCTGGTGGATATGAAGCCTAACAAACGCGCCATCAGGCATCGCATGAATTTTGAAGCAACTTGTATGGATGCATGTGATGTTACAAACTAGGTTGATCCGGCTCGCGTATACCCCTGGGCATTCATGCCTCATTAGAAAGGCACGAAAACAAAATGGAAGGGGTCCTTTTTGACAAAGGAGTGGAGTTTCTTAACTCTTCTCTTAAAACGCGTATGTGAAAACACTAGTCATAACAATTACTTTGGTATCTGCCATGTGATATTACTGCTCCTTTAAGTACCTAGTAGAAATAGTAAATAAAGTTTTAAATATATTCTTTTAATTCCAGTACCTACTTTGAATTAGAATCCGTTGGTGAAATTTGATCTTGCTCGAAAATGTTGAATCGCGATTTTTTGTGTTAAAATGCATGGAACTGTCAAGATTTGAATCAGATTTTGCGACTAAATCGACATTGTTTTTTTCTGCAAGACAACCTTAGTATGATTGAGTTATTGTTCCGAAAATAAAATTCCTCTAACATGTAAACAACGCTGTCATTAGCTCCACTGTATGAAGGTCGCGTTCCACCCAACACATTCAAAGAGAATTAATCTCATATCACAGCGTGTCACAAATGACTTTCTTTTTGACGTCACATCTAATTAAGAATTCAATTAGAACGCTTGGAGAGTGTAATGTTGTCTGTGCTCTGTATCTTAGAGCGGAAAGGTCCTTATTAGCGCCACGACACAGGATGGGGGCGACATTTTGTCCTTTTTGTTGGTGGAATGAGATATCCCGCTGTTCTCTCGAATCGCGGCCGCTAAATGACCGTGGTATGAGAAATAATCAAATGCTGTTGGTAAATTATTGCAGTGGCGATAGTGATTCTTTTTTGTTTCGTAACTGCTCGACTGTTAAGCATTTTTTCTGGTATTTATGTTTGAGCGCAATCACACTTGTCGCATTGTTGTTGGTAAATCTTTGTGTTATATGGGCTGAAATTGGCTTTCTAGCTCTTTTTTGAGTGACAAGACCGGACTAACGTCACTTATGCCGACCATTTCGCTAGACTATTAAGAGTATTCAATGAAAGAATAAGATGCACAAGGTGATAATGATTTTCTCTTTCTTTTATCACGTTCATCAAAAACTAAATTGCGGGTGGTAGGGCCTTGTGCAAGGTATGTCCGGATCGCTACCACCATCTTACTCGCTAATCCTGCCGCTAAGCAGCAGTGCTTGCACTCCTGTGTTCCGGTGTGGAGAGTAAGACAGCCGGGGAAATTACGAGCACAAGAGGCATTTCATCTTAGCCCTCTAGGTTGGCAACGCATCTGCGATCCCTCTGGGGTTGCGGGTGTCTATGGGCAGTGGTGATCACTTACCATCAGGTGACCCACTTGCTCGTTTCTCTTCCAATTCATATAAAAAAAAAAACTGAAGTAACAAACAATGGAAACGAAATTTTTAACGTGTTAAACGTATTGATAATAATAACACGGGATTAAGTATTTCTGCATGTATGTAGGTACGTATTTGTACCAGGTGTTGGCAACACCAACCATAGTATGAATAGACTTAAGCATTCATTCATGTAGTTCATTCATTTCCATGACCGATAAAAATACGGTCTCTCGTTCAACTGCAATGGCTGTTTACTTGCTCCATTTTTTTTTAATTCCAAGTCGTTTGTCCTTCCACCTGATTTGAACTAGTGTTTCAGTCTACTTGGCTACCTTTCCAAGACCCAGAGTATTACGTTTTACTTTTCAAAAAGTAACTTTCTATTATGATTCACATACCTAATTTTAACTAGTTTAGGAGATCTGAGAGGTGATCTGACATGGAATATAATAAAATAATGATAAAAATGACATATAGGTAATAACAATAATTATTACGAATAAACGAGTATGAGTATGAGTATAAGTATGAGATTAAACGTGCTACTTTTACTTGTGAAACAAGACCACAATTAACGTGGAAACTACAAAACCAGATTTTTAGTGGCTCTTCGCATAAGCCCTTTGTTCCTTAACTACATTTGTCTAGTCCGTAATTTTAAATTAAACTTTTAAACTGATTTAAAACGCTCGTCAGAGGTATAAAGTTTAACTACAGGACTAAGCAAGCTTCGTTAAGTCGTATCATCCGCAATAAATCGGCCAAGTGTTCATGATGTTTGTTCCATGACCGTTAAAGCTGGCTCATAAAGTTAAATCGTAAAACGGATTTAAACTTAGATTTCAGAGGATCCCATTAATTTACGGTTTTTATGCTCGTTTTTAAAAATGGAATTAATTAAATTAGGAACAGCGAGATATAAATCACGTCTACCCTCACGAGGTAGACAGATGAACTATGAAAATAACCGAAATATAAGCTATCATATCAAGACAGAGCCTAGGGTAATAAACCTACAGGCCACGTTTAGCGTGATTGTGGGCGTATAAAGAGAAAAGTCATGGGATTTTACTATCTGCGCGGGAAGACATGCAAATGGAACGTACGCTGTTCTTCGCTCCCAGACCATCATGCAAGTCTAGCCAATATTGGTAATATCCGCATACGATAAAGATGTCAATAATATACTTGCAAGAAAATAATTACGTTATTTAAAAAAAAACTTAAAATTACTGGCTGCAAACTAAAAACATCGCATGGTACAAAATACATCCTGGTAGGTCAAATTTTAAGAATGATGCTTTGCGAATACTAGTTATATAAGAAACTTTGTAAAGCCACCACATGGTGATAAGGAACGTAACCATACAGGTTGACTGCAGTAGCAGATATGCTAAAACATTGTCCAATAAACAACAAGAATTTTCGAAGAGCTATTCAGGCAGAAAGGACGTCAAAGTTATCTCTACGACGTAAGAGCTAAAGCATGCTCTAGAACTACAAACACTAACCGTAAAGCTTTGAGGAAGATAGCGATATAATATCGTAAAGCAGAAACGCTGTACAAAAGTGTACTACAATGTTTTAGTATTCTTGTTCAAAACTCTAACACTGCGAAGAAAATTTAGATACTACTCAGTTTAAATAAAAACAGATACAGTTTTATGCGTAAAAAAACAGCATTGCAGCGTTATTTGGGCGATATAACTGTCAGGTGTCTTTACGAGTCCAATATTGCGTTTGGCCAGCTATATTGCCTTGAAAGCTATGCGTCAAGTCTAATTCGATTACACGTTTCCTTCCGACTCTCATATACTCGTAATGGGTCTTTATCGGATGATCAAATAATTGTTTGATCTAACGTAAGGTTTGGTAGAATGACAAAACGTCTAAAGTGAATTCATACTGATATCGTCTTTATCAAAAATCCTAACCTAACATACATAGCCTGTGTAAAATATTTTCTGAAATATTTTCAGTTTCTGCTAGAGACATTTTTGGTCAAACAAAAAATTCGAGCCAACAATACATTATTCTGAAATATTATTCGACCAAACAAAGGGCACTGACTCGTAATACTTCGATGTAAGTACAATGTTTCAATGTTAATACTAACATAAAGCTACATGACCATTGCCGCAACAAAATCCCGGATAGGTAACCCCAAATCGCACGCCTGATCATGCCAACTCTAATACAAACTAATTCCAAACTTTTTACAACTCTCATTTGGCTCGGCAAGAACATAAACTTGGTGGTGATAAAGAGACTCGTTACTCCGTACAAGTCATTATTCTGTTATGAGAAGAATTTTCGCTGAAGAGACCCTGGGGTGGAGTGCGAGTAATCGTGTGAGATAGTGATGGTCGGCTTATATGCGTGCGAGGGACACACTGCCGCAGGAAATTAGCATCTAAATCAAAACGACCCTGTTTTGTTTAAAATGTACCAAAGACCCGAAATGAAATGAAATGAAATGAAATGAAATGAAATGAAATAATTTATTATGCTTTAAACATGGTAAGAAATGGTCTTGTAGTTAATTGTAGGTACAGTGACATGTCTAACCAAATACATTGGCATGCAAAATATTATCTTATAATCTATCTTATGATCTAAGGTGAAATTTGCCACATTATTATCAATTATTTTTATTAACATTTTTATAAAGATTGAAATTTACTAATAAATTATTATAATAAAATTCTAAATAAGTCATTTTAAAAATCAATTAAATTAAAATCATGAAGATATAATGCACTGAAAAGGCGTGAGTGCACAAAGGGTTTTTGTCTTTCTAATAAGCCATAGTACACAAGCCTTTGCCTTTCTCAATAGCTGTGCAAAATTACAACTTATCTTATTTTGTTTAGATTAAGTAATTAAACGTGCCACCGCAACACATTTCATAATGAATGATGAATTGTATATGGGTTTTAAAATTTAGGAATGCTTAACGATATTTTTACATTCAATAACAATTTAAACCACTATTGTGTCTCTTGGTTCTCATTTAATCGAGACTATCTCTCCGACCTAAGATATTTTATTATTATTTCAACAATTTGAAGTTATTTACGCTGTTTTTCAGTTTTTGGTCTCTAAGTAACTAAGGTTAACTAAGTTATCCTTTCAACCTCTTTCTAATCCTCTTTCATGATCTTGATCTATTAAAATTAAAGCTATCTTACAGTGGCGTGGCGTCAAGTATATCAGAAGGCAAGCCGAAGGGAACTTAACTAGCCTTTTCCTCTAATTCTGCATAATAAATTGCCCAACTGCCTTAAAATAGGCAAGCCGGTGGGAATCGAGTTCTATGGACGCCACGCCACTGCTACCTTAGCTAACCTTTTTTGTCAAACAAAGGCCAATGTAAAGTTTGCATGCAAAATTTCAAACGAAGAGCACTGCTTGGCTAACCAAACTCAGTTTTCGTACGTCACCGCTCCCCTGATGGCTCCAGTTAAGATTGCCTCAGACGTACAGCGGAAGGCAATGTCGTCTATACAAATTAACCAGAGCTATCTTGCAAGCGAGATCTGACAAATAGTTCTCACGTTGAATGTCTCGCGAGATGTGCCTACTGAAAACCATTCATCACAGAACATAATGTGGAATATGTTTTGCAAGTTATTTATCATTTACTTACGCATTTTCCCGAAAATATAATTTAAGATGTTATTTTATTGTACTTACAGAGGAAATTTATATTCCCCCGAAATTTTGAATAGGTATAGTTAAAACGAAGTTATTTTTGTATGAAATAACTTATTTTTCATGATCTAATTACATGGTTTTATAATTATCATCGCACCACTGAAAGTAGATCATAAAATAAACAAAATTACAAATTGAATATATTAAACTTATAAATCAAGTGAAAACAGAAACTATAATCATAAAATCAAACAATCACACCAATAAAATCTATCGAACAAACGTACATCCAGAATAACATGAAATAAAGTCCTGCGCAGTAAGGTCGGGAACAATACAAAATTAAAACGAGGGAAAGTAATTTCCTCTTACCGTAATGAAACGAACACAATCCTCAATCTGATGAAACATTCAATACGAGTATGGTTTGTGACAAAGAGTTTTGTAATATAACATTTTCTGTATGAAGCAACTTTTTTCAGTACGATTTATATGAAAGTGATTGTTTTGAATGCCTTGTTTATGTTAAGCATGTTTATGTGGGCCAATCGTTTTTCTACTTTAGTCACGATTTAGTCTGGATTTTGTATTTCTGCGCTGAATTTCTAAGAATGTTTTTCCGAAAACATGTTTGGTTGGGAAGTCAGAGAGGGCACGTTAAGCGATTGGTATTTTATTATCACCGTTAACGTGTTCCTAGAAAGATTTTCTGGAAAACGTGATGAAAAAAGCACCGCTCATTATTTGATCGCGTTATCGCGTTAAGGGCTTTTCATTGTTTCTACTAAAATTGGTGTTTCTTCGAAATTTCATTACCTACCTATCTTTCAAAAAGTAAGTGTGCTGAATATGCGCGAAAACCTTCTTTTCTCGCTCTAGTCGATTCACTAAATTGAAAAATAAAATAAAAGGAAAACTTAAACGCTCTGAGTTTAATCTGAATGCAAAACTTTAAAATTTGCATGCATTGACAGTTTTACGAAATAACCTTGCAAAAATTATTTTATCATAGTTCCATTCGATGAAAAGTTCAACTTAAATTATATAAGTTAATGTTCATGTTAAGTTCTAAGGGATCCCTCCATTTCCCATAATTTCATTTGTACTAATTTCATTTGCCATAATGGTCACTGGCTATAACCTTCATTTGCCCTAATATCACATGCCATAATTTTTGAATGCCATAATACTCAAACGTCATAATGTTCAACATCCCTAATATTTATAGATACCATAATATCACTTTCCATAATTTTTACTTTCCATAACTTTCAAAATCACTAATATTTCATGCCATAACAATCATTTGCCATAATTAAGGAAAAAACAGATCCAGACTGTTGAAATTTACTGCTACCGAAACACGGTAGGTTCGTTAGGTTTCTTGCGACCCTCAGAGCTGAAATAGAAGCATCTCTAAGGGCTCGGGGGGCTCGGGGGGCCAAGCCCCCCTCAATAGCCACATGCCTGGTCAATTAATTAGGTTAGGTTAGGTTAGAATGGCGTCAAGGCGCGAAGCGCCAAAACTAGGCGGAACAGGAGCTCCGCAAAGCGGAGCTCCGTCGGCTTCGCCTCAGGGTCATTCAGTTCATATTTATGTTTGTTTTCTACACATGTCATCACATCTGTTAAACGTAGATAATTAACACAACCCGTAGTAATAAAATAACATTTTTAATTAGTTGTTATTATATTACAAGAATCAAAATTCTGGGTTTTTTATGGCAAATAATTATAATGGCATTTGAATTTTATGGCAAATGATATTAGGACAATTGATAATAGGAAAAACGAAATTTATGGCAAACGTATCGTTATGGCACCTGAAAATTATGCCAAAGGAAAATATGGCTAATGATCATTATGGCATATATATCGTTATGGAATATAAAATTACGGCAAATGAAATTCGGGCATGTGAAATTAGTTTATATGAAATTCGGGCAAACAATAGAGAACCAAGTTCTAACCATAGGCAATCACTGATTATTTTGTACCCATTCGTCTCTCCACTGGCTTTACGTAAACATACACTCAATTTGCCACCATAACATAGGATCAATTTTCACAGATGATAGTACTACAATAACTCTTTGTCTACAAATAAAATACATCTATTGTTACAATTACGCAAAAATCTTAGGAATCATGTTATATATGCGATGCGGCTAACCACATAAATACATTATCGTCACGCCTCTTTCCCATCATTGATTCCTCTTTCCTCCTATACGTCCTCAATTATCCTAACCGTGGCCTTTGTGTCTTGTTACTTTAAACTTTTTACTCGTAAAGGATTTATAGACGCGATTTTGGGTATGTAATGTTATGTGTTACCATTATAAATATACAAAACGCATCGGAAAACCAGCAATCCAGCCGCAAACGGTAAAATACAGCACCAAATCGCCCGGGCAACATTTTTAAAACAATCCAAAACACAGATATCGCGTGCGCCACAAAGAAGAGCAATAAAAGTAGTGAAATCCTGTGAACACAAAGCGCCGGCTCTTGTCCGACAATAATTTGTCGGAACGGGCGGTACGACGCATAGGAGACCTATTCGACGGCGCGGCCGCCGATTGCGTTTAGGTAAATGTGAAGTTTTCTCGCGTTTTAGCGTTTATTGCCCTTGTGATAATGGAACGTGTTGGTGTCTAGGGAAGTTATGAACGTTATACTCGTCGGAAAGGGAAATGGGGAAGGAAGAAATGAGACCAAGCAGTGGTTTTGTGAAATTGTTGGGCTTGTATGAATTTAAACGTGGACAAGCGAAATATCAAAATAGAGGAGGCCAGAGGTCTTCCTAAAAATAAATGTATTAAAGTTTGCATCGATCCCTATTTCCGTTATAGCTAACGATGGATATTACATACATCAAAAGCGTGTAACATTAACGTTTTATTATTTAGGAAAAGGCCATTAGACTAAACATATATAAGGACTTATTAACAAAGAGGGCTCCTGAATTTAAGTTAAATAATCACTGAACTTTTTCCTAACATACAATTTCTAAAAGTACCTACACTTTTATATTGTCAGCTAATATTCCGAATATTACCGGACGTTATTGTTAGCTACCCATAGCGTGCCAGTTTTTGGTTTTAGTTGTAACTGCAAAGCGATCTTGTAAAGATATTACTGTTTTAAAATATGATAATATTCTCTTTGAGATGAAGCTTTTACTGAACTTAAATAATGGAATCAGTTCATTGTTGCGATAAACAAGTTTTGACTGGCTTTATATTCCGTAGTTTCCGCCTGAAATCTGCCATCTTATTTACGTTATGAATATTGTGCAATTAAGTTGATTAATAAGTTTGTTTTGGGTTATAAAAATAGTAAAAACTGATTCAATATTTCGCGATTTTATTTCAGATAGTCGAAAGCAAAAAGCTTAAAACACCTCATACAATGTGACACTATTCATTCAATGGTTAAACAATCGTCAGTCAATCCTCCTTGTAAACTGGACCCATTGATCCTTATAAACTGGACCCATTTCTGTACATCTTTTTAGACAATGGCATAAGTACTGCTTTGCAGTAGTTTGGAAAATACGTGCACACTAATATACCTAAGTTTCTAGCGCAAAAACTAAAAAAAAATGTGTAATAGAAAACGCTAAATATTACATACTATCTCAAACCCCGACCTTATTAAGCTGGCTATCACGCCGACAATGAGGCTTTATTAGAGCTAGGTTCACTAGATCATAAATTGGACCAAATAATAGACTGCAAAATTATGGTGTAGCCTAACCGAGGTTCAGAAAGGGTGCGACAGTGCCAGGCACCGATTTGTCACCTAGCCATTGTGGAAGCAGCCCGATTTTCTAGACTGCGCGTGACCGCATTTTCGCAACGTGTTTAGAATTAATGCCACCTTAAATCTAATCTAATCTAATCTAACTAATATTATAAATGCGAAAGTATGGATTGATGGATGGATGGATGGATGTTTGTTTGTTACTCAATCACGCCAGAACGGCCCTACGGATTTGGATGAAATTCGGCACATATATAGAGAAAAGTCTGGAATAGCACATAGGCTACTTTTTATCCTGGAAAATTGCGTAGTTCCCGCGGGATAATGATAAACGAATTCTTTGCAGACGAAGTCGCTGGCAACAGCTAGTTTTGAGATAAAAGTGTAAATAACATTCGCTTTTTTGCTTAGTGTAACTTTTGGAGAAATGGGGCCTTACCGTGACGTCTTAATTCCGACTCAGTTCATGTTTCAGCTGTCACTTTTAGTATGGATCTAACAGCGAGCAAACCTATACTGAATCACATTAAGAGTCATCGTAGGGCCCCCTGTACTTCCATAATCATTCATCTAACTAATATTATAAATGCGAAAGTATGGATGGATGGATGTTTGTTTATTACTCAATCGCGCCAGAACGCCCCAACGAATCTGGATGAAATTCGGCACATAAATAGAGAAAAATTTGGAATAGCACATAGGCTACTTTTTATCCCGGATAATTCCCGCGGGATAGCGATAAACGAATTCTTTGCAGACGAAGTCGCTGGCAACAACAGCTAGTCTTACATAATTTACACCAAATTTCAAGTCAAGCCTAGCACCATAAGTAGATAGCTTACGTTTGGCTTGCATGGGCCATACCATGACGTCATGCTATTTATTTCCAAACCAAAGTTGGCTCGATCGCTGTCAGATACATACTAGAACTGTCAAAAATGACAGCTGAAGAATCTGGATTGAATCGCTTTAAGACGTCCTGGTAAGGCCTCAGAATTTGACAAGAAAATACAAACATAGTTTGCTACAATTGCAGAACTCTCTGTAGCCTGAAAGTTTCTAAAACTCCGCCCATTATCTTATTTTTTTATATCATGTGTTTAAATCTATCTATTATCCAAGGGTTTGGATAAAACAGTCTATGAACAGTTTTCTGAGGTTAATTCAATCACCAATTTTAGTAGTATGTTCGCGATTTCAGGAGACTGTTTGTGTTTTCCTGTATTCATCTTTTTCATGTTTTTTATGTACAATATAGAGTAATTACATACATACATACATCTACAAATTATTGAAGGTACAGACAGATACTTACGTAGTCAAAAACATCTACACACCTTTATGTCATAAACAATAAGGCCGATTACACAATATTTATTTGACATGTTGGCTGTATCGATATTTATGCTCTCGACTGTATTATTTAAAGTAGATTAAAAAAAAGTTTTGAGGATTATGTATATAGGTAACTACCAATAGGTATATTAAAACACCTGTTGAACTGCCTACAGTTCAAAAGGCAATAATTTGAATTTCTTTACTGCCTGCAAATTAATCTTCCCTATAATTAAACCGCTAAAGCTAAGTATCCACTCACGTATTCATGGAATGCCCATTGAAAATCTACACATCAACCCTCCTTGGGAATGTTCGAGTTCCGCGAACATTAATGGCAACCCTTGTAAGTTGTAACATCGGATACAGGGGTCTATTACCATAGAAGTTCGTATCATACCGTACCTCTCACTCTCATATTGATGACTGTTAGTGTGAGCGGAAGCACGAAACGAACTTCGAATTTGAGAGTATGAGACCAGTTTGTTAGTTCCGTGCGATTAGTCGCAGCGATGTCACCGCAACACGCCGCGTGATCTATAACCGGAGATACGGGCTTTGAGGTGAATCATGAGCTACTAAACTTACGGATATGCATAAAAGAGGTAAAAATGAGTTATTTATTGAAAAATTGTTTTTGAGCTTGAGGGGGTCGAAAGTGGATCCAAATGATTCGTGTAATATTTAGACATGTCGCGTGTCTAGACCATTGAATAAAAAGCCATGGAAATATAACCACTTACTAAGACTGGATCAACTATACTTGAGGAAATCATGTTCGTTTTCAGTCTTATTGACAGAATAAAATCGTCATTATTATGTAAGCATAGTAATAATAAAAGAGTTGAGGCTTTAATGTACCTGCGCTAAATTACGAAATATTAATACTTGAAAAACATCCATTTTTTGTCAAACTATAAACTTAACAACAGTAACTGTACCAAGGTTGTCTTAGATACAAGTGGGAAAAGGGAAAGTGGCCACCATTCGTACACATACCTTATCGTTGAAAAAATGGCTGTAACCCTTTAACGTTTTGAGATAATAGTATCGAACTATTTTGTAACAAACTACAATATATTTCTTACATTTTACACTTAGGTACATAAACTAGGTAATTTTGACAATTAATTAAAAAATAAAACTGAAATCTAAAATGTGTACGAATGGTGACCACTTTCCCATAAATGTTTTAAATTTGCAAACATACGCTTAAATAGTTTTACTGTTTAGTGCTTCTAATTTCTAAATGTCTCTGGGTCTCGTCATATGAGAAACGAAGATTGCCGAGAGACATTAAGCAAATACAAGCACTGCACAATCGTGTATTTATAGTTTTCTGAATGTACATTATTGTTGTTCCCGTCATAAATTTTGCACGAGACGGAAAAATTGCATCTCCCTGCAATCATCTCTAGGGACGCAACATGCTGTTGTGATTGCACGTGCATTAGTAAAAGGATAGATCAATACTTATTTAGTTACCTATTTCTGTAAGGCCATATTTCTTAATAATACATTTTCATTATTTTTCAGATAAGTGTGAAGTTGTAGTCTTTTTTCCGTCTTTAATACCTATAGGTATTTAAATATAAGAAAAAGCTGACTGAATCATTAACGACATCTCAACGCGCTGTCATTTTTAGTATGGATCTGACAGCGAGCGAACCTAAACTGAATCGCATTAAGTCTTCATGGAAATAGGATACACAATTGACTCAAGGATTCCTTTTGTCATTCAAGCGAGCAAGTAGGGTTTTTTGAAATTCTCTCATCGCAAGCAAAGGCAGCGGGTACACATTTCTATACCAACATACAGACGATAATTTGATACCAGAACATCAGTACTTCATACGTATTTACATTGGCTTGCGGCTATTTGCGGCCAGTTTCATTCAATATGTATACACACGATGTTACACCAACGAAACCAATATTTTGGCAGCTCCATTATTGCATTACGTATTTGTACATTCGTGTAGCGTGTTACAGTAATATTTATGGGCCTCACCGCACCACAATTGCGGTAGTGCGACGGAGACAAACGACGACCAACAAAAGATAGTTTCTAAGTTCCCTCGATTCCTACCCCTTGCCCGGACTGAGTTCGCCTTCTAATTTAAATATCTGAAAGTGATTAATACTCAATTAGCGAGCTTCTGAGAAAATTGCTGATGTAGTTTGGAAACGGTTTAGTTGATGGATTGGGCTTGCATGAAAAAGTTGAAGGAGTATCAGATCTGTTGGCGTAGTTAATTGGCATTGTTCATTTTTTTTAAGCTGTGCTTTTAGCACCTTTATTTGATAGAATGGACTATTTCAAGGAACTAATTTGAATATTATGCTTCTACGTAGCTTTGTTTATTAATAATAAATATTTTTTCGCTGTTTGATAATTTGTTAATTTAGACAGGATCCCAATCGCCTTCGTACAGAAATATAAAAAAAACAGTTTTGTCTATGGTTTTGTCTATATGTCAACATTGTCAACGTCATTATATCTGTGAATGTGTGTGTGAATTTAACGTCAAAAACAATAACAATATTCGCGTGTTCGATTTATTTCCGTTCGTTGGTGTTATTATTGTTTTCCGTGCTGTTTTTGCTTTTTGGTTTCACCCCTGCACATCTTTCCTGACTCCTACTTACATTGAAGTGGTCTTCGCAACAATACATCGTGTAAACATTGAAATATTCCACATTAGCTTGCATACACCATTCGTTCCGCAAATTTTCTCTGGCTATAGTTCGAGTCATTGTTGCATCCCGGAACAAAACATTTTTTTATAAATATCCATTGTTTGTTACAGTTTTATACTTTGAATTTGCTTTTATTTGTAATGTTTGCAGGTTAAGTTAGATGTGACAGTGACAGCATGACAGATACCGTAGTGGCGTAGATAAACTTTTTTTTTTCATTTTTGTGGCAAACATTTAATGCCCGATTCTGACTAAAAACCCGGTCGTTAGATCAAACAAAGGTCAAAAGTACTTTTACAAAAATATCTGCAATCGTAAAGTATTTTTGAAATAGGACAAGATAAATCGGTTATTTGATAGTTTTCCTCCAAATGGTTTTCGAATTAGAGCATACTAAAAAAAATGAACAATGCCAATTTTGCAACGTACGTTTTTGGGGAATATTCTAGAAATGTTGTACGAAATTTTGTGCAATTCATGTTACTAGTAACAGTAAGATCAATTGGATTGATCCCGTTTTCTTTTTAAAGGCCCCACACCCAAAGGGTGTTGAGGTTTCCTATTCCAACGATTCCAATAACCATCTGTCGCAGAGTTTCATAATTTTGACCCGTAATTATAAGTCCCTTCTTTACAAGAAACATCGACGTGATGTTAATAATTGCATAACCCTTCGCGTGTGAATCCAACTCGCACTTGACTGGTTATTAAAATATTTCTAAGTTTTCTAAAAACAGTGTAAAAGTAAACTCTAAGAGCAGTCAAGCCATGTTTCAATTACTTCAACGTTTAGAACTTTAATAAAACCGTATCGATACAAAGTAATTTTCCACGTATTTTAAATCCGTTGGCGTGGAAATGGATACACACTAATCTAAAATACATGTGCCCCCACTTGCTCTCTTACGTCTTTAAGATATTACGCGGAATTTCTTGGAAAATTCATTCGGCGTGAAGCGACGATAATTAAATTTGACAAACACTTTGATGAGCATAGGTATTTTGGGTTTATCTGACATAACACTTCAAAGTGAATTCTTAGCGATGTACACCATCACAGGTACTAACCGGTATAACAGACATTCTCGATGTAATTGGTTCCAGGTCCCTTAAATAAAGTAACCAGAGAAGGCGCTTTGATGTTCACGTTTCGTGGTTTTCATGGAACGAATTTCAACAGGACATTGCTATTGGCTCAGAAATTGGAGAATTCTACACCTGATACCGTAGTACAAGATATTATTATGACGGCAATTTCGGCTTCTCAGAAGATTAATTTGTTTATCTACTTTATACTTGGTTACATTATGAAGTTGGGTAAATAAAGAAAAGAGCCTTGTTCGTTTTGAGGTACAATCATGTACCAGAAATATTTTTCAGCAATCTGAATATGCTTTGGGAAATAAATATATTCGTTGTTGAGTCGTGAAAAGTTGTCAATTCCCGTAGTTTGAGTATATTGTGTTAGTCACAGGTGTTTGCGCTGACATCCAATATTAGAATTCACAAAAGATTGATTATTCGAAACAAAATAAAAGTATGTATACAAATTTAATATGTTGGCTGTCTTGGCAATGATTAGAAATACCTAACACTTTAATATCGTAGCCTAGAACTTTTGGGCTTGATAGTTTGATAGCATCTAAAGAAGATTTAACTTAAGTAAGTTCATAACGTGCCAAAATGATTATCAAAAGAAAACATGCCAGGCTTATGCCAGGTATTTGGTTATTTATCATGCAGGTTATTTTATATTATTGGCACAATTTCAAAGTAGGTAAACGTAAACAAAATATGCAGTATCGGACTTTACGAACAACAATTAACGGAAACGAAATTAAACATTGACAAGATAATTACATTTTTTAGAGTCTATTGTGTATGTCATAAAAAAGGAATACTGGAAAAAACCGAAGAAGAAACTCCAATTTTTATTTATGCTTCTCTGAAATGTAACAAGTTTGAGCGGTTGTTAGACATCACAATACACCCTCATGATAAGTAATACATATTTTTTCAACCAGACGAAAAACAATTTCATTAAATAAAATGAACGCTACAGGATTTCACATGGCTCCCATCAAAGTGTACTTAACCTTTCCAATCGATCACGTCGACCTTCCCGACGCACATGGTGCAAAATAAACGACACTTTAACTCGTGTTCAAGTTCCAACATATTGCCAAGATATTGTATGGCGAGTTACAAACAATGCTTAGTACAGAGGTGCGCTAAACTTTGGAGCTGCAAAGGAAATTGTTCATAGATTTTCAATAAGCCGCGGTATCTTGGCTTTGCACCTCGTCTCAAACTCACAGCCTCGCGAAACAGTCGCGATATTGGGAGAACCTTATGGTTCTAACACGCAAAAAAACAATCATGAAAAATGAAAAACCTTAATCCTGTCACAAATGTATCGTTTCACTAACTCATCATTTAAAAACGTTTTATCAAAATTTCCAAAAAATATAAATGTAACCTAACCTAACGTAGCGTACAGTACGCAAATAGTTTTTGGGTTATTTTTAAAGAGTCGTTTGATATGCTGTTTCATAAAGCGCTCTGTATCTGAGGATACTGCTGCAATGTTCAAATACGCGTGTATTTCGTCATTCTTCGCTAACCATGGAGCTTTTACGATGTTCTTCTAAATGTTTTGCACCCTTTGCAACCGTGCAACATTACATTTGTGAAATGGTTTTTATTAAATGATGAGCTCCCTTTAAAAGCAATTAGAATAGTATATTACCTATCATTTAGAAAGCTATTTAGGTAATTAATTGCATGTCAGTTTTAACAAGCATAACATATTCATTCAAGAGAAGCGACACGACCAATTTTCTAAATTGCTCTTTAATTATTCAAAATCATTATAGAGGCTTTGTCTTTGAAATAAATATTCCAGTGTTATTGCTCATTGAAGCAAGTTCATTTATTCATTATCTAAACACAATATAGTTGAGGTGAGGCTTTATAAACAATGTTTTCATTGCCTCTAGGGATTAAGAAGGAAGTCGTCAATGGAGATATTTTGATGGAGAACCGAGATTTTCGCGATGAAAAAATGGTAAGCGTAAGCCAAATTAGAGACGAGGGTTCTGCGAATTTGTAATTGATTGGGCGTCTTGGGATTCGATTCTTAATGGACTTTCTTGATTTATTTTTTCTCGGAATGTGTACCAATTGAAAATATTATTGAATAAATTTTTAAGAGGGTTGTTGATCACCTTCAACAAGTGGTGAACCTTTAGACCTTAGCTATTTCATTTCATGGATATTTTTAGGAGTCTGTATTACTAAAGTAACTACTTTAAGGACTTATTTCAAACTTAATTTATTTATTGTCAATATATTCCAATCATAGTATTTTTAGCATGGTTAAAGCAAGTAAAAAATATAAAATTTTGAGACTGACTCATTAAATAGTATACAAGCTTCCTCTGTCTACGTCATCGCTTACTATCCGGCGTGATTGTCGTCATTATGTAATACTAGCTGTTGCCAGCGTTTCGTTTTCGCTTATCGCTATCCCGCGGGAACTACGCAATTTACCGCGATAAAAAGTAGCCTATGTGCTATTCCAGACTTTTCTTTATCTATGTGCCGAATTTCATCCAGATCCTTGGGCCGTTCTGGCGTGATTGAGTAACAAACAAACATCCATCCGTCCATCCATCCATCCATCCATCCATCCATCCATCCATCCATCCATCCATCCATCCATCCATCCATCCATCCATCCATCCATCCATCCATCCATCCATCCATCCATCCATCCATCCATCCATCCATCCATCCATCCATCCATCCATCCATCCATCCATCTATCCATCCATCTATCCATCCATCCATACTTTCGCATTTATAATATTAGTTAGACTAGTTATATTATTCATAAAAAACGTAAGAAAAAGCAAAGACAGTGATGTAACCTACCCCTAACACAACGACAACAGTTAAGCTAAATGACATAAAAGTTGAAAATTGCTCATTTTCTTAAAGATGTCATGGCCATGCAGACAATCTTGTTACGCTTACATATCCTCGTCGAAAATGCTTGTATAAAATGTTGTCAAGGCAACAAGATTATGATGATAAAGATACCTACATCATTTTAAGAATAATATTTTGTGTACATTTTGTATAATAATATTCAATATATATTATAAGGAAATTACTGTTTTTTTACGTCTTGACCAAAGCTTTATGATATTAAAATTAGAACAAACAAAATAACTTAATATTAATATTTTTACAAAGGTATTGTGCTGTCATAGTAGTTAAATCAAAAAAATTACCGTAAAAACATACGTGATACAAGTTTCGGCAATCAGCGTGCATTGTTAAATGCCAAATAATATGAGTATTTTAAATGTTTTTCACAGTTTATCTATTTAGATTCAACGAAGCGGGCCGTGATTAAAAACAACCACGGTGAAAATCAAACGTATCTAGTACAAAATAAATATTTAGGTAGGTACACGTAATATCTGTATGGATTTCTTTTCAGCGAAAAAAATTTTAATTTACGCGCTGTAGCATTTCAGAACAAGTTTCTCACGCATCCAAGGGCCTTACCATGACGTCTTGATGTGATTCATTTCCAATTCAGTTTAGGTTCGCTCGTTGTCAGATCCATACTAAAAATGACAGCTAAAACCTGAACTGAGTCGGGATCGAATCCTCTTAAGACGTCACGGTAAGACCCCAGTAGGTGAAAAGATCATTGCATTGTCTAATTTCCGTGGCCACTCGAAACCCGACTAAGCCTATTATCATGCTACTTCCCAAACTTGCCGGAAAAAACGAGGTTTGATACAATTCCAACGACATTTTCCCGTCTTTTGTTAACGGAAAGCTTCTGTAAGTCCTTCAGCTGCCATTGTACTATGTTGCCTTTTGTATTGATTAAAACTAATTTGTCACATTGAGTGTTAGAGAGGTATACTAATGAAAGGAAATCGGTGTAAAATGTAAATAAGCATAGTATTACAGTACTAACAGTTTCAAACACTTTTATTTATCAGAAAACATAACGGATAGATGAAATCAAGTAAGAAATAAAAGTTGTAACATGGTAAACCTCCGCGACGCGCCAAAAGCGCACTGGCCGCTTACGAATAAAAACTAAATTCTAAATTTACGATCGGCTTTTGTTTTTTCCTGCGACTCGCTTGATTATTTTGCAAGGCATAAGCCGCATTTAGGATTTTTATTAACACTGTATTTTGTAAAACTAAAGATTGCTGCTGCTTTCTTCTTGTTTATAATCATAAAAAGGGCTGCCACTATTGCAGGTACTTGTAAATATTAGTTTTACTTTTCCTTGGTGTTATTTATCTTGTGTATATTTTGTGAAACCTAATCCAAGTCTCGTTTAGTTTTCCTCACTGGCCTAGGCTGCACTGAAACGAGGCTTGGATAGGCTTAACGAGCCACGATTAAGTAGGGTGTTTGATTACAGCCCTTCCTTTCCCGTCTACTACCCACACCACACTTCCGCTCCTCCAACTCTTCGCTCTGACGCCTCGGAGCAGTCCGAGGCCATCCTGACACCCTGCCCTGCCTGCTTTCCTGCCTACCCGAAGTCTCAGGCCAGTGCTTGTTATCCTTTCAAGAGCAGTGCTGACTGAAAAGACTTTGTACATATTTATTTTGTACTTATTGTATTTTTTACACCAACGCCTTGTTTTCTTTACTGTTCTCCGCTAGCCGGTGACAAAGTCTCAATAGATTTTTTCGTGAAAACAAAAATGACCCTCCAACCACGACACCTTCGCTGCGGAAATTAATTTAACTTGTAATTAACCATCGACCCCATACCGCAGTGAACGTGAGAGTAGGTATACATAATGGTGATATATGAATAGTTTAATTACTATTGGAGTTTTTCAGCACTGCTTTTTTGACTAATTCGTATCTATTGAAGTAACATGTTCTAGCTTCGTCATTCTAGAAATTTATTCTATTACATGTATTTGTCTGTACGTATTCTTGTATAATCTTAATATTTGTTTTATTTTTACTTTAATAATACAAAAAAATGTTTCGGCTTTAACACCTTTCTTCATTTAATTTATTTTATTAATGCTCCTTTGAACCAAACAATACTTCCGCTGCACACATTAATTTATCCAAGAGATATAAAGCAACTAAAAACGTGAAACGAATACATTTTAAAAACGCTGTATCAGGGATTCCACAATACATGTTTATTGCCTTTGGAATGGCTGTCTTTAGCCGTTCACAGCGTCGGCTTTACTGCTTGCGATGTGACAGAAATGTAAATTGATCCTTGAAGCACTTATATTTACGTTTAAAGAACATGTTGAGTTTCATTCAGCTGTGTATAAAAGGACTTTTTATGATCACTTGTTCTGTAAGTATGTTTATATTGAGGGATGCAATTGATCTTCTTTATGGGAAAATTTATGTCCCTTGATGCTTATTTTATACTTATGTAAAATTGGCATCCTTTTTCTGAAGTATGAAGGTAACGGACGCATCGATGGATCCGTACGTGTAAATAATATTGCAATGGAGGTCAAACTCTGAAGTTTGGTTAGGTTAGGTTGCGGGTGGTAGGACCTGGTGCAAGGTCCACCCGGATTGCTACCACCATCTTACTCAAGCAGCAAGCTTGTGCTACTGTGTTCCGATGTAGAAAGTGAGATAGCCGATAAAATTGCTGTCACATGAGTTATTTAATTGTAGCTTAGCCTGCTAGGCTGGCAACGCATCTATAAAATATCAAAAACATCATCATCATCATTTATCATCTATAAATTTCTTGATTCATTTGATATTTCATATCATTTGAAAAACAGCGCCATCTCTCGTCCCTGGTGAGCAGTAGATGTTCCACGGGAGTTTGTAATTGTGACGTACAGACACATCATTCAAATAGATGACGCTTCGCGACAAATAATCGCATAGTAACAAAGGTCACGTGGCAATTGGTAACAGATAAAAAAATTCGAACGCTTATCCACCTGCTATGGGTGGTGTAGGGGTATAGCACGCGTCACGGAATGACGAGGACCCGGGTTCGATTCCCGGCCATAGCTTTACTTTTCGGATTTTTCTATGTGTTCTAATTTTCAGTGTCGTTTAGAAATTAAACGCATCTATTATCATTTATCCCCTTATTCATAAACGCTCAACGCTGTATAAGCTTCTACTAACTTAGCAATCGTTTGTTCTTATCTGTCACATTGACATTTACCTTTCACAGATAAGGACAAACGATTGCTTAGTTAGTGTGGCCGGTGAACATGGGTAGCGGCGCTCACCTAACATCAGGTGATCCACTTGCTTGTTTTCCTGCCTTGTCGTATAAAAATGAATTGGTTTTGGTATTTTTTATAAGAAGTGGATTTATTCAGAGTGCCAGTGTGAAGAATAAGAGCCATGCCGACGTCGCCGGCTACAGCCAAACAATTTACATAGAAATGTATCGGCGGTCACTCACCTGCCCACGCATTGGCGACGACTGCTTTGTACAGTATACGTAGCTAGCTTGGCTCTAATTTATTTGAAACATGTCTTACCTGGTTAAAGTCGCAGTATCTGGTTAACAACTTCACTGGGGCATAGGGTCGATCGACCTTCACACGAGTATTGTTGATAACAAGTTAACTTTATTGCCGCAGCGAAGGTGATTCGCGGGTTCACGGTGGATGCCAGCCGCTTTCAATCGAGGCAACTGGAAGTCTAATGGGGGAGTCCAGTGGACGTCCTATGGCTGGTTACGATGTGTGAACATGTCAGAACTCACTCAAGATGTCCCTTGTAGATGTCGAAGTCTGTGAACACGAGCTCGACGATCTCGTGCGGCGCGGCGAGGAATGTGTAGAGTAGGCAGTCGAGCCGAGCCGTGTAGGCGCGCGGGTAGTCCGGGCTGCTGAACGTGCCTCGCTCCTTGCCGTGCGTTGACGTGAAACGTACACACGTGCATCCTGGCAAGAGTGAAAGGATAACATTAATCTTCTTCTTGTGGTGCCATCTTCTATTGAAGGTTGGCGATCATTACGGCGACTTGAACCTTCGACACAACTGACGGCTCTGAAAAACGATCGGGTGCTTTTATTGTACCACTGGCGTAGATTTGGGCTTCGTCCACCTTGGATTTTAGCCATTTTTAACATTAATAATACTGGCTATGTCTCGCGATTAAAGTTCTTATTTTATCTTCTTGAATCAAGTGTTACTTTGCGGTGGTGCATTTCAATGAACAAAAATAATTTACTCCGCTACTTAACCGCTTTACTCCGTTACATTGTAAGTTGGACGAAACATTTTTAATGTTGTTACTTTGCTTCGCATCGATAATGTTATTGTGTTTCAAGCACATGAAAAAACATCATCCATAAATAAGAGCCGTTATATTTTTTCGTAAGTTAATATTATTATTAAGCGTGTACGGTGATAAAGGGAATAAGCACGAATAACATGAGTTTACCTACACGAGTGAACTGGCTAAGCTCCAGCGTGGTTCGTGGCCGATGGTTCCGTATATCATTTTAATGTTCGACGAGGTTTTTAAATGGTATTAAAAGCGCTGTACAGAAAAAACAACATAGTTGACATAATGACCTATGTGGCTAAAAAGTCACTTAGTATCGATGTCGATAAGAGAATGCAATGAAATTGTATTGTGATTCCCTTGTGGTTTTTACGAGTTGCACGGGAAGAGAAACAGTTGGTAGGTACCTACATTCTTATTTGTCTTTGATTGACCGGCATGGAGTTTGAGCATTTTGCTTTGGTTATTAAAACCACTGAATTCACCACGCTATGTACAAAATACGCATAAATTTTAGCAGTTGCATTGGCAACCGACGATCAGATTGCTGATTGGATCGTTTTGCTACAGCGATGAAATGTTTTAAAGTAAATGCTATGCTACAATTAACCACATACGTTTTTATTTTATTAAAACAGGATTGGTATTAAAACACTACAAACATTGTATGTACTCACATTAACCTGTATCTGATAGTTGTGTAATGGAAATCACAAATAGGATATAAATTGTTCCCGCCTGAAGTAATTTTATTAAAATCTAACTAAATTCTCATCATCATCATCGGCCTGTAGTATAGCAGCAGTCCACTGCTGGACATAGGCCTCCATACTTAATTCTACTACAGGAGTTTCAGGGCTTGTTTTTCTTCATTTCAGTTAAACGTTTTCCAGTCACTTTTTTTGTTTTGGAACAGTTTTATTGTAATATATTCCAAGTAATTTTTAGTTAAAACCGTTATATTCACCACTACGAATGTCATAATCGCTTTCATAAGTGCACACAATCGCCAATACTCTTTTTCAACGATACCACGGTGACTATAGAGTCGGTGAATATAGGCCCCTACAACACCTCCCAATGTTATTTCCTGCAACAGACTCACTAATGTCCATTCCTGAAGGAACATTATTTATTCCACGCCGATCTCCAAAAGGCAGGCATTACGTGCATGCCGAAAGCGACTTTGTACCGTTGAATATTTTAGACTAAATCTCGTATATGAACTTTGTTTTACCCCATGTAATCTCGCACGGTGTGAAAATGAGAAATCCAAGATGTTTTTGCAAAATTGAAAATAAACGTGCGCGCCGTTACGACCGGTGTCTCGGCGGAATGGAACTTAAATAACCTTTATATTAGCAAATATTTGCAATACAAAAGAACATACTGGCAAATAAGGTGGGTAGAGTGCGTGGGTAATATTTACAATGTCACACCGGGGGTAAGGAACCGGTTACCATTTTTTTCGATTGTTATTAGAGGTAGTTTGTACTGCGGAAAAAGTAATGATCTTATTAGTTAGTTAGACATACGATATTATAATTGAAAAACAAGATATTTTGTTTATCATTTTGGCAAAAATCATAAGTAAAGTGTGAAATCAAAACGAGCAAGAAAAATAACGTAACTGTCGAAGAAATGTGGTAAATGTCATCATGACCATTTGCAAGGGAAAGATTAAGACACATTTAGACGTTTGATACTATTTAGATCTTTCTTCTTTTGCTTCCCATATTCCTCACCACGTTCAAAATGTCTAGGTAAAAATCCACCACACCACCATTGTGATTGCACACGCGTTATGTATTGGTTGGTAAAAGGTGTAGATCTATTCGGATTGCAATCGCAATCTTACTATTCTGCCACCAAGCAGTATATTTACTTCGATTTTTTTAGAATTAGAAACCACAACAACATTATTATTGCGGCTCGTTATCTGTAATCTCTTTACAATTTATACTAGAGATACAATTGACGACACGCAAATACAAGTTTAAGTGACATTAAAACAATTTTATTTTGCGGCTGCCAATATATTGCACCGTACTATTTGCTAGGTAAGAAATAGTTGACCAGACGCAATATAATGTTATTGTGTTTTCTAATTCTAAAAAAAATGTAGTATAGGTGCGAATTGAGTGAGACAGCCTATAATATACAGGCACACGAGGTATTCTATCTCAGCTCTCGAGGCTGAAAACGTGTCTACAGCTCCTTTTGTGGGTCTTATTTAATGGGTTGATGCTCATTATTACTATCAGGTGACACACTGAAGTCACCCTATTTAGTGAAATAAAATGGTGTGTAAGTCTTTTTCCTTGTATCGAGCAAGAGACTCACTAAAAGCTAATTTAAGACCATTCTCCATTAACAAGAAGCACCGTATAACCCAATTAATCAACAGGCGAAATCTAATAAGCCACCACATTTCGCCTTTCCTGTCTTTGGCAATTTGTTAAAACTGCCAGAGGAAATCGGGGGAAATTCAATTATTATCCCACCCGTGTCCTAGTAAGCCGGAGGCTTTTAAATTATTTATCGGTATTTATCTTTCTTCGGTTCGATGTTTCTAATAAATGGGCGGTATTGGGTGTCACGGGTGAATGATGGCCGCTCTGCATGGATAAATGCATCCGAATCGGTTTGCGACGTAGTTGACGTATTGGTGATTAACGTGAATGCATTCAAGGCTCTCGCTGTATCCATAAAATGGTTTCCGCTAGACGCTAGTTAATATTCAACGGTACTTAAGGCAAGGAGTCGGGAATAGTAATCGGACAATGGTTACTGGGTAAAAAGCTAGAATAAGGCTACAAAGGCGAATGAATTTAGTGAAAAGGATGAGATCTTACTCTAAGCTTACGCTAAATGAGCTGGGCTAATATTTCGCGTTTTTATGGCGTTTTTTCGTCATTAACCTCGTAGAAGTAAAGACAGAGTCTTGCGAAAGGCAAAGTGATATCGTTTAAACTATGCCCTGCTATGTGCATAAGACTTACGCACACAAGTGCAATCAAATTTTGATAAGCAGACTAGTTTTGAGCTACACACACTCGTTTGAGGTAAATAGTTAAATTATATAATCCGAATCTACTTGTGACCACGGCTGCTGCATTGCGATAATTTTAGCAATTGCGTTTTTAAATTTCGATAGTGTTAGTAAATTATTATGTCACGCGTGACTCCGTTTTGGCTTATCCCGCGGGAACCATGCAATTTTCCTGGATAAAAACTGGCCTATGTCCTTCCCCGGGACTAAAACTATCTCTATACAAAATTCCAACTAAACCAGTTCAGCGCTTTAAGCGTGAAGAGGTAACGGACAGACAGAAAGACAGACACAACTTCGCATTCATAATATTTTATGATATGGATTTATATCGTCGTCATGTGGGCTTGGTAATAATTGGATACTAAACTTAGGCAAAGATTCCAATATCAGTAGATCTGTAGCTGACATACAACTATCTATGAAAGATGATTTACATAATAATATTGAATTCCTTGATTGTACTCGCTTATTGCCCACATCGTTCGACCTTACAGCAGAGCTATGTGAAGGATTTTCGTTGGACGAAAGCCTCATGGTATATTTATAATCCAATTTAAAAACGCAAAGGCACCGGGTACGGGTTAAACCCACCTTTTGGTACGTGACATGCGGTGGGTTAAAACGTAACAGGTCGCACAGTTTTACGCAAATCTTGGCTTCATTTACTATACTTAAAAAAAAAAAATCTATCAGTTCTAAGAGTGCCTTATGGCAGTGTTTCTTAAACTTTTTACAGTAACGGCCCACTTTAAGATTTCAAAAACTCTATAGACCACTGTCTCAGCTTATTGTATCAAAATAAAACAAAGCCTATTGTTAAAAAAAAACTCTGAGTTAATAATGTTAAAGGTTAATTGTATTGCTGCTGACCCCTGACACACATCTAACGGACCCCTGGCCATGGACCCCACTTTAAGAAGCCCTGCCTTACGCGACGATAGATTAATTGAAGAGATCCTTCAGGTGCCACTAATAAAATTATAGCCGTTGTCTTTCTCTCTACACCGAAACACAAGCGACGGAAGCAAGCTGCTTGGCGGCAGAGTTAGCGAGTAAAATGATGACAGCGATCCAGATGGGCCTATCACATACCAACCGCTACTGGCTTTGTATTAGACATAATAATATTTCCTACGTGATATAGAACGCGATTACTGTTCATGAGCTCCCAATATTTCGACGCAGTTGTTGGGTAAACTCACAGTTATCATAATACCACAGAATACCCAAATGCATCTACTTTGCGTATTCAAACAAAGAGTCGAGGTTTTGTTCAGTACATTTTTGAAATACGAAGACATTTTTAACGGGGGCTCCAGTTGAACCGTCTCAATCGTAGCGGTACGCCGGGCATCGGAGTTTTGAGTCGGTTTGGATTTCCCATCAGTAAATTTCGGCTGCGGCGTCACAGTAAGCGGTAAAAAGTCAGCACGCTTGGTCTCAATACAAAGAATCGTGATGTTTGCGAAATGTACATACATACAGTCACGCCTCTTTCCCATAGGGGTAGGCAGAGACTACTTTGTTCCACTTGCTACGATTTTGACATACCTACCTCTTTCTTTCTTTCTATCTTTGCGAAATGTATTTTAATGAACACAAAATATTTACCTTGCTACTCCGCTAGTTACGTACAAGATGACCAAGCTTGTGCGAAATATATACGTTTTGCATGCAAGCCCCCCACCACTACTGCCACACAAAACGCACACAAATCCCACAAAC
The DNA here is from genome assembly GCA_963854515.1 of Pandemis heparana. Taxonomy (NCBI): domain Eukaryota; kingdom Metazoa; phylum Arthropoda; class Insecta; order Lepidoptera; family Tortricidae; genus Pandemis; species Pandemis heparana. The sequence continues at coordinate 11,188,724 of OY978015.1, read as the reverse complement.
TTAATTAGTCCTATCACCACACAAACACTGACGCGCGTTTCGATCCATCTACGGGATCATTATCAAATGTATTTTGTATATTTCAAGGTAGATTCGATCATAAACGGCGTCTATATTCCGTAGAAAATATTGTTAATGTGATTAATCATGAATCAATTAAAACTTTCGCACTGCCTTCAACGTTTACAACAGAGCAACTTCATCAATATAAAATACTCCATCAAAAATACATAAGTCACGCTCATAACCCGTAACCCATAAACAACAGGTGTGTAAAAAAATACTACATTATTTTTTACGCGCACTAAATAAAATGGAGTGAGTGCTAATAAAGCTAGAGTGTTTTTACACTCACCGGGATTTATGGCTAGTCCTTCATCCACTGTGTGAAGAGATAAGTGGAGCAGCAAGATGAGTGCCGTTGACGTCTGAAACGAAGAAAGCTTTTTATTTCTGATTCTATTTCGAAGGTTAAAGTCGCTTTTTATTAGCCGCTATAAGTGACAGGTGTTGTTACTCTCGGATCATACAGCAATAAAACAATAGAGTGGTTATAAGACCACGTCATTAGAAATTTCCATTTGTTATAATCACAATTATTTCAGAGTAGCTTAAACTTAATTCAAATATAGAATAAAAGGGTTTGCTGGAAGAGATCCCTTACTAGGGATAAGTTCGCTTTTGTACAATTTTCTGTGTATTTCTGTATTTTTAAATTTTTATGTGCAATAAAAATTTAACTAAATATTAATATTATGTAAACACATACAGACATACATAAAAAAATTGAGTAAAGTTACTACAAATTGGAGATAAATATCATTATTATTTGAAGGCTTTGCCCAGTAGCGGGTCCCAAATATAGGCTAATATAATAATAATAATACTAGGTACAAATTTTAGTTCGAGTAAGTAATTTAAATTCCCCAGAAACGCTTTCTGTGAATTGAAACATAACCATAACCTGCACACAGTTGCCAAGCAACTCAATGCTGTGTATGAAGATCTTACCTCATGATAGGAATGCATGACAACTGCAACTCAATGTAATTTGATTGATGAAATTTCCTATCTTAAACTTAAGTAACTACCAGCTATAATTTTCAGCTACCCGTCATTATAACAGTAATGACAAGGAAACTATTTATTAAAATCAACAAACATGCTTGTGCGTCAAGTTCAACAATCGCACAGGGTGAGCGCGGGGTATGAGGCGACGTGCGGGCGCACCCCCACTTCCCCAAACCCCGCCCCTTAACTCACGCGCGAACTGTAGTAACATTGAGCGATAACCATTATTCTATCCACTGTCCAATCACATTATTTCAGGACTACTCTCGCTAGAGTTTAGAGATTTGTTGGTGGCACATAACCTCATCTTTTACTGTCAAATAAACCCGAAATCTAATGTTGTCTATGTTCATACTTACTTTATGAGGGACACGTAGCAATTCTATTAGATACTTACGCTATTGAATCTGACTTACTGATGTTATTCGTAGTAAAATTATCGAGGGTCGTTTCGAAGGGTTTATTGGTTGTAAGTCCAAGGGATTTGTGTTTTAGATTTTTAATAATGTATAGTAACTTATTTCATTATTAAACAGTCTACGAAATACATACATACATATATCACGTCTTTATCCCTTACGGGGTAGACAGAGCCTAAGGTAAAAAAACCCTTAAAGCCACGTTTAGCATGATTAAGGACGTAGTATAGGTGAAAAGGGAAATCATAATAGTGATGGGTTGCTAGCAGCATCGCCTATAACAATATTCCTTAGATTTTCGCCCATTCCCTCGATGGGCTTTTACCATCTGCGCGGGAAGAGAAGCAACTGGTAAATTCTATGTTTTTTTTTACTCCCAGACCAGCGTGAAAGAAACGAAATAATATTTCAAAACACAAATAATGGTGAGAATTAATAGTTTAATCAATATTCTGGTTACGGGAGTAGTTATTCATTTTTGTTTTGTGAAAAATCAGACTACTATTGGAGTTGGTTAAACCGTAGTGCCATTTATGCATTTGAACATGTTTTGTAGGTTAATTCATCTTTGATTAATTGATTGTTCCGGTTTAATTTGCGGAGATCCATATTAATAAACAAAAAACATTTTCCTTGTTATGCGCTACCACTCTGCTAAACCATTCTGGTTGCAAGTTCAATATTTTACTTCATTAACTAATTTATGTTTAGTTATTAATTCAATCTTGATATAAAAATTGTTATTATATTAACCTGTTATGACCTTTGAACATTAAATATTATGTTGCTGAATATTCAAAAACCTCATTGAAAAACTAATTCAATTAAAACAAAACACAGTAGCTGTTTAAAAACTTGCCCACTTCAATTTAAAGTTAACACATTTACCGGAATAGTGGCTCGCTTAATTTACAACCTTATTTTAAGTTAAATTAACTACAACTCGCAGACAAACAACTATCAAGATTAATCTCAGCGTATGGTTTTAATTTGAGTATTTTTAGGGGTCCGACAGAACCTTGTCTGTCTGCCTGTCACAGAGCTGTATCTTTTGAACCGTAACAAAAGGTTGCAGTAGCCTATTATTACAACCCTCTACCTGTTTCCAGTTTTACTTCTTTACAGCAAAGCCTATTCCAAATTCAAAATTTAAAATTCATATCGATAGTCTCGTTCGATCCTTTATGATTGATTGCGTAACGGAATCTTTTAGAGTCAAACCGCATAACTATACTCCAAGACTTCCATAAAAAGCCATTTTAATGGGGTAGTATAGTCGTATAATAATAAACCACTGTCTAACTTGGCATCTGATATTCTGTGCGGTGCTGTGCGGATCACTGGCTTATGACTCTTATGAGTTAGCTTATAACCATATCTCTAAAAACATTCTTACCATAATATGGTAACAATGTTTGAAATATATTATATTTTGATATTTCCATTATTATTAAGTCAACTATCTTTATTATTTACTTTTCCCTTATTGTTACATTCCTTTATAATAGTGTATTGACTATGTACCTATTGTTGTTGCTGCCTTATATTTTAAAATAAATAACCTCCATCCACCATCCGCTGAGTTTCCTTCATTTCCCATACGCAACGTGATAAGTTACATGAAATTACGAGTACACTACTTCATCTATCAAGACATTGTTTATCGCTATCCTGCGTCATAAAATTTTCCCGGAAAAACTAGGTATTCTAAATTCTTCCCCAGGATTTAAACTATCTCCACACTAAATTTTAAAATTGTATTTTTGTGAATACAATATCCAACTTTTGTTATTTTAGTCATCAGCTTCACACAAACTAGCAATAACAGTTATTTGTATCACGAGGGAGCAAAATGATGTAATTACGGCGACGGCGCTACATTGAATCCAGAATGTAGCGAAGGATTCTACAGTAAAATCCTGAGCGTAGCGTCGAAAGTAGAATCCAGAGCGTAATGAGGGATTCAAGTGTTAACGCCCAAGATGGAAAATAATTTTGTTCCCGAGTGGCTCATACAACTCTTCACACCGAACATTAAAAACCACCGAAAATATAATTCTAAATATTATTAAAGAGCTATGCATATAAGATGGCATGATTTTATAATTATCAACTTCATAATTGCATTTGCAAAAAACACTTGGAAAAGCCTTGAACAGAAAAGTTGCACTTTGATCCCTCTCGACAGGGAGCAAAGCATACTTTTCTGAATGAGAGACGTGAAAATAACTATTATTCCATTGCTACCTCGGAATATTGCTGCAATGCTTAATCATCCAAACGCCCGTATAATGCGGCAATGTGTGCGTAAACAGCTTTGGAATTTTAATGAAGTCAGCCAACTGCCAGTATTCATACAATACGCGCCAAGCTAGTTCATAAAACAAATGTGACAGAACGAAATCAAGTAAAATGCAAGTCAAAAGGCAGTCACGTCACCAAATATAATAAAGACAGTACAGTGACAAAGTGTCACTTTCCTGCCTCTAACTCATTATTACCGAGATTAGAATAGAGCAGATCGAACTGACAATACTCTGTTGCTACTTTAACCACTACTCTATTCTAGTCTAAGCTCTTTGCTCTAACAAGCCACAGACAATCCTATCAGAGTATCATTTTTACGAGCAGTAATTTTTTAAGGGGTTACGACTCTAACGCAGTCTATCGTATATCCTAGAATTTCAAAGTTTTCTCGTTCCGCTGGGTAGCTAGCTGTACAGTTAAAAGTAAATTTAAGTACCTATTTGTTCTGGATTACGTACTTATCAATTTGAGCTTCTTTCAATTCAAGTACCTATTTGTTTTGGAGAGCACAGTCGTAAGCTCTAGAGAAAACCTTTTTAAAATTATTTACTTTGGGAGTTCAAAAATATTTCAGAGCTCAAGTAGTTTTAGGTTTTATAGAAAATAATCTCGAGATTTTTCTAAGCTTTAAGCTGGAATTAAAATTAAGATCACTAATCTTGTTTTGACTTAAAAAGAAGGGTCTCGAAAGACCAAAGATTCAAGTAAAACTAACCACCAGAGCACATAAAGACAAAATAGCCGGCACTCAAAGCCAAGAAGCTGTACAGACAAGTGGAAAGAATAAATAAAGGGAATGGTGTCATTTAGTAAATATACGTGCAATTAAACCTTTCACGCTTGGTTTTGTAAGAGATAAAGGAGCTAATGCACTACGAGTTAGATTTTGTGGCCAGACATCATTAGTCTCTTTTAACCCCTGAAAGGAATCCTCCTTTTGAATACATTCGAATATTTACTATCTTAGGTACACAAACGGATAACTCATGTATAAAAGTTGAGTAATGTTCGACATGTTTCGGAATAATTAAGAATAAGAATAAGAAACTAACTAACTCGAACGCGGACGAGACGTATTTTGTGACCGAAAACTTACACTAAGCAACTGCTCGCGCGGCTACTCGACGCAACTGACAGCGGCTCACGACTACCCTCGTTTTCATTATTATCTTTCACTAGCAACTAGTAAATCAACAAATGACATTGCTGTACCTGCGGATGATAGAACCTTATGCAAAGTCCGTCCGGCTCTCTGCCACCATCTTACTCAGTAATCCTTTTGCTAAGCAACAGTGCTTCCGCTGCTATGTTCCAGCGAGTTGAAATTACCGGCATTATAAGGTATTCCATCTTAGCCTTCTAGGTTAGCCATTTGACTGCAATCATTTGGTATTGCGAGTGTTTTTGAGTAGTGGTCCTTATTTACCATCCAGGTGATCCTCTTGGATTATTATATTTAAAAAAACATAAAGTTTGAATATTTTATGTTCGTCATGTTACAGTTTATAATTAACATTATCATCAAAAATTTTATCTGTATGCAAATTTATTTCCTGATAATAACGATTACTGAAATTGGAATTGCATTGTGTACAACTAATTAAAATAATATTAAGTGGTATTATCAGAAAATTTATTCGCGAACGGCAAATTTGCGTGACTATTAAGCTTAGTTCAGACAAACAGCCTAATTATTACTATATTTCCTCCTTACCTATATTAACTTTATTGACACTTTAGGCATTTACCTCCTATTATTCTAAAACATTATATTTGTAAGCAAGTCGGTATAAAGAATAACTTGGTAACTAAATTGTGATGAAAAATATTAATTTAGCTTGCTTATTCATATTTCACTATATTTGGTCAAATCAACCGGAAAAAATACTATATTTTACCTAACTAGGCGCAGATCAGCTGATTTACAAAGACTTCTTTTATGGTGGAAAAGTGTGAAGTTCCCACAGTACACAGAGTCACAGACTAAGTTGCGAGTAACAGCTAGCTAGCTAGTTTAATCAGCGTTTCTTTCCGTCCTATAATTTCATTAGCTAAACGCATGAAATCGTGCATTTTCAAAAAATTTCTAAATGTCGTCGGAATACGAAAATTAGGTTACTATATTATTATTATAAAATACTTATTGTTTCAAAAATAAAACGCTTTATGACTAACGAAAATTATTATGAAACTTTACATTCGAAACTGCAATTTATGGGAGAAAACATAGACCTAGTTTAATCAGAACTAATGTAATCTGCCAGCGACAGGCGTCGCGTAACCTGAACTGTACAAACCTACACACCACACCGTTCCAACACCAACAAAGACACTCCAATACAAATCTAGAACAAATTAGAATTGGAGAGACGAATCCCGAAATGTGGTCTCCACTTGTTTGTTTATTTAATTATTGTTTGTTTCTCAAACCCAGCCTGTTTACGAGAACCGCTTCGTCTAATATTCAACGAGAGTTTTAGTAATTCCCAGAATTATTAATGGAGATTCGGAATTTCATCTATTTAACATTTCTTCAACACACAATATGTTGCTGCTCAAGGTCGTAGATATTTAAAATTATCCAGCGCCGTCACAAACAAAACTCAACATAGTTAAATTTCGCTTGAGTTAGATGATTGTCTTTTACCTGCTGTACTTACACTTTACTCTAAGGAGCTGACATCGTCAGTGTCTGACAAAATCCCTTTTAATAAAGATGAAAAAACAATCACTTTTCTTTAAATAACAAGTTTTCATCAATGTATATTTGCATTTTATCTAGCATAAAGTGCAAAATATGATGAGTAAATGATCACTTTGACGCTTTTCATGGAATTTTCTTATGTAATATTTCGCACCATAGGGGTTCTTGTCAACATTTAATGGCACTGCATCTTATTACCCGTGTCCTCAATAAAACCACACGGCCTCTAGCGCGTGAACTTAGAAATAAATTTGAGATATCCCCACAACTTTTACTTCTCAAATTGGGGTAATAAACGGATACAAAGCAAAATTATGTAGACTCGGCGTTAAAAGTTTGAACTCACGATAAGACTGTCAATTTGACACCGACCGTCGAAAATTTAGCACAATCTCTGTTCGAAGCGTGGAAACTTTTTCAACCAATTTCCCTCTTGAAAGTTGGAAACATCACGTAAATATGTTAATGTGTATAATTAAATTGTGAAGTGAGATAAACTCGCGAATTACGCAAAGACACGTTGACAGCTTTACGGGAACGGTAGGATTAATACGGCTTTTGGATTAAGACTTCGTCGTGTTATGGTAGAAAGGAATTATTGCTTAATACGAGATATTAAACATACGATATTAAGCTGCAATGTTGATTGAAGGAAGGGTCGATTAATATGAGCTCGCTAATACGGAATATCCTTGCCGTATCCTTCGCGATGACAATGCTTACCGTTCATTGCTAGAAAAGAGATATACTCATAATTAATACAAGTTTCTTCACAGAGAAAAATGAAAAATGGAAAACCCTCCCACGCAATTCGATTTTATGCCAATATTATATCATTTTGGAAAAGAGCTGTTACTCTTCAAATTACTGGAGCGATTTTAACCAAATATGGCTAAGAACTACCGCAAGGAAAATAGCTTTGGAGTGGAAAAAAACTGCATCGAAAACGCTCCATCCGCTTGTGAGCACACAGACACACAGAAATCGACGTCAAACTTTTAACACCCCTCTTTTACGGGGGTTAAAAACTGAATTTTTCTTCTTTCCTAACTCCATAACCTGACTCTTATAATAACATAGAACAAAGGTGACCATCATAGTCCGAAGAATTGCAACACTCAAGTGGCAGTGGGAAGGTCACGTGGCTCGCAAGACTGACGGCCAATGGAGCTAGAAAGTTCTCGAGTGGTGACCACGTACCGGAAGACGCGTAGGAAGCCCCCCCCCACAACATGGACTGATGATATGATGAAGGGAATCCGTTGAATGAGGGCCGTACAAGACCAGTCTTTATGGCACTCTTTGGGGAAGACCTATGTTTAGCAGGACGTCTTTTAGCTGGTGATGATGATGATGAATACACACTTTTTAAAACTCAACCCGCATTAAGTAAATCTCGGTCGCAAAAGCGTTAGATAACTTCGCGAGGTGTCCGTCTGTTTAACAAGGGTTACTAGTTTAAATTACACCACGACAGGTGTTTTAGGATCGCGACATATTGAGCGGGGTTTAGGCAAGGTGTCCACGAGTTCGCCGCAGATGAGTGCCTGAGCTCTTGTCTGTCTGCCGTTATCAGAGCCGGGTCCATTTTAGAGGATATTAAAATTAATAATGTTCTTTGGCGTTTATTATTTAAGTAGATAGGCTTTTGTTTTTTGTAAATGACCGGTCCCGGCAGCTTCAGACTCCGTTCTTTTGTTAATAAAGTTATATTAAGTATTATCACAAATAATTTGCTAAAGTGCTATGTGATTGGTTTTGCTTTGGTCGTGTAAGTGTTTCTCGATGTTGCGATTGTTTTTCTTGTTCATGTTATTGACTGGGCTTCCATAGCTTTTTACAGCTGGTTAAATATCGTCGCTTTGATGGAACTATACCCGACGTGACTGAGTTTCCTAAAATTGGTTTAATTTTACGAGCGTATAAGTGGAACTTCAACTGCATAGAGTTCAGCTTAAGACATATATTGCTGAAACACACGCAACAAAAATGTTTTAATCTTTTTTTTCCATTCAACTATTAGGTAGTTTCGTCAATACGTCTTTTATGACGACCGCTTCAGCAAACTCAAATAATCTAACTAAAATAAAATAGGTACTCCCACTCGAATTCATTTGTCAACCAATTTGTATTTTGCGGAGGTCTTGTCTATACAATGGATGTCTTTGAAATGAAGTCGGTCCCATTCTATTGTCGTTGAGTACAATAAGTCTGAGAGATTCAAGTAATTCCGAATGATTTGAATAATTATTGATTTCGATAAAACCACATGCGCTGTCCTCAAGTACATCATCATTTTTATCTTTTGTCGAACTATCTGAATAATAATTGACGTCAGAAAATGTAACAGCTAGCATTAGCGTAGTTTTCAATACCGTACAAAAATCATGTAGGTAAGGTTTTTATTTAAAACACTCTTTTTGCGGAGAGATTATTGCATTGCACCTGTACCAAATTTTGAAGTCAGAAGACGATCTCATTCTCAAAGCTTACAGTCCAAACTATAGAGTTAAAAGTTGCTAGACATCGGTAGAACACCGGAATCGGGTTAGAAAAACTCCATTTTGTGGAAAATAAACACGCCCATGTTTTTGAGGCGTCAATAGGATAGCAACCAAAATTTTCCTTTGGAGTTCAGTGTACTGGGGCCTTACCATGACGTCCTAATTCCTACTCAGTTCAAGTTTTAGCTGTCACTTTTAGTATGAATCTGACAGCAAGCAGACCTAAACTGAAACGCATTAAGACGTCATGGTAAGGCCCCTGTACTGCGTATCATGATCTCAAAACTATTAACTTGTTCACTAGCAGTATTATGAGTTTTCACTCACAAAATACGTCTTTTTTTATATGAATAGGAAGGAAAACGAGCAAGTGGGTCACCTGATGGTAAGTGATCACCACTGCCCATAGACGCCCGCAACCCCGGAGGGATCGCAGATGCGTTGCCAACCTAGAGGGCTAAGATGAAATGCCTCTTGTGCTCGTAATTTCCCCGGCTGTCTTACTCTCCACACAGGAACACAGCAGTGCAAGCACTGCTGCTTATCGGCTTGCAAACAGTTTGTTGTCGTTATGATCCGCGGGCGACACTGCCTACTTTAACTGTACAGTAACTGAGAGGTTTACGTGAACGTGTTCGAAGACGTTTTTTGTGTGGAAAGTAACATTAGAGATCAAAGCCTCTAGTGTAAGTTTTCGCATATAAAAACGTCTCGAACGCGTTCACGTAAACGTCTCAATTATTAAGGAAAAATTGGCAGCGCCACTTGCGGATCGAGACGACAACAAATTGTTCACATAGTATTTGACATTTTAACGAACACGCGATCGAGACGTATTTTGCTACCGAAAACTTACACTAAGCATACAGATTCAGATATCTTTGTGACACTGTGCTGTCGTCAACGTAACAAAAGACGAGTATAACATGACAAACTGCAAAAACCAAATCAGATTCCAATTTCAGCGTACAATCTTCGTATAATAAAGCCACATTCCTAACCTACATAAATTCCTATCAGCTCTATTAATAGTTCTTTATAGAATTAAAACGTTGGTGAGATAATTCCATTTAACGACGGCTACTCCGGCAGCACATTCGTCTTTACTTACATGTAAATAAGGTTGATCCTGGCAGGTTTCCTCATTGTTACCTAACGAAAGACCTCGGATTACAGCTCTATACATTTGCGAGGGAACCATTTAGTTGGCTTCCTGTGGTACTTAAGCGTGTGTTATCTTTTCAATTACTTCCGTGATATAACGTTTTTTTCTTTGCAACAAATGCCAGTGAATTAGGAGGAAACTCGGATGTTAATGTTTTGTCCGGTATACACCTTTTAGTGTGTCTTTTTATGTCATTCTTGAAAATGTTTTCTTTTTAGTGTGTACCACGGATATGATAGAATATTAACTAAACAGATCTATGGCAAGTGTGAATAGATCCGTTGGAAGGGGAAAGCCGTTAAGGCCGTGACCAAATTGGGAACGTTTTGAGGAAATATTAGATCAAATAGTACCTACCCTAAACCAACGACCATGTCTGAAAAGATCAATGAATGTGGATGAAACAAAAGATGTCAGGATCGTAGCAAGTGGAACAAAGCAGTCTTTGCCAACATCTATGGAATAGACGAGTAACGGTATGACTTTATATTATCTACTACAGAACAAAATGATGAAGTTGGAAATGTTTGGCACGCTTGACAAACGTACGGCAACTATGACCAAAAACTAATACTTAACTTAAAATGATAACATACGCAATATAATATGTAATTACTCATCTTACCTCGCCTCTTTATTTTCATCTATTTCTATCCCACGGCGTGGGAGGTCATTTGACAGGGCCACGACAGGTCGCTAAAAATGTTTTGCGATTCAGGGAACCATTAGCAAAATATCAAGCTTTTATGCGTCAATTTTGTTACTGTCAAGTTACTCTCCCCACGTGCCAGCTAAATAGGTAGCTATTTTTGGATTATGTGAAAAAGTTATTATTATTTAGACGACATTAAAAGGATCGCAGACAGATTAAAAGGATCGCGATCTATCGCAGCTAAACAAACTTCACAAGTGAACGACTATAGTGTACATCAACTTATAAATAGATCAACGATTTTTACCACCATCTTGTGCTTGTGCTGCTGTGTTCCGGAGTGGAGAATAAGACAACCGGTGAAATTACTGGTACCTACGTGAGGTATTTCATCTTAGCCCTCTAGACTGGCAACGCATTTGCAATCCTCTGGTGTTGCGGGTGTCCATGGATAGTGGTGCTTACTTACCAACAGGCCCCTATTTCACGCGTAGTCAATACGAAGCCAACCGGCGTAGATTCTTGTCGAGTTTGTAATGTAAACAGAATTGTCACTGTCACCGACAATTGTCAAAATTCAAATTTCTTTATATTCATAAATCAAAAACCATTTCGAGAGAAACACTTGTAGAACACAAGAAAAATATTTTTGGATTTTTTTCGTACAGTATTTTTTGGAAAAATTAGCAAAATATGTAAAACGGGAAATGACGTCCAGCGGCCGGTCCAATATTGCCATTATAAAAAATCTTGTCTTCCGGGTTTCCCTTTGACATTTACAACTTTCACAACACAACACTACTGACAGCTGACGGTTAATTCATTCGCACACCACTCGGTTTTTTGCCATCGGGAACATTAGATAACTGTTTTCCGGGGAATATAATGATAATGTTTTTGCAAGTTTTCATTTAAAATTATACTTTTTGTGAAGTATTCTGTTTGAGTTTGTCAGCTTGTTTTGACATCGACATTGACAACTGAATTCACTGTCAAACTATTTAAGCACAGGTTTTGTCGGTCAATTAATGTAATTATTTCAACGTTTTTTTAAGTGTACGAAACAAAGCAGTGACGTCATTTCGCTAATACTTGACGTTTGTTACTTACGTCCTTTCTGTGAGCAACGATTTAAATGGATTTTTCCACAAAAATACAAGATTTTTACAAATATAAAAAATATGGGTGTCTTAAAATTGTGCGCTCTTTCCAGCCAGACAATAAAAAGTAGCACTTAAAAAATTGAAATATTGTCAATTGTCGCGTTTGTGAAATAATGCGCGTTTGTAAATAAGGGGCCCTTACAAAAAACCTACTGGTCCAACACCCACTTGGCTGGTTTAAATTAGCGTTTATAAACAACATAGGTACAACGAAATATTAACCCGTTCCTTGAGTACATGCTGTACAAGATCGTGTTCGCATTTTCTACACCTGCGCTGCGTTACTTAAAATTGTTTCAGCAACACTTGATAAATTAATCTTCCGAAGCTAGGGTTACCATTTAACTTCATGAAATCCTCACACAAAGTTGGGCATTCTAAAAAATTACCGGACATTTTACAATACAGAAAGCGTCACCGAGACTTACCCCCTTATTCATAAATGCACTATAGGCCTCTGTTAACTTAGTAATCGTTTGTCCTTATCTGTCACTTTAACATTTACCTTTCACAGATAAGGACAAACGATTACTAACTTAGCAGAGGCCTATAGTGTGTTTATGAATAAGGGGGTTAGTATTTTTTATGCAATAAAGTAAACATTTGGACAAATTAAAAAAATGGTTCATATCTGGTCCAAAAGTTTGGACAGATTTAGACTAAATCTCCACATTTGATAACGCCATCCGTAGCCACTTAGTATTTTTTATGCAATAAAGTAAACATTTGGACAAATTAAAAAAATGGTTCATATCTGGTCCAAAAGTTTGGACAGATTTAGACTAAATCTCCACATTTGATAACGCCATCCGTAGCCAATTTTGGTGTGAAGAACGGCTTGCGTCTACACTTTTAAGAAAAACGAGAAACGTTTCTGAACATTAGGTTTTTAATTAGGTAAATTCCGGACAAAGTCCGATCGAAAACCCAAGAGCCCGGACATGTCCGGTCTAATCCGGACGTATGGCGACCCTATCCTTAGCCAACTTAGGTGAGAATTATGGCTTACTTATTATGCTTGCCGCGACTTTAATCCTAATATAGGGTGAAAAATTATCTTTCAGAGTTTAAGAAGGTGAAAAGGGTTTTTGATATATTGGTAAGGGAGGCTTTAATAATAATTGGGACTTACTTCACATCTGTGATATTTCGGTACAGCCAGGTTTTTGCAGGTCAATAGTTTTTTGGCTTTTTTTATGGTTGTTTGCTTATATTCTGAATCAATGGCGTGATAGTGGGTCACCAGAGCAGGCAACAGGAAAGTTGCGCAATACATGTGCCCGCTGCCTACCCTCCCACTACACGTCTTAGTCCCTGAATGAATATGTAGTGAAATAAATGAAGAGGTAAAGCACAGTAGTAATTTTAGTCGTCGATCACGTGACAATAACAACAAAACCACAGAAGCGCGTACACAATGGGACGGAGTCCTCTGTCGCGGCGCACGCGCACCAACTGACGCTACCTGCAGCCGTCTGCTTGTGTACGGGTAGACGCGTCAGCGTGCGTGTTCGATTTAGAGAGAGAAAGAGAGAGAAAGAGAGAGAGAAACATTTATTTACACACTTTCGATACACGTAGACGCACACACACACACAGACACACTTTACAGTAGGTTTCCCTTTAGTTCAAAAAACTAGTACATACATATATTATATACATACATACATAGCGTCACGCCTCTTTTCCACAGAGGTAGGCAGAGACTACTTTGTTCCACTTGCTACGAACCTGACATACCTCTTTCGCTTCATCCACATTCATCAATTTCTTCATACATGCTCGTCGGTTTCGGGTACTCTTGACCTGGCCTTTTTCCAAAACGTCCCCAATTTGATCATGGAACAAAAAATTAGTAGTAGTAGTTGTGCCACAGGCACAACCTTTTTATATTTCTTTATGTTTTTATACTTTTTTTACTAGTTTTTGAATGTTTTTAATTTTAGAATTCTTGCTTTGAACTTATGTATGTCAGTCTGAATATAGCCCTCAACGAAAATAGTGGTTTCTTTTCGTATTAATTAGACTCAGTAAAGCCCTCAGCTTTATTTCTGGTCCTTCTACCGTAGTTAATAGTGATCCAGTGAGTGATAAAGTGAAGTTTAAAGTCCGGACGAAGAAACAGGGAGTACCTAGGAATTTTACTTCTATCTTTTTAGTACGTGAAAATGGTCGTAGAAACGCGCGCTAGCGCTAAGAAGCTCGCAGCAGCCCCGGAAGGCTCGTCAAGTGCGGAGAGGGAGGATGAACCGTCCGCGCCTAGCGGCCCTCTCGCCGTATCGGCGACCGCACCCCCGACGACCTCCCGGCCCGCGAGCACGACTGCGCCCATAAACGTACAACCGACCGCGCCAAGCGGATCTGTCGCCGTGTCGGCGGCCTCCCGGTCCCGGCCCGCGAGCGCGACTACTTCTCGCTCTTCTGCCACGGTTGTGGCCAGGCGGTTGGCCGCGGAGGCGCATCACGCGCGCCGCATTGCCGACTTGGAAGCACAACAAGTGCAACGCCAGGCCGCTTTAGAAGCGCAACAGACCAATCTAGAGCGCGAGGCAGCGGAGGCCGAGCTACGTGCCGAACTCGCTGCCATAGATGCAGACGCGAGCCGGCGCGGTTCAGCATTCTCTAGTCGTAACTCGGTCCAAGATTGGGTCGATAATTCATTTTCTAGACAGGCAGACCCTGAAGTCGAGCAGGATGAGCCCTTGTTTGTGCCTTATAGAGCCCCTCAGCACGAGCAAGCCGCCACTGCTGCGCTTCACTACGAGTTTCCAGCGGGCGCGCCGCCGCCCTGCAAGTTGCCACAGGGCGCGCCGCCGCTCTGGAAGTTTCCAGTGGGCGCGCCGCCGCCCTGCAAGTTTCCAGTGGGCGCGCCGCCGCCCTGGAAGTTTCCAGTGGGCGCGCCGCCGCCCTGCAAGTTTCCAGTGGACGCGCCGCCGCCCTGGAAGTTTCCAGTGGGCGCGCCGCCGCCCTGCAAGTCTCCACTGGGCGCGCCGCCGCCTTGCAATGAAAAGGCGGCAGCGGATGGTCCGCAGCCCGCAAATGTCCCGCAGCCTGCGTCGGACGTGCCGCTGCTTATAAAATCGTTAGAAATTTTGATTTCCAATGTAAATAAAGATGTACGACCGAATAAAGTTTGTTCAACGCTGCTTCATTTTGATGGCAAATCACATTTAGATTGGCTTACATTTAAGCGAATCTACGAGACGACCGAAAGTTCGTTTAGCCCAATCGAAAATCTAGCGCGCCTAGGCGCCGCGCTGCGTGGCTCGGCGCGCGAGGCCGTGGCCGCGCTGCTGGTGTCGGCGCGCGAGCCCGGCGCCGTGCTGCGCGCACTGGCCACTCGCTTCGGCCGGCCCGAGCTCGTGGTGCTGCGCGAGGTGGCCGCGGTGCGCGCGTTGCCGAAGGTCAGCGGTGAAGGTAAAGATTTTGCGATATTTGCCTGCCGTGTCCGTAACTGTGTGGAAGTCGTGCGTTTGCTTGATCAGACTGATTATTTACGGTCGCCTGAGCTCTTTCAGGCGCTAGTCAATAAAATAACACCACTGTTACGGTCGCGGTGGATCGAATACGCTGCCTTTTATGATGCGAACAGTGCTACTAAGCTAGAGCTTTTCGCAGACTTTTTAGAATATCAAGTAGATTTGCAGTCTAGGTACGGCGTTATTTTTGAGCCGTCTTTGGCGCCGACCGTGTCGCATGCTGTTGACAACAGGCGGCCCAAAGATAAAGTCCATGCTGTTGTTGAAGGTCAACGCGCTAAGTCAGCGACATTAACAAAAAATCAGCGTTCAACGGCACCATCGAACAATGTTTCGAATTGTTTATTGTGCAATCATTTGCATAGTTTGATTGACTGTCATCAATTTAAACTTATGTCAGTCGATGACAGATGGCAGTGTGTTAAAAAGAATAGAGTCTGTCATCGGTGTTTAAAGTTAGGTTGGCATAGACTTAATTTTTGCAAAGCGAAAAGTCAATGTGGCATTGACGGCTGCACTTTTCGTCATCACGCTTTGCTGCATAATCCAAATTATGAACGAGCCGCAGCGGCACATATAGAGCTAGAGGACGACGACGAACCGTCAACCTCGGCGGCCGCGCGCCGCGCCGAGCCCGCCGCCGCGCCTTGTGGCGCCGAGTCCGCCGCCGCGCCCTGCGATGCTGAGTCTGAGTTTAAAGAAGTACTTACACACGCTTCGACTTCGTCTGCTACCAGCAACCTTTCTCGTTCGCAGCAATTGTCTTCTCGGCCGTTGCTGAAAGTGGTTGCAGTTACTGTGTCAGGCCCGTCAGGTAGCGTAGATACCTACGCTCTTTTAGACGACGGTTCGACAGCCACTTTCATTGATGCTGAAATTGCAGTCAAATTAGGTCTCAACGGTCCCGAAAAGACTATTCACCTAGACTGCGTAGGTGGTTTGAGGAAGGAGACGACGGTGCAGTACGTGGACTTTCACATTAAAGGTCGCAGCTCTAACGAAACTCATTTTATACGCAGGGCTAGGTCAATTGTAGGCTTAGGTGCCGCTGGCCAGTTTGTTCGGGAGCAAAGCGTTGATGCTTACCCATACCTTGCCGATATCGCTGGTGAGTTTTGCTACGGTGACGTGAAGCCTACTATTATTATCGGCATTGATAACTGGCAACTTACTGTGACAAAGGCTTTGCGAAACGGTAGCAAGACTCAGCCGGTTGCTATCCGCACGGCTTTAGGCTGGGTTTTATTCGGTTTTGGTTGTAGTACAACTGCACCGATTGACTTTGTCAATCATACTACCTTTTGCGAAACTGAGGTCGGGCAATCGTGCGATCGTTCGGGATTAGAGCGTTTAATTCGAGAACAATATAGGCTCGACTCTATTGGCATCACAAAGCGCGAGGCTCGCAGCGCCGACGACGAGCGCGCCGTTGATATAGTTGACCGCACAGCGCGTCGTTTGCCCGACGGTCGGTTTGAAGTAGGCTTGCTCTGGAAGTCTGACAACTTAATTGTACCTGACAGCTATAAATTGGCTTTGTCAAGATTTTTAAGCCTCGAGAGAAAAATGTCTAAAGACCTCGCCTACGCGCAAAAGTACCGTCAGAACATTCACGACATGCTTCGGAAGGATTACGCTGAACTATGTATGAACGTTTGTAACGCAAAGTCACCAGTCTGGTTTTTGCCTCACTTCGGCGTAATCAATCCGAACAAACCAGGTAAGTTGCGTGTCGTGCATGACGCTGCGGTAAAGTCGCAGGGCTCATCACTAAACTCCCTTTTATTGACGGGCCCAGACCTACTTCAGCCCCTTCTGGGAATTTTGATGCGCTTTCGCGAAGGTAAAGTCGCATTAACCGCTGACATTCGTGAGATGTTTCCACAGATCAAAATTAAACAAGATGATCGCGATGCTCAGCGTTTCTTGTGGCGTGACAATCCAACCGAGACCATTAAAGTGTATCGGATGTCTTCAATGATTTTCGGTGCCGCATCCAGTCCTTTTACAGCCTTGTATATTAAAAATAAAAATGCCATCGAATTTCAGGACAGCTATCCTGATGCAGCCAAAGCCATCGTTTGTGATCACTATATGGACGATTACATCGGTAGTCTTGATACAGCGGAACAGGCGGCTCGCTTGGCTGCTGATATTTTGACGGTCCATGCAAACGGTGGTTTTGAGATGCGCGGTTGGGTGTCAAACGACCCCGAAGCACTATCATTGTTGCCAAAGGAGAGCTTGCTAGAAGCACCCATAGCAAACAGTAGCTTAGATGTAGACTTGGGTAGTTTAGCTGCATCTGTTCGCACTCTAGGCCTTATTTGGAGGCCTGTCACCGACTCCATTGGCTTCAATACAGGAGTGACCGAACAAGTGCTACCTAAGAAGCTCACAAAGCGTGAAGTGCTAGCGCATGTCATGCGAGTTTACGACCCCCTCGGCATCCTTGCGCCTATAGTTGTAAGAGGTCGTATTATGTTTCAAAATTCATGGCGTAAGGGTCTCAACTGGGACGAGGAGCTCTCTCAGACCGATACTGCTGCGTGGAGCCTCTGGTTTGATGATTTGTTTGCCGTCTCAGACTTGCAGATCCCACGCTGGTACTCGTCGAGCGGGCTCAGAATACATGAATGCGAGCTTCACGTATTTTCAGACTCAAGCGAGTCAGCTTATGCCGCCGTCGCATATTGGCGATTCATTTTCTCCAACGGCTACGTGAAACTCGCGCTAATCTGTAGCAAAGTACGTGTTACGCCTTTAAAACCGGTTTCTATTCCGCGTTTAGAGCTCCAGGGTGCTCTTATTGCAGCACGCCTAGCGTCATCGATTTGCGAAGCGCACCGAATGAAAGTGTCACGAAGAGTCTTTTGGTGTGACTCTATGACGGTTCTGGGTTGGCTTCGTAGCGATGCGCGCTCCTTTAAGCCTTTTGTAGCACATAGAGTGGGCGAGATTCTTGAGTGTACCGGCGTTGACGAGTGGCGCTGGGTGCCCAGCCATTTAAACGTAGCGGACGATGCGACTCGATTGAAACGTACAGCCCTAACTCCAGAATCTCGTTGGATCTCAGGTCCTGAGTTTCTGCTCTCTTCAGATTGGCCTAGTGAACCGTGTGACACGCAAAACCTGGGCCAAGATGAATTGAAGCCAGCTTTTGTAGTCAATTTTATTAGTGATGTGAACATTGCAGCACCAATTTCAGCCAATCCACTGCGTTTTAGCTCGTGGCTTAAATTGGTACGTGCCACAGCTATGGCACATCGCTATATAACGTTATTGCGTAGGCGTAGTCTTCATCGGCGGGGTTTAGACACAGCTCATTTAGTTCGTTGTGAGGGGGGTTTGTGTACCTTTATGTTTCAGCCCACGAGCGCCTCCTCACCGACACCTCCAGTGGTGTTGCCTGGCGAGTTGACTGCGGGCGACATTCGCCTGGCAGAGGCACACTTTCTCCGCCAGTCTCAGCTGGACACTTTCCCGGACGAAGTAGCTCGCCTGAGGAGTCACAATGGCCAACCCCTGCCACGTGCCAGCCGTCTAGCCAAAAGAGCTCCTGTGATGAGCAATGATGGTCTACTCCGATTGTCCAGCCGCATCACGGTAGCTTCTAAAATATCAGAGGATGTAAAGCACCCCGTAGTCCTCGACGGTAAACACCCATCCGTTCGCCTTCTTGTGGAGCACCACCACCGTCGCGCCGCTCACGCCAACACAGAGACTGTCGTTAACGAGCTTCGGCAGCAGTACCACCTGCTCAGTTTAAGAGAAACTGTCCGTTCGGGTGCCTTTAAGTGCCAATTTTGTCGCATACGTCTCTCACGCATGTGCCGTCCGATCCAGATAGCGAAGAGGCCCTAACTCCTTCCCATTTCCTGCTAAGCACTTCATCAGGTCGACCGGTTCCAGCGACAATGACGGAAACCGACCTACTGAGCAGGAGCAGCTGGCGCAGAGCAGTACGTCTAACCGACCATTTTTGGCGACGCTGGGTTAGAGAATACCTGCCTACTCTGGTACCGAGACCAGGCGACGGAAAAGCCCCGGCTCTGCTGGTGGGTGACCTGGTCCTCATTGCCGATGGCAACTTGCCACGGGGATCATGGCCCAGAAGGCGGGTGACAGCACTATTTCCTGGCCGAGACGGAATTATCAGAGTGGCGGATGTGGTCACTTCTGCTGGTGTGCTTCGTCGGCCTCTTAAGAAGCTAGTACGGATGCTGGTGTGACTAAGAAGGGGAGAAATGTGCCACAGGCACAACCTTTTTATATTTCTTTATGTTTTTATACTTTTTTTACTAGTTTTTGAATGTTTTTAATTTTAGAATTCTTGCTTTGAACTTATGTATGTCAGTCTGAATATAGCCCTCAACGAAAATAGTGGTTTCTTTTCGTATTAATTAGACTCAGTAAAGCCCTCAGCTTTAGTAGTAGTAGTTTGAAAAAACTAGTACTTTATGAAATTACTAATTCTACCTGGACGAAGTGACAGGGAAACGAGTTTAAAATAAATTCTTAATCTACTACAAGGGCAGACGGATGAATGAATAACAACAAGAATTGGGACGTTTCTGATATTTTTAGCATCTCGCTAAGGCTTGGCTTGATCCACAATTCCCATCACGTACGTACATCAGTAAAATATTACGTTTCCTTCAAAAAATGTGCAAGTACAGCATATAGGAGGCTTCCCCGGGCGTTGGGGTAAGAGGATTAGAGTATCTAGTGCGGAGAGTCCTGAATGACTTGATTTGGGCCCTTGTGGGATTTCCACCCTCTATAAGGTACATCAAAATGTTGCATGACAACGTATTGTTACGAAGTTGTCGGGAAGGAAGTGAAGATTTGGTTCGATGAATATATTTTTAAGACGTGTGTTATGTTAGATAAACGTTTAAGGTTCGCTTTTGCAAGATTTTATTTGCATTGCAATGTTTGCGTTGTAAGTTGTTAGTTTCAAATTTTGCAGGTGAATTTTGACCCATTCTCAGAGGTCGAATTTATAGAGCTGCGATGCAATACTAACAGGTACCCATTGTCAGCAAAAAAACTGATCGATCATTAATGTATTTTTGCAAAAAAAGAGGTAATTATTGTCTTTGTTTAGGGTATTTTATACGTATCGTATTTAATAAGTAAGTACCGAAATTGATACATATTAAAAATAATTGAAAGTATAGGTACTAGTAAACCTGAGAAACAAAAAGTTCATTTTGACCTACTGGTATTAAAGTTAATAGTAAAAAATTAAAGTGAAAAGTATTGCAATAAGTTTTTATTTTGTTCTATCTCGTCTCTGTAATCAAATTTCGCAAAGTAGGACTTCTACTTGATGCTTCAATCGAATTGAAATTTGACATGAATATAAGAAAACCAGATGTCGCCCACAACTTCATCAGCCCAGAAATAATTATGTAGCCTACAGTGGCGTGGCGTCAAGTATATCAGAAGGCAAGCCGAAGGAAACTTAACTAGCCTTTTCCTCTAATTCTGCACAATAAATTGCCCAACTGCCTTAAAATAGGCAAGCCGGTGGGAATCGAGTTCTATGGACGCCACGCCACTGGTAGCCTATGTTGTCATAGAATTTTTCGAATCAGTCCAGTGATTTCGGAGCCTACCTATTCAATTCAAACAAACAATCATCTTTCTCTACTTACAGTCTTTCTTTTTAGAATATTAGTGTAGATAGATATAAAGTGCAGAAAAAAATGCAAACTTTTACACAATCTTATGTTTCATTGCCTGAATGAAATAAATAAATAATCAATAAAAATAAAAATAATTTATTTTCGGACGTCTCAGATTCATAGATAGTTAGTTACACAAATACCTACTTATAAAAGACAAATTTTGATCTTTTGACTTGGTAGTAATATGATTATAATATTGAAATTTTCAAAATTGACAAGGAATTAAAAATATCCCTAGACAATTTTGATGAGTGTATATTAGTACTAGTTATTATTTAACACTTTGTATTAAACATTTGCTTGACTAACTATGTAAATGGACCTGCCTGACCCAAAAGCGATGCCAAGTATAACGCCATGACGATAAAAAACCTTTCACCTTCGCAGACGCAGGTACGTTTTATTCAAACTCCATTAATGCAATCAATCACTCAAAACGGTATCACAGTCCATTAACAGCTCTTTAAAGGAAATTATAGCTTGACCGCACCTATTTCCATTTACTCCGTGTTCCTACAAGTTAACTTAAGTTAATATTACTTGCCTTGAAGTTGACGACGATTATTCAGTTTTAACTATTTCTTTAGCACTCAATGAACTATTAGCTAACTAACCAGTGCGCTAATGCATTGTCGTTTCTCGAAGAGAGAGAGAGGAAAGACTGGCTGACAGAACCTATTTTCGTTCATTATAATTAAACTATCGAAGCTTAGCACCAAGCATTGGTAGGTATGCTTTTTTGAACAACTTTGCCTGAGGACCTAAAACGTTTTATTAAATCAGGCGTTACTTTGCGGAGGTCCATTTCAATGAATACAAAATATTTGCCTTGCTACTCCGCTACTTACGTGCAAGATAACCAAGCTTCAAGCAAGCAAAGCAAGCAGGCAAGCTAGCAAGTTTGTGGGATTTGTGTGCGTTTTGTGTGGCAGTAGTGGAGGGAGAGCTTGCATACAGAACGTATACTTTTCGCACAAGCTTGGTTATCTTGCACGTAAGTAGCGGAGTAGCAAGGTAAATATTTTGTGTCCATTGACCTAAAACACAAAAGGTTTTTTTTACAAAATTACACACACAATTTAAATTTACAAAAAAATACTTGGTATAAAAAATAAATGAAAGCTACCTACCTAACTACTTTAAACGAGCAATTTAGATTCGAAAATACTATAAATAGTCTGAATACTTTCTCCTCACACACCCATTTTAAATCTAAATACAATCCATAAATTGTTTAAGACATTCGGTCGAAAAACTCCTTACCAGTTTACTTTTAAGTTCCGGTCTGTCATTTAAATAATTATACGCTTTAAGGCGAGAGAAAGAAGACTGTCTATTTCCTATTTTATAATTAATTTTGTGTACCTTTTTCTGTATTATGCGTTCAATCAAGAGTACATTATGAGAGTAGTCTATGAGAGTAGTCGAGTGTTGTATAGCAAACTCACCCAGAATTACTCTTTAGAAAACCACTTCAAAATAAAGCTAAGGGAAGTTTCGTCCCGTACTTTGGCTAAGTTTCAGTTGAAATATTTCTTGTATTTATGTTACTATATTTTTTCTTTGCCCGGCATAATGATATTCAGGGTATCTTTTGAAATGTAATTTGGTATATTTACCCGGTCTACGTATTTATTAGAGGTTTCGTAGCGTTTCAGCGAGGGTATAAATTGGCAACATTTTAAGGGTTAAGTAGCCACTTTGATCAGGCGAAATTTCCATTACAAAGTGAAAAGGATGATTTCATGTTTTTAAAAATATCAAATCTGTAGACGTTGGTGGAGATGTTTTTTTCTGATGAGGAAAAATGTTTCGCTGAAAGTAATGTAATGGAACATGTTGTTAGGATCTTCGGAGTAGATAAGTGGTTAAAGATTTTTTCTAAGGTTACTTTACCTGTCTCAATCTCGAGTAAGTTATTTCCGAAGGTTTATTTACCATACTTTCAAAGATTGTGATCTTAAAAAAATCGTGAACATTTATTTCTAAATAATTTTTTTCATTTATTTCTAAATAAATTTTTTCATTTATTTCTAAATAATTTTTTTCATTTATTTCTAAATAATTTTTTTCATTTATTTCTAAATCAAATTTTTAGAACTCCTATGACATAATTTGCCAAAAATTTTTATTCACAAAATTGGTTTTTCGACCGACGGCTTTGAGACTAAGTTGACTGGGGTCCGCTGTGCGGAGCTCCTATTCTGCTAAGTTATGCGCCTAGAAGTTAGTCTATCTATCCTATACTTTTTCTTCCGAATTATTTAAATCTAGTTTAATTTTGTTACAAGTATTATGTAAATGAAATTGGGCCGTCAAATGAAAAAAATAGGTATTGCTATTAAACAGTAGCGTTGTAAAGTTACGGAAAATAAAATAAAAATTGGATTTGTTGGATTGGATAAATTCGGTATATTAAACATTGAAACACGCTTTAAATATAGCTCCACTTTCACGTTCAGCTCCACAGATGTCATGGTATTACTCAACGTCGAAAAGCAGGAAATTTCAATTTCAATTTCGCCCATAAATTTAGAGAAACTCATAGATGCAAGCCTGGGCTTCAAATCTGCTTGAGTGTTACGTTATAAAGTAAGAATGAAAACGTAGAAAAAAATGGTTTAGTATTTTTTTAAAGTATTATTTTGCCTCCAATATACTCGTAGCTTTAAGTTAGATAGGTAGGCACTTATAGTTTTACCCACGAAAAGTCCCGAATCATTCAAGAAATAAATTAGATTTTAATCTAACTAATATTATAAATGCGAAAGTATGGATGGATGGATGGATGGATGGATGTTTGTTTGTTACTCAATCACACCAGAACGGCCCGACGGATCTGGATGAAATTTGGCACATAGATAGAGAAAAGTCTGGAATAGCACATAGGCTACTTTTTATCCCGGAAAATTGCGTAGTTCCCGCGGGATAGATAAACGAATTCTTTGCAGACGAAGTCGCTGGCAACAGCTAGTAATTATTATATTTTAAATTGAATTTTTAACGACTAACTAATTGAGAGCACGAACATTTTTATATTTTCTCCTTTGCGATAAAACTCAAGTGACCGAATCTTTGTACTAGCGTTCAGGTGTAACGGCCAGTTTTACATTTCCACAGCACTACTGAACTGTAAACCCACGTTCGTCTTATCCGGGCCAGGATTAGCATAACAAGAGACCTGGATTTACCATGGGTTTCCCCATCATTTAACTCCGTCCAATGCCCGTTTGTTAGTTCCCAACTTCTATTGTTACATTTACTCCGCGATAAAGTGGTAGGAAGTTCGCGAATAAAGTTAACGCTGGATAGAAGTTAAATGTGTGTTTGATCCCTGAGATTTGTTGGCATTTCAAACTAAAGGGGCGACAGTGGGGCGTTGTAGGGAGAAATTTGTACTATATTGAAGTGGCCTTTCATTTTTCAGCATTCACAAATTGGTCTTGTCAACCAATGAAAACAGAATTAGTACCTATTCCGCAATTTTGTACATGAAGCATTGTTTAAACGGAATAAAAAGCCTAAACTATCCGTTCAGTAATTTTAGTCAACAGATCCTAGCAAACTTGTATATTAGTCCAATATATTTACCAATTCGTGTTCAATTTGGATTGAATTTTATACCTAAATATGTCAAATATATTGCCTAGAAACCGATGTCCAGATGTACCCAATTAATTAAATAGTATTTTCAAGCTAAGCTAACAGATAGAATTATAGAACTTAGGTACTCTTAAATACTACTTTTAAGACAGACGTTCGTCATCCGTTTTTTTTAAATGACGCTTGTAACTTTTTTGAAACAAGGTTAAAGCTTAATTATCTGTTATCGAACTCCAGTTGTTTAATTGAATGTCAATCTTTAATTATTTTCCATCTTGTATTTCAATTTAATTATGATTTCTGTAAAGTCTGACAGAAGCGGCTATTAGGAATTTAGGACAAAGTTTAATATTCCCAGTGAAACGTAAGTTTCTTAGAGATATTAATAAATTTTAAGAAAATGGTTTCGACTTAATATATACGTCAAAGTAATGTTGATCGTTAATTAAGTGTCTGAGTAGAGACGGTAGCATAATTATCTTTATTTAATTATCAAATAATTTGGTACGATAGATTTAAAGTATTATAGATGTATTCTTTTAAACAGAACTACCTACTAAAATTGTTATTAAGCTAGTGTTTCATCAAGATGTAAATATTTTTTATGAAGTATCTTTATTATTTGCTGTGTTGAGTATTATTTTAATAAAAATGTTCCTTTTATATATTAGTAATAATATTTTTATATATCTATGTCCATAAAATTTTGAAAACAAAATTTAATGTTTTTTTTAGTTTAACAAAAAATATTTATCTTGTTTTTATAGTAACAAGACCGCAATTTGTTTTATGTATTGAATTCTGCGATATCACAACTTACTGCAACAAAAAGTAAGTTTCGATGTTCATTAATCGATTTAGAAACATCTGTGGTAAATCTGAAGTTAGGTACTATAAGTATTCTTAATCCAATATCCAGCCGTCTAATTTCTCGAAAATCAAAATGTACTCCGATATATATATAATTCTCTTGATTGCTCCATCTAAAATAAACTGAAATATCTTTGCCAGGAAACTAATCATTTTAGATTCATCACCCTTAATCGTTCTACTAAATTATTCCAATTTATAATAACGTTTAAAAGTCGATGGTTTATCTC
This sequence comes from Pandemis heparana, assembly GCA_963854515.1. Taxonomy (NCBI): domain Eukaryota; kingdom Metazoa; phylum Arthropoda; class Insecta; order Lepidoptera; family Tortricidae; genus Pandemis; species Pandemis heparana. The sequence continues at coordinate 11,162,861 of OY978015.1, read as the reverse complement.
TGTCAGTACCGTCGAATTCCGAGTTTTAATATTCTTGTTATAAAATATCCAGTTTGGTGATATTTTAGCTTCTTTTATATTACCTACTGTGTCACTTGCTGAAAAAAAAAACTCGATTTAGTGTTTAACTCAATTTAAGTGTTAAACAAGATAGTAACTAATGTCAGACTAAAAGTAGATTTAACGACTAAATCTAGAATTTCTTTTTTCTGGTCTAGGTGTTCTTTTTGCATATATGCTTATTTTAATAAACATGCAGTTGTAATAAAAAAAAAATGTTTTTATTTATCAAATGGGCTTACGAAACGAGCAAAAAGGATGGCTTAATGTCTAATAATAATTATTAAAGTCAATTCGTATAAATTAATCCGTAAAATAAACTTGTAGTAAGTATAGTAAATTTTAGAACCCCACTTGCTCGTTTGCCTTCCTATTCACATAAAAAAAAGTAAAAAAATCTTTTGATACCTAATCATTTTGTCATACTTTAATTTACAGCACATTTTGAAAACATTTTTGCAGCCGTGCTATTTACAAACGCGTTCAAAGCCGCATCAATTCCTCATTACAATATTGCTCACTTTAAATAATAATTATTATGTTTTAGATGTCGCCCACAAAAAACGAAACTATTCCTCATCTCATACTTCGTTACGTCAAGAAAAAATCAAATAGCATCGTGGAACCGAGAAAGCGTGGAAAAGGTGATTATATTCCCTTGACCTGTTTGGCGTAAACAAGCTGTCGACTATTTAACTAAAGACTTTACAATGGCCTCTAATGGGCAGGTCTGAGTAATTCAAAACACTGGAGCGACTCACGCATTTTACGTTCCAGAAAATTCTGCGATAAAGTCGCGTTCCTATTGAACGACGCTTAATATTTCTGTCTCAACTTAGAGCTTAAAATAAAAAAAGGTAAGAGAATAGTAAGTTACGAGTTATTGGCAATTTACTATAACTCAGTGGTTCTCTGACGAATAATAAAACATCATTCGACCTAATAGTGTCAGAGAGCAAAGCAAAGTGAGCGATGTGACTAAACGGGTTGCGGAACTGAAATGGGAGTGGGCTGGTCATGTCGCCCGCAAGCATGGCTCGTGGTGCAGGGCAGTGGTAGAATTTAGACCGTGGGGCGAGAAACGCCCGAGAGGAAGACCGCAGATGCGTTGGTACGACGATATCAAAAGACTGGCGGGAAAAAAGTGGTTGGAAACTGCTCAAGATCAAAGCAGCATAAACTGAAGGAGGCCTACACCTTAGATGTTGAGAATGGCTAAAGAAGAAGAAGAGGAAGAGAAGAGTATCAGAGAAATTACTATCGAAATGTGAGTGTTATGAACTATACTACATATTATGTTACACGTTTCTCTGATACTCTTCTCTTCCTCTTCTTCTTCTTTAGCCATTCTCTAAGTTGTAGGCCTCCTTCAGTTTATGCTGCTTTGATCTTGAGCAGTTTCCAACCACTTTGTTCCCGCCAGTCTTTTGATATCGTCGTACCAACGCATCTGCGGTCTTCCTCTCGGGCGTTTCTCGCCCCACAGTCTAAATTCTACCACTGCCCTGCACCACGAGCCATGCTTGCGGGCGACATGAGCAGCCCACTCCCATTTCAGTTTTATTATATTTTGAGAGTTATGATGTATCTAGACACGTGGGAGCGTGTTAGCTAAGTTCAAAGTAAAACGAACTATCATTAGAAAAAATAGCGCCTTCTCTCGTCCCTGGTGAGCAGTAGATGTTCCACGAGAGTTTGTAATTGTATCGTACAGACACATTATTCAAATAGTTGACGCTTAACGACAAAATATTCGCATTGAAACAAAGGTCACGTGACAGTTGGTAACAGATGGAAAAATTCGAAGGCTTACTCACCTGCTTATGGGTGGTGTAGGGGTATAGCACGCGTCACGGAATGACGATGATTTTTCTGTGATCTAATTTTCAGTGTCGTTTAGAGATTGAAACGAACTGGCAACGCCGCCGTGTTTACTTACAGGCAATTATATATTTGTCTATGTTACCTACTTGGTTACTTTTCTAAAATTTGGTTTGTTGGTATAAACTAGTTAACTCAAATCCTGAAATTTTATTAAATCCTAAGTGAAACAAATGCAGGATTTTCTACTCAGAATTTGGCACTCATATACGTCGAAACTATAGACCAAGCCCTCTCATTCTGAGACGAGGCTTGTGCCCAGCAGGGGACGTATAGAGGTATAGGCCGGAGATGAAACGTATCGAATCTTTTGTCGGCGGAGTCAATAAATGCATACCTAATGTTAAATATTAAACTTGGCTATCATTTCACATTTACGTTTTTGATGGGGTATAAAATACACACTAACCATCTAATTCTTGGTTAAAATATACAAATATACAAAAACTTTCAAACGACTTAAGTTTTACGTGCCGTAACTACATTACAAACTACTAACCCTGAAAATATTTCACTGTTTTTATCAACACCATCAGATTTTATCAATTTGATTAGCTGCCCTCTAACAAAAGACGACCGTGTAAGTAAATAATCTTTCACTTAAATTAGCCACCCAATCGGCACGCACCTTAGCATTTCACTTTGTGAATTGCCCTCATTTATTCGCCTCGGAATAAACTTGTTACATTATTGTCATTTCGGCTTGTCCTCAGACAATTGTGCAGACTCCAGACGACTTACAGTTTTGTAAAATATTTCCTACAGTCTACAGTTAGGAACAAACACCATTTAAATTAGAGCTAAGTATATATTTTATTTAACTTATCCCTATAATCTCTACCAGTTATCTCTACCCCCTTATCTTTACCAGTTAACCTTTGAAAAGATGAGAGGAGTATATTAAGCGAAGAACCGACAATGAGTGAGTTTAAACTATTAATATAGTGAAAGCCACAATAGAGTATAGTGTTCGCCTTTGTACTATTTTCTGTGTAATTCTGTATTTTTAAATTTTTATGTGCAATAAAGAGTTTACATATCTCAAAATATAACAAAAAAATCATAAATAAATTACCTACTAAATATCATTACACACATGCATACATAAGGTACACACTACATACAATATGAGTACACAATCGAAAAAGTTTCAGATAAACATAAACTTTTTTAACTTTACAGTTACAGTACTAACCTAACCTAACCTAACTATTTACTTCTATTCACAAAAAGCAGAATAAAAATTGTATTCCTTACCTTCATATTATTGCAGCCCATTTGCCAAATATTGTATCTGTAACGAAATAGAATTGTTAAAAATATATCACCATAATTAGCTTGGGCTTATTCTTATCCGAAAGTAACGAGATATATCGCAAATACGGACGATAAATAGCCTTAGGGAGGCTTCAATATCCAAGGCGAGATTAACAGTATGTAATATCGTATCAAAGACTGTATGTACATTCGAGCCAGTTGAGTCTGGAAGTTTTCCTTAATGAAGACAAGTACCTAATAATGAGGTCAAGCCAGTGTAGAAAAATAATTATGACAGTAATATTTAAAACATTCAAATTGCAGCCCACTGTGTATCTGTGTACGTCTGAATTTTGAAGAAATCCTAATCCTACTATTACTATTATAAATGTGAAAGTTTGTGACGATGTGATGATGTGACGATGTGAGTGAGTGAGTGTGTATGTTTGTTCCTTCTTCACGCTAAAACGTCTGGACGGATTTGGAAAAAATTTGGAACGAAGATAACTGGTACCCTGGATTAAAACATAGGCTACTTTTTATCCCGGAAAATTGCACAGTTCCCGAGGGATAGCGATAAACATGTCAATTGCTAATTCTACGCGGACGAAGTCGCGGGCAGAAGCTATACCTAAATATATTGAAGCAATTTAAAACACGAGTCATTTGTGCATCATAAAAAAAGTCGTAACGCTAGTCCTAACTTAATGTTTTCAAAATTATTTTGATCTATATCCCGCCCTGTTCCACTTGTAAAGTTATTATGGCTAGAAGATTTCGCAATAAAAACGCACCTTTGGTAAAGTAAAAACAAAAGAAAATGTTGTGGCTTAACTAAGAAATCTTTTTTTTTTGCCTAATCCGATACTTATCGAATTTCAACAAAATATTAGTTGACATCAAAAGCGCATTTGAAAGTTAACCCTACAGTGCATGACTTTTTTTTTTTGAGTAATAAAATTATATGTTGTAAGTACTGGTATTTGCTCCTAGAGAAAAATAATAAAAAAAATAAACAACCCATAGTTTCGAAAAAAAATGATTTTTCATTTGTGTTCCCGATGAGGAACTCCATGCATTGAGGCACAACTTAAAACATGGCATACAGTTACAATAAATATGGCAGTTTTATGTTTTTACATCGTGTGTTTTGTGCTAAATGTAAAATTAACGTAAATAATTATTATCTTTGTTTTAGTATAGCTAAACCCTGCATTTTCGACAACCCACGAAAGTTTTTCTTCGACATCAAGAAGCCTGGCGTCTTTCGTTACCTACAGAGAAATGGCCTATTCTATATATCCTGATATACTGAAGAGGAAGAATCACCACATATGCCTTTTTTATGTTCAGCTACAAAATTTTCAGTTCTAGTGATTGGTTGACCTGATTTCTTGATCATAATGAGCCACATAAATACAATAATTCGGCCCAATCTTACTTGAGCTATCAAAATTTTTGCAGTGTTGGTTCTAATCGTTTCAGTTCTCCAACTCTTCGTTGAACTAGATGCCAATTCCGACATTTTATTATCTAATTTGGATGTATGGAGTTGTGCATTGGTTAAAAAGATGTCGTACGGCAGGGCCAGGTAAACAGTTTACTTGAGCCATTATGATCGACTTTTTTCTGAATCACTAGATTCTTCAGAGACCCGATTGATTGCTATCCGCAATACTTATTTCAATGTTAAAATAACTATCATCTTCACTGCCAGATGGTATTGATCAAAAATTTTCTATATCTGTATCTCGTAAGGGTTTTTGTCACATCATCCAATAACAACTTATACCTAATATTTAATGTGATAAAGTTCCACAAAACCATAATAAACGTTCCTACAGCTAAGGCGAAATTGAAACTTATGCCAACGACATAAAGACTAAGACAAGTGCAAGATTTTTTCTCTGGATTTGTATTAGTGACATGAACGTCAATGCATGGAGTACCGTATCGGGAACGTTTGAATAATGCTACTCGACATTATCTAAATATCTCAATACTGTAAAACTAAATTTATTCCTCTATTTAGCACAGGTTTTCCAGTCATATAGTAATTTTTTCTAGCTATTTTACTCTAAAGTTATTTTTTTATCGCATCTTGAAAGTTGTCTAAACTGGTTTTACCACAGACTATCGAAATTTGATCGAGTAGGGTTAATAAAAAATAAAATAAAATAAAAATCATTTATTTCAGGACCAAAATCCCATAGAATTGAACAGAACATTTTATTATACCACTACATGATGCGGTGCAAGAAAGGGGTAAGCCCCCCTCCAACCCCGCCCTAAGAATAGAATAACGATACAAAAGGTTTGAATGGATTTCGAAACAGAACGCCTTGTTTAACTCAAAACAGTTCCTGGTTCTTATTTAGACAAGTTTTAGCTTTATATCATTTTATCAAAATTTGCATCGTTGTCGTTTGTATTATGCCAGCTACAAGACTAGGGCAAGAAAACAGCTAAAGTTTAGAGCAGTCCCGTGACAAATAGTCCTTCCAACTTACATAGTTGCAGACAAACAACCCTGCTTATTGTTACTTTGCACTCGAGATGTGGGACATTCAAGAGCATGTGCTTCTATTGCTTTAGTAAGTACTTGAGTGTGAGTGTAAGGTAGGCGACACAAGTTTATGAAACCTTTTCTGCCACTTCATTACTACTGGCCACTAATAAAGTTCTAACTCGCGGCACAACTGAAAGAAGAAATACTTTCTCTTGTCACAGTCTCAGCGCGGCGATTATTGGCAATTCACATTATATGAAAATGTTTCTATATTAAATAGTTTTACGCCTACCAGTAAAGTATTTTACTCCCTTAAATTTAATCTCAAATGCAATTTTCAAAGCAAAACGCTGCTAATTGGCAGTAAATTAAAATATGAAATTGCGGAAAATAAGACAATTTAATATCTTTTGGCAACCCTAATTCTATATTGAAAACGGTACTGTATTTCTGTTATAGTTGTTTTAGTTATAACAAAAACACTGTACAACATACTCGTACAGGATGACCTCAAATTGGCAATAAAAAATAAGCTTTTTTTTAATGAAAATTTCTCACTCGTTTTATAAGTTTATCAACCAGTGCACAATATTAAACTTTTTGGATCCCACTCATTTAGGCCCCAATTCATAGTGTAGGTGTATTTGCTGAAAATTATACACGTGTAAAGACCTATACAGTGTATGTTAAGTTAGGAATGGTTTTGCGCAAATAAACACACCCGTTCACCCGTTTTCTTGGAACAGAGTTCGATGGTGCCAAGAATTCTCTGAACAAGGTCTGTATGTATTGAAACTGTGTATCACGTAGGTACGGCTACATATGTTATACACTAAGACCATAAGGATTTTAAAGGTGTTTTGTAACCGACGAGCATGTATGAAAAGATTAATGAATGTGGATGGCGCGAAAGCGGTTTGTCAGAATAAAGTAGTCTCTGCCTACCCCTACGGAAAAAAGACGTGATAGTAGTACGAATGAATTTGTCTATTTCAGGGCATATCTACTGATTTTAAAAGACAACATATTATTATATAAGTGAAGAAAAAGTCGATATCGAAACTGTATGGAGTTGAAACTTATGATAACTCTGGCTTAAATATTCGGGAAAGTTAAAAATCAATGATGGTTTTGTTTACAAAATGTGATAAGTACTTCTTTATGCACATATACACCTACCATTTATTTGGATGCAATACTGCCTTATCTCAACGGCTCAGCTATTTGTTTAGCAACTTTAACTTGACACGTTCCTTTATAGGCATTATAATGTGTCCGGTGTCTCGACGGCGGGTGTGAAAGTCAACGACCTAAATCGAGACACGTGACTTCGTATAACCTCTACGTGCGAACAGGTCACGTTATGATTGTGAATCGCTGAATACGCAGATGATTATTATCTCTTATTATAGAATACCTAATACTTACCCCTGGACCTATCGACTAAACTTTCTTACCCACGCCTGAATTCAATTTTATTTACCGACTGCAGTAAAAACAGCTAGCTTATTACGTAACTAGCTCGCAATCGTAATCGTGTTCATTTTGACAGTTCATGTGTAGGCTGATAATTGGCATTGAAATCAGCTAGCTGTCACATTCATACAAGAACTGTCAAAATGAACACGACGGCGATTGCGAGCGAGTTACGTAATAAGCTAGCAGCTTCATCCATATGAACTATAATATTTAATAGTTTCTTAAATCTAATTGTTTTTGTAACTACTATAATAATTATGGAACGCTATGCTGGTGTAGGAGCAAAGAAAAAACATAATACCAGTTGCTTTTCGTCCCGCGCACATGGTAAAAGCCCTTCGAGGGAATGGCTGAAAATCTTAGGGAACGGTCAACTGGGGTGACTTTGGTAATTTTGGGGCTACTTTGATCGTTTTAAAATTGCTATAAAATCGATATTATCCATATCCGGTGAATGTTTGGCATGTAGACGCAAAGGCGATCGACGAAGACGTTGATTGGAAGCAGTAAACGCAAATAAAAAATAATGGTTTTGACATTAAAACTACTTTTTAAAGTCACCCCGTAACTCAAAGTCACCCCAGTTGACTGAATCATGTTATAGGCGATGCGGCTAGCAACCCATCACTATTTGTATTCCCTTTCCACTTATACGCTTACAATAATGCTAAACGTGGCCTTTAGGTCTTGTTACCTCAAGCTCTGTCTACCCCAGAAGGGACGACGTGATTTGTGATTAAAATCAAGATAATCATTTAACTTTAAATAACAACTTAATTCCTAGGTACGTGTTAACGAGCCTTCAGATTACTTATGCACTGACGAGCAAAAATATCGAGTCACTTTTCAAACTTATATATAAGGTCTTTTCATTCTTAACAGAACTGTCCTTTTTGGTAAACAAAATTCTAACCTCAAAACATCTCATTCCTGTTATTTTTTTAAATACCTATTTCATCGTAAATAAAGGAACTAACTAACTAACTTGGCTCAGGGACCCAAATAGGGTCTTGGCCTCCGAAACGAGAGCACGCCATCTGTCCCGATCGTGCGCAGCTTCTTGCCAGTCGAAAAAAAATAAAGGAACAAAAAAGCAAAACAAATAAAGCAGTAAATAAAGGAACTGGTGATAAAATACCTATCAGCAAAATTATGTACAAAATATTGCCTCGGGTTTATTTGATAACATTAGGTACACCTTATTCTTTACGAAAAATTGTACATTGAGGTTAGAATTTTGTTTACCAAATAGCACAGTTAAGATTGAAAAGGCCTTAGCTGGTTTCATTGCAACATTACTTGATTAGAGAGAGAGAGAAAGAGAGAGGGAGAAAGAGAAACATTTAACAGATTACAAACAGGATTACACACACAGGTAGACGGATTCGCGGCTATTATGCGAAAACGGTGCGCCTCCCTACTGAGCCGATGGCCCTAACAGCATCCTGGCGGCGCTATCTGACGGGTTGGACTCGCCCTTGCTTCAGCGATGGACGAAGCTCCACGCTCCTTTATTGTAACTACTAATATTAGATTATAAGCTTATTGTTACTGTTTTGTACACTAACCCCTATGGATTCTGTCCGAAATAAATAAATTATTACAAACCAGCTACCCGGAACTCGGATGACCGTCCTACTTAGTACGGCTTCCCATGTGCCGACGTTTACGCCAGCAAAGTTAGTGCGACCGAGGATTTACGTCCTAGGTGGAGTTGGGGTTTTAAACTGGCTAAGCTCAGTGGATACTGGGATAGTTCTTTCGGGTGGGTATAATAGTTGACTTAAGGTAGGATGCGAAGAAAAGCTTATTTCAGAGCGTTGGAGTTACGTTTTGCAAAGTTTATATAAAAAGGGATAACTTGAAAAATAATTTCAAGATAGATTAAAACAAAGGCAAAAAAGTTGCGCAAATCATTAATGAAGAAAGGTAACGTAAAAGTAAATTAAGAATTATAACTAAAAAGATACACTTAATATAAGTACCTAGGCGTGGTCAATGGTGTGGGAAGGTTATCATTTCTAAAACAAGTACATATAATAATTCTCTATCAAAAAAATGGACTTAACCAATTCTTGGATAAGCGGAGTTCAAACGAAACTCGTTTTTTAAATCATGAATAACTCGTAGTTAAATTAACGAAATCTAAATGGTAGCCGGCTATTTCTGTAGCAATTAAATTTGCTACAAATTTGCTTCCAAAGCCAATTAAATCTAGCAATTAAGCATTTGAAACTTTGGGCTTAGTGAATTCCATTAATTTGATAAAATACCTACACTATTAGGAACTTAATACCATACGTTAGCTTAGCGTAGGAAGGAACGGATCACGTGGTTATAATTTATCAGTTACACTAGCTGTTGCCAGCGACTCCGTCTGCAAAGAATTCATTTATGGCTATCCCGCGGGAACTACGCAATTTTCCGGGATAAAATGTAGCCTTTGTGCTATTTCAGACTTTTTTCTATCTATGTGCCAAATTTCATCCAGATCCGTTGGGCCGTTTTGGCGTGATTGAGTAACAAACAAACATCCATCCATCCATCCATCCATCCATACTTTCGCATTTATAATATTAGTTACATTAATAGAAGATTCATACGAACTTTAAATTACTATGTTGATACTCGATTACGATTATGATAAACAAAGCTTACGTTATGACATTAAAAGTAAAGTAAAAGTAGTAATAGGACTTAATAGTGTTATAGGCGATGTGGCTAGTAACCCATCACTATTTTGACTCCCCTTTCACCTATACGCCCACAATCATGCTAAACGTGGCCTTTAGGTCTTGTTACCTTCGGCCCCGAAAGGGATAAAAACGCGATAACGTCGCGAACGCATGTGGTTGCTTAGCAAAGGGGTCCTGTTGTACACCCCATTTACTAAGCTCAAAAATTACAGCTAAATTATCTTTTGTCTGTGTACGAAAGGCAAATGTCAAAGTGACAGACCAAAACCACCATTTTGTGACAATTTATTTATTTATCTGCTGTTTTATGTGTTTTTTTTATTTGATGTGTTGTGATTGTCATAATTAAACTTTTTTCTTTCTTTCTTTCAACACCATAAATTTGTGCCTAAAATTAAATACCAATCGTTTTTTCATACGAAACTAGACTACTCAGCCAGCCAGTTAAGGTTCTACAACGAAACATTATTGCTTTTCACAAAGCAACAAATTTGACACACAATTAATTATTCCGGCCGGCTGAGATCGATTTATTTAAATAAGTGTACGTCGATTAATTTAGCCGTTCAGCCTTAATTTGTCCATGACCTTTTGATTATTTGAAAACGTAATCAAAGGTTAACGATCAGTGAAACGACATTTGCGATAAGCACGCAACCTGATGAGAAATCAATTCGCAAGCGCGTGAGTTCACCACCTCAGGAGTGGCACACGAACGTTCATTTATCGTGGAACATCTTACCACGCACGGTTAAGCTCTTGAATCAGCTAGCGGCACCAATCTTCCCGGACCGGTACGACATAGGGTTCTTCAAAAAACGAGTCTATAATTTTCTTAAAGGACCAGCAACACGCTCTTAACGCTATGTTATGAGTGTCTATGGGCAGCGGTGATAACTTTCCATCAAGTGACCCGCTTACTCGTTTTTCCCCTATCATATATATATAAAAAAAGAGTTTATTCCTTTTTTATGGTGTTGAAAGTATTTCAAAAGGAACAGAAAACCCTATTAGGATCATTTTGTTGTTCATCTGTCTCTCTGGCTGTTACCCCGTCTAATTGTCTGTCTGTATACCAATATCTATCTATCTGTGTCTGTCCGACGGTCCATCAGTCCTTCTTTCCGTCCAACCATCTTTTTTTTTTTTTTTTTTATGTGAATAGGAAGGCAAACGAGCAAGTGGGTCACCTGATGGTAAGCGATCACCACTGCCCTTAGACACCCGCAACCCCGGAGGGATTGCAAATGCGTTGCCAACCTAGAGGACTTAGATGAAATGCCTCTTGTGCCCGTAATTTCCCCGGCTGTCTTACTCTCCAAACCGGAACACAGCAGTGCAAGCACTGCTGCTTAGCGGCAGGATTAGCCGGAGATCTGTCCGGCTAATGGTATATTCCACCCGTAAAAATAAGCTTCCAAGTTGCAATCAAAATTTAGAGCTTTTCTAGGGTTAGTTTAGATTAAGGTCGGGAAGAATTTTCTAATTTTATTGGCGTCCAGATAAATTTTGACGATGCATTCAAAACAAGTTAATGTTTTCTGTTTAATAGAGTTAGTTTTTTACTGGTTACCAGATGATAAATCTCCTAGTATCATGTTGTGACTCATCAATATATCAATACGCGTGCTCGTGCGTGCAAAACACATCAAATATTATGACGGGCATAAACAGAACACGCCGCAAACTTTGTAGAAAAGGTAAAACAAACTTTCTGCACATCATTTATGATAAAATTGTTATTGCCGGCCCACATATTAGGCCGCCAACTTCTGGCGTTACGCGTGACTCAAATAAGTTAAGTGATCGGCTAAACTTTTTACGTAAACCAATCTCCATATTCAGATTACGGCTAATAAAATGGAATAACAAATATTTTTGTGTTCTTTACCTTGTTCTTCTTGTGTACAATAAAATTGCATGTTTGAAATAAACAATTTAAAACCAACAGCTGATACTGTACAATCCGATTACAAAAGTATTTAATCGAAAAGAAGATAAAAAGCCCTGAAACTCTTGCAATAGAATTTAGTTTGAATTCAAATAGAAGTTGTTAAAAATTACAGATTTTTTTTGTAAGTTAATTTTGATTCGTTGCTTGTTGTCGTTACATTCGATTCGTTTTTTTATGTCAACGCCTAATCGAAATCCATAGACGGACATAAGAAGCCGATATTTTTTGCATAAAGATTTTCTTTTATACGTGAATTATCCGGGTTGTTGTAATTATGTAATTATTTTCTTTTATGTAGGATTTAATCAAAAATTTCGAAAATTATGTACCTACCAAAAAAACGTAAAAAATGGTCTCGCATTCTTAGAGCTGTAAACCGAAAAACTATCACTGTCACTTAAAGATTTTCTTAAGTTTTCCACGGAATTTAGGCACCACGTACTCATTATATATATTTTCAAGTCGATTAAGGTGTCTGATGTTGATCCAGGATCCACGTAATATCAGCGCCAGCCAATTTTAGTGACTCGACAAGTGCTGAGTGGACTCCTTTTCTGCATTTGCACTTTATTTCTATTTAAAGTTTGCATTATTTTTAACATAAACATTACTGTATAAGGTGTAATTTTGCGAAATAAAGATTTCTTATTCTTATTATTTTTTCTTTTGTTGTTTCTTGATTTTTTTTTTATGTAGTGTCGTATCAGGAGCTCAAAGCAATGGCAGAGAAAAGAAGTGAATGGCGACTACTCCACCAACAAGAGCTGGGCTCTTAAATTTGAGAGAGATTTATTTTAAAACCATAATATACAATCAACACGCACGATAAAACTTGAAGACACAGATGACATTAAACTCGACAACCCTTATTCAATTATTAAACAACCTATCACCGACCGAAAACACGAAAAAGCCCGTCACGAAATATCCCCAAGTAATATGCCCGCGAGATACGATCGCCCAAAAATTCAGGAGTGGGATATTAAATTCGTAGGAAGCAATATCGGAAATTCATTAATAATGTTGCAGGCTGCGTCTAATTCCATGACTCGTCCATATTCCGAGTGGATCAAAACCGCTGTTATACGAAAAAATTGAATACGATATGAAAAATGCTTATAATGCTGCCGGCATTAACGGGTTGAGGGTTTAACGACCAATATTATTTATGCGTTTTGACTTTTCGCCTGTAGACGTTTTATGCCATTTTATATTATTCGTTAATCGGTAAGCACTTGTATAAAAATAACGCTGTATTTAAATACTTTAAAGATCTCAGGCATTATTTTGCAGAGGTCCATGTTGAGTAATATAACGATGTTTTGTTTAGGGTTAGTTTATTCTATTGGTCACTAGATGTCGCTGAACCATGTCCTATGCATTCCTGGATTGCGATTTTTCCGAGCGCGTGATACCAACTCCTGTCGTATTTTACAACACTCCTTGCTCCGAGCTCCGAGGTATTTTACTTTATCGTTAAATACAAATATAAAAAATACATAGAGATTATTTTCCGATTAATCAGATTCCTCCTTCGCCGGAAAGTAAAGCCGCAACATTTTAGTTTATTAAAGAAATGACAATCCCACTAAATAATAATTCGACGAAACAAGAATCCGGTGAAACAAGAATCCGACGAGTTGAGAACTAGTTAACACAAAACCTTATTCTATTTTTGTGTTCGCTTAAAAACACATTTAACTGGTAAAAACGATAATAACAAAGGGACCTTTTGCTACTTATGGGGCTTTAATATTATGTATGCATTCCACAACGAGAAAAACAGATGTCATAATAAGATGAAACGAAGTTGAAATGTTTTTCGCAAAACTTTTTTTCAATTATTCTATGTCAGACGACTTTGTCACAGACTAAAGTAATTTCCAGAAGGTAAAAGGGCAGGTAATAAGAAGTTGTGATTTACGATAAAACTCTTGTAAGACTATGAAATGGCTTTGTTATAGTATTTTTGTATGTAACAAGTATTTTTCATATTTCTTTGAAACCTTCAAAAAATACTGTTTTTTTAACGAAGTAATAATTGCAAACTATTTAAACGCTACAGGATTCGTTTAAAAATTTAAATTTTGCGTCATTTATTTCGAATTATATTACCATAATAATTACAATTAGCGTGTAGGTTTGCGTCTATTAAAAATTCAAAATTTTCGACATAATTTGTAGTTATTAATGACTTGTAAAAGTACTTTATTACACTTAATGTTATGTGTTTTTTTGAGTGTGTATTGGCAAAAATGTACTTTATACATTTAAAAATAAATAAATTACCAACGTATTTACCTGTTCAAACGCCATCAAAAGCCATGCAACAAACTAAATTCACCGAGTCATTATTCACACCAGCCAAAGAAGAAAATCTAGAGCACTCAATCAATGCGGCTATTTAAAATTCAATTGTCTACCGACGAGTGCATTACGTATCTCGTAGCGCATCTACGGCGTAGGCTGCTACGTCGTAGCAACGTAGACGTCCGACCTCGGAGGCTGTCACGGCAGACTGGCCGTTAAGTTTCGCGCCTGGGACTGAGCTGGAAATGTTTGTACGGAATTGGGAAAGGTATTCGCTTTGCATTTTTTTGGATCAAGTGAGACGTTAAGGGACTATGAAAGGAGGTGATTGATTCCTTTTTTTATCGACTATATGGTGGGTATAATGGTTACTTATCCTTATGTTATGTAATAGTTTTCTGATATTCTATTTACATTTGAAACATCTAAGTATACGTACGAGTAACGTACCGTGACTGACTGGCGATCAATGCACAGCCTTGTTCAACGTGAGTTAGAAACTTTAAATTTTGCGAGTGGTAGAACCGTTGCCTTGTGCAGGGTCCATCGCCAAGCAGCAGTGCTTGCGCGTCTGTGTTCCGGCGTGGAGAGTATTAGCTGGTAAAATTACTGCCACATGAGATATTTTCTGTCATCGCTCTAGGCTGTGGTGCCGTAGCCTCATAAATACCTAAGTAAAGTATTTTTTTTATTCCATTAAGATAGGCACTGGTCAAACGTAGATTTAGCCTTCTTTCATTCTTGCATGAGAATGACAATACGAGCACAAGCAAAGTCACATTATAATGATGTTTTGATCAAAACATCGTTTTGGTTGCCAAATATGGTGTATAAAAAGAAAATTCCGTTCCCAAATCAAAAAATCACGCAGCGAGTTTTGCCGTCACGATGATGACATACGAGCACCTACACATTAATCTTGCTAGTGATGTCTGGATTCCTATAGACTTTCCGCTTCTTTGATTTTAACGGAACTACTGTAGGGATGTGAAAAAATAATCGATTATTAAAATAATCGATTCATTTTAATTGTAATTATCGATTTTTATACGCGATTTTTTTATTACAAATAATCGATTAATAATCGATTTTTTTTTAAATCAAAAATCAAGCATAGTCGATTTTTTATCTACCACCCCCGACATTAAGTCTGGTCTTTTATAACCCGGACCGCGAACTATCAAAGAATACTATCTCCATGGAGATGATATTACGCATTAACGCCATCTGTACGTCTACGATGGCAGCCCTTCTGTGCTTTTGAAACAGTTTTAATTAATAAAACCATGATAAATAAAATATTTACAGCGTTTATTTTGAAATTCATTAAAAAATTAGGAAAAAATCGATTTTTTTTAAGAAAAAACGATTATTTATTAATCGATTTTAATGCGAAAAAAATAAACGATTAATTAAAAATCGATTTTTTACGTAGAATGTCACATCCCTAAACTATTGGTATAATGTTTATTTTGATGTAAAACTACAGCGATAGCATAGAACTTGGCTCAGGGACCCAAATACAGGATATAGGGGTTTAACCACCTGCCAAGTCACATAATCTTTACCTAGTTTGGAAATCGGAAATTCATGACTACTCTCTTGGCTGTATAATCCCACTAATATTATAAATGCGAAAGTTTGTGACTGACGATGTGACGATGTGACGATGTGAGCGTGTATGTTTGTTCCTTCTTCACGCTAAAACGACTGAACGGATTTGGATAAAATTTGGAACGCACATAGCTGGTACTCTAGATTGAAACAAAGGCTACTTTTTATACCGGAAAATTGCATAGTTCCCGCGGGATAGCGATAAACATGGCAATCGCTAATTTTACGTGGAAGAACGTACGTTTTACGTTTAGGGATCTTTAAAAAGCGAGCCTTCCTGTTCTTGAAAGGGTCGGCAACGCACCTGTGATTCCCCAAGTCTTGCAGGTGTCCATGGGCGATGGTGATTACTTTCCATCAGGTGACCCGTCTGCTCGTTTGCCCCCTCTTATATAAAAAAAAAAAAAAAAAAAAAGAAGTCGCGGGCAGAAGCTAGTAAATCATAATTTCAGCTCGGAGAAGGTATACTCGACATATTTCAAAACAATCGTGGTCTTTGTCCAGGGGACTGTCATGACTTTTAATTCCGGCTCAGTTCAGGTTTCAGCTGTCTTTTTAGTATGGATCTGACAGCGAGCGAACCTAAACTGAGTCGCATTAAGACGTCATGGTAAGGTCCTTGGAGTCTAGATATGCTCACATAGCCAATTTTGACAAGGAATCTCAGTTTGGTTTGGAACATTATTGGACAACAAACACGAAAGTGACCCATGTTACCTATTTTGGTGATAACGACGCACTTTATTTAGCACTAGCAACCCGCTCGGGCTTCGCACGATATATTATGCATGTATTATACATATAAACCTTCCTCCTGATTCACTTTATCTATTAAAAAAAACCGCATCAAAATCCGTTGCGAAGTTTCAAAGATTTAAGCATACGTAGGGACATAGGGACAGAGAAAGCGACTTAGTTTTATACTATGTAGTGATGATGGGGACACAGCTTAATATGCGATTCGCTTCAACTTACTTATGCGAGCTGTTAAGGAATGGAATGAGCTTCCATTGTCTGTATTTCTGGACAGGTATGATTTTCATTCAACTTCCTAACAAATGAAAATGCCTCTAAAGTCGAACTTCCAAGTTGATATCTACATCTTATCGATATATTTGGTTCCTCTTTTACCCGTGGTTCACCAACAGTTCGTCCACCGGGATTTCAACGGAGCTCCGCCTTGGGCGCCCTTGGTGGAGCTCCATTTTCTGTGTATTTGGCCCTTTGGGCAGCTGCTGCTGAAGATACCTCTATCCTAATCTGCCTATTTTTGTACATATACCTGATTTACCAAACAAAATAAGATTCGTCAAAATCTAATCTAACTAATATTATAAATGCGAAAGTATGGATGGATGGATGGATGTTTGTTTGTTACTCAATCACGCCAGAACGGCCTAACGGATCTGGATGAAATTCGGCACATAGATAGAGAAAAGTCTGGAATAGGCTACGTTTTATTCCGGAAATTTGCGTAGTTCCCGCGGGATAGCGATAAACGAATTCTTTGCAGACGAAGTCGCTGGCAACAGCTAGTTAATTCATAATTGTCGGAGTAATAGCGTAACGTTTAGCATGATTGTGGGCGTGTAGGTGGAAAGGGGAATCAAAATAGTGATGGGTTGCTAGCCGCATCGTCTATAAGGGTGCGACTAAACCGCCGCATATACGCAGTGACGTGTCGTATGCGTCACGTTTTCTCACCGTTTTTTCATACATTTTGTTGAGATTCCGTAACGTCACCGTTTTTTGAGCGGCGGTGTGGTCGCACCCTAACACGATTCCTGAGGTTTTCGCCCATTTGGGCTTTTACAATATGCGCGGGGAGAGAAGCAACTGACGCATTCTATTCGGCTTTTAGGTGTTATTACTAAAGGCTCTGTCTACGCTATAAGGGATAAAGGGGGCGGGGGTTTATGTAACAAATATACAAAACCCTGAAGTCGAGTCCCTTTTTCTCTCCTCCTTTTCTGAGTTGGTTAGTAAAAAGTCGTAACGGAATACAATACGTACCTACCTTTACGACCAATAATAAAGCCAAACAAAAAAAGTCACGCGTGTTTCATTTTTTCAATAACGCAGAACAAAATTGGTATCTCTTTTGTTTGCTCTTCCTCATCCGTGATTTACTTGTAAAAATATAATATCAGTGACATTTGGAAACACGGCGGAACGTATTCAATATTATTATACGCATTTTTTTCAGACGCAAGTCAGAATCAGTCACTTCAAACGAGCTAGTGAGATATTTGAATATTGTGTTTATCTGAACGGTAATGTCTAAGTTGAGTGAGATATGGAATAGTTATTTGACTTTATTCCCTAGGATGTAGTTTTTCAAGACGAAAAATAGTCCTGGGCCTTACCATGACGTCTTAAAAATAAATGTTTCTCTCTCTCTCGCTCTCTCTCTTACTCTCTCCCTCTTAATGCGATTCAATTCCGATATCTTAAAATATTGTGTCGGGTTTCTTGTTATTATTATAATGAGACCCCGTTATCAGTAGTGAAAATTCATTGAAATAGAATCATAGGGTTGTCACACAATATTCTTTTAATTCGTGTACATTTGACATACATACTGGTATAAATGTCAATCAATAACTATTGGACAAAAAATATCGTCTATTGCACAGTTTTACTAAAATTCTCTTCTTCTTTTTCAGGCTTTCTCTATCCACTGCTGGATGTAACCCTCTCCTAATCTCCTCCACTCCGTCCTATTCTCTGTCTTCCTGAGCCAGTACGGTCCGGCGTAACTTTTAATGTCATCAGACCATCTCATGTGGGGTCTGCCTACACTTCTTCTTGTGGTCCGTGGTCTCCACACCAACACTCTATGGGCCCAGCGGTTGTCCACTCGGCGTGCCACATGCCCTGCCCAGTTCCATTTCAGTCGTTTTTACTAAAATTACAAACCATTTTTTCCGCGTCGCATTCGGTTTATTTCCAGGTATGCCATTAGCTCCATTTGTCACTGAGAGAATTCAGCACGATTATCCAAGAAGTTCATATATTTTTACCAAACATAAAATTAAGTAAGTATATGACATCAGACATTTTGACAAATAAATGTCAATTTAGTACCTAAGTATTATTATAGAGTTCAACAACCAAAAGAAACCTTTTTTAAGGCAATTGGCTTCACATTATATATTACTATGAATGAAATAAGTAGGTAGCTATATTGTTTTTATCAAATATTAGGTAGGTGTATCAAATTATACACGTGCAAATATTAATGTGTAGTGCCAGCCCTAGTATTTTCAATGTTTTTTCACCATTGATAACGGGGTCTGATTATAATGTAATTTATGTATGAGCAGTACTAAAACTTTTTTTTTTCAAACTAATCAGTCCTCAGACAGACTCCACTGGCTATTAGTTCACTACTAAAGACCCTGTAAACAAAACTTTACACGGTCTAATATTCATCTCAATAACCTACTTTACCCAAACTATATGACCCACGACCTATGAACATTGTAAATCTTACTACCATACTTTTGTGGCCAACATAGTACAACCACAAATTCCAGATGCGACAAGCAAATGAAAACACATCGTACCTTGGGGGAATCGTTCGTATACCAAACTTTATTAATTGATTTGCTTCCAGCCCGCCGGGAGGTGCATACCGAATATTTTAGTTTACTACACGGGAAAAATAGTATTTTGATGCGATAGTGTTTGCGGGTTGGAGTTCGATTTAGCGGTGACGTGGTCAGAATAGATTCGTGTGTTAATTGAGTTTGTATTTAAAACTAGTAGAAATTGAACTTAAATTTATACGGTTCCTGGAGGAATCATTAGAACAATCTAGATGCTCAAAAATATATCTGACACGCATTTTGCATTTTGCATTTTGTGACAAATTATTTATTTATCTGCTGTATTATGTGTTTTTGTATTGTGATGTTTTGTTTTGTCATAAATAAACTTTTTTCTTCTTCTTCTTCTTCATTATCAATTTTGAACACTTAGACAGTACAGATGCGATGGCAATACTCCCTTATCTATTTAATCGCTTGTTAAGCTACTTCTTTAACGGGCGTAGGTCTTTGCTTGTAAGTAAGTAAGGGATCTCTACCAGTAAACCTTTGAGTAGATGTGAGAAGTATTAAACAAGGGACCGACATAGAGTGATTTTAAAATTCCAGATAGTGAAAGGTAATAGAGCGTACTTATCAAAATACAATAAATAAATCATTAAATAAACTACTAAATATCGTCACTTGCCTTGCCTGTCACTTTGATCTTTGCCAGGCATAGACAGACCAAAGGTTTTCTCTTAACGTATGTTGGCTACCGGCTGGACTAAAGGCTCCTTATCTAAATCTGTAATAGTCTAAATCTCCTTGTTTCATTCTAGATTTAAAATCAACCCCGGTCGTACTAAAAGAGCTAGTTCGCCAGTGACTGTCAGTTTGGTATCGTGAACATTATATTATGGTCACTTGCTGGGAAAAGTTAAACTATCGATTTAGTGTTAAACTCGACTTAGGGCCAATATTTCAATCCTTAGATACGCACAAACCTGACAGATACCCATAGAATTATTAATCAAATAGAGCCTTGGTAGTGTCAAAATTTTAACTGCCAAACTTTGAAACAGATTTCGCGACTAAATCGATATCATTTTTTTCCTAAATGTAACCTATTAAGCTAGAGCGGAAATCTACATTTCAAACCATCAACAAGGCCTGTAACTTCATAGCTTAACATAACAACAAACGCTTCACACTAAACCATCAGAAAATTCACACCATAAATTTAACAAAGTGTAGCGCCATATATTTTCTCTTCGCATTCGCATAAATTCGAAAACATCGCACGTTGCATGTCAACGAACAACATTGGGCAATAGGAGGTGAACCGGCGCTCCGTGTTTATTCGGTGCTTTTGCACTGAATAAATTTCTTGCAGCAAAAACATCACTGCGTGCGCTCGCACAGGGAAACTGTTGACGTGAAAATATGACACGTTTTCAAGGTTACAGACCCTTATAGCATTATATTCAACATCTTCATGTGTATGTATGACCAGTTCTGTTCTCTGTTCTAGGTGAACAGATTGAAGCATCGTTTCTGCGTGGAGAGTACAGCCTGTTAAAACTCTTGTCTTCATCGTCGTGTAAAAAAGGTGGTTGACAAAATTGTCTTTGCAGAACGAGTTACACAGGCGATTTTTTTAACTTTGTAGGTAACTGCTCATTTGTAGGAAAATACAGTTTAATGACTCTGAATTGGTAACTTTGTCTGCACCTAGAAACAAAGTTAGTACCGTAATTTTTGAATTGGTATGGCTAAAGTCCGTTAGCAAAAAGGATCTATCAGAGCTATCAGCACACTCACCAAAATGTATTCGGTAAATAACAAGACAGTCGTTTATTTTTATTTCTCTAACAGTCTCTGTTAGGCGTTTACCCGCGACTGTTCTAGGTCTAAGCTTAAAAAAACACCGGGTAGCACTCCGGGAGTGCCGGCAGACAGAAGTGAAAACTACACACACGCACACTCGCGCAAAAAGAAAAAAAAACTTTTTCTACACGGGATTCGAACTGCGGTTAATTGAGAGAACGCACTGTTATTCCACACCTTATACCACTAGGCCAAGCGCACATACATAACGTTAAGGCGACGAAATTAAAGTACACTTCAGAATCTTGCGGGTGGTAGGGCCTTGTGCAAGGTCCGTCCGGATCGCTACCACCATCTTACTCGCTAATCAGGCCGCTAAGCAGTAGTGCTTGCACTGCTGTGTTCCGGTGTGGAGAGTAAGACAGCCGGGGAAATCACGAGCACAAGAGGCATTTCATCTTAGCCCTCTAGGTTGGCAACGCATCTGCAATCCCTCCGGGGTTGCGGGTGTCTATGGGCA
The DNA here is from genome assembly GCA_963854515.1 of Pandemis heparana. Taxonomy (NCBI): domain Eukaryota; kingdom Metazoa; phylum Arthropoda; class Insecta; order Lepidoptera; family Tortricidae; genus Pandemis; species Pandemis heparana. Next base: position 11,141,221 of record OY978015.1, on the reverse strand, counting down.
GTAGTAATCACTTAATTACCATCAGGTGACCCACTTGCTCATTTGCCTTTCTATTCGTATAAAAATTATAAGAATCGAACGCGACTCTAGCTTCATTCGTATCTCAAAATAAGCTGGAAGGATTCTGCTATCTTGGATGGTACTTTAACTCTCTCTCCGTCTTACGCCTGACGCGAGTTTAATATTTTTTAACCATCTCAAAAAGTGCTCAGCGCCGCTGAAGAAGTTTTCATTTCAAAAACATTTGATTAGGGATGTGAAAAAATAATCGATTATGGAAATAATCGATTAAAAATCGATTTTTTTAAATGTAAAAATCGATTCTTATACGCGATTTTTTTTATTACAAATAATCGATTAATAATCGATTTTTTTTTAAATCAAAAATCAAGCATAGTCGATTTTTTATCTACCACCCCCGACATTAAGTCTGGTCTTTTATAACCCGGACCGCGAATTATCAAAGAATACTATCTCCATGGAAATGATATCACGCATTAACGCCATCTGTACGTCTACGATGGCAGCTCTTCTGGGCTTTTGAAACAGTTTTAATTAATAAAAGCATGATAAATAAAATATTTACAGCGTTTATTTTGAAATTCATTAAAAAATTAGGAAAAAATCGATTAATATAAAAATCGATTATTTCTTTAAGAAAAATCGATTATTTATTAATCGATTTTTAATGCGAAAAAAATAATCGATTCATTAAAAATCGATTTTTTACGTAGAATGTCACATCCCTACATTTGATGAATATGAAATTTAAGTTGTTGCTACTGTATAGAGCAGTATACGATCCAGAAGCTATCATGACAACAGAACAGAACGCCCCAGGGGCATTTCCAACTTCACAAGTGCAGACTCGGGCGTGCACTTAGTCCGTAACAAGCTTATTGAGTACGTCATTGTTTACAAGTAACTCAACTCAGCCTGTCTTGTGCGGTTTATTTTTAAAGCTACATTATCTTTCATATTTTATAGCGGGCCATAAAATGTACCTGTGGCGCAATTATAAAAATATTGAAATTGAATTAGTTTTAAGTAATGGCGGTTACCTTTTAAATGCAATATGGGTTGAAATACAGAAAGGTTTCAGTTTCAGTTTCTTTATTAAATTTGCAATAAATTGTATGTGATACATAAGCGTGTTACAAATATAAATAAGTCTCAACCACACGGCGGCCACGACGTACAAAATCCGCGTTCTGAAATGAACACAGGCACGACGTCGTCTGTACACGCGTCAATGTGTGCGTAAGATACGCAGGGCTGTCTATCGCAAAAACCTAGTACTATAAGTACTACCAATGACATAAATATAGGTACTTATAATGAAGATATGGCTTACACATGTGTGCAAATAAATGTACTTAATCGTTATCTATTTATTTAAACTTACTTAAAATGTGTCTGTCTGTGTAGGTATTTAAGCATTATTATTTTCAATTACAATAGATGTACGACAACAAACTTAAGCGAATGATTCTGTCGTTATTTCATGTTTTAATCGCGATAACTTCAGAAAGCATTAATTTTCTAATGTTTTATAAAATAAAGTAGGTAGGATAGGTTCCCGAACTTGTGACGTGCGGCCGACATACATCGCGTTGCGAGCCCTACTAGTTGCCAGCAGCTTTCCGGCAGACTGCGCTTGAGGGGTGGGGTAACTCGAATCGGTGCGGGGCGGAGCGTGGCCATTTTGTACGTTAGTACTATGTATTATATATTCTGTGGTCTCAACACAATTTTACCACTACGGCGTAGCAATTTAAGATAAACAACATAAACTTAAAACTACTCGTGCAATATTTTACACAAGAACATTGTATTAGGTACCTATACAAAATATTCATTGAGGTCGTATGGACACAGATCAATGAGGTACTTCTTTAGAGAAACCAAGAATTTAGTATGTGGTAGGCACTTCATTTCGCATGGCAAAGCATTGTATACCTTACCAGCGACATGACTATGGCTTCTACGGTACAACGCTGTTTTACCTACAGAGACTCTGACGACATGCTCGAAAATAGTATTAAGTCTTTCACTATTAAAATTGTTTTTCGCAGAAATTAGTCTGGGAATCTCCGTACAAGTTTGCAGAATTCTAAAAATATAGAGTGCAGGTTTAATGAAATTTTCTCAGGCAATGGAAAATCGACAAGATTGTAATATAATAAACCTAACTTAAATCAATCTATAGATTGAGCTATCATAAAAGTTCACCACACCTTCAGCCTGTATTCGTCTCACTACTGGGCACAGGCCTCCTCTCGGATGAGAGGGCTTGAGCTTGGGCTTTTCGGTGAAGGGAAACATCGCGAGGAAACCTGCACACATCTGCGAAGCAATTTAATGGTGTGTGTGAAGTTTCCAATCAGCACTGGGCCCGTCCAAATCAGGCGTTTCTTGGCGCAGATCTATTTCAATGAACAAAAATATTTAACTTGCTACCTACTCCAAATAAAATAAATGATTCGAAAAATTCAGTACCTACCTAGCCTCACATTTATCTAAAATGGCTTACGTCACGAAAAAACAGACGTGCGGGTTTAAACAAACTTTTGTTGCTATTATGCTATACTACTACTTGTACTACAATTGTAAATATTTTAAGATTTAACTTTACACTACAAGTAGGTAAAGCATTACTTTATTTGTAAAATTCAAGAATGTCCCTGCAATGCTGCACGAATGAACTTGTACAAAACACTTAACATGCCCAAGACTGAAACGCAACAACGAAATAGTTTATTTATTCGAATAAAACCATACCCAAAAGTGTGTCATAAATCTGACTGTACCGCAGATACTGAATAATAAATGACAGTCGTAAATCTCGTATGAAAACCCTATAAATCTAAACGGTAGTTCTGCACAGGTTCACCACAAACCGACGGAGTGGCAGAAAATTTAACCATATCTACTGTACGGGCAGGTAGTGTGCGTTTTTCATAAGGTCAATACATTATTCATTGACGGATAGTCGAATGTTGGGTCGGCCCGGTATGTTCATGCAAGCTATAATATTGACTCACTATGTTAGTGAAATAATGAAGATTCATATTTTCACTGTACTTAGAGCTCTTTTTTTTACATACATACATAAATCACGTCTTCATCCCCTACGGGATAGACAGAGCCTAAGGTAAGAAGACCTAAAAAAAGGCCACGTTTGGCGTGATTATAGGCGTATATAGTTGGAAAGGGGAATCAAATTAGTGATGGGTTGCTAGCCGCATCGCCTACAATATGATTTTCTAAGATTTTCACCCATTCCCTCGATGGGTTTATCTGCGCGGGATGAGAAGCAACTGGCACATTCTATGTTTTTTCTTTGCTCCAAGACCAGATTGGAGCAGTTTGGTTGCTTCTGTCTTTTAGTTTTGTATTTTGCTTTATTTATTTTATCTAATGTTGCGTACGGTCAGCAACACAAGTTGTAATACCGAGGGTTAACAAAATTAGTGAATGTACGAACATGCCTCTTCATTTCCACATCCATTCCATTTATTTCCATCCTACGAGACAGGCCTAGCCTAGGTGTGGATGACACATGGGTAATTTAAGGTCCTTGAAAACGTGGAACGGAGTTACTTAATTTTAAATATTTAATGCCTGTCAATCACTTATTATTAAACAGCGAAAAAAAAATTCAATGTATTATAAAGGTAATGTTTATTGAACGACTTCTATTTGTAAACAGTCTAGAAAATGGGTTCCAGTTGCTTAATTCTGTTATTTGTCTCGTTTTTTCTCAGAAATAAGATCCAATAAACTAAAGTAATCTGGTTTAGCACCGAGGTATCTACGATGAATAAAAGAAACTGACTTGTATTTATTTCACATCGCAGAATACAATTATGTCCAGTCTCAATTTCATAGCTGATAGGCAAACTGCGTTTTCATGAAATACGATGGCAAAAATGACTTTAATTGAGTTTTCTTCGATTCGATATACCGCAGTAATAAGTTTCTCATTATTTAATCTTGGTTTTGCCTGCGGCTTCGTCCACGCAGATACTCAAGGAACTATGTTAGCCAAATTTCAAGTCTGTAGCTTTAGAGGTACATCTTCGGGTTTTCTAATCTACTTAATTTTAATCTATAACCAGCTATTTACATACCTCAGTTAAATACGTCCAGCCGTTTTAGCGTGAAGGAATAAGAAACACACATATCTATTAGTAGGTCTTTCTTTCTTATCTTTTAACCCGACATGATAATGGCCTTTGAAAAACATTTTAGCCCACATACTCGTAGTATCTGTTTGCTTATGTATTTAACTTTCATCAACGCATTTAATTTGGTAAGGAAATGGAAGACTTACATTATGTTGCCAAGACAAAGGCCGTATCATGTCTTCACACCTGAAATTAAATTGCTCCGAGTAAATTGTGTGTCGACATCAACCAAAACGTTTTACGTAGCCCGAAAACAACGTTAAAACTTACAGGCCCACTTCGAATAAGTATCCCAAATTCAATTTTGTAAAATGATTCATTTTGCAATAACAGAAAGCAAAAGAAACACATTCCAAGCTCAACTAAAAGCTTACATAAAAGACCTTTTCACAAAAGTCTGAATCCTCCCGAATTAATACATTTTCCGAAGCATAACTTCAAACTGAATCGTTGTGAAAGTTGAATTTGAACAAATGTAATGAAAAGAGATGTTCCAGAGTGCCCGATGGTGTCTCTTTTGAATCACCAATTAGTCCGAGCGAAAATTGAAAAGTGTACTTTTCAATTCGATTTGAGTGGGCAGTTTTGAAAAGTTGCGTTGGCACTTAACGCTTTATTAAAATTAGCTTTTGCTTTGCGTTGTTTTTTTGTTGACGTTAATGAGATTATCGGATGCTCTTAATGCGGATTGTTCTTTGGATTTCCTAATAGGACGGCGGAAAGGAAGTTTTGTATTAAAGATTTATTTGGCGCGTCTGGAGTTCCGAACGTTTTATGGGAAAGTTAATTTCTCGCTCCAAAATATTTGAGTTTGATTAACAGTTGGTCCATTAACACAAATTTCTTACTTAACTACAATTTATACTTTGCCACGCCTTTTGTCAATTATATTCCCTATACATTTTATGGTTCATACATTGCGAGCATATTGTTGCAAAACAAAGTGTTTTTTGTGAGCTAAGAAAATTCCTTTAAAGGCTAAAACTTTGTAATTGTGTGAAAATTTCTGAAGAGAAATTTGTCGCATATTATTCAAACTTTCTTGCATCGTTATGGTTCAAGTGACTCACGAAAGCGTTAAATTTTGTAAACAAAACAAACGCCTGTGAAAATAATTATGATGACATTGTCATGAATGCTTTATTAAATTTTAAGTGCTACTAAAATATAGTAGTAAAATTGACTTGTTAATAAAAAATCACAATTACTTAAATGATTTTTTGCTCGTTTTTATGACCTTCCGCGTAGCAACGCCTGGTCAAATAAATTAACTAACATTTTTGTAAAAAAAAGACGTTCATACAAAACGCTTATCTTCCTTACTAAGTCTGACACCAAACAGCAGAGCTTTTGCTTATGCTGCTGTGTTGCAGGGAGAGTCTCGGCTAATTTCGGCTTCGTAGCGTGTTGTCTCGTTTTAACTCACGTGACGCCAACTGTCTCTTTCCAAAGACCGAAGTGCAATCTTTATGGCCGGGTACTGTAAAAGAGCCAGAAAAATTACTGCCATAGGAATCTTACCCGCCTAGGTCTGCAACGCATTGCAATTCTCTAGTAGGTTTACGTCATGTGCATGGTTGTTGGTCCTCATTTATCATCAGGTGAACCGTGGGTACGGGGTTGGTCGCCTTAGACATCGTTGGAGCGTTATGGTTCAGGGATATTATGGATTTCGGGGCCGATGGTTGATGACAGCTGACTCAAGACCGTAAGGAATAGAGGAGTCTGGTGTCGGAGGATACATCCACAGGCCACTGCGCCCAGAAAGTAAGACACCAATACAATTCAGCTGCACCAAACTTGTACCTTAAACCCTCTGTATCTTGGGTTAAACATTAGATGCAAGCACCAGCTCCATCCCCAGAGGAAATCGAACAAACTTGGCCATGTGCATGAAAATAATCGTGCATGGAACATACTTTGCTCGCAGTTTGTTGCAACTTGTATTGTTAAGTATGCTGCAAGTTTCGAGACGCATGACAATGGCGGTGTGAAATTTCCGCCGTAAATAATTTGTTGCACAGAAGAATGTTTCGAATGTGTGAATGCTTCAAGCTATTTCAAAGTAGTAATTGCAACAGGTATGAAATTGTTTTATGAGCCAAGTTTTGAACGTAACGTAGACTGCAATTCCGGGTTATTTACATAATTTATAACTTAAGAATGGCTGCACTGATGTTCATTATTTATTAGATTTGTCTCTTCCTTGAATAGCAGAATAACGAATAAAGAATACTGCCTCTACTGCTCAAAATAAAATAAAAACTTCGTCAAATACTTAAGTGGTAGGAAGTACGGGTATGACCCCTTCCTTGAACTAAGTGGTATTTTCAAAATGCGAATATAGGCTAAGGACAACTCCTGTCATGCTTTGTCCATTACATGGATTCAAGTCTCTCTAATTGCCAAGTTTACTCGAGCCGGAACTCAAGTTAATCGAACCAACTTGTTTACAATAAATCCTTAGCAATTAGGTTACACAACTTAAACTTTAACTACCAAAATGCACCCATTATCGTTGAGTTAGTATCGACCCTACTAAAAAATGATATTCTTAAGATGTGCAAGGCCCATAACATTAAGCATAAGGGAAACCTGCGAGCTAAAGACTTGGGCTTGAGGATCTCTGAGGACACCCCCGTTTACGTGGCTGAACAGCTGACCCCGAGAGCGGCCCGACTACACTTTCTTGCTCGTGAACTAAAGAAGCAGAAGTTATTTAAACATTGCTGGACCAGCTACGGCAAGGTATACCTCAGACAGGAAGATAACTCGAAGGTCATCCCAGTACACAGTGAACTCCAAATTGCGTCTCTGGGTAGGGATACAAGTCAAGTGGTGCTGTCCGGCGATCGGGCTCAGAATGTGAGTATGAGTGATGAATTCATTGCTGGCGGCCTGCCGACTGGAAATGCTGTGATTTGACTGTCTGCTCTTTTGATATTGTTTGTTATAACATTAGTTAAATATTGTATTTTTCATATATCATGCAGTAAATATTGTATTTTTCTGTGCAACTATTGCGATGTACTTGTATTGTGTGCATTGTCTGTCAACCAATCTCTATATCTGTCATGTGACCCTGGTACTTGGATAAAAATCATGACACAGGTTACAGGGTTCTACAGACAGTGTAAATTCATAATTATAACACGAATCGGTGAACTCATCCTGATTGGGCCCCCGGCCTGTGGAGGGACGGTGCTACACGTAAGTGATTCACTGTCCCTTTCTAGACAACTGTCGTCTACTGGAGTGACTGCTTTGATTCTGTGGCACCCTGATACTTGCTATTTTAATAACTCCAAAATGTGTCTCGTTAGTGAACGGAAACTGAATAAGAGTATTATAACTATAACATGTGAGGTCTTATGTTCTCCTGGTGGCTACTACTGCCACACTTTAACAATAAAATTTATTGTAAAATCTGATCGATTTGAAAAATATTCAACAGTACCGAAACTTCATGCTTTCCTGGTACCTGCAGGCGAAACCTCTATGAAATGCATAGTTTCATTTTTATGTTGTTTTAAGTATAACTTGATGCCTATGATGTTATGTATTCCTGGTAACCAAATGCCGCTTAAACCCAAAATAATACACAGTGATATTCCAGTATTGCAAATTGATGTAATCTCCTGGTCTCTATGCACCCCTAGTGGTTCTTGTAACCCTTTTGCACATACTAACACACACACACACACACACACACACACACTCACATCTACTTGGTCAGAACTCAAGCACATGCAAACAACCTCTTCTAATCTTCTCTATTGTTTCTACTTTATTATTCATTCTCACACTCCAACAGTTCTCATACCTTTTACCTTATGATGCCCTAGTCGTCGTATACCCTGTATTTTTTCATCGTTTTCTGTTTCTGTTGAACAAGTTGTTTATTCCGAGTTCTCTTATCTATGTCCTCCTGGTACATTACGGCTGCTTTTCCTTACAATGTACACTCCTCGTTTTACCGCTCGGCACTGTTATTAGTAGTTATGGATAGTCAGCTATCAACATTAGGTGACCTTGATCTCACGGAAGTTGCGGACACTTACGAGTGTGATATACAGAATCTCACTAAGCATATCCCCGTCATGAAAAATAAACTCACAATTTTGTCTCAAAATATACGTAGTATATATTCAAACCTTGATGATCTGCAATTAACGATGTCACAACTGGATTTTAATACGCATGTACTGATCCTTACTGAGTGTAGACTAAACCCCTCCAGACCTGTACCCCTTATACCCAATTATACCTGTATAGCAACCACGAACAATCATAATCAAAATGACGGTGTGGTCGGCTATGTAAACTGTGGATTAAATAATGTAACAAGCGAAATCAGACTCGATCAGGCTTCCTGTGTGCAAATAAAAATGGAACATGCTATCATATTAGGTATTTACCGCTCACCATCCAATGCTAATGCCTCGCTTTTTATTGACTCACTTTGTGCTCACCTAGAAACAATAAGATCTGTCAATAATATTATCATTACGGGTGACATAAACATTAACCTTATACCGCGCACACAGGAGCCTCCACACGAAAGAACCAACAGAAACTATTATCTAAATATGTTATCTACTTTTGGCTTCCAACCAGGTCACACATTGCCGACAAGGGGGCCTAACTGCCTTGATCACTTCATGATAAAACACGACTTAAGGAAAAACACAGCTTCAATTGCAGTTATAAATACATCAATTACTGACCATCGAACCATATTTCTGGGTCTGTCAAACTGTATAAAAGAAAAAGCCCCTACCTTATATAGACGCGTCGATTACTCTAAGGCTCTAATAAATTTAGCTGAGAAAGGTCTAGATCATCTCTTACTGAGTGACAATCCATTCTTCATATTGGAACAACTAGTAAATAAAATACGGAACAGCCTTGACGAAAGTAAGGTATTAGTGAAGATTCCTTGTAGTAAACGAATCATCAAGCCCTGGATCACTCCTGGGATACTCAGGTGCATAAAAAACCGTAACAAAATGCAAGCACAGGTTCGGTCAGACCCAGAGAATGAAATTTTGAAAATCACCTACACAAGATACCGTAATTTTTGCACAAATTTAATTAGAAAACTTAAAAGAAAATATGATAGTGATCTTCTGGAAAAAGCGGCTAAAAATCCTAAAGCTCTATGGAGTACAATTAAAAATATAACTCAGTATAAGACTAAAACTAATAATGGTATGGAACTACTAAACCATCAAGCTTCACCAGACGTCTCTATAAACAACGTTAATAATTTCTTCGCAAACATAGGTAAAGAACTCGCAGAAACCATTACAAACCGTCTCTCTTCCAACCGAAGTGACCACGTTCTCTCCTCTTCCCATTCAACTCCCTCATCCTTTGTCCTATTAGATACACATCCTGAAGAAGTAGATGCTATCTTGATGAGTCTTAAAAATGATAGTGCCCCGGGATGTGATGACATTCCCACTAGGTTCCTAAAGCTGGCTAGGTCTTGTGTGGTCCCTGTGATTTGCAAGCTGGCTAACACATGTTTTGCCCATGGGGTCTTCCCTGAGATGCTAAAGCAAGCCATTGTAACGCCTGTATATAAGAGTGGAGAGAGGAACGATGTCAATAACTATCGACCTATATCTGTACTGCCTGTGATATCAAAAATTTTAGAAAAATTAATAAATAAACGGTTAGTCAGTTATCTCAATAAATATGATATCCTATCCAGATCTCAATTTGGCTTCCGCCAGGGAAAGTCCACAGAAGATGCAGTTCTGGCGCTTACTACAGAAGTAACGCAGCATGTAGACAAAGGACACAAATGCCTTGCTATCTTCTTGGATCTACAGAAAGCTTTCGACACCGTTTCTCTCCCTATCCTTTTGCGAAGACTTGAATCCATTGGCATAAGGGGAACCCCTCTGAGGCTTCTTTCGGATTACCTCCATAATCGTACTCAAAGAGTAAAAATAGGTAACCACTTAAGCTGCGAGCGTAGCGTCACATTTGGTGTCCCTCAGGGGAGCGTGCTTGGTCCTACACTTTTCTTGATCTATATCAACGAACTTCTCAATCTTTCCACTCATGATGGTAGTGTGTTCTCATATGCCGACGATACTGCAGTGGTCTTTGGGGACAGCTCCTGGGAGGCAGTGTATCAGAGGGCTGAGAAAGGTCTAAACGTTATCTCCTCTTGGCTAAGACAGAACCTTCTAACACTTAATGCCAGTAAAACTAAATACATGTGTTTCACTAAATATGAGAACACGCAGCCATCGTTTAACCTGGTACTAAACTTACACAATTGTGACCAACATAACATGAACTGTGCTTGCACAGGAATTGAGAAAGTGGCTTCTATGAAATACTTGGGAATAATTCTGGACCATAGGTTATCCTGGCATGACCATGTTGAACATTTGAATGGGCGTATAAGAAAACTAATGTGGATATTTAAGATCTTAAAACATGTTGCATCCAATGTACTTTTAAAGCAATTGTATATCACACTGGCTCAATCAATAATGACATACTGTATACCTATTTGGGGAGGAGCAAATAAAACTAAATTCCTTGAGGTAGAGAGGGCTCAGAGATGTCTGCTCAAAGTTACTTTTAATAAACCTTACAGATATCCTACAGCTGAACTGTACAAAGAGTGTGACTTGCTTTCTATGCGTAAATTGTATATCGTACTTAGTGTAATAAGGTTGCATCGTACTTTGAGTTATGTACCGCAAACTGTAACTCGGAGAAGAAAAGCCAAAGTTGTTCCTATTCCAGTATATAGATCCAAATTTGCTAGGAAACAATTTATTGTACAATCCGCTTACTTGTATAACTCTATTGATGGCTACCTAAACATTTACCCTCTCCTGCTGTACAACTGTAGGGGCGTAATCACTGAATGGATACTGAACTTAGACTACGAAGAGACTGAGGGACTGTTGTGTTGAATTGCGAGGTTGCTGGTTGTATTCAAGCATAAAGCTTCATTGTTAAATGGAAAAACCTCTGTGAATCAATGCATCATTCGTTGCATTAATCGCTTGGATGAACATTTACATGACTGTATGTATACACACGCACGGAAACATACACAAACACACACACTTACGTGCATAAACGACACACACACACACACACACACACACACACACACACACACACACACACACACACAAACACCTGCGCGCGCGGTTAGCGCGTTCGCACACTAGTTAAGTAGGTAGTTAAGTTAAGTTAGTGCATAGTGGTAGAATTAGCTCTGCTTGGTTTTGTTAACCTTCTAGTTAAGGAAGAGCGGAGCATTCCAAGACAAGCATTTCTCATGCTTAAAGGAAGGTTCCAACTTATTTCATTGTAACTTAAAGAAACCAAATAAACATTTTTCATTTTCATTTTTCATTTCATTTTCATTTCACAACACAATTTAATTAATTCACAGTTAATTGCATCGCAGTATGCGATCTGGTGAATAATTTAATGTAAACAAAAGACAGACAGATAGTTTCCGACTGATTTATACTACGATGTGAACACTTAGGCCATGGTCGTTCGCGGCGGACAGCCAGCGGCCCATCGCCAGCGTCACTGTAAACTATTCACAAATTTTCGTAAACAATCTTCTTCACATGTGTTTCGACGAAATTGCTTTAGTGCCAAGCACAGCTTTTAACTCTTGATTTGGCTCCTGCCATTGTTTTTGTGAGTCAGAAACATAGATTTACTAACACAATTCAATTATTTTTGACAACAACAAGCGACAAGTGCGTCCGATTTTCAAAAGCGTAGGAATGAACGAATGGAAAGTTTACGCCGTTTTATGAATGAAAGTGATATGTTCAGCACATAACACCTTCATTCATTAAATTTCAGTTTAATGCCACTATTAAGAGTATTGAGAAAGTGTTATTACATATTCAAACATAGGTAGCTCTTTCCTCCAGTGTATTGAAGTCAACTTTTACTTTTTTGGCTTTTATAAATATTTTAAGTGTCCATCACCTTCATCAAAATATTGATGTCAAAAATAGTGTACATAACACCTTCATCAAGCAGTTAATTTCTAAAATAGCCCCAAAAGTGGCTATTTTAAGGTTTATGGTTGCTTTATGCACATAACACTTTCATCCAAGCATAGAACAGCGAAAATCCAATAATGTGACATATCATCCATTCATGTCTTCAAAATGTTCGGGAGTGGTCGTGCCTCGTGCAAGGCAAAAAACGCGGCTACAACCGTTCTTCTCACTAATCTTCCACTGCTTGCGCTGCTATGTTCCAGCTTTGAGAATAAGACTGACACATGAGAAGACTCTGTCGGGTAAGGAAATTGTTAATAGCCAGATCTCGACTTTTGTCTCTTTCACAACCTAACGATGCAAACGGGTTATCGAACGTATAAAACGTGGTTAAAAAATCTAAGCGATGCATACATACAGATGATGTTATGAAGTGTTTTGTTTGGAACTAAGGATGTCCTTATTAAGGGGTTTGGAGTCAAATCAGTGTGACGAATAATACATTTTTGTTAGATATTTTTTTTTTGTAATACCTATTTCTGAAGTGAATCGCCACTGATTGCCAATAAATAATCTACAGTTAAAAGGGTGATTACGCTTGACCTTAAGTTGAAATCACAGCAATTCCTACTTAATTCCAACTCGTCAGCTTTTTAATTTCCATAAGAATTGTTTCCCACGTTAATTTATGCAAAACTCTTTTGTCCCCCGCCGGGCAGATAAATTATTTGCAAACACGGACTTTTTCTTAGGATATTCCCTATCCAAATTTATACCCGGCAGGGGAGGGGGTCGAATGCTCACTTAGCGTATTTTATTAAAAAAGTTTCATCGTCCTCCGCACACGGTCACAACTCTAATTCTGTTTAATCATGAGAAGTTGAATGGAGTTTTAATTCTGTAGACTTTTTTGACGTCTAATACGACGACTTCAAAGGATTAATGGTTAAAAATGGAACACTGAATACAAATAAGTCTGTCGTAATGAGTTCTTTAACCCTCTTTAAAAGTTCCATTTTGTTAACGTTATATTGCTACTGGCTTCTGCCCGCGGCTTTGATCATTCACAGTTCGCAAACGGAGGAAAGGCATCACAATTTATCGGAAGTAAAATACAATTAATGTCAATGTGGTTATTAGGTACGCAGCTAACCTTAGATTTAAATAAAAGTCGTTACGCTGCCAGTTGCAACGTTTAACCTTTTGAATTCCTCCTTTAAAAAAGATAGTTTACGTGTAAATTCTGTGCCGCTGCTCTCTCTGCGTGTCATCTGGCTACAAACTCAAAGGCTAAGTGCAGCATCTGAGGTAAGAGTTGACGTTAATTCCGAAGAGCTGAAGACTCCGACCAACGGTGCCGCTACTGACGCCCCCGGGTTCTGCTGAGCCGCAGACGCACAAGGTTCAGGTGAGAGCTTTTGGCGGCAGCCTATCATTCCTTTGCACTAGATCAATTTTATTTCGTATTTACTCCTGACGTTCCGGTAATATTCCTGCTTCACCTCTCTCTAATTTTACCCTAATTTTCCTTTTTGTCGCTTCCGAGCTTTCGTCTATACAGTCCACTCCCATTATCGATCATTTTTGGTCGAATGCTTGAAACAAATTATTTAACAGTGAATACCTATCACTAATATCGAATAACGTGTTCTCAAGCCCAACACCATCACAACACATCAGTTATCTATGATGACGTCTCTGTCTGTTTCCTAGTCCTACTAATATTATAAATGCGAAAGTTTGTGACGATGTGACGATGTGATGATGTGACGATGTGAGTGAGTGAGTGTGTATGTTTGTTCCTTCTTCACGCTAAAACGTCTGGACGGATTTGGATAAAATTTGAAATGAAGATAGCTGGTACCCTAGATTGAAACATAGGCTACTTTTTATCCCGGAAAATTGCACAGTTCCCGAGGGAAAGCGATAAACATGTCAATTGCTAATTCTACGCAGACGAAGTCGCGGGCAGAAGCTAGTAATAAATACAGACGGAATCATAACTCACACTAAAGGTAACTGAAACTTATCAGAGAGTGGTAAAACAGGCCCTAAGTAAAGTCCTAATATTCGCACCGGACGATTGCGGGGGGGGTGTGAAGCGAAGTGGGACGGGGCGCAACGCATCTCCTCCCACTTCCCCAGCCCCCGATGAATTGGAACTAGCGCGCGGTCTGTACTAAGATAAATGTGTATGTTAGGGGCCTGTCTTACCACTTTCTGTAAACTTGCTGTCATCTTTAATGTCAGTTATCTATGATTCCCTTTCTATTAAGTATTGCTAATGAAATAGGTAAGGTCATCATATCAGCCGAAAGACGTCCACTGCTGGACATAGGCCTCTCCCAAGGCTCTCCACTCGGACGGGTCCTGTGCCTTCCGCATTCACCGCGATCCTGATCAGGTCGTCGCTCCATCTTGTTGGAGGCCTACCAACAGCTCGTCTCCCGGTCCGCGGACGCCACTCGAGAACCTTCTGACCCCATCGGCCATCAGTCCTGCGAGCAATGTGCCCCGCCCACTGCCACTTCAGTTTCGCAATTCTTCGGGCTAAGAAATAGGTAAGGTATTTAAACTTAACTTTGCCATAAAGCAACTTAATAAAAGCACGTCATTACCTACTTATTTAACGTTCTGTCTTGTTTATTTACTTATTAAAACATTATTTTATCTCACTTTCAACATTTCAATTCAAATGGCGTTTTCGTAAAAAAGGTCGCGTACCGGAATTAAACATTTCCCTTTTATATCAAAATGTTTTGATATAAAATTTGTATAATTCAGTTGTGAATTCCCTCTTTTATGGAAATCGTAAATAAAAGAAAGGGCCGAGAGGGTCTTGACGACGTCGTTCCGTATGTAAGTCCGTCACTAAAACATTTCCTTTGTATTGTAATATTCACACCTCGCGTAGAGAATTTGAATTTTTACGTGAGTCTTTAGAACGTATTTGCGGTTTTAATAACATTTTCGTCACGTAAACTTTGACCTTGTTGTATTCCATTTGCATTTTAAAGAGAATCCTTCCAACCGTTTACGAGGGAAACTTATGCCAACAAGAATATGAGGCTTTGTTGTACAATAAAGACGAACAGCTAGCTCATTCATGTAGCTACATTTTGTCTTTTTTTCGAAGTAAAAACTATTTTAGCGGCGCTGAGCACTTTTTGGAATGGGTAAAAAATGTTAAACTCGCGTCAGGCGTGATCAGGCGTAAGACGGAGGAGAGTTTAAATATCAGAATCCTCTAAGAGCTTATTTGAAATACTAATGAATCTAGTCACTGAACACAAAATATTTACCTTGCTACCCCGCTACTTAAAGCTTGTAAGTAGCGGAGTAGCAAGGTAAATATTTTGTGTTCATTGAAATGGACCTCCGCAAAGTAACGCCTGATTCAATAAAATGTTTAGAATCTAGTCACGTTCGATTTTTGAAGTGTGCGTCGGTCACTGTTCAGGTGCAAGATGCGCCGGACGAGGCGCCTGTGTTCCCGCAAACGCTGCCTCTGTTCATGTATAGTAGGCGGCAAATAAGTAAAACGTGGAGGGGATATGCGCAGTATGAAAATTATGTTGTTTTTTATACTGTGCATATCCCCTCCACGTTTTACTTATTTGCCGCCTACTATACCAGAGAATGCGGCTAACTACCCCGTCGTTAAAGTTCAAGTGAGTACTTTTTATTATTATTGTTGAATTATTGTTCATTATTAATATAGTTT
The DNA here is from genome assembly GCA_963854515.1 of Pandemis heparana. Lineage (NCBI taxonomy): Eukaryota > Metazoa > Arthropoda > Insecta > Lepidoptera > Tortricidae > Pandemis > Pandemis heparana. The sequence continues at coordinate 11,125,292 of OY978015.1, read as the reverse complement.
ATTATTATTGAAGTGAAAACTTTTTTAGCGGCGTTGGGCACTTTTTGGGATTGGTAAAAAATGTTAAGCTCGCGTCAGGCGTGATCAGGCGTAAGACGGAGGGAGAGTTTAAGTACCAGGATATAAGAATCCTCTAAGAGCTTATTTTGAAATTATGAATCTAGAGTCGCGTTCGATTTTTGAAGTGTACGTTAATTTCGTCGCTTTGACGTATGTGCGTTTGGCCTAGTGATATAAGGTATGGAATAACAGTGCGTTCTCTCTGGTAACCAGTTCAAATCTCGTGTAGAAATAGTTTTCTTTTTTTTCTTTTTGCGCGAGTGGTGTGTGTAGTTTTCACTTCTGCCGGCACTCCCGGAGTGCTACCCGGTGTTTTTTTACGCATTTAATTTATAATTTAGTTTTTTCTGATCAAACTTTCATCCCTTGCATCCTGCTCATTTGGCTGAGAGAGGTGCGGGCGGCAGGCGCACCACCCGCCCGCATCGCTCTCGGTCCCCTTTGTCGTCGTACCCCGCGCCCCTGTTCCGCGCCGGCAAAGGACTCAGTTAAGCGGTCGGTCTGAAGTATTTAATCGCTCGCATAATCGATTGACGCAACCACAACGTATACATCTAATGTCATATATAATTATTTGTTTATTTGACTGATCACTATCAATTTGTTGAGGTGACGTCACAGACCTGCGTTCATTATGTTTATGGTCTTCTATTTCCGTTGCTTACAAGACAAACAAGGGTCTAGTATTAGTGGTGTTCGTTGAATATCCATTTATCGATAGAATACATTACCTATTGGATAGAGCGATGCGTGCATAAACAAGTATTTACCTAAACAATGTTTTACACTATCCGATATATAGATATTTTTAGGTAGATTCTGGCAAAAAAACTGGAGAAAACGATTGAAATAAAGAACTAATCGTAGATATTCAATCAGCCTTTTTACTTAATTGCGTAAATTTCTCATAATATGAAATTTAATAGGTAATTAAGCACTTTATTGCTATCATTTACACATGAAGTTAGGCTTCTAAAATATGTAATGTATGTATGTGTGTACTTAAACCCTTTATTGTGCAAAATCACACTAATTTTATTATTATAAAGGCGAAAGTTTGTGTCTGTGTGTGTGTATGTTTGTTACTTCTTCACGCATAAACGGCTGGACGGCTTTAGATAAAATTTGGAACGGAGATAGCTCGTACCCAAGATTAACACATAGGCTACTTTTTATCCCGGAAAATTGCATAAGCACCACGGGATAGTGATAAACATGTCAAAGATCATAGCTTAGCTCCCAAAATAAATAATTATTATAAGTTCTTAAATCGACGAAGTCGCGGGCAGAAGCTAGCAAAAAATAAAAAATAGTATTTAAAAAAGTGGCTTTAACATAATGGACGGACAGACAGACATGACGAATCCATAAGGGTTCCGTTTTTTGCCATTTGGCTACGGAACCCTAAAAAGCAAAAGTCCATCTACTTATAATAACGAACGTAATAATTTTTTGTTCAAATCAAACATCGACATCAGCCCATCCCTTTCAACCCATTATCTGTCTATACAAACACTCGATCACGAGTAGACAATAAAAGTTGCATTTCGCCCTATAAAGACCATTGCGAGGCCTGTACGGTACTTTATGGCCGCCCTTAGGCGAATGGGTTTATACTGCTTTTGATAAAGATCTGCTCATTATTTCAGTACTTTTGTCTGGTTGTACCGAGTTCCGCTCAAAGTTTTAGGTATTGTTGTGACCGGTATTTTTTGTACAGTCAACAATGTTAACTGGGTATTTTTTATTCCTTGTACTACTAGTTAGGTACCTACTAATAATCTTGTAATTGCATTTTTCACCTTTTTAGTTTACTTACGTGATTTAAGAAAATGTAAAACTTGTTGCCTACGCAAAGAATGACATGCAAAGTTTCGGAATATTTAAATTACTTATAATCTTTGCAAACCAGTGCTAAAACTGCGCACGAGTGCAAAAAAGTCATGGGTTTCAATTGAATCTCTGTGTATTTTTCCCACGAAAAATAGCAAAATTTCTGAAAGACAAGGAAAATGCTAGAGTTCGAAATCACAAGCAATATCAAGTCATGATACATTTCCTCGGTGTTTATGGAGAGCCGAAGCCTTAGTACAACGCTGTTACGAGCATTTCAAACACGAAAGCGCTCCTTGGCGCAACTTGTATCCAATGCCGTAAATGTTTATACGAATTTGCCTTTAGAAATGCACCTCCACTCCAGCCAAGTTTGGAGCCACGACTTCTAGCGTGTCAAGTCTTTCGGTAGTTCCTAGTTTGAATAACGAGAGGTGAGTACCGTCAACAGTTAAAATATTTTATTGGATCTTATTTTCATACTAGCTATTGCCAGCGACTTCGTCTGCAAAGAATTCGTATCGCTATCCCGCGGGAACTACGCAATTTTCCGGGATAAAAAGTAGCCTTTGTGCTATTCCAGACTTTTTTCTGTCTATGTGCCGAATTTCATCCAGATCCGTTGGACCGTTCTGGCGTGATTGAGTAACAAACAAACATCCGACGACCGAATGGCCTAGTGGTTAGAGAACCTGACTATGAAGCTTGAGGTCCCGGGTTCGATCCCCGGTCGGGGCAGATATTTGTATGAAAATACGAATGTTTGTTCTCGAGTCTTGGATGTTTAATATGAATTTAAGTATGTATTTATCTATATAAGTATGTTTATCCGTTGTCTAGTGCCCATATTACAAGCTTTGCTTAGTTTGGGGCTAGGTCAATTGGTGTAAATTGTCCCAATCCATCCATCCATACTTTCGCATTTATAATATTAGTTAGATTAGTTAGATATTGTCTTGGCTAGGCTCGGATACCTTAAGCGACTCACGGCACTTCAAACCTTCTTGTATCTTTCTTATAAATTGGTTTTGATGTTCGAAATGTTTGGCGTCAAAGAGGTGACTTAATTTTGAATAAAAATGTACGATGAAAACCTTTAAATCATTCATCATTACCGTTTCATGTGACCGTTTTAAAAACTGTATGACACGTTACGTAGGCGTATTTTTAAGCTTGTCCTGCAGATACTTAAATACCTATGCAGCGCGCAAATTACAATGACAAAAATCTACCCAGGTATTGTTAACAAAAACATTTGTTTTTACCTCTGATGCTCAGATTCGCAAAGTGGGCAAAGTTTCCTCAACGCTTAACCTGCGGATATAAATCTCTATCCGGATAAGCGGTGCTAGCGCACTCTATTCTTTTTTTATTGAAACTCGAATGTTCACTGGTGTGGAGATCATCCTGTAACTGAAAAGCCCCTTACGTACGGCCAGCATTTGAAATCTACGTCAATCTAATCTTCATATCCTTGCGATTGCGACTCATGAAAGCTCATTAAGTTAATTAGTCTGCAAAGTTTCATAGTTTCTTTATAGCATTTGTTTTAGTTTCGTGGAACGCCAGTGATGAGCTTAGTTTCAATTACTGCGGACATACCAAATATTATTTAGCTAACCCATGTATAAGCCGTTGGGCTAAGAAGACTAGATTTAGGTCGCGTAACATTAAATTTGTTGATCGATTGTAATCCAGAAGCAATGAGAAAGAGGATTTTGATCACATTACTAAACGACCTGCTCAATCCGGTGCTCACGTTAGTTGGGTTTAAGTGTCTACAAGATTGTCAGATTCCGTTGAAATGGCGTCCGTTGAAATTTCCGAGATTTGATACAATTTTTATTCCCTACTTCAGACCTACGTTTAGTTAGTTTCCAGTGAAGCTAATAGAACGGTGTCAAAAATATTACACAGTCAAGACATCACTTCAATTACTACACTCTAAACTCGTATCCAGCCGACCCTCTAATTAACACGCCCGAATAATTCAAGTATATTTAAATTCCAACACATTCATTACCATACAGTGCCAAGATTGTTTAACCGAAACCGCAGTTCACTAATTTAGCGAGCATTAACAGTAAACTGAGTTTTCCTGTTGTCCGTACACTAAAAGTTTCCAACAAATGTCAAACTACATTTCAGTAGTTCCAGCGAACGAGGCGAGTAAATAATTACACTCCGCTGGACTCCTCTAATAGAGGCGCATTTCCTTTGCGGCTTTATTTAGGATTTCCTGACGCACTGTTCTGTGTATCTTATTCTGAAGACCTATTCCCATTAACTATCAGAAAATATAACTATATGACAGCATTACTAGAGTTATTATTCGCGTTAATAACCCTCATAAGACCAAGAGAAAAATACAGCTAATACTTAATCAGTAAGTTTAAATTTTTGCACATATTCAGATCCAAGTAAATATTTGAGCCTTTGGCACACGGGTGCCCGAAACAGACCAGCAATGGCAGCAATGTAGAGGAGTGCCAAGAAAGAGCTAGACTGTAAATAATATCAAATCTTAACCTATTTAATTAACGTATTTTACAGATAAATGTAGCGACTTCTAGACTAAACTATCATTGCACCGGAGTTGTAGAGATGCAGAGAAGAGATCTTAGCTTGGGTCTCGAACGTTCGACAACCACGCTTCAGTTGATAAAGTGCAAATAATTCCTAGAACGATGATTGAATTAATTGGATAGAAAGTTGTTATCGGAATGAATGGAAAATATTATTGAAATTTTATTTCAATTTACTCGTTTCCAGGTATCGTTTTTTATTCTGCTTTTTATAATAAAATCAGTCGAAGCGTTAAATTTGAAGTCGTTAAGTCGTTATTGCTCGCAAACGCTTGGAAATAGCCGAATGCGTTTTTTATGCTATGAATCCTGCTGCTGTACTTTTATTTCTGTAATTTTTTTCGAATTCAATGCCAACTTAATTATCAATTTTTTATCGACATCTATGTAGGCTACGAATCACGATTTTAAAGATACTGAAGTGTCCTCCTTTCCACCTGCACCTACGCACTAAAGGCCACGTTTAGCACGATTGTAGACAGGCAGGTGGAAAGGGGAATCAAAGTAGTAATGGGTTGCTAGCCGCATCGCCTATAACATGATTCCTAATTTTTCGCCCACTTCCTCGATGGGTTTTTACCAACTGCGCGGGACGAGGAGCAACTGATATATCCTATGTTTTTTCTTTACTCCCACACCAGCATGGAAGAATAGGTAACTTAAGACTATTAAAACTTAGCATCAAACTTATCAATACAAATCGTAATCAAAAAGTTCAATAGTCAATTAGGTTAAGCCTCCACTTCGAATGCGAACCTTGATAGCGATGCAGCGATAAAAGCTTCACCAATTAAGCACATATGACCCGTATTTTCACATCCCACGACATGTTAAAGCTACGTGGTTCGCTAACAAACTGCCTAATAGAAACTCGAATACATACAACTTACATTAAATTACTGTAATTGAAGTAATTAAAGTAATTGAACGAATTAAAGGCAAGTTGGGTAATGAAAGCCGTAATTTTTAACCTTAGTTGTTACGTTAATTATGAGAGTGTAATGTGGAACGATGCCGATATGTTAGCGTTGGCTTTGACACAAGTTGGAGAGCAAAAGCAAAAACTTTGTTTGGTTGCGATGAAGGTTTTGTGATCATTTTTTATATGAGAAAGGTAAGCATTCCTTGCATTTTCTGAAATTTCTACTAAATTAATCACTTAAAAACGGTAAAAACCATTTTGATGAAGTTTAACATTATTCATTTGGATTACCCGCATAGTCCCGTCGGGAAATTATTCACAAACAGTCGTGGCCGATAGTTAGTTCACAATACTAAGCTAGCTAGCTGGGGGTGGCTTATTAGGAGATTGAAAAATTCACCCGCGGAGCATAAAAATTTCAAGTTAAAGTCAACGTCCAAAATCCGACAGTCATTCACAGAAGTCTAATAAAACTGTCAGTGACCCCAACAGACACCCACATCGTTTCCGCATTTATGTTGACTCAGGTCAATTTATCTGGGTTCTATATTGAGACTCCTTAAATTGTCTTCTGATATCCGTCTTTGTTGCTTCCCCTGTTGTTTAACACGTTTGATGTTAAGGTTTGAGATAGCATCTAATCGTTGTCCAATTAATATGTTCAAAAACGGGAATACACTACAAAAGATAATAAAGTCAACACTTGGGTCTAAAATTAGGCGTAGTAGTCCACCTTTGTGCATGTGTGTCAATTGTTTTTGTCTTATGTTTATTTTGCACAGTAAATGTACTTCATTTAATTTAGAATGAGAAACCACAATAACATTATATTGCGTCTGGTCAACTATTTCTTACCTAAAAATAGTACAGTGCAATAGTTCAGCAGCCGCAAATTAAAATTGTTTTAATGTCACTTTATTTGCGTGTCGTCAATTGTTACTCTAGTAAAAAAATTTAAGAGATTACAGTTCACGAGCCGCAATATAATGTTGTTGTGGTTTCTCATCCTAAATTAAATGAAGTATAGTTTACGTACTTACATAAGTAGTTTGACAGATAAAAATGCTGCCAGACAAATAGAAACTTTAAACAGCCGGTTAGCAAAGGATTAAATTTTCATCGCTATCCTCAGTGTTTAACAATAAAGTGAAGGAAGAAACGGACAAATAAGTAACGCACATTTTTCGTACAAAATCGTTATTTTAAAACTATATTCATAAATCATAATATACCTATTTATTAATTCACATTTTTGTACCGTGGAAAAAATTGGGCAAGTTCTATAAAACTACTTAGGCAAGTATAAGTTAGTCATGAAAATGTCTAACTAAATTAAGTTAAGGCGAAGGGATAGGCAAATGACCTTGCCCGTTTGTGACGTGGCAAGCAGTCCGATCAACGCGACATCTGTTAAATAATCGACGCGTGAACTCGATGCGAATGGGCGCGGGCTGATGGATTGAAATATTGCACTGTGATGTTAGTAGATGGCGCTTGTTTCAGTTTTCCGATTGCCTTACACAGACACAGCATAATGTTCAAATCAGATTTCGCAAAAATAATAAAAATTGAAACATTTCGGCATTCGTAACGTGGCCTTAAAGTCTTGTTACCTTGGGCTCTGTCTGCTCCGCAAGCAATAGAGACGTTATTTATGTATGTATGTATGTGATATTATACATGAGAAAGTTTGTGACGATTGAGTGAGTGTGTAATGTTTGTTTCTTCTTTTTTTTTATGTGAATAGGAAGGTAAACGAGCAAGTGGGTCACCTGATGGTAAGCGATCACCACTGCCCATAGACACCCGCAACCCCGGAGGGATTGCAGATGCGTTGCCATGCCAACCTAGAGGACTTAGATGAAATGCCTCTGCATGAAATTTGGAACGAAGACAGTTGGTACCCTAGATTAAAACAGGCTACTTTTTATCACAGAAAATTGCGGGATAGTGATGAACGTGACGTCAAAGGTGTCCAGAGTCTGTCTGGAGTCGCAACGTAAATTATTATTGCAGAATAAAGTAAAACTTGAACGTGTGCGGGAAAGGTACGGAATAAGGTGTAGTTTTTCCAATGATTATTTTCAAAACCGATATCTGAGGGTCCGAGAGGTCCCCAAACATAAATCCGTTATCAAAAATGAAAAAGATGGCCGCCATTTTGAATTCTTTAAGTTTTGAAACGATTATTTTCAAAATCGATATCTGAGGGTCCGAGTGGTCGTCAAACACAAATCTGCTATCGAAAATAAAAATACTGACCGCCATTTTGAATTCTTTACTTTTTGAACCGATTTTCAAATTCGATATCTGAGGATCCGAGTGGTCTTCAAACATGAATCCGTTTTTAAAAATGAAAAAAGAGGCCGCCATTTTAAAAACTTTTGTTTTTGGACCGATTGATAAAATATAAAATGGAAAAAGTGACCGCCATTTTGAAATCTCTAGTTTTTGAACCGATTGTTTTCAAAATCGATATCTGAGGGTCCGAGTGGTTCCCAAACACGTATCCGTTATATAAAATGGAAAAAGTGACCGCCATTTTGAAATCTTTACTTTTTGAACCGATTGTTTTAAAATTCGATATCTGAGGATCCGAGTGGTCCCCAAACATGAATCCGTTTTTAAAAATGAAAAAAGTGGCCGCCATTTTGAAAACTTTTGTTTTTGGACCGATCGTTTTCAAAATCGATATCTGACGATCCGAGTGGTTCCCAAACACGTATCCGTTATATAAAATGGAAAAAGTGACCGCCATTTTGAAATCTTTACTTTTTGAACCGATTGTTTTAAAACTCGATATCTGAGGATCCGAGTGGTCCCCAAACATGAATCCGTTTTTAAAAATGAAAAAAGTGGCCGCCATTTTGAAAACTTTTGTTTTTGGAACGATTGTTTTCAAAATCGATATCTGACGATCCGAGTGATTCCCAAACACGTATCCGTTATATAAAATGGAAAAAGTGACCGCCATTTTGAAATCCTTAGTTTTTGAACTGATTGTTCTCAAAATCGATATCTGAGGGTTCGAGTGGTCCCCAAACATGAATCCGTTATCAAAAATGAAAAAAGTGTCCGCCATTTTGAAATCTTTAGTTTTTAGATTGATAGCTTTCAAAATCGATATCTGAAGATCCGAGTGTTCCCCAAACATAAACCCGTTATCAAAAATGGAAAAAGTGGCCGCCAGCTCAGCTATCGATTTTGAAAACAATCGGTCCAAAAAGTAAAGAATTCAGAATGGCAGCCAGTTTTTTTTATTTTCGATAGCAGATTTGTGTTTAACGACCACTCGGACCCTCAGATATCGATTTTAAAAATAATCGGTCCAAAACTTAATGATTTCAAAATGGCGGCCACTTTTTTCATTTCTAAAAACGGATTCATGTTTGGGGACCACTCGGATCCTCAGATATCAATTTTAAAAACAATTGATCCAGAAAGTAAAGAATTCAAAATGGCGGCCAGTTTTTTTCATTTTCGGCAGCAGATTAGTGTTTGACAACCACTCGGACCCTCAGATATCGATTTTGAAAATAATCGGCCCAAAACTTAAAGATTTCAAAATGGCGGCCACTTTTTTCATTTTTGATAACGGATTTATGTTTGGGGACCTCTCGGACTCTCAGATATCGGTTTTGAAAGTAATCAGTCCAAAAACTAAAGATTTCAAAATGGCGGCCACTTTTGTCATTTTTGACAACGGATTCGTGTTTGGAGACAACTCGGATTCTCAGATATCGATTTTGAAATCAATCGGTCGGAAAACTAAAAATTTCAAAATGGCGGCCACTTTTTTCATTTTTGATAACGGATTTATGTTTGGGGACCTCTCGGACTCTCAGATATCGGTTTTGAAAATAATCGGTCCAAAAACTAAAGATTTCAAAATGGCGGCCACTTTTGTCATTTTTGACAACGGATACGTGTTTGGAGACAACTCAGATTCTCAGATATCAATTTTGAAATCAATCGGTCGGAAAACTAAAGATTTAAAAATGGCGGCCATTTTTTTCATTTTCGATAACGGATTTATGTTTGGGGACCTCTCGGACTCTCAGATATCGGTTTTGAAAATAATCGGTCCAAAAACTAAAGATTTCAAGATGGCGGCCACTTTTGTCATTTTTGACAACGGATTCATGTTTGGGGACCACTCGGATCCTCAGATATCGATTTTGAAAACAATTGGTCCAGAAAGTAAAGAATTCAAAATGGCGGCCAGTTTTTTCATTTTCGGTAGCAGATTTGTGATTGACAACCACTCGGACCCTCAGATATCGATTTTGAAAATAATCGGCCCAAAACTTAAAGATTTCAAAATGGCGGCCACTTTTTTCATTTTTGATAACGGATTTATGTTTGGGGACCTCTCGGACTCTCAGATATCGGTTTTGAAAATAATCAGTCCAAAAACTAAAAATTTCAAAATGGCGGCCACTTTTGTCATTTTTGACAACGGATTCGTGTTTGGAGACAACTCGGATTCTCAGATATCGATTTTGAAATCAATCGGTCGGAAAACTAAAGATTTCAAAATGGCGGCCAGTTTTTTCATTTTCTATAGCAAATTTGTGTTTCACGACCACTCGGACCCTCATATATCGATTTTGAAAATACTCGGTCCAAAACTTAAAGATTTCAAAATGGCGGCCACTTTTTTCATTTTTAAAAACAGATTCATGTTTGGGGACCTCTCGGACTCTCAGATATCGGTTTTGAAAATAATCGGTCCAAAAACTAAAGATTTCAAAATGGCGGCCACTTTTGTCATTTTTGACAACGGATACGTGTTTGGAGACAACTCGGATTCTCAGATATCAATTTTGAAATCAATCGGTCGGAAAACTAAAGATTTCAAAATGGCGGCCAATTTTTTCATTTTCGATAACGGATTTATGTTTGGGGACCTCTCGGACTCAGATATCGGTTTTGAAAATAATCGGTCCAAAAACTAAAGATTTCAAGATGGCGGCCACTTATGTCATTTTTGACAACGGATTCATGTTTGGGGACCACTCGGACCCTCAGATATCGATTTTGAAAATAATCGGCCCAAAACTTAAAGATTTCAAAATGGCGGCCACTTTTTTCATTTTTGATAACGGAGTCATGTTTGGGGACCTCTCGGACTCTCAGATATCGGTTTTGGAAAATAATCGGTCCAAAAACTAAAGATTTCAAAATGGCGGCCACTTTTGTCATTTTTGACAACGGATACGTGTTTGGAGACAACTCGGATTCTCAGATATCAATTTTGAAAACAATTGGTCCAAAAAGTAAAGAATTCAAAATGGCGGCCAGGTTTTTCATTTTCAGTAGCAGATTTATTTTTGACGACCACTCGGACCCTCAGATATCGATTTTGAAAATAATCGGCCCAAAAACAAAGATTTCAAAATGGCGGCCACTTTAATTTGACATTTTTGATAACGGATACGACACGTGTTTGGAGACAACTCAGATCCTCAGATATTGATTTTGAAATTAATCGGTCGAAAAACTAAAGATTTCAATATGGCGGTCTTTTTTATTTTGATAACGGATCCATGTTCGGGGACCACTTGGACCTTCAGATATCTTTTTTTTTCTTTCTAATGATAGACATATACATACATTGGAGTACTACTTGCCTAAATATCAAAAATTTTCATGCAGTAATTCCAACCAAAATCCTATTTCCCATGCTTGTTCGCTAAACAGCAAGTATCAAACCAACCTGCCACTAAGTTCCCAAAAAACGGATTGAAAATAATCACTTTTAACTTAATATAGGTATTATACGTGCGAAGCGAACGAGTACGACTTTTTGAAGCACTGTTTCGCGCCTATTCTGTGACTCAAACAACATGCTTAGCCAAACCAATATGAAAAAACGCGAAGCGAATGTTGGCAACGTCGCGTCGCTTACGCACTGCCGCCACCGAGCGAACATGCAACGTTGCTTTTTCCTTATTTTTTTCATACGTCTTATCCAAATTATTTTTTTATTTATTTATTTATTTATTTTTATTTATTTTTATGAACATTTTTGGTTTTATCTTAATAATTTATTTCACTGTATTATCTTTTTAACATTTTTTTGGTTTACGAATTTTTTTGTACATTGAAAAGCGCCTGATTGAATGTGCGGGCAAATATTGCGTTCGCCCTTTTCACAAGCTCAGGGCAGTACTACTCTCTAAAGCCTTATTTGTTGGCTAATTGAAGCAAACGCACCGTGGAATTTTAATTATGAGTTACTAGAGTAACCTCGTCGAGATTGGTAGCAAACAGATTTGTTTCACCCGAGCAAAAGTTGTACAAAATATTGTCGAGACTCTTAGAGCAAACGAATTTATGTAGTAACTACGACATTAAGGAATATGTTTTCGCCGGTGAATTCTAATTCAAGACATGTTTTATAGAATGTGCAGTTTTCAAAACTCCAAATTGTGTATTATCGCCATAAAACATGCACAAAAACAACCAATTTATGAGCTTTTGCCTATCCCTTCGCCTTAAAGAGGAGATCCTGACCTTTTCATCGCTCCCACTACCTCCTCTACAGTGTAGAGTAGAGTTCACCTGACCGATAAATAGCTCAGCCAGACTGCTAAAAAGTTTCTAAAGTTGATAGGTACTTATTTACTTAAGAAGTTCAATACCGTTCTTAAGTTTAAGTTTTGTCCGCCGGCAGCCATAGAATCGTATCTAGACACCAATAAAATAAAAAAATAAACAAAAAGCACACGTCACATAACGCCTAAAGTGTGACTTTCACACATTCGTCTACCGTTTTGAATTAGAATGGTATCGCATTCATACGTGTAATATGAAAGAGAGAGACACGATTTGCGTCTGACAACTGTAAGGGCCTGCCTCACCATTCCTTAACTATCTATGATTCCGTCTCTATTTATTACTACGAAACAGACAGAGACGTCATCATAGAAAACTGACAGTTAAGGAATGGTGAGGCAGGCCCTAAGTCTAATGAAATGTTAGTATGCAATCAATGTCATCCTGATGCGTAACCACATGACACATCAGACAAACATAAATCCGGCTTAAGTTTAATTGATAATTATACATTTAGGTACAGCAATATTATTTATAGTATTTTTAAAGCCAAAGCCAAAACCAAAGCCTACTTACTGATTGCAGAATATTTGTTTTATTATAGTGCTGCAGTTTTGTTGAAAAGTTTAATTGAAATATATATATATTTTTTTAATTTCATGAGTTGTTCTGACATGGAATATAATTAAATAATGAAAAAAATGACATGTAATAACAATAACTATTACGAATAAATGAGTATGAGTATGAGTATGAGTAATTAGGGACCCTATCGAGATATCATCATGAAAGTTGAATTATTTTTGTGCTAAAATTGTGCTTCTTTATTTTTCAGCTACACTTTGACTCCTCTTTTAATTATACCATTTCTTTTACAATTGTTTTTAAGAAACCTGATTATGTCATTTAGGTACTAAAATGAGATCCTTAGGTCACAATTTTGTATGGGGTAGCGTTTCAAGACAAACAGTTGTTAAGTCCTCTTTGAGTTTAATGTCGGCTTCCTCACTAATACCTATCTAATGTAACATTGTTAGATCGACTTATTTTTACATGACCTTTTCTGCCTTTTGATCAAAATCTGATAAAATTTACCAAGTTTTCTTTCTCCTTTCCCACATTTTTTCTGAGATAAATAAAGCTTGAGGTGAAATGGGATTCTCAGCTATTTTTTGCTGGATTATTAAATTTGTAAAGTTATAAAACAACTGAATCTAAAAACGCTACATTTAACTGAAACACGGTAAATTAGAGAATTTTCAAATACAGCATAAAATACCCAACGAGGGCTCAACTTTCGCATAGTCGAGGAATAAAACCAATATTTTGAATGAATTTTCCCGCCTATATTTCAAAGGTTCCAAATTATCTCCTAAAGAAGTATTCGGCCACATTTCCGACCTTTGACCGTCATTTGTTACCCGCAAACTGTTATAAAGACACCGTCCTTTACCGAGGTCACTTAATTGATTCTTTGTTCAGTTGGAATCGGGAAAAGGAAAGTTTAAGGAATTCCCTCATGAAATTTTTCGTAGAACTTTGCCTAAGTTTTATTAATATTGAAGATTAGGTAGAATTTCTCAAGTATCAGGCCTTTGGAGCAGTAATTTAAAGGCCCTTGATCTTGTTTATAGTATTACGAAGGCTTGTTATCTTAGAATATTTAAAGAAATATCATGAACAATTTGCTGTGCATTTTTGGAATCACGAAATGGCGGATAACTATAACAAGCTGCAATCTAATCTAACTAATATTATAAATGCGAAAGTATGGATGGATGGATAGATGGATGGATGGATGGATGGATGTTTGTTTGTTTGTTACTCAATCACGCCAGAACGGCCCAACGGATCTGGATGAAATTCGGCACATAGATAGAGAAAAGTCTGGAATAGCACATAGGCTACTTTTTATCCCGGGAAATTGCGTTGTTTCCGTGGGATATCGATAAACGAATTCTTTGCAGACGAAGTCGCTGGCGACAGCTAGTAATTATATATCTCCGTAAAGATTTAATACTTTCGACATGAAACTGCCGTGTGACTCAATCATAGTTGCTTACACAAACGGATAACTCACTTATAAAATTCGAGTACAAACTTCAGGCTCTGTTATAAGTATCCTGTCTTGCACAACTTTTTTTATTTAAAATCACTTATCACCAACAACACCTTCTCTAGTCCCATAAGAATTAAGCATTTTCGATTTGAATTTATTTTGCCAATGTCTCTAACACCGCCCAGATTTTTTCTCTAATGTATAACGTGAAAGATAACAGAATTTCTTACACTAAATTGTACTTAAAATTGAAACATCGTCTTATTGACGAAATCTAATAACTAGCTCAGCGGGCACCCTAAAATATTAATGTCCTGCAACAAAATGAATACTTTTTCATTTCTTAGAAACAGTTTATAACGCTTTAAACGCAATAATACAATTTTACTACTGGCAGTAAAAGATATCACGAATTGCTCCACTCAATATAACTTGCAGGGCAAGTCGTTACATTTCTTACTTTCTTATATTTTTTATGTACAACATTAAGTGATATTGCAATAGAGTTCTGTAAGACAAGGGTATGAACTTGGATATTTTTTAGAGAACGTACAATTTTTACAAGATTTTTGTGACACGCAGTCATCAATTTGATGGTCTATTTTAAATCCTGCAGAATAAAATTAGTGATTGATGTCGCGTGATCGAAAATTTTTGGCCTTATTCAATGTTTGGTCGAATGATCGGTTCGTTTAATTAAAATAATGGTAAAAACCATCGACTTCTTAAGAAATTAATGAAATAAAATTAAACCAATTCAGGAGAATACTTTCTTGTGTAAAATATTTTGATTTTCATGTAGCGTATACCTACCAAACTATCACTCGAGCAACCGTCAGGACAAAAAATATTTGACTATAATGTAGAGCACCCGTAAGTAATCAGTTTTTGCGTTTTGACCGTAAAATTTCGCCTGAATTTTCTTGCAACGAAAACCACTTGCAAAACCATTACTCTGATAGAATTACGTTTCAAATTTTCTCTTAGTCGTGACTAAAAATACTCCACAAGAGCTGGACTTACGCATATAACTAAGCGCTAGACTTGCGCATTTAACTAACGAACGTCCTTTTCACACTAGCCTCAGACGAAAGAGACGGTGTACATCACACACAAGAAAATGTACCGTGTTTATCCGTCTTGTTATTTACGAGTGTAAATAAACAAATGGTTGTCGCAATCTCGACGTAAACAAATGCAACACGTCTAGCGCGAGGACGCGAAGCGACGACAGGCTTCATTTTCACTAGCAAACACTCCTTTGATACCAAACTTACGAAATACATTATCAGAACAAGATTTATGATAGAATATAAACAGCTACTATATAGAGACATTAATTTTGTACACCTACATGACTACTGAAATAATCCAAAAGCTTAATTATACTAGCTTGAAACATTTCAAATTTAATTTATTTGACATTGAAAGACATTCATTCGCCTTTTTTATGGTTTTTGTAAGGGCTCGTATTTGAATATCAAAAGTTAAAAAGTCTGCGGTCAAAATATCGAAAATGTCGAACGATCATTAAGGTCGAAATTCAAAATGTTGAAAGTATAATTATATTATCGAATGGTACAATTTTCGAATGCTTAAATTTCGAAAATCTGAATATATCGATAGCTAAATTATCGAAAATGGGAATGTCAAACGATCATAAATTCGAAATTCATAATGTCGAAAGTGTATAAATTATCGTATGGTACGTTTCGCGAATACTTAAACTTCTTGTAATGATCTTTGGTGTTCAATAAAGAAGGAAGTAATGCTTGTTTTGTATCGTGTTCATTAATAGACAATCTAGGTACGTTTCACCTACCTAGATTGCCTACTTTTAACGATAGTTTCGACTCGTAGAGACTATCCATAAAAAAATCTTAATTTGATTTAAGTTAGTACCGAACTTAACTTACTTCATCGTCCATTGGCGGAAGTGATCACTTAACATTATTTTTATTCAAAACCTACCTCTGTTTAAGCATTTGAATTCGTAAAATTCATAGATTTACTGATCCCTATACGGTCTAATACTAAATCTAATTATACTTGTCCAACACAGTGATTGTGATTTACTCCGCTAACCAAGTCCTTATTTAGATGATCCGCGTTAAGCTTTACCCGTGTAAGGAAGTCAAGAACAGACCTAACAACAACCCAACCACACCCAAAAACTAGCTCTTATATCTCCAACCGTATAATAGCTTTGTACCATAAGCGACAAAGCTTCTGTGGCTTGAGTTCTTACACTGCTGTATTAAGTTGGTTTTAAAGTTGTACGTGAGCTGTGTGGTAGGTTGTGCATACACTAAGCATTGTTCCCTTATTTCACCTTTGTCTATGTAAATGAGCTTGAGCACACCAAAGTCGCTCGCTCAGTTCGCTCAACAATGGGCCTAGTGAAGATTTAAATGTTAACAAACTTGTCGTGTCATGGCCGTATTCCGGGTCGTATTGCGATTTACTTAAATGAATATGTTTTTTTTTTATTCTTATTTTATAACATACATACATAAATCACGTCTTTATCCCTTACGGGGTAGACAGAGTATAAGGTAACAAGAACTAAGGCCATGTTTAGCATGATTATAGGCGAATAAATAGGTCGAAAGGGGAATCAAAATAGTGATGGGTAGCTAACCGCATCGCCTATAACATTGTGTCGCAAATGTGTGTTCGGCTTAAGTTGCTTGGCGACGTTTGTTAGAAAAATTCCTAAGATTTTCACCCATACCCTCGATGGGCTTTTACCATCTGATCGGGAAGAGAAGCAAATAATGAACTATTTATTGATTTTAGAAATTTGATGAATTTAGTCATGTTTTATCATTTTAGGTCTTTAAAATGGTGTGGCTGCACTGAAATAAAACAAGATGAATAATTTTATTGCATTCAAGTTATAAAGGTTGCCATACATCCCGACACGACAAACGTAAAAATAGACTGAGCCTAACTCCATATTTAATGACAAATCATCGTTTAAGTAACCTATACTGACGAGCAAAAACAACAGGTCGCTTCCCATACAAATTTGTATGAAAATGTACCCTTAATTTTTGCTAGTCAGTGTATATTGTAATCTTATTGACACAGCACTGAGTAAATCACGCGATATCGATTAACGCTGTCCAAATAATTATCAAAATCAACAATCAACGTTTGCATAGAATAGGCCCACCACACAAACACCTCTGTATTCATGAAGCAATTAAAATAGAACACGGCAACCAGAGTAGACATATGAATTCCTCCAAATATTCAAAAGGTACGCGTGAGAGAAAAATGAGAATGGAATTTTCGAGAACATACCCAATATTATGAAGCTTAATATAGAAATGTTATGCTGTTATATTATTAGCTTTCTGGAAATGTAAGGACAAAATAAATAAAGCGAAATTATAATAGAAAAATGGTACTTAGGTAGTTTAGAGTCTTACCCCCTTATTTATAAACGCTCTATAGGCCTCTGCTAACTTAGCAATAGTTTGTCCTTATCTGTGAAAGGTAAATGTCAAAGTGACAGATAAGGACAAACGATAGCTAAGATAGCAGAAGCCTATAGAGCGTTTATGAATAAGGCGGTTAATAGGTAAAAACTTAGAGCCATCTAATACACATTAACGCTAATTATGAAAAACACATACATACCTACTATCGCTATTGTTTACGTCAACAAGTTTAATAGAAGTAAGTAAAATTACGATACTTTTCTGTAATCTTACCGGGAGCGAAAACCACTTAAGTTGACATTTTCGGCGTTAACAAACGCTGACAGTAATAATAAAGCCTTTTTTATTTCCATACACCTTACATTCAAAATACAAAATTGACATGCATATTTGATATTGAAAAAAAAAAACTTTAAGGCATGGCTCTTCTCCGGATATAGGCCTCCTCCAACTTTTCCCATAGTTTTCGATTTGTCGCTTTCGACATCCAGTCACTGCCTGCTATGTTTTTGATTTCATCGACCCATCGATCTTTAGGTCTTCCTCTATTTCTTTTTCCACATGGTCCCTTCCATTCCGTGACTTTTTTTGTCCATCTTTTGTCTGTCCTACGGGCGATGTGTCCCGCCCATCTCCATTTTAGCTGTTTTGCGCTGACAGTGCCAGGCCGAAATTATGAATGACTAGCGTTGCGAGCGACTTTGTCGACAAAGAATCCGTTTATCGCTGTCCCGCGGGAACTACGCAATTTTCCGGGATAAAAAGTAACCTATGTGCTGTTCCAGACTTTTCTCTATCTATGTGCCGAATTTCATCCAGACCCGTTGGGCCGTTCAGGCGTGATTGAGCAACAAACAAACATCCATCCATCCATCCATACTTTCGCATTTATAATTATTAGTTAGATTTACCTATACCTTCTCCAGATTGAGCCAAACGGTCGAGCATAGTAATATACGTCTGACCACCTGACCGTAAATAGGTATAATGAGTATTCATCTTCATCTCCAAAGACCAAACGGACTCCTTTTTAGGGAAATAGAAAAAAAAACATAACTATAATTTTGGGGTTCCCCATACTTAAAACTGAATCTCAAAAATTTTTTTTTCATCAAACCCATACGTGTGTGGTATCTATGGATAGGTCTTCAAAAATGATATTGAGGTTTCTAATATCATTTTTTTCTAAACTGAATAGTTTGCGCGAGAGACACTTCCAAAGTGGTAAAAGGTGCCCCCCCCCCCCCCCCCCCGTAACTTCTAAAATAAGAGAATGACAAAACTAAAAGAAATATATGATTTACTTTACCATACAAACTTCCACCCAAAATTGGTTTGAACGAGATCTAGTAAGTAGTTTTTATTTTATTTAATATTTGTCTATGTAAAAACCAATATAAAATGACCTCAGACTGCCTACATTTTGCTTAAGAGCAGGGCTCTGCTAAGACTGGATTTTATAATAACTTGGCGAATTTGTACGGAACCCTCAGTGAACGACTCCGACTCGCACTTAGCCGGTTTTTTCAATAAAATATGCAATGTGTTAAGTTGTTACGTGAACTGCAAGTTGTTCTAAAGTGCCAACACTTTGTTCCCGTACAACGCATTTCGAGTAAAATTTTAATTGCATAATAAACTCCTCGAACATTACAATTGAAACAGTGTTCCGCCGGTTCGGATGTACGAAAATTTAAATTTGTTTCAAACAGTTGCTTGGATTCGTTTAATTTCAAAAACTGAATTAAACAATTAACGAGTCGAAGATGGGAATAAATACCCGCGGGATGGGAACTTTGGAAGTACGCTTCCGTCTGTATAATTTGCGACGACATAATTACCTTGATACCTTTAATTTATTTAATGACTAGTGGCCCGCCCCGGTTTTGCGTGGGTCTAGTTTAGAAAAAAAAGAGGTGAAAAGTGTGATGAAAGGCGGCCTCTGACGGCCGAGCGACTCCGGTCCGTCAATTAATTTTTCGGTTGCTACCTCCTGAATCCCCCGGTCCTCACTTGAGGACATAACATTAAAAAAAATCCACAGCTAAATGTTAAGCCGGCTTAAAAAATTAATACGAATAGAACGTTTCCGAACAAAACTGTCAACCTAAAAAAAATAAGGACCAAGTCATAGATGGCCAATCAGCAATCAGAGCCGCTTTACATGTGACACCGCTGGCCACACCATGCCCCGCGGTAAGTAAATCCAGATTTATCTCACTGAAAGTCTAATTATATATTTTTGTTTTGTTTTGATTAGTAAATTTGTGATGTATTCACATGTAAGTAAGTTAATTTCCTCCAAAATATTTAAAATCTTTAGCTTTATGTAGTTCTGAAGTTTTTGTACTCATGCGAGTACAAGCGGTCTTAACATTGTAATTTATGTTCTCGTACGAGTACAAGCGGTCTCAACGATGTACGATATTTTGATATAATATGAACGTTGACTATGTTTTTTGCGATTTGCAGGCTTAAAGGACTATGAAATATAGAGGAGTACTTCAACTTCAGCAATTCCGACGGAATTTCCGAGGGCGAAGATGCCTATGTCAAAAATAATTTTGAATGGTACCTAATTTTAAAGATTATAAATTATAATAGATGACAGTTTTCTGCAAAAAATGGTGTTAGAAACAAATAGGACTGCCATTCTGAAAACAAGTAAATCTTTTGGACTAACTTTAATACGTAACATACGTACGTACGTTCTTTTGTTACATTTGTACTTGTACATAGTTTACTTCAGAGGAGTTTCTTTTTATTATTGACTGAACAATGTTGTTTATGATACTGAATTATAAACCTGTGCTAATATGTACAAATAAGTAACTTTTGTAAGAATATATGCAAATAAAGTTCACTCACTATAGTATTTCATTTTATTTGATACTGTCTCGAGTGAGGACAATGTCCTCATGTACTCGTCTAAGGACATAAGGAAAAATCCAGGGGAAAACACCATGATTTTTTTTACTAATTTTCCGATATTTAGGAATACCTATTAAGTCGATTTTTGTAAAGAAATATCAGTTTCGGCAAAATCGATACCCCCAGGATCCAGGAGGTTAACCTTTGATTTTCTTAAAGTATTAAATAGAATGATATACTCTGAAAAACAATAAAAATCTACATTTAATGCTTAATACTACTATTAATATATGTATTAAGATTAATACCGAATAATATTATCTAGTAATTAGAGTTATACTGAAACCATCGACTTTATAGAAATCGACAAAAACTTAATAGAGTTGGTACCTATTTATACTAACGTTTTCAGTAAATCAACTCCTACATTACTTCAAGTTTCAATGATGTTTGGTAGTTGAGGAAAGGGGTGAAATAAGCATGTTCGTATAAGTAAGCAGAAGTCATAAAAATATACCACAACTATCTCAATTTCATAATATCCTAACTGAAATTGAACAAGGAACCTAGTTTTGTCCAACGAAGTCCCTTTTGTACAAGCCAGTGGGTTTGAAAGCGACATGTTCATTCGTGTCAGCTACACGTAGTAGTGTGGTCTGCATTTCTGTACTTATTTTTATTTTTGTTATTATTGTGTCTCCCTATTTTATTATTATTACAAAACTAGCTGTTGCCAGCGACTTCGTCTGCAAAGAATTCGTTTATCGCTATCCCGCATCTGTCTGGGAGCAAAGAAAAAACATACGCCCTTATTCATAAACGCTTTGTAAGCTTCTGCTAACTTAGCAATCGTTTGTCTTTATCTGTCACATTGGCATTTACCTTTCACAGATAAGGACAAACGATTACTAAGTTAGCAGGAGGCTATAGAGCGTTTATGAATAAGGGGATTAGAATATACCGGCACAGATTATAGAATAATAGTAAAAGACCATCAAGGGAATCGGTGAAAATCGTAAGAATCATGTTAGAGGTGATGCAGCTAGCAACCCATCACTGTTTTGATTCCCATTTCTACCTACGCCCACAATTATGCTAAGCGTGGCCCTTAGGTCTTGACTTTAGGCTCAGTCTATTCCGTAAGGGATAAAAACGTGAGTTGTGTATGTGTGTGTGTGTAGTGTGTAGTTTTTAATAATGAGTATACAATGAAACACGACTTGACTAGCAAATTAGTTATTCAATCAATTGCTCGCAGTAATTTAACACACGTTAAAATACCATTGACAGCAACGGATAATTATTAAAATTATAATAAATGTGGGAGGATTGATCGAAACAACTGGATTAACTTCGGAAAAGTATAATTTTATAAAGTTATCGAAAAAATACACCATCATCGTCTAGAGCTTAGCACAATCTCCTATTCGTTACATTTTAAACACTCGATCACCACTCTCCGTCTCTCTCACACACACTCATAACAACATCACTCTGTCCCAGTCACACACCACTCATTCTTTCTCTCTCTTACGTTCCTTACGTTCCAATCCGCGCATCCTACAGATCGGCCGTCCTGCGACCTAGTCTGGCCTCAGACTATAGACTCAGACTAAAACTACACTACATAAACATAAACATAAAGTTTACTAGTTAAATGTTCTTAAGGTAATCTCTTATACATACTAAGTGAGCATATCTTTGGAATTGACACAGCATGGCAATTATAATAAGCTCTACATACATTGTTCCTTTGGAACATTAGTTTGTAAATATCATATTTAGTTAGATACACTTTGGAAATAGGTTAACAACATAGCATTATATACTTTAGAAACAACCAGTAGATAGGTTTATATAATATGGCACGTAATAGTGACTTTAATTATATCTAATTTCTAAACAACACTGAAAATTAGAACACATAGACAAATCCGAAAAGTAAAGCTATGGCCGGGTATCGAACCCGGGTCCTCGCCATTCCGTGACGCGTGTGTTTAAGTATATCATCAACATTGTTTTGCATACTTAGTTAAAACACTTAAATCATCAGACACATAGAAAAACATGACAGGCGAACATAGTAAAATATTGATGGAAACGACCATTTGGAAACAGGCGCTCTCGCAATGAGCATACGGAAACATGGGTGGCGCCTCCTGTCGCGGTAGCGTACAACAATAAAATCCTACCTTACTTACTCCTCACCAGGCCACTGCTTCATGTGGTCACAGGAGGTCGTGGTGTTCCGCGGGCCCTCGGCAGCGTCGTCCACCTTCTTAACTCGGTAGCGGTCGCGTCCCATACATCCGATGACTTCGTATGGACCCAGGAACTTAGGCTTGAGTTTCATGCCAACACCGAACTGAGTCCTCTTAATGGCGACTCTGTCACTCTCAGCGTACTGGGTACTCTGCTTCCTTCTCTTGTTGTAGTTATGTCTATTTTCTTCCTGTATCTGTAAAATCTGCTCTTTTGCTTTCTTTCTCATTTCCTCTCTAGCTAGCATGAAGGTGTCTCTATTTTCCTGTTCTATAAGTTCATAAATCTCATAGTCTTCCTTTATCTTCATTTTCGTACCAACCAGCAACTCGAATGGAGTAGTATTTATGCTCCTCTGATGGGTACTGTTGATAGCTCGCTGAACTCTACTGATGTGTCGATACCAGTGAGTTGGTTCCTCAATACACAGCTTGGTTAGAACACTCGTCAATATTCTGTGGATTCTTTCAACTTGGCCGTTGCTACGAGGTACGCCAGTAGTAATCTTCACGTGATCAATACCTTCGTCTCTGCAAAATTCCTCGAACTGAGAGCCTGTAAAAGCTGTGCCTCTGTCAGTGATAATCCTAGTCGGATTCCCAAAACTCTGCTGGAATATCATTAGTTTATCTACTGTCTCTTT
This sequence comes from Pandemis heparana, assembly GCA_963854515.1. Lineage (NCBI taxonomy): Eukaryota > Metazoa > Arthropoda > Insecta > Lepidoptera > Tortricidae > Pandemis > Pandemis heparana. The sequence goes on along the minus strand of OY978015.1, from coordinate 11,102,047 downwards.
TGCCGTCGTGCTCTTGACTGGGAACAACCAAACAAATTTAGTAAATGCATCCACAATTGTCAAAATATGGTTGTAGAGTTTCTTGGTTTCTGTCATCGGACCGATGTGGTCGATATGAAGGGTATCCAACGGCAACTCCTTCTTGTCAATTGGATGCAGAAAGCCCTCTAGCTTCCCACTCTTCCTCTCTGCCAACAGACATGGTATGCAAGTGAGAATAAACTCTTCTATTTTCTTCTCTAAGTTCTTGATGTAGTAATCCTTGCTGATAAGCTCAATCATCTTCTTTTTTGAAAAATGGCCATTCTCATGTGCTCTCTTAATAATCTCGTTTTCCATAGCTTTTGGCACAACAAGATGCTTCTGAACGCCTTTGTAGAGCAAACCATTTTCAAAATAGTAGTCTTGGTACTGGGCATTCTCTTCACTGAGCAACTCCATGATGGCTTTCAGCCCGTCGTCATTTTCTTGCGCTGTTCGCAGTCGTTCATGAATAGTAGTGCTAGAAAACGCCACATATGGGTTTCGGCTGAGTGCGTCTACATGGGACATTTTACTGCCTGCTCTGTGCTCTATCTCGAAGTCATACTCTTGCAGTAGCAGTATCCACCTAGCTACTCTTGTAGACATAACCAGGTCTTTTTTATTTAGCGTCATTAGGAATGCTTTGCAATCTGTAACAATCTTGAAATGTTTGCCATACAAATAGCAGCGGAACCGTCTTACTCCTTTAATTATAGCCAATCCTTCGAGCTCATAGCTGGTATACTTGCTCTCTGCCGGTGACGTCTTTCGGCTCATGTAATACACCGGGTGGAGCTGGGCATCTTCACCTTTCTGTAACAGAATTGCAGATATCGCTACCTTAGAGGCATCTGTGTGCATCTCAGTGTGCAGCTTGGCATCAAATATACGAAGTACTGGTTGGCTGGCCAACTTCCTCTTCAGCTCTTCAAATGCAGCTCGGCACTGGTCGTTAAACTCATATGAATTTTCTCGTCTTAGTAGATCTGTCAGTGGTTTGGCAATCATTGCGAAATTCTGTATATACTTTCTAAAGTAAGATGTCAGACCTATGAAACTTTGCAGTTGCTTGGTATTGGTGGGCTCGGGGAATCTGACAACAGCATCCGTCTTTTCTGGTGCAGGCTGCAACTTTCCGTCCTGGATGATGTGGCCAAGATATTCTACTCGTCTCTGGATAAGTTGCGACTTCCTCCAGTTGATCTCCAACCCATACTGCGAGGCCACGTCCAATACTTCTGCTAACCGCATCGCAGCATCGTCTTCAGTCTCTGCGGGAATGATTATATCGTCAATAAATATAAGGACAATGCCCCTAGCGATCTGGTCCCTAAATATTGCTGTGATAAATCTGGTGAACACCTTCGGGCAGACTGAGAGGCCAAATGGGGCCTTCAGAAATTCGTATTGCCCCGTCATTGTGACAAATGAAGTAAATTTTATAGACTCCTCATCAACCGGCAAATGGAAGTAACCATTTTTGAGATTTAAGGTACTAAAGACTCGGGCATTTGCCAGTCGGTCAATGTGATCCTCAATCACTGGGAGAGGATACTCATCTTTTACTATTTTCTGGTTCAGGCGTCTGTAGTCTACACACACTCTTATACTACCATCTTTCTTCTTAACTAAAACTAAAGGGCTCGCATAATCAGAGTAACTCACCTGTACTATGCCATCTTCAAGCCATTTAGCTACCTGCTGGTCTACCTCATGCTGTTCCCTTGGTGCCAACCTCCTTGGTCGCTGAGCCACAGGGATGTCATCTTTAAGCACGATCTTGAGTGTGATAGGTGCCTCCTTCGTCTTATTCGGAACATAAGACTCCACCATATTGTTGACCTTCTCCCGAACCTCAGGACTCACCTTGGTACCTACAACACAAGAGTCATCCACACATATTTCATACACCCAGCGAGTGAGCGGCGTTAAAGTTACTTTGGCGTCTTCCATCAACATAGTACACAGTTGCAATAACTCTTGCCCAACAATTATACTAAACATGTGAACGGGCATAACCTCATTATTAACAATATAAAACAACATATTGTTGTACCAATAACCATCGATCAGTAGGTTTAACCTAACCTGTCCATAACACTTCACCGTACCGCCAAGTCCCGTTAGCAAATCATTAGGATTGCATTTTCCCATCGCCGGCGCACTCAATTCATTATAACACGCAATTGTTAGTAGATTCACGTCACTGCCGGAGTCCATTAACGCGAAAATGTCTTTATTGCACACGTTAATTTGCTTAATCGGCTTCTTGTTTACATTCGAATTCGACTGCCTATGCCTAACTTCTTGTTGTTTGAGTTTGACAGCGCAGAAAACATCATGGCCGCCGTCCTCTGCCATGAAGTTCGCGACATTCGATTGGCAGACGAAACTCCGTTTCGCGTAGTCGGCAGCGCCACCCGCGTTGCTGGAATGAAACTTCTTCGTGTTACTAACTTCACCGCTGCTCGCCGCCGTACTTCCGTCGTCCTTGCTTGTACCGCGTGAAGTTGTCGCTTGTGACATTTTGCATTGCGAAGAAATATGGCCGTAGGTATTGCATTTAAAACATTTCAATCCTTTGTCCTTATGAGGACATTCGGCCGATGTATGCTTCATTTCCCCGCAGCTATAACATCGTGGTTGAAATCGCTTCAATGACTTCTCTCTCTCAATATTCTTCGGCTTGCTTGCTTCGCGACTAGAACCAGACGTCTTCTCTTTAAATTGTTCGTATAATTTCAACTTCTCTTTTAGGTCTATATAGGTTGTAACGCCGTATAACATAATTTTGTTTATCTCTTGATCTCTTATTCCTTCTATGATGTATTTAATAGCGACGTAATCGGGCATCTTCCCTCTTTTACCCATTTCTTTCATGACAAACATGTATTCGAGGCATGATTCATCATGTTTTTTGAACCTCGCACTCATGAGCTCGTGTATGGTCTTGGAATCGATACTGTCGGGAAATTCTTTTAGTATCGCAGCCTTGAATTCTTCCCACGACTTGTAAATACGCTCCGCACGGAACCACAGTAGCGCCCTACCGGACAATGATCTTCGCGCCATCAGCAATTGTTGCAGCGGAGTCCATCCACACAATTCAGCATTATCCTCCACATCTTGCACCCATCTGGTCGCAGGATACGTCTTTTCCTGACCACTGAATTTGGGAATAAGGCCTTCTGTTAGATGTAACATGCCGCCGCCACGTGCTGACATGGCCGCCGCTTGCTCGCCGTCGTAATCTTCTTGCCTACTAGCCCGCCTGTTCTTCCTTGGCGACATACTCGTAGGTGTGCTAGCAATGCTGGCCGTCTTATAACGTCTTGTAATAGTAGCGTCTTCGGGAAACGTGCTTCTTCAGATGGTGAACTTGTTTTTCTCGTCGTCTTACTACGCAACACTCGTAAACTTGTTGAATTTAATCCGATCCCCACTTCTAACACCAAAATTGTGGGAGGATTGATCGAAACAACTGGATTAACTTCGGAAAAGTATAATTTTATAAAGTTATCGAAAAAATTCACCATCATCGTCTAGAGCTTAGCACAATCTCCTATTCGTTACATTTTAAACACTCGATCACCACTCTCCGTCTCTCTCACACACACTCATAACAACATCACTCTGTCCCAGTCACACACCACTCATTCTTTCTCTCTCTTACGTTCCTTACGTTCCAATCCGCGCATCCTACATAAATAACGACAAAAACGCCAGACTACTCACCAGAATTCAATGCCATTGAAGCTAGAGCCACGGATGTAAACCAACAAAACAGCTTAGCGGATACCATGTCTGCAGTTGTGGTATCAAACGTGGACTGGTTGATTTAACATTTACCTAGCCTTATTGTATAGACAACAATTAGTGAGCTCATAAGGAAATCAAATCACAGTAAGTAGTTATAGTAAAAAAACTGCAAAAATTTGTTTGACTCGAAGGGTAGGTATCCCCCAATAATACGAACTCACCATAACGGTACTGTCTAATTATACGTTTGTTTCCACGTGCAATGATTGCATGATAATATTTTTTTAGACTCGGCATTAATAACTTAACTCATCAAAATAACTATCGTCAAAAATGGAATGCTTATAGTTTCTAACTTTCTGTCCGTCAATTTCTATGTATAAGAATAGTTATTTCGCCTTCTGGGGCGCGGTCACCACTTTGGAATCGTACAACCTCACGTTCATCAGTTCTTGGAAACACAGTTACAAACGATTAGTTCCCGAAGTAAAAATTTTTTATCACTTGTCATTTTTGTCACGCAGAGTGCATTATAAGAGAGAGAGAGAGAGAGAGAGAGAGAAAGAGAGAGAGAAAACAAAACATTTATTTACACCCATTCGATAAACGTTAGATATAATGGACAAACCGAAAATTGCCGAAGATGAACGACGGTAATGAATAAAGAATTTTAAGAAAATTTGTTATGGTGATTTGTAAAATCCGTTGTTGCTTTTGGATTTCAATAGGTTAATTTAAAAAGGTAAGTATCTACCTATCTAAAATCATATCTTTTGTTAGTTTCTAGTTCTATTTAACTAAAATACTGAGCAGCAGGCTTATTACGTAACTCGCTCGCAATCACCATCGTGTTCATTTTAACAGTTCATGTATGGGCTGACAATTGGCATCGGAATCAGCTAGCTGTCACATTCATACAAGAACTGTCAAAATGAACACTATGGTGATCGTGAGCGAGTTACGTAATAAGCTACCTGGTCACGTGAGGACAAATAAGGTTTATTTGGTTCTAGAAACCATTCCTAATAATTGGGATACCTATGCATTAATTTTGTGTTTTACGAGAAACAGGAATGAGGGCAAATGTGTCTTATATTAAAAATGTCTGAGGGGCTACTCCGAAATTCGATTTTTGAAGTTCGTATCATACCGTCCCTCTCACTCTCAAATTAATTACTATTAGTGTGAGCGGAACGGCATGAAACGAACTTCGAAAATCGAATTTCGGAGTATAAGGCCTGGTTCATTACGAGTACGACAAAATAACGAATGAGGTTCATAAATTTTAATAAAGTTTAAAACTAATGAACAAACGTTTTTCATTTAATTTCTTAGCAAATTTATACATGCAAAAAGTGGAAATTATATAATAATTATGTGAATCAACGCGCCAGGGTTACGTATAGGTACTCCGTACACGGGGAAATTTAATACGAACTCCATTTTCCAGAAAACGAGTCGTAAATTTATTTCTTGCGTCTGTATCCATATTATCATTATTAATACCAGGCAGAATTTTGATTACAGTTCATTTTTTTGGCGTAATTTCCGAGTTCCTGTCTGATTCAGAGGTAAATTGTAGCATGGGCTATCGAACTGTTGCATTCGATGTTTCTGAAACAAAAGAAAACTGTATTACTTACCTTATTTCTAAAAATTGAACAAAAAAAGCGACAGGTAGCACTCCGGGAGTGCCGGCAGAAGTGAAAACAGCAGCTTAGATTAGATTTTAATGTTGTAACCTCCATGATACTCAATACGCGTACCATAGGTACTGGCCGCTTACAAAAAAAAAACGTACGTATTAAATATCTATCTAACAATGTGCTGATGCCCTAGTACTTTTGCTCCACAACTCAACAAAACTTCAAAAATCGAACGCGATTCATTCGTGTTTCAAAACTTGGAGGATCTGATATCCTGGTATTTAAACTCTCCCTCCGTCTTACGTCTGACGCGAGTTTAACATTTTTTACCCATCCCAAAAATCGCTCAGCGCCGCTGAAAATGTTTTCACTGCAAAAATGAGTCATAGGTACTCACAACATTCACTCATAGACACACACTTCCCATCCTTCCTCCTGACCAGTCCTTCTTTACATACGCAACCGGGTATGCAGAGTTCAGCGCATAATACTTGATCGTATTGTAACTCACAAGTGTCTTCACAGTGACCGTAACAACGGCTTCCCGCTTCATTTTCACCGCAAGCCTCTGAAAAGCAAATAAAAATGTTTCCAAATATGGAGCAGATTAACCTTTACGAAGACAACCACACATTCTATACAGGAGCCCCTCTTTTGCCCGAATTTCAAATGCCATAATGTAATGTTTGCCATAATGATCATTTGCCATAACCCTTGTTTTCTCTGAAACCGTAATTTTTTCAGGAGCATTGAAATGGCAATCCTGTAGAACTCTATAGGTTAGGTTAGGTTTGTTTCATAACAATCCTGAATAATTAACAAATAAAGAGAAAAAAGAGTTATGGCAAATGATCATTATGGCAAACAATACGTTTATGGCATATGAAATTCGGGCAAACGATAGAGACCCCTTGCAGGCTGAGTAATGTATATAGACGGCCGAGCTTTGCGAGGCCGGATAGAATTACGAAGCCTGCAAGTTCTTTCACGCCGACGCTTGTATAGTGCTTTTCTCAAACATGCAATTAAATAAATAAAAAAACTAGGGCGTGTATTAGGCAGCGGACGAGCAGCAGCAGGTGCATATCCTCCACGTGCGTGTCCTCCAGCAGCGCGCCCCGCGCCCGCGCAACGAACGACGACAACGACCACAAAACAAAACACGATCGCTTTGCAGGCCAAGGCCTGTAATTTTGTATGAAAATCCATTACATAGCACTTGTCAAACCGCGCCCGCGACGTGATACGTCTCGGCCTATTATTTTGAACGTAAGGTTAACATTTCATTGCATCTTTGAGAAATAGTTATTTGTTATGCAAGGCTGCAAAGTTTTTGTTTGGCACGAAGCAGATAAATAAATAAATAAATTGTCACAAAGTGGTCCCAACTCAGCACGAGTGCCTGTATTGAAACCCGAGCAAGCGAAGGATTTTATGGTTGAACCATGAGCGAAGCGAGTGGTTCAAAAGAAGAGTCCTGAGCGTCGCGAGGGTTTCACGGCACGAGACACTGAACAAACTTTGCTGCCGAGCGAAACACACAATTTTTCACCTCACTACAGCGAGAAAAATGGTGGATGGAAGAATTTCTAATTACTTGACTATATGAGTAGGTGGTGAGGTGGTGGTGGTCGTGTTGGTCGTGGTGGAGTGGTGGTCAGCGCGGCGTTCGAATTTCAAAAACCTTTTCCACCCAAGAGGGTAAAAAGCACTTTTCCACGCAGATTTTTAAGGAGAAAGACAGCCCTTTCGAGCAAGTGAGGTGAAAAATAAATTATAACTAAGATTGCAACGACATCAATATTATTTTAGTTTAGTTTAAGGAGGTGTGTGTAATTACTCGCAGTAATTTAACACACTGTAAAACCACTGACAGCAACGGATAGATATTAAAACATAATAGATAGCAAGGAAAACACGTCTACTACTCACCAGAATTCCATGCCGTTGTTGAAGCAAGAACCACAAATATAAACAACCACAATAACTTAGCGGACACCATGTTTACAGTTGTGGTATGACACAAGGAATACTTGATTTAAAATTGATCTTGCCTTATGTAGGCAACAATTGATGATCACATGAGGAAATCTTATCTCAGAGTTGGCGTAAAAAACTCTTAGAACTTGTTTGACTCGAAGGGTATCCCCAATAATATTTTTATTAAGTACGATGTTCGTACTTGAAATAACATCTAGGTAGGTGTCTAATTATACGCTTGTTTTTCCACGTATGATTGTATGATAATATTTTTTGTACTCGGCAATAATACTTAATAACTACCTCATCAAAATCATAATCGTCAAAAATGGAATGCTTATAGTTCCTGCCGGTTTATTCCTTTGACGTGCATGTATTCAATCTGTGGCCCTAGTGAAAAGGGGTACTAGTGCAAAATCCCAAGTTTACAGGAGACGCAAAAAACAGTTGACACCCGCGATGATTTGAACTTGTGCTCATTTCATTTGTTTTTATACATATACTAATAAATGCGGTATCCTATAAGAGTAAACAAATTACGCTCTATCTCATGGCATTGTTATTTTTGATTTTGATCTTTTAGTTTCTAAAATAACTAGTTGTATCCATAATAAAATTATGATAATAGGTGTAAAAAGGTACAAGTGGCTACATGTACCGTTACTCACTAAGTTTTCGTAATTTTATGCGAAGTGAAAAAGGATACGCATCCGAAAAGATTTATCTATTACATGTACAATATTATGCATAGAAGATTATTTACTAACTAATTATGTCGAAATAGATCGAATCTTCAAAACTATGTAACTTTTTAGACTTAATTGCTGAAAAAACAGACATGTAACCGTTTGCACGAAAAAAATACATCGTGTTGTTAGATCTAACTTAACTTAAATTAAATAAAAAAAACTGAATGATACTTGTATCCAAGAGGAGTAAGAAAAAACACAGTAGAAAAAATGAAAAATATTAATTTAAATTACATTGAAAATAACATAAAACACTCATGCATCACTACATAGTATAAAATAAAGTCGCTTTCCGCTGTCTGTCTGTCTGTCCCTATATACGCAGCATTTTGATGCGGTTTTTTTAATAGATAGAGTAATTCGAGAGGAAGGTTTATCATGTATAATACGCAGACGAAGTCGTGGGCAGAAGCTAGTGTACATATAAATGTTATTTTTTCACATAAGCTTTCTCTCGGGTGCATATCAACAGTTTCGTTATTATACTGACAAAATTTTCATAAAATCCCTTAATAGAAGGGTTAATTAGCGGTATGAGGGACATCAAATCCCGTTTTTTTTTTCTTTAGAAATGGGCAATGGTCCGTCTTAGCAATGGGGTATGTTAACTGTTTCAAACACACTGGGAAGGGAAGATTTTCCACGTTTTCGAAGAGGGCATACCGTGTGCCATTGATGATCATCATTAAGTCTTGTAGCCGGACTTAGCGAATTCTGCCTTTTTTTAATTGAAAATTGCAGTCTTAGGTATATTAAACTTTTGTTTCACCTCGTTTATATCTTGTGTTAGAATGGCCCTTTTAGCAAACTCGCAAAGTCTAAAAACAAGTCAGAGCGTGCATTTCAATGACTGTAAAGTGTAAAATATTTTTTTTTTATTGCAAGTCCTAGCAAGTTGATAGCAGTCTCTTGGGTGGTGAATTCCCCTCAATCTCAATCGTATCGTGATCAGTCGCAATCCATGACAAAACAAGAACTTTCACATGGTAAACATATTTCTTCTCGCAGTGCGCAATAATCCGTGGAGACAATTACCACAATTTTTTTGTCCCCGGTCATACTCACATGGGTTGCGACGCTGATCACGTTTCGATTGAGAAGGCGAAAAAGAAAACAAATGGAAATTCACCACCCAAGAGACTGATATCAACTTGCTAGGACTTGCAATAAAAAAAATGATTTTACAGTAATTGAAAATGCACGCTGACTTATTTTTAGACTTTGCGAGTTTGCTAAAAGGGCCATTCCAATAAAACACAAGAAATAAACGAGGAGAAACAAAAGTTTAATATATTATGATCAGTGACTGCAATTTTCAATTATAAAACGGCAGAATTCGCTAAGTCCGACTACAAGACTTATGATGATGTGATGATCAATGCACACGGTATGCCTTCTTCAAAAACGTGGAAAATCATACTCATACTCATACTCATTTATTCGTAATAATTATTGTTATTACATGTCAATCTCCTCTAACCAGTGTGTTGTGTGTGTTTGACATAGACAGCATACCCTATTGCTATGACGGACCATTGCCCATTTCTAAAGAAAACAAAAACGGGATTTGATGTTTCTCATACCGCTAATTAACCCTTCTGATAAGGAATTTTATGAAAATTTAATCAGCAATGACGAAACTGTAGTTGATATGCACCCGCTGATACGCACGCAAGAATGCTTATGTTAAAAAAATAACACTTATACATATTATTATCTAAATGCATGAGTGTTTACTCCCCCGCACAACTCGACTTATACCCCGTTGCACGTAATTTTTTTAATATTTAGTCCGTGAAAAAGGTTACACCTCGACTTATTCATACGTTTTCTTACTTTTTTTTTGTGTAAAGGGATTAAACTCAAGATGTATCAATGTAAACTAAACACATTTGTTTCTTTTTTAGGGGTTCAGGTTTACTTAGATTTTTTTACACAGATAATATGAAAAAATACCACGTACAACTTAATTTAGATCATAAAATGACAAACAAAACTTTAGTGAATAGAAATACAATTGCAGATGGACCCTCTGAGACTATTTTTTTATGTTGGGTTGTACCCTTATCCACAAGGAAACTTCGTTATTTTATGAGATATCTTAGATCCGTTTACACCAATCGATGCGTAATTTTTTTCTGATTTTTTTGGTCTAATTAACTCATTTTGGCCAAAATCGGACTTGTACCCCTTTTCACTAGAGCCACAGAAATTTACTTGGTGTCTAGTTGTCTAGGTATTCGGGGTGAATGTGAACAGAGCTAATAATACATTTTTGGTTCAAATAACGAATGAGGCTGTAATTCATAAATTTTAATAAAGGTTAAAACAATTAACGAAATGTATTTATTTTTCTCAGCAAGTGTTAAGATAATTATATAGGTACAACGAGGAATTACATAAATAAATCAAAGTGCCAGGGGTACGTAAAAGCGTTCCCAGAATATGGGTACCTACTTTGTAAATATATAGGAATATATTTACAAATTAGGTGCCCATAACCACAAAGTTAAGGACAAACAACAAAGATAAATCAAGATAGCTTGATTAATTTTTCAGGTACAAATTAATGTAGGAACATTAATTTGTAACTAGATAAATACCAAGCAAAGAGTTTTGTCGTAATTCCTGTGTCTACTTCAGAGGCAAACCGAAAAATTAATCATACTATCTTGATTTATCTTTGTTGTTTGTCCTTAACTTTGTGGTTATTATAGGTACAGTAATTGATACTAGGCAGTATTTTTAAAAATTGCAGCACTGGCTTTCAAACTGCTGCATTCAAAGTTCCTGAAACAAAAAAAAACTTTTTCACTTAAGTACCATATAACTGGAAAATATTAATGTAAAAATAAAAATATTGAAATATGATTAAACCTAACTAACCTAACTTAAAAATATTTGTTACATGTAAGTAATCTTATTAGATAAATGTTTTTAAGTAGTTTTATATGTACTTATTCCTTTTCCTATTATCAATTTATGACACAAAACAGTGTGACCGTCACACTTATTTTTTCAAATTTTTATACTGCTATAAAAATGGAAAACAAACTATAATTTACAACACAACGGATAACTCACGTATAAAAGCCGAAGAATTGCTCCGACAATTGTTTCGGACTATTTCGAAGCCCTTCATCAGGGAGCAGAGCGTTGACACGCAGTGTTCGTTTCGCTGCCGCCGGGGCGAGCGCTCCCTGATGAAGGGCTTCGAAATAGTCCGAAACAATTGTCGGAGCAATTCTTCGGCTTTTATACGTGAGTTATCCGTTGTGTTGTAATTATGTGTGAATCTCACGGTAGTTTCATGTTGAAAACAAACTATAAGTTTAAGAAAAGGTATCTCTAAAACGGTTGTATTCAAATTCGTATTAAGATCAAAGGGGCTACGTTAACGTTCTTCAATAAGAAATTTTGAACATAGATACTCACAACATTCACTCAGAGGCACACACTTCCCATCCTTCCTCTTGACCAGTCCTTCTTTACACACACAGCCGGGTATGCAGACATCGGTACAATATAAGTCAGCACCATTTAACTCACAAGTATTCTGACAGTGACCGTAACAATTACTTATCACTTCATTTTCACCGCAAGCCTCTGAAAAGAAAAAAAAAATCAGTGTGGAGTAATGGGATTGCAGATTAATAATCACTAGGTATTTATTACGCGAGCGACGCAATCCGGTACATAATAAAATATTAAGTACTAGCTTTTGCCCGTGACTTCGTCCGCGTAGACTTCATTTATTGACAAAAGTCACATATTACTATGCATATTTGAACAGGCACTTAGTACCCCTTTACATTGACATTTAATTGAGTCTTTGAATTTAAAAAAAATATCGACTTTTTTATGTTTTTTAAAACTTTATAGCATATTATATAATATCTAATTCAAAGAAATCTTAAAATATTTTTTTTTAATTAATTATAAGCAATTCAAAATTGATGAAATTTGAAATATGACCACTTGACCGGGAACGGGCCATGATTGGTCGCCATGGCTGTGACGTCACAATGTTAAAGCAATTTCACGACAGTACTGGGTTAACGGCTGATTTCACTAAAAATATCCGAAATTTAATACAAAAAATATCTGCTGAAGTTTTTTGACGTGACAACGTCTTATAAATTGGTTTGCCGGGTGACACTTCAAGAAACTGCGTTACGCTCCGCTCACGTTATGCGCTCACAATGAGAGCGAGTGAGAGGCACGCGTCCCTTCCACTCGGGCATGGTTAGCCCGCCTAAGAGCGAGAGAGACAGACATAAAAAGTGAAAGGCACGCGTCCCTTCCACTCGAGCACAGTTAGTGTTAAATATAATTCTTTGTATAAATAAATGTTTTAAATTGTTACTATTATTTCATCCTTCTTCCTACTATACGAATGAATATTCATATTAAAATTATTTTACCACTCAAAGTCGTTGTCACGTAAAACTTTCGCCCGTATACCGACTTTACAGGCAACCAATTTTTTATGAAATAAGGTGGCAAACGAGCACGCGTATCACCTTATAGTAAGTAAATTTTTGTTTTAGTCATGTGTAGGTAGGTAATAAAAGCTTAATCCTGATAATGTTTCTGATTTATGTGAACTGGATTGATTTTTTGGACCTGAGATTTCACAATAAAGTACCTAAGTACAGTGAAAGATACTGAATCGCTTACCTACCACTGTGGAATTTTAACATACACCCTGCCAGAGATATTATTGCTAAATTGTACCTATTAGGTAGGTTACGTGATTCAGTTTCTTCGACCGTAGGTATGTAAATTTTAATGGCTAGATTTTGTGGTTGATAGGTATTTCTAGTTTTTTTTATAATCCCGTGGGATTGTATTATATATTCAATGGGAATTTTTGCGGGTGTAAGAGCCTAACCTTGTTCTAGGTAGGTACGTTCGGATCGCTAGGCACGGTTAACGTCAAAGATATCTTTACACTTTAGTACCTTGTCGTTGTAACAATATGTTTGAAGTTTCATAATAATATGAAGTTGTCAAAGTGCTTGGAGCGACAAGGCACTAAAGTGTAAAGATATCTTTGACGTCGACTGTACCAGCATCTTAGTAATCCTGCCGCCAAGCAGCAATGCTTGCGCTGATGTGTTCCGGGTGAGGAGAGTAAAACAGCCCGATTTTGGCATAATGTTTTAAATCCAAGATGGCTGATGACATTTTGACACTATTGACACTAAAATATTGATGGGTGTCGTTTTTGAGTAATTTGGTGCTTCTGAGCCTGATTTTGACATACTTTTTTGGATTCAAGATGGCGGATGACATTTTGACACTAAAAATGTTTATGGGTGTCGTTTTCGAGTAATTTTGTGGCTCTGAGCCCGGTTTTGGCATAATTTTTTGGATCCAAGATGGTGAATGACATTTTGATACTATTGACACTAAAATGTTTATGGGGGTCGTTTTCGAGTAACATTTTACACTTTTTTGTGTTTTTTGTGTCAGTAATGTCAAAATGTCATCCGCCATCTTGGATCCAAAAAGGTATGCCAAAACCGGGCTGAGAAGAACCAAATTACTCGAAAACGACACCCATAAACATTTTTAGTGTCATGTCAATGTCAATAGTTACTACCAAAGTGTGCTCATCACTAGTCTCATCTAATTTTATTGTTTTAAATCCACCGTGGAAAGTTGGGATAGAAGCATGATAGAAGTATAGATAGTGCCATCCACAAAGACTCGTAGATGTATTAAAATTAACCTTTAACTACAAATTAATAAGAACCACGGTGGATGGCATCCATCGTGAATGACACCTACTATAGCCGGTACGTAAATCCAGATTATAAATTATAAAGTTCGTGTATGGCAAATTTTATCGAAATCTGTTTAGCCGTTTTAGCGTGAAAGAGTCACAAACCAATACGCTCTCACAAACAATAGCATTTTACAATAATAGTAGGATAATAACAGAATAGAGTAGATTAAAGTCAAAAAACGGTATCACCTGTATACTAACTACGAGTGGAAACTAACATTGTGACGTCACACGCGGCTCGGACTTGTTCGGGAACTGTCGGTGTGTTTTCGGTGCGGTACTCGACGATCAATTTTCAAATCGGTATAACTCGTTAATTATAGCGAATAAAAAAAAACTAAAAATACTTTTCTTACAAAACTTATATATGATCTTTCCATTTATGACAAAAAAAAAATTGATTCAAAAACTCAATTGGTATTTTTTTTATTATAATAAGCGATATTAAATCCCGTGGAAATTTTGAAAATCCCTCCTTAGTCCACCTTTATGATATTGAAGCAATATTTATACAGATATTCTGCGACTCTAGGCAGCTGCGATTTTCGACATGTTCATCGCTATCCCGCGGGAACTGTAATAACCGGGATAAAAAGTAGCCTATAACCTGGCCGGTGATTTTCTCAACAGATTAGTAAAGTTTTCAACAAAATCCGTTCAGCCGTTTATTTATTTATTTATTTATTGCATTATAATCATGTCGTACATTAAGGTCTTACAAAATATAAATACATTATTAATTCCAGACACGAACCCTGCCAGGGCACAGCAATTTTTTATGTCTAACTTAAATAACTATGATACAAGAGATAATATAAATAATTAATACCACAATTTTTAAATACAATGTCAAAAAGAACAATAAAAATAAATAATTAATACCACAATTTTTAAATACAATGTCAAAAAGAACAATATACAAATTAATTACACATTTTAAATTTTATAGTGACATGTCATTCAAGAATTCGTCTATTGAGTAATAACACTTTTCAATTAGTAATTGTTTTAACTTCTGTTTAAATATGTCATCTTTCACTTCCTTTTTTATATGCTCTGGTATTTGGTTTTCATATGATGCGCGCACAAAATATACAGACAAACAGATAAACAGACAAAAATTCTAAAAACTGTTGAAACGTGTTCTTTTATCGATTCTAAGTATCCCCAGCCTATTTTTTTTAAATATCTTCCATGTACAGACTTTCGACCCTCTTCAGCTTTATTATATGTATAGATATACGACTGTATGTACATATGTATAGTGTTATTATTATGTGTGAGTAATTGCTCGCAGTAATTTAACACACATTATTAATACCATTGACAGCAACGGATAGTTACTAAAAATAAATAAAATAGATAAAGACAAAATCACTTCTAGTACTTACCAGAATTAAATGCCGTTGAAGCTAGAGTCACGAATGTTAACAAAAACAACAATTTAGCGGACACCATGTTTGCAGTTGTGGCATGTAACGAATAGTTGGTTCAAGGTTTATCTTGCCTTATATAGGCAACAATGAAGTCATAAGGAAATCTAATCAAAGTACCTACATATAGTTGGGAGTGAAAAACTGCAAGAATTTGTTTGAATAGTAGGGTATCCCCCTACAATATTTACATAAACAACAAAGTACTTAGGTAAATATATACTGTCTATAATATGTTGGTTTTTCCACGTACGAGTACGATGATCGCATGATAATAATATTTTGCACTCGACAATAATATCGCATCAAAATGATAATCGTCCCATAATGACAAAAACGGAAAAGTTATAGTTTATGTTTGTCTATTCGTATAGCATACCTGTGGGCTCTCCATCAAAAAATAGTCTTGTGGCTACGACGGCTTTGTACACGATTAATCTTTGTATTGCCAAATAGCTTTTAAAAAAATAGAAATAATGTTTATTGCGACAAAAAAAAAAAATATTAAAAAAAAAACATTTATTAAAAAAAACATTCTTGATGCAAATTTTGCAATTCCATCTTTGCTTTGCAATGTGAGATCTAAAATTACATCAACACCTATCTGCTTTACTGATCTTGAAGTTTCTGAGAAGAAAAAAACAAATTTAGTCAACCATTATTTTATTTAGGAAATTAAATCGGAACCTTTCATTTGCCCGAATTTCATATGCCATAATGATCATTTGCCATAATTTTATTTTCTGAAACCGTAATTTTTTCAGGAGCATTGAAATGGCAATCCTGGTAGAGCTCTATAGGTTTGGTTAGGTTTGTTTCATAACAATCCTGAACAATTAACAGTTAAAGAGAAAAAAGAGTTATGGCGAATGATAATTATGGCAAACAATACATTTATGGCATATGAAATTCGGGCAAACCAACCACCAAGTAAATAATTTGTCAGAACTTTTTGTTAATACATATTCAACCTCTAGCTGTATAAATATTGTTTTTTTATTGGATCTACAACCCTACAAGTAGCCCAAATGCTTGTGGCTGAATAGCCAATGCCAAACGCCTCGCTGATCTAATGTAATGAAGTTTATTTATACTATAACTAATAATGGTACACAAAAAGGACAGAATCACTTACAGACGAAACATTGGTCAGGAGGCACACACTTGTCGTCACTTCTCCTGAGGAAGCCATCCTTACATACGCAGCCTCCTCTGCAGACAGTAATGCAAGAAACTCCACCCTGTCCACAGCGCTGCTGACAGTGTCCGTTACAGCCACTGTAGACCTCGTTTTCAGGACATGGCACTAAAAATATGTGATAATGGCAATCGTTTCCACCAACCAACATTTTGACAAACGCTTTCAAACGCATCATTTGGCAAACTCTTCCTGTAATTGCTATTCTTTGTTTTTCTACACTAATATTATAAAAATGAAAGATTTGATTGTTTGTTTGTTTGGATTGACTTGAACAAGTTTAAAAAAAATCTTTTGATATTGGAATGTACCTACATTTTCCCTAATTAATAGGTACATATTTAATTCTGTGCAGTCGAAGTCGCGGGAACACATAGTCAGTTATAATTTTTTTTAATCCTAAGTATGCTCTTTTTGAATATTCATTTTTAATTTTAGCTCTACAGCAATATAATTAAAAAGAGATGAAAAATGTGATTCTTCTTGCAAAATTTCGTAATTCAATGTTAACGAGAATCACCAAGGTTTTTGCAGGCAATTTTATGATCAGAATATATGTAAACATATATCTTTTGATCACCTGCACTTAAAAATTGCATAGGTTTACGGTTAGAAGAGGCCTTAGTTCTTAATGATAGTAATTTATTAGTTAAATATAACTTGATGACGGTTGAGACGGATAACGAAAGGATCCTGTAAGGAGATTTACTTTCGAGGTACGAAATCTTAATAAAAAAAAGAAATTTATTTATATTATTGTGATTATATAACGAGTGTAATAAAGGTCAAATTAATAAAACTTACGATCACATTGAGCCATTGAGACAAAAGATACAAAAACAAAAATCAAAACAATCTTCGTCGAAACCATGGCGCTATGATATGACGGACACTTACTTAATAACGTTGATGTTTTCATCATCAACAACTTATATACCCGTGTTTTTTTTAACGTCAAATAAGGAAAACGATGTCTAGATATACAAACGTGCTAAGTTAAATAAGGATAAAGTATAACCTGCTAAATAACCGAATGTTTACATTATTTTACAATACCTACTAGTTAAGTTGTCAAAAATAAATAGTAACTAGGTGTGAAAAAATTACCGTGGTTTATGTTCAAGATGTGTTAATTCAAAACGTCTGCATCGTATAAAATGTCTCGAAGTATTCTGAATATCATAAATAACAGAAGTGACCAAGCAGTCAAAGTAATCAAATTGTGAGAACAAAATGTAGCTGAGAATCCAACGTTACATAAAAATAAAACTGAACATTTAGTAATACATTATTTATAATTAATAGTGCTGCTCTCATTTAATCCTAACTTATTAGTCCCAACGGGTGGCTATGCGTTTCCTTTCTTGTATTAATTAAGTTCTATGCAGGTTTATTATAGAAAGCAAACATAAATCTAGGCTAAGAAAATCCTCATCGGGATTTTTACAGAATTAAAAGGAAAGTTCACTTAAAATTATTAAGAGGAAGTGTATTAGATAAAATGTAAGTTCAAGTTTTAAGTATATTGCGCGTTGAATTCGTCTTACTTTGTGTCTATTTTATTTGGCTGTTATATTAACTTGCCAAATGACTTTTTTTTTACCAGTGCAATTGGTCCAATGTTTGTTAGTCAAATGTCTGGATTCCATTCGGGGTTGTTGACCAGGATTAAACCTCGAGCAAATCGAAGACACTTTTACTTACGAAGAAAAACGCCTCAAATCTCATTAGGTAATAACAAAAACTGCAATCTCACGGGAAAGATTGCACAATGATATCAGTTGGCAGTTCTTTTGACAAACCCCATTAGTGTTATGACTGTCGACAGATGAAGATGTACTAGATGTGTCATTTTTAAGGTTTTGTACTTCAGAAGGAAAAGTGAACCCTTACAGAATAACTTTTTTGTCGATCTGTCTGTCTGTCAATACCATTTTCTCAGAATCGTTTGGAATCGAGTTGAAATATAATTTTAGTACACAAAAACCACGACATGATTTCTATTAGAAAAACTATGACACTTGTAGTAAAATTAAGAAACTTTGAGCTATCATTATGATTATTGTTTCGTACCCCCCAAAAGGTGAGTTCGATTTGGCTGGTTTTTTTGTTGTAAAAAAGGTATGATTAGCCGGATTATACACAGTAAAGACGCGTCAATCAAACCAACTTACATAACCCTTTTTTCGATCAATACGGTAAAAGTAAATGATCTTGAATTACTTGTTTACTTATAAAAATAATCTGACTGAACTGAGGTTGCGCAAAAGTTGAAAGACCCAATTAAAAGACTCCTCTTGTATAGCAACAGAGAAAAGACATCCAAATATGAAACATTTAAGTTGTATTACGAGAACGTAATAGTGGCTTAAAGTCGAGACTGCTAACTCAACCATTCGAAGTGCTTCCGACTGGGTTATTCCAAATGGACGCCTTTCACGCACAAAATAGTGCTTATTTTGACCACTCAAGTACAAATTTCGGACAGTGCGGTGTCTTCACTGTCGTCTGCCATATTTTATGGCAGGATGTAATTGCTCTTGAATTTATTTTGTTTTATTTCAATGTTTTTTTTTTTTTTTTATGTGAATAGGAAGGAAAACAAGCAAGTGGGTACTATTGTTATTATTATTTATTTACTAGCAACTCTTGGAGCTGATGTGCGTGTAAATTTGTTATATACCTCTATTGTTTTTCCTGTTTTAAATATGTTGTTAATTTTAATAAGTGCACGTATTTCGGGTGCTTGGCTATTTTCGTAAATTGTCCTTTCACAGCTAGATCAGCTGAAAAAGATGCTTTTCAGGAATAAGTTAGCCTTTGTGCTGCTTTTCGTTTTTTTTAAGTATGTTATTTTTTTATGTGCAATAAAGAGTTTACTCACATACTGGCTTGACCCAGCGAAAGCATCGTCAGTGGACAACTTTAACCAGTGTTAAATGATAAGGAGCTATGATAAAACTTCCATTAATTTTATCTCATGCATGTGACATTCACGCTACGCTACGTTACAATTCGCCGGACACATAAAAAGGAATATCATTCCGCTAATGGGCCATCTTATGTGTGCGTTCACATTTATGTTTAACGTTTGTATGTGTGTGTTTGGAGTTTAATTTGTTTTATATTCCAAACATTCAGTGTTGCATGGTTTAAATTAACTTATTTAATTATTTGGGCATTGTGATTTAATCAATTGGATTGCTCGAAGATTGATATGAAGATTTTAGACAAATCAGTTTTAAATTTAGCTAGATGTTGGATATCTATTTATTATTAAGCTGCAGTCTGTTCTTGTTAAATGATTATACTTCTGCTACGTTCCTATTCTAAAATGTGCGGAATGTGCAGTCCAAAATCTTTAATCCGTTATCCCCTCTCATAAACTGTTGTTAAAATTCTGTGAAGTTCAATACAATATTTTAGCTTTAATACCCAAGGTACCTCGGATATCCGTTTAGTACCTAACCGTAAATTGCCCATTTATTACCTACGTCTACATCTTTATGATGATAGGTAGGCAGCTACCAACACAACGCTTTGTAGATTACTTAAGTACTAGTACATAGTGGCAAGAAGCGCCGCAAGAAACTCAGAACTAAGCATCGAAATTTATAAGATAATTAAACGAGATCTTATCTCTTCAAATTAGTTTCATCAACGTACTATAATCCCAAAAACATCTTAATTCAGGACACAATTAATTTCAAAGCTTGATCCTTACAAAATAACATTTCAAAATGGTTTCTGAAACTTTATGTTGACTTCAATGGGAATATCATTAAGCAGTCAATTTAGAAACACAGCTACGTGGTTCGCCGCAAAAGCAGAGAGTAAACCTCAAATAACTTGCAACCGTGAGTTTGAAGGAAAATGAAGCTTGTTACTGACACAAAAGGATATCGTCTACAACGTGCATTGAGAATAGGAAAACGCACCGATCCGAGTTGACAAAGCTTTGGTCTCCGCAAACAATAGAAGAATTTCGTCAAAATTTAAGATAAAGATGAAATATAATTTTGATAATGGAGTCAAATTTATTTGAGCTGAGTTTGCGCGCGGCTTATCTAACTGTGAATTATAGAGTAAATTTGGTGTAAAGAAATGATTTAGAAGACACGTATAGGTGTAAGAATTGATAAAATAACTTAAGACAGATCTCGTATGGATTATAATGACAATATGCAAAGAGATACAGATGAAAAGAAGATACTACTCGTGTTTAGTCTCAAAATATTTGAGATACCTACTAGATTCAAAATTTGATTTGTTTTAGGTACAGAACTGGCTGCAGATTTTGTGATACCTTTGATCTCGACTGTTATCTGTTAATTAAATTGCAAATATCAGCCTTTCAATCTCATTCCACCAATGAAAACTTTATTTGAACATAACAGGTATTTAAGAAGACTAAATAAATAACGCTATTGTCACAGCGCAGTATACTCGTACCTAATTTAAAAGTTAAACACTGTTTAAAGTTATCTCATATCTCATCCAACCCTTACTTCGGCAGTGAAATCCCCGGAACGTTACGTTTTAACATCACTTTAATTAAGGATGTCTTAAAACCTTAGCGTTTTTTTAATTAACGCTTTTATTTTTATTCCAATGGCTCGACAACTTTATGGACTTCTGAAATAATAAACTGGATGACCGCAGCGAGAGATAAAGCAGATATAAAATTACACTTTAAACTTTATTAAGAAATGCAAAGAATGAGGTTAGGATTTTAAGAGACAGCGGTATACGTCTTAATTGTGCTTATGACGTTATTACTGCAGAGTGCGATAAAGTTAAGTATTATTTGTACTTTTCAATGCTAGCGGTTAATTGGATTTGAGTAGACAATTTAATATACCAACACTGAAATCGTAGACCTAATAAACAGTAAAAACGGAGTCTGCGAATGGTAAAGTGCCCTTAAACAAGCAAGCATACAAATGCAATCAAACTTCGCCAAGAAAATTGGGTAGGCTACAAACGTAGGCGGAGGCGTAGTTTAAACAGGCCTCACTTTTGCCGTTTTGCAGTAGCACAATATTCTACCATCAAACAAGAATTTACTTTACTTTTTTTAGTAACTTTGTATGTAAATATTTAGTTTTTAATATTTATTTATTAACATTTAAATAACAACTTATTTATCTTTTCGTGTGGTGCATAATTATGAATTAAAAACTCTTTCATTATGAGGTTTAAAGGCAATTTATGCCGCCATAAAGAGAAACTTTTTATACTTAGAGATAAATTAAATAAAAACACAGTTTTGAAAATAAAAGATTGAACCATCTTATTAAAAAGTTAAAAACCTTATAAAACTACCGAACGCATTTTGATTGCGAGTCAATATCAAGTAGAAAAGTTTAAAAAGGACATTTTACCCGGTCACTTTGCTGAGGGAAACTTTAATTTTTTTCGCAACCAATCGTCAAAAGAAAAAGCGGCCAAGTGTGAGACGAACCCGCACGCTGAGGGTGCGGGCGCTGATACGCGATAGTGAGTCGATTAAATTCAAATATGATATACTCGTGAATTTTTGTGGGCCGGACACCGATGTGTTATGTAAGTAAAGGATTATCAATTTAGCAGTCATGCAAATTGGAAAAGAAATTTATAATGTCAAAAATATAAAGTACTTATACGATAATTCATACAGGAATGATAGACACTTTTTAATGGTTAAAAAAAACATTATTGAAGGGTACAATCAAATCGCAAAACAGAAAATTTATAAAATTGACAAACTGTTCTGTCTGAGTATATTTCGTTGTTATTAATTAGTGGATTGGTGCATTGGTGCATTATTACCATTTGAGTGTAGTCTCAACAAATCGGCAGTATTAAATTTTGTGCGCAAATCAATTGATAATCTGTAAAAAAATGTACTAAGAATCTTCTAAAAACTACAAAAACCAACAAAATTGATTATAGCGCCATCTTACGGGACTTTTACAATGAGCTAACGCGAGCATCCGCCTTAAATGGAACCAATTTTTAAAGGATTTGGAACATTTTATTTATTTATTTGTAATTTATGGAAGCGTAAGTGTTGCGTCGCAAAAAATGCAAAAACATACCGAATTACCTAATTATTTTTTAATTAATCGATTGAGATTCAGAGCACATTGACTGGCGGAATGGATTGTTCTTATAAGGGTTTTCTTTTTCCTTTCGAGGTCCGGATTCTTAAAAAGTATCACGGCAAAGTTTCGAAAACTGGCAGCAGTCCGTCCGGGCCAGCGGACTAGTTTCAACGAAAGTTTTTAATAAATTTTCAAAAGAATACTTTCACGCTTCTACTCGTAGTTTACCTTCAGAACTTTGTATGTATCAAAGCTATTAAATGTTGGAAGTGATCGTTAGGACGACGTCAAAGAAAAGAGCTTAGAGCTCTGCAGGTACTTTATGGAACTGCAAAACACGTAATAGTTTGAAGTCGTCATTAGCTCTTGAGAGTATCTGAATCTGAATGACGATCACGATTGTAGACTAGTTCAGTTGTTAAAAGTCTAACTGACCAAACCTGAAACTTTCTTGAAACGTGACAAACTGGACAAAATAGCGCAGAGACTAATAGTTATGTTGAACAGAATCGACTTAACTTATTTTAATTAGTTTAACAGACCTGCAGGCTTATTACGTAACTCACTCGCGATCACCATCATGTTCATTTTGACAGTTCACGTATGGGCTGACAATTGTCATAGGAATCAGCTAGCTGTTACATTCATACAAGAACTGTCAAAATGAAAACGATGGCGATTGCGAGCGAGTTACGTAATAAGCCTGCAGATATAAATGAACACAAATTAATTGTTACTTTTATTGATCGCTAGTAACTACAAGTTCTATTTATTATTTCTATATCTCCAACGCCAATGAGATCAGATTCAAATGAGATGTATAAATAAATACATTTTGAACACTTTCTAAGATTCATTCAAATATTGAACGGCCAAAATCATCGATATTTTTTACTCGACATCGATTTTTATACCACGTAAAATACAGGTTATTTGTGTGTCAAACAGAAATTTGACTTTATAAATAAATAAAATAAATAAATATTAGGGAACAATTCACACAAATTGACTTAGTCCCAAAGTAAGTATAAATAACAAACCTACACAAAATCAGAACACGGCATCCCTTCATTTCGAACAGAAGTCTATTGTTAAACTTTTTACAGGCAACGGAACAAAAACGTACTCCCTCCCGCTTTATCTCCAATTATCTGATCTATGCAGCCATATATTAACCTAATCTTGCATCAAATCAAACCACAATGCTCTCTGCTTATTTAGTCGAGCCACTTAATCAAAGGCAGTGCTATAACACAGGATGTTTGAAACTATATCTTAACGTAGAAGAGGAGAAGTTAACTTGCAATGGCACTGCCACAATCGTTTTTTCCTTGCGAATTATTAATGGTGGTTTTCGTAAACAAATTACTAAGAGCAAACCATTTATTAGTTATCGGATTGTTATGGTATCAAGGCGTTGTTTTGTTTCTCTAACACGTCAATTGTATTTCTTTATTCATACCAATCGGGTTTCTAAATTAAGATTATTTTAATGTATAAATATTTTATTTTATCTCGATTTATTTAGTTTTGATAGTTCTACTATGGACGTAAGACAGACAATGAAAACATTTCATTTCATAATGTCGTGACGCAAATTATGTGCGGCGTCAAAAGTGAATTACTTAGGTCTTTTATAGTTACGCATCTCTGTTTTATAGTGTCAATATTACTTGAAACGAAGAATTTTAGGTCGTAGCTCATAAGAATTTTTCCAGTGCTCTTCTTGACTTTAGCATATTATTTCTTACAGGACGCTCTGGAGCGGAAATTCACAATAAAGCGCCTGCATATGCGGGAGTGCATCTGAATTTATACCCGTAGCACAGTTTTTGAACAGCAAGCTTACTTATGTACTTAACTAAAACCCGCTTCTTCCTTTAAGAATTTTTTTGTTAAATCCAGTGCTTTGTTATTAACTTAAACGCACTCAAATTATAGGTATTACGAGTAGAGTACACATCTGAATTGTTATAGTAGGTAGTTAATCTTTTGTTTTTTTATTTGATTTTATTAATTTTGACTAACTAACATCTTTGGATTCCTATATTTTTACCACTTTCTCTACCTTCATTACGTTTTACCTCACTGGACAGGAGTTATTTAGACCTACCGTAGTGACTTAAAAAAAAGTTTGATGACCAATTCACTGTTTCGTCGTGAGTCTTCTTTTCGTCAACATTTCAAAATTGTACTTCGTATGTTCCACATAGATTTTGTAACAATTTTAAATGTGTCAAAGTCGTCCCAATTTTGTTAACCACCCCAATATGTGGTACCTTTTTTTTTAATGGAGTGAAAATTCATTCTAACTTTCGTAAACCCTTGAAAGCGTAAATTTTTAAACGTCACTAATAACTTAAACACAGAAAAATCCGAAAAGTAAAGCTATGGCCGGGAATCGAACCCAGATCCTCATTATTCCGTGATGCGTGCTATTACCCCTACACCACCCATAGCAGGGTGTGTCGTTTAGAAATTTAATTTCTAACGGGTTAAACCGCAAAAATAAATTATATTTTTTTTTAAGTAAAATTCTTGATTAATTTGATGATACCTACCATGAAACCGTCTTTGTTAATTCAACAATGAAACAAATTCAGAATATCACAGCACTCTCGTTATACAAACACGTCATACCATTAGTGCAGCAAAGTCGGCAACTGGCGTAACTATGACGAGGCAATTAGCCCGATAAGTACGACCCGGTGGCCTCTCCACTACGTTATCAAAAGCTTCATAATTATGATACAAATTTCGTGTTTTAATGGATCCCTATTCTACTAATATTATAAATGCGAAAGTTTGTGAGCGACGATGTGACGATGTGAGTGAGTGTGTATGTTTGTTCCTTCTTCACGCTAAAACGACTGGACGGATTTGGATAAAATTTGGAACGAAGATAGGTGGTACCCTAGATTAAAACATAGGCTACTTTTTATCCCGGAAAATTGTATAGTTCCCGCGGTAGCGATAAGCATATCAATTGCTAATTCTACGCGGACGATGTCATATTCATATTCATTCATTCATTTATTCATTGTTTATGTCATGTACATTATAGTTAAAGGTGTTATAATATATTCAAGTCGGTCCATGACGCCTTGTAAGGGCACACAATGGTACTTAAGATTAGATTAAAATTAACACATATTTCCAATTAAAATAAGATAAAATTACATTAAAATTACAGCCATCCATTAATTATCATTATTAAAATTATTTGTTATGATTATTATGTCGCGGGAAGAGGCTAGTTAATACTAAATGTCTACGCATAATATCCAAAAATGCTGTCGCATGCCTGTTATTGGCGCATGAACATGGGTTGAAACTTGTAATTTTTATGTTTTGTTTATGTAGGTGTAGGTACTGTTGGCATGTCTAAATAAATAAATAAATATCATTAGTGCTCTAAAATGCGTTCTGAAACCGTAGGAAATCACCAGCATAATTACAGTCTTAAAAAATATATAAATAGGTAAGTACCTACTGTAATAACATTACAGTACAAAAATCTGTAGGTACTTTAATGTTATAAAAGTACAGATTTTACCATAACCTTACAAAAATCTATACTGTAATAACATTAAAGAACAGATTTTACCTACTACCACAGACAAGAAAGTACTTCCATAAATCAAGTCTTTATCCCTAACGGGGTAGACAGAACCTAGTATATAATTGGTTGTAATAATGCTGGCCATTTCCCTACTGCTTCTGAACCCATCTTAGAGTACTTTTGACATGTATGTAGACAAAATAATGTATGCAACTGTACATAATTAGGCCTTAAAACACTCATGTGATCTTATTTTAAAACTCGCCAAGGCTCGTTTCAAAAACACACTCGTGTTTTAACGACCCTCATCATGTAACGGTTGCATACAATTCTATTATGCGGTGTTTTATATCGTAGTTTAGTGTAAGTCACTACATAGTATAAAACAAAGTCGCTTTCTCTGTCCCTATGTCCCTATGTATGCTTAAATCTTTAAAACTACCTACGCAACGGATTTTGATGTGGTTTTTTTTAATAGATAGAGTGAATCAAGAGGACGGTTTATATGTATAATACATGCATAATATACCGTGCGAAGCTGGGGCGGGTCGCTAGTACCTATTACATAAATTAGTTATGCAAGGTTTCTCAGATTTTTTCTGGAATATTTCAACAGATTAGATGGTTGGGTTAGTTCAACCAAAGACACTACTCGCAGGTCTCTCGGTCCCCTTTGTCGTCCTTCCCCGCGCCCCTGTGCCGCGCTGGCCAGGACTCATTTAAGCGTTCGGTCTATAAATCTACATTTTATGCTCTGACTAGCTGTTGCCAGTGACTTCGTCTGCAAAGAATTCGTTTATCGCTATCCCGCGGGAACTACGCAATTTTTCGGGATAAAAAGTAGCATATGTGCTATTCGAGACTTTTTTCTATCTATGTGCCGAATTTCATTCTAGATCCGTTGGGCCGTTCTGGCGTGATTGAGTAACAAACAAACATCCATCCATCGATCCCCATCTATCGATCCCCATCCATCTATCCATCCATCCATCCATACTTTCGCATTTATAATATTAGTTAGATTAGATGGTAAATCAGTTGATAATATAATTATAACTATAACAACCGGATAACACCTAAAACACAGTTGATAATACCTTATTAAAAACCAAACTGCAGACAACGCACGTATATCATAGTACCTAGTAGGAGTTAAATGCAGAACTCACGGCTATTTTAAATGACAATGAGGCCATTACTTGGATGATAATGGGTGCGAAGCTCGTACGAGTTACTGATCGCTCCCGCCAGTTTTTTTAATTACATACCCAGGATTGCCAAACGTACGATAATGGTCGTATTTGTACTATACATTCACTCTCAATTACAATATAAGTACTTTAAAAAAATATATATTAAAATCCACAGGTGACCATAGGGCTGGCTCTTTCCTCGGGCAACGCATAAATATTGCTATCCAACGAGGAAACGCAGCCAGCATTATGGGCACCTTGCCCAATGACAACGATCTGGGCGATATTTGTAAATATAGGTATTTAGGTTTAGATTAAAGTAGTTTAAGGTTTTATATATAGGTATAATTTTTTAGATCTTGTAAATATGTATATTGATTGATATAAGTACTATAGTGTCGTACACAAAAGTACTTATACTTATGACAATTTATTACCTTCCTCTTTGTGACAAAATACACGACACTTACGTCATTTTACTCAGCAAAAAGAACATGACGAAAATCAGGAAAAGTTTTTTTTTGATACGATTATTCTCGCTCAATCGTCTGGCTTCCCTCTACAAGTGTAACAAACGACATGACTTGTGTATTTAGGTAAACTAAAAACCTAAACTAAAAATTTCATTTTTGATACAAGTTTTTTTTGCTTGTTGTACTTTTTGCTGACTATACTTGCATTGCGATGCGTCCGACATAATTATGTGTACTAAATTTCAAGTCAATCGGGCCAACCGTTGAAAAGTTTTGGGCTACCAGAATTCTACTATCAGATTATTGTAATGTCATCCGACTTATACATAAGTACCTATTTAAAATTGCAGCTCAATCGGTTCAAGATATATCTCTCTCTCTCTCTCACCAAGGTTAATAAAAACTAGCAATAAGGCCCCCCACGCAAAAGGCAGCCTGGCTATTCAGCCAGGTTGCGGCAGCCAGGTTGCGGCAGCCAGGTTGCGGCAGCCAGGTTGCGGCAGCCAGGTTGCGGCAGCCAGGTTGCGGCAGCCAGGCTGCAGCAACCAGTAAAACAATGGGAATAATTATTCATGTGCGCGGGCTCCCATATAAAGTCATAATGTTTTACTGACTGCCTAGTGCGCGGGGGGCCTGACTAGTAACTAGTAATAATAAAATACCATCACTCCAATCACGTACCTATTATACTCTTTAGTTCGACATCAAAACCGAACGTAAACCTTGTTGACTAAAAATCAATTTAAGCCGATATGAAAGTTTTCGTGATATTATGAAGAGGCAAAGAGAAACTTTGGAACTATGGCAACGATTGCTATTAGCAGGACCGCTCTAGATGAAGTCCGTCATTGAGCATAACTTTTGTGAAGTTCTCGTTATTCACACTACGTGGTTTTTGGAACGTGGAATTGACAATGTTTTAAGTACTAATTAAGTAAGTGATTTATTGTACAAATATAAAGAAACAAACACAATTCACAAAAATGATCGGATATTTGCACAAAGGCGAACTCGAGATTCTTAAAGATTTCTTCAAGACGAAAGCGGGTAAGATAAGCATAAAATAATACATAGAAATTTAGTTCGAAAATCGCTCCATAAGACACGCACACTTCGACACGCATACACAGATATGTGTTTACCACAAATAAAGCTCACTCGTCATCGTTACTTGCAAGAGCTATACCTACTAAGGAAAAAATATCCGCTATTTTTGCAAGTTCACTACAAATAGGTGGCGAGTCCATGAGTGGTGCTCGCTTACCATGAGCTAACCCACTTGCTCGTTTTCCTTCCTTGTCGAATAAAAAAAAACAAATTTACACCATTTCAATAACCCCCTGCTTTTATTAAACTTCGCTTAGCATTATGACTTGCGTAATTTAAACTTTTGTCGTAATTCAGCAGATAAACCAGTACCTACATTGTATTTACTACTTACTAGAAATAAAAATAAAAACTGTCAAGAAAAGCACCGCAAAAACAACAAACAAATAGGAAAGTAGACCGACGTTGTTGAAAGTAAATGTTTATTGTACAAACACAGTAGCCAACAGACATGCCTCTACAAAGACAAACATGCAAGTCTGGGACAATTAATTTATGGCAAAAATAATATAAACCTCACCTAGTGTACTCCGCGGCCTTGCTCTGTGGAGTCGTCTCTTGTCGCGGGAGATTATTAAAACTTTCCATTCCTCGTAATAAAGTTTCATATTGGAAGGGCTGAGTCGAATTTTTGCAGACCTTTTATTGCATCGGATTATGCAGTTGGATGTAATTGAATGCTGAATCGGGCCCTTTGGAATTTAAGGCTTTAGATTTTACATAGGTACATATACATACATACACACACAAATCAATTCTATACCGTACCGCAGGCTTATTACGTAACTCGCTTGCGATCACCATCGTGTTCATTTTGACAGTTCATGTATGGGTTTATAATCTAGATTTTCATTTAGGATACGTTTCATGCAGAAAATTTTACAAATCGCGAGTTATCCACTTCTTCGTAGTCGTAGATAAAGGCACAGGCAACTAAAGCTTGAAATAAAGGAGTCAAACTTTCTAGACACATACATACACACACAAATCAATTCTATACCGTACCGCAGGCTTATTACGTAACTCGCTTGCGATCACCATCGTGTTCATTTTGACAGTTCATGTATGGGTTTATAATCTAGATTTTCATTTAGGATACGTTTCATGCAGAAAATTTTACAAATCGCGAGTTATCCACTCCTTCGTACTCGTAGATAAAGGCACAGGCAACTAAAGCTTGAAATAAAGGAGTCAAACTTTCTAGACAACTGACTCGGTATAATGCCTACGATCAAACAGGTCAAATTTCTTCATACATTTTGTTGCGATTCCGTAACGTCGCCGTTTTTTAAGCGGCGGTGTGGTCGCACCATAAGCAGCGCTGAATCTCCGGATAAGGTTTGTTCAAACTCGTAGAATAACTCCTGCAGGCTTATTGTCTAACTCGCTCGCAATCGCCATCGTGTTCATTTTGACAGTTCATGTATGAATGTGACAGGTAGCTGATTCCGATGCCAATTGTCAGCTCATACATGAACTGTCAAAATGAACACGATGGCGATTGCGAGCGAGTTACACAATAAACTTACTGATTAGTGATTATTGAAAGATTTATTTGGTGTTTCTGGAACTGTATAGGTCTTTATTCTACTAACTCAAAATTAAATTATAAAGCCAATTCTGATATTCTCGTGGAAGTGATATTTTTATTTTAGGATTCCGTATCCTAGGCTAACAACGGTGACATAATAATTATAAAGACTCCGTTGTCTGACTATTCGTTTTTGTCACAGAATTCAATCATATTTAATATAGATACAACATAATAACATTCACATTGCTGGTCCAAGGGCGACTACCTTGAAAAGAGCTCGCAAAATGACTTTGAAATGTTTGGCCAAGACACTTGGGTGCAGCTGGTGTTATATCTTGAATATAAATTAGTGATGATCACCAGGCTGTATCTTTTTAACCTTTAAGTACTCAATAGTCACTTTAAATGAATAAGAGATTCATTTGAGGAAGAGCGGAGCATTCCAAGACAAGCATTTCTCATGCTTAAAGGAAGGTTCCAACTTATTTCATTGTAGCTTAAAAAAACCGGCCAAGTGCGAGTCGGACTCGCGCACCAAGGGTTCCGTATCATATCTATAAATATCTATAAACCAGTGTAAGCAGGGCCCTGCTCCAAAGCAAAATGTACGCAGTGTGGGGTCACTTTATATTGGACACTGATATATACAGACATACATACATATTTATGGTTTTCGCAATTATTCCTTAATCTGTGCTATAAGACCTACCTTCATACCAAATTTCAAAGTTCTGCGTTCACGGGAGGTACCCTGTAGGTTTTGATTCCCTTGAGAGTTGCGGAGCGGCATAAACGGCTGTATCTTTTGATTGCGTTGGCTTAGAAGTTTGATTTTTTCACAGCTCCAAGGGGTAGTGGACGTGAGTATTTAATAAAAATTTCAGCTTGATACCTCCACGCGTTCCTGAGAAAAAGGGTCTTGACGGACTGACGGACGGACGGACGGACGGACAACAAAGTGATCCTATAAGGGTTCCGTTTTTTCCTTTTCAGGTACCTACGGAACCCAAAAAACCAAATAAACATTTTTCATTTTCATTTGACATACCTACCTACACGAAACAATAATTATCCATTTGTGTAACTATGATAGTCTCGCGGTAGTTTCATGTTAAAAAAAAATACTTGAAATTAAATTAAAACAAAATGACAACAAAAATAAAACTAAAATAAAAAAAAAATAAGGCAGTACCTACACACTTTTAACTGAGTTGTCTGCTAACTATACTGCCTGTATACTTATAAAAGTATCTGGTGCTAAATATAGTACAACTAGCTATTGCCTGCGACTACGTTCGCACAGAATTCAAAATATAGTCTACAGCTGTTGCCAGCGACTTCGTCTGCAAAGAATTCGTTTATCGCTATCCCGCGGGAACTACGCAATTTTCCAGGATAAAAAGTAGCCTATGTGCTATTCCTGACTTTTCTCTATCTATGTGCCGAATTTCATCCAGATCCGTTGGGCCGTTCTGGCGTGATTGAGTAACAAACAAACATCCATACATCCATCCATCCATCCATCCATACTTTCGCATTTATAATATTAGTTAGATACAGAACCCTTTGTATGTAAGCCCCACTCGCTATTGGTAAGTTTTTTAGCATTCGCGGCTTTGCATCTCAATGGTTCACTTCGAAATTTTGCATATAAATGGTCTTGTTTGTGAACGTAGACCAAAATGTTGCGAATATTTTATATTTTTTGCATTATACCGTCAAAACTTTAAAAGTTTTTGAATACACAGGTATTCAAAGTTCGTATTGTAAATAATTTAGGTCGCTTAATGATGACTGAATAGAGTCTAATAGAATAATTTATTTCAATAAGCAATTTAGTTACAAGTAAAATATTTTAGTTCAATATTCGTGTTCGAAGTTACCTACTATAATTTAAGTTCAAGTTCTAACAGCAGTAACATTAG
The DNA here is from genome assembly GCA_963854515.1 of Pandemis heparana. NCBI lineage: Eukaryota > Metazoa > Arthropoda > Insecta > Lepidoptera > Tortricidae > Pandemis > Pandemis heparana. The sequence goes on along the minus strand of OY978015.1, from coordinate 11,069,584 downwards.
TTAATTGCTGTATCAAGTTTCCAACGAACTTGCAACTGATTAATTTAATTAAGTAGCTTAAGTACGCTTTATTAGAGATATACATCTAGGCAAGTTCATATGGGTTTTTTTTATTTATTTTACTAGCGACCCGCCCCGGCTTCGCACGGTTGCAATCAGTGTTTCTCTGCTATATTATGCATGTATTATACACATAAACCTTCCTCTTGAATCAATCTATCTATAAAAATGATCGCATCAAAATCCGTTGCGCGTTTTAAAGATCTAAACATACATAGGGACAGACAGACAGACAGCGGAAAGCGACTATGTTTTAAACTATGTAGTGATAGTGATAACTACTTACAAGCCAAACTAGGCAAAACTTGAAAGGAAAAGACGGATAAAAAGAGAAAGAGAAGATCAAAAATACAATTCGTCGACTGACTTCCTTTATTATTTACTCAATATACATATTTACAAAAAACAAATCAAACTATGATTAAATTAAAAACTAAACTTAAACTAACTATTAACTATTCGTCGACCCATTTCTTATATTACCTTAACTATAAGAAAATGATTTGGTAGTTTGGATACTAAAAAGGAAGAATTACAAACAATTTTTTTTGCATACGATCTGGTTCGTCTAATCTTTGACGAGAACAAATTTCATATAGTCCGTGAGCTTCTAGAACGACATTCATCTTACCCTGTCCCATAAGAGTGTGTGAGATAGCAAGAGAGAGAGAGAGAGAGACAGACATAGAGAGACATTTATTTACAGACATTCGATACACCCCAACACAGACAGACCCGAAGGTCTTTTTAAATGCTATAGCACTGTAGGTACTGCGTTTTTTTTAATAAACTTTTTTTAAATATCTACTGGCCGCTTACAAGCAGAAGGTAAACATTTAACAGCCGGTATTAACTGGAAAGTGTTTGCGATGCACTTAACTCGACCTCTCTTATTTCACTAAATATTTTCAACGGTATTTTCTATGCGTGGTATTTAGTAAGCTTTATTCGAACTTTCGACTTAATGTCTAAGTAATCTACACCGAAGCTGCTTTTGACGAAACCATTAAGAAGAAGAAGAAGTTTATTCATGACAATTCAATCAACACATCAAAAAAAAAACACATAAAACAGCAGATAAATAAATAAATTGTCACAAAATGGTCCCAACTCAGCATTTGCTGGCCTTGCAGCCAGCGCTGGTCTTCCGTTGGGTCCATTATTGTCTCTCGAGCAATCTTAGCACTGACTTCACTTATATTTTCTTAAGGCGTATTTTATTAATTAATAGTCTTGTGTTCACTGCATTTAGTACAACATCAATGATAATAATGGTTACAATTGTAAAATTACAAAACCGCATAACTTGCTTATAAAATTCGAGAAATGCTGGACCTGTTTCGGACTAATTCGTAGTCCTTCCTCATGGAGCGCTCGCCCCGGCGGCAGCGAAACGAACAATACGCGCCTGCGCTCTGCTCGTGCGGCTACTCGACGCAGCTGACAGCGGAACACAACTACCTCGTTTTCATTGTCATGTTGGTTTTCACGTTAAAAGTTAAAATTTTAGCCTATCGTACTGTGTATGAAAAACTATAATAAACTGTGCTTGTAGTGTGTACTTTTCAGTTTCGTGTTTCATGTCAGAAAAACATAGACAGGTACGAAATTATGAAAATATTTGGCAGCGCCACTTGCCACTTGGTAAGTAACAGCAACAAACTGTTCTTATATCTAGTGTTTTGATACTTGGACGCGAACGTGTTTTCATGAAATTCTTTGTCAACAATTATATAATGAAAGAAAGGAAAGAAACAAAAATATTTATTAGAATAATTTGACACATAACAATTAAAATGAAAAATGAGCAGACTTTCACAAACACTATACACGCTCAATTAATAATAATAATAAATATATTTATTTGCCACAATACACAAAAAAAAGACATGATACAATAGTTATACAATAATAATTTTCAATAATAATTGTCAGTGTTTGTCATTTTTAACACGACTTGCGTTACTAAAACTTATTGTTAAGTCAGAACTTGCACTAGGTATGACTAAATACTCTATAGGTGATAAACCTACCATTTCTTTTCCTTCGCTTCAAAGTTTTTCTCAACCCTAAAAATGTGTTAACTTTGCACCTCAGCCGTAGCCTGTAATGTTTTATTTTCTCCGACGTTTCTGTAATTCAACTCGTTGTAATCCTCACAGGGGACTGCGGTACAAAGAGATATTAAATTTAAAAATGCACGCCGCGAGATTGCTACCCGGCGAATGGCCGTACAAGCCAACAAAAATTATAGAAAAAAATCATGTCGGACCTTTAATAAATAACTTGATAAAATTTCGACGCCGTTTTGGCCTTTGCAGTCGTAAAAAGTTTTGTTTGCGGTCTTGAATGGGGGTTTTATGGGCTTATTACTCTTTTGTTTTTTATGCTTTACGCAAGCAGTTTTGCGTCTAGACGAGGATAATCAGAATGTTTTGTTTTGGCTTTTACGTGGCATTTTCTGAAGCTGCATTGCTGGTTGGCTGAAGCTGACGCGAGTTACTATTTCGCATTTAAGAGTGCGTCTTCGTTTCTGGCTGCCAAGAACATGACACACTTTGTCATAAGTATATTTTAGCACTTAGATCGTTATGTAGAGAAGTAGTTCGTGATTAACTGCCTGGCTTACTGATTGCCTCCCTGATTGCTTATCATCGCCCACCCAAACCTTTGAATTTGGGATGCGGTTTTTGCATAAAGGCTCCTTATGTGACAAAGAAAGTTATCGGATTTTGCCAAACTCCTAATATAGGATAATGTAGTTTCTAACTAGTATTTGGGCCATTTTTGGAAGTTTTACACTTTTTAATGTTCATTTTTTTTTTCCTTTTCCATTCCGTACTTCATTCATAGAAGTTTAGTATGACGGTAACGAAATGGAACGAAAATTCAGGGCACAACATTTATTGAAATTTTGGGACGCTTTCTTTCTCCTATTGGAATCGATAAATGTTGTGGTCAGTTATGCTACTGCGTACATACAGTTACATCGTTATGTATATTCTCAAACTGCGTAGGAAATATCGAGTGCTCATCAAAGGTAATCTTAGTGAATATTCCGTAAAAGACATTATGTGTAATGTAATCGTGTCTACATACTTGTATATCATTAAAAACCGATATACCTATCTAGCCCTTATTTTTGGTATTTACTTACAGGTTTACTTTTGTTGTGAGAAATGTGGGTTAGTTATTGGAAGTTTCTCTGTACCACACGTCGTATAAGTTACTAGCTTCTGCCTGCGACTTCGTCCGCGTAGAATTAGCAATTGACATGTTTATCGCTATCCTGCGGGAACTATGCAATTTTCCGGGATAGAAAAGTAGCCTATGTTTCAATCTAGGGTACCAGCTACATTTCTTCCAAATTTTATCCAAATCCGTTCAGTCATTTCAGCGTGAAGAAGGAACAAACATACACACTCACATCGTCACATCGTCACTCACAAACTTTCGCATTTATAATATTAGTAGGATAGGATTTCTAAGGCGTCTCTATAATGTGGTTATTTAGTAGAATCTGAAACACAATTGAAGAGTATCCAGCATTTCCTGAATGCTTTCAAATTTAAGTGTTCGTACAAGCCCGCTGTTTCTTCCAATAAAGGATTCGATATTACCCGTTTTCCTGTTGGCTTTTTTGTGAAACTACTCGAGTAACTTCGACGGAAACCTGAGAACGTGCCGCCACATGTTGTATTAGAACATGTTAGAACATGTTTGAAACGTACATACACCGTCCTTATTGTAGTAGGGGAGGCGAGTGAGATTGTTCAAGTCAGTCGAGCGTTAAGGAAGCGTACTGCGTTATATACAACAGATAACGGATAAACAGAATATTTCATTATTTTGATCTAATCATCAGAACAGCGTAACATTTAATTTCAAAAGTGGTCCCGGGGAACGACTTTTGAAACCACATCAGATCTGTGAAATGCCACAAAGCTGTGTTTTGCTAACATTGCTAACATTTATTTAGTGCTATTATAGTCGTCTACGGTTTACACATTCAACTTAACACAATTTTTCACAACTATCGAATTCTATTTTCTCAGGTGTAATTTCAAAAATCGAGACACTGACCCGACCAGGTCAGCCCAACAGAGTGACAACGTGTTAAGGAAGTCACACATTTTTCTGAAGAAATGAGTCAGAACGATGTCGGTTTCATGCATTGAAGATAAAAAACATACTGGTCATCATGCCAAATATATATGAACTGGTTCAAAAATACCCAAATACAATAAGAAGCTTAACTCCGCTAATCCGATAGAGGTGAAAAGAATACTGAGACAAACACCGGAAATTGGACAGAAAGCTGTCACCCAACACTTTGGACTTATCGCCCGCTTAAAACACCTTTCCGAAAGACATTCTCACTAAGTCAATTGACAATTTAGAGATTTTAAAGGGTCGACCAAAATCTTATAATCCTAAATAGCGCCTATTCAAAACGAATGATGTTGTGGCAAGAAAGAAACCAATCAAAGTTTCTTAAGGCGTTTGTATATTTTTTTTTAATTCTCTATAGTAAATCGTAGCACATTTTTGTGCCTGCTTATATCAGACTTTCACGACATTATTCATAGCAAACTCAAAAAAACAGGAATATACAGCGCGACACTGGATCGACATCGAATTTTCTCATTAAATCTTTCGTCAACCAAATATAAGAAAAGCACGTGACGTAGAAGCGAGCTTCATCTTCGGCCTCATCTGCACTTATTATCAGGTGAGATAGAGGTCAATCGCTGGTCAGTTGTTAGTAAAAAAAAGGGGCTTAGTACGCTTCTTCGTCTTTCGATGCCATCGACTCCCGGCGATTGGCTATCACCATTGCTATTCGCACTTTGTCGATAGCTCTAAGAAGCGATCAAGTGTTCTTCAACCATGGTGTTTGTAGTGCTTGGTCGTCGGCGTCCCTGTATCTTTCCTTGTATTATTGGCTAGAAGTTCGTATTTATCGCGTATCAGCTCAACGTGTCGTGGTAAGCGCGCTTACCGCTTGGTGACTTAGCTCTTACGGCGAGATAGCTGATTGATGATTAGCGAACAACGTCGACAAGTAATAGTTTGAAGTTAAGGGTTAAAGCAAGAATTGTGATAAAACAGTACTTACAGTTTTATTATTTTATTGAGCATGAAATTCGTATTGGCTTTTCCAAGATATGAAAGTGATAATTATTTGCTGTCTTGATATAACAATATTTGATTGCTTTAAGACTATAAGAATTGGTGTCAATTGTCCTACTAGGTAGTATTAGTATTGCTTTATATTTTAAAAGTTGTGCAAAATAATAACCAATTTAAAAATAAAAAAAAACATTCTCGGAAATAGAGGATTAAACGTAAGTTGTCGTCAACGAATTATAGAAACCACTAGGATCTTATTCATAAGTTAGTCATGAAAATGATAATAGCTCTGTAATAGTCGTCATTATGCAAGTTCCGTGATTCATAACAGAATCCCAAGTCGTCGACCAACCCATGACGTCCTTACTATTATCGACTAACAAGAAATATGACTTCTTGCTTCGCTTAAAGGGTGCAAACAAATTCTATTACATCATGACGTACATACATACATAATATGAATTACGTGTTTATCCCAAACGAGTACGGGATAGACAGAGTCAAAGGTAACAAGACCCAAAGGCCACGTTTAGCGTGATTGTGGGCATATAGGTGCAAAAAAATAAATCTAATTAATGACGGATCGCTGGCCGCATCGCATAACATTATTTCTAAGATTTTCGCCCCCCTCAATAGGTTTTTGCAATCTCCGCGGGAAGATAAGCGCTGGTTTTCTACTAAAATTATAAATGCGAAAGTTTGTGACGATGTGACAATGTGAGTGAGTGAGTGTGTATGTTTCTTCCCTCTTCACGCTAAAACGACTAGATGGATTTGGATAAAATTTAGACCGAAGATAGCTGGTACCTTAGATTGAAACTTAGGCTACTTTTTATCCCGGCAAATTGCACAGTTCCCGAGGGATAGCGATAGACATGTCAATTGCTAATTCTACGCGGACGAAGTCGCGGGCAGAAGCTAGTAATCTATATTTTTTCTTTGCTCCCAGACCAGTGTAGAAGAAACCCTGGGCGCAAACCAATAGCAAATAATCATTAAACAATCAATCCCAAGTCATTGTCTGTGATTACTTTAAGGATAACTCTACCAGGAAAACCAAGTTAAATGAATTAAAACCAGTCAATCGAGGAAAAGTGAAGTGTATAATTACACGCGACGAATTTTTAAACACATCGAAATTGCGGTAGCCGTTTTAGTTTAGTTTTGTTTGCCTTACAAGATTGACGGTTGCATCAAAATAATTGTACTAGTGCATATATTGTTAGTATGTCGAAAATATTATGGATGTGTGTTTTGTGCACGATTTCTGTTCATACAGCTGATTTAATGGGTGAGTAGGTCAAAATTGTACATTATAATGTAACAGTTGAGGAATAATCTGTATACCACAGACGTTTCAGAAAAAGAAGTATTAAGACGAGTGTTATTAGAAAAGTTGCCAAAATACATTTCGATGATTTTTGCTGTCTGTCCGTTTACGTTAAACTTGGAAGCTTCTGATGTGATATTAATGGCGTTTTCTCAGATAAATTGAGCGTAACACATCTTATCAACAGGATATAGACCGCAATTACCTTTATCGACCTCCCGACCGCGCGGTGATGTATGTATATGATAATATTTCTAATTTAAAATCTGTTAAATAAACGTAGCATGGAGCAACGTATCTATAGTTTACGATTTATCAAAATTGGATGTGTAGAAGAGAAATGTTATAAATATTTCAAAACGTCAAACAAAATCATTGTAGTTAAACAATTTTGACTACGGTTCACTAAATGATTTTATGTTGAACTCAAGTTTCATGAAACATAATTAATCTTGTGATTGGACTTTGTTCTAAAATTCACAAGAATCCTTAATTTTCTGTCGATTGTGTGAATTATTATTAAAATTAACTCGTAATTTGATCAATTACCGGATTACAATATAACAAATTCGGTTCTAATTCGTTCGTTCTTTTTAATCTAAAAGCGAAGTTCTATTTATCTGAAAGAAAAGTGGCCTAATTAGGTACCTACGTTCGTATTGTCTATTCAACTATGTATATACCACTACTTAAGTTTTTCCTTTAATTAATTCTTCTCCAATTATGAAACCTATCCCATTGTAAGTTTTTTTCTACGGTCCATTTTAAGGGTTATGTATAAATAAAAGTAATTCGAAAAATGAAATTTGATTGCATTGCATTATTTTCCGAGTTACATGTAGGTACCAAAATGGATAAAAACTGAATTGCAACATCTGTTTAAGTTAATGTCAGGAGGTTACTTAAAAAAACTTCCCTTGTTCCCCGTACATAACCAAGTTACTTTACTAGAACATTCTAAGGTAAAACTAAGACTATTTCTAAAGTAAAACAAACATGTTCGCGGCTTAGATGTGGTCCAAGGGCCACCTAATGCAGCTAAACCTAAATGAATTCAAATTAATCATCCTACGTTAGTTTTACCAGTGCTGTTATACAACTTGGTTATGTACGACGAACTAGCTACTTACGAGGTACGAGGAACTTAAAGTTAATGGATGTTATTTTAAAAAAACTTATCAGCTTAAAATATTTTCAGTCGTCAAACGGTCGGCATGCAAAGCTGACGAGATGTTCGTAGAATGCGCGCACTGCGGGCCCAAGTACTGCGAAGAGCTGGGCCAGCCCAAGCCTTGCACAGGCAGCACGGGACTATGCAGGCCGGAATGCGTGTGCATGGACGGCTTCGTGCGGAACGAGAACGGCGCCTGCATACTGAAGAACGAATGCCGTGAGTTCATTATCTTACTAATGATCCCTAGGTACTGATATTATAAATAAAGTAGCTCTGTTTGTCTGTCTGTCTGTTACCTTTTCACGCTTAAGCCCGCTGGACCGATTTAGTTGAAATTTGGTATACAGATAGTTTTGAGTCCCGGGAAAGGACATAGGCTAGTTTTTATAGAAAGGGAATTCAAAATAGTGATAGGTTGCTAGCCGTATCGCCTATAACATGATTCCTAAGATTTTCACCCATTCTTTCGATGGGCTAAACCATCTGCGCGGGAAGAGAAGCAACTGGTACATTTTATGATTTTTCTTTACAACCAAACCAGTATGGAAGAAATTTAAGAATAAACCCATGTATTATGTTTTTCGTGACTATACCTACAACGCTACAGATTCATTTGACTAATAGTCAACACACATTTGCAACAGTTGCAAAATTAGATGCTAACGCAACAAGTAAGTAGAGGACAATTACTTACAGTTTTATTAACAAGTTTTAATAATTTTGCAGCCCACTGCGGTGGAGACAGAAATGCCACTTCTGGTTGTGGTGACCACTGTGGCAGATCATGTTCCGACTACAAGGACACAAACAAGACATGCTTCAGCAGTTGCCAATACAATCGATGTGATTGCAGGAAAGGATATGTGTTTCATGACAAGTTGGGAGTGTGCGTACTACCAGTCGACTGTGAAGAAAACATAGTACACGATGTGCCTCAAAATGATGCTGTAATTGTGTCTCAAAATGATTCTGTAATAGTGCCTCAGAATGATTCTGTAATATTGTCTCAAAATGATTCGGTAATAGTGCCTCAGAATGATTATATAATAGTATCTAAGAATGATTCTGTAATAGTGTCTCAGAATGATTCTGTAATAATGCCTCAGAATGATTCAGTAATTGTGTCTCCTAATGTTTCCGTAATAGTGTCTCCGAATGAGTCTGTAGTATATCAAAAGGTAATGAGATTATTTTATTAATGTGTTCAACATTTGTGAAGGTTTTTTTGTAAAATTGAATTCAAAATTAAGTCACTCCATTGACAACGTATAACTTTAAACATTACGAAAAATTACGGAGAATTATGAAGAACTTTTATAAGTACAGATTACAATATAGTAGATTGTTCAACGAGAGACTAAAACAAGCCATAATGACACGAGGGTTTCCAAAGTAAATTAAAAAAAAACTTTAATCCCTAGAGATCAAAAAGGAGCTTTAGTCCCGATATAAATAAGAATAAGAATAAGAATATTTATTCGCAAAAAATGTCGTGCAGAGAGTAAAGTAACATTTTAAGAGCATGAAAAGTGAAAAGTACATTGTTATAGCTGATAAGAAACGTTGACTGTTTATTCATTGGCATTTATTTTTAGAACCAAATACATGAGTTTTAGTTTTACCAATATAACATTTTTTTTTCGCCAGGAGTACTCCAATAACGTCTAATGCAACTACTTTTTATAATACCGACCGGAAAAAAGTATCTGGGATGATAAAACTTCAATGCTACTTTAAAATTTTCATACAATTCCCACCGCAAATTTTTACAAGAGTTCCAACTAAGCGAGTTTTAGTGCTTTAAGTAAAGAAGTGCACTTTCAAGTTTACAAACTTTACAAAATGATCGTTGCATTTCGATTTCGTGTTCCAATTTCCTGTGTTTGTATTGCTTCCTTATCTGCATTTAAAAGCGGCTCTTTTGCCTTGTCGAAGTCATTTGTTTGATTAAAGGTTCTCTGTGCTGTTTCAATTGGACATTTTGCGCATTTTGCCGCTACTAATACCTTTTAATTAGTACGATGAGATGTAAAATAACGATCAGTTTCAAATTCACTGTGACCTGTGGAGAATTGTATTTCCGTTCAATGCATGTAGGTGGAATACAACACATAGTCTTTGATCATTTTTATACTTGAGATGCTACATTGCCTACGATTTTGCGACTTTAAAGTGTTTTGGAGACATCATTTCGCGGTAGTTCACTCGCGGTTGCGTTGAAAGTAGTTCTCAAAACAACTCTGAGTATAGTTTTGATAACAAAACATATTATACTTACTTTTTCAGTGGCTGGTCTGCTTTTCTTCCGGCGCAGATGGCAAAAGCTCATCGAGGGAACGGGCGAAAATCTTAGGAATCACGTTAAGGCGATGCGGCTAGCAACTAGCAATCCATCACTATTTTGACTCCACTTTCCACCTATACTCCCAAAATCATGCTACACGTGGTTACCTTAGGCTCTGTCCACCCCGTAAGAGATAAAGACGTACGTTATGTACGTTATGTGTGTATGTATGCTTACTTGTCTTAAGTAAGTACGTTACACGTTACATAGCAGACGTAAATACTTATATCTAGCATTCTAATAAGTACATGAAATACGAAAGGAGTACTAAGTTATCTACCTTGAGATTTCATATTCCGGATGAAAGTGGCTATTTTATAGCAATAACCCCTCTTTTTTATATTTTCTTTTTCTTTTGATTTTAAAAGCATCTCCAGAAATCTAATCTAACTAATATTATAAATGCGAAAGTATGTATGGATGGATGGATGAATGGATGGATGTTTGTTTGTTTGTTACTCAATCACGCCAGAACGGCCCAACGGATCTGGAGGAAATTCGGCACATAGATAGAGAAAAGTCTGGAATAGCACATAGGCTACTTTATATCCCGGAAAATTGCGTAGTTCCCACGGGATAGCGATAAACGAATTCTTTGCAGACGAAGTCGCTGGCAACAGGTAGTATTATAAATGCGAAAGTATGGATGGATGGATGGAAGGATGGATGTTTGTTTGTTACTCAATAACGCCAGAACGGTACAACGGATTTGGATGAAATTCGGCACATAGATAGAGAAAAGTCTGAAAGAGCACATAGGCTACTTTTTATTCCGGAAAATTGCGTAGTTCCCACGGGATAGCGATAAACGAATTCTTTGCAGTCGAAGTCGCTGGTCGCTATTTACCAATAATTAATAAAACCAGGAATTAACGAAAAAAAGTCAATGAACTCTCGAACACGTCTAGTATAATTCTGTTACAGACCTGCGAACTTCTAAACTACGCAGGCTTTATCTCAACGAACAATCAGGGAAAGAAAGAGACATGTACAAGAAAAGTTACTGTGAACACGCCAGCCATTAGCGCAAAGGCGATATTGAACAGTAGGATCACAATATTAAACATCCAGTAATGAAAGCCACGTAGAATCACTACATTACATAGTCTAAAACAAAGTCGCTTTCCGCTGTCTGACTGTCCTATTCTTAGATCTTTAAAACTACGCAACGGATTTTGATGCGGTTTTTTTTAATAGAGAGCTGATTCAAGAGGAACGTTTTTATGTTACATCCTTAAGTCTAATTCTACCCGGGCGAAGTCGCGGGCAGAAGCTTGTATATCTATAAGAAAACGTAGTCTGAATCAAATACAAACCTAAACAAAAAGAAGAAATTTTATTTTCAAAATTTTCAATTGCTTATTTCTCTTAGTTTAGCCTACCCATTTTCAGTTTTAACTGATTATACCATTAATTAACACTTCTAAATTTAACACTTCTCATTTTGTACAAGCGACCCGCCCCGGTTTCGGACGGATCAATGTAGCGCTGCCACAATTACCGTCATATTATTTCAACCAATTTACAAAAAAAAACTTGACAAATTATAAACCAAAACCTTACTCATGAATCACTCTATCTATTTGTGGATACCCCACGACAATCCGTCAAGATGTATGCTAGTTAAACGCGAACAGACAGACCAAATAATAGACGAAGTGGAGGACTTTGTTATATTATAATGTACCTTGTGTTTATGCAATTAATAGTGAGGTACCTACTTTGATCCGCTATGAGTTTCTCTTTCTCAATCCCTGTTCATTATTTCCCACTCCCATAGCGCAATAACAACTTCACTCTACTGTTTCTTTATTTATTCAAAGTAAAACCACAAACACGAATAGCCAAAGTCAATTAGAGGGAGAAGAATAACATTTTCCTTTACCAATTATCTTGTTGGGAAGCACGGTTCGATCGGCAGTCAATAGTGGGGGAGGAACTAATAAGACAAATTAATCGGATGTTTCGATGCTGACTGAGGTTAATCGCTCAGATTTGTGTATCATGCCGATGGTACGAAACGCCAGTTACTGCGGTTTATCCGCTATAATTGGATGGTTAGAATCATCTCACTTACCTAACTAATACTAGATGTTCGTACAAAAGGAAACGATTTTTTAGTAAACAGCGGTCGCTGATTATAACGGAAATTGTGCAATTGCCTTTTAGTTGTCTCCTTTAGTACCCTAGTTCAGGTAGGTAACCTATTTACAATATTTTTCTCTTTTGCTATGTTTAGCCTATAAGTTTGGTATTAGAATGTGACAATTAATTATAATACCAAAATTAAATTAATTATAATACCAGTATTAAAATTAATTATTGTGTAAAATAAATAAAATATTCTATTCTATTGCAGGGCATTGCTTAGTGCGATCTCAATTCCAATTCAGTTTAGGTTCGCTCGCTTTCAGATCCATACTAAAAATGACAGCTAAAACCTGATATGAGTCGGAAATTAATAGCATTAAGACTTCATGGTAAGGTCCCATTGCAGCTCTCCTAAATAAAAACGCAGTTTACCTATGAGCTTTATAAACACTTACGTACTGTGTTATTTATTAGGATATCAAATTGTTTCCAAATTCAAATTCAAAGCTTTTATTTCGGACTTTAAATCCATAGTGTTAATAATTACAAAAACTTACAAACGCTAATGGCGCCGCGTCCATAAAATGTCATGTTATGAAAATGGATCCTTCCCTCCTATAAATAAAAATATTCCCGCTAAGAAAAGTTTAAACGGCAGTGTCTTCAGTGTCACCATCGACGAATCTAACTAATATTATAAATGCGAAAGTATGGATGGATGGATAGATGGATGGATGGATGGATGGATGGATGGATGGATGGATGGATGGATGTTTGTTACTCAATCACGCCAGAACGACCCAACGGATTTGGACGAAAATCAGCACATAGATAGAGAAAAGTCTGGAATAGCACATAGGCTACTTTTTATCCCTGGAAATTGCGTAGTTCCCGCGGGATAGCGATAAACGAATTCTTTGCAGACGAAGTCGCTGGCAACAGCTAGTATGTCTATAAAATAAAGCATCATCATGGACAACTTACAGTAATAACATAAAACTTGCGGTTGCCCATGACTCCGTCTACACAATACGATTATCGCTATCACCCGAAACATTGCGATTGTCCGCTGTCCTGTGTCTTTTCTCGGAACTGAATTTATCTTTTTACCGAACGCCAACTGAATCGATTCAGTAGGTAGCATAAGCATGAAGAGGTAACGTAGGTACAGACATACCCTTTTTTGACGTTATAACGTCTTATAAATCGATGAACGCCGGCCGCACTCCCAAAAAGCATGACTCATTGCGTAACGTTACTGCCGTCAGTGTGTGTCGCAAATAGCGACATCTGTTGCTTGTTGTTGCAACCACTTTGCGTGCCTCACTTTGAGGGTCGATAGATTGATTTGATAGTTACTAAGCGATTTAACCAAGTGCCGATAGACGGCGTAACTTAGCCTACCCCCAAAAGCGACCATTTATCGTTATAACCGACTTTATAGACAACCGGTTTTTGCATTTATAATGGTAGTGGTCACGACGTTCTCACGAATCAAAATTATTTTGTAGGTAGGACATCCAAAAAAAAATTAACAGTAAAGCGTAGAAAGTAATTTTTCGTATGTCAATGTGTTCTATTACAGCATAGCATTTTATCATAGACTAGGTAGCTGAGCAACAAAAACTCGTGAATCTTCGCGGAGGCGTTTCTGCGTCAGGATTGATTTATGTTCTGCAAAAAGAGGGTAGTTTGCCCGCAAAGATATTCTTCATTGATGTTGAACTAGTTAGGGAAAACATTTTCACTTAAGTACGATGCGAGAAAACTGTTGTTTTATTTGGTCGAAGGTGCGCATATGTGAACAAACCACGTTAATAAGCAGAATAAATATTAGTTATCAACTTTAAAGTAAGTAAGTATAATTAATGAGAATAATAAACATCAGAAGTTATGAAATTTCATCTCAGGAGGAAGGAAGTAAAAGTAAGTAAAAAAAAATGTCGAAATTGAAATAGAAGTAATATTAGGAAATAAACAGCATAAAACACGAACAGGATAAAAAATATGTAATTAGTAGAAACGGCCTTAAAAAGGGAAGTAAATATGAAGAGAAAGTTAATTTTAAATCTAAAAAAACACCATCACAACATACACTTTGTATTAGTTTCCACCCAAACGTAAGTAAACGGGAATACGCGCACTTTTACAGAAATACCACTTGCATCACGCCGTTTCTTCCGAACATGCATCCATCATGCTTACAAGAAATATTTTTGCAGAACTTTACGCCTGCAGCTGCACATGAGGGCTGTCAAGATGAAGAGGGTTCCTGTGTGAAACTAACTTTACACTTGGAATAAATTACAAACTTTACAAACTTAAAACGCCGTTGTGCCAAGCAAATATGAATCATATTTTTGGTACCACAAGACTTTCATAGACTGCTGTTTATTGAGCATAATTTTCATGCTTTGAACGTCGTATTTGCAGGGTTATCATTATAAATGGGACCTATTACGAGGTGTTTGATAAGGGTTTACAGATTGCCTCAAATGTATCATGTATTGTGATCATTACCGTAAGAGATACAAATTATTTGCAATGTTCGTCGGGTTAATTGTATTATTCAAATACGTGATGATAATGTCCTTTCACATTTGCTTGCTTTTAAATGAAAGCAAAATCTTGTCTTTGTTAAATGCCATCCAGTAAACCTTCACTTCGACTTATTTATAAAGGTGAAAAGCACGGTGAAATTTTTAAGAAACTATTTTTTATATAAAAGCTGAAGTAAGCAAGTATCACTATCTTCTTTGCAAAAGTGGAGTTAGGTTTTCAATACATAGGTAATTAAAGGAATTAATCACGTGTTTTGTTTATCCACTACAGAGCTTAAAGTACGTTTTCCATCTTGTTGAATACCTTTATTATTATTTATTTGTCCGAAATTGTACATAAATGGATCAATGACATCAAACAGAAAACAGTTTAAAGGACGACGATTAGGTACCTACTGTAAAAATATTTAGCATTATTGCGTGCGAAGTAGGTATTCTTTTATTTCGCTTCAATATTATTTCGATGAAAACAAAAGCATTAATTTCTGTAGAAACACAAGTTGATACAATAATTGATTGTTAAAGTTTGAAAAAATAAATACGGTCGGCGTCCATGGACGCCTTTGTCAAAGTTTTCAGACGAGAAGGGAACTTAAATAATACCAAGATTACTTTTAAATTTGATTCAAAGCGACAACAAGGGATGTTACGATATCAATTTCGTGCTTAACACCAAAGTTTTCTTTGTTTTCTTGGTATTTGACACTTTTTGATGTACATGTTTCGAAGTTTTATGGGACATGAAAGATTAATCACAAGCATTTACTCGCGGCTTCGTCTCTGCCCGGCTAGCACGACAGCGCACAAGAGTCGCGTCGCGCGCGAGATAGATTGCCCGTCTTTTTCTTACAGTTCGTTCTAGAAAAGGACGCGTAATCTATCTCGCGCGCGACGCGACTCTTGTGCGCTGTCGTGTTAGCCGGGCAGCTGAATTCGTTTATCGCCATACGCGAAACTTTTCGAACGATCAACGTTTCTCTGCCGAAGTATGTTACTTCTGCGATACAAATAAATAACATACGATTGTTACCGATCAACATGCGCTGTGAAACGTTCGTAGAGCACCAAAACTCAAATCAAACGGATAGCGTACACTTAAATTAACAAAAGAAAGTAGCTTACTCCTTAATAAGCAAGGACTAATGAAATAAATACCATTTCAACGTCTTTAAAACAGATATTTTACTTTATTAAAGGTCTAATTGAAATTCGCTCCTCTAAAGGGGTGCGAAATGTTTAGGGGCCTTATAAATGAACCTTTTAATTACGATTATTGCTTTTAAGGTAATTGTGTCTGCTTGTCGATGATTTTCTGTTTCAATACCGATAGGTACGCCATTGAAGTGTAATTGTAAATTTTGATATGTGACTTGAAATAGTTATTTTCACCTCACTTGCTCGAAAGGGCTGTCTTTCTCCTTAAAAATCTGCGTGGAAAAGTGCTTTTTCCCCTCTTGGGTGGAAAAGGTTTTTGAAATTCGAACGCCGCGCTGACCACCATTCCACCACGACACGACCACCACCACCTCCACCATTTTTCTCGCTGTAGTGAGGTGAAAAATTGTGTGTTACGCTCGGCTGCAAAGTTTGTTTAGTGTCTCGTGCATTGAAACCCTCGCGGCGCTCAGGATTCTTCTTTTGAACAGCTCGCTTCGCTTGTGGTTCAATCATAGAATCCTTCGCTTGCTCGGGTTTCAATACAAGCACTCGCGCCAAACAAAAACTTTGCAGCCTTGCATAACAAGTAACTATTGTTATGCAAGGCTGCAAAGTTTTTATTTGGCGCGAGTGCCTGTATTGAAACCCGAGCAAGCGAAGGATTCTATGATGAAGAAGAATCCTGAGCGTCACGAGGGTTTCAAGGCACGAGACACTAAACAAACTTTGCTGCCGAGCGAAACACACAATTTTTCACCTCACTACAGCGAGAAAAATGGTGGATAGAAGAATTTCAAATTTCTAATTACTTGAGTATATGAGTAGGTGGTGAGGTGGTGGTGGTCGTGTCGTGGTGGAATGTTGGTCAACGTGACGTTCGAATTTCAAAAACCTTTTCCACCCAAGAGGGGAAAAAGCACTTTTCTATTTTTAAGAAGAAAGACAGCCCTTTCGAGCAAGTGAGGTGAAAAATATATTTTCCGAAATTAGCTATCATTCCTAATGATGCAACTTTTATTACCTATTTTAAGTAAAATGTTTATTCTGAGAATCGCGTAACCCTAAGGGTGTTTTACAGAACTCTACTACTAATTCGCCGTTGTCTGCGTATCTGTCAGAGGACAGTATCTACAGAATCGTAAAATAATATGTTATTTTTTTTACAGTCTTTTCTTTGTGTAGAGGGTTTCACTAAAATAGTTCATGAGCCTGTAATTTTATTATAATTATTGTGACGGTACGAAGCTTGGCGGCAATCAATGTTAGCAGGTAAGGTGGTGGTAGCGAGCAGGGTGGATCATACCTTGCAAAAGGTTCTACCACCTGCAAAATTTGTTCCTATTGTACCTAATGAACTGCCAATGTTAGGTACTTAAGTACGTTTTATAATTGAAAAAAAAAATGCACATCTAGTAGGTGAGTATTTTTAAAGATGTTGTGTCTATGTATAAAAATGCAACGGGCACCGAATCAGAGGAAGACCTTTTGAAATGAATGTGTCGCAAAAAAAAATAGAAAGAAAAAGAGGAGGATTAAATCCCAGTAGTAGGACATCAAATGGGCTGGATAAGAACGTTTAGCGTTCATAAATTTAATTAAATTTGCGACGTTTGTATGATCTGAAGCAAGAGTTTATTTGAAATTATTAACTGAATTTCCAAACGGCGCACCTTTTAACTTATTTACGTAAATAGGGCAGAGCAAACCTAGCCCTTCCCTTAAAAGGGAAAGACACTTAAAAGCTCTTTACGGCAACGGAAGTCCCAAATTCAAGATTTCCTAAGAAGTTCGGACCCTTTGGAACCGTTTCGAATAATTAACGAATGATCTGTGATAAAACATGCCGCTTTCAATTTAACCTTTGTTTCTTGAAGGTTCGGCTTTAATTAATTCAGAGAATGTTATATATGCCTCGGATATTTTTTTTAATTGATCCCATAAAATGTGATTGGTGAGATGGTAGAGCTAGGCATAGGTTCGAAACACCTGCGACGAGATTTGTGTGGAAGTCGTTACCGAAAGTTAAGGCATTTTTTTAGTTAGCCAAAATATTGCACAGAAAAGCATGGATCCTAACACTATGCAATTAATTATGTAATACTAACGGACAAGTGATGGTCGCCTGCGAGTATAAAAAAATGAAATGGTACAACATTTTAGAAGCGTATTTATTTCCGTACAAAACCCGTGGGAATCAAAATATTTGAGGTAGATACCTACCAGTTGACATAGAATTACAAAATCGTGTAAAAATTATTTTGCTCAGTATTTGTATTTATTCTGACACTTTGTGGAGCTTCATGTTAATGATGAATTAGCGGTTACTTCTAACTACTATGATACTTCAGTATTTCTAATCTTTAAACTCACTCGTTATCCGTCATACAACATAATGTTATACTCCTCTCAAAGGTTGACTGGTAGAGATCCCTGAAAGGGATAAGTCCGCCTTTGTGCATGTATCTCTTGTTTGTCAATTGTATAGGTACTTGTTTTATGTCTATTTTGCGCAATAAAGAGTTTACATACTTCGCTTGATTTGCTTCTTCTTGCCTGTCGAAGTAGCGAGGTAAGTAACTTTTTTGTTCCTCTCTCCTCTCCTCTCTCCAGCCTATATACGTCCCACTGTTGGGCACAGGCCTCCTCTCAGAATGAGAGGGCTTGGGCTATTTATAGTTCCCACGCGGGCCCAGTGCGGATTGGGAACTTCACACACACCATTGAATTGCTTCGCAGTTGTGTGCAGGTTTCCTCACGATGTTTTCCTTCACCGAAAAGCTCATGGTAAATTTCAAATGAGATATCACACATAAATTCCGAAAAACTCAGAGGTGCGAGCCCGGGATTCGAACCCACGACCCTCTGCTTGACAGGCCACAGGTCAAACCACTAGGCTACCACGGCACTTTTTTGTTCATTAAATTTAAATACAAAATATGTACCAAATTTAAATACCTACAAAATTGTAACGCCTGACAGGTTTTGTTTTCAGTTTTCAGATTAAAATTTATAAGCCTGTTATGAAGTCTTTTGTTAAAAAACAGCTGATATAACATTTTTACCGTTTACTCTGGTATTAAAAACACCTCTACTCACAATTCATACTAATTTAAGCAAGGTTCGGTATAGAAAAACCTTAAAACTGTAAAAACACCACCTTATCCCGGTGTTTTGTCCTTAAAATAAAGACGTACTTTTTAGACAAGGTCAACATTTTAAAGTTGTTCCAATATAATAAAACACACCTTGTTAACATGAATACTTATTATTTTCTTCAGGACAACCATTCAATACCATTATCTAATACTATTATTGGTTTCTTATTTTTAGAGCAACCATTTTATCGTTAGCTCCCAATTCAGAATCAACCCAATCCAGCCACAGTGACTGTCAAAAGTATATTGGCTTTGCCGTCAAAACCCAATTAGAAAGTGCTGCAAGCTGGCGTTATTTGAAGTGATGTTATTCCTGTTTGCACATGAATTGAACCTAACACAAAGCACAAAACGTAATTAACTGGAAAAACTTTAAACTAAGTTTTGGTTTATGCTTATTTAACTACCTACCAAGAATCAGTAAACAACTGGAAACTTTATTGTCATCTGAGTAAATGTTGACACAATCTTACTTCACTTCACAGAAAAACATTGAGTTCTTTTATTTCTTAATAAAAAAAATACTTACATGTTTGTTTATACCGTAGCTAATATTCTTATAAGAACATCAAGCTTATAAAGTACATTCTTATTACAAAAAAACATCAGTCGCAGTACTGACTTGTGCGATGTTGGTACTGTTAATTGCATTGGCGATAGGTATCGAGGTGTCGGCCAATACACCTTATAAGCCGGTACCACCACCAGGTAATATCACACGTGTCTTGTGTAAACCACATTATTATGACTCTCATTAATCTAGGGTTACGGCACACGGAATTCCCAAACCTGAATTGCACAGGTGCCGCGAAGAGGGAACTCCATCCCGGGGTGGTCGTGGGGTGTCGCGGTGACACCGAGTGCTCCCGTAACGCCTCACATACGACCGAATAGGGAATCCGTGTGGTTTTTAGTGAGTAAGCCTGCCGTCGCGGGATAGCCCCACATACCCCCGGTAACCCCGTACCGGACGGATACATAAAGCGCATTTTCCACAACATAAAAAAACGGTTACGGCACACGTACCTCATGGTTAAGCTAGAACTCAAGAAACGAAGGGATAGTAATTTATTTTACATCACTAATTTTATAACTGTATTCTATTGAAAGTGTCCATTACTAGTGCTCCTCAGCTTGTGCCAGCCACCATGCCAACGGACAAAAGTTTTTTTCTTTGTCAAGTGGATTATCAATAAGTATTAGACACTTATGTTATCTTTTTTCACGTAAGCAAAACATTACGGAGATATTAATTGAACTTGAAATGTCGCATAACGTCACATCTTGGTACAATTTTTACTTAAAAGTGACATCACAAGCTCTTACTCCGTAACTTTGATGCGCTTTGTCTTCGTCATTTTTTGTTTGATTGACGAAAGAAAAACACTTGTCCAATATTTTTAATAATCTAACTAACAAACTGGTCATTCAGTGGGCGATGTAGGCGAGCGACTAGTTGCTTCCATCGCAAAACTAATCAACAACATGCTCTCGGGCAATGTAAATCCAGACATTATTCCAATTTTATACGGCGCAAACCTCATCGCCCTAACCAAAAAGGACGGAGGGGTAAGACCTATTGCCGTTGGTTCTACACTTAGACGTCTCGCCTCCAAAATTGCTGTTCGGTATATTGTATCTAAATTACAGTCTCTTTTCGAACCCACACAACTTGGTTTTGGCGTAAA
This sequence comes from Pandemis heparana, assembly GCA_963854515.1. Taxonomy (NCBI): domain Eukaryota; kingdom Metazoa; phylum Arthropoda; class Insecta; order Lepidoptera; family Tortricidae; genus Pandemis; species Pandemis heparana. The sequence continues at coordinate 11,048,890 of OY978015.1, read as the reverse complement.
AGGAGGGTGCGAGGCTGCCGTCCATGCCTTGCGTACTTACCTCTCCAACGAACCTTGCGATGCACTAATCAAAATTGATGTCAAAAATGCGTTCAATTCTGTAAATAGAGACGCTTTGCTGGCTGAAGTCAAAAACCACATCCCCGAATTATACAATTACCTTCTTCACTGCTATGCAGATCCCACTAATCTCATTTATCGCGACAATGTTTTATCCTCAGAAGTGGGATGCCAGCAAGGCGATCCTCTCGGGCCAGCAATCTTCAGTTTGGCCATTAATCCTATCATTCAAAATTTAAAATCGAAATTCAATGTTTGGTATCTAGACGACGGAACCCTAGGAGGTGACTTGGATACCTTACTATCAGACCTTTCAACCATCCAATCTAAATTTCAAGCGATCGGTTTAGACCTTAATTTTAGCAAGTGTGAACTTTTTTTGCAAAATCCTGCTTTAAATTTTTCTGATTTAAAGCCCAAATTTGATGCTCTGACACCGAACTTAAAAATAGTAGACAGATATTCACTCAGCCTTCTAGGGTCCCCTATCTTCGAAGAATCCCTCCCGAATTATATTTTAGATACTATATCGAAATTCAAAAATTATGAAAGTCGTCTACTTGAAATTAGTCCACATTTTGCAATGACAATTCTCAAATTCTGTCTTTTCGTCCCGAAATTCACTTATGTGCTTCGCTGCTGTCCATTTACTAAATTCCAAATTATGCTTACACAAATGGACGACTTAATCAAAGCAAACCTGGAATCAATTTTGAACATTCAGCTCAGCGAAGAGTCCTGGGCTCAAGCATCCCTTCCCATTCGCTTTGGTGGTATAGGGATCCGCAAAATTACATCCATTTCAGCACCAGCTTTTTTGTCCTCCGCCCATAGCTCAGCAGATCTTATAGGTAAAATCTTGAGGGCCTTCCCTTTAAACTATGAGACTGCTGGCTTGACAGAGGCTAAAAATGCTTGGTCCATTGCTTGCCCGGGAAAGGATTTTCCGGAAAATTTAAAATCACAGGGGACCTGGGACGACATAACTTCAATTCTAACATATGAGTCCCTATTGTGCCGCAGTACGGGCCCTGAACGTGCTAGAATTTTGGCTGCCGGTACGAAAGAAGCCGGCCAATGGCTACACGCCATTCCTTCAGCCAAAACTGGTACGTTCCTAGAGCCCGATACCCTCAGAATATCCGTCTGCCTACGTCTGGGGGTACCAATCTGCGCTCCACACGAATGCCCCTGCGGTACTGCGGTCGACGCGCTGGGACACCACGGCCTTTCATGCCAAAAAAGTGCAGGCCGCTTCTCTAGGCACGCCGCACTTAACGACATAATCCGTCGCTCTCTTGCCACCGTCAACGTGCCGGCGCTACTTGAGCCACCCGGTATCGTCAGAGACGATGGCAAGAGACCAGACGGCATGTCACTGATTCTGTGGAAGCTGGGTCGGGTGCTGGTATGGGACGCTACCTGTGTAGATACACTGGCCCCTTCCCACGTCCACGGAACAGCTATTAGAGCAGGTGCGGCAGCAGAGGCGGCCGAAAAATTAAAAACTAACAAATATAAAGGTCTCGGCCCCGAATACTACTTCCTGCCATTCGGGGTTGAGACCTTAGGTCCGTGGGGTCCCAGCGCGCATGTATTCATGAAAGAATTGACTAAGAGGCTGATCGACTGCAACGGAGACCAAAGAGCTGGCAGCTTCCTCGCTCAGCGTATTAGTAATGCAATACAGCGGGGAAATGCTGCCAGCATCTTTGGCTCAATGCCGCGGGGGAGTACGTTTTTAGATTTATTTTAGTTTTAGTTAAATTAGCTTATCTTGTTATTTATATTTAAGTTGTATTTTAGGAGTTTTGTTAAATCGGTACCTGAGACGCATAACACTGCAAGTGCCATTTCTAACATTTTACAGGAGAAGCAATTTTGTGGCAAATTGCAGCACACACGATATTAAGGATTGTTTAAAATAATACTGGCGTAATTAAAATGACAAAACCTTTTATCTATAGTAATTTTAGCTATCGGAGATCAATTTTAATCATATTTTGAGAATTTTTTTTTAACCGAAGACATTTTAGTAAAAGTTTTAAAAAAAAGTGGCCAACATACAATATTCTGCTTCTAAACTAAAAATCTGATCTTTGGACTTACTCTCAAAAATAATTAAATAATGTCGTTAATGTCGTTATTAAAACCAAAATAAATTTTCAATTGCATTATTTTTATATCAAATGTGTTCAGTAAACCATCTCCAACAAAACATCCTCTTTATCAAAAAAATCCTCTTTAACAAAATAATAAAAAATCTACGTAATAAACTAACCCTATAGTAGGCGGCAAATAATTAAAACGTGGAGGGGATAAGCGCAGTATGAAAATGATGTTGTTTTTCATACTGCGCATATCCCCTCCACGTTTTACTTATTTGCCGCCTACTATAAGAAGTTTAAAAATTGCTTGGCAAATAGTGCAATGTAAGATGTTGATGTGTTAAGATGTTGAGCGTTCTCTGATGAAGGGCTACGGAATAGTCCGAAACAATTGTCGGAGTAATCCTTCGGCTTTTATACGTGAGTTATCCGGTTTGTTGTAAATATGTAATATGGCGACCGAATAGCCTAGTGGTTAGAGAACCTGACTATGAAGCTCGAGGTCCCGGGTTCGATCCCCGGTCGGGGCAGAATATTTGTATGCAAAATACGAATGTCTGTTCTCGAGTCTTGGATGTTTAATATGTATTTAAGTATGTTTATCCGTTGTCTAGTACCCATATCACAAGCTTTGCTTAGTTTGGGACTAGGTCAATTGGTGTCAATTGTCCCAAGATATTTATTTATTTATTTATGTAATTAAGATGTTGATGTTAATTTTTTTTTATTATGTCTAAATATTATGTTTTCCGTAAAGAAGCAAATGTTTCATGCCTTTTTTTATATCGCTTTAGTCGGTCTTCTTTATCTGATTCCACAATATCAGCTACATCGCCATATTGGACTGATCGCAGCTGATAGGACGCTCTTGCTTATTGACTTGCGGAAGGCAAGTGGGCAATTGGAGCTCTTGTCTGGTATTCCTTCTTAAATAGGTATATTTTGGAGAAGTCAGTTTCGTCAAAGGATGTTTTTTAAAATAACAGCCCTGGTTCATTTTTTCTTACTTGGAACATTTCGAAATGAAAAATGTCTCGTTGTTTGAGTTCTTGCGTCTTTGGCTGAAAGAGTGTCAACGATTTGATATTCTTAATGTTATTCAGAGCCATACTGAGAACTATCAAAGGATTGCTAGGTTTGCAAATCTTAACAAACTGCTCCCAATCAAGAAGCACCATGATTTTGAACTGTGCAAGTTCCTAATTTTTTCTTTCGATGACTGAATGAATCGTGTCTACTTCAGAGTGTGTGTGGCCTCATTAAATAATTCAGGACTATTTTGACAGCCTCCTAAAGAATCCCTCATTATTTCAAGGAGTTCTGCAATGTTATTTGGATCAGAATCTACCTCTGACCCTTTCTTTGAAGGTGTTTGCTGTATTGATTCGTGTCCGTGCCTGCTTAAGATAATATTATTACGAGCAGATCCCAGTAAGTTTTCTTAATTTTGTGTGTGGGATGCAAGACTAGTACCTAACGTAACTTCGGGGGTTTTGCGTTGTGTGTCTTGCTCCGGATACGGCGAAATTTGCTCTAAAACACTGTAACATTGCCAAAAATCGTTGTTGTTTGCATTTTCAACAAAAAAATTGATTTGTGCCTTAGTAAGTGGAGAAGTTGATCGTTTTTCTTCACCTGAAAAATATGACAGTGATATAAATAATTGGAAAAAAAGATGTAAATTTAAGATTAAACTAGCCGTGACTTCATCCTATCATCGCAGTCCCACGAGGATTACTGGATTATGTTATTTTACAAGATAAAAAGTAACCTATGTCCTCCTCTGGCACTCAAACTATAGAGGCAAGAAATAGACTGACAGAGATACTTTGGAATAAAGATAGTATGGATATTAAGAGGGATGATTAACACTCGTAAACATCTCATTAAGTTCAAGCTAAGCGATGGCTGTTAGTAAAATTATTAACAGCTTGAAAGATTTACTTTAGGGCAGAAAAAATAGCAAGGTACGACAAAAACAACACCACCAACGAAATTTATAAAATATTACTGACATCACCTGTTGCCAAGCCTACTAAGTACTTCCCACGCCGAAACTTAGACATCATGCAGGAGCCCACAAAAAAAACCAGAGTGAAAACTCAATACGTGTCCAGTCGCCTACATGACATTTCAACTCGAACTGCTCGCAGGTTGAGGTAACTCCCGCGCAACGACCAAAGGAATACTCCCCACGCACCCGCAGTCTATGTTAATGATCGGAGCATAATAATGTAAGTCCGGACTTACCTTGAAATGCATTCTAGAATGAGAAGCATGATATTGTAAGACCAATTAGATCATTCATAACACTGTAACTCCGGACATACGATATTATGCAGTTTATTTAACATGAAGAAGTATTATACGGTATTTCACTTAGATTGAAATGCTTCGTAGTGAAAAATGGTCTTACATCAAAATACATTTGAGAAACTCCAAAACTACAATGATTTCGGCAGATACAGTATTACGGTTCGATGGAGCTCAAAAAGTTATCTACGATACACTAAAAAACTGAAAATCGTAAAAGGTGGCACTTGCAGTGTTATGCTTCTCAGGTACGGAAATAAATATACTTTACTAACAAACTAAATAAAATAGTAGATTGATAAACAAGGGTTGAAATATACCCATTTCACCTGAGATATTTCTGGCGCACGAACGAAGTGAGGGCGCCAATAGTTCGAGGGTGAAATGGGTAATTTCATCCGTGTTGAACACTCTACTTTTCATTTCGAATATGAGGAAATTAAAATTTCACTAACGTCGCATGGTCGCATTTAATATTTGTTACGTTTGTCATTCTCTTCCCGCTTTTTTCTATTGCGCGATTTGCGCGCATTGCGCATTTCTTCTGCGCACCAATGGCGGCCGGCTAGTTTTTTTTTAAACTTGCAGACACGGAGGTCGCTATCAATTAATTTTCGACTTAAATATTTCAAGCTAAAAAAATTACCGAACGTAATAATTTCTACTAATTCTCGTTGTGCACGCTTGCATAAGCTTATATATAGCGGGAATGTTATTTTAAGATTATTTTGCCTTTTACAATTAAAAAGGAACTATTAGTATAGATTATTATTTTAAACATAGATTACATGGCTGTATACGTATTTCCATTGCTATGTACCTCATTTGGATTAGCTAGAAAAAAAAATTACTTTCAACCCAAGGGTCGCGATGAGTCACTTTCAACCCTATATCCAGATAATCAATGACCTACTTTCAGAGCATGAGAGATGAAAATATTTTTTTCATCCAGTCATCACCCGTATTTCTCTTGAAATATTTGCTAAGATTTAATAAAATTATGTGTTTTTAGAAAAGCTTATTCTATGTCCCAATAACGAAATCTGGATCAACTGCAAAGCAGCTTACTGCAAACCACAAAACTGCAAGGATCAGAAGACGGTTCTTGCATGTCCTCAAGTGGCAGATCCCTGTCCTGGGGGATGCATCTGCAAAGATGGATATTTGAGGGACGAAAACGGACTCTGCGTTCCAATAGATCAGTGCCGTAAGTCTTTATATTTTTGGTTGACTTGAGCTCGACAGCAATCACTCCTCCAAACAGGTTCTCTAAACTAACTTCGGCTGTGGATCGACTTTCATCAACGTCAAGACACTTGGCCTGGCCTTTAAAGTCGATATTCAATGTTCGTTTGCCGTTCTGCTCACTTTAATAGTCATTAACATGAGAGTAAGAGAGATGATACGATAAGAACTTGGAATTTAGGAGTAACTTCCCTGGCTCAGTGAAAATGCTTAGAAACGAACGGGGTCCATATATGTACCATATTTCAAGCGAAATAAAGTTATTCTTATCCTTATTCTTAGGGACTAGTATGGAGTATGAACACCTATTCAATGCCTAATAATCCTTAACTTGCAACACTGTAAAGAGCTATCTCCACAAGCATTTCACTGGTTATTTATTTTTTATTTTACAGCTCGCAGCGAGAGTTGTCCAGACCCTAACGCAGTCAGAAATAGATGCGCCATTGCCGAAACATGTAGACCAACTTGTGCTGTACCTAGTCCAAAGGTATGCCCTAGAATCTGCGTTATAGATGGTTGTGAATGCAAAGCCGGCTATATCCTATCAGCAAAGGGAGGACAATGCGTACAAATAGAAGATTGTCCACGTAAGTTCATATTTTCCTACATACATAAATCACATCTTTATCCTTTACGGGGTAGACAGAGCCTAAGGTAACAAGATCTAAAGGCCACGTTTAGCATGGTTGTGGGCGTTAGGTGAAAAGGGGAATCAAAATAGTTATGGGTTGCTGGCCGCACCGCCTATAGCATGATTACTAAGATTTTCGACCATTCTCTCGATGAGCTTTTACCATTAGCGCGGGAAGAGAAGCAACTGATACATTCTAAGTTTATTCTTTTCTCCCAGATCAGCTTGAAATATTTTTTCTTACACCTGTCAGATTAGTCAACATCTTATCATCTCCAGCCTATATACGTCCCACTGCTGGGAGTGCTGGGTACAGGCCTCCTCTCAGAAAGATATAGGGCTTGGGCTATGGTTCCCACTCGAGCCCAGTGCGAATTGGGAACTTCACACACACCATTGAATTGCTTCGCAGGTTTCCTCACGATGTTTTCCTTATTGAATTGCATATTCATGAAAACATTGCAATCCTTCTTGGCAACTACGACTTTTGGGATTCAATGCCGTAAACAAGGCATTTCAGCAGTCATGGTCACGATTCGTCTTCTCGTGACCAGGATATTGCATGATGATAAGTAACAATATTAATGCCGAATACAGTTTGCTATAGATTACAACTCCAATTAAACAAAACAGAGTTAAGCATGTTGTAGGTGCGGTCGTCCCATCGAATTTAATCACTTTCATTATGTAGGCTAGTTCAGCCACCAAAAAAGTGCCGCTGATATAATGCTTATATCATCTATCACGATGAAAAGGCCTCTGATGATGATGATGATGATGATGACGATGATGATCATGGTGATGATGATCTAACTAATCTAACTAATATTATAAATGCGAAAGTATGGATGGATGGATGGATGGATGTTTTTTTGTTACTCAATCACGCCAGAACGGCCCAACGGATCTGGATGAAATTCGGCACATAGATAGAGAAAAGTCTGGAATAGCACATAGGCTACTTTTTATCCCGGAAAATTGCGTAGTTCCCGCGGGATAGCAATAAACGAATTCTTTGCAGACGAAGTCGCTGGCAACAGCTAGTAGATTATAATTCCAACTATGTAGTAACTGTATGGTTGGACCTTTATTCATTAGAACACGTTTTATTGTGTTTTTACCATGTAAAGTAATTTACGGTTTTTGTCTGATAGAACTATTTTGCCAATATCAAGGTCAAAAGTTGGCCAGATGTAGCTATGTTGTATTTGACTGGCAAAGACAAAGGTCAGAGTAACATGGTGTGAGATAAAGATAAAGGAATGTTAAGTCACCTCAAGCTTAACAACATTACATTTTTTGTTGCAGAACGAAATGCAACTTGTAACGGAGATCCAAATGCTGTTATAAAGGTTAAACCATTTCCATGTCCGTCAACATGCGCTAGTCCAAATACCTACCCATGTAAAAAGCTAGGTCTTACTGTTGGATGCGAGTGCAAACCAGGCTACCTCAAGTCTGAGGATAACGGCAAATGCATTCTTCCAAAAGAGTGTCCAGGTAATTTGAAACAAAACAGCAATATTTTATTCACTTTGAAATAATCAGTAAGTTCTCAAGTTATCAGTTCTCGTAGACGATTATACTAAGTTACTTTCAAAGCAAGCGTCAGTAGAACTGCGGCAGAACGGCAGTAAATTTAATTCCGAGCAAAGCTGCTCCAGCCCAGCGTTAGTAATGGCACATCAGCAGTTTGTATCATACGGTTCCACTCAATCTGCAATAAAACACTGTTACTGGGAGCAAAATCGCACGATACAAACATTGAATTTCAAACTTGGGTGTTTAAGACCACTCCTGCTATAACGAAGCGTTAGTTCAAGGATCTAAAAAACAATGACAGAATGTACGAATATGAAGCCGAATTAATTTGGTATTCCAGTTTTTAATGTATATGTATACAGTGTCGATGTCATTGCGCTCAAGGCATACATTTGCATAGAACATCTGCCACTCTGCCGCAGTGACACTGACGTTACGGACGGCTTTGAAAGTCGCCTCAAGAGTAAAAATATCTCTTATATGCAGCGTAAAAGAATAGGTATAATTTCACTTGCAGTCATTAAAGTAATACGCTGATGGGCGACTAGTCGCGGGCGTCAGGTTGTTACATGATTCTACAAATAATTTTTCAGGTGGAAGCCCTTGTGGAAAAAATGCGACTTTCGCACCGTGCAGAGTTAACTGTCCTAGTGACTTCTGTCCAGTGAACGACGCACAAGGCATCATAGCTTGTGATCCTCCTTACCCCTGCCGTAGCGGCTGTGTTTGCAATCTAAATTATAAAAGAAAAAGCGATAGCGATGATACTTGTATTTTGGCTACTGAATGTCGTGAGTATTAAGAACTACAATGCAATACAGTGACCTCTTTATTGAACACCACTTTTAAAAACCAAGCGGGTACATAGAGAAAATTACTAGGTGAACAATACCCTTATCGCTACAGAGCGTTCTCTATCAGGCAGCCTTAAGAACAAAATGAAGAAAATAATATATTAAAGCAGGTGGTGCAATTGAAAATTGAAAAAAATAAATAAACACAAATACATAAAATAATCTTACATACAATTTAATACACACTAACACATTGTTAGATAACTACAACTAACTTTTGCGTAGTAGAATAAAAAAACGCTCCTCACTTTAAAAGCGAATAAGATGACCTTGACATAGGTACAATTTTAAAATATTGTACACTTAATAGTTGTGGGTGCGACTGATCCTAAGTATATTTTACATTAATAAACATGATTGTTTTATAGCCCGAATAAACTGCACTCGACCCAACGAAATTTGGGCATCTTGTCCATCTCCATGTCTTCGAGATAACTGCGCTGATGTCAAAAACCAATTCATAGCGTGCAAGACACAGCCCTACTTGAATTGTCAACCACAATGCATCTGTAAGAAGGGACACTTCAGAAATGACCAAGATATATGTGTTCCCGCCAATGAATGCCGTAAGTTTATTGGTTTTTTGGCAACGGTTTTGTTATCATATGAATTTAATGACAATTAGTCTACTGTTTCTACCATCTTACCTTTATCTAGAGTTTTAAATGTACTTCATTTAAAAAGAAAACAAAGAAGAATATGGGTCTAAATACATGTCATTATTATACGGTTAAATATTATTTTATAGCACAACCCTGCAGTGATCCAAATGCAGAAAAAGTGGAATGTGCTTCTTACTGCCAACCAACTTGCGCAAGCCCAAACCCTGGACCCTGCATTTTGACATGCATATTAAACGGATGCGTCTGTAAAAATGGATTCATATTATCAGAGAAAGGGGGAAAGTGTATACCTGTAGACGAATGTCCAAGTAAGTATGTAGGGTCTTAAGTATTTGAGTGTAGTATTTATGACGATGACAAAGAAAACTCAATACGAAAAATTTACAATTCAACAATGCTAAAAAAACGTTACACTTGGGTATAGTTCTCAAAAGGCGAGCAACATATTTGCGGCTGTGTCGTTAACCAAAATGGCTGCCAGCCTCCTGGCCACCAATCTAATCATTAAAAATTCTGAAATAAAATATATTTCGTTGGAAAATTGCCAATACCTACACTTCATTTAATTCATCTAAGTAGCAGTCTGTTACTGGACCAAAGCATCTTCAAGTATGAATGATAATTCTCATGTTCGTATTTCAGGAGACGCACCTTGCAATGGTGACGCAAATGCTGTTATAAAGGCTAACCCAATACCTTGCCCATCAACGTGTGCATCTCCTTACGCACAGCCATGGTGTGACAAGTACGCTCCAGAAGTCGGATGCGAATGCAAACCGGGCTACATCAAATCTGAGGATGACTTTGACGGAAAATGCATCGAACCCGACACATGTCCAGGTAAACACTTGAGTCTTGACAGCTTGTAAGTAGAAGTAACTAACGATAGATTGTCATTAATTTGTAATAAATTTTAGGAGGAAACCCATGTGGAGTTAATGGTACCTTTGTGTGGTGCAATGTTGGTTGTCCTCCCAATAATTGTCCAGAAAGCGACAGCAGGGCGATTATTGACTGCAGTGCCCCATTCCCTTGCTCAAGTGGTTGCACTTGCAAACTAAACTACAGGAAAGAGAGTGCTACAATCGACAAGTGCATTTTGGCTTCGGATTGTCGTAAGTGATATCTGGTTATATTTCTCTTACCTAAAGCTTTATTTAAGCAACTGAAGCCATTAAATGCGGACTCGTTATGTGTGAGGTATCTTTAAATATTGTTATATCCAGCCAGTTCGAGCCTAATGATATCCTCCAACTTATAACAGTTTACTGAGTTAATTTAGACTATTTCGTAAAAGTATAACTTTTGCAGCTGCCGTTAATTGTACAAGACCTAATGAAGTTTGGTCGCCGTGCCCCTCTGGTTGTCTCAGGGAGACATGCGCAGATGTCAACGACCAACCAACTACATGCAATACTCTGGTCCTAAACTGCCAACCTCAGTGCATTTGCAAGAAAGGACATTTCAGGAACGATAGCGACATCTGTATACCTGCTAAACAATGTCGTATGTAATTTGAAAATAACTAAAACACTACTGAATTAGAAGAAAGAAGTCGTACTTTCTTCTGATTTTTTTCTATATCTAAGCTGTTAGCATCCATCTTTCTTTTTTACTACTACTTAACTTATGGCTATCTTTGTCTTGTACCTAAGTACTACCAAGATGTGGCATGTATTTAACTATCAGGACAGTAGTTTTTGCTTTTACTTTTTGCTTTTGCGTGCTTTGAGTACCGAGTTTGAGTAGCTAACTAGCTTATCAGGATCAGGATATGATGAAATCAATTGTGTGATATTTCCAGCTAACTACAAGTCATGCAGCGACCCTAACGCAGAAAGGGTCGAATGCGCCCCACCTATGCAATGTCGGTCCACCTGCGCTACTCCCGACCCTGAACCTTGCATCCTGAGCAGTTGTGCCAACGATTGCGTTTGCAAAAGTGGTTTTGTTTTGTCAGAGAAAGGAGGAAAGTGTGTACCTGCGGACCAGTGTCCTAGTAAGTAAAATTAATTGATTCATTTAAAGAATAGGCAAATTTCGTAGCAAAAACTGCTTATATCTTGCAGACCTCTATTGCATTCGTTGCAGTCTGATGCTCGACATCAAATTGCTGTTGTATGTTCTACATTTTATTAATTTTAATTCTAACTGACTTCAAAATATAGGAGGTTCTCAAATCAGTCGTACTTTTTAAAATGAAAAGAGCATGTTTGCATTCATTTATGTGTTTTCTTAACACCCATACCAGCATGGAGCATGGATTTTCCAACTCACTGCCAAAAATATTCCTTATTACACAAAAAGAACGTAACTGCAACCATTTTTCTATGAACCATCTTTACTTCAACGAAACTCGACTTCACTTCGTAATTTGACATGCATTATGCCGATTTTTGTATGTCATTTTACAGTTCAAAATTCCTGCAACGGTGATCCCAACGCCGTCATAAAAGAATGCCCGTTGCCGTGTCCAGCAACCTGCGATGCGCCAAACGCTAGACCTTGCAAAAAGCGATGCGTGCCCGTCGGCTGCGAGTGCAAAGACGGTTTTATCCTATCAAAAACCAACGGGCAATGTATACGCCCAGAAAAATGTAAATGTATGTAAATACGCCCTCGCAAATATTTTTGAGTCAACATTACCTTGACGTAAACGTCAAGGCTTGGAAACCACGATAAGTGGCTAACGTTGTGTGTTTAGGACCACGGTGACCTATTGTTATAAAGTGCTTATGAGGCTAGAAAAATATGGGTCGGCATAAATTCCATTTCAAACGACTCAGTCCACCCGATGTCCCAGTAATATAATACGCTATAAATTACCTAACCAGATATTGTGACCTGATTTATACGTTTATTTGGAGCTTTGGAAATTGTAACTCTCTAAGAAGTGGAAAAGAAGGTGCTGCTTTCAGTGTATCAAAACCATCAATCAATACTGCTTATCGGATCTTAGAGGACTTACAACCTTTTGTTTTTAAAAAATATATCTCAGTAACATTAAGTTCACAACACATTACCTGAGATGAGATCGATACATGTTAACCTAATCTCTAACGTACAATATTCTGGTGCCTGTATGTTCATAATTAGTTTACGTCAATTGTATAATTTCAGGTGGCTATCCTTGCGGAACCAATGAGACGTTTGTGCCTTGTAAGGTGAATTGCCCAAGTGACTATTGTCCAGTTAACAATAGTCCAAATAGGGTAATCTGCGAAACACCTAATCCTTGTTATCCTGGATGTGTGTGCAAGATTAACTACAGACGGAGGAGCATAAAGGATCCTACGTGCATGTATGCTTCCGAATGCCGTAAGTATTGTTGAATTTGTTCAACGTAAAGGTTTCTTTTATATAGATGACATAGTTGTTTTAATTTCTAAAAGTAAGCGTCAAGTCAAAAATGTTCAGCGACGTTGCAATAACGGTTTTCGAATAACACTCACACAGAAGTCAACGTCAAAATGATAACACCCCTCTTTTCGCGTCAGGGAATAAACAAATTTCGATAGAGCTACTCTAAATATACTTACATTGGATTTATTTGATATTCGAGATTCCGTTTCAGTTTCAGTATTTACTTGACTAATGTGAAAAGCTGCCGCTGTATTTGAATAATCTAATGTTAGCAAATACTAGTATTTTTCGAGTGGAACTTATATGTCGTACGAATAAGGGCTATATTAAATCAAAAGAGAGCATTGAACACCATTTTCTGAAATAATTTGCGTTATTATAAAAGGACAATAAATATGAAACGATTGTTTCTGGGAATAAATTTAATGGATTTATGTTAAATATGCCACTTTTGACATAATTATGCATAAAAAACTAATGTGTACAGCTACTTTAATCATAATAATATAGTTGTTGCCTGTAACTTTGTCTGCGTCCTACATACAAGATTTTTTATAATCTATTCAGTAATTCTAGAGATTACTCACTACATGCAAACAAACAAAGTTTATCTTTTTGTTATATTAGCACAGATAGATTAACAAGTACTTGTAGTTGAAGAAAAATTATGTTATGTATGTATTTGTTGTAAATGTTTCACTTTTACAGTTAGTGATGTGACGTTAATGTAAACAAATTCTTTGCTGTCACTTTTCTCCCTTCACACCTCATGCTTACTCTGACTCTTAATCAAGTTGTACGTCTGCAGTCACTTCCAAAATATTTTATCTCTCTCTTTTAGCGCCTGTAAAGTGCGATAAAAACGAAGAATGGTCTAGCTGCCCTTCGGCTTGTCTCGCAGAAGACTGCAGTAACGTTAACGATCCACCGGCCGTTTGCAATACTCTCTTATTGAACTGCCAACCAAAATGTATCTGTAAGAAAGGTTACTTCCGAGATAGTAACCGCGTCTGTATCCCCGCAAAGCAGTGTCGTAAGTACAACAAAGTTTTACATTTGGTCATTATTATCATCATCATTAAATTTTAGAGACAAGTGCTTTTTGCTCCTGATTAGTGGTGAAATAGAGAAGATGATCGTGATAAATTGTCTCAACCATCTGTATATTATTGGTTCAGTTAATATATATTTCATTTACAAACTAAAATAAGAAAAATAAGTAGACGAGGTTAATATTAATGACATAAGGACACTGACGAAAAGTCTCTTACACACATAATTAATTCTTTCATTTTCTTTCAATGATCTAGCCAAACCAATACAATGCAAAACAAATGAAGTATACAAACCATGCCGTATAATATGCCCACCTCAAACCTGCGCATCTATTTACTCCGACTACGATTGTCGAAATGCCACAAGGTGCGAGCCTGGCTGTGACTGCATCCCGGAATATTTGAGAAACGGAACAGAAAACGATCTTTGTATACCAAGCAGCCAATGTCCCGGACGTAAGTGCTTTTCTTAAAATTTATGTCTAATTGGTGAAAGATGAACCTTCTTTTTGGCTCTTTTTTGATGTTTTTTCTTCTACGCAGCAACACCGGCATGCGGTCCCAACGAACACTATGAAGTAAACCGTTGTAAATGTGATCTGACCTGTAAGAATAAAGACCGAGAAGCGTTGATTGGCTCTTGCCCAGAGACTAGTGGATGCTTCTGTGATGATGGCTTCTACAGAAATACCAATGGAAAATGTGTTACTAAGAAACAATGTCGTAAGTTTTCCATCTATATTCTCTGCCCTTGAACTTTAAGAATAATTGAGTATTCTGCTGTTTTTGTAGTATGGAGGGATTTTCAATATTCCTTATCATGTCGTCAGTATAAAAGGCTCGTTATATTGCTTTTAGCCAAAATAACCTGCCCACCAAATGAGGTACTGTCCGAATGTTACAACACCTGCCACACTACATGCAAGACCAGAATCAGAGGAGACGGCAAAGTTTGCCCATTGGCCTGTCTCGAAACTGGCTGTCTTTGCAAACCTGATTACTTGAGACATGACAATGGTACCTGCGTTCCGGTCAACCAGTGCTGTAAGTACAATAAAATCTGCAAATGAAAGGACTCCTTTTCATATTTTTATTATTAATATTCTAATCCTTTTTATTTTAAAGCACCACCTAGATGCAATGAAAACGAGACATACACATCATGCGGTACTGCTTGTCCGGAAACTTGCCAGAACAGAGGTAGCAACTGCACGGCCTGCACTGAACAGTGCGTTGAGGGCTGCTTTTGCAACAAAGGATTTGTGAGAGCTGATGATAACGAGACTTGCGTCAAGCCTAAAGATTGCCGTGAGTGAAGCTGTTTTATATCTTTATTATCTAGTTAAAACGTATGAATAAGAGAACACGAATTAACTTTGGAAAATAGCAATTTTATTATTAGGTACCCTTCATCTGTATGGCATTAAGAACATAGACAAATCTTATTTTTTTTACATTTAAAAATAGAAACAAAACATGAAGTAAATAGGTACATATAAAAGGTATTAAAGGTTGGTCGGCAACACTAGTAGTATTACAACAAGATTAGAAAATGTGGAAAGGAGTCGTATAAGAGGAAACCGAAGAGAGGCGTTTCAATGTGCAGTTCGCATTTGAAATTAAAACTGCTGTCTCGTTTTTAAATATAACTGTGTTCATAGTTGATTCAATATCAGATAAAGGGGCAGTTAAAAAAAGAATTATCCTACTAGTAATTATGAAATTCAAAACCTAAAAAATACGAAATAATGAAATAGTTTATGCAATATTTTTAAATAAGAAATGTTATCTTTGCAGCACCACGAACGTGCAGTGATCCCAATGAGGTCTTCGACAAGTGTCCTCCTACTTGTCCTCCTGGAGATAGCTGCTCTAAGTTTTGGTCAAAATTTGACTGTTCCAAATTTGTTAAATGCTGCAAACCTCAGTGCTGGTGCAAGCCTGGGTATCTAAGAAAGAATGGAAAATGCGTTCCTTCGAAGCAATGCAGTAAGTCAAAATTTACAGCAAAAATTGTTTCTCGTTCAATTAAATCCCTATTTTAATCATTTAAATACGAGTAAACATTTGCATACGTGCAATAAAAGTTACACTAGTAAGCAAATCTTTGAAAACTCTATTAACATACCAATTGCTACATTTTTTTTTTCTTTAATATCTTAGGACCAATGGTGTTTTTTACACCCGACAAAAAGAGGGTTGTTATAAGTTTGACGTCGATGCCTGAGTGTGTGTGTGTCTGTCTGTGGTATTATAACTCTCAAGCCGATGGACCGATTTCGATGCGGTTTTTTTATATTCGAAAGCCACTTTCTTTGCGGTTGTTTGTCCATGTTTGGTAAAAATTGGTCCAGCAGTTTAAAGAATATCAGCTCTTTTCCAAAGTGATGTAAGGCATTTTTTTTAATTCGTGGGATGTTTTTAATTTTTTTTTTATCTTTTTCAGCTCAGCAGTAGGTACGAAACAACTGAATCGGTTCTGACAGTTACTGCAGAAATAGGTTTAGAAGGGTCTAAAACTGTAAATTGAGAAAATTTAACCATCAGCCGTGGCGCAGAGTAGCAAGTACCGTCATTTAAATTATTTTTACGTTCATACACAACAACATACATTACAGAAGTGTCAATAGTTTTCTTTTTATACTTCATAAAGTATAATTTTAGTGTAATTTTACGTTTTATAATTGTACTTAATTGAATTTTGTTGTTTTTTTTTAAGTTAAGTTGTTTTCAGTTAGGTAGAATTTCCACTAATAAATAAACATATTACCATATAAAAACTATGACTTTCATTTAATAATTGTAATCCTTTTCTCGATCTGAAAGTAGGTAGTCTATTTTATTCCTCAACTAGTGGTTGCCCGCGACTCCGTCTGCGCAAAATTCGCTTATCGCTATCCCACGGGAACTATGCTATTTTCTGGGATAAAATGTATCCTATGTCCTTCCCCGGGACTACAACTATCTCTGTACCAAATTTCACTAAAATCGGTTCAGTGGTTTAGGCGTGAAAGCGTAACAGACGTCTGTCGCTGGCAGGCAGGCAGAGTTACTTTAGCATTTTTAATATTAGGTAAGGATTAGCACGGATGTACAAACTATCTTCTTGACAAATTTTATCAAAATTGACCATCAAACGCAATTATATTACATCCAATATGGCGGAATAGTATATTATTGCAGAGACCGACGCGAAACTGATTGCGGGCCTCACCATCTTGACAATTAGTCGGTGACAAGTGACAATTCTGTTTACAATACAACAATACAATACAAAACAAAACAGAAACAAAGAACAAAGTATACAATAGGCGGTCTCTGCAATAGTTACAGAATAATTCGGCGGGTTTACATTACAAACTCGACGAGAATCTACGCAGATTGCCTTCATTATTGACCACGCATCGCAATTCGAATTGTCACTTGTCACTGTCATTGTCGAGTTGGTGAAATTTAATAGGGGCCTGGTCGATCATGGTTTAGGCCGGTGTCCGCTTAATGTATCCTTTCCACTAATAATGTTATAATTAGACTAGACCCTATTAGACATAGCGTAGGTATCTATATAAAGTTTTATACGTTTCGAATTCGGCTTCACACTTTCACACTGACCGTCTAAAGGTTCAAGACACCATTGTTCCAAGAATAATATAATTCTAATAAGTATTGGTTAGTTCCATGATTATCTTTAGCTAGCAAAAGTAAACGTAAATGCAAAGTTTGATGTGTGGGGATCTATTCTATGATGAGTCGCTGGGAATAAAATGCTGGAATTCAGTTGCACTCCTGTATTTCTACTCAGAACCTGTTACACACTACAATTTTATTCCCAATAGCGACTGCTCTGGCGCGTCCCGCAAGCCGGGAGCGCACCTGTGCAACGTCAGCTCATATTTAAGTACGATTGCACTGCGATATGAGCTGACGCGGCTAAACTGTCCCTTCAATATTCCCCCCCTTATTTATTTTTTTACACACAAAAAAAAAAAAAAAATTGGTACACATAATAGTCACAAAGTTTAAAATACTTAATAACATGGATCTCTCTTCGGGATCGTAATGATTCATTCTGTTAAGAGGCTGACAACACCAAATTTTGTTGAAATTGATGTTATTTAAGCACTTTTTTAAGAAAAACTAAACACAAAAAAAATACAAAAAATTATATTCATAATTTTCGTCATATTTCAAACACGATAGACGGACTCGATACATAATTGAGCAAAATCGGCTCGATAGAAAATAATTGCAAAGATTGGTCTTAAAATCATCATTAAACGGTTCTATGTCTATATTTTTTCGACGTATGGGTCTGCAATTAAAAACATTAAGCCAACATATTCATACCTACACGGCTAACGAGTCATATTTCACAAATAATCCATACTTTTTTTTATTTCTTCTTATTTGTGTCTTATTTGCAAGATTTTAGACGCGCGCCAAGCTGCCGGAATAGTTTCTTCTCTTTCACTCACAGGCACGCGAACCGTATGTGCGAGGAGTGGCGCTGCTCAAGGTCATTTGCTGTTGACAGCGCCTTAACCGAAACAATGTAACCGAACACTGTATCCTTATGGTATAAACACATAATAAAAATATACTATCTAAAAGCACTTTGTTTTAATCAGCACTAATACACCACTGGTTGTTGGGATGACTGCACACTGGGCTCTCTTCTGGTCTCCGGAGTTACCTCCGTAACTACTTTACGTATCCATGTCTTTGTGCCCCGTTTACATTTGGCTCGAACCGCGTAACATAATGAAATGGCCAGGATTGCCCCAATAACAATCAGTCCGATCCCAACGTGGTTTAGTTTCTCTTCGACCTGTCCCGAGACCGCTTGGACCTGAGCAATGGCCACGTTGGAGTTCTGTTCTTTAATATCTTTGCTTTGCCCCCAACCCATTTTGCGTACTGATTTTTCTGTTTGTTTTTGCGTAAACTTTCGACACTCGGGACGGTTCGTTACAATATGATGCAGAGTAAAACTCTACAGTCTTCATCACGTCGGGGTCACCACTGTGGGGATCTATGCTATGATGAGTCGCTGGGAATAAAATGCTGGAATTCAGTTGCACTCCTGTATTTCTACTCAGAACCTGTTACACACTACAATTTTATTCCCAATAGCGACTGCTCTGGCGCGTCCCGCAAGCCGGGAGCGCACCTGTGCAACGTCAGCTCATATTTAAGTAGGATTGCACTGCGATATGAGCTGACGCGGCTAAACTGTCCCTACAGATGTCCCTGCTATTAACCGTTGAGGAGTTCCCTCATGAGGAGACAATCCTGGCCGCAGCATCAGTGTAATTCTATAATTTTAGTGTATTGCCATCAGAATTCAATTGTCAGCTGCCCAACCCCTAAAAGTTGGCGAATTTTTTCTATGTGATAGGAGGCAGGCGAGCAAGCGGGTCGCCTGATGAGAGCAGTCACCACCGCCAAAAACACTCATAACAGAGTTACTGGTGCGTTTTCGACCCTTTGAATAAAGAGTAGACTTTTTTTGAAGATCTATAAGTAGTACCGGTCCAGAAAAACTGGTGCCGCCAACTGAATACCTACCTAAAGAGTTTAACCATGGGCTGAAAAAAGTTTATGAGAAACGACCAGTTGTTCATACATAGAATGTAACCATACCTAGTCAATGTCTGCTTACCAACAACAATGTTCTCAACCATTGCCACCATCGGTGATAACGTTTGAGGAACTTTATTGGGGGCAGACGTAAGACCTGAGTGTTACGCATGATGGAATGGAAAATAATGAACATTGGCTAACGCTACGCTAGATCACGTGACATTTCGTTAGCTTATGCCAATACAATTTCATTCTATTCTCCGAGCGTTATCGACAGTAGAAAGTGTCTTTATCATACCACACTGTCACTATACAGGGAACTTACCATGACGTCCTAATTCCGACTCAGTTCTAGTTTTAGCTGTCACTTTTAGTATGAATCTGACAGTGAGAGAACCTAAACTTAATTCCATTAAGACGTCATGTTAAGGCCCCTGATGACTTACCTTGAGGTCTAAATGCGATTCAATTCTGAAGCAAAAATGGATCGATCGCTGTCAAATAGAAGAAGTGTGTGTTAGAAGTGTTAAAAATGACAGCTAAAACGTAGACAGCAGACAGCTAGACGTCATTGTAAAGGCTCCTGTTCTGTTACTAAGGCATTTGTTCCCTATTTTCAATGACACATGTTTTTGATGATCACAAATTAAACAGAAGCTTTGACCTTACGCTAAGAAAACAGCTGCCACAACAATAATGTAATTTATTACTTTTAATTGTTAACTAAAAAACACGCGTCGAAGACAATGAACTTAGCAAGAGGCAGACTAGCAGTATTCAAGGTTTTATTTTTTAGCAATAAATATTATTTTATAATTATAACACTGCTATTTAATACTTATTTATACGCAAATCTCGAGATAAAAAAAAAAACATTCGCAGATTTTTATATAAATAAAGCGCAGTTTCTCAGTATTTATATACTAGCGACCCGCTCCGGCATTGCACGGGCGCAATCAGTGTTTCTCTACTATATTATGCATGTATTATAGCTACATATTAACCTTCCTCTTGAATCACTCCATCTATTAAAAAAAAACCGCATTAAAATTCGTTGCGTAGTTTTAAAGATCTAAGCATACAATTGGGACAGACAGACTGGAAAGCGATGTTGGCTCGTATTAAATAACTAGGGGTATTGCCATTAGTTCTTTGTTCTTCTACATTTTTTTTAGATGTACTGCTAAAACCAATTTAAGTATTTTCTTTTAGTATAATTTGGGGCTGGAAACTTATTTTGTGTATTACACTCTCAAAACCAGTTTTTATAATAACATCCATTTTTCCTATTACTGTTTGTAACAAATGCCTGTAAAAAATACTGTTTGTTGTCTTTCTATATATTATTTACTAGCTTTTGCCCGTGACTTCGTCCGCGTAGACTTCATTTATTGACAAAAGTCACATATTGCTATGCATATTTGAACAGGCACTTAACACTTAAAATTTTAAATGTGGATAACTTTTTTTTCTGACCTTACATTTCAATAAAATAAAGCCTATAATTAGCCCTGATATAGGTGTTAACTATTTGTGAAAACCGCAATAAAATCCGTTGCGTAGTTTTGGAGATTAGCGAACACATACTTACAGAAATATACACATAGATACAGACAGACAAAAATATAAAATCTGGTAAGTACTTTTATGTGTTTTATTCCTCTCCCCAAATTGTTAGCACTCTATTTTTGATGAATTTATTTAATGTACAGACACGAACTTTCTACTGATTTATTATAGATAAGATATATAGATAAAACTTGTTATCTACTATTTGACAAACGCCCCTAAAGATGAGTTTGCGAGATGGCGCAGTAGTCGTGCGCAGTGCCAATAATAAGTGAAGGCACAACAACATCAACAAAAAATCATAATTTTCTTGAACAGAAACCGTTTGAACAGTGATAAGTTTGAAAAATATACCTATAAGACCTGTTCAAAACACGCTACACTTATGCACATCAATCTTCAGTTACCTACGTATACTAACTATTGTAAAGTTGTAGGAAAATTACCCGCTTTAAGTACACAACCCCATAACAATTACCAGGTGTTAGCAGGCAATTGGAGTAAAATTTGCCGTCTGAGCAAATATTGTTACCTCACTGTGGCCTGATACGCGTTAAAAAAACACACGAGGTTCTTTTGTTTCTCAATATCTACGCTTATTTATTCTCATGAGCTATGTATTCTTGAAAAACAACAAGGTTATAAAGTAGATAACTTATTGTAAGAGCAGTCAGTCGACGCGCTTGCGTGATGTTGTTACTACTGGTTGTGTTGGTTATAGGGGCAGGAGTGTCAGCTACATCACCTAGAGGGCCACCACCGAAAAGTCCAATTCCATCAGGTAAGGTCACGTTTGAATCTATAGTAACCTCTACTGACTTAAAAATGACTCACTGAGAGAAGTAAACTTTTTTTTATCAGTAACTTGACTATTAGAGGGTAGACTTTTTGTCCTAGCTCTTAGAAATACGCCCATCATCACCATCCTTTTGCACTTAGAATTTCTATGAGTTCTTTCTATATACATGTTTCCATTCAAAGTTTGCCTTAATGATAAATCACTGATAAATAAGTGATAAGAAAACATTATATTATGTACATGTAATGTGATTTGTATAAAAAAAATCGTGGCTGCATTTACGTACACTGTGTTTCCTAATTTATCCTAATAATTTTAATGAATGGAATGACATTCACATGAAACTATTATTTTTCAATCGCGTTCTATTATAACTTTCACTTTTATTTGTTTCAGGACCATATGTGCAACCAAAATGCGGACCCAACGAATATTTTGAATTATGCTCATACCCATGCCCACCGCAAAACTGTTCGACCCTCTGGACCAAGTACCAGTGCCAAGAAACCTGCTGCAAACCTGAGTGCAGGTGCAAAGACGGGTTCTTGCGAGACGACAAGTCTGGAAAATGCATCAGACAAGACGAGTGCTGTAAGTATCTCACGATTTTAAGTCACGATTATTCTTAAACTGTAACTATTGCCACGAAAAATATTTTTAGCGTACCTACCCATTAACTTTAATGTTGGTTGGTAATAAAGAACAAGCTGTAAAAAGTACTCGTTCTTGAGCTAAGTTGTAACCAACTTTTATTCCGTACAAAAATGTTTTAAATATAATAGGATCACGTATGATCTACCTGAGATGGATATAGTAATAGTTATGTGTGACTTTTCATATTAAATTTGTCCTAACAGTCAGCCCATGCGGCCCTCTAGAAAACTTCGTGCGAGGCAGTTCCGAGTGCCAGAAGACTTGCGCCAACTACAAAGTTACTGGACCAGAGAGAGTGTGCAAACCTTTCACTGGATGCGTATGTAATAAGGGACTCGTGAGGCGCAATGATGATGGCACCGGAGTCTGTATACTTCCAAAGCAATGCCGTGAGTATGCCCCGTTCGGAATTCACTTTTTCGTTCGTTTTTTTTTCGTTCAATAACAAGTTTTTTTTTTAAACCCCTAACGCAGAAACTGCTGAACCGATTTTTACCAAACATGGCTAAAAACAACCGCAAGGAAACTAGCTTTCGAATGAAAAAAACCGCATCAAAATCGGTACGATGCCACAGACAGATACATACACACACATCAACACACAAGCACACAGACATCGACGTCAGTTATAACTCCCCTCTTTTTGCGTCAGGGGGTAAAAATACTGATAATGCTGTCCAAAGGCATAATATGTTCACAGCGAGAAGCTAATCCTCTGACAATGGCTCTGTATACTGTTAATAATGTGGATAATAATGCTTGAGTAGCTAATGATGGGCGACTTTGAATACCTAATACTAATTCGATTAGTCGATTATTGTAATCATTCGAATTAGTCGACTATTTCGAAAATCATTCGAATATTAGTAGTACTCAAAATCCACTCTATCCAGTCCAGTCGAGTTGACGTTGATATAACTAACAAGCTGACAACTAACGCAAGCACTGCGCCGAGTCAACACGAAGATTCCCGATTCGGTCCTAGCAGTCGTCCAGCCGCCGATTAGGTTACTAATATTAGTAGTCGTTATTTGATTATCGGCATTAGTATATTACCTACTAATTTCAAATTTTAATTAAAAATAATATGATATTAGTAATGAATAATCATTCGAATCAGCAAATTAGTTGAAGTCGCCCATCACTATGAGTAGCCACACAAGCCAATATTCCATTAAAATGCTATTAATGTTAGTGAAGTATTTAATGCAATAAAGTTTTTATTTCTTACAGCCACTCGTAAATGCCCGCTTTTCGAACATTGGGAAGACTGCCCTAGTGTCTGTCAGAAGGAGACTTGCATGTCTAAAAACCCGGACTACATATGCCTCGAACCATTAACTCCGTTACCTTGCAAACCTCGATGCATTTGCGATAAGGGATATTTAAGAAACACATTCGGAGATTGCATACCGGAAAAGCATTGTCGTGAGTATAAATATGAGATTCCAATCTGTTAACAAAAACACAAAGCTATTGTGTAGTATTCCAATGTGTTAAAAACGCCTTTTTTTCATAGCTGTAAAAAAATGCCCCATGAATGAGGATTGGCGATGTGCTTCTATGTGTGCCGAGGATTCTTGCAAGACCCTGGAGCCTGGCTTCAAATGTCCTCCAGGCATCATATCAGTGTGCATACCTGTGTGTGCTTGCAAAGACGGCTTTCTGAGAAACGACAAGGGCATTTGCATACCAAGAGATTTTTGTCGTAAGTCCCTTATTTCTACTTTCCTACTAATAAGAACAAAAACGTGTTTGTTGGTTCGTTCTCATTTCACGCAGAAACGGAGCGATGAGATCACATCATAATTTTCTGCAACCATAGAAATAATCTGTAAACTCAGACTTATAGGTACCATACCTAACCTATCTCAAGTAGAGTGGCGTAGACTGTAAGCAGTTTCCACGTAATCAATATCGCAGGCAGTAGCTAGACCATGTATTTAATACTTTAATTATTATCAGCAGCAGAATTAATATTCAGTCTTCTAGTAACGTTCTGCCTGAAAAAAGGGTTTTTTACTAATTATTAAATACTTACATCCATAGCTGCATCTGTCCATTGCGGTATAAACGAAGTCGCTGTAGAGTGCGCCACAGTGAACCCCCCGCAAACTTGCGAATCGGTTTACACAACCTACAAGCCGATAGCCAACGTAACCTGCAAACCGGGCTGTGACTGCAGACCAGGATATTTGAGGAATAAGCACAACATTTGCGTACCGAGCGAGTTTTGCCCAACAGGTATGTAAATTAACCACTTGACTTCAGTGTCACACTGTCCTCACAATAAATGATATGAGATCTCTTTGAACAATGAATTCGAATTAAACTATGATACTTTAAAGTATGGCACAAAAATTACATCGTCAAAAATCCACCCATGAAATAATAATAAAATTTGGTTATTTCATTTTAGTACCGCAAAATCAATGTGGGCCCAACCAAGAGTACAAAGAATGTGGAACCGCTTGTGAACCAAGCTGCGCTGATCTTGACAATCCAAACCAAATCTGTACTGACCAATGTGTAGCCGGTTGCTTCTGCAAGGAAGGCTTTATTAAAGACTATCAAGGAAATTGTATAGAAAGAAACAAGTGTCGTAAGTAAAATGTCACACAAAATCAATAAAATATTTATAAATTGCTGTGCGATATCTTAGTGCAATTAGAACGGAAAGAAAACATTATGTGATACGTCGATTTTTTTCATAAACGTCATACACAAGACCACATCGAGGCGTATCATCATTTTCTACACATTTAGCTTCTTCTTGCTTACTTTAGTCTAAATAAACTATCAGACCTAACTTTTCTGTTTTCGTTTTGCGTGTAGCTTTGCCCGTATGCACCCAACCAAATGAAGAAGCAACGGAATGCGGATCTTACTGCAACGCTAGGACTTGCGAGGATTACAAGAGGACAGACATCGTTTGCCCCGCTGTCTGTGTCCGCGGGTGCTTCTGCAAAAAAGGCTACGTTCGCAATGCGTATGGCGTTTGCATATCTACTGATCAGTGCCGTAAGTTCTTTCAGTAACACTTCATTAACACTGAAGATGATCAGTGCGGTATTTTTGGTTGGTTTCTATTTTATGCCTCTTAGTTGCAAGTAACAATATTTTTGTCAGCATGCTTTACAATTTAAGAGTGTATATTTATCACCAGTAGTGCATTTATTAGTGCAACTTACCCATTCAGTTGAAATTTTAACTTTAGCGACCATGAACATAATTAGGTTCTAGCGAACATCCTATTTTTTATCGTTATCTGGAATTAAAACGGGCAAACGAATATTTAGATTCGATTCGATTTCTAGAGCAACTACACACAATCTTTTGACGCGGTAGTAATATGCCTATAGTGAAATGTTTTTTTTGATAAGTGTACTTTAACCGATTTTATTTTATTTATTATTTTTTGTTTTTATCAGCCTCTGAACCAATTTGCCTACAAGCAAATGAGGAGTACCAATCGTGTGGATCTAGCTGCCCTGACAACTGCGACAACTACCTCGACACTAGACGAATTTGCACAGCAAACTGCGTTGCTGGCTGCAACTGCAAGAAGGGTTTCGTAAGAAACCTCAAAGATAAAACTTGTGTGAAGCCAGAGCAGTGTCGTAAGTTAATACTTAATTAAATAAATGGTAATAAAGTTGAAAAACAACCTAAAGAATACACCACAGCTGTGTTTAATGTTTGTTTTAGATGTGAGTAATTAATTACGTCAAGGTGATAGCAGAGCTTGTTGCCATCTTTTTTTTGTTATCCTTAGGATATTATGATATGAGTCATGAAAGTTTCTTTATGATAGGTATATGCTATGTTTATAAAGCTAATAAATAACATGTTTACCGTTTTTAAATCTACACTATTCTCAATAATAATAGTTATATGTATTTTATGTACCTACAATAAAGAGTTATACATACATACATATAACAATAATAATTACTAGTCACAATCCAAATTTACATTGTCATTCAGTATCTCTAATAGAATACTTTTAACTATTTGTCATATTTACTCTATGAATTTTGTATTGTGTTTACTTTGTAGTTTTAATAAAATTATCATGTTAATAAATTGGAAGAAAGGCCAGAATTAGGACAAAAAAATACCATGTTGTGTTCGAAGAAGTTATTGTTTTATTTCTTGTTTACTTATGCTTACATTTTGTTTTAGGCTGGTGACCATGACTTTTGTTTAGGTAGCTACTTATTAATATTCAAATTTCCGTTGTCTTACAGCCTCGAAAGATTGCACGGGTGTGAACGAATCCCTTAATCTCTGCGCGTCGTACTGCCCGGTCACATGTGCCAACCGTATCACCAACGGCGACTGGGTCTGTATCGCCGCCTGCCGTGTTGCCTGTGACTGCATACCCGGCACACTCAGGAACGACAGCGGAGTGTGTGTACCAGTTGACCAATGCAGTAAGTAACTAATTAAAATCAGCCCCGTCTTTGTCAGTAGGCTTATTGTCTAACTCGCTCGCAATCGCTATCGTCTTCATTTTGACAGTTCATGTATGGGCTGACAATTGGCATCAGAATCAGCTAGCTGTCACATTCATACAAGAACTTTCAAAATGAACTTTGGCGATTGCGAGCGAGTTAGACAATAAGCCTACATGATTCAGATTTGCAGTTTTAACCAATCCCATTATAAGGTCAACCATTAAAAAAGCTTAACAGAGGTGATCCAGTTTCCTGCACCTTTCTTATGAACCTATCGTTATATATTTCTTATGGAGTTTCCTTAATTTTTTTTTCCAGCTCCACCAGTTTGCAGACAGAACCAAAAGTATCTGGAGTGTGGAACAGCGTGTCCTTTAACTTGCGATAACTACAAAAATCCTCCCAAAATATGTACAAAGCAATGCGTGGCAGACTGCTTCTGCGAAGATGGCTTTGTTAGAGATCGGAATCTGCGATGCGTTAAGCCGGAAAACTGTGGTGAGTAATGTACCAAATGTGTATGTACGTTCAAGGTTCTGAAGAGGCCATGATCTCACGAGAAAAGTTATATATGAACAGAACTCGTCCATACTAATATTTTTATAACTATACTATTCCAGAACCCATTTGTCCAGCTGGAGAGAAGTTTAACGAGTGCTCAGCCCACTGTCAGGATACTTGTGAAAACTTTGACAAACCTAACAGAATTTGTACTTACCAGTGTCAATCAGGATGCGTATGTGAAGAAGGCACCGTACGAAGGAAGGATGGGAAGTGCGTTTCACCTCGAGAATGCTGTAAGTCTTGTAATACTCTACGTCTAACTGTTTGCTTTCATGATTACATGTGTAAGAGAGAAGCATTATAAACCTTCCCAACCTCAATTAATTATCTTTTTCAGTGCCACAACCAACATGTGCAAATGGTACCGAAGTATTCAGCCCTTGTTCGGCTCATTGCGAGCCAACGTGCGAAAACAGCAGTCCTAATCAGCCTTGTTCTCGCATTTGTAAGCCCGGCTGTAAATGTATTGACGGATTAGTCAGACGCAAAGATGGGAAGTGCGTAAAAGTCGACCAATGCTGTAAGTTGGTCGTATGCCCTCACATTCAAACAATGACTAGACTACACAATTTGCTATGGTGAATTTTATGGGAAATGAAATCGTTTCAGCTCAACAAACTTGCCCTGGTAACGAAGTATTTGATCCTTGCTCGGCACATTGTGAACCAACATGTGAAAACAATGGGCCTAACCGAGTATGTACTGCCATTTGCAAACCCGGATGCAAATGCGGCGAGGGATTAGTCCGAAGAAAAGATGGAAAGTGTGTTAAACTCAAAGACTGCCGTAAGTTTCACTGATCAGTAACCTTTTCAAATCCATTCAGATTTGCTACGTATAGTATTTACCAAAATTATACGGGTGGCAGGACCTTTTCCAGGGTCTGTCCGGATTGTATTAATACTTATCATTTTACTCGCTAATCGTGCCGGCAAGCACTGGTATGTGTTCTGATGTAGAGAGTAAGACAACCAGTGAAATTACTGGTACATGAGGTATTCCATCATATACCTCTACGCTGGCAACACATCTGCATTCCTCTGGTATTGACGGTGTGCATGGGTGGTGGTGGAGACTTTAATGCTACTTCAGGATGTGGTATAAATTGTGGTAATCACTGTTCCAATTACGACAAGCCAAATAACTGCTCTTCTCTACCACTGTTTTGCCAATACAACGCGTGTGATTGCAATAATGGATATGTGTTTGATGATGCAATTGAACGTTGTGTTTCACCAAGTGACTGTCGTAAGTGAAATTATTATTTTCTCTACAAAGCAGTTACAGTGGTATTATTAGGTACAATATTATACATTTAAGAAATTCAAGAAAAACCCTTTGTCTTTGAGTAAAAAGCGAACAGATGTAAAATAATATATATATATATATATATATATATCTTGGGACAATTGACACCAATTGACCTAGCCCCAAACTAAACAAATCTTGTAATATGGGCACTAGACAACAGATAAACATACGTATATAGATAAATACTTACTTAAATACATAATAATTATTAATCATCCAAATATCTCTTTGCAGCCAATAGTAATCAACCATGCAGCGATCCGAATGCAGAAAGGGTAGAGTGTGGTTCTCAATGCCCATCTACTTGCGCGAAGCCGATTAGCGGGCCTTGCATTCAGAGCTGTAAGCAGAATGCATGCGTTTGCAAAAAGGGATTCATATTATTAGAGGATGGAGGAAAGTGTGTCCCAGTAGATCAATGCCCAAGTAAGTACCAACGACTGATTCAAAATGAAACGTAATTTATCTTTATTCAATTCATTGTAGACTTATCTAATATCCGCTTTAAAGAACCTTTGTTCTCATAGGTTACAACTTACTGTTTTTGTATCATCGTCTTAATTAAGTCGTACTCCTAACCTTCTAAAGTAATCATTTGCCTCGTTTAATAATTCTAAGCCCACTTTTCTGTAATCTTCTTTCTCATTTTAGAAGATGCACCTTGCAATGGTGACTCAAATGCAGTAATAAAAGCAAACCCAATACCATGCCCGTCGATATGTGCAGCTCCAAATGCATTTCCGTCCTGCAAAAAGTACGCTCCGGAGATAGGATGTGAATGCAAACCAGGATACCTCAAATCTAACAACGACTTTGACGCCAAATGTATTAAGCCCGATGAATGCCCAGGTACTTGTGTAACTAATTAACAATATCTGAGAAACTCCATTTGTTTTCCTTTATTCCATTCATCAATAATAGACTTTACAAAATCGTTGTTTTTTGCTTTGTAGGTGGAAATCCCTGTGGAGTCAATGGGACCTTTGTAGGATGCAATTTTGGTTGTCCGACCAACAATTGCCCTGTAAACGATAACAGGGGTATTATTGCCTGCAGTCCTCCATTCCCTTGCCCGAGCGGTTGCGCTTGTAAACTGAACTATAGGAAGAGGAGCTCTGAAAACATCCAGTGCATTTTGGCTTCGGACTGTCGTAAGTTCAATATTATCTGCAACAATCATAAAAGGAAAAAAATCTACTGAAGACCACCATTATCTAAATTCTGATATATTAAAATAAAAATGTTTACAGCTCCAGTTAAATGTACCCGTCAAAATGAAGTTTGGTCACCTTGTCCATCGGCTTGTCTCCGAGAGAACTGCGCAGACGTGAACGACCAACCAACCACATGCAACACACTAGTCTTGAATTGTCAGCCACAGTGCATTTGCAAGAAAGGACACTTCAGAGATGACAACGGTCTTTGCGTTCCTGCTAATCAATGCCGTAAGTATTCCTCTCAAATGAATATCAGTCATAAACTTAGCTCTTTCTAAAATTTCTGACTTCCTGGCTTTGTTTTTCTTTTTGAACAATCAGTCGAGAATAAAAGACATCCGTAAAAATCAATGACGAATAAATAAATAATCATTATTTCCAGCCAACAAAAACCAATGCAGTGATCCCAATGCTGAAAGGGTATTCCCCAAGGGAACTCCCCAATGTGAGCCCACCTGCGCTAATCCAAACCCTGCATCCTGCACCACAAGTAATGCACCAAACAAGTGTGCGTGCAAAAAAGGTTATATTTTATCGGAAAAAGGAGGAAAGTGTGTTCCAGTAGACCAATGTCCAAGTAAGCGTGAAATTTATCAAACAAATTAAACTATTGAAATTATGTTTTCTAAGATCCCAACAGAAACTTTAGCAGACTTTTATATAATCTCTTGACTCCACTTGTGTTTAAAGCTCTGTCTGGACTAAATACTATTGAGTAACAACTGGCTCAAAAATTAAACAGTTCATCTCTAATGTGTTTTGACGTACTGATTTAACCTAATCTTTTATCACTTCAGAAGATGCACCTTGCAATGGTGACTCAAATGCAGTAATAAAAGCAAACCCAATACCATGCCCGTCGATATGTGCAGCTCCAAATGCATTTCCGTCCTGCAAAAAGTACGCTCCGGAGATAGGATGTGAATGCAAACCAGGATACCTCAAATCTAACAACGACTTTAACGCCAAATGTATTAAGCCCGATGAATGCCCAGGTACTTGTATAACTAACTAACAATTTTTGAGTAACTCCATTTGTTTTTTCTTTATTCCGTTCATAAATTATAGACTTCACAAAATCGTTTTTTGCTTTGTAGGTGGAAATCCCTGTGGAGTCAATGGAACTTTTGTATGGTGCAATGCTGGTTGCCCAAATAGCAATTGCCCAGTAAACGACAACAGGGGTGTTATCCCTTGCAGCCAACCATTCCCTTGCCCAAGCGGTTGCGCTTGTAAACTGAACTATAGGAAGAGGAGCTTTGAAAACATTCAGTGCATTTTGGCTTCGGACTGTCGTAAGTTCAATATTACCTGCAACAATCATAAAAGAAAAAAATCTACTGAAGACCACCATTATCTAAACTATTTTTTTTCTGATATATTAAAATAAAAATGTTCACAGCTCCAGTTAAATGTACCCGTCAAAATGAAGTTTGGTCACCTTGTCCATCGGCTTGTCTCCGAGAGAACTGCGCAGACGTAAACAACCAACCAACCACATGCAACACACTAGTCTTGAATTGTCAACCACAGTGCATTTGCAAGAAGGGACACTTCAGAGATGACAACGGTCTTTGCGTTCCAGCTAATCAATGCCGTAAGTATTCCTCTCAATTGAGTATCAGTCATAAACGTAGCTCTTTCTAAAATTTCTATCTTCCTGGCTTTGTCTTTGTTTTTGAACTACCAGTCCAGAATAAAAGACATCTGTAATAATCAATGACGAATAAATAAATAATCATTATTTCCAGCCAACAAAAACCAATGCAGTGATCCCAATGCTGAAAGAGTATTCCCCAAGGGAACTCCCCAATGTGAGCCCACCTGCGCTGATCCAAACCCTGCATCCTGCACCACGAGTAATGCACCAAACAAGTGTGCGTGCAAAAAAGGTTATATTTTATCGGAAAAAGGAGGAAAGTGTGTTCCAGTAGACCAATGTCCAAGTAAGCGTGAAATTTATCAAACAAATTAAACTATTGAAATTATGTTTTCTAAGATCCCAACAGAAACTTTAGCAGACTTTTATATAATCTCTTGACTCCACTTGTGTTTAAAGTTCCGTCTGGATTAAATACTATTGAGTAACAACTGGCTCAAAAATTAAACAGTTCATCTCTAATGTGTTTTGACGTACTGATTTAACCTAATCTTTTATCACTTTAGAAGATGCACCTTGCAATGGTGACTCAAATGCAGTAATAAAAGCAAACCCAATACCATGCCCGTCGATATGTGCAGCTCCAAATGCATTTCCGTCCTGCAAAAAGTACGCTCCGGAGATAGGATGTGAATGCAAACCAGGATACCTCAAATCTAACAACGACTTTGACGCCAAATGTATTAAGCCCGATGAATGCCCAGGTACTTGTGTAACTAATTAACAATATCTGAGAAACTCCATTTGTTTTCCTTTATTCCATTCATCAATAATAGACTTTACAAAATCGTTGTTTTTTGCTTTGTAGGTGGAAATCCCTGTGGAGTCAATGGGACCTTTGTAGGATGCAATTTTGGTTGTCCGACCAACAATTGCCCTGTAAACGATAACAGGGGTATTATTGCCTGCAGTCCTCCATTCCCTTGCCCGAGCGGTTGCGCTTGTAAACTGAACTATAGGAAGAGGAGCTCTGAAAACATCCAGTGCATTTTGGCTTCGGACTGTCGTAAGTTCAATATTATCTGCAACAATCATAAAAGGAAAAAAATCTACTGAAGACCACCATTATCTAAACTCATTTTTTTCTGATATATCAAAATTAAAATGTTTCCAGCTCCAGTTAAATGTACCCGTCAAAATGAAGTTTGGTCACCTTGTCCATCGGCTTGTCTCCGAGAGAACTGCGCAGACGTGAACGACCAACCAACCACATGCAACACACTAGTCTTGAATTGTCAGCCACAGTGCATTTGCAAGAAGGGGCATTTCAGAAATGACAACGGACTTTGTGTTCCCGCTAAACAATGCTGTAAGTCTTATATTTTGTTCAATTTAGATATTCTCTATTGTTTCTACTTTATTTGTGTTTGGCCCTTAGTGGGTAACCTAGTTAGAATCCTTATTACCCGAATACGGCAAAACCAAATTAGAGTTATGATTTTGACAAGCTATGTATGTATGTGTGTTCATCAGTTCCCTCATAGCTCCGAAACTACTTATCAGAACTGGACAGATGAGGTGTTTTTAGAAGTGGCTTGACCGTCCACTGGTTATAGGTTAACGTGTCATTAAATCTATCTTAGCGCATTCTAGCGGACATAAATTACTCTGTAAATAAAAAATGGAATAAATATACCGTGCTTGGTACCACTTGAAAGGGCGATAAGTACTTGTAAATTCCAAAAATATATTTGGCTAGTGACTTTGTCCGTATTCATTGGCATTTCTTCCGAATTTCAGCACAGTTGGTACGTTGAAACACCAAAACAGTTTACTAGATAAGAGATCTCTTTGATTCAATGAATTCAAATTTAACTATGTAATAATTTTTTTATATAAAATTTGAATATTTCATTTCAGTACCACAAAATACATGTGGGCCCAACCAAGTGTACAAAGAATGTGGAACCGCTTGTGAGCCAAGCTGCGCTGATCTTGACAATCCAAGCCAAATCTGTACCGACCAATGTGTAGCCGGTTGCTTCTGCAAGGAAGGCTTTATTAAAGACAATCAAGGAAATTGTATAGAAAGAAACAAGTGTCGTAAGTAATATGTCACACAAAATCCATAAAATAATTATAAATTGCTGTGTGATATCTTGGTGCAATTAGAACGGAAAGAAATCATGCGATACGTCGATTTTTTCCATGAACGTCATACACAAGACAAAGACCATATCGAGGCGTATCATCATTTACTACGCATTTAGGTTTCTCTTGCTTATGTTTTTCTTGCTTACTTTTGTCTAAATAAACTATCAGACCTAACTTTTCTGTTTTCGTTTTGCGTGTAGCTTTGCCTGTATGCACAAAACCAAATGAAGAAGCAACGGATTGCGGATCTTACTGCAACGTTAGGACTTGTGAGGATTACAAGAGGACAGATATCGTTTGCGCCGCTGTCTGTGTCCGCGGGTGCTTCTGCAAAAAAGGCTACGTTCGCAATGCGAAAGGCATTTGCATACCTACTGATCAGTGCCGTAAGTTTTTTCAGTAATACTGAGGTAATACTTTAATAACACTGAAGATGGTCAATGCGGTAACTATTTTTGGTTGGTTTCAATTTTATGCCTCTTAGTGGACGATATTTTTAACAGCATGCTTTACAATTTACAGTTCGCTATACAACTATACAGAGTACATTATTATATTTATCACTAGTGCATTTCTTAGTGCAACTTACCCATTCCGTTTAATTTTTAACTTTAGCGACCATGAACATTATACTAGCATCATCCTATTTTTCGTCCTAGTTGTCGTTATCTGGAATTAAAACAGGCAATCGAATAGATTTAATTCGATTGCTAGAGCAAATACTTTAGCCGATCTTATTTTATTTATTACTTTTTGTCTTTATTAGCCCCTGGACCAGTTTGCTTACAAGCAAATGAGGAGTACCAATCGTGTGGATCTAGTTGCCCTGACAACTGTGACAACTACCTCGACACTGGACGAATTTGCACAGAAAACTGCGTTGCTGGCTGCAACTGCAAGAAGGGTTTCGTAAGAAACCTCCAAGATAAAACATGCGTGAAGCCAGAGCAGTGTCGTAAGTTAATACTTGATTAAATAAATGGTAATAAAGTTGAAAAACAACCTAAGGAATACACCACAGCTGTGTTTAATGTTTGTTTTAGATGTGAGTAATTAATAACGTCAAGGTGATAGCTTGTTGCCATCTCTTTTTTTGTCCTTAAGATATTATGAATCATGAAAGTTTCTTTATGATAGGTACCGTAGAGTTCCGTGACTTCGCCTGGGTTTTGACACTTTTTTGTAGATTCCTCTCAGATTTACACGTATTTTTGCTTGTTAAGATCAAAAAACTAATTAACCTATCTAGGGCCATAGATTACAGTAGCATAAGGTCTAAATTTTGCTAAGGGCTGGCTACAATTGGACTCCAAAGGTGGTAGGCGAAGTATAGGCAAAATGCCGTCTTCGCCTACATATGGTTGGGGCGTCAATTATAGACGAAATTTGAAATTGCCTCCAGCAATCTTATGCATTTTTAACGTGTATTTCGATTATGAGCCTTAACCATTCAAAAATAGGTCACATTCAAAAGAAAACGATGGTAGGCGAAGACAGGTACCAATCTGAAGCTAGTTTCATACATTTGCTGTATTTTCGATAGGGTTGTCAAAAATCACGCTGACTTACTCGACTACAAAAAAAAGGGTAATGGTTTAGGACTAATAAAAAATACAAATAAATTAGAAAATTGAGTAGGTATCTATTTTTTCATATACTACATCACAATCAGATTAGATAAGTCACATTTAATTCTGTATTTCGCTTTATTTTCTGGATTTTTTTGTATTTTTGTTTCAATTCAAAAATATTTTTAAATTGATTCTAACGGGAAAACCGTAAAAATAATTATTAAATTACTGGAAAAATATTTACAAAAGGAGTTCTCCAATATTGATTGAGATTTTAAATATATCACACACTTTGATTGACAACCCTAGGGGTAGGCGAAGTATAGCTACAAGAGGGCCGGAAAATGACCTCAATTACATATTAATCGATTGCGACGTAAATATATAGCTTAGTTAAAAAATACTAAAACCATAGGAAAGAGCATTAGTTGTAGATTATAATACAAGAAAAAACTTTCCTTTATCTCTTCTTTAGCGCTACTTATAGCAAAGTTCCGCAGAGGTAAAAAAAAACACGTGCTGCCACGTCAACGAAAAAACGGCACTGATCGTAAACGGCGTTAAGTTAGCCACAATTAATGCGAGAATATGGTCCAGCATAAAAAACACTTTCTATTTAGCAGTTTTGTGTGGAACCTGGCCTAAAAACTAGGCGGGAATTTCAACTTTTATGAAAATAGGCGAAGATAGGTATACTAGGCGAATAGACGGGGTTTTACGGTACCTATTATGCTTATGTTTGTAGAGCTAATAAATAACTTGTTTACGTTTACGGTTTTTAGGGTTCCGTGCCCAAAGGGTAAAAACGGGACTCTATTACTAACACTTCGCTGTCCGTCCGTCCGTCTGTCACCTCATGATCCGTGATAGCTATAGGCAATTAAAATTTTCGCTGATGATGTATTTGTATTTCTGTTGTCGCTATAACAACAAATATTCAACACAGAATAATATTAATATTAAACAAAAGACATGATATTTTTGCCGTTTTTATAGATAATGGTACGGAACCCTTCGTGCGCGAATTCGACTCGCATTTGGCCGGTTTTTAAATCCACACTATTCTCAATAACTTCATAATAATTATTATGGATGCATTAGTAAGAAACTCCCAACGCAATTTTTATAAGTCAAGCTTTAGTGCCACTGCTGAGCAAATATAATAATTAAAATTTCTAGTCACCATTCAAATTTACATTAGGTAGGTATGTCATTCAGTATCACTAATAGAATACTTTTAACTAATTGTCATATTTACTCTATAGGTGAATTTTGTAATAACGTTGTAGTTTTACATACATAACAAAAAACTTTTTAAATTTAGAGCAACATTTCTATTACTATGTGAAGTTGGTGGTGGTTTGAAGGCTGAAGTCCTTTAGAATTTTTCAAACTCAATTTAATGAAATGAAAAATTGATACTTTCAGCCAAAAATAAGCCATGCAGTGACCCCAATGCAGAGAGGGTGGAATGTGCACCAGCTCCTCAATGCCGGCCCACATGCGCCGACCGAAACCCTGGACCTTGCATTCTGATCTGTGCAATAAACGAGTGTGTCTGCAAAAAGGGCTACATCTTATCCGAAAAGGGAGGAAAGTGCATTCCGGCTGATCAGTGCCCTGGTACGTATAGCCTCAGAAGCCTTAGTAGTTTTGAAGTTGGTAGGACTTTATGAAAGGTTCGTTCGGATCGCTACCACTATCATACTTGCTAATCCTGCTACCAAGTAGGAGCGAAGAAGGCACCGATCGAAGGAAGGATGAACCGTGCGGTTGTACTTGCATGTGTAAATACAAAACATTATAAATTATAAGCCTTCCCAACCTTAATTAATTATCTTTTTCAGCGCCACAACCAACATGTGCAAATGGTACCGAAGTATACAGCCCTTGTTCGGCTCATTGCGAGCCAACGTGCGAAAACAGCAGTCCTTATCAGCCTTGTACGCGCATTTGCAAGCCCGGCTGTAAATGTATCGACGGATTGGTCAGACGCAAAGATGGGAAGTGCGTAAAAGTCGACCAATGCTGTAAGTTGATCCTATGCGCTCACATTTATACAATGACTAGACAACGCAATTTGCTATGGTGAATCTCATGATAAATTCAATAATTTCAGCTCAACAAACTTGCCCTGGTGACGAAGTATTTGATCCCTGCTCAGCACATTGCGAACCAACATGTGAAAACAGTTCACCGAATCGACCTTGTACTTTAATCTGCAAACCCGGGTGCAAATGCGGCGAGGGATTAGTCCGCAGAAAAGACGGAAAGTGCGTTAAAATCAAGGACTGTTGTAAGTTTCATTGGTCAGTGACCTTTTTAACTCATTAAGATTAAAGTTTCTATTTAATCATCGTAATTGTGCGTGTGATGAGATCTCGCGCAAGGTCCGTGATATTACACGCTAATGGTGCCACATGAGATATTCTATCTGAGCCCTCTAGACTGGAATTGCATCTGCAATTCTCTAGTGTTGCTGATAGCCATTGAGTGATGGTGTTAACTTACTATTATAAGTAAATCATTAGCTCGTTTGCCTGCCTCGTTGTTTAAATACACTCTTGTCATCCTAATTTTTCTTCCAGCTGTTCCTATTAAATGCAAAGCAAATGAAGTGTACAATCCATGCCGTCAAACGTGCCCGCCCCAAACTTGCGCATCTATTTACACCAGCTACAGTTGTCTGAACAATGCGAAATGCGAACCAGGGTGCGATTGCATCAGTGAATACTTGAGAAACGGAACAGTAAATGACCCTTGTATACCAAGCAGCCAATGCCCAGCACGTAAGTGGTCCTTCCAAATCTGATAGAATCCTTTTGGATTCACACAAAAAAGTCTATGATTCAAAATCAATACAAGGATTTACACTTGAGCCATGATGATTTTACCGAAGCTTTTTCATTGATAAAACATTTAATTTGTTCTTATGATTAATCGTAGTGAGGATAATGATATTTTTGGTAAATCGTCTGTTGGTTTTTAACCGACTTCAAAAAAAGGAGGAGGTTCTCAATTCGGTTGTAATTTTTTTTTTCTTTTGTGTTGTTACACTTCAGAACTTCGTCAGTTGTTGTGGACCGATTTGGAAAATTTTATTCTTTTTTTATTGGAAAGGGAATACTTCCAGTTTGGTTCCATTACCACCAAATCAGGATCTGATGACGAGATCTTGAAGAAACTGAAGGAACTCTTCAAATCTTATAGGAATAGCGATAGCGATTTAGGTATATTTTAATGTAACTTATGCATTTGCCTTCGGATGGTCATCGGATTCAATAAGTAATTCAAGGATTGCGATTCGATTACTGTAATATGCTTGCTAAATACGTCATACTTTGTAAAATATATTTTATACATTACCATATTTGTATGAGACTATGGTATGAAGCTGGTGAAGGAAGTACCTACAAAGAGAATCCCTCCGTAAGTGACTAAAGTATTTTCATTGGGAAAAGTAATATTTAGCGAAAAGTGATGAACAGTTTGCATTAGAGCTTAGAGCGTTTTACGCGTGGTCTCACTGTTTTAAAAATCCTCACTAGAAATAATAAAATTATTTCTAGTGAGATTCGTTAGGTAGGTACCTTCAAATGCCCGAAGGGCAAACCACATAGAAATAGGTTCCGTCGACCTTATGGTAAAGTGTAATTCGACATTTTTATAACAGTCGGACCACAAGTCCGTAGCGGGTATTAGGTATTATAAGTTGGATAAATTACACAACGATTCACTAAAAAGCGTGAAAAAAAATAGAACCGCCTTCAATTCGCTATTTTAGAAATGTCAAATTAAAATTATTTTTCGGTGAGTGCTACCTAGGTACTTATTTATATGTGTGAAGTCGGTGCCTCAGCTCAAATAGTTCCAAGCTGAATAGGTACTATAAAGGCAGATATAGACTAGGTCCATTTCTGCCACGCATGTCACACATAAACATAACGATGTTATGATGGAAGCGTGGATGGTGGCGCGGGCTGAGGCGCCGACTTCAATATAATGTATTAGTAAATAGGTAGCGCACACCGAAAAATAATTTTTCTCAAGCATGCTCGGAAATGTACGCGTTAATGTCGCGAAATGAAGCCAAGAAGTTTCACATTTACGGCCTAGGCCAAGAAGTAATGTGGCGCGGTCGGCGGGTGCGCTCGGCGCGGCGCGGCGGCGCGGGGCGGGGCGCGGGGAACATGGCGCGAGCAATAGTTTGTTCAAATGGAATGTTTCAAAAATTAAAAATGCGGCTAATTAAACAATTTTTACTTGATTTCCTCGCATTGCTTGAGAAAAGCACTATACAATCCTCGGCCGGAAACAGGGATTGCAGAACTCGCTTTATCCGGCCTCGTCTACGACTCGGCCGTGTACCCCAATCTCGTCCTGCAATCCCTTACTTCACGGCCTCTGCAGTAATGTACTATTGATTTGACATTTCTAAAGTAGGTAGCGAATTGAAGGCGGTTCTATCTTTTTATTTAAAAAAAATTCATTTCATGTTACATAGCAATTGAGACATGCCCATTAAACGAGCACTATGAGAAAGATACACATAGATGTGAAATCTCTTGTGCCATCTTGAAAATCGAACCAGTCTTGGGCGCTTGCGACCTACATAGTGCTTGCATGTGCAACGATGGGTACGTGCGGAACGATAAAGGAATCTGCATTAAGAGGGAAAACTGTCGTAAGTATTCATAATCATTTCTCATTATAAAATCTCCACTTACTCGTAATAATAACACGAAATACTAAGTTTTAGGTTAAATTTAAAGTAGGTAAAAGAGCATTTTTCAAAAAAATACACTTTCAAGACACAACAATTTTATTTTGTAAGTACTTAAGTAAGCTTACTCAGACTCACGATCTTCATGGGATAAAAAATGTCCCGATTTTTTTTCTTTTTTGTTACTATTTTCCATACGTTTTGTGGAGTACCTACTACCTACCCACCTAAGTAACGCAAAGGAAGATTATAAAAAAAATATTATGAAAATTTTGGGTTATTTTTTCTCTCCTTCAGGGATGGAAAGAACTCATAATTCCTGAGTAGAAAAAGCACGGAATAATAAAATAAGTACCTAGATATTAAAAAAGTGAGGGCTGCCAGGTGCTCGAATTAATTAATAATGTTAGTATGGCATATTAACTAGAGGGAATTGGAGGAAAAGCAGTGACAGGTGATATCCAAGGTGCGGGATAAAGTGCCATAATCACCCACCGCTGAAACCGTCGACCTAATGGGTGGAGTTTAATTCGACAATTTTATGACAGTGGGACTACAAGTCCTTAGCGGGTATT
Organism: Pandemis heparana; assembly: GCA_963854515.1. Taxonomy (NCBI): domain Eukaryota; kingdom Metazoa; phylum Arthropoda; class Insecta; order Lepidoptera; family Tortricidae; genus Pandemis; species Pandemis heparana. The sequence goes on along the minus strand of OY978015.1, from coordinate 11,008,313 downwards.
ATGCATTATAAATTAGGTACAAAACCATTCACTAAAAAGCGTGAAATTTTTTTTTTTATCAAAAAATAGAACCTCCTACAATTCGCTACTTTGAAATGTCAAATTAAATTAATTTTTCGGTGAGTACTATTTTTGAGTGAGTATTTATATGTGTGAAGTCGGTGCCTCAGCTTAAATAGTTCCAAGCCGAATAGGTACACACAGCAAAGCTATTCGGTAAGCCGATTTAAAGCGGCGCGTGCATGCAAATGTGCTTACCGAATAGCTTTGCTGTGTGTACTAATAGGCAGATAGACTAGATCCACTTCTGCCACGCATGTCACACATAAACAAAACAATGTTATGACGGGAGCGTGGGTGGTGGCGTGGGCTGAGGCACCGACTTCAACATAATGTATAAATAAGTAGGTAGCACTCACCGAAAAATGATTTAAATTGACATTTCTGAAGTAGCGAATTGAAGGCGGTTCTATTTTTTCATTTTTTTTTTTTTTAAAGATCTCATAATAGTTATCGACGACATTTACCCACGATTATTTAAATTTAACAATATTGCAATAATGTTGCTTTTACAATCATAGAAATATAGGGTTACTCCACTCTAGGTTGGAACATTTATTTTTCTGATTGAATATTTTTCTCTACAGCTCGACCAGCATGCGGTCCCAACGAGCACTATGAAGTAAAACGTTCTAAATGTGATCTGACCTGTAAGAATAAAGACCGAGAAGCCTTGATCGGCCCTTGCCGAGAGACCAGCGGATGCTTCTGTAATGATGGCTTCTACAGAAATACCAATGGAATATGTGTTACCAAGAAACAATGTCGTAAGTTTGTGCACTTTGGTATAAATAAAATGTAGAATATAACATTTACTATTCCTATTCAACTGATTACTTAGTTGTTTATTTTAAAATCAAAAGATAAATTTTTAACGCATCACTGCCAACTTCCAAGCCGGTATGGGAGCAAGGAAAACACATAGAATGTACCCGTTGCTTCTCTAACTTTATCTTCTTTAACTTTATCTGGGTCCCACTGAAAAACAGCGTTGCGGTTTGCCGCAACATTATGCTGAGTGGGGCCCATTTTTCACCATATCGGTACTATTATTAAGTATATTGTATTTCTTCATATTTTAAATCTAAGTGTATCGAATGTGTGTAAATAAATGTTGCTCTCTCTCTCTCTCTCTCTACCCGCGAAGATGGTTAAAGCCCATCGAGGGAATCATGCTAAACGTGGCCATTAGGTGTTGTTATCTTAGGCTCTGTCTACCTCGTAAGGGATAAGTGATTTATGTATTCATACATAGAATGTCTTCAAGTGCAGCAAACGCACATGTGCGTTCGAATGACTTCTAAATTATAACATTGGCAGCAGACGAAAGTCACGAAAACGGAAATGCGTTCCAGCAGTGAATGAATTAATAAGTTAGTTCTTTCCTTAGAAATATTTTAACATAATTACAACACACCGGATAACTCACGTATAAAAGCCGAAGGATTGCTTCGACAATTGTTTCGGACTATTTCGTAGCCCTTCATCAGAGAGCGCCCGCCCAGGCAGCGAAACGAACACGAAGGGCTACGAAATAGTCCGAAACAATTGTCGAATCAATCCTTCGGCTTTTATACGTGAGTTATCCGGTGTGTTGTAATTATGTGTGAGTCTCACGGTAGTTTCATGTTGAAAAATTTTAACCTTTAAATTTCCCTGTGTTTTTCAGCCAAACCCATAACCTGTCCCGCAAACGAAGTACTCTCTGAATGTTACAACTCCTGCCACACTACTTGCAAGACCAGGATCAGGGGAGACGGCAGAGCTTGCTCATTGGCTTGCGTCGCCACAGGTTGTCTTTGCAAACCTGACTACTTGAGGCACGACAACGGTACTTGCGTTCCGATCAGTCAGTGCTGTAAGTACAATAAAGTTTACACTAATTACGTTGTTACTATCAATCGTTATTTCTTTCACTGAATAAACATCTAGTTTTAGCTTCCTTTCAACAATTTATGTTATTAACTTTGAATGCTCGCCTAATGAAACAAGATAAATATCAAGTTTGCGAACTCAATAGGAACCCTACTCTTTTGTTCGATTGTTACTTATATTTTCCCTGCTATCAGAACTTAGTTTTACACAGTTATACTTCGGGATCCAATTTCTATAGACCTTTTCAGATCAACTTCAATAGAGTGTACTTAGGTACTTAACTGAACTTAATCAGCAAAAATTAGGCGCTCATAATTACACGCTTAAATCTAAAGAAAGTTTTTATCTTTCAACAAATTTAAATTAAATGTTGTGTAAAAATGTGTAAATTAGATGTTGTTAAATTTTAAAACTTTTTAATGATAGTATGAAAAAATATTTCGCGACCCCCTATGAGTATTTTGATGTTACAAATATTCCATCAGTACAACACATTCATTTTTATGCATTTGCATAGTAAAGTTAGTAATTATTAGTAATTAGTAATTATACTTCGGGATCCAATTTCTATAGACCTTTTCAGATCAACTTCAATAGAGTGTACTTAGGTACTTAACTGAACTTAATCAGCAAAAATTAGGCGCTCATAATTACACGCTTAAATCTAAAGAAAGTTTTTATCTTCCAACAAATTTAAATTAAATGTTGTGTAAAATGTGTCAATTAGATGTTGTTAAATTTTAAAACTTTTTAATGATACTACCCCCCTAGTATGAAAAAATATTTCGCGACCCCCTATGAGTATTTTGATGTTACAAATATTCCATCAATACAACACATTCATTTTTATGCATTTGCATAGTAAAGTTAGCAACGTTGTTTTTTTAATGAGGTAATTTTCGCGACCTCTCGCGACCCCCTTTTAGAGGTTTTGAGACCCCCCAGAGGGTCGCGACCCACAGTTTGAAAAACACTGTATGATGGATAACTCGCTGATCCTGCCGTCAAGCAACAGTGCTTGCACTGCTGTGTCCCGGCGTGGAGAGAAAGAAAACCAGTGAAATTACTGGCACGTGAGATATTCTATCTTTGCGTTCTAGGCTAGCAAAGCATCTGCAATCCTCTAATGTCGCAGGTTTCCATGAGTGTTGGCTACCATAAGCTGTTCCACTGTTTGCCTGCCTTGTCGTATAACAAAAAAAAACACCGGATAGCACTCCGGGAGTGCCGGCTGAAGTTAAAACTACACACACGCACACTCGCGCAAAAAGAAAAAACTTTTTCAACACAAGATTTGAACTGCGATCACTTGAGAGAACGCACTGTTATTCCACACCTTATACCACTAAGCCAAACGCACATACGTTAAGGCCACGAAATTAACGTACACTTCAAAAATCAAAGGCGACACTAGCTTCATTCGAATTTCAAAATAAGCTCTTAGAGAATCCTGATATCCTGGTACTTAAACTCTCCCTCCGTCTTACGTCTGACGCGAGTTTAACATTTTTTACCCATCATTGAACACTTTTTCAACTCCACAGCGCAACCTAAATGCAATGAAAACGAGACGTATTCATCTTGCGGTACTGCATGCCCGGAAACCTGTCTGAACAGAGGCGGCAACTGCACCACCTCATGCACTAAACAGTGCGTTGAGGGCTGTTTCTGCAGCAAAGGCTTCGTGAGGGCAGAAGACGATTCTTGTGTTAAGCCAAAAGATTGCCGTGAGTAAACTAAAACTTTTGAAACCTTCGGTAAATTTAAAAATTATGTGTTACTTTTTTAGTATAGAATCAACCATCACATTTGATTAATTTTTGATAACGTAAAGTGTTTGTTGATTAATTTCTTCACTAACTTACTATCTACAAATAGTTGACGACATAATAGCAGATTGAGGTCAAGCAAGGGGGAATATTTTAAACATAGCATTGCATGAACAAAAAAAAAACATTTACCCACCTTGTTACTCCGCTACTTGCGTGCAAGACTGCCAAGCCTGTGCGAAATATATAATATTTTTACATACAAGACAATGCCAGACAAAATGTGCTCGATGTACCGTAGAGGATCCGAAACGCGCGTCAGTGTTTTGTGTGGTATTTGTATAGTTAAGTTTAGGGGATTTCGAGTTGACTTTCTTGCACGGGAGTAGCGGAGTAGCAAAGTAAAAGTTTTTTGTTTATTGAAATGGACCTCCGCGAAGTACCGCCTAATTCAATAAAATAAAGTAGCATCTCAGAAAAAGATTAAAAAGAAAAAGCCTTAGTTTGCCTTCCACGCCGCGTCCTTATTCACGACTAACCCCCTTATTCATAAAAGCTCTATAGGCTGCTGCTAACTTAGCAATCGTTTGTCCTTATCTGTGAAAGGTAAATGTCAATGTGACAGATAAGGACAAACGATTGTTAAGTTAGCTGATGCCTAGACAGCGTTTATTTAATAAGGAGGTTAGCCTTTTGCAACAACCACGGGTCCTACTCTAAAATCGGAAAGGGCATGTTTAGGGACATAGGCACATTTTATTTAATTGTGGTCCTCGGGTACCTAATGAAGTACTTTTTCACAGCTCCACCAACCTGCAGTGATCCTAACGAAGTCTTCGACAAGTGCCCTCCTACTTGCCCTCCCGGCGACAACTGCTCCAATCTTTGGTCCAAATTCGACTGCTCCAAATTTGAGAACTGCTGCAAACCTGGATGCCGATGCAAACCAGGCTATTACAGAAACAACGGGAAATGTATCACTACCCAACAATGCAGTGAGTTACAAGTAGTACACAGAATAACTAACAGTATTTGATCATAGAACTAGCTGTTGCCTGCTACTTTGTCCGCGCATAATTAAAATTTGTATGAACTCTTCTTTTTTCCGAAACTTTTAACAATCATCGTTATTTTTAACCAATTTACATAAAATCTTGATAAATTATATAACCACTAAAACCTTCCTCGGAAATTATTCTATCTATTCCTGAAAACGCATGAAAATCCGTTCATGTTGACCATGATCCGTTTTTGAGTTTATCGCGAACAAACAGATAGACAGACAGACGCGGCGGAAGATTTTGGATTCTAATTACTACATAAGTGGTTGTAGGTTCATTTTAAAATAATAATAAAAAAAACTTAAATTAGTGACGCAATATTAGTATTAAAAGGCAAAGAAATTATACGAAATTAATGATTACTAATAAAAATCTATTAAATGAGAAGCTACGTATGCATAATTTTATTCCCACTTTCAAATAAAACTTTGACATTATAGTTATGTCAAAAGTGCCCGTCATAATCTAGCTTGATATAAAATGATTTTATGATGTTATTGATATTAAAAAACATTTAATATCTTTTTCAGTTCATGGAGAAGACGCCACTGAAGCACCTGAATTATCGCCGCAATAAAATATTGACATCATGATATTAAACTTTCAACATTATTTATTTAAATGTTACACCAAAACTTCTATTGTTTTTGTTAAATCTTTATTAAAGTTGAAATATAATAAAAGTGCGCAATGTAAAGCTCATTATTCGCCACTTCAGTAACTTTGTGTAATTGTTTACGGTGTACTACTGTTTATAGACTGTGTACTTTCTTTAATGTTTGTTATGCTGTACGTAAAAAATGCAATCAGTTAGATATTGAACATTTTCAGATGTAAATTAAAAAAATATATATATTTAAATTATAGTTTCATTATACCTACCTACAGCATATTCACGAAATGTAATGCTCGTGACATAATAAACTATTAAAATCAATTTTCTTTTATTTACGTTACGTGCTGGTATCAACATTGTATATTAATTAGGGGTTGTGTGTTTGGTTTAAATTACAAGTCGGCCAAGATCATGATTCTTTGAATTTCTAGTTAGTGTCTAAAGGCAAGTCTTGTAGATAGATGGGTACAATAAAAAAAAAATACATAATAAATTTATAATGTTTGTTTGTTCTCAACAATAAAAACTAGAAATGGTCACAGAATGTGAATAGTTATGGCCAACAGCAAAAAAGAGGAATAAAACAAAGTTAAAACGTAGGTGTAACACTGAAAGATAGAATAAGGAATAGTGTGATAAGGAAACGTGCTGGTGTGAAAGAAGATATAGTGACTAGGATAGAAAAATGTATGCTTAGTTGGTTTGGTCAAGTAGAGGATGGATGAAAGAAAATTAACTAAACAGATTTATATGGGGAGTGTGAATGGGTGCGTTGGGAGGGGAAGGCCTAGGCGGACGTTCCATGATCAAATTGGGGACGTTTTGGAAAAAGGCCAGGTCAAGAGTACCCGAAACCGACGAGCATGTATGAAGAGATTGATGAATGTGGATGAAGCGAAGGAGGTATGTCAGGATCGTAGCAAGTGGAACAAAGTAGTCTCTGCCTACCCCTGTGGGAAAAAGGCGTGACGATATGTATGTATGTATGTAAAACGTAGGTACTTGAAACGTCTATTTTGGTGTACGATTCAGAATTTTATTTGGTCGTTTTTTGTGGAAACAAAGAAAATGTATCAAATTTAATTACTCATTAATAACTGTAATAGCTGACCACGATTTTCACTTTATTAAAATTTCGTGACGTTAAAAAAAACATAAACTAATCGAACCATCCAAATGGGCTATTAAATGGTTTGCATTTAAACAGAGAACGCAAATGCAAGCGGCCAGTTGTTTTAAAGTTCAGTTTTTGACATGTTTGAAATGAGGTTGACTTTATTTTTGGCGGCTTTAGCATTGTTCGAATGCGTGAGCAGCCAAGAATCACGTAAGAAAAGCATTTTATATATTAACAAAAAGTCAAGTTCCCTGATATCTATTTTATGCCTCCCTCCATAAATATTGGAGAACTCGACTGTACGATAAATATCTAAACAAACTAATTTAAACTTATAGCCCGACCGGCTTAAATGAGTCCTTGCCCGCACGGTGCAGGGGCGCGGATGGGATGACAAAGGGGGCCGAGAGAGGTGCGGGCGGCAGGCGCACTACCCGCCCGCACCTCTCTCGGCCCCCTTTGTTTGTTATTCTATAGACCTTACGGTTTCATAAGGTATGCAGATCATTAAATTTAGATTTAGGTATATTTTGAAGGGCTCTCTCCAAAGATATTGGAGACTGAACTCGGCTATACGATAAATATCTAAATGTAGCAAGATAACCAAGAATCCTACTAATATTATAAATGCGAAAGTTTGTGAGTGACGATGTGACGATGTGAGTGTGTATGTTTGTTCCTTCTTCACGCTAAAACGACTGGACGAATTTGGATAAAATTTGGAACGAAGATAGCTGGTACCCTAGATTAAACATAGGCTACTTTCTATCCCGGAAAATTGCATAGTTCCCGCGGGATAGCGATAATCGTGTTAAAGGTCGTAGCTGCCTAGAGTCGGACGTACCTAACATCAGTTTTTAAGTTTAATTCTACGCGGACGAAGTCGCGGGCAGAAGCTAGTAATAAGATAAATAAGAATTTTGAATTTTGGACCAAGCCTCTTTTGGACAAATCTCTTTTCCAGCGCCCTGCAAAGTTGGCGAAGATTATAAAACGTGTGGCTCAGCATGTCCTCCATCTTGTGAAAATCTGAATCCAGTCTGTATTCTTGTGTGCAGAAGTGGGTGTTTCTGCACAAGTGGCACCGTACGATACAATGGTCGTTGTATAAATCCGCAGTTCTGTCGTAAGTGTATATACAAGTCGAAAGTGTCAGGTGTAGTTAGTTTACAATGATATTAGAAACCCTAGATGCACCGCCACGTAGGTATAAAATCACTGCCAAAACTTGTCCCAAAAGTACATTCCAAAAATATGAAAGTCGCAAATACCAAATGATATTTCAACCACATTTTAAAATATTCGAAATACGACTGTATAACACAAACATTACAGTTTTATTTCAAATGCACGTGTCCGGAATATACAACACTAGCTGCCCCGGCGAACTTCGTACCGCCTAACAGTCAATGAATGTCGTGATACCTTTTAGCTGAACTAATTTAGGCTTTGATGAACGTAATCCAATGATACAAAATAAAAATACAGATAGATATAAAAAAGTATTTAAGTCATAAGCTATATTTCTCGACATAGTAAGCAATTAACAGGTTTTTTTTATAAGAGTTCTAGTGATAGAGCCACTTTAAAAGAAATGTACCGATCTCTTATTTTCTACCCCGTGAGTTTTTTCTCAAAGCACCACTGTTATCCTCAAGAAATATAGTTTACAAAGATTTAGTAGGTATTCATGTTCGATCCCGTAAGAAATTAAAAAATCCATTCTTATAGTGCCCCTCTACTCTGTGATCCTCAAGGAATATTAAGTCTGCTGGATATCAAAAATCTGTATTATCAAGTCATTTGGGGAGTTGGGGGACCCAGTCGCACAAACCTTTCATAACTGACATCTCCTACTCATAAACTTAACTCCCTGCCAAATTTCACGTATCTGGTTTTTTTACTAACGTAGCCTACCTACGAACTGCCTCCGTCCCTAATTTCGGGTCTCTATAGCAGCCACATTGTTAGAAGGACAATAATGAAAAAAAAAAAAAAAGTCTTTTTCCTATTACCTATTCCTGGTTCTATGCTACCTCCCCACCAATTTTCAGCCACATCGGTTTAGCCGTTCTCGAGTTATAAAAAGTGTAACTAACACGACTTTCTTTTATATATAAAGATATTCAAATCTGCCTAATACACTTTTCAACCTTTTTAATTGATTAAAAACTACAGACAAAAGTTTATTCACCCTTTTTAAATAGTTTACACAAAATACATTTCTGAACGCATGCATAGATGTCAATCACAGTATTTGATAGGATGACAGGAGGAAAACAAATGTTTGACAGGTACGAAGCAAAGGAACATAATTAAATGGAAAATGATTCATTTTCATAATTATGTATTCGTCAAGTTTTCATTGTTTTTAAAATGTATTCTGCTATTCAGGGCGGAGACAAATCCAACGAAACAAAAACCATGAAAATTGATCCAGCCGATCTCGAGTTATAAGTGTTGTAACAAACCCGTCTTTGTTTTATATATATATATAAAATAAAATAAGATTATTAAAATTTTAACTGACAGCACGTCGTAAATCATATTGACAGCTCCATGGGACCAGAGAGTGCTTAATGACAGATTCTAAGCACTCTTTGCTCGGGACGAGTTTTGAGCGCTCGTAGTAAATCAATCGGGTTTCTAATATCATTGTTAGTTTACCTTAGGCTAAGTCTACCTCGTCTACACTAATATTATAAAGAGGAAAGATTGGATTATTTTTTTGCATTAAAAAAAAGATAAAAGCGAAAAAAAGAAAAAAGGACAAAAAAAGAAAGAAAGGAAAGAAGTAAAGAATTTCATTTCATTCCATTTTTCATTTCATTGAATAGGTTCCGAAAGTACTGGACCGATTTGAAAAAATCTTTCACCATTAGAATCCTACATTATTCCTGAGCAACATAGGCTACACTTTTTAATTCTGCGTGGACGAAGTCACGGGCAGCAAAGGGATAAATACGTGGTTTATAAGTGTAAGTTGCGTCAAGTTATAATAACTAGGAGTGTAGTAGTAGGTTTGTGGAAAACGTTTTGAAAACAATTAAAAATCACACAGTACACTATAAACACAATTTATTTACACAAACTATTTACAAACAATTATATCAAAACGGAGCGACATTAAAAAGCAACTACACGCATGCAAGCCTAAACAGAAAAGAGCACGCGCATGCGCGAGTTTTGTCAAACTCTCAGATGCACTGTAAGCGGAAACGGAAATCAGCGAAACACTTACTTAAGACTATTTACAATATTACAATATATACAAAAATAAGGCCACAGGTTTTAGGGTGGCGATCGCGTACCAGAAGTCGAAATGTTCTTATCCCGTAAGGTAAGGTGGACGGACAATCAGGCCCCAATTTCATTAACTCGATACGATACGATACCCCGTTTTACGGTAACTACCTAAGAAAAAGGTTTTAAATCCATATTTTTCACTTTTCTAGCTATGACAAGACGGGGATAGCGGTGAGGAAGGCTTGAGAAGAGATGAAACTCGGCCTATTTCCTTGGTAATTTTGAACCAATTACAGTGTTTTAAAAACGACTTATTTTTTACTAACCACACATACCTTACTCTATAATTATCCAACCAAACTCCAGCGTCCAATCTTATATCATGCAAAAAGTCGATTAAGGCGCTGTCAACAGCAAATGACCTTAAGCAGCGCCACTTTTCACACATACGGTTCGCGTGCCTGTGAGTGAAAGAGAAGAAACTATTCCGGGAGCTTGGCGCGCGTCTAAAATCTTGCAAATAAGACACAAATAAGAAGAAATAAAAAAAGTATGGATTATTTGTGAAATATGACTCGTTAGCCGTGTAGGTATGAATATGTTGACTTCATGTTTTTAATTGCAGACCCATACGTCGAAAAAATATAGACATAAAACCGTTTAATGATGATTTTAAGACCAATCTTTGCAATTATTTTCTATCGAGCCGATTTTGTTCAATTATGTATCGAGTCCGTCTAGCGTGTTTGAAATATGATGAAAATTATCATTATATTTTTTTTGTATTTTTTTGTGTAGTTTTTCTTAAAAAAGTGCTTAAATAACATCAATTTCAACAAAATTAGGTGTTGTCAGCCTCTTAACTAGGGAAGTTACTGGCGTATTCATTGCCCAGCTTAAAGTCTTCAACCTAAAAAACAGGTAAGTACCAGACTTTGTGTAATGACATTTTTAACTACTTATGACATTTAATGACAAAGGTCAAAGTAAAAGAAAAGAAAAAGAAGGAAAGTTCCGGAAACAGGAATGGTCAGGTCAGGAATACCCGAAACCAACGAGCATGTATGAAGATATTGATGAATGTGGATGAAGCGAAAGAGGTACCAGGATCGTAGTCTTAGCAAAGTGGAACAAAGTAGTGTCTGCCCATTAGTAGTATTGGGAAGAGGCGTGACTGTATCTATGTATTTAATATAAAAATTATCGACAGTTCTACTCATCGAAACTTAAGAACCCATTACCTAGAAAGTTCTGTAATATTTTCACCTAGAGACAAGATAGCAAAAGGCCAATGAACGAGTCAAAACAAAGGAAATTTTTCATAGAAACATACATACTTGGTCACACAGGTGTAGAGACCTTGCAGATGAAATCGTGAAGTAACAAGATAGGTAATTTGGTTGAGTTCCAACAAGAGTAATAACCAGCAAAAATATTCTGACGTCAAATAACAATTCAAACAATCTTAGCTGATCTTTGCTCAGCTGTGTCGTTAATTTATTCTAAACATTATTGAACCAATATTGCAATGACGCCACGTCCTTTTGTGACTATATTTTATTGACCACGCAACATGAAACCAGATAAAAAGTAGCATTTACTTTCCATCCACATACCAGGGGCCATACCATGACGTCCTAATTCCGACTTAGTTCAAGTTTTACCTGTCACTTTTAGTATAAATCTGACAGCGAGCGAAACTAAACTGAATCGCATTAAGACGTCATGGTAAGGCTCCTGATGGAATTGGCTACAATAGTTTTCAGGTAGCAAAATCACCACTAGTTTTCGCCAGCAATAAACCTTGTACGATTTCAAATAACAGAACCTACGCACTGTGGCTATGAATGAGGCCAATATTGGCCATGTTTATTCAAGTTTCTATAGCAAATACGCTGTTACATCAAATTAGCAGAAGGTAACAAATACAGTAACGTTTAAGGAATTTAAACAGTCAAAATTCGGTTGTGAGCCGTGTGGTCCGTGGCTGATGCGGACGAAGACAATGTATGTTTTGCTCATTGTGTCAGCTGTGACAGTGTTTTTTGATTCGGCAGGTGCATTGTCGATTCGTTCACGTAAGCATACACTTTAATTCAACTTAAATAAATGGACATACGTCACTACATGGTAATGTGTACTTAAAGTGGGCAGTTATTAACAAGAGGCCATAGCTTAAGAACCATGCGGTGTCAAGTGACGGCAAACTTAATTCACAAAAATGAATTTTGTCATGATTTTGTCATACGATTTATAACAGTATTTGGGACGGTTAGTGTTAATAAGAAAAGTAATACTTACCGGAATTACTGGTTCAAATCGCTTGTAATTCTCTATTTTATATATAATTATAGATTATAGATACTAATCCAAGGAAAATATTCATCGATGGCACAAAAAGTTTTTAAGTAACGCGATAGCTCGCATAAGTTACCTTGTTGCTCTTAAATGTAATAGGAAGCTTACATGTTTTTCAGCTGAGCCACCAAAATGCGGTCCAAACGAAATGCTCACCCATTGCTTCAACGACTGCCAACTGACTTGCAAGAACCGGATAAAAGGATACGAGAACTATTGTACTGATGAATGCACGCAAACTGGGTGTATTTGCCAGCCTCAATACTATCGCCACGATAACGGTTCCTGTGTGTTAGAAGAGAACTGCTGTAAGTATACAAGCTTTGTAGGAAGTTCGAATATTGGATCGAATCAGGAACAACTTCTACTTAGTTTGAGCAGACAAATCTATCATCCAAACTACCCGAGCAGCAGGTGTGTTCACCAAAATTTTGCATTAGTTGGAATACGGTGAAGCTTACGAATTCTGTAGACATTCCCGAAAATATCGGCCAACTTCAAACTTGCGGGCATCGATATGAAAATATTTGGCGTTTAGAAAACAACATAAAATTAGTATCTTGTCATTGGTAAGGACAAAATGGCACACGTTACGTGTAGTGCAAAATGATTTTCCATGGCATATCGCTATATTTTATCCGATTATCTACTTTAGTGCCATGTTATTAAAGTCGTGTATACAATGCAGCTGTCAGATTAAAATAAGAACCTTATTCCAATGTCGTTAAAGTTGAAAACCGCATGGGATTCAACGAAATGTCACGGAAAATCATTTCGCACTAACATCTGTAGCATGATAGATGGCGCTTGTGGTTTACCTGTAAAGATGCAATCAAGTCTTCTTGCTTAAGTTATTACTTATTAGTTTACATGATCAATTATTGTAAATCATACCAATCGATAATACTGATAATAGTAAATAAAATTGAGCTCATCTTGATGACTTTCGCAAAGGAGTTTGTTTGATTTTGTTTGTTTAAAATTGGAATCAGAACGAAAAACAACTGTGTGGGTTTGTATGAGGTTTTTAAATAAATTAAGCCGTTATTCAAATTCGTTGATAACAAAGTTCCTTGACTTAATTTGAGTCACAAAAAACACGGCTAGCATAAGAGCGCGCGAGAGCTACCTGCTTCTTTCGAAAACGAAGAAAAGGAAAAAGACTCACTTGCGCAGTTTTACTAGGACTATACTCGTAGGTGAAAAACGTAAGTAAATGACCTGTTATAATGTAGTGTACAGGGGCCTTAACATGACGTCTTAATATGATTCAATTCAGACTCAGTTCAGGTTTTAGCTGTCATTTTTAGTATGGAAAAAGTTCAAGTGTCAACGTCAAGTGTCAATTGTGCTCTTGAATTTCTCACGAAAATGTAATGTTAAAAAGTGCATTTGTGACAGTCAGTATCATAAAAGTGATCCAAACCATCCAACTTACGTGTGATAGTGTTATCTTCGAATAACTTTCTAAAAAATAGCGAAAACACCAGCTTTAATACGCGAGTGACACATCATATTTATTGTGGACTATCAACCTACCCACACAAGAAAAGCAGTTTTTCTTTTCTTTTTCAGTCTACCCACTAACTTTTTATTAACAAGTGTTGCCAGTTAATAAAAATAAACTCCCCAAAAAATGACACCACGGGAGTGGGTGACCAAGCTCCAGTGGTGGAAAATATTATTGGAAATAAAACAACAAAAAATATGATCCAGCAAACATTCCACAAAAGCATGTTCAACAAAAATCGTACCAACAGCATACCATCAACCACAGAAAGTAAACATAGCGACAGCCAGACCAACTCTGAGGATTATACTCAGAATCATACAGTAATGTGGCAAAACGATAAAGTGCCTCCTAAAAGGCAGAAGAGAAAGGAGACAAGCCCAGTACACAATGAAAACCTGAAGAAATCTAAGAACGGAACCATCTTTACAGTGCCTATATATAACAGATTTGATACCCTAAATGATGAGGAAACAGAGAAGGAAAAGGAGGAAACAGAGGAACCTAAAACCAACAATACAGATAAAGTTTATGTACCAAAGCCAGAACCCATCTTTGTTACTGGCGTAATCAATGTAAATTCTCTCAAGGATGTACTAAACAAATTCGTAAAAAGCGATCTTTACCTCATGACCACACTTAGATCTGGACATGTTATTAAAATTATACCTAAAGACATCCAGACATACAAAATGATTCGAGAGAACTTCATTGCCAATAATATCTCACACTATACCTACCAGCTTAAAAGCGAGAGAGCTTACAGAGTAGTACTACGCGGACTCCATGCATCAGAAAATACCACAGAAATTTCAAAAGAATTGTATGAAATTGGACATGAAGTGAGACAAATAGTCAATATCAGACATCGAGCTACAAAGGAACCGTTGCCCGTATTTTATGTCGATTTGGAACCAAAGCCAAACAACAAAGCCATCTTCGATGTGAAATACTTGAATAACATGAAGATTACCTTCGAAGCCCCTTATAAGAAAAAGGAAATCATTCAATGTAAGAGATGTCAGAGATTTGGGCATTCCAAGAACCAATGTTTTAGGCCCTATCGCTGTGTTAAATGTGGTAGCGCTCACCCTACAACTACATGTACCAAAATACCAGACACCGAGGCTACTTGCGCGAACTGTGGCGAAAAACACCCCGCTAGCTACAAAGGATGTAAGGTGTACAAACAGTATAGAGAAAGAATTCTTAAATTAGACTCTAAGCCAAAAGAAAAACCAATGCCCAACAACATAGAGACCAAAAACCCGGATCCCCACCCGGGTCCTAAGTCTAACCGCACAGATAATCAAAACGTAATTAAAACCTATTCAGAAGCAGCGAAAACCCAGAAACAATATATTCAACAAGACACAAAGAATGACTTGGCCGACCTTACTGACCTAATGGACATAATGTTTGAAAAACTACAACATTCAATGTTGACAATGATGGAAAAAATCATGGACAAAACGATGGACCGCATGGTCCAGCTAGTCAGCAGCCTGTTAAAAAAATGACCCGAAACCTCCGAGTAGTTACTTGGAACGCCAACGGCTTGACGGAACGACGTCAAGAATTAGAAATTTTCCTCAGAACAGAGATGATTGATATAGCACTAATCTCTGAAACAAGATTTACACCGAAGACACACATAAACTTTAATAATTATACAGTGTACACAACCAATCACCCAACTGGGAACAGCCATGGAGGAACAGCAGTCATTATTAAAAGCAACATTAAACACTACCCCATTGAGGAATACCGAACAGAAAAAATACAAGCAACGTCTATTAAACTTGTAGATAGCAAACTAGGAACTGTATTCTCCGCTGTGTATTGTCCTCCGAAACATACTATATCTGCCAACGACTTCGCAAAATATTTTTCCACACTGGGTAACAGATTCATAAGTGCTGGCGACTGGAATTCTAAACATTTAAATTGGGGATCTAGGCTTACCAATACCAGAGGAAGACAACTTTGTAAAGCCACAGAAGAGATGAAATTAGAATGTCATTCCGGCAGAGAACCTACCTATTGGCCTACTGACAGACAAAGAATCCCAGACTTATTGGACTTTTTTATTGTTAAAAACTTAGATAGTAACTACTTAAACACAGAACCACGAATAGATCTCACATCTGACCACACACCAGTAATACTGAATATTACTACAACAGTTAACCTGGTAGCACCTCCCCTAAGAATATACAACTTGAAAACTACAGACTGGACAATCTATAAAAATATAATCACGACAGAGACAGATCTAAAGACCAAAATCAATACAATAGAAGAACTTGAAAGACAAGTGGAACAATTTAATATGACTATCCACATAGCTGCCAATTCTGCAACTCCAAACCAGACAGGTAAAGGACAACCTCCGAAACATAACTCATATCCAAGGGATATTAAAGAGAAAATACAAGAGCGCCGTCGTTTAAGAAAAATCTGGCATACTACAGGATATCCAAGTGATAAAGCTGCTTTCAATAGTTTCTCAAATGAACTCAAAACCCTTATCAGCACCCTAGAAAATGATAATATTCAACACTATCTCTCAAATCTAGATCCAACAAGAGACACAAACTACTCGCTGTGGAAGGCTACCAAGAATCTAAAGCGTCCGAAAATCCACATATCACCTATCATTGATGAAAAAGGAGGATGGGCTAGATCAGATAAAGAAAAGGCAACAATCTTTGCGGAACATCTGAAAACAGTTTTCCAACCACTCCCAGAAAGCAATCCCGAACATACTATGGAAATCAAGGAATACCTTGAATCAGCGAATCAAATGTGTCTTCCACTAAAAAGTACCAGCCCAAAAGAAATTGTGAAAGAAATAAGGAACCTCAAGGATGGTAAAGCACCTGGCTATGACCTTATTGATGCCACATTGCTTACAAACCTGCCTCATAAAGGTGTAATGAAACTAGTTAACATCTTTAATGCCAGCTTAAGACTTGAACATTTCCCTGGGCAATGGAAAATTGCACATGTAGTCATGGTACCGAAACCCGGTAAACCCCCACATGAAGCTACTTCATACAGACCTATCAGCCTGCTACCAGTTATTGGCAAACTGTTTGAGAAGATATTGCTTAACAGGATGAAAGAACATCTAAGTACAGTATTACCGAACCACCAATTTGGATTCCGAGAAAAACACGGGACTATTGAACAGGTACACCGTATAGTTGACACCATTAGCAGATGCCTTGAAAACAAATTATATTGCTCTGCAGTCTTTTTGGATATCAGCCAAGCGTTTGATAAGGTATGGCATGACGGCCTCCTGTTCAAGCTAAAGAAACATCTCCCGCACTGTCTATTCCGAATACTTAAATCCTACTTAGATAAAAGATGCTACCAAGTGAAGTACAGCGATGACCTCTCAGAAGTACACGAAATAAAATCAGGTGTCCCTCAGGGCAGTATCTTGGGCCCTGTATTATACTTAATTTTTACAGCAGATATCCCAACAACTGACCACATCACGACTGCGACATACGCTGACGATACGGCGCTACTGTCGGCTCATAGCAACCCAGAAATGGCATCATCACAGCTGCAAAACCACCTGACAGCAGTTGAGACGTGGCTGAAGCGTTGGAGAATAAAAGCCAATGAGAGCAAATCGGTACATGTAACATTTACACTCAGGAGAGAAACATGTCCACCGGTAACGCTAAACTGCAAAGTTATCCCTCAAGATAATAACGCAAAATACTTAGGCATGCACCTAGACAGAAAACTTACATGGCAAAAACATATTTGGACTAAGCGCAAACAGCTAGATGGAAAACTGCGGTCACTGAACTGGTTATTGGGACGCCAATCTCAACTAAATCCTAACAGCAAAATGCTAGTGTACAAAACTACCATAAAACCAATCTGGACTTACGGAATACAACTGTGGGGAACGGCCAGCAACAGTAACATAGATATCCTGGAGAGGTTCCAGACCAAAGCTCTGAGAACAATGCTTAGCATCCCTCATTGTATAAGTAATAGATACATATACCTCGACCTCGGCATAAAAACAGTTCGGCAGGAAATAGCTCAAAACAGCCTGAAATACCAGGAGAAACTGACCGTCCATGTAAACAAACTGGCGCACGCTCTGAGTGGAGAGGGCGCTCTTCAGCATACCCGGCTAAAAAGAAGTGACATACCGAGCTTACATAAAAGATTTACCACTTGACATCAAGAGAGTCGTGTGAAAGGAGTTTCATACAAGTGGGGCTCATGAGGAAGACATAAACTGAGAAGTCACACAGAGAAGAGGCTTATTGTTGAGAAACAGATTGCCTTGAAGCAGAAATATCAAAACAAAAAAAAAAAAAAAAAAAAAATTTTTAGTATGGATTTGACAGCGAGCGAAGGTAAACTGAATCGGAATTGATTAGCGCTAAGACGTCATTTTTCTAATTTGGAACGTCAATTTGTCTATTCGCACACATTACTCACACATACAACAGGTCATTTACTTGAGTAGGTAATATATACTTCTTCTTTGTCTACCTAATGAGCTACCTACCTACGTTATTTTTTTTTTTCAATTTCAAGCAACTCCATTCTGCAATGACGACGAAGTATACAACTCTTGTGGCACATCGTGTCTGGACACGTGCGAGGAAAGGGGTAACACATGCCAAGATTGCTCGCTGCATTGTGTCGAGGGGTGCTTCTGTCCTGAAGGCTTCTTCCGAGAACCCAACGGGACCTGCGTTAAAGCGGAGGATTGCCGTAAGTTTACATTTGAGTTAAGCTCTGTCTTGTTAAAGTTGAGCCAGCATGATCAGCGTAGGTATCCGCTGAGACAGAATGTACTAACATCGTCATCATGAATCATGGACGCATTGTGGCCATGTTGAGCGAACGAAAACACCAGACTCCCGAAACGGATTTTCTATTCAGAATCTGGAAACCAGTTTCTGTGGCACAAGAATGTCTTTAAACATTACCTTACTTGCCTTAATTTATTGTGAGAAAGTTGTAAAGAGCTCACTGGATAGCTTTTGTACGTTTTTTCCAATCGTAAATTTAACCTTTTCAGCGCTAACAATACGTATATATCCGTCGAAGAACGCAGTTGAAGAGTAGGTAATCTTTACGCAATGGCTAAGTTTTAAATTAGCTTAAATATTTCGCCAGGCTTGGATTTAAAAAGGTTAAAACACGATTTTGGGGCTAGAGAATGAAAACATGTGTTGTTCTTAAAAGCGTTGAAAAGAATTGATAACCATGGAGATATCAGTAAACTACTGTTTGTTTACTTATATCTCCGTATATTCCTTTCAAATTGAACTGATAATCTGGTGGAGAAAGGCACATTCTACGAGTTTTTTGTTTAATTCATTTCAGCACCAAGAACCTGCGATGGGCCCAATGAATACTTTGATGAGTGTCCTCCTACGTGCCTGGATGCCTTGGACGATAGCTGCTCCACAGTCTGGGATGGCGTCAACTGCACTGAGACCCTGGACTGCTGTGCTCCCCAGTGCCGCTGCAAGACTGGATACTACAGGAATACCGAGGGTTTCTGTATTTCAGCCGAAGATTGCAAGTGTAAGTGATTAAAATGAATTCTTTATGTGACTGTTCAATTGTAGCTTTGAAATAGTTCGTATTTTTTTTCGTTTCAATGAGAACGAAAATACGAAAATAAAGTCAGAATAACGAAGAACACAAGGAAACAAAGAAGAAACATGAAAATAGAATAAATGCAGAAGAAATAAGAGCGTTAAGAAGTATGGAAGGAGTGCCACTGGAAGACAGAATAAGGAATAAGTATTGTGACAAGAGAACGCGATGGTGTAAAAGAAAGATAATAAAGTGGTTTGGTCACGTAGTGAGGATGGATGAAAGTAGACAAACTAAACAGATCCATATGGGGTGTGAATGGTTGCGTTGGGAGGGGAAGGCCTAAACCGCAATCCGGGACCAAATACCTAGGAAACAATTTGAAAAACGTTCAGGGGCCTTACCATGACGTCCTAATTCCGACTCAGTTTAAGTTTTAGCTGTCACTTTTAGTATGAATATGACAGCGAGCGAACCTAAACTGAATCGAATTAAGACGTCATGGTAAGGCCCCAGGTCAGGAGTACCCGAAACCGGCGAGCATTGTATGAAGAGATTGATGAATGTGGATGAAGCGAAAGAGGTATGTCAGGATTGTAGCAAGTGGAACAAAGTAGTCTTTGCCTACCCCTATTGGAAAGAGGTGTGACGGTATGTACTTTTATGGACCACGAAACAAAGCAGAAAAGTAAAGGGAAGCAAAAGCAGAAAAGAAAGTCACAAAAGTTTAATTTAGTAGGTAATCACAAGTGTCTATGTAGGTACTAAAACTCTATAGAAAAAATAAGTACAAGCAAAAACGGACATTACCTTAACATTAACGGGTTGCTGACGGAAGGTCTTAAATATAGACTGTATAATTAGGAACCTATAGGACATAATTATAGACTAGAGATGATGATATCGCAACCACTGATGTTTCTTTGCTGCCTTAACGGTTGACGTGTATTGTTAGAAAATAATTAGTGGTGTATTGTGGAGACTTGCGGCACTAATCATATTTTTATGTATCACTTTTCAGACGACGGCATAGACAGCGACGCCCCCTGGTGGCAGTCATCAAGCACTTCGAAACCTAAAGTGGTACAGAAATCCAAAAAAAATAGCATTTCAAAGAAAAATGGCTTTACCCATTGACAACCGTGTATTCTTCTTGATAGCCACCAGCTTCCAATGAAAATGTATTTACACAGCACACTTTACAGTGTAGACTGTTCCAATTTACAGTTAAAGTCAGCCTTGCTGATGAACTGTTTTGGATAATTACCTCTGATACCTCGTCCAGTTATGATTTGCCAAATAAAGAGTACCTTTACTACAACCAACTTTTTTTTTACTGACTACCCACTTTTGTTTACGTATGTATCAAATCGGGACCCATTATGACTGTCTCATAATTTACATTGGTCATCATTCAATTGGTCATACATTAAATCGTTAATCATAATTTTTTGGAGTCATGCATTTTTCAAGAATTTTGGAAAAGTTATGGAAAACCGTACATATTCGGAACTTCTATAAATGGGAGAAAATATGAATTCGTTTCAAACCGATATTTGAAATCATAATCTATGTATTTAATCGACGGCAAAAACGCCAAATGGTGACCAATTATGATAAATTTAAAATTACGAGTAAATTCAATTATACTATAGAAAAATTTAGGTACCTACTTAATTAACTAAATGTAAACAATTTTGACGTCTTTTTATTGAAATATACACTTTAAAAATCTAAATCTTTCACTTTACTAATTAATTATGATATAACAATGTAATTTCTTAATTAATTTGTAAGGTTTAGATTTTTAAAGTGTATTCAATAAAAAGACGTAAAGTTTTTTTGCATTTAGTGAATTACCTAAACCTTTCTAGTATAGCTACCGTAAAACCCCGTCTATTCGCCTAGTATACCTATCTTCGCCTATTTTCATAATAGTTGAAATTCCCGCCTAGTTTTTAGGCCAGGTTCCACACAAAACTGCTAAATAGAAAGTGTTTTTTATGCTGGACCATATTCTCGCATTAATTGTGGCTAACTTAACGCCGTTTACGATCAGTGCCGTTTTTTCGTTGACGTGGCAGCACGTGTTTTTTTTTACCTCTGCGGAACTTTGCTATAAGTAGCGCTAAAGAAGAGATAAAGGAAAGTTTTTTCTTGTATTATAATCTACAACTAATGCTCTTTCTTATGATTTTAGTATTTTTTAACTAAGCTATATTATATTTACGTCGCAATCGATTAATATGTAATTGAGGTCATTTTCCGGCCATCTTGTAGCTATACTTCGCCTACCCCTAGGGTTGTCAATCAAAGTGTGTGATATATTTAAAATCTCAATCAATATTGGAGGATTCCTTTTGTAAATATTATTCCAGTAATTTAATAATTATTTTTACGGTTTTCCCGTTAGAACCAATTTCAAAATATTTTTGAATTGAAACAAAAATACAAAAAAATCCAGAAAATAAAGCGTAACACAGAATTAAATGTGACTTATCTAATCTGATTGTGATTTAGTATAAGAAAAAATAGATACCTACTCAATTTTCTAATTTATTTGTATTTTTTATTAGTCCTAAACCATTACCCTTTTTTTTTGTAGTCGAGTAAGTCAGCGTGATTTTTGACAACCCTATCGAAAATACAGCAAATGTATGAAACTAGCTTCAGATTGGTACCTGTCTTCGCCTACCATCGTTTTCTTTTAAATGTGACCTATTTTGGAATGGTTAAGGCTCATAATTGAAATACACGTTAAAAATGCATAAGATTGCTGGAGGCAATTTCAAATTTCGTCTATAATTGACGCCCCAACCATATGTAGGCGAAGACGGCATTTTGCCTATACTTCGCCTACCACCTTTGGAGTCCAATTGTAGCCATCCCTTAGCGAAATTTAGACCTTATGCTACGGTAATCTATGGCCCTAGATAGGTTAATTAGTTTATTGATCTTAACAAGCCAAAATACGTGTAAATCTGAGAGGAATTTACAAAAAAGGGTCAAAACCCAGGCGAAGTTACGGAACTCTACGGTAGTCGAAATTTCAATTTGAGGTGACGAGTTTTAAAAAAGCTATAGATGTTAGCCACTTTCGAGTGACGAAAGCGCACCAGTACTTGGCCAATTATAGACAGCGCCCAAACAAAGAAGACTTCTGTCCACTATTTGAAAATATTATGCTGATTATTCTTAGTACCTACCTAAGTAATTTTGCTCATGTCTCTACAATTTATTAAGGCGGAGATCAGAGAATAAAAATATTTAATTAGTAACCAAAATAACAATATGATCAGATTATTATGTCCAATAACAAAACTAAACCGCAAGAAAATTTCAAAAAAATAAACACACCATTTCAATAAAAATGTAAACTCAAATAAGTTATTGTTGGTTTTGGTGCCTTTCGATTTCATTTCTGCCATACGTTGTAAAGTGTCATCTGTTATCGAAATAAATAGGTAATATTGATTATAATTCAGCCTCATGGCAATAGATGGCGCCTCCAAGAACTGATCTACACATGTCATTGTTTTAAAAATATCAGTGGCTATTGTGCTGAGAGCATAATATAGGTGAAAAACTTAAGTAAATTACCTGCTGTATGTGTGAGTAATGTGTGCGAATAGACAAATTGACGTACCAAATTAGAAAAATGACTAAAGTCTCATATCAGTTTTGGGGCCTTACCATGACGTCCTAATTCCGACGCAGTTCAAGTTTTAGCTGTCACTTTTAGTATGGATCTGACAGCGAGCGAACGTAAACTGAAACGCATTAAGACGTCATGGTAAGGCCCCTGTACACTACTACATACAACAGGTCATTACTGCCCTCCTAATTAAAAAGGACGGATATGTGTGACATATGAAACGCATATACGTCCTTTTTAATTAGGACGGCAGATTTACTTAAGTTTTTCACCTATACACACTAATAGAGCAGCTGGAGCTTCTATGTTTGTCTGGGTAGGAGTAAAGAAAAAACATAAAATGCACCAGCTATTTCTCTTTCCGCGCAGATGTTAAAAGCCCATCGAGGAAACGGGTGAAAATTTCAGGAATCATAGGCGATGCGGCTAGCAACCAATCACTATTTTGATTCCCCTTTCCACTTATACGCCTACAAATTATACTAAACGTTACAAAACAGGGGTTTTACCATGACGTCTTAATTCAATTCTATTCAGACTCAGTTTAGGCTTTAGCCATCATTTTTAGTATGGATCTGAAAGCGAGCGAACCTAAACTGAAGCCCCAACTGTGGTAAAAAAAATAAGTTTTGTTTTACCGACATGGGTTTTAAAAATGACGATAACAATCACTTTTTTCAAGGTCGGCAACGCACCAGCAGTCCTAATTCTGCTGTTGGAGTTCATGAGAAGTATTCAACAAGAGAAAAGTATGTTAGCGGTTTAACTTACCTACTCGTGCTTTTACCTACCAATTTACTTAAGAGAAAAAAAGGAAAAATGTTATTAAATTAATCCAAATATTTAGAAAATATATCTAAGTCTCGATATTTCACTCATAAAACTATTGCGTTATGGTTCAAATTCTAATAATGCTCTGTTACTATACATCCAATTAAGCCACTTGTACAAACAAAAAATATGGAAGACAAGTCGTACAATCTTTTATCATAAAGAAATATTTAATTAAAGCAGGAAAAAACATGTTTTCTAATTCTCTTAGGCATAGTTTAACCAAGTGTGCTGTAGACAAGTAGTATTAATTTGTTATTATTCTCATCGGTTATCACACACATAATTATGTATTTACTCATGTATGTACAAATATGTAAAGTCCCAGGACCCAGCACATTAGAAACGACTCAAGATGCAATGGAAATTCCCTTTTACATTCTAATTCACTTAGAGGATTTCCCCTCTTAATGTTAGCCATTTTTCCTCATGACTTTGCCAACTTAACACTTTCAAATAACCGTATTAACTATCCTTTTATATCCAAGGCCACGAAACCACTGTTGAGTCGATGATATCACGTCAAAATTATAATTAAAGGGAGTTTTTAATAGTAAACGCTTTTGGAAAATAGCATGGGTACATTTGTTACAACTCATTGGTCATAATTTTTATAGAATTAAAATGAACACAAAATATTTACCTTGCTACTCCGCTACTTACGTGCAAGATAACCAAGCTTGTGCGAAATGTATACGTTTTGCATGCAAGCCCTCCCTCCACTACTGCCACACAAAACGCACACAAATCCCACAAACTTTATTAATCCTAACACCATACAAACACTGACGCGCGTTTCGATCCCTCTATAAAGCAAAGTATTTTCAAAGGAAAAATGGGAAAGAAAACAATACCTAAATATGTATATTATGTTCAGTTAAATCTCGATCTAGTCGCTAAAGGCTTGGCAGTTTAATACATTTTGCCTGCGTGACTGCGTGAGATACTCACCCTGCTTACCTAAGAGTCCAAATTTATTGAAAAATTTGGCGCAGGTTAAGTTTCATTTTTGTTAAGTTATTTTAAAGTTAGCTTTTTGACACTACTAAATTGAGTTTATTACTAAATCGCGATGAGAAAGGGGTTAAAAAATCTGTCATTCCATGTATACGAGTATAATGACGTAATTTTTTGGAATGTCAGATTTTTCAATCCCCTTCTCATGCCGATTAAGTGTTATTGTGAACGATACGGTGCGACTAAAGTGTGTCGATTTATATGTGATTTCATTTAGGAATTAACCAAGCTGAGGGCACTGTAGAACTAGGTAGGATACGTCTTCTCTGCGGGCTGGCTGGTAAGAGTCTACTCTTCTTGAAGTTCATAAATCGAACATTGGTTCAATTTGATATTTGATTGTTTTTTAATAACTTGGAGGCGGGGCCTTAGACCAGCTTGAACCGGGAATGAAATCACATCCCGTGGAATATAATTGTTGTATTTCGAATAAAAAGCCGTGGTAGCCTAGTGGTTTGACCTGTGGCCTCTCAAGCAGAGCGTCGTGGGTTCAAATCCCGGGCTCGCACCTCTGAGTTTTTCGGAATTTATGTGCGAAAATTACATTTGTAATTTGCCATGAGCTTTTCGGTGAAGGAAAACATCGTGAGGAAACCTGCACACATCTGCGAAGAAATTCAATGGTGTGTGTTAAGTTCCCAATCCGCACTGGGCGCGCGTGGGAACTATAGCCCAAACCCTCCAATACACGGAGGAGGCCTATGCCATGAGGCACGCCGAATTACGCGACAATTTAATAAATAAACGACAATATAATACAACATGTACTTACTGAAATTATAGCGAATTCGGAATAAAAAGGCTTAAATAAATAAATAAATAAATAAAAATACGTTTAATACGGTATTTTAATAATCGGCCCTCAGCCAGCCTCAGCTATAACGAACCCCGTACCGATAAAAGTCCCTCAAGGCAGCTCTACAGTACCTACAGCACATCAAGAAAACCCTTCCAAAGCTAAGCTAATAAAAAAATTACATGTAAATAAAATATAATAAAAACCTTGTGGAAACAGTGTACCACAAGACAAGACAATACGTGGAGTTATCGACGCCTTTAAAAGATACAACCATCTGAGTCAGTCACCAGTCTAGTTTTACTCGTTGATCAGAATAGTACTCCAACATGAACCGAGCTATATTTTTACTGGCGTTTTTGGGAGCCTTGGCGGCCACTCTTGCGGAGGAAGCAGAAGAAAAGCGCAGTAAGATGAATTTTGTTTTTTGAAATTCTTACAAACATTTATGGATAATAATATCAGCGGCAAAAATGTGACGCTCATTAAGTAGGTCCAATTTTGTGCCGCTGAATAGTATAGTAATATATTTCCACTCCTGGCTAGGGGAAGACGTAAAATTGTGTAGACACCTCGGGCGGTCATAAAAAAAACCTCAGGTCGCACGTTTATCGCTCTAGCTTTTGCTCGTGCGCAAACATCCTGCGATCCGAGACATTCTTTATTTCTACTATTACCTACACCAACAAAAGTTGAATGATAAACAAACAAGCATGTTTGAATCAAACTGAAACGAAAAGGTGCCGCGCGCCCTCATTTTAACTTTCAATTTTTTTTTATAGATAATTGTTGTTTAACCGGCCATAGAAATACCCATGTGCTCAGTTTTGTGACAAACGAATGGATCCAATCTGTAATTGCACACAAATAGGGGTGGATATTTTTTTACCCATCTAAAAAATATGCTTGTCTGTTTTAATTATTTGTTATACTTCAAGTACAAGGTCCCTCGGAAGCAGGCGGTTAGGCTACTTCACTGAACATCCCTGTAAATATTTTTAGGATTTTCAATTGCGCTTAACAAATGCTTCCTCGAGGTTCAACCAAAACTAAAATGAAAAATTTGTACGGCAGTGTTCAATTATTCTATCTAACCCAATCACCCTGCTGAATTATTACGGAATAATACTAAAATACCTCGTATAATTGAACGCTAATACATTGTATCAGACGCTGATTCTATGATACAATATACAATACAATACAAATACTCTTTATTGAACACCACAAATCAGTACAAAACAATACAGAAACAAAGAACAAAGTATGATGAAGTATGATTTAGTTCATACGAAAGCAAAATATTCACATACCTACCTAATAAATACTCTACTGCAACTCGTACAGGGGCCTTACCATGACGTCCTAATTCCGACTCAGTTCAAGTTTTAGCTGTCACTTTTAGTATGAATCTGACAGCGAGCGAACCTTAACTGAATAGCATTAAGACGTCATGGTAAGGCCCCAAATCTTGACCCAACCATAACTTGACCTGTTCATTCGTAGACATTTCACGGAATCAGGTGCCTTACTATGACGTCCTAATTCCGACTCAGTTCAAGTTTTAGCTATCACTTTTAGTATGAATCTGACAGCAAGCGAACCGAAACTGAATCGCATTAAGACGTTATGGTAAGGCCCCTGGGTTCTCGACCGTCGGTCTGTGTGAACATCGCCTCACCTCACGACCAACATTAAGATACCTGACTTTGTGAAACGCTTACGAACTAACGGGTCAACTTATGGTTGTCTATCGAGCGAAGTGGTGTTAAAATCAACAGGAAAACTGCGTATCGGATGACGTGTAACGCTGAAGTAAAATATTAAGACAGTAAATTAGGTAGCGGTTCTCACATCGTATGATTTCCGTCTTTATACTACCTATGACACAAGGACAGACGGATGGCCAGGTGACTTTAGCGAAATCTCAATTCTGTTAAAAAAAAACAGTTTCGCATTCATTCAACGTTGGCGATGGGTTTACACAATAAAATGTTATTATAAAGAAACAGAGAGAAAACATGACGCCTACGACACGTCACCGCGTTAAGGTCAGTTTTTAAAGGCGACGCCTCACTGCGCAGCGCACGCTACGCACGTGAATACATATTCGCTCCGTATCAAAATGTAGGCGGTCGTTTCCACAGCAGTGCACGCACACGCTACGCACGAAATGACCAATGGCCCCACGTGGGTGCCAATTGTAGCGTGTCCGTGCACAGCGTGCGCAGCAATGGGCGTTGCCTTTAATGTCATGTCATGTCTCGCTATCACCGATATCAGATATACCATAGATTACGTAAATATTAAGATTAGTGCTGAAACCAAGCGTGCTTACTATTTTCAAAAATAATTTCAAGATGCAAGGATGCGAAGTCCTTTAGTCGGGGCTGACTTTTAACAACTTACTGTGATCCCACAGCCTAAATTTAGCGAGGGAAAATCCAAATCAATTCAAAACACCGATGGGGTTCTAACACGCGAAGTAGATGCATTTGCGTAATGTATGCCAGGCCCCTATTTCACCATTCGAAAATTGTTGGTGACAATAGTGACAATTTGAATTCCAATGCGTGGTCAATATTAAGCCAAGCGGCGTATATTCTCGTCGAGTCTGTAATGTAAACAGAATTGTCACTTGTCACCGACAATTGTCGCTCTGATGAAATAGAGGCCTGATATTGGATCTGTGCTATACATTCATTGACTTATCATTTCACCTGAGCGATAGTGCAATGTTGCGCTTGCGGACCATACCAACATTATGAAACCAACAGTTATTCAAGACAGTTAACCTGCGATAACATGCATCTTGGGCCAATCATAGGGCCTGGTGAGCCTACAACTAACGCTTGCTTTTGCAATGGAGGTTACGTGGTAAACAACCAAGGCATCTGTATTAAGAGAGAGAATTGTCGTAAGTTGTCATGATTTTAGAATCAGTTTAGTTCTGATGTACAAACCAAGAAAATATTAAAATGACTTATTCTGAATTATATTTTGTCGAGCAATTATAAATTACTTTCATACTCTTAAACTTTTTAATCTGTTAGTTAAATAACAAATTCCAACATGTAGTAGTAGGTAACTAAGAAACGCAAGGAATAATGATCATACCTACAACATGCAACACTACCAGCCTATCTATATTCACTAACCCAATAACGCTTTTTCATTTCATGTTACATAGCAATTAAGACATGCCCATTAAACGAGCACTATGAGAAAGATAGCAACAGATGTCAAATCACTTGCGCAAATATGCATCTAGAACCAATCATGGGCCCTTGCGGTACTAGTAGTGCATGCTTCTGCAACAACGGATACGTAAGGAACGAAAAAGGAATGTGCATTGAGAGAGGAAACTGTCGTAAGTATTCACAAACCTCCATTTGTAAACGTAATAATGGCTTACCATTATTATTATTATTATACCTTTGTGCCTCTTAAGGCACAAAGGTGTTAGGTTAATCTAATCAGCCCACATGGATACCCACTGCTGAGTAAATACCTCATCATTCTCACGCCACTTTGGCCGGTCTTGTGCCAGTGTCATCCATAGCTTTCCACCCAACTGCCATCTGACTAACGGGCTGGTTGTCTACCCACTGACCTTCGACCCAATCTTGGTCACGACTCTGTGATCACCTTCGACCATCTATCGTCATTCCGTCTTGTCAAGTGCCCAGACCATCGCCACATCAGCTGTGTTAGGTTAAGAAAAAAATTAAACATTTAACAATTTCACATCGTTTCATGATCATCTTTCGACTAACACAAGCTCCAAGATGTCCGCCGTTTGAGCGATACCTGAATCAGACCGTGCAATGTCAGATCACGTGCAAAACCATGCCTCTAGAGCCGTACATGGGCCCTTGTTGGCCCACTAGTGGGTGTTTCTGCTTGCCGGGGTACGTAAGGAATGACGCTGGAATCTGTATCCGAAGGGAGGAATGTCGTAAGTACACTCATCAAAAATGTCTAGGGATATTTTTTATCCTTAGATAGTTTTGAACATTTCAATATAAGCATATTACTACAGAGTCAAAAGATCAAATTTGTCTAAGGATTATGATTATCCCAAGGCTACCTACTAACTCACTTATCGCTTTCACTTCATATTAACAGCGTTCGTTTGCCCTTTAAACGAGCACTATGAGAAAAATACCCATAGATGTCAAATTTCTTGTGCCATCATGCATCTCGAACCAATCATGGGCCCTTGCGGTCTAAATAGTGCATGCTTCTGCAACGAAGGGTACGTGCGGAACGAAAAAGGAATCTGCATTAAGAGGGGAAACTGTCGTAAGTATTCATAATCATTTCTCATTATAAAATCTGCACTTAACATCGCGAAATCTTTTTCAACAGCATTTTTCAAAAAAAAAATTGGTACAATTTTAAGACACAACAATTTTATGTTGTTCTTACTACTCACAATCTTAAAGGGATAAAAAATAGCCTTATTTTTTTTTTCTTCTTTTTTGTTACTATTTAATTTTTCCACCTAGGTAAGTAACGCAAAGGAAGATTTAAAGGGAGTGATTATTTATGATTAATTTTAATTCTTAATTTGAATGTATTTAAATGCATGATAGATAAATAGTATATTTGTACACCATTAATCTGGGGTCCTAGTGAAAAGGGAGTTAAGTCGAAAATAGCGATTTTACACCAGAACCAAAAAACTGTTTTCATACACTTAAAAAATCATATCTTTTAAATTAAAAGTCATATACATATGTTATAACTAGCGTTGTAATTGTTGTTCTAAGAAGATTGTAACTATGGATAACAAATTACCGTACTGCTGATACTTTCTCAAATACAGGGGTATAAGTACCGTAATAAAAATCATTTTCATCGTGAAAAAGGTTGTAACTTAAACTTCTACTGTTTTACACTTAAGATTTGTTTGGTGCGAAAAGGCTTGACTAAATATTACACTGCTCATAAATCATAACGTAAACAATAAACATACATATCGTAATTATAATCAATTAAGTTTGATTTAAATGGATAATACTAGATAAAAAAAAAACTTGCAATATCGCCAAATTTAAGACTTAACCCGTTTTACACGTAGTTTAAGGGCATAATTAATTGGTATAAATATTTTTGACGCCATAAGCACGTTTGTCTTTGACTAATTTATACCATTTAACGCAGTTATATTCTTAGGAATAATAAATAATCAAAACATGGGTTCTTAATAGAAATAACTGTTTATTGCTTAAAATCAACATTATCAAAGAATCTTCAATAGGTATATTTTAATCTCACTTATAAATGCACAGTTTCAATAAAAACATATCTACGCTTGTCACTCTTGAAGTAAGTATATAATTTTTAAACAAAGTTTAACAACCGAAAATCTAACTTAATAATCGATTTCGTTTTATGACTCTAATTCCGGTTCTAAATCTGGATGAATATCTGGAAGATCCCTGTAATTTTTAGGTTTAGATAGAAACCTCTGACACTTATGTCTATGCTATGAGTGGCAACAGTAAAAGCAAATCTTTTTATTCTGCAGAAATTGCTATTTTGTATGCTATTTTGGACCGCTGTTTTGTATGAATTTGTTTGTTTCTCTTCTTGCCTTCATACAAGAATATATAGTATATGTGTATGTGAACTCTTAATTGTACAAAATAAATATTATTTCGAATTCTCGTACTTTTAGGAATAATTTTTTCGGTTTTTTTTTGGGTTCTATGACTATCGAAGACTTCATGAACTCTACTCTTTTATCATACGTCATTAACCCATAATATCCCAGTAGTAATCGTTTTCTTGTCTAATCTTGTGAGATTCTATTCATACATTTCATACGACATACATTTAAAGGCTTCTGAACTCTAGCTTCAATTATTTTTGCTTTATAAGTTTTGTACTTCTGTCCTGTCTTCCCACATCTTTTTCTTTTTTTCCTATCAATTCTTCGCTCATTTTTAATTGTACGTAGTTTTTTCTTTTTTCCGCATAAAACTCCTTCTCTTTCCCAAAATCTGTTCTCATTTTCGTCTTCTTCTGAGTCAGAAATTATCATTATTACTCTTTCGTTTTAAGGTTTACTTGTATTTTCGTCTGAGGTTGAGGAATCTGTATTGGGACTACTTCCAGAACTAAAATCTGATCAATCTGAATCCTCGGCTAGGATGTTATGGATAATGCCTGATGTTAATGGCACAGGATTATGCAAATGACTGCAAAATATGACAAAAAAACATCATTACAACAAATTCTTAAAAGTATATATTATAATGAATAAAATAATAGGTTTTAAGACTATAAGTTTTAAATATTTTGTGTAATGTACCCGGATAATAATCACAAGTTTACTAAATGATACAATTAAAAGGGTATAAGTAATGCAAACTGTCTTAAAAATATATTATCGTAAAATGCTTAAATGTAAATGTTTTCGTGAGAAAGGGTATAACTCACTGTTGATTGCGCAGTCAGCTTCACGGCTCAGCAGCTTGGCGGTGACTAGTTAGATCATGCCGCGCGCCCGCAGCTAAAACTCCCCTCACCCCTGTCTCTTCCTGGAGTGGTACCTCTTCACACGGTGTCTTCATTACTATTAAACTGGTGAT
This sequence comes from Pandemis heparana, assembly GCA_963854515.1. Lineage (NCBI taxonomy): Eukaryota > Metazoa > Arthropoda > Insecta > Lepidoptera > Tortricidae > Pandemis > Pandemis heparana. The sequence continues at coordinate 10,976,202 of OY978015.1, read as the reverse complement.
AAATACACCTAAGGCCGATTGTAATTCATACTTGCTATGATATTTTTGTGAAAACCAATATAACATTATTTAAAAATCTAAATAAATGACATTCTGATGCGAAAGAAACGGTTACTCATCTTATGACTGTTTTTACTTACCTTAGACGACATTTAAAGTCGGTGTGTAACATCATATCACGACTTAAACCTAGTTTTGCAAAGCATTGTACTGTGTAAAAAAATATTAGTCATCTTATATCTTATTGCACTTCATGAAAATGGTATTGTTGAATTGGTGTGTAACGTTATATCAGAATGTAACCCAATTTTCACATTGATTAGACGACAAACAACCTACTTTAATAGTCTTAAATCCATTTGCCAAAACATTTTTTTTGTAAAAAAGATCATATCTCATGTTATTCCTTGTTGATAGATTAGTAAGCTGAAAGTTATACCCCTTGTACATAATAAAACTTTGCCTTTCTTAGGATTAGGTTAACCCTCTTTACACCAGCAGGTCCGGTTTTTTTTTCTGATTAAATCTAGCTATGTAACTAAAAATTGATTTTTTTCGACTTAACTCCCTTTTCACTAGGACCCCAGTATTATGGTAAAACAAGATTGGACATCAATACACTGTAACACCAGTTTTACTTTTGTTTATGTAAATAAAATGATCATCTTATCTTATCTTATCTTATAAAAAAATATGAAAAACGTGGGTTATTTTTTCTCTCCTTCAAGGATGGAAAGAGCTCATAATTCCTGAGTAATAGCACGGAATTGGTAACTAGATATTAAAAAATTGAGGGTTGATTTTTTTTGAGAATTGCTCAGAAAAACATTGTAAGTTTATTTCATTCTGTGATCATTTTTCATCTAACCAAAGCCCCAAGATGTCCGCCGTTCGAGCGATACCTGAATCAGACCGTGCAATGTCAGATCACGTGCAAAACCATGCCTCTAGAGCCATACATGGGTCCTTGTTGGCCCACTAGTGGGTGTTTCTGCTTGCCGGGGTACGTAAGGAATGACGCTGGAATATGCATCCGAAGGGAGGAATGTCGTAAGTATAAAGTTTAATTTGTAAGCAGTATCTTCAGTTGGGCCCAAGCTACAGCAGAGCTCTAAGCGCCAGGCGCCAAGGGGCGCCAAAATCAGGTACCGATTGGCGCGAGCAATATAAAAATTACTAATTCGTTTTAATTATTTATTAATTTTAATTAGGTACACGCGAGTACGCCCTTTGTACTTTCACTAACATTTAATGAAAAACAACAAAACAAACACAAAAAATTAATAACACAACATTTTCACGTTTCAAAAGCATTTTTGTTCATACACATGTCATTTTTTTTCAAGATGACATTTACTCGTCAACCGTTCATTATATTCATCAACACTCATCAGCATTAATTTAACTTTGGGTAGGTACCTACCAACTCTAAATCTAAATCTAAATGCGAGTGTACCTACTCATCTGCGTTCCGACTTAGTTCAGGTTTCAGGGGCCTTACCATGACGTCTATGCGATTCAGTTTAGGTCCGCTCGCTGTCAGATTCATACTAAAAGTGACAGCTAAAACCTGAACTGAGTCGGAATTAGGACGTCATGGTTTGACCCCAGCTGTAATTTTTACTTAGTATGGATCTGACAGCGAGCGAATCTAATCGGAATTGAATCATATTTAAGACGTCATGGTAAGGCCCCTGGCCGCGACAGGCTCGCGAGTCCAGTCCAAACTAAGGTTTCTGATTTCTGCAATGTGCAACAGTTAGGTACGGCTAACAGCCTCGCAAATGATTACCCTGTTGATGGAGTATGCCCGGAATTCAGACCTAAGAAGCAGAGTTTTAGGGGGTTTTGGCCCCATGCATAATGGCCGGGTGAATTGCTCGCTAGCGGAGCCATTATCAGATAAGGCAATTGGTGTGTACCATTTCTTTGATTTGTCCCTCAAATAGGGAACTGTGTGGGCACCCATGAGGCTGACATGATCACCTTGAGTGACCAAAGCCTTGTCAAGATACAGAAATAAAAAATGATTACCCGCCTTTAAAGAATCAAAATTCGATCCAGCCAGAGCCACGCTAACAATCTTATAAGTAAGGTATTCGAAATTCAAAATTAGATTGCAATGCCTCGGCTCCGATATAGCCAGCGTAAATCATGAAGCTATACTCTGGAGTAGTCATATCATATGACCCCTATGGGCGTCGGTTGGAGATCTATAAGTCTTCAAAACGTGTTCACACGTGGAGAATAAGACAGCCGATTCTATCCTAGCCCTCTAGGCTGACGACGCATCTGGTGGTGGTCGCTTACCATCAGGTGGCTCACTTCTCACTTCCTCGTTGTCCGTCCTTGTCGTACCTATAAAAACAACGTGCCGCCATAAGCCAAACTAACCTAAAGACGAATCAAGACCCTCAGAATTCATTTATTTATGATTCCTCTTCTAGTTCTCTGCAAACCCGGCGAGGAGTACACAGATTGCGGTTCGGCGTGTCCGAAAACGTGTGAGTCCAGAGGAGACACTTGCACGTTTTGCACCCAGCAATGCGTCCGGGGCTGCTTCTGCGCCAATGGCACTATCAGAGCCCCGAATGGTAGTTGTGTCAAACCTAAGAATTGCCGTAAGTGTATTAACCAGGAATTTTATAATACTAAACGCAAAGACTCGCGGCAGTCAGTGTCACTATCGTCATCGTGGACATTTATTATTTGACACAGTTCTACAAGATTAATTTTACACATTTGTTCAGCGATGCCTCACGTTTAATGATTTATGACCCGGACTGCCTTAAGTCTTTGCGTTTAGTATAGTATTATTGTACTACTGTGAGACGAAGTGTATAAAACTACAATGAGATTGTTTAACTCTTGATTATAATTCACTGCTCACTAATACTTTTAAAAATCTTACGCTAGAAAATGCAACTTTTACTCCTACTCGACGTTTTTATAAAGTGCTCTGTGGTTTCTATATACCTCACGCTACACTAGCGCCTCTAGTGACAAATTCATAAGTGGTTTTCATTAACTTTCTATGCTTACTATTTCAGCACCTCGGACATGCAGCGGTCAAAACGAGGAATTCGTCGAATGCCCCCCCACTTGCCCACCAACAGAAAATTGCAGTAACGTCTGGTCTAAATTCGACTGCTCAAACCCTATTGACTGCTGCAAACCATCGTGCCGGTGCAAGTCAGGCTTCTTCAGGAGTATTCAAAACGTTTGCATCTCCGCTCAGGAGTGCAGTAAGTTCGCTATATTGTTATTTTCCAGGATACAGTACGATTTATGCACGGAGCAGACAACTTAAAAGATAGGCCATGTAATTGATCTAATCTAATCTAACTAATATTATAAATGCGAAAGTATGGATGGATGGATGGATGGATGTCTGTTTGTTACTCAATCACGCCAGAACGGCCCAACGAATCTGGATGAAATTCGGCACATAGATAGAGAAAAGTCTGGAATAGCACATAGGCTACTTTTTATCCCGGAAAATTCCCGCGGGATAGCGATAAACGAATTCTTTGCAGACGAAGTCGCGCGCAACAGCTAGTATGAAATAAAATTAAGCCAAGCCGAAACTGGCTATTAGCTACTGCTTAGATTGGGCAGCCGAAGGCCAAAAGGGTTAATAAAGTTGAGCAGCAGTTATTTTGATCGATATGGATGGATATCGATAATATAGCTGCGATGCACTGTTCATGCATGCGGCGTAGTCAATAAAACTCGATTAATTTTAATAAAAACCAAAGGCATAACATCTTCCTGAAGAGAGTTCTCACTATTGTGACCTCTCCCCACACTATCACTACATAGTATAAAATAAAGTCGCTATCCGCTATCTGTCCCTATTTTAGGCTTAGATCTTTAAAACTAGGTACGCGACGGATTTTGATGCGGTTTTTTTTTAATAGTGATTCGAGAGGAAGGTTTATAAATGTATAATACGCAGACAAAGTCGCGGGCAGAAGCTTTAACTATATATAGACTGGGGTCTATTTAAATTTAGAACGATTGCTCAATGTAGCTAAGGTATTTTATTCTTACCTGTCCTATTTGGTAAACAAAATTCTAACCTCAAAACGTCTCATTTTTGTTATTTTTTAACTATTTCATCGTAAATAAAGGAACTGGAGATAAAATATCAACAAAATGATGTACAAAACATTGCCTCAGGTTTATTTGAAAACATAATAATAGACCTTATTCTTTACAAAAATTTGCACATTGACGTTAGAATTTTGTTTACCAAATAGGACAGGTAAGAATGAAATACCTTACCTACGTAATAATTAATAACAATAAGGAGGCTTAAATCCAGCCAGTCGCTAACAAATACAAATGAAGTATTTTCACGGCAAACGTCCGCAATTAAAACTATAAGTTTTTGCAAGCCTTGATGAAAAAAAATAAAGTTGATATTGTGGTCGTCGAAATACTAGATGACGTTAGGATTATACTGTATATATTTTATTATTAATCCTTGTCATTTTAATTTTCAGTCGCCGCTCATTCAGCAGACCCACCTTATTAATGAGACAGCTGCAGTCAGTGTGCTTAATACCATGCTATGTAATATCAAAAATTGTTGACCGTTAATAATCTTGATCGTTATAATAAAAAATATTGTTAACAAGTATAATCGAACCATTTGATTCTTGTCCCACCCGCTTCACACAATAATTGTCATAATTTTCTTGACAGGCAATGCTGTCAGTATGACAATTTCCGTAATATATATTAAAAAAAAAGTTCAACAGTGGGCCACGCTTCAGTAGGTTCGACTATATTATAGAAACCTTCAACTATAGCAATCCTCATTTTCCTCACAGTACAATATTTTTATCTAAAGCATTTGTTTTAATTACCTATCACTAGCCATTATCCGAAACTTAGTCTGCGAAGAAACCGGGATAAGACCACCGTATATTCTTCTCCTTAATCTAAGTCTGTTGCGTGGTTAAGGAATGAAAAAATATCAAACACCATCGAAAATGAAATTAATTTATTCAAAAAAATTATATTAACAATCTATTCCACAAAATTATAATACAATCTTACAAATTTTCACAATCAACCTACTTTTTTTATAAAATTTACAAATTTATACAAAAAGAGATTTATAGGTAACATTTTACAATCCTAGCCAATGAAATAAATACGTGTAAAACATCTAAAACTTTTTGTTAGTTCTTTTGGCACAAAGCACTTTAGGGCCAGGTTTACAAAATGGTTATTTAAAAAAACTGAGCATTTTCGATTATTCATTTAAAACCTTATCATTCTTTACCTCTGAATTAAAAACCTACGATTTTAAAAGTAACTGGCACAAAATTCATTCAGAATAAAACATCAGAGATGCAATCGAGTAGATTAGAAGTAAGAACAGTTCATAAACTGGCAAAAACTATAGTGATTTTGGGAAAATTCTTAGTAAAAGGAAAGGACGGAAAAGTTTACACAAATCATCACCAAATGGCACAAGCCACAATCGAGGCATACAAGAAATAGTTAATAATCAAACAGTTTTGTACCTACATTCTCTCAGGTACCCTACAAATATACACATTATCAAGGTAATGCCTCTATTTACAACTCATTACAAAATAACTATTATGCACATTTTATTCTTCATTATAAAAGACTAGCCTTCGCTAAGTTACACTTATTGACGTATAAAAATTATCTAAAAATTCGTTATTCACAATAAGTCCTAGGTTGCAGCATATTCAGTCGTATTCCATATCTCATACTATAATTATTCGTTGAACACAAAAACATTACGTAATATTATTATACACTGTTTCATTTGGACGGACGCATCACTGTCCACACAGTTCGAGATTCACTAAACGTCACATTTGTTCAGAGATTCTTCTTGATTCAAAAATCCTTGTTAACTGAATTCGTTATAATTTATATTTTTTTCTATAGCTCGGTGGTTGTCTCTACGGGCGATTGATCGTACGTATAACCAGTGAAATTTCTTTTACCAAAAGTAACGTTGTCATTGTCCGATGCCCTGTAAAAATATAAAACATTATGAATATAGAAGCATTCATGGAAACAGGTTGAGCTGAATTCGTAATAAGCCGGAACGTTTCAATGTAGGGCACTATTCAAACTTAAATTTTACGTAGTTCACAAATAATTGAACAAAGTAACTCCTGTGAGAGCCATAATAGGAATTATGGTTATTACAACAGTCCCGTGCAAATACAGAATCACTTAACGCAGGCACGCTGAAGAATTCTCATATTATTCCATTGTTGAATGTGGAATTTGAATAAGTTATACCGAGATTTTCGGCTAAACTATAAGCTAGATGAAGTTTTTTGTTCGCTTTACAGATTGGTTCAGGTTAGGTTATAACAATTTTTTAAGAAAATTGCATTACATATTTTGAACTTTATTAATGGCAGGTGGTTGTACCAATAGTAAATAGGTACCAATGCAAAAAAAAATGTTGAAAACTAACAAATAAATGTAACACACAGATATATTTCATGTGCAAAAGCCTTATTAATAAATAAATGTTAGGGAACAATTCACACAAAGTGACCTAGTCCCAAAGTAAGCGCTAGTAATGCTTGTGTTATGGGTACTAGACAACGATATACATACTTATATAGAGAAATACATACTTATATAGATAGAAAAGATACATAACTCAGGAACAAATATTCGTGCTCATCACACAAATATACCAGGATTCGAACCCAGGACGCTTGCTTCGTAGGCAGGTTCACTACCAACTAGGCCAACCGCATCGTCAATTCGTAGTGGTCTTATTGATGTCTGCTATAGGTAATCTATAGAAAGAAAAGCCTAATAATTAGGAAGTAACATGTAATTAATGAAATAACTAACCTTTGTAATCCGGGTATCTCATCGTAAGCCATTATAGGCTGCGCCGCTTTCTTCTTATGATTATTGCCACCGTTAATCTTTCTTCCCAGCGTGGCGGCTAGCAGTCCCCCGCCCACGTTATTATTGTTGACTCTCGGTAGAGTCCCCAGCGCGTTGTTCAATGCGTGGTTATTAGGCGCCCGTCTGTTGAGCGTCTGTGTATTGCGCGCAAAGGTTGTGTTGTTGGCTATGATGTCGAATTGGTGGTGGTTGTTTAGCGTCCCGTTTTCGTTGACGCTTGAAGCTCTCGCCGTGGTCGCTGTTTCAGACAATGTAGGACTCCGTTCACCTAAAATATTATGCTTATTAATAGCTGGTAATAATGTATTTCTTACTGATTTTATTGTGTTTATCCCGTTATGAAATATGTAATATATATGTATATTTTTCAGTAGGTAATCCAATCAGTCCGAGCGTACTGCCGTTGAGATTTTACGTCATCAGCCTTTTTGACGTGATAACGTCTTACAAATCGATGAATGACATCTGGGGCCTTACCATGACGTCTTAATGCGATTCAGTTTAGGTTCGCTCGCTGTCAGTTTCATACTAAAAGTGACAGCTAAAACTTGAACTGAGTCGGAATTAGGACGTCATGGTACGGCCCCTGGTCTGTTGCTTGTTGTCGCAACCACTTTGCGTACCTCACTTTGAAGGTCGATAGATTGATTTAATAGATACTAAGCGATTTAACCAAGTGCCGATAGATGGCGTAACTTAGCCTACCCCCAAAAGCGACCATTTATCGTTATCACGTAAAACTATCGTTTGTAAACCGACTTTATAGACAACTATTTTTTTAAGGTAAATTTTCTGCCAACACATAAGAGGTATTGAGATACCAGTAAGGTTCAAAAGTTCCTGGCCGTATATATTTAAAAGAAGAAAACAAGAAACAAATGAATGTCATTTTATTTGTCATTTATTCAGCTATTGTGTGGATAATTTCGTGGTTTGTAACTTTCGTTTTCATAAAATTTTCTTTGATTTAAATATAAAAAGCGGTGTAATTTGTACAATGTTCAAATTGGAGTATCGATCAGTGATAAAATTTCTGACAAAGGAAGGCATAAGTCCAACTATAATCAAAGAAAGGTTAGATAACGTGTACTGGAATTCCTCCCCTTCGTTTTCGACTGTTAAGGATTGGTGTAAGCAGTTTCGTTTAGGGCGTGAGTCCATCGATGACGAACCCCGACCAGGCCGCCCTGTTGAGGTTCTTACGCAAGATAACGTCGATTTAGTCGAACAAGAGGTACTGAAGGACAGAAGACTAAAGACGAAGGAAATAGCGTCAAGAACGGGACTTACGAAAATAACAGTCCTTAGGATTCTACACGACCATCTAAATATGAATAAGGTTAGTGCAAGATGGGTCCCGAAACTTCTCTCGAGTGCTCAGCGAGCTGAACGAGTGGCGTGCTCCAAGGAACTTTTAGAGGAGTTCAAGTCATGTGAGAGTGAATTTATCCAGTCCATTGTTACCGGAGACGAAACTATGGTCTTATACTATGATCCTCTTTCGAAAAGAGAGTCGATGGAGTGGCGTCGTTCTGGGGAAGCACCCCCTCGAAAGGCAAAGGTGTGCCAATCTACCAAAAAGATAATGGCCACAATATTTTGGGATTGCGAAGGGATATTGCTTATAGATATCAAAGAACGCAATCAGACAGTAAACGGCAGTTACTATGCTTGCCTTATAGACCAGTTGCGAGAAGCAATAAAGCTTAAACGACGAGGAAAACTCAGCAGGGGTGTCCGTCTTCTTCATGACAATGCGCCTGTCCACACGGCTGCAGTTGTAAAGGCGGCTATATCTAAATGTGGATTTAAAACAATCCGTCACCCACCTTACAGCCCTGATCTAGCCCCAAGGGCCTATTTTTTATTTTCTAAACTTAAATCGGACTTAAGGGGGAGAAAATTTTCGTCCGATGATGAGGTCGCTGCTGCAGTTTTCGAGCATTTCGAAGACAAAACTTCCGAATATTATTTTAAAGGCATAGAAATGTTAATCAAACGATCTGAAAAATGTATAACAATAGGAGGAGACTACATTGAAAAATAAAAATATTTTTTTTAACCTAAACGTTAATTTTCATTATTAGGCCGGAAACTTTTGAACCTTACCACGTATAGTCATAAAAAATAACAAAGCCATGGGCAAGGCTGAGATGTTAACGCTGAAAATTGAACCTAAGACTAGTATAATATAATATTTTTAAACTTACCGTTGTCTTTCGAGAGATATTGAACGCTGTGTATGTTAAACGCATGGTTGTTTGGACTGAAATCCAACTGCAAATCGGAATCGTCAACAGCCATATTTAGAACCTGCAATAAAAATAACTGTAACTACAAGGAACGTAGACGCAGTAACGTTACAAATTACAAATACCTGGCAAGCGCTATAGGCAGTTCTTTATTCAGCGAGAGTAGTTACTGCAAGTTCTGGGGGTACCTGAGTCTCGTATCGAGGCGCCGGGTCGTCCTCGCTGGACTCGTATCCCGAGTTGGGCCGCGGCGGCGCCATGCTCATACTGAGGGTACCGTACTGTTGCACCGCTTGCTCCTTGTGCCGCTTGTATCTAAAGAAGAAACTTTAATAAACACGTCGTGTTTTAAGGGCAAATGAGACTTAGAAACCCGAAGTCGCAGACGAGTGTTCTGAAAAGTTGTGAGAAGACGCCACGGCGACGTCGCCAGCAATTTATTTATATCCCTCTTTTACGCCCTTTTATGCTCGCTTAATTTGGCACCAATTTTTCTTAACTCTTCTTTTAAAACATTGACATGCATGAAATAGATCCTCATCGTATATCTGTAATTATTAACAATCTTTACAACACTAAAACTTCATAACATAAAGCCGGAAAACGTAACTTTTATTTCTAGGTGACGTTTCTATCTAGGTGCCTGATGTTACACTAGCGCCCCTAGCGGCGAATTCATATGAGCCCGCATTGACTACGACAGCTATCGCTCTTGGCGACATCTTGGCAACGTCTTTGGTTTCATTCAATTGTTCTTTTAACGGAACTTGACTCAAGTCACTTGAGTATTGGCAAGTTTTCTAAATTGACGCTCGCTACTTGTTTCACAAAAGCAAAATAGACTGCGCTTTGGCCACCGTCGCACCATATTCATGGTGAAGAATCTCGGATGATTCGAAACTGTCGGACCTTTTCCGACGTAATAAAACGTAAGTAATCCGGTTGTTTAAATTAATATATAGACCGACCTATAATATGATCAGTTTAGGTACCTGCTCCAGGACGCGCAGATGTAGATGGTGGCGGCGCTGGCGGCGACCAGCACGAGCGCGGCCAGCGCCAGCAGCGCGGCGGGCAGCGCGGTGGCCAGCGGGGCCGCCGCCACGTGCGGCTTGCGCGGCTGCTCCTTGGCCTGGAGCGGCGCTCGCACCTGGCTCACTTGGGACTGGAGGCGCGCCGACACGGCCTTGTTGATGCCGCTTTCTATTGCTCTATAGACAAGTAGTTTGTGTGACTATCATAATGACAGGCATTAAAACACTTGTGGGTTTATGAAACGAATCAAAGGTGAGTTTCATAAGTCACTGTGCTTTTATGAATATTTCGATGTTATTATTAAGCCATATTGGGTCCATATTGGTGGAGGCCTATGTACAGAAGTGGACGTATTTCGGCTGACATGATGATGATGATAATGATGATAATTAATAAATAATAACACTTTCACGTACATTTGAAATTTAGTTTACTTTTTATGGTGGTCGTAAGTTTATGATGTACTAGCTGTTGCCAGCGACTTCGTCCGCAAAGAATTCGTTTATTGCTATCCCGCGGGAACTACGCAATTTTCCGGGATAAAAAGTAGCCTATGTGCTATTCCAGACTTTTCTATATCTATGTGCCGAATTTCATCGAGATCCGTTGGGCCGTTCTGGAGTGATTGAGTGACAAACAAACAAACATCCATCCATCCATCCATCTATCCATCCATCCATACTTTCGCATTTATAATATTAGTTAGATTAGTTAGATGTATAAAGTAGATAAAATAATATAAGTTCTTTTGCTCAAGAAAAGTCCGACCGAGATCTTTGATGACCGGACAGCCTAGTGGCCAATCGCGGTCAAAATTTCTGATACGATCTCGACCACGATCTCGGCTAAAAAGCACCGAGAATCTCGTTTATAATTAAGAACGCGCGCCAGTCAGTTTTCTCTAAAAGCGCCCTCTTTATCGACAAAAAAATATGCACGGCACGGCATCAAGCATCAATTTTGATCACACGAGCGTTCAATCAAACAACTACATTGCTATTTACTTATTATAGACGAACTCACGGGCGGAAGCTACCAGTGGCGTGGCATCCATAGAACTCGATTCCCACTGGCTTGCCTATTTTAAGGCAGTTGGGCAATTTACTGTACAGAATTAGAGAAAAAGGCTAGTTAAGTTCCCTTCGGCTTGCCTTCTGATATACTTGACGCCACGCCACTGTAAGCTACATAAAATTTGCTGGTACATTTTCTACAAATACTTCAACACTTACTTTTGCACTGGTTCCGAATCCATAGTCAGTATCTGTCCCGTGCTCGGATCTAACAGATACAACCAGACGTCTGTTCCTTTGGGATCGCTCTCCAATGTCCCGTTAACACCTAAATAATGCCTGTCAGTGACTTTCTCTAGACCAGCTATGAGTCCGCTCTTCTCTTCTATAGCTGCTAGCAAGCTGCGTGAACGGCGACGTAAAGCTTCGTTGTTTAGATTAGATACCTCAACTACTAGTTGATTGTCTTTTTGGAGGAGGTTTATCTGTAAAAAAATATGGTGTTACAGTAGCTTTAATATTGCAGGTTTGTTTCAGGGCCATAGCTTTACTGTTCGGAGCTTTCTGTATAGTTTAGGTAGGTACAAATATAATTTCTAACGAGTCAACTGTAAAATAAGCACAAGAATCGAATAGTAAAAATTCTCGATTCATTGATAGATTTAATGTTACTGGGATGTTTAGCGAGTCTGCCGCTTTAAAACCAATCTAGTCTATTGTTAAAATACACTTTGAACATGATTCTATTGCCAATCTTGTACGTACACCCCCTTGCAAAAATACGGGCACCCATGGTTTTTAGTGTTCCGTACCCAAAGGGTAAAAACGGAACCCTATTACTAAGACTTCGCTGTCCGTCCGTCCGTCCGTCCGTCTGTCACCAGGCTGTATCTCAAGAACCGTAATAGCTAGACAGTTGAAATTTTCACAGATTGTGTATTTCTGTTGCCGCTATAACAACGAATACTAAAAACAAAATAATAATAATAATTAAGGGGGGCTCCCATACAACAGAGTAGTTGTTGGCGTTTTAACAGAGTAACGTTAACAGAGTAGTTGTTAGCCTTTTTTCTGGTACGGAACCCTTCGTGCGCGAGTCCGACTCGCACTTGGCCGTTTTTTATTTTATTTTATGTGCATGAAAGCCTACTTTCTAAGCTTTTATGCCTAAAAATCTGAAAAACCATAGGTGCCCGATTTTTTGCAAGGGGGTATATTATGACACAAACTAATAGGAAATATCAAATGAATCAAGAAATTTTTATTTCTTAATTTTTATGTTTACTTTTTACGGTTTTACCGTTAGAAATTTAATTTCTAAACGACACTGAAAATTAGAACACATAGAAAAATCCGAAAAGTAAAGCTATGGCCGGGAATCGAACCCGGGTCCTCGTCATTCCGTGACGCGTGCTATACCCCTACACCACCCATAGCAGGTGAGTAAGCGTTCGAATTTTTCTATCTATTACCAACTGTCACGTGACCTTGTTACTATGCGATTATTTGTCGCGAAGCGTCATCTATTTGAATGATGTGTCTGTACGACACAATTACAAACTCCCGTGGAACATCTACTGCTCACCAGGGACGAGAGATGGCGCTGTTTTTCAAATGATAGGAAATATCAAATGAATCAAGAAATTTTTATTTCTTAATTTTTATGTTTTTTTTTGTTTTGGTGAGCAGTAGATGTTCCACGGGAGTTTGTAATTGTGTCGTACAGACACATCATTCAAATAGATGACGCTTCGCGACAAATAATCGCATAGTAACAAGGTCACGTGACAGTTGGTAATAGATAGAAAAATTCGAACGCTTACTCACCTGCTATGGGTGGTGTAGGGGTATAGCACGCGTCACGGAATGACGAGGACCCGGGTTCGATTCCCGGCCATAGCTTTACTTTTCGGATTTTTCTATGTGTTCTAATTTTCAGTGTCGTTTAGAAATTGACACAAACTAAGTCTTAGTTCTGAAAAGAAGTTGATGAAGCAACATGATGGTCAGATTATGAATGTAATACATTTGGAAGTGCCTAAAATGGACGCTATCTGCCGTACATAATATTAATAAGATAAGGTTTTCTTTATAGCATTGACAAAATTGCTTACCACGACAGAAGTCCTGGCAATATTATAATCCTGTGACGAATTCGGGTTGTCACGAGCTGTAACGCTGAATTTAAACGGTAATACATCCGGTGGAACATTCTCGAACGTCTTAATATTGGTGATAACGCCCGTATCCGTTTCTAGGCTGAAGTATTCTTCGGCTGCTTTGGTCCATGAGTTCTTGTGGTACTCTATTCTTCCGAATTCACCGCTGTCTTTGTCTTTAGCCTGTGGAAATTATGGTTTTTGTTACATCCCACGCATGCACGCATAGTTTATTGGACTCGTTCGACGACCGTATAGCCGTCCCATTTGAGCTTAGAAAAATCATAACTGACCTTAACTTGCACAACGTTAGTGCCCAACGGAGTATCCTTAGTAACTATAGCGTAGTATTTCCCCTTAGCAGAGGCAATGGTGGACTGTTCAGGAAACACGAAGACAGGAGAGTTGTCGTTAACATCTGTTACGTGGACTTTCACATTGGCCTTGCTGCTTTCGGGATTAATAAGGCCTTGGATGGACTCTAGTTGGATTTCTAGAGAGTATCCATTTAGTGTTTCGTAGTCGAGAGAGCTTGTGTTAAGGTAGATTGCGCAATCTCGGTCCTCTGTTAATCTTACGTAGAACACGCCTGAAAAATTAGGTGAGAACATCACACTAAATACAATAAATTATAAAGGCGAAAGTTTGTGTGCGTGTGTGTTACTTCTCCACGCGCAAACGACTGGACGGATTTGGATAAAATTTGGAACAAAGATAGCTGGTACCGTAGATTGAAACATAGGCTACTTTTTATCCCGGATAATTGCATAGTTCCCGCGGGATAGCGATAAACATGTTAATTGATAATTTGACTGACTGAGTCAATGTTTCCCTCGGGCTCTCTATCTCGCCTTGACATACACGTATTATATCGCTCTGTCTCCTGCGTTGTTACATTTATATTCTACTAGCTTCTGCCCGCGACTTCGTCCGCGTAGATTTAGATTGAAGAACTGCTTGATAGTTGTATTCTTCAATAATTATTTACGTTGCGACTCTAGTCGGCTACGACCTTTGACATGTTTATCACTATCCCGCGGGAATATGCGATTTTCTGGGATATAAACTATCCTATATCCTTTCCCGGGACTGAAACTATCTCTGTACCAAATCTCAACAAAAATCGGTTAAGCCGTTTTGCCATGAAAGAGCAACAAACATCCAAACTTACAATCTTTCTCCTTTATAATACATACTAGCTTCTGCCCGCGACATCGTCCGCGTAAAACTATCAATTAACATGTTTATCGCTATCCCGCGGGAACTATGCAATTATCCGGGATAAAAAGTAGCCTATGTTTCAATCTACGGTACCAGCTATCTTTGTTCCAAATTGTATCCAAATCCGTCCAGTCGTTTTAGCGTGAAGAAGGAACAAACATACACACTCACTCACATCGTCACATCGTCACAAACTTTCTCATTTATAATATTAGTAGGATAATCATTAAAATCAGTTTAGTGGTTTAATAATGATAGGGTAACAGACAGGTACTTTCGCATTTATACTATTAGTAACTAGGGATTGTAAAACTCAATGTACCTTTTTGTGATGAATCAGTCAGTTTGCATTTCAGCGGGGTGTTCGGGGAGTGTTCTCTCTTGTTCAAAAGCGGCAGGATTCTAACTAGAGTGCCGTTAGGAGAGTTTTCCGCGACGTGCTCCGTATAAACTGTGTCAGCAAAACCAAGGCCCACCTGCGGAAATAATTTAAATATCTGTATTATTCATGATACGTCGGTGGCTAAGTTTTCCGAGGGTGCATCCCTACTGAGCTGGCAACGTCGCATTTGTGGTGATTTTTTGCGATTATTTCACAGAAATTGAATGAAAGTTTCAAATATCCGTCTGTAGTGCACTACGTATTGAGTGTATTAATGTGTCTAATGCAATAATTGATCGTGATGGACTTTTATTTTCGCCGTAAAGTGATAAAATACTATATCTCGTTTAATAAAAAAATAAAAGTCCATCACGATCAATTATTGCATTAGACAAATAACAGAACTCATCTCAAAAGAAACGACGTTATCATCTTTCAAAAAATTCTCTAGCATAATAATCAATAGTCTTAAAAAGTTCAATGGCACATAGTACCCATCTATATTTTAATATTAGTACCAAGCGATCATTACAATCATCTTCACAAATCATTAACAATCCTCATGTCACTCATAACCATTAAATAACATCACCGACCTTAAGTCATATTAATTTATTTTAATTATAGCACTAAAATCCTTGTCCATTAGTTCATGGAATCGCAGCCGTCCGTACCTCTCGCGAAGACTTATAATCGCAAAATATCACCAAAAATGCGACGTTGCCAGCTCAGTAGGGATGCACCCTCTTAATGCTATATTGGCATATGACGAAACTTACATCAGGCGGGACTGTGGCTGAATGGCTGACGTAAACAGTAAGGCTGGTAACGGAGGACATCATGGGTTCCCCTTGATCGTACGCTTGGACGTCCACCTAAAACCAAAACGGTCATTTTAACCTTACGCCTTTCCAATGTAACTTGGTACGTAGGAATAGTAACATGTGAAGTTGGAACATGACATTCGCTTAAACTTTAGCACACGGCGGCCACGACGTACAAAATCCGCGTTCTGAAATGAACACAGGCACGACGTCGTCTGTACACGCGTCAAAGTGTGCGTAAGATACACAGGGCTGTCTATCGCAAAAACTTAGTACTATAAGTACTACCAACGACATAAATATAGGTACTTATAATGAAGATATGGCTTAGATGTGTGCAAATAAATGTACTTAATCGTTATCTATTTATTTAAACTTACTTAAAATGTGTCTGTCTGTGTATTTGAGCATTATTATTTTCAATTACAATAGATGTACGACAACAAACTTAAGCGAATGATTCTGTAGTTATTTGTTGTATTAATCGCGATAATTTCAGAAAGCATTAATTTTCTAAAGTTTTATAAAATGAAGTAGGTAGGATATGTTCCCGAACTTGTGACATGTGGCCGACATACATCGCGTTGCGAGCCCTACTAGTTGCCAGCAGCTTTCCGGCAGACTGCGCTTGAGGGGTGGGGTAACTCGAATCGGTGCGGGGCGGAGCGTGGCCATTCTGTACGTTAGTACTATTGTATATTCTGTGACTTTAGTGTGCGAAAGCGCTAATCAGTTGACAATGCAGTTTGCTGAAACACACAAGTTAGCACAAGTGCGCGCGAGAGCTGTGTCGAAAATCTTAAGAATCATGTTACAGGCGGTGTGGCTAGCAACCCATGACTATTTTGATTCCCCTTTCCACCCATACGCCCACAAACATACTAAACGTGGCCTTTCGGTCTTGTTACCTCGCTGCCTGTCTGATACAGACATAATTTATATATGTAGGCATATATTACATTACATGCAATACCCAGCAAAGTTTGATACAATGTGTGATGAAGTTCTATGTCCTATGGCAACTCACCACCTTTTTCACCACAACAGAATTCCACTAGTCACTATACCTTCTGCTCAGATCTGTTCTTTTCTCCAGTCCGTTATGGTTACCTGGTAGAGATCGCTCTGTAGCGATAAGGCCGCCTATTGTTACCTTATTACCTCTGTATACCTTTTTTCTGTTTTGATTGTTATATGTGGTGTTCAATAAAGAGTTATCGTATTGTATTGTATTGTATACTTACAGTGTATATGTAAAAAAAAGCCGTAGTAGCCTAGTGGTTTGACCTATGGCCTCTCAAGCAGAGGGTCGCGGGTTCGAATCCCGGGTTCGCACCTCTGAGTCTTTCGGAATTTATGTGCGAAAATACATTTGAAATTTACCATGAGCTTTTCGGTGAAGGAAAACATCGTAAGGGAACCGAACTAATCCCAATAAGGTTAGTTACCCTTCTAGGTTGGAAGTTTAGATGGCAGTCGCTTCTGTAAAACTAGTGCCTACGCCAAATCTTGGGATTAGGTTGTCAAGCGGACCCCAGGCTCACTGAGCTGTGGCAAATGCCGAGAAAAACACTAGGAAAATCACTTGACTATACTTACAGTGTATTCACTATCGGTCTCCTTCCTGAGATCATCTCGCACCCTAACCGCTCCTGTATCCGGTTCCACGTTGAAATACTTGGACGCCTTCCCTCTACCGACGAGCTTGTACCGTACTCTGTTGTTGGGAGCCGTTGAGTCAGCATCCACAGCTGTCACTGTCTGTACTAAGCTGCCAATGGATGATGTGTCCTCTATTGTTATTGGACGAACGACTGAGGTGAAGATTGGTGCGTTGTCGTTTTTATCCTGAAATAGATTGTTGCCTTCAAATGCTGTAAATTAGGTATTTTCTAAAGCCTACTCTTAAACTGCTGAGCCATAAAAATTGAAAAAATATACGTGAATTACCAACTCTTATACAACATTTGCAACGTAAGTTGTTTAGGTATCAGCAAAAGTTCGGTATTTAAATAAAGTGCAACCGAATGGTGTTTTTTTGCTTGCATTCCCTACTGCTCCTAAACGGTAAACGATTTATGAAAATGTTTAAATGTTAAAAAATAAAGCAGCCGATAAACTTTAAACACAACGTAGCATTTGTAAATCAATAGAATTTCTCATCACGGATAACAACAAAAACACCGAAAATTTGTAAGTGTGTGATTTTCTTTACTCCTCACACGTAAAGAAAAAGACAAAGACTACATTTTAAAGGCACTAGTCGCCTTAAATATTCTCATGAATAGTCATTATAATTTCTAGAGCAAGAAGCCATGAAAAGTTAAATAAAATCGCATGTAATCATAGCAATTGTTGAAAAAGTATTACTAAAACAATAAAATTGATTCTAACGCCTTTTTACCAATAACTTTTTACCTACTTTCTTATATCTACTCTACTACTGGCACTCCACTTGGCGTTGCGTGTTTGCGTTGCGCTATTGGCATCTTCGTCGCATACGCTACAAATAATATAGTGCATCCCCTTCACTCACGCAAATATTTGGATAAATACGCCAAGTAGAGTGCCAGTATACGATAAAGTGAAAAACAGGCGGTTCGCTCGGCTGTTTTGGATTCAGGTCACTTTACTTTTATGTGCCAATTGTCACAAGTTTTAAAATGTGAGAGTAAAGGGGGAAACAATGAGCTTTGGTGCATTTATTTTACTCATAGGGAAGTTTTTCGAAATGCAAATGTGAGGCTGTTTACGTATTCTATTTTCAAAAGAAAAGCCAGCATTTCTGTGGACGTTTGTATAAAGTTTATAAGACACTCACATCAACCAACACTTCTACAGTAGAAGTAGCGCCCGGCGCTTCATCCATGTTCTCTTCAGTACCAACTATTAGCTCGTGCCTTGATGTCGTTTCACGGTCCAACTCCCTGAGAGTCCGGATCATACCAGACTTGCGGTCTATGGAGAACAGCTCCGTGTCTCCACGGAGGATTATGTAGGTGATCTCTGGCATTGTGTCTGGATCTTCAGCCTGGAAATAGTGGAAATTGATCCAATGTTGAGATGCTGCCTTTAAAGCGACTTCATAAGAATGATCGCAGGTAGGATAGATTGTGCATATATGACTCATGTATGTATGTATGTAAACTCTTTATTGCACATAAAAAAATTTAAAAACACACAGAAAATAGTACAAAGGCGAACTTATCCCTAAGAAGGGATCTCTTCCAGCTAACCTGGTACAGAAAGGAATAGTTTACAAAAAAGGCAAGCAGTCAATATTATGCGCAAACAAGTCAAAGTATTAATAATAATTTAACAACTAAAGTATATATAAAACCATAACAAAATAATATATAAATAACGGAATAAAACTTAAACAATTTAAACAATATCACATATAAACTTACATAAACACTATCGAATATCAAATAACATACTCATTGTGGGGAACTACATGAGCCCACTAGTGCAATAATGTGGTAATACTTTGCTGTGCCCCTATCTTACGTTTATTGTGTGTGTTATGTGTATGTAATTGTAACTAACCCTTTAGTGTAAGTAGTACTAACAACATGTGTCACTTAGTAACGTGAAATAAATGGATTTTATTTTATTTATTTTTATTTATAAGGAGGAGGTTCAAGTCGATTGTATGTTTTATTTTCATGCTTATCTGGCGATAACTTCGCCAACTGTAAACCGATTTTGATGATTCTTCTTTTATTGGATAGAATAGA
This sequence comes from Pandemis heparana, assembly GCA_963854515.1. Taxonomy (NCBI): domain Eukaryota; kingdom Metazoa; phylum Arthropoda; class Insecta; order Lepidoptera; family Tortricidae; genus Pandemis; species Pandemis heparana. The sequence goes on along the minus strand of OY978015.1, from coordinate 10,956,640 downwards.
ACGCCTCAAAGTAGGTTCAATATTAACATTTATATTTGATTAATGTTCCTGTGTTAAAAAATGGACACTATAATATTGACATACTTATTTATTGATTAGCTCTGAAGTGATCAGATGTAAACTCATTAACTTAAGTACGAGTACTTTGCTTTCAAGTCACAATACATACAGAAGAAGTCACGAGTGGTGGAAAAAAAAAGAGAGGCCTTTGCCCAGCAGTGGGACAATCAATTAGGCTAATATAATAATAATAAATTCTATACTCACTTGAACTTTAACGACGGGGTAGTTAGCCGCATTCTCTGGTACGTGAACAGAGTGCAGCGTTTGCGGGAACACAGGCGCCTCATCCGGCACATCTTGCACCTGAACAGTGACCGACGCGGTGCCGAAACGTTTGTCTATAGCACCGTCCGTCGCAGTAACTACGAACGCGTATTCCTAGAAAATTTGCCAAAAAGATATTAGACAATGTAAACATTGAGAAATAAAATTAGCTAGCAGTGCAATATTAAAAAGACCTTCGGGTCCATTTTGCTATCTCACTCACTCTTATGGGCTTGATTCTTAAATCGGCCGACGGTACCCGAAACCTGAATGTACTTGTATCCCTTTTAGGGATAAGTTCGCCTTTGTACATTTGTGTTGTCCTGTATTCATCTTTTTCATGTGTTTTATGTAGAATAAAAAGTTATACATACATATATGTATACTCGTAGGAGCTTTATAGACCTGTTTTTTTATAATAATTCCCGCGGGAAAGCAAACGAATTATTATCAACTAGTGAGCTAGTCACGAAATAAAGCGAAGCTGAAGTGGCTCTAGAAAAATAAACAACCGAATTGAGAACCTCCTCTTTTTTTTGAAGTCGGTTAAAAATGCTTCTACAAGTTAGTGTCGCTACAATCTTCTTACGTGTAAGAGTGAGAAAGAAATTATGCTCGCGTCTTTTCATTTACTTACTTAACTTTTAAGGTTCCGTACGACGTTTTCTCTGTGTCTATGTAAATAATAAGCAATAGAAAACGATCTCACACTGTCTACAGGCTGCTAATACAGGATATTATATTCACTAGCCAAATTTGTACGAAACCCTTGGTGCGCGAGTCCGACTCGCTCTTGGCGGTTCTTTCATATAAATTGGACTCACCCTAGTGTGTTCGTAGTCCAGTTCAGTTTTAGTGCTAATCATGCCAGTGCCATTGTCGATACTGAAGGGGAGGTGGGGCGGGAGGCTGTAGCTTATCATCGCGTTGATGCCTTCGTCAGTGTCTGTCGCGTGAACGTAGCCTACGAACTCTCCAGTCAGACCTGGAAACGATTGACATTGTTACTTTAAAAAAAAAAAAGCGACGGGTAGCACTAAGAAAGTGCCGGCAGAAGTGAAAACAGCAGCTTACATAGATTCGATTTTAATGTTGTAACCTCCTTGATGCTCAATAGGCGTACCGTACTGGCCGCTTACAAAAAAAAAGTACGTATTATCTATATTAGACCTCTAACAATATGCTGATGCCCTAGTACTTTTGCTCCACGACTCAACGAAAAAAACACTTCAAAAATCGAACGCGATTCATTTGTATTTCAAAATAAGCTCTTAGAGGATCTGATATCAGCAACATAAATGTACCTTCTTTAACATGGAACTGGTAGGAGTCCTCATCGAACTCTGGATTATTGTCGTTGATGTCAGTGACCTTGATATTGACAGTCGCCGTACTGGACAGCTTCCCGGGATCTTCAGCTTTCACCATCTGAAATAATTGAACAATTTATGTTAATCTTTACCAATGAAACAGTAACGTACCGTACCATAGTATTGTACCGTAACATAACTGACCGTAACAACAACTATAGAACGACCGCTTAAATGAGTCCTCGCCCACGCGGTGCTGAGGTGCGGGCGGCAGGCTCCCTACCCGCCCGCACCTCTCGGTCCCCCTGTTCGTCCTACCCCGCGCCCCTGTACACGCGCGGGCGAGGATTCATTAAGCGGTTTACCTATAACCACGGAACTAGAGAGCCTGATTATCATAGAGGGAACTTTAGGAATATCCTAGCGAGCTAGGGAGCTATTGTTTATTTTTCCCGGGACGAAGCCGCGGGTTAAGCTAGCAACATATAAACACGCATGAAGGTTTTGCATTCAAGTGTTCTTTTAACGGGACTTGACTCGAGTCACTCGAGTATTGGAAAGTTTCCTAAATTGACGCTCGCGATATACTTCTAATCTAACTAATATTATAAATGCGAAAGTATGGATGGATGGATGGATGGATGGATGTTTGTTACTCAATCACGTCAGAACGGCCCAACGGATCTGGATGAAATTCGGCACATAGATAGAGAAAAGTCTGGAGTACCACATAGGCTACATTTATCCCGGAAAATTGCGTATTTCCCGCGGGATAGCGATAAACGAATTCTTTGCAGACGAAGTCGCTGGCAACCGCTAGTATTATAAATGCGAAAGTTTGTGAGTGACGATGTGACGATGTGAGTGAGTGTGTATGTTTGTACCTTCTTCACGCTAAAACGACTGGACGGATTTGGATAAAATTTGGAACGAAGATAGTTGGTACCGTAGATTAAAACATAGGCTACTTTTTATCCCGAAAAATTGTATAGTTCTCACGGGATAGCGATAAACATACCATTTGCTAATTCTACGCGGACGAAGTCGCGGGCAGATGCTAGTGTTTCATAAAAACAAAATAGTGAGAGTCGGAGTTACCTTGTCCATAAAACGACCAACATTCCATAGTAATCTTGACCTCATGTCTAAGGCATATTGCCGACTATTTCAACTAAACAAGGAGTATTTTTCCCTGGCGCTATATCTAATTGAAGAATTTTGGGCATAGATTTCAACTGTTAGAATTAAACTTACCAGTTGATACCGCGTAAGCACTTCTCTGTCCAGACTCCGGATAACTGTAATAATCCCAGTAGTTGCTCCTACTGAGAACTGGCGCAAATCATTCCCTGACACTATGGAGTACGTCACCGGCTCGTTCTCTGGATCCTTGGCCTTGAAATAAATTAAATATTGTATATGAGTAAGTAATTACACAAGATATGTCAAGTAAAGCGCTAAGACCTTCATGCCTGTGGGCAGAGCACTTAATTTTTAGTTTCAACGGAAAATGTTAACAGTTTAGTCGAGAACAACCATCAAATACAGACTTAGTAACCTCGCCGACTATCGACTAACAGTTTTACGACACCTTGAAAACTGAGACCTTTAGCATCTACCACTGTCGCACTTTAGTTTAACTCGACAACACTCGCTGTGACAACGTCGATAGGATAGTGGCTTTATTAGACACAGACGCGTGAAAGTCTCGCGGTATGAACTGACACAAAGTCCTACGATATACTTTGAACTGAGACTGTTAGCATCTGAGCTACAGACTATCGCTATTTAGTTTATCTTATCAATACTCACATTGGAAGGTGTAACAGATGTTGATACTACAGATCTCATTCAGAGACATACATGTGGCAGTCCAGGGCTGAGAACTGGTCGTGGGAGTGTTTAGGTCCCGGAGCGATCAAGTTTCAATATGACTTATAAACTGAGACCATAAGCATCAGATTCTGTTAATACTGTCACACTTTCGTTTGGATTAGTATACGATACTCAATACTTACAGTAACAGTGGTGACGGTGGAGTTGATAGCTGCCCCTTCAGACACAGGGGCGTGGTAGTCCCGCGCTGAGAACTGTGGCGGCCGCGTGTTTGGCCCTGGAGCGACTGACAGCTCCACGATGCCTTGCGAACTGAGACCCTTTGCGTCTGTGGCTCGGATTGTTACGCTATATTGCTCGCCAGCTTGCAAGTGGCCTGTGCTAGCTGAAAATGACGAAGACAATCGATTAAGTTGTTTGTAAGAGAGGAGAGGCATCATCAACATTATCATCATCATGATCATCATCATCAGCCGAAAGATGTCCACTGCTGAACTGATAGCCCTCTCCATTGCATTTTGAGTGACTTCAAGCCTCTTGATAAGGACTATAGTGACCACATTTCTGCGCCATAACTCATCTAGCAGCACACACTAGTTGAAGATTTTGGTCTTGAAAGACTGAGTCATTTTGGACAAAAAAATATGGCGTAGCTTTACCGCTGCCCAGCCGAGTGTGTTTCGTCGACGATCTCTTTCTCGAAGCTGACTCTAAACTTAAAACTGTAGTCTTGTTTCAAGGCCAAACTTACAGATGACTCCAGTGTCCGGGTCGATGGTGAATTTGTTCCCTCCGTTGTTGGAGATATGGTAGATGCTGTACGTAATACGCGCGTTTTCGCCTTCGTCGATGTCCGTCGCTTCGACCTACAGAAACAAATAAATTTTACGGTTAGACAATAGGGTCATTGCTCTTCTAGCTTTCTAGTATGTCTACTCTCTATACTCTGGTTTCTGTTGTCCTGTCAATCGTTCGAAGGTTAACTGGAAGAGATCCCTTTAAGGGATAAGTTGCCTTTGTACATCTATTTGTCTCATTATCTGTAAAATTAATGTGTTTTATGTACAATAAAGAGTTATACAAATAATATTACAAATTATATTAAAAAGTATGTATGTAACATCTTTCGGGCCTCTGATTGTTACAATTTAATTTATAACAAGGAATGCAAACAAGCATGTGGTTCAACTGATAGTAAATGAGTACCACCACCCATGAATAATTGAATATCCTAGAGAATTAGGAATGCGTTTGCCAGCCTAGACGGCTAAGATAGATGGTAGATAATATACCTCTTGTGGCAGTTATATCACCGGCTGTCTTACTCTCCACGCTGGATTACAGCAGCGCAAGTATTGCTGATTAGTGGCAAGATTAGCGAGTAGGATGATGGTAGCAATCCGAACTTACACGAGGTTCTACCACTCACAAAATCATCATAATAGAGTCTGCATTCGGACCACTGTCCGATTTTGTGCGGACCGCGAGAAGACGGCAACCCCCCGTATCACCTTTGTTGATATCAATTAGAAAACGACCGGGCGAAGCAACGAGCTAACAAACAAGGTGAATATTTCTTCTATAAAATGTTGTGTGGACCGCGATAGTCATTTAATTTCTTAAAACGGACGCCAAGCAAAATTAATTGGTGACTGGTCCACTGTTGAACGAAGGCCTCCCCTTTAGCACCATAATGAACGACATGTCGTCAGTCCACCTAGTGGGAGGCCTGCCAACACTGCGTCTCCCCCCCCGCCCCCCCGGCCCTGATCTAGACTTTATTCAATTTATGTAAGTTACCTTGTAAACGGCAGTAGGCTCCAAACTGGCTGGTACATTGATGGGCTGAGTTTTTGGTATGACTGGCGCGTTGTCGTTTTGGTCGAGCAACTGAACGGCTAAGGAGAGCGGAGCCGACGCAGCGCCGCCGTTTGCCTCTCTTGCCACCACCTGAGGAGAGAAAAAACTTATTCTCCGCCAAGTTGATGATTGTCCGAATGCGCTGGTAATTTCTAAAAACGACATGTAAAAGAGCCCTTGGCGGCCTATTTGCAAAATAAAATTTGAATTTTGTTTTTTTTCTTTTTCACCGATACATGTTTGGTCGAATGCATCGTTTGACAGCACTTTATTTTCTACTAACATAATAAACTTTCTGGAAAACTTATAAAACTATCTAAAAAGCGTGTATTTTTTATACAAACTCAAACTTTACAAGTTCTTAGTACAGACAGGCCCTAATGAATATGTTTTTCTATAAATTATTAAAAATCTACGATATTTTTTTTCCTTATAAAATAATTCAGGACGCAATGTATCTCATTTTTATTCGCAATTATACGTGACGTCACAACTGTCACAAATGTTAACTTTCATCTACTGTCATGTGTCAAATAAGTGTATACTGTACGCAATACATTGCTGCTCGAAATTTTTTCAAAAATTAATTACGCTCTGGTAGTTAATACAAAATTAACAATTTGTTTTCATAGTAGTACTAAAATCTACGTCTGGTTACATTTCGTGGCTATATTAACAATACACGCTGTATACAAATAACTCAATGTAAGTTAAAAAAAAAGCTAAAAGTGTTTCGTTTTTTTTTTAATTTACAGTTTAGTAGATTATAAAAGGGTTGTTAAACGACATATTTATCAAACGTTTGTCGAGTATATGATATCCAGCCGTACGAAACACACGTAAAGATATTCGAAAAAATCACTTTTGATATTGCTTCTATTGTATTTCTAAACTTTCTAGATATTGGTTACTTACTTGGAATCTAAATTTGCCTGGGTTAGGCGGGTCTCGGTCCAGTCTGTCGTCGTTGACTATTAAAAAGCCGTTCTTGTCGATATCGAAGAAGTTGGTCGTTAATTCGTACGTGTACTTTGGTATGATGTCACCAGGACCCTGTAAAATATATCGAAGGTTTTAATTAATTACAGGGGCCTTACCATGGCGTCTTAATGCGTGCCACGTTTTATTCAGCGTAAGGTACAGAGCTATATGGGTGCATAACTGTCTCTTACGTCATGGTAATGCCTCAGTACAGAATAATAGCCTACCAAGATCAGAAGAGACGAAAGGAAAGCCTCGAGTTTCACTTTGAATATTGAACAATGTAATATAGAAACCTTTGTCAACTGTGATTCAAAAACCCTGAATAACCTTTACAGGGCTATTTAGTCAAACTAAACCTGGTGAAATATTCCGGAATAATTTTAAGAGACCCGGGATAATGTTTCGGCGCTATTACTGAATAGGCTACTATGTAATCATTTACCACCTAAGTACGTAACAAGGACGACGAACTGATCAGGATCGCGGGATCGCGGTGGATGCGGAAGGCACAGGACCGGTCCGAGTGGAGAGCCTTGGGGGAGGCTATGTCCAGCAGTGGACGTCGGCTGACATGATGACGTAACAGGGCCAAGTTTTGCTGACTTATTGGTAGATGCTTACCAAATCAGGATCTGAAACGCTGAGTCGTATAGGCTCTCCCTTCGCGTCGAGCACTTTCGTTTTCTTAGGCGAGTTCTCTTCGACGCTGCCTTCATCCGATGAAGCTTCGACGACCGGAGGGCTCGCGTCGACTGGCCTTACTGTCACGGTCAGCTTGGCTGTGGTATAGCGTTTAGCTTCTGACACCTCTTCAGCCTGAAATTGAGAGTATTTCATGGATTTATTACAGATCCCGGCAAGCATCTTGAGCATGACCTTGAATGCTCAGAAGCGGTTTTAACGTCTGTTTGGTACAAAAGTCACTTTAGCTCAAGCAGTTTGCCGTGAGCTGTACTAACACACTTCATTATTATTCAGATAGGTTCCCTTTTAGTTTATGGGTGTTGGTCACATTCCGAGTAAGGGCCTGTTTCACCTCAGTTAAGACCCTGATATTTCAAGTGTCAGTTATCTACTTATCTATGATGTTGTCCCGTAAGGGACGAGGGGTGACGATCTGCGCAGGACGGCTGGCAGTGACTGGATGCGGAGAGCTGATGATCGGCCTCCTAAGATGATATGCGGGTCTATGTTGAAGTAAACAAGCCCATGGATCAAGCTTTCTGGACTGTACTGGTTTGGTGCCTTTAAGGTGTTCACATGGACTCCTTGAACTATAAAGACTCACCTTTATAACCAGTTGGAACTTCTTAGCGATACTGGTATCAACTGGTTTGAGCTGCCTCACGGCCCCAGTGTTCTGGTCTATGGTGAAGTAGGACGCCCAAGAGTCAGGCTCTCCGGACTCTATGCTGTACCGGATCCGAGCGTCCAGAGTGTCCATATCGACTGCTTGGATTTTCTCAGGCTCAATTGATAGTATGCCGGCTAGGACTCCACTGTTTACCTGTGGATGTATTAGAATGACTTGAATTTTTGATTGACTCCAAAATTTATCAGCACTAAGACAGCTCCCTCCGTCTTACGCCTGACGCGAGTTGAAATTTTTTTACCCATCCCAAAAAGATGTTCAGCGCCGCGATAGAAGTTTTCACTTCAACAATCACTATTAAACTTACATAGCTGGAGTACTCAGGATTGATGCAAGCACCGTCATGAAGCGAGCATCCCTTGTAGATGAAAGACGGATCCTGATCATCATCATCTTGGACATTGACTGTCAAAGTAGTGCTACTTGACATACGTTTTTTGGTATCACGCGCACGATCCTGTAAAATAGAAGCAAGGAATAGTCTCTTTTGACACAGCAACGTTGAACTAGTCACTACTTTAAGTTGACTCTTGGTTCTAGAGATTACGTGAAAATAGCTATCGTACTTAAAAAAAACTTGAAACAGTTATTTAACGAGAGCTAGCTATGAGTTTTCGTCACAATATTACAACCTCGCAATCTTTAAGTGGTTGACTAACAAGTGTACTTGTACAAGGTAATAATGCTAATAGAGTCATAGTGACTCGTCCCATGAAACACCAGGCTTTTTATAGCGCCACTTCATCGTTGAAGATTGGTAGCTTCTTAAATTCTTTAAAATCTAGTCCTGTCCGTATTCAGTTTAAATAGTTCTACTGTTCTGCTAGCTTATTACGTAACTCGCTCGCAATCGTAATCGTGTTCATTTTGACAGTTCATGTATGGGCTGACAGTTGGCATCGGAATCAGCTAGCTGTCACATTCATACAAAAACTGTCAAAATGAACACGATGGCGATTGCGAGCGAGTTACGTAATAAGCTAGCTGATGTCGGTTCTGATACTAAAGAGCCTTTACATTATAAGTCTTGCGACCCTTCGTTTTCCACAAACTAAAGTAACTATCATCATTATCATATCTCCAAACTACATATATTCTCACTTCACCGAAAACCTCATGGAGTTATTCCACACCTTATACCACTAGGCCAAACGCACATACGTCAAAGCGACGAAATCAACGTAGGTACACTTCAAAAATCGAACGTGACTAGCTTCATTCGTATTTCAAATAAGCTCTTAGAGGATCCTGATATCCTGGTGCTTAAACTGTCTCTCCGTCTTACGCCTGACGCGAGTTGAACATTTTTATCCATCCCAAGAAGTGCTCAACGCCGCTAAAGATTCACTTCAAAAAACTTAATTATACTTACAGAAGCTACAATAGTGACTAGATACTGCTGCGTGCGTTCGTAATCCAAACTCCTGTTGACTGTTATAACGCCTTGGTGCGGGACTGGTATAGTAAAGAAGCCATAGCCGTCGGCCGCATTGCTGGCCTCCAACGTTTTATTGTCTCCTGGTACTATGAAATACTCGGATAGACCGTTGACGCCAGCATCAAGGTCCACGGCTCGTATTTTGTCGAAGATCGTCGTACCTATTGGCACAAGCTGAAAAATAACACAAAAATCTTTAATAAACAGGTATAAAGTTGTTACTTTAACCATCTCTATTCTAAACTCTTTACATCTGTTTGGGTGGACCATTTGTAAGCGTACTTATTGCTGCTTCTTGGCTCAATAATTTTGGCATTAGCTGACCGGTTAAAGCACTAGCCATAGATAAAATGTGAATTAATGTGTTTTATGTGCATTCCGCTCACACTAATTTAGTCAGTAAAAAGAGCGAGAGGGACGGTATGATACGAGCTTCGAAATACGAATTTTGGAGTAGCCCCCCTGGCTCGCTTGAAATTCGGTCAGTCTTTGAGAGAGAAGGCCTACGCAGCGACGTTACAGTCGTAAGGAGGTGTATAAGTAGAATATGTACACTTTTAATCACTACTTAATTTATAACAAAGTCTTCCTCCGCGTCTATCTGTATGTCTGTCTGTCTCTTCGTGATAAACTCAGAAACGGATTTTCACGAGAACGGTTTAAGTATGTAATTTTTCAAAGTTTTATGTAATTGGTTGAATACCTATAACGATAATTGTTGCTGGTCGGGTAAATTTCCTAGTTTATATTTATATTTCCTTCATCAGAGGTACTACGTTCTCTGCAAATTAAGCTGTAAGTGCCATTCGATAATCACAAATCGAAGCTCCACTTATCCGTTCATAATTACGAATATTTATTATGATAGCAACTATAAACGTACAACACGTTTATCGTCTGCTAGAACGTGTTGATATACGTTTTCGTATGTTAACAAGCGCCTCTGGGCCCAGCACGCGAAGTTTTGTCGTGTAAATAAATCGTATATCCTTTTCTAACCAGTTGGCGAGTGCGAAAAGGACGGACACTTTATGCCGGCGTTAAACGCCATCAGGGCCTCTGTTTACAGTTACAACGAACAAAATGGCTTCTGACAAGTTCGGTAGTTTACAGCTTCACTGTTTTATGCGATGTGGAAACGCAATCTGTAACTCCGATTAAATTGCCGTAAAGGGTCTCGAAAATGCTATAAACCCTTTATGTTCTTCGTCCGACGGTAACGGAATTATCGTACGGTAAGCGTCGTGGGCGTAGCTTTTATTTGATTAAAGACACCTTCAAAGTTGTCCTAGAACTAACATACTATTGGTCAATGGAGTGGCCGAACCGCTTTAAGATGTACTGGCTTCTGCCAGCGACTTCGTCTGCGTATTATACGTATAAACCTCTCTTGTATCACTCTACCTAATAAAAAAACCGCGTGAAAATCCGTTACGTAGTTTTAAAGATCTAAGCATGTATATGGACAGACAGACAAACAGACAACGGAAAGAGACTTTGTTTTATATACTATGTAGTGATGACTCTAGATATAATAGCACCAGATGTTCCTGCGCTCCAATATCTGGCCGGAAGGTGACGTTCCGTCACTTTAGGGAAGCCAATCTTTTGAAAATCGCAAAATAGTTAAACTAATTGACGTTTTTCTTTTTGTTTTAATACTTATTTTGTGTATTTTTTATGAATAAAAATTAATAAATAATTCTAAAGTATTTTAACTGTTAGATTTCAGAGATGAGATATTTTTTCCTTCCGGGTCATGGCTGTTCATATGACTGAATGTCCAAATGGTTCGAATACATATGTGCTAATTTTAAATTTATTCATAACCGGAAACAGGCGTGTCTTGTTCTTCTCATCTGTCTAAGTTATTTACTAAACCGAAAGCAATAAATATTGTTTCCCTGGTTACTAATCTTATTTCTATTTGATTTCTAACACTTAAAAATTAATCGCCAAAGTTAGCAACTACAAACTATCAAGAACATTGATAGATAACAGTAAATTCCAACAGCATACGATTTAAACAGCCAGTCCTCTCAGCCGCGTTTGACGCTCACGATATAATCGTTAAAATAGTTTTGCTAATCCTCACCTCTGACACGTTGGCTTCGTACGGCACTCCCTGGAACGCGGGCGCATTGTCGTTGATGTCCGAAACCCGGACTATCACCGTGGTAGTGCGCCGACGCTTCGTCGCTTTCACTTGACAAACCAACTGGAAACATTAAGATGGTTCACTTGTAAATAAACGCCGCGTTTCAGACGTCAGTTTTTTTTCAATGCTCAACAATTATGCTTCAGCAAGAAATAAAGTAAAATATAAATCCGGCCGCCAGTAGAACGTACGAAATATATACCTAACCAGTAACAATTACCATTTACCTACTTGGCCAAGGAAGTAAATTAGTACTGTCGTTCATTTTACTGGCGATTATTAAAGCAAAATTTTGAGAATTGACGAGTTAACAAAGTAGTAAAGCGGCTAGTAAAAACATTAACTCACCACCGGATGAAAATACGAAATCGTCTTTGTTTTAAGAATTGCATAGATTAGATAATCTCTTTTGAGTAAGTATATGTTTTTTAATTTACTAATGCGGTGTACTAAATTAGTTAGCCAAGTGAGTTGATAATATGAACCTCGCCGCAGTAAAGTTCAAATGCAAGCGTCTGCGCGACGCGAGTGATCTTTCTTAAACTACAACTAATCTGCCTCACGGTGGGCGATGATCATTTATTAACATCTTAACGGGTTATATTGACATCAATATGCAGATCCACCTAACCGTTTCTCTAGAAGGCATATTTTTAACCCAATTAAGCTATTGTGTAGGTGACGAAACTTCATATTTATCGCTTTGTGGACCTCATTTAAGATGACTATCTTTTACAGTTAATTAAGTTTACATTCACACGTGTTCATTGAGCACCGAGTGGCGTAAAAAACGTAAACAATGTAATCAAGTTTGGACGTAACGGTTCGCGGTTGATGATTGGAATCACTCGCGGATTGTTTCTGACTGAATTGAATGGGTACAAATTCTGTATTCAATGTAAATTCTCGTTTAACAAGCACTATGTCATACCCCGTCACACAATCCTGCGCGAAAATCATGCGCATTTGACAGCATTTCATATTTCTGAGCCTATAATTTTAATGGTTCTCTGTATTTTGTTTGAAAAGATGAACATGCTGACAGTTAAATTTTTTCGCTCGGGTTTGTATTTAATTTATAATTAATTTATTAATATGTGCTTATTCTAAAAGGGCGTAACTCCGATACTATCACAGAATACACACTTATCCCTTTGTCTTTTCACTATAGAAAAAAAAACTGACGTTAATTTCAAATTGTCAATGTCAGGCCCTATTCTCCAATATTCGATTTTCGAGGTTCGCTTCGTGCTGTTCCGCTCATACTAATAGTCATTATCTTGAGAGTGAGAGAGAAGGTATGCAACGAACTTCGAAAATAGAATTTCAGAGTTGCCCCCCTTGTACTTTGAAGTTGTCAAAAATACAAAGTTATGATCGCTTATTTTTTCTCGTGAATAAAGCAAAGGCGTTTCACCCATCATGTGGTAGTTTTGGTAAAATGAGGACATATTTTTAATTATTTTTTATTTTTTATAATAATCGATATTAAAATTATATAAACATATTGCAGTGATCAGGAGGCAAAATGCTTTCGAACCATATATACATTTTCAGGTGTTATAAAAATGAAATGTTGTCATTTCTTTTCCATCGCTTACAAATAAGTGCGTGTCAGTATACACCAGAGGTTCCCAAACTCTTTTGTTCCATAGACCACTTTCAAAATTTTGCTGGATCCGGTGGACCCCCTGCAGCTACATTGCCACTAATTTCTAAACTAAATCTCAAAAAAAAATAAGACTAGCTCTATAATCTATGGAAACTTGCGTTGTTGCTGAGTTTCAACGATAAATTAACAGTTTTCGAAAAAATTGGTTAGAATTGATTGCTTGATAGGATTCATTATTTGAAAAATAAAGTCGACTAAACAAATTTTCAATTAAATTATATTTTTGTGCTGCGAGTGACTCCATCCTACTTTACTTTCTTGAAATCTACAATGACTCACAGCACAAGAACCAATCAATTCTCACAAATTTTATTCAATTTTCATGCACCCCCGCTTGCGATTGTGGACCCCCATTTTTGGTCACGCCCAACGTAGACCCCCGTCGAGTCTTCCGTGGACCCCTGGGGGTCCACCTGGACCACTTTGGGAACTACTGGTATACACAATGAAAGGGTTTTTACTGGAAATACACCCCCTTGCAAAAAAACGGACACACGTGGTTTTTGTAATTTATGTGCATAAAAGCTTATATTAAGCTTTAATGCCTAAAAATCTGAAAAATCATAGGTGCACGATTTTTTGCAAGGGTGTATTAAAAATGGTTACCAAAGTCATCGGCAAGCTGTACAAAATTATGGCGAGTGAATGGGTGCGTTGGGAGGGAAAGGCCTAGACAGACGAGACGTTCCATGACCAAATTGAGGACGTTTTGATGAAATGTCAAGTCAAGACTACGCTAAGCTATGAGATTGATGAATGTGGATGAAGCGAAAGAGGTATGTCAGAATTGTAGCAATTGGAGAAGTAGAATCTGCCTACCCCTTAGGGAAACTAGAGACCATAGACCGACCGCTTAAATGAGTCCTCGCCAGCGCGGCACAGGGGCGCGGCAGGCGCACTACCCGCCCGCACCGCTCTCGGTCCCCTTTGCCGTCCTACCCTGCGCCTCTGTACCCGCGCGGGCAAGGACTCTGTTAAGCAGTCGGTCTGTATAGAGACGATTATTACCTAAATTATTATAATAGATTCAGATTCAGATTCAGATTCATTTATTTGCAGATACCTTGTATACTTTGTTCTTTATTTCTGTATTGTTTTATACTGAATTGTGGGGTTCAATAAAGAGTATTTGTACTGTATTGTATTGTACCTGGAACACCATATGTGACAGGTTGTCTGCATCTCTGTCTAGGGGCTGCAACAGCTGCAAGCGTTTGCCATCGAGCTGGAAGAGCGTCGGTCCCTTAGGGAACACTGTCGACAAGACCACGTCCACATCTGGCTCGCCAACGATAGGTAACTCCGCTGGTACTGTGCTTTGGTTTACTTCTGCGAAGAATAAAAATACACTTTAAGGTTGAGTTTGGTTACAGTTTTAAGTCATTGAATTTTTATAAACTGTCTGAAATTGTTCGCTAAATTATCTTAAGTTGTATAGGTAATCATTTTTACACTCTATCCTCCTTCCTCCCTCCGTAGAAGACCGGAAAGAAAGGCTAGCTCAATATGGTGTGGAAATTTTGAAAATTCTTTATCGCACGTGTGTTACTCTAGTTAAAAATTTTATCAAAATTCAAGTCTCTATCTCCAGTGGTACAGACTGTGCGTTGTCTGTCAGTCAGTCAATCACGGTACTATTTTACAGGTACACAAGAAATAAATAAATATTAACTGTCGCCTTAATTACAGTATACCTGTCTTCTACTCGTAACGAGCTAGCGAGAAGAGCTTGTTTAATACTAGCTGTTGCCCGCGATTCTGTCTGGGTAGAATCCGTTTATCGCTATCGCGCGGGAACTATTCAATTATCCGGGATAAAAACTATCCCATACCTGTATACCAAACTATCTGTATACCAAATTCCATTTAAATCGGTTCAGTGGTTTAAGCGCGAAAAGGTAACAGACAGGCAGTTGCTTTCGGATTTATAATATTAGTAGGAAAGTAGGGAACGAAACATATTCTACATACATAATTATTTGGCATTTGCAGCTAACCAATTTACAAAGCAACACCTATCAGTATCAAATTGCGTAAACTGCCGGAAAATTTAAACTAAAACAAGGTTTCGAAAGGACACTAAAGCTATATTGCAGTTATTTCAAATTTCCATTTAACCACGCTGAAAGTAGAGCACTTATTAACAAGCCAGTACGATATAAATAATTCATCACTTACGATCACCCCTACTCTCTTCTATGTCGACAATGATGCTGGCTTGGCCGGTCTCCACGTCGCATGGACCTGTAGAACGACAGCCATTAAATACACGCTTTCAAATATAACACAAAAAACAATTGAATATATAGCAGAAACATGCAGAACCTGTAGGCTTATTGTCTAACTCGCTCGCAATCACCATCGTGTTCATTTTGACAGTTCATGTATGGGCTGACAATTGGCATCGGAATCAGCCAGCTGTCACATCCATACAAGAACTGTCAAAATGAACACGATGGCGATTGCGAGCGAGTTAGACAATAAGCCTTCTGGCTACCGAAAACGTGTAGGTGTGTGAAGACCAAAAGGCTGTCCAGCTGTCCACCTTAACGCAATCAATTAATATCAGTGCCTATGAAAGTTTTCCTTTGAGACTCAAAAATTAACCATGGGACAGCATAACTGCACTTTTTCCGGTCAGGCGTTTTGTATGATTAACTACTTTTTTTTTATTGCCTTTTTATCCCGAATTCGCTACAATTTCAGTAAGCACAATGTTGTTGTTGTTGTTTTTTTTTTTTTCTTATTAAATTGTCGCGTAATTCAGCGTGCCTCATGGCATAGGCTTCCTCCGTGTATTGGAGGGTTTGGGCTATAGTTCTCCCGCGCGCCCAGTGCGGATTGGGAACTTAACACACACCATTGAATTTCTTCGTAGATGTGTGCAGGTTTCCTCACGATGTTTTCCTTCACCGAAAAGCTCATAGCAAATTTCAAATGTAATTTTCGCACATAAATTCCGAAAAACGCGAGCCTGGGATTTGAACCCACGACGCTCTGCTTTATTAAAGAACTACAATTTAACGTGACCCAACTTTTTGATCTTCACTCAGGTACCGGAATTTTCTTATTTTTTAATATTGCAACATTATTAAGCTCGTAAGTCAAATAGCGCTTTAATTTTTATAATTGGTTGCGTTATCTCAGATGGTGCTTTCACTAGCTTTACTCTAGATTTCTTTCAGACAGAATAAGAATAGGCCACAACAAGGAGTGACAAA
Source organism: Pandemis heparana (assembly GCA_963854515.1). Lineage (NCBI taxonomy): Eukaryota > Metazoa > Arthropoda > Insecta > Lepidoptera > Tortricidae > Pandemis > Pandemis heparana. Next base: position 10,940,462 of record OY978015.1, on the reverse strand, counting down.
AGACGTGGAGAGACCTTAATCCAACAGTTAGGACACATAGTAGGCTAAACAGTATAATAATAACGGTGCTTTATAGCTATTTGTACAATAGCTGGGTCCTGAGCTAGCCGCATGATTTTGTTTGACACGAGGCTCAAATTCGAACCGAAAATGGCTGCCTCACGAGGCCGCTCATTCAGTTAAGTCCCGTCTAATTAAGTATTTTATATATGGTAGCAAAAATGATGACATATATCAACACTTATTACACCTACGCTACGAGAATTCAAGATCCAATATTTAAAATATTGCGTCTAAATTCAATGCGTGGGTGTGAACATTACATCACTAGCTGCCACTACAGTGCTTATTAGAACATATTTCACTGAACACTAATTACTTTACAATACAAATGCAATACGGAAGCGCGAGACAACCAGAAACGCATGATTGGGTTTCATTAAAATTAACAAACGGTCGTAAATTAGCCAATCGACAGGAGAGTTGTGGGTTATTCTTGAAGCTATGTTGTTTGTGGACTGGAACGTTTTGTTACGGTTAATTAAAGTCATATTGATAAAATTGTACAGGTGCCTTTGGATACTATAGGCGCGGATAAGGTGCTAAAAACACTCCTTTATAGAATGTTTCGTGCAAATAAGTACAGTGAAGGGCATGAATATATACACGTTACCGAGACGTCAAAAACATCTAAACACCTTTATGCCACAAACAATAAGGTCGTTGACACATATATTTGACATGATGGCTGTATCGATATTTATGCCCACGACTATACATAATTTTTCTGCAACAAAACCTTACAAATTGATAGAAACAGTTGAGTCGCCAGGAGTTGTCAAAAATTTGTTTATGGTAAGTATGTTTTGGTACCATTTCCTACATAAAATATTTGATAGCTGATGAACACAATATAGCAAGCACACCTTATAAGTGTAAAATCTGAGGGCAGGACAGAGGATTAAAACCAGCCATTGTAATACTTTGGCGTATTGAGGTAGGTGAGATTGTAACGATTCCAAAGCGATTTGGAACTTGACAGGCCCAGAATAAGTTGCCACGGTGAGAAATTTTAGTCTTGTTCATTAGAGCGCCAGTTATAATTAAGGCTTACAGCATTTTGTATTCAATTCAGAGGAAACCACTATTTATTGTCGTCCTCAAAAATAATTGGGTTAGGACTTCATTTCACTGTTAGTTACAATTGGAGAAACGGTAGTAGTTTTAACGAGGTTTGCTTTTACAAATACTAAGTTAATTTAGATAATAATATCGTTTCTAGAATATGTAAAGCGTAGCGTAATACAAGTTGGCTTTGTCACCATCCAAATTTCGATACGACATTCGGTATCGTTATTAATTTTTTTTTTCAATACCTGGTCGAAATACTAAGGACAACTCAAAGTTCATAACGTTAATAATGCGTTGAAAACTACTTAAAAGCATGTTCTTTTCACTTATCACATATCAATATTTAAGACTGTGGTTTACGTCGTCGATCGTACCAATAAAGTATTATTAAAGTTAATAATTTATAGAATCAATCGTCACTTCGCGGAGGTCCGTATCTATGAACTATAAACTTTACAACTTCCGAGAACATGCGCAGAATGGCAAATTAATTGGTTCTGATTTCTTTAAGAGGTAATAAAATCATACAGGTCCTTAAAATTGTTGATAATCTTCGCTTGATGACTCATAAAATAGTTGTAACCAAGTACTTACTCCTCTAACTCATATTGATAACGGGATTTCAAAGGACTAGCAATAAACTTTAGAGCCAATATCTAATATTCTTGACAAGTTATACTCGTACTGTTTGCGTCGATTTTAAATTATGGTGTTTCAGTGAGCATACATATTTATGTCCCCTTCTTAAAATTTACGTCTACTACGGGTAATGATTTATTAGGTAAGTCTGCAAATTGTGTTTTCACAATTGTAACTTGTAAGGAAATATAAAACACTGGTCAGAACTATAGAACATAAAGTCAGAAGTTACAGTGAACTAATACATAAGTATATGTTGCTGTACAAGAAATACCGGAATTCCGAACGTTAGGCGTGTCTGGGAACCTTTTAATTATAAAGTTATTTGTTCGCACAGTGGGCGTCCCATGAAATCACGTCAAAAATAAAGAGTTAATTCCTTAAAAGACAGTGTTAATTAGTACACATGTACTCAATAGGCGTGGATTTAAGTCCATAGAGCTCCTAGAATGGATGTTACTGACTTATTGATGCCATATAAGTATGTGTTCCAATTAGAAAGCATTGCTGTTTTCTAGTTTTGGTAACTATTGAATTTTGTAAATAGTTAGCTAGCTTTTTGTCATTAGTTAACATTAGTTAATTAATTTAATGTCTTTTAGTTGCAACTGATACTAATGGCATAGCAGGTGGCGGTCTCCGTTTAAGTCTGAGTGCATTGCTGCGTGTATTGACTTAACCATTAAGCGGCGAGTAATGAGGCATGCAATACAAGTCTAATGGGACATCAAATTAAATTGAAGTATAATTTTATTCTAACATCTACATAATGCGGTTTAAGAAGAAGACCCGTGTTCTCTCGGCACAACTTTAAAACTTCAGGACTAGTGAAGAATAAAATGTGCAAGCAAAGACAACTTACCGGGTGTCGCTTGTGCCAGATGTAGAAGGCAGAAGACGAGTAGCCAAATTGATGAATTCCCATGCTGGATCAGCGCACACCACCGCGCCATCTCACTATAACAAAACAAAACATAACTACATTAGAATAGGTATATCAGACAGTAAAAAAAAAAACAAAAGAAAGATGAAGTTTGTTTTCACTAATCAACGAGTTAAAATAGGTGAACACTCCGTTTGAAATTCACGCGGTCTAAAGACTACAGCGTTGTTTAATTTTATTTTTACAGATTTACAAAAGTGTCATAGTAAATCAGAGTGTTTGTCCTATCACCATTGGTATGACAAACCGTACTAATGCAATAACAGGTATAGATTTCTTCTAACAAGATTACAATGAGATTACAGAAAACGCGGGGCAACATTCGTTTGCGTTAATTCGTATTACAAACGAAATAACCTTGGCGGAATCCGATTTCCCACAAATCCGTTTTAATTTTTTGACGTCAACTGGACTTTGGGGAAATAATGACACTGTTACATTGTTTGTGAACTTGTCAAAATAAATAAATTCCTTCTTTTGTATTTTTGCTGCCGATACTTTTTACAATACATCTTGATAATATTTTTTTTAATAAACGGGGCCTACCCTAAACTTTAGATACGTTAGCAGATTCATTAGCTCGTGACGGTACGAGCATTATTCAGTCCTACTCATAATAAGACAACAAAAGACTATCTACAGTTCTTCGAGTACTTACTTAACATAGCCGTTTAACTTTAGGAATTTACAGCATCTTCATTGATTTTCACATTACTGGCCTAAAGTTCCTTTTAGGTCGTGAAGACTAACGTTAATGCAAATATCTGAATACTCAGCGCGACAACGTGTACTTTTTGTATCTAATTTGTTTAAGTATTTTAGTATTTTAAATCAAGTGAAGTCTACGGCACTCTGACCGGTTAAAAGTGGACCAAGTGAGTCGAAGCAAAAAGTTGTCCCGTTGAATTACTGGCCGATAATAAGACGGAGCTGAGAGCGGATTGTGCGGTAGAAAATAAACTAGATAACACCCTGAATAATACTATTTAGTTCGAATGGAAACAATCCTGAATAGGCCCAAGAAGTGAGGAAACTTATCTTAGTAGGTATTTAGGTTCTAAGAGAAAACGGTTCAGAGGCCCTCGATAAGACTTCCGAGTTGGAACAAGAAACTATCTGAAGACTGTCGAGGTATACACAAAATTTTAAACACTTATGGAAGCGGTTGACATTTGTTTTAGCTAACTTGCGTATTAAATTTATCTTCCTAACAGGATTTTAATGTTTTACTTTCTAGGAAAGTGCTTTAATGATGAAATTTTACATGTAGACAAAGCATTGCCTTCCAAATTGATTTGGATGAGTTTTATAACCAAATTAATTGCATTTTTCATAGAGATTTATCACCATCCCAGCAAACTCAAAATACGAAGTAGATTTAAGAGTTGAGTAGGTACTTTTTTTTTTTGACAAATTATAAACCATGCAGCCTTTCACACCCTATTCGAGTCTGTTTGTTAATACCGGTCTTGGACCACGCACTACTTTTCATTGAAATCCGTTCAATTCCAGGGCCCTATTTTTATAAGCGAGTCTTTTTCTGACCCTAATGTGTTAGATAGAGACTTCCGCTTGTAAATTGTAAGTTGTAGCTTTATAAAATAGGGTCCAGGTGTAATTGTGTAACATATCCACCCAATCAGACATCTTACTTGCATTAACAACGTTAAAGTCGTCACAATTTAAAAGGCCCGTTTTGACAGTTCACGCCCATGAAGTTCTCTACTTTTTACCGATCGAAATGTTCTGAAGGTAATTGCATTTTTCATTGATGGGTATCGCTCACTCAGCTAAGTGCTGTGCATAACGATTTTTTTATATTGTCCACAGACTATTAATAATCGGTTAAGGAAAAAATAAATCGATAAAGATAAATTTTTTAAGGCCGACTCGCACTTGGCCGGTTTTATTTATGTTATTTAGACCAATTAATTACTGAATTTCACCAGCTGTGTAGTGATCTTTACTGAAAATTATGACCTTGGAGCTCAAAGCCGTAAACAATGGCAACACTGATTTCAATAGAATGGTTCGTCTTCACCATCTGAAGAAAATGATTGACTGAAGATTCACTTTCTAATCAGAACTTTAATCCAATGCGTCTTTACAATACATATTTAAATCGATCAAATACACATGCAAACTTGAATCGATTTATCGTGAGTATATCGAGTACCGAGTCATTCGGTGACATCACTAGTTACGTCAGGAAGACAAATGTCAAAACGGGGCCTTTTAAATTGTGACGACTTTAGTAGGTACGAAGTACAATACAAAACAATAACTCTTTATTGAACACCACATATAACAATCAAAACAGAAATAAGGTATCCAGAAGCAATAAAGTAACAATAGGGGGCAATAGGGGGCTATTATAGGGAAGTAGGGAAATAGTGGAACGTAGGAAGGGAAATAGTGGAAACGTAACGGGAAGTATCATACAATCACAGCTGCAACTGGTTCATCTGTTACTCATTGCTGTAGCCTATCTCAATGAATCATGGGGAATCGTGTCTCACCAACCACCTAGATAGATACTAAGTCAACATCAAGTGGGAGGGGTCGTCAATAAATCCATACTAATAGTTCGAACGTTGCCTGTAGTTGCATTGCCTAATCGCGGAAAAAGTGCTGCACTAGTTTTCTACTTTTAACGATCGACTTCAATGTAGTTTTTCATGTAAATATTTTGAATTGAATAGTAACAGTTGTTGACTCCACACAATGAACTATATAGCACTAATAGCTGTGCGATATTTTTAAACAAGCGTGCGGGTCACCTAAACATCACCAGAAACATCAGAAGGTTTGCAGATGCCTCTCGACTGACTTACTCGGCATCGGAACATTAATACAGCCGCATTAACGCAACAATAGTAAGTTTTTCAACTATCGCTAATGAAAACAGGGTAAAATTTTGTATTATATGTACTATTTATACTATAAGAGTTATTAATGATTCACGGTTAAGTTCATTCGAAATATTATAAACCGGATGTGAACCGCGATTACCAATAAAGCTCAATAAAGGTAATCGCGGTTCACATCCCGTTTATAATATTTATACTATGTCTTACTAACGCAGTAGCACTGTATTTTAGCTAAAGACGTGGGATAACTATTCAACCCAAATTACGAGTTTCATTTCTGTATTCTGTTAACGCCAATTTGCTATCAATCGACACGCACATTCGACGCAACTTTCGGACCCATTATCATAGGGTCAATGCCTTATTTATAATGATGGTTGGCTTACCTGACCCTCTAACATAGGATTAGGGTTAGGGTTTAGAATTATACTGAGTAATGGCGGGGCACCGTCCAGCATTAATATGTCACGCTTCGCATTAGCATTCGAAAGGGTTTTCTTAAAGTGCGTGGATGTTAGTGAGTATAGAATAAGCGCGACAGCGTTTGTAAACATATGAATATTTTATTCACTAATAGCAAGAAAATTCATCAACAAAAAATTGACTGGGTTGTCGCACGCGTAGGTACTTTACAAATTACCGTAGACAAAACAAGAATTACTAGATTTCTTATCTTCTCTTTTCTTTAGTTCCTATTACCCTCATCTGGGGTGTAGGGCTGATCTTGAGCAGTTTGGATGACCTCCTTCCATCTCACCTCCAGCATACCCATTTACTGCTCCACAGAACGACGTCTAATCAATTTAGAGCAACATTATTTCAACCTTCTTTCATTTTCTGTAGAATTTTTTAACGTTTCTTTCTTTTTTGATTTAGACTTTACTGACAAAAACTAATTACAACTACCTCCTTCATTTTAGGCTGTAATGTGATAAAATCACATCTTATTTTCAAATCGCGATTAAAACTTGTTCTAAAACACATTACGCCTAATATGTCCATGGATCGTATAAGGCAAATAGCACCTCTCCGTAGGGTACTGTATAATCGCCGCCGCTTTTGGTCAGTGCACTTTTCTACCAACACTTGCACCATATAGTTAATCTGGCGAATATACGGACCCCCTAGCGATACCACGACATAAAAGTTAACGCTGATTTATGAATAAAGGTAGGTATTACCCACGCCCAAGGGATGTTTAGGACGTAAAAGGCATTGCGATTAGTTTTGAAAGGGAATTCTATTAGAATATTTCATAGCCAGTTAGTTGACCACGACGGGAAATTAATTCGGTTTTAATAAAGTTATTAACAAGTCTCGGCTTTCTAAGGTTTCGCTTTGTGAAATCTACGATCGTGATATTTTTTTATTGTTCAAAAACAAGCGATAAAAAGTCTAGGTAAAATAAATAACTTATGCAAGTCTGAAAGAGAAATCAATGTCGCTAAATAACTTCATAATTATTCATAGCCTTGATTTAAGAAACAATGTTTACTTTAGCATTATTACTAAGTATTACAAAGTAGGACACCTTAACAGTCCCGATGCAGGCGGTAATCTTATTAACTCGTATGATACTTGAAAAATGAACTGTATAACATAAATACTTATCTCACACTCAGCAAAGGCGTCATACTTGACTTTCATTGCTATTTATATCCTTAACCACTTCTCAATGTCAATAATTGTAAGTCTATGCAAAAATCCGTTAGTCTTAGAATATATATGATCCTTCCCTGATTACTATCTGCAACTGATAGATAAGGTAGGTTTGCCTGTCACGCCATTTCCATCTGTCTAGATAATTACAAGTAACATCCTGGTAACAAGAAATAAATGAATCGGAAAACGACGCTGGTAATAAAATGGGCGCGGACATCGTCGATACTAATAAGCAATGCAAATTTACATGCAGTATTCCTGATAACAAAGCGGTTATATATACTACTTTGTATCAATGAATACAAACAATAAACAAATGTAGCATCATTGTAGATGTATATGTTTACCTGCCCATTTGTATTAACGACGATTTTTAATAAGTCTTCACATAGACGTCAAGAAAAACTGCAAGCAAAATGAGTCGGACAAGATATTGCGGCCCTTAAGTGCAAAACGTACGAGCATTTGCTGTTTTTCATAAGCTTATAGGTAAGACATATCTATTTATTAGACACCTGTGGTTACAGAATTTTATTGCTGAGCTTCGCTCAGGAATAAAACATCTTAGTTGTGTGCGGATGCGCCAGGGTGATATTTTAGTACATAATTCAAGGCACGATGTGCAAATCTGACTTCCTAGAACAATATTTATTTATAAACTTTATTTTGTAATATCTAATATTAATTAAGTAGGTAGCTTATTGTAAACCGAAGAACCTGTACCAGGCTCTATTATTAGTAGCCAAATAGTAGAGCCTGATTCAATTTTGTGACAAGAAATCGTATGTTAACTAGACAAGGGATATTTAACTATAACCTTTCACATAATACAGCTTGATTTTACAGCACCATTTCGAACTTAATACAGTTTACGACGGGCGTAAAAAACGTATTATTCTTAAGTCAATTCGGTTTTATTTATCGCATATTTATGGCAGTGGTTAGTGGTCGAACATAAGGCGATATTTTAATGCATCGTTTAATAGTTTATTGCGAGCATAGGTCCGCGTTTTTACATATTTAACGAGCAGTGCAACACAAACCGGGCCCGTAGGAGCTTATGTTCTTTACGAGATCCCCTCAGGAACAGGCTTAAAGAAGTAATCTATATGGAGGAGGCTATGGACAGTTACAATTAACATTTTATCATTAAAGCTTGGTGGCTGCGCTATATTGAAATGCTAAAATTTATTTAATCTTTATGGAGCTACATTCGTAGTAGCTGTGAATTGTAATGGCGTCTTTGGAACCTTGGTTAAGACACTTGCAATAGCGGATTAAATTAATACTGTCGTTAAAAATTACAGTAGGAAAGGATGTAGTATTTAGGCCTGTCACTGCGTCAATTTATCTACTAAGACCATTATCACTTATGAAGGCGTTTGTATAAACTACACAGCTTTCAACAGGGATTGTTAAACCCTTTGTGCCTCCGTGGGTCGATAGTAAAAATTGCAACACCGGCGGCAGCAAAGGTAGTGTTTGAATTATAGCTTGAAAATTAAATATTAAGTCACTAACTTCACTATAAGTAATTGAATAAAACCATAAACTTGAACGCTTGCATGAACAATTAGCACAGCTATTAACAGCCGCAGTAAAAGCTCACACACGTGTTCACCGCAATGTTTTACATACAGGTCCAATATCTAAACAAATGCATAGCAATTTGCATAGCAGTGAAAAAGGAGCAAAAGGTAGGTGTGGAAAACTATTGGTTTCCGATAGGAATTTGTATTGTATTAAATTGGTTCGCTATTACCCATTGTTTAGAGGATCTGCGGTTGTGCACTCCTGCACGATCCATTCGAACAATGCTGAGGGGTTATAAACGTGGTCTTCTAATGAAATTGTTGGTTACAGAGATACCGAATGCTGTTTAACTGTAAATACTAAAAACAATATACAGTTCTGTGTAGGTACCTATATAAGAACCAGCTGCTTAGCAGGGTTTAAATGAAGCCAGTGCCTAGTTAAAGTATAAACCACTTGATAATTCGATTGCGGGCCTAAAACGATTCTTGTGCTAATTCCGTTTTCTTTTAATTTTATTTTATAACAAGAGTGTTCAGTCAAAGGACAGTAAGCCAACCACCCGCTAAAATATTCCGAAACAATTCTAAGAAACGTTGTATACTGTTTTTCGTGCAAATCATACGGAATTTATTATTTTCATACGTACATAAATCACGTATTTATCCCTTTCGGGGTAGAAAGGGTAAAGGCTACTAGGTTAAAACACGCAATACTTCTGCGGTTGTCAAATTTACTAATGTTATCTGATAATGTTGTCTGATAACATTAGTAAATTTGACAACCGCAGAAGTATTGCGTGTTTTAACCTAGTAGCCTTTACCCTTTCTACCCCGAAAGGGATAAATACGTGATTTATGTACGTATGAAAATAATAAATTCCGTATGATTTGCACGAAAAACAGTATACAACGTTTCTTAGAATTGTTTCGGAATATTTTAGCGGGTGGTTGGCTTACTGTCCTTTGACTGAACACTCTTGTTATAAAATAAAATTAAAAGAAAACGGAATTAGCACAAGAATCGTTTTAGGCCCGCAATCGAATTATCAAGTGGTTTATACTTTAACTAGGCACTGGCTTCATTCATCTATGTGATGTTTCTGGACGGTTATCGCGTCGAAATGATTATCATGAGCAAGTCGAGAGAGGTAGTCACATTTTGACCGTGACATACCTTCATTTTTAATCTGGAGTATTAGAACAGAAGGTTCTAAACTTTGAGTCGATGGGCCCGCTGAGGGGCAATATGTTGATTGCATTATAATACTCGTATTACCTACTTTTCGAAAGCCAAATATAGGAATAGTTGGGAGGCTCAGGAGGAGCATATCCAGCTTGCCAGAAACAGTCGGAATCTTTCAGCCGTCTTCGTAGAAGCCGTTGCCCAGAGTGGACCTCGAGGAGGTAGATTCAGAGGGACTGGCTAGTCAATTTAGATGTTAAGCTATAGACTTTTAAGTAGTTGTATATTTGTAAAATTTTGTGTTTCGGGAATAAAGCCATACGATATAATAGTAACGGGGTAGAAAAAAAAGGGGCCTTTAGGTCTTGCTATCTTAGGCTCTGTCTTATTTTGATAGATACATTGAATCTATAATTACAACATTAACGCGTGAAACTCCGAAGTATTGAACGTTGTTATAATCCTTAGGAACCTATAGCGCCTCGTAAACTCGAATTTAAATTAACTCGCAACTCATATGCTAACTCATACATCATTGTTCGACCCAACAAATTATTACGGAGCTTTATTAACCGCACCGTTAGATCTATGTTATCGCGGTTCCGTATCCACCCCTCGATTTGCTTAGCTAACGGCGATGTACTCACGCGCATCCCAAATGATCGATTTATTACAATAGGCCACACGCATATTCGGTACAACGCTGAATTAATACAATGCGCCTAGAGCTTTGTTTATATTATTTTCACGCTTGTATGGATGTGGCTTGTGTTGTGTGGCGGAAGATGGAGAGGATTACCTGGACGAAGGTGACTAACGAAATGCTTGATCGTAAACAGAAGAGGGAAGGTGTTAGGACACACAATAAATACGACACGACGAATAAGTATATTAAGATCATAATAGATAGAAGGAAATGCTGAAGGGAAACGGAAAAGAGGAATGCTAAAAAGAACATTCATGGACCTGTAGGCTTATTGTCTAACTCGCTCCCAATCACCATCGTGTTCATTTTGACAGTTCATGTATGGGCTGACAATTGGCATCGGAATCAGGGAGCTGTCACATTCATACATGAACTGTCAAAATGAACACGATGGCGATTGCGAGCGAGTTAGACAATAAGCCTACAGGTGAAAGGGAAGGAAGTCGTATCGTATTAGGATGTCATAAAAAAGGTCCTGGAAATGACCTCATAAAAAGTGCTCTACCGACAAGAGCCTAAGCTCTTAAGTTTAAGAACACGGCTGTGCAAAACAAACTTCACTTAACAGTTACTTAATACCGCGTGTCGGCAGACGCAGTGTAGGGCGCGGGTCCTGTTGCTAGATGGGGCGATGATATTCGCAAGGCAGCGGGCAGGGATTGGAGGAGGAGAGCTGAAGATCGAGCCCAATGGCGTGCTATGGGAGAGGCCTATGTCCAGCAGTGGACTGACACAGGCTTGTTATTTAATAGGACGAAAATCTTTTAGAATCAAGGATATGGTCGTAAAAATTACATATTAAAAATTTGCAGCATCTGTTAGACTTGCCTATGGTCGAATGTAGAACGTGAAAGTGGCAGGTTCAAGATGTTTCAAATGAGAGTCTTATTCCATTTGAGAAATCCTGTAAAGGAAGTTTTAAATGAAATCGAATTAAGATGGGAAAGTCGTAAAATTCGTGTGATTATTTAAATATTAATTTCTTATTATACGTCGAACTCAGAAAACTTAGAGGTGGTAGGTGTACTTTCGGGTGGTCCAAATTAAAAAATATCGGCAGCTTTCAAAGTTTGCTGCGGCGCACGGTAATTTGTTTCAATTTATTTACAACTCGTTATAAAACCTTTTTGAGAACAACAAGATTAGGCATTAACCGATAAAACAATTACGCCAATTACGTCCCACAAACAGATTACAGTCGCATTGAAAACTCGAGAATAAAATCTAAGGCAGATTGTGATGTTAACTCGCACATCAATACTACCCAGTTCGTATCATACCGTCCCTCTCACTCTCCTATTCAGCACTATTAGTGTGAGCGAGACAATCATAATAGATACGAAAGTTAAATTTTTATTTTTAATTGAGCAGGTTTCGTAAATGAGGAAGCGAGGATTTTCTCGAAGGTGCCGTAAATCGGATTTCAAGTTCTATAGTGGCACTTTAACTCAACACATCTTAAATAGTAATGAAACGTAGATTGATAGCAATTTAACGAACAAGTTTTAATAAAAAAGCTATTCAGTCAATCTTATTGGAAGTGGTAACACGGGTCTCGCGCGGCATTTAGTTTTATCTCGACGATCTAATTAAATTATCGGAATAACATAGTAAGTAGACCGGGCGTTCATGTAACATAGGCTCTTTTCGCTGCGAATGTGAACTCTTGTGCCAGATTAGAGTTTCTTGATCCTTTTCGAGAGACAGGTGTAAGGCACGTTTATGAAACGCGATGGAAGTAAAGCCCTCACAGCATAAGACAGAGTGCACTATCGCGTGGGTAAAACGTGACATGATTTAAGCTCCTTTTATTAGCCAACTCCCTGTAATTTCGACACTCACTTTACCCAGCAAGACACGAGTGGTTTTTTGCCGACAAAAAACGATTACGTACTATTTTATCCGAGATTTCTGTTATGAAGGTATGAATGAGTTAACGGATACTGAATCTTTTTTGAAAGCATCATAAAGTTTCTTTCGTTTTTGGATCAATTATTTGAATGTTTTTCAACATGTTCAAACATAATCGCAACTTCAAACGGCCATCTCACTAAAGCTATTTAATTATCTATCTCATAATAGCTTCAGCACTTACAACCTCGTTTGCTTTGACTATTAAAGGCAATCGAAATTTGCATTACTCCTTTGCATATTTGCAGGAAAGTAATACAAGCCTTCACGTTCTCGATAAAACTACCAGATACGGGGCCACCCAATAAGAGAGGATACCAATAAATATCTAGAGACCTGGCCTAGGTTATCTATGCTTGTAGCGTTCTATCCAACGATCTTATAGGCCAACTTCGCCGACGTCATAGATCTCTTATGTTCCAGCAATTTCACTTGAAGTAACTGAGTTTAGAAGAATAGAATTACAAGTTGCGCTGACAAATGATAGATCTGGTTCCAGGTTCTAGCTTACCTATTCATAAACAAGAAATAGATTATGGTTTAATGGATGAACTTTACTTTACATTTGTTGGCGAAACGCCAATAAAAACCATAATGTATTTGGAAGTGACTGTGAACAGCATGACAATACCTACATAGGAACATGTTCAAAACGAAAATGGTGTTTTTTTTTCTGATCTACGATTCCAAAGACTGATGTAGTTAAACAGACGGGTAAAAGCTTATTACGCGTTCGAAAGTCTCTGTGCAGGAGCTGGTCCTTGCAAGCTATGAATCTTACGATGTCATGGCTTGGCTCAGATGCTATCGTCATTGCGACAACCAGCACATATACTTTGACATGTACACGATATAACTCCTTTTACAGAACTGCGTATTGACCTGTGATAGTGTCTTCATTAGATTACATTGATGACCGTTTGAAGACACGTCCTGCGATAGATCTTTTCTTTTCACATAAATATGTCTTAAGAAAGTAAGTTGAATATAGAGTTATATTATAACAGTTTTGATTTAGGTTGGTATCTTTTCATTTCATGCAGTAGGTAGTAGTGAGATTGCAATAGCATTTTCAATCTTTATTATAGTAAGTACTTAATAAACATGTGCCGGCCTGCCGGCTAATGCTGAGTTAGTTTAATAAAACTTGCGCTTTTTAGTAAGACGGCTAGCAAAAGCTAGTAGGTACTTCCTTCTCTTCTTATAAATTGGCTAGAAAGGGAAGCACAGAACGAGAAAGCTAATAGCACCGAAAGTAGTTTCTTAGCTCAGCTGCACAAACAAATAGAAATGTAAATAGTCATGTGGAAACTGATAATCCAGTCGGCATATCAGTAAATACTAAGTGCTTATAAAATACCAGTTTTTATTTACCATGATATTACATTAGCTCACGAACAAGTGCAACGCTGACCTATTGAACTTTACGGATGAAGTTGTTACGCAAACCTATGCAAATGGAAGATGCGCCGGAGTCGGTAATCGCGGCACTTTCACGTCTAAATCAAACTAATGGGCATTCGTTTTAATGCCCTCGGTACCGCTCTGCTTTCAGAGCATGACATGAGCGCGTGTGAGCCAACATTGGGGGCGGCAGACGTAAGCTTGCCTTCGGAATCCAAAAGCTTATCAGTTACTTACTTGACATGAAATGCATATTTCATATTTTTTATTATATATAATAATTTTTTTTTTTTTTTTTTTTGCTCTTTTTCTCATCGACATTGGAGATATCTCCAATTAACTTATTTGACGGTGGAGGCGTTTTACACCTCCACTAAACTTAGATTATTTTTATTCACTTTTTGCTTTTGCTTTCTCTTTCTTATCATTATCGCATATTTTGTTTCGCTTTGACCAGTAGAGACTTTATACATCTCTACTATAGACCAATGTAATTTAATGTACGGACTTAACTTAGGGACCTTTTACATCCCTTTTTATAAAATGTATTAATTGTATTAGGTAAGTTAAGTAGAATTTAAGTACTATTGTAAATCTATTTTATTTTGAAAAAATGACTTTCTGCCAAGTTTCTTGCGGCGCATTCTTCTTGGCAATGATGGTCTTTCCGAATGCGCTGGTAGATTCAAAAAAAGACATGTAAAAGAGCCCTCGGCGGCCTATTTGCAAAATAAACAAAAAAAAAAAAAAAAAAAAAAAATGCCGCGTTGATAAATTAAAGCCAACATTAGTGTCAAAATACTAATTATATATTAACATATTGCGTGTCCGTAGCGATTGAATTACGGCGATTTAATGACGTTTGATTTACATATTGTTCATCTATACAACCTACTCAAGAGGCTACTACTATAATGCTCAATCACAGAGCCTTTAATATATTCGCACTGTTTTTTAAACAGCATGCCGTAGCTCAGTTACGGCAGCTAAGGACCAAATTATACATTACTAAGACTTAAAACAGCACCTATTTCTAAGCGCAATAACTTTTTTGCCTTATTAAAATGCTAACAAAACGTAAAATATACTCCCACAATGAGCAGTGAGGCAAGAGCCTCATTACAAATCCTCCCAGATGCGATCGGCACGCGAGGCAGATCCGATCTAGATTCTATCTCGCGACATCGCCACCGAAACCCCTTTCGGATAAATTTACTATTTGCTTTTATTGTACTGCTTAATAGCGATTTGAATTTTACTTTGCAAGTGTTTAGAAACTGTTTTAATTCACAGTTTGTATAAATAGGTGCACGAGGTGCGAAATACGGTAAACGATTTTAATCTTGGTGACAAGTGGCAGACTTAAACAAATGTGTAGCTTTGGTTATTTAATTAAATTCAGCACTGTGGGAATTACAAATATTATGCGACATGAAACAACGTTAAATAAAACGTCATTGTAGTCAATGGGTTGTCTGCATGCCTTCTTATGGACATCAGATAACCATCAGTCAGATGCATTTACCTCATAGATGGCTGATAATCTAACATTACCGCTAAAACTTTAAATTGCTGTAACGGTACACCTAAATACTGTACGTTAAGTTTGAATATTGTAAAAGCTTTGCGACAGTTGCATTGCAGTGTAAGTGTTAACCGATGCCAAATGTCAGGGAGGCATTTAAATAATGATTTACCGTAGAAGATAGGTAATAATGGGCTCTTTGTAAGCAAACAGGATACCATAAAATTTATCGAATAGGAAATGTTATATAAAGCCTAAATGTTACACATAAACACTAATTAACAAACAATATTACACAAACAGATTTAAGATAACAGGTTAATAGAAATGGTGAACGCTATTGCTATTTTAATAAACTGAATGAATGCGGAACGTGGTACAAAAATACCACAAGACGTTCTAACTTCAGTATGTACAAAGCTGTTTCCCATGGTCCAAGAAACTCAGAGCACCCTTTAAGGAAATAATCCATTAGCATTTTACCTGTAACTACGTATTCAACGCACAACAGACTAAATGTAAGGCAATTCAAACGTGATTAAACAGCCTGCATTCCAAGACAGTCTATTTAATTTTATGGAGTATGGAGCATTTCCTAGTTGTTTGCCGTGGAGATAGTGGAAGGAAGTTGACGATTTCGTTTTCTGTAACGGTCGGCAGTAGTTACGTGCTTTAGTGATAATAAATTTCGAGGTGTTTGTTCAACTATGGTACTTCTCCAATTCTTTAAACAATCATGTTTCAGAGAAAATGACAAAAGATGAATTGTGCACAAATTCTCATTCGATATTAGTGTACCTACAGTGTCTTGCCAAGTTTTACGACTCCAAGTCGTTAAGTCCAATCGCAAAGGAAGAATTTTAATGAATAAGCAAACATTCTTAAGAAAACATAAGAAAATAAATGTATTTGTATTTGTATTTGATATCAAGGAACTGAAGAGAACTGGAAAGGAACTGAAAATTAATGAGATTCAAATCCTTTGAAAATTATGGCGTAATATTCATAAATACCTATCAACAACTGGTTTACAACAACAAAAGCACTCGCTTTCAATCAGCATAGCGTGCGAAACACATGTACAAACGTGCCACTTTAAAAATTATCCTCCGGAGGCTTAAAAGCGAGATCAGTGTCCTATCGTGTAAACGCATTCCTGGGCACAAAGCCCCAGTTAGTACTCATTATTCCCGAGGAACAGGTAGCACAGTGCAGATACGCCGTTATGGCCCTCCACTTGAGCGTCGTGCAATTTTGTGCAGCACTTAGAATGTGGCTCCATTGGCTTCAGATAATGTCAGGCTTGGGGAATGAGGAACATGTAAGTATGTTTGTTCACATGGAATCTTGCAACTCAATGTTGAAGCAGATATCTTCAACTGATTGTGCTAAAATTTTGCATGCTTGTAAAAGTCGGATGACAATACAATAATCTGGTAATAGAATTCTGGTGGGCCGGTCAGGACTGTTATTTTCGATGTGTGCTTTCGAAAAGACTATTATTGCCAAGAAGATTGCGCCCCGCCGCGCGAAACAAAGTTGTTGCACTTGCCCTCAATCTTAACAACATTATTTTTTACTAGTTATTTTTTATTCATATTTATTCAGATCACGGCAACTGTCAACTCAACGGAGAGATGTTATGAATTAACACACAATTAACCACAAAAAAATAGTCTTATGAAGATCGAAGAATAAAGACACCAAATACAATTAGTAACGGCACTACATTTATTATGAAACAAATGACTGTAGGTCATTGGAAACGCGCCATGCCCATCCGGTACTAACCCCAGGGTTTAGAAAGCATTACGTTATAAATTATTGAGAAGAAGCCCCGTGCGCCTGCGACGCATAATTTGCTAGAACCAGTTCGAGATCGCGATACCGGACTATCATACCAAAGGATTATGTTCGTTTCGGTTTAATATAGTACTACACTTAATGCAGATATGGTCGCGGAGGATTGTATCACACATTCAATATTGAATGTGATTTAAATTCAATATACATCCTATGTCGTTTCTGACAACAGCTGCGAAGTCTGTACGCCAACGTTGTAACATAAGTATTATGCTCTCGCAGATAAATAATAGCTAAATACTATTTACAAAATTATGTAAGTATATTTTGTTGCTGTGATATAAGATTGAGAAAACAATGGTCCATATAAGAGTAGTAGTTACCTTAATGCAAACAAATACGACACTTTCCAACAACGACGTAATACCGAAAAACCTCAATGAGCAGCTTATAGGTTGTTAAGCTACATAGATACCAGAAATCACATATATGCGAATATTATAAATTTCCCTTTACTATAACGTGAAATATACTCATACGCAAAAATTTAATATTAAGTTACATTCCATACAAATTCCTATGAAAAGTGTCCCATTTATGCTCGTGACGGTTTAGTAACGAACACTACACTAAAAAGTAGAAGTGTGAAATTTAATTTGACAAGCATGTGTGAAAAGAATGGTATTTTTAATATCTAGGTACAGATACTAAAACGAAATGAGAAGCAACGTGCATTGAAATTCTCCAATAAGGTCATTTAATGATTTGAACTTACAAGTTAATAGACGTGAGAGTTGTAAAATTTTACTAAGACGTATCTAATGTTTTAAAGCATACAATAAAACTACATGTCTCTCATTTAAATAATCCTACGCTGTTATACAAGCAATACACGCACATATGTATACATGTAGGTATGTTTTGAGATGTCGTAAAGATTTCGATGAAATTTGCAACATATGGGTTTTTGGAGACGAAAATTGTATCTAAATAGGTCAACTTCTGGAAAAGACGGTCTTCCGAATTTGCAAGCACTGAGCCAAACCCAGACGCTTAAGTACTGTAACGTAATGAAACTATGTCTGGAACTGTTAAAACTGTTTTTTACCAACCACCAAAAATTAAACAAAGAACATATGTACTAAAAGAAGTTGATTATGTAGTAAAGAGTAGTATAAGAAGTAGCTAGGAAAGCAACTTATAATAAACCATACAGATCCTAGTGTTGAATTATTGTAACATACCAGATACCTCGCAAAGTAATAGCGGGTGTTGTTGAAATACCTTTAAACCATAAACATAACAATAAGAAACCATCTGGCACAATAAATCTTTTATTGTATGCAACCGAATAACAGTCTTGTAGTTGTAAGAAAGCTCATTAGTCGAACAACAACTTCATTGTGACTGCTGATGCAATACGAATTCAAATCAGACTCGATCCCATTGCAATTGATAAGGAGATAACGAGGTTTACTAATTATACGGATAACGTCATTTGTTTTAGATAATTAGAGGCTACCCACATTTTGACCGGTCAAATGTTAGAGTGGGTGGACACTGATAATTTACTACAGGAAAGTTATAATCCAAGGTCGCTGCCACTAAATTGAGGTAAAATTTGAATACTATAGAAACGATCATTTGTCACTTTTGCTAAGGAAGCGACGGATGAGCATCGTATGTTAGAAGTTGTTGATATCAACACACACTCACATATTCGAATGCAACAAAAAACCTTGACAGCACGATGATTTGTAATAAATAATTGCAACTCAATTAATCTATATTACAGAGTAACGACCTACTACTAACGTTACTGCTTCACCACAGTTTTCTGGTCATGGTCTTCACTTGCGCAATAGTTAACGTATCTCGATCAATTGGTTCGGCGCCTACGCTTACTAAATTATTAAAAAATATTCGGACACTGATTGAAAGATCAGTATCAGTTGTTTGAACGGAGCCGTTTGTCCGATCAGTCGTAAAGCGTAATTTGTTTGATGTGTTCAAAGATTTTTTGACAGCCTGGTCGCCACATAGGCGGATAAAAGATAAGAAGTTATGCCAAGGTTATGAGCTTTCGTCATTATCATAGCCATTGTAAGCTATAATATCACATTATTTGCCATGCAGAAAACTTTAGAGTGTAGATGATTTATTGAATCAAACGTGTCTTTTCGGAGGTGCAAAGTGTAAGAACAATAATCAGGGGGGTTACCAGTCGCTTAGTGCGTGCCAATTTCTATTCAGCGTAAGGGGCACAGTTATGCAGCCATAATAGCTCAGTCCTTTACGATGAATAGAGCTTGCCACGAGTTAAGCGGTTGTGGTCCGATTATGTGCAAAATAGTTTAGTCTTTGGGATAAGATACACCTACTTTTATACAAACCTACCAAACACTATTTTGATATCCCTTTCCACCTATACGCCCTTAATCATGCTAAACGTGGCCTTAATGTTTTGTTACCTAAGCTCTGTCTACCTCGTAAGGGATAAATACGTGATATATGTATGTATGTACCGTACCGTTACCACTATCACAGAGAACATCGATACGTTTCAAACACTACCTATACCATGTCAGACCCAAAGCTTGAAATAGAACACAATCGTTCTCTGGTGACTCTATTGAATGATTACATTACTGTCCTTCGACTGACAGCAAAAGAAAAACAAAAAAACATTGTCCATTAATTTGACTAAATTGCACGCAAGATCATTAGCGTATTGAATATTTACACTGGCGATGTTTATCTTAGCTTTCTACAGGAAGCGATAGGTGCGTAACAGTAATAGGTGCTAACAAACTCAACCTCAATATCGCTCGTGAAAATTGGACACCGCGTTTATCGCAATGTTTAAATAGTAAATTGACACAAATGTTTTTGCAAATTAACAGTACAGTTTTGTTTTGGAAATTACGACTAACTTTGTCAGAGAAGGCGTGTTTACAGAACTCTGACAGAAGACGCATCAATACCTGAAAGATACGGTTTTGATGACTGAATAAATCACAGCAGCTACCACAAAACAGTATAGTGATATTAAAAAAGATAATTTCTGTTAAAATCAAACAAAACTTTATTCAAGTGTGTAGTTTCTTGCTCGCTAATTGACATTGTATCTACAAGCACTTCAATTATCACATTTAACCGAGAGAACACGATTTGATTGGACGTTACAGATTCCCTTTTATTGATATCGCTTAAGAAATGCTGCCATAATCGACGCTTATTCGTTTCCCATACGGTTCATTTCGTTCCCGACAATACTAGGAATAGGTATTCTGTAAGTTTAATTGTTAAGATTCACTCGGTATTTTTACTGAGGTTCGTGAGAACGGTGAGATTGTGCGACCTCGCGGCACGCAACCCGCTAACGACTGCTTTTTTATCTTCTTCCACAGCTGCCCATTTGAATGTCCTGTTTATGATTATTATTTTACTCTTGAATACACAATTGGTTGTGGGAAACGCATTAAGGATTCACTAATGAACCACATCACTAAGGTAATCGTAGATTGTCGATTGTTATCATTTTACACGTCATAAATTAAATTAAAAGTCGCGTGCAACATTCAACATTCGTTACTATGTAGAACGCTTAAATTAATTCAGTAGGTAATGAAGAATTTAATCCCGTTTTATAGTAACTAGACATAATAAACCAAGTTTATCAATGTCAAATAAATTGTCGACATTCTTGTCGGTGTAAGCTATTGGTATGGTGATAAATTAAAATTGACAGGAGCCGTTTTGTTGCCCAATGAAAATACCTATAACAAAATAAAATATTCGCTACGTCAATCAGATTAAAAAGGTGGGTGTTGAAATAAACATTTTTGTCGGAGTCGTAAAAAAGTTTTCAATTCTAACCTGTCAAGGTATTACCAATAAAGCATAGTTGGGTGTCGAGTGATAAAAAGACTATTAAATATTTTTAAAAGAGGTTATGCGGTAGGGAAACCGTATTTTATAGCCAGTGAGCACGAAATTGTAAAAGTATTAACAATGGGCGCTACGATTAGATATGGCGATTTTAGTTCAACTGTGTACTAACAATAATTGGTGTTATTTTTATGTAAGATCTTTATCAACGCGCATCCATCACAAGTTTTGGTTTAACATTTAATCATAGCTTTAGAAAAACGGGACTACTTTGAACTGCCGGGCGACTTTAAAATATAGTTTTAGGACGAACTTATTAATTTATCTTCGCGTTTGCGACCTTGCATGTTATCATAGATCTCTCTTTCATTCGTAGATCAAAAATCCGTTTACCATGAACAATACCAATTTTATTGTGATTTTAAACCTATCAAACTAACCTCAATTTTGTCAAAGTATTACGGTTTTAACAAAATCATTACAAGAATAAAAATTTCACAAAACAATGTAAAAAGTATTTTATAATTCCGCAAAAGTAAAATTTCACATTAGTATTAAAACTGGCAACTTCAAAAACCTCTTATAACCACGAGATAAGTAAATATTTAAAAGAATAAAATCACCATTGCAGAATCAAACCGGTGCAATTTCAGGATCGTTATCTTTACGTGGTCAACTACACGTCCAAATCGCTTTCGTCTCAAGATACAGATGCCAAATGGAGCGAGAGTGCCTGCTTTGGGATGTGACCATGAAACTCGCATGCGTTGCCAATCGAGATTGGCGTGACTAGTGCGAAACAAAAGATACGAAAGTTTCCCGAAAACGGAACTTATTTATAGAAAACAAATGACGCACGTTTCTCTATTGAGACAGTCGTCCAATATTGCAGAAAAGTCACTATTAAATTTAGCATTTCTATCGTGACCGAAAATTAATGCAATGCAAAGTACACTAGTTAAAAACCCTAAACCAGAACTTTTTTTAAGCGTATAAGTATTAACATAACAATTCTGGTACCATCGGCTGATAGAGTAAGTCGGACAGCAAGACATACGCTTATATCGTTCTAGAAGCTTACGGACTGCTTGAATTCTTATGGTGGTACGAAACTGTTGACTGGCATTTGATTCGTGTATGTGATTACTTTACTCTGTATTCAAACACAGAATAGTCCATAATCCCTTCAATTACATCGTTTGTTGCCTTCTTGACACAAATTCTTGATACTCTGCCAAGCATGACTTGATTGTGATTATAACAAAGCAAAGAAAGAGAAGAAGTTATCGACCTCGAAGTATTTCGCTCCTTGCTTAGCACCTTAGTAATTATTTATTAGTTGGAAAAGGATATATGTTTCCGAAAAAAAACCTAGCGCGATAGACTTCAATGCACACAAATATTACGATTCAAGACTGAATATTATTACCTACTACAAAGAGCGAGAAATCTTCTTCCATTGTTATTGTCATCTTATAGAGCTATTAGAGTCCAGTAAACACAGTGATCGTAATATAATACTAGTGAAGTACAACTCGACGCAGTCTTTGGAATACAAACTGTGGAATGTGGCCCCACTCGGTGTGACGAAACGTAAGGCCGTTAGGCCTGTCCTGCAGTGCAGTGAAGGTATTCAAATTATTACTATTTATTTAGATAAGCATCTTATCCGTTAATCGATAAGATTATTAGTTTAATTGTAATTTGGGCGGGACTAATATGCTCCGGATTCGAGAGAAGTTGCTAAAGTAACGTTACGTTCTTTATAAGTTTGATGGTAATTGTTGCCGACTTTAAGAATTGTCATTTTCACCATGTATGTAAGGATTTGTCTGTGCCTTACTGCCGCTTTAAGATTCCTCAATCAACTTTGATGTTCACAGAAAATCGTTCCCACAGAATAATTGCATATAGCAGCTGTGTACAGCCGTAAATCTGTAGCGAAATAAAATGAAATTTACTACAGTCATGAGGAATAACTAACTCTGATGACCTAGTGCTTAATACCCGTAGTTCACGAGAAACCTGAAACTTTAAGGAAGCCTTTACAAGGTCTCAATACTAGGCTGTTAACATTCACACTGACATAAATATTTCAGCCTATTCTATTCTTATCAACAGCTAAAGAACAAGGGCAAACGTTGCCATTATGCAAAGGTTGCCAGCGAAGGCTTTTTTCGTGTGCCACCTGTCGCCTCGCTACAACAGCCCACCTAAAGCGACAAGTGCAACACCGAAAAGATACAATGCAATTTCAAAATAATGCAACTTTACGAACGTTTACGTTTACGTACGATCCGTGAAATTACTCAAGTTTATCTAAATTCAGATCGAGGACAGATTAAAATGTAATTAACTCGCGTTCTTAATTTATAATTATTTAAGTATTTAATGAATTATTTACCGTAGACATTATCTGAACCAGGTAAGTAATTAATAAGGCGTAGGCTTGAACCACGTCGAATTTGCTCCAGATTTAAATTTTCCCTACATAATGAATATTTAGCAAAAGTTTGTTTTACAAATCGTTAGTTGTTTGAACAGTTATCTAAATTGCAATATTGCGATACGATTAATAATTCTGATAAAATGGTGGTGGGCGTCATAGTTCAGTTGGTTTCATTACTCGATCAAATCTGATTTGATTTTCAATCAATGGGTACATGTTATAAATATGCGACTTACCCTGGCTCGACGTCGCACTTACACGATATGAACGAAAATATTAATAGAAGATCTTATTTTTTTTTCCTTTTGCTGTTTGGGGTACTTTTTTGAGGATACGATCTATTTAATTTAACAAACAAAACTCAAAAACATTACATCAAATTATTGTAATAAATTTTCAATTGCCTGTATCTTTTCATCGCATGATCTGTTCATCTTCAATTTACAGTTGCAAAAGAACATAGTCATATCACTTTCAACATATCAATTTCAACTTGACACTTCCACGCAATCATAAAGAAAAGGGTCCTGGCAAGGCAGAGAGACAATGAAGTGACCTTATAAGGTTAAGATACAGAACCCCCACTAAAAAGGCTTTCAATAGAGACGTGTACGCAGCGCGTCAAGGTGTCATGTCGGATTAAAGCTTTGTAGTTCTCATCTAGAATCCCGTATCTGACAACGTAATATCAGTGCGACGAGTAGAATGCCACAGGAACACTTACATACAAATATAACATACTAGCTGTTGCCAACGACTTCGTCTGCAAAGAATTCGTTTATCGCTATCCCGCGGGAACTACGCAATTTTCCGGGATAAAAAGTAGCCTATGTGCTATTCCAGACTTTTCTCTATCTATGTGCCGAATTTCATCCAGATCCGTTGGGCCGTTCTGGCGTGATTGAGTAACAAACATCCATCCATCCATTCATCCATACTTTCGCATTTATAATATTAGTTACATTAGATTAATCACGTTTTTATCCCTCACAGGGTTGACAGAGCCCGAGACAGCAAGACCTAAAGGCCACGTTTAGCGCGATTGTGGGCGTACAAGTGGAAAGGAAAGTGGAATCAAAATAGTAATGGTTAATTAGCCGCATTGTCTACAACATGAGTCCTAACATTTTCGCCCATTCCCCCAATGGGCTTTGACCATCTCCGCGGGAAGATGCAGCTGATACATTCTAACCCCCTTATTCATAAACGCACTATAGGCCTCTGTTAACTTAGTAATTGTTTGTCCTTATCTGTCACTTTGACATTTACCTTTCACAGATAAGGACAAACGATTACTAACTTAGCAGAGGCCTATAGTGCGTTTATGAATAAGGGGGTATGTTTTTTCTTTGCTGCCAGACCAGCATGTAAGAACAGGAATACTTAATGTAGAAAACTATTACAATTCGCTACGGATTATTAAAAGTATTAAAACAATGGCAGTTTTATGGATCACGATTAAATATGTCCAATTTAATTCCATTAAAGGCTTTAAGCGTTCGAGTGTTACTAAATTACCGTATATTTATTATACGGGGCATTTTTAAAAACCCTGTGGGAAGTTCATTTAGCATCGTGAAGCCAAAAATAAAAGAAATATTTCCTTAACGCGCACTCTTGCGTACATTTGATTCTACCTATAATAAGTATAATAACTGTTTTTGTAGTAACTGTTCTATTTTTCTAGTCTTATTTAACAGCCAATTGAACTCATTCTTAGTTTAGATAATAAGAATACAAACATTTTACCCTTGATAAAGATTATATCGAAACAAAAACAAAAGCTTCGAAACAAAATTTTATACGACATAAACGTCCATTTCATATTCAAGTTATTTCTCAAGCATTTATACATAAAGCCTTAAAAAAATTGGTAATAATTTTGCCTTAAATGAGCCATAAAATAATGTAGAGCCATAAAAAAGACTTAGTAACAAAAATAATATAAAACACACATATTATTATAATTATCACGTTAAACATGAACTTCAAGTCTAGTTACCCTCGGCTCTTTCTACCACATAAGGGATAAAGACATAATAAATAATGTATTATGTATATATGTATGTACTATATTATGTTGCACTACTTACGATATAGTCAGTAAAAATGTTGCTGAACACAGGTTTAATCAAGACAAGACGTCTCCATGTGGGTAAGAAATGAACTTCTATAAAAGCATCAGGAGTTAAGCGGTAAATTTGAACCAGTCTCGCTCGACATCTAATTGACTTGTAGGTCCGTTCCATGTTTAAGAAATATATTAGATGTAACATAAATATTTCGTAAGTCAACATTAATTCTACGAAGCAATAAGTTAAATGTGTCTAGATGTTGCTGGCCGACTTGAATCTTTTTTTGCAGTAATTGATGTAAGTTTTACTGTCGGTGCTAAATACGCGTAGCGAATTAAGATGATAATAAATTGTAAAGCGTCTTAAAGAATGCACGCGCAACTGACGCCATGATTTATTGGTTAATTAATGTTCCTATTAATTCTATAAAGTACTATGTTTATTACCTTGTATTGAAAAGTAAACTATGTTTATCAAAATACAAATACAAATAGAAATAGAAATAGAAATATTTATTGCATAAACTGTGGGTGTACATAGTTGACAAGCACTTAAGTGTAGGTCAACAGTGTGTTTCCTAGGTTACTAATAATAGTTATACTTATTCATGCTATTGTATGCTTCCTTTCTGAAATTTGGTGTGAAAAAAACGTTTCAAAACTCACCCAGCAATTTTTACTCCGTTGAAATCGCATTCCTTGAATTATCTTTTCCAGTAATCCATCTGAAACAATAAACGAATTATTATAAACAAAGCTTAAAACATGCATACTTAAGCAAAGTGAATCATTTCAACCAATGTTCTGAACATTTTGTGTCATTAAATTTATGAAAGAATTGCAATTCAAACAACGTTTTTAATTCTGCGATAATTGGAGTGTAATTTCTGATTAAAAACCTTTAAAGATCAGATCGTTTCCTGAGTCTGCAAAAAGGTTTTGCATCACGGACTCTGGGGTCAGCTAAGTCTCCCAACATTGTCCGACCACAATGGCAATTGTGTGAAAGAACCTAACAAAACAATGGACCATACTCAGCAATTAGCAATACCAATTAAATATTTATTTAAGATCGATAAACACATTGTTTGTTCGATACGTTAAAAGAAACAAACATTGTAGAAAAATTCAAAGCATCTGATAACCAACATTAATTAAAACATAATGGATTCAATACAAATGAAATCGCGTGAGTGCAAACTCCTGTTCTACGGAAAGCATTTTCTAAAGGTCATCAGATGAAATGCATGATTTTTAAGCAAAAGTTAATTTTGGAATAAGTAGTAACAATAGTGTTGCAGATTAAAGACGTTTGCATGTCCATCTTGTCGCAATCACAAGCAAACTGACAGTTTCTAAATTAGTTATATTGTAGTATATACTAGTAGCAAGTTGCAAATATCGTAAAACAAATTAATTTCCAAGTACCTAACTCTAATTACAGCACAACGGATAACTCACGTTGTTTCGGACTATTTCGAAGCCCTTCATCAGGGAGCGCTCGCCCCGGCGGCAGCGAAACGAACACTGTTCTTCGGCTTTTATACGTGAGTTATCCATTGTGTTGTAATTATGTGTGTCTCACGGTAGTTTCATGTTGAAAGTACCTAACTCAAATTCAAAATTTTCCTTGATCTTTCAAACGATTTTAGGTCACGTGAAACTTTACAACTAAAGTAAAAATTAACTACCACCCCTCAAAGATATAAACAGTGACCACGGCAATCTGAAAGCGCGTGGGCGCAAGTAGGTGTGGGAACCGGTCTCTTACATGACTCACTTCATTGGTACCATAATTTTGGTAGTCCAATCGTTGCGTTAAGAATCGGATCGATTTATTCGATTAAGCAGTGAGGTGGTCGATCGGAAAACCAATGGAGCAAGAGGCTGATGATTCCAATAGATAAAGACCGTATCAATTAAGTATGAGATATTTAGTATCGTTGAAGATGAGTTGGCAGTATTTCTTTCGTGGTTAAGTTTTTGGTAGCCGTTGCTCAAACCTTCTTCTAGCAACCGTGGGTTCCCAGAATCTAAACAATCGAAATGGATTTCGAAATCGTCATCATTGAATTCGATTATGCAGTGTCGCGGGCTCAACAGAACATGAACGTGATGTTCATGGACAAATGGTTCATGAAGCAAAAAGAACACAAAAATCCACTCGGAGTTCTACTTTCGCTCGCGCGCGTGGGCAGATGGGAGTGACCCGGGCCCAAATCAGTAATTCAAACTCAGAACAGGTTGATGTGTTTCGGTAATCGTTCCGGATTGGCTGATATTACTCATAGGTTTCGATTGTTTGATTTCATTTTCATACCCATTCATATTTAAATGATGACGTGTTTATTTATTTATGTTCACTTTCGCTTTGAGACATAATTACAACAGTCAAGGAGTTGTAAATAAATAAAAGACTGTAATTTTTGTAATTTTTCTTTTACACTTTAACCGTGAATCATAATTGCAAATGACTGAAACAACACACTTTCATAGCCGTCATTTGCTTAAACGTGCTAGCAAAACTGACAAAAACGCAATTTTAGTAAGCGTGACAACATTGACAGCAAAACAAGCAGGAGATAGTGTGACATGAATCTAGTTATCGGTGGTATTGTCTGCGAAAACGTTGTCGCGTCGTTGCTAAATGACCCACTTAGCACGTGGAACAAAGGTCCTGGTTAAACTGAACATTCTTGCATACGGATTTGTGAAAGGTAAAGCAGAAGCGAAACTAAAAGAAGGTTGCACAGTAACACTACTCTATCAAGATAAAGATGACATTAAAAGTTTAAGCGTGGATATATCTTAAATCGGATCGCAGATGTTAATAAGCTTACAGTGTAAGCTGCTACACATTAGAGCAGACTATAATTATGAAATTATTGCTATAATCAAGATAAATTAATTTATAGTCTGAGGCTTTAAAGCAAGACTTATGCTCGGCTAACACGCAAGTTGTCATCAAATTGGCTTTAAAGTAATTAATTAATCCGCAGAAGCAGAACCTGATCAATGCAAAGGATGTTAATTATACTTAAACTAGTGATAGGTACTTAGGGATTCATAAATATAATTTACGACGAAGGGAATCTTCAGGCTCATTTCCTTTACTTTGCTTGACCTCTACTCCAAAGGCAATAATGAGGAAGTGGAGTCAAAGTTTTATTACTGTAGGCCATTTGTTACCTGTATACTAACCTAACACTGCCACCACCCGAGGTGCTTTTAAGAGAATTTGACGCAATATCAATAAACTCTATATAACGGATTGTCCATTTATCCATTTAAATTTCCGAAGAATTTATTACCTTTATCAACAGCTAACTCTTTACTATGCCTGCTAGCCGTTCATTTATGTAGTTCACTAAGCATCGCGTGCCGGCTACCAAGTGATTTTATTATAGAAGCTGTTTCTTAGTGCCCTATGTGTAAATAGAGCCAGGTGAAATCGTATATTTTAATAAAGACGTGATCATTACCGCTTTACATAAATTATATAAACTAAGGGATTTCAATATACATAAACATCAGTATTTATAGCGAAACATATGCACACGCACCTTTTGGTAATAAATAAGTAATAACAAACATCGGACATTTGCGCTCGAAGTCACACATGAGATTTCTGTTTCCGTACAACAACTGCCTTAAAGATCGAGAAAACAAATAAAACTGAAACAGGTTCCGCTTGGGAATTTTCATTATTTCTTGGTATAGTTAGGTAGCCGCCACCTAACCCATTACGGTTTAAAAGATACAAATCCTGTGACAGATGGACAGTCAGTACAACCTTACACGTTACCCTTACACCTTACGTTAAATTGTAATTCAGGAATTAAATACATAAAAGTTTAAACCCAGAACACAACAAAAGCTATAGAAGACACAAGCATGTTGTGGCCAGAATTAATTTTAACGTCTTGACGAAAAAAATAATAGGATTTTGTCGTTGCATTGACATTTCCTTAAATGGGAATTTTATCGCGCCATTCTCTTGTCCCTTGGTCGGTCGTAACAAGTAGTCACTAGTAGGAGTTTTTTAACAAGCCGCTTAACCAGCTTGAACTATGTGGACATGCGAGCAGAACTGTAGTGGAATCATTTTCTCTAAGTAATCTACCACGTGAGTTATCCTACTTCCTACTAATATTATAAATGCGAAAGTTTGTGACGATGTGACGATGTGAGTGTGTATGTTTGTTCCTTCTTCACGCTAAAACGACTGGACGGATTTGGATAAAATCTGGAACAAAGATAACTGGTACCCTGTATTAAAACATAGGCTACTTTTTATCCCAGAAAATTGAGTTCCCGGGGGGCAAAAAACTTGTCATGTTGTAACCAATTTATCAAAATGGAGGGCCTCGTATCAAAAACCGAATGCTTAACACGGGCCAATAAATTTCCACTCAAACAATGGAATCGCTAAATTGTTTCATACAACATTTATTCAAGAAAACCTGCTGAAACCACGAAGCTTTTGGTGTCTTTTGTAAACGTAAAACTTGTAAGTGTGTAATGTTAAACTCGTAGCACCGTGATCGGGTTGCGCAAAGCAGCCGACGTCGGCTTGATAAAGACAAAAAATATACATGAATATTGGAGCCAGAAACCTGATCGACCTACGTCCGCTCACTTTTTGTTGATAACACGTGCTCCATTCACTTGACGCCTTTTTAAATTGACTAACGAATACATTGTGAATTCGAAGAATTATAATCATATTCAGCATTATGAAAACACTTTTTGAATCTAAAAGATGACAAAACAACTTGATTAGCTTATCCCTTTACGACATTGGCTGCATAAAAAAGCGCATACGACTTTCCAGGCCAGTTCAACCCCTATTTACAAAATATCATCCAAGGGCAAAGGTCAAACGAGAGAAAACTACAATAATTTAGTTTCACCCAGGCATAAAGCTTACAATAAACGTGATTGGAGGTAAAATGTGAATCTCCCACGTCGTCTCGACCTGCCGCTGTGACATTTGAAAGCCAAAGACAATCGTCTAGGTATTCACGCCATTATGCGCACAATGCAGTAAAGAGCCACCATAATGGATGGGACAGGAGTAAATGTATAATAACAACCAAATACGGTTTTTCATGTTCGAATTCCAATTAGGATTTCGGAAATAACACATGCAGGAAACGCTTTTACGCCGATCACTAAAACCTTACGTACGGTTTCACGAGCGCTAATTACTGTAAGGCATCCTAGCAAAACCAACCATAGATCTTCACGTGCTCCAAGTGCCACATTTATTAAGGAAGTCCCCCTGACTGATGTAAAACACAACCCTGCGTCCCAGTTTCTCAAACTGCGCATGATTCATCCGCCAAAAGTTCAAACCACTATTCAAGGTCTCGAAGATTCCGTTATCGGAACACCGACGTCACGAGATGGGCGTACCGTCTGCAGTTGCCTTTAGTAGCACGGTTCGGCGAGTTTCCATTGTAACGTCAAGTCGTTCATATAAGTTAAGCCCGATTGAAGCTCTACTATGTAGCTTGAATAACCTCGTCTATTAAATGCTGTGCATTTAAATTAAACGTCGTTTGATTTTATGGGCAATGTCTAACATTTATCGGGCGTATCATGCTTGTTTGCTTGCATCTACAAAGCTGAGTATGATTTATCGAGACTCTGTCCCCTTTGAACCAAAATGCGCTTTGATAGCTGCTGCTTAGATCTACAAAATGTGTTGAGTCATTCTTAGAAATGCTTAGTGGTGATTGACAGTTTGTGAGAAAAAAAATGCATTAGTTATGTCACTGGGTCATTATGATGACAAGAGTAGGTCGTGTTTGTATTGCGTATTAGAAAGACCTGGGCTTTAACACATGCTTTGATAAATGTTCTACAGTATGCTAAATTGCCAATGAGTCGGTTTGGTCATTTGTGAAAGTCATATTTGCTCTCAAATATTGCTTCCTTTGCATCGATATTGAGTGTTTCAATTGTTTTCAATGCAGGAAAGATTAAAAAGTATTTTGAACTTTGACCCGGCTTAGAGCTGCTAAATTATGCTGCGGCATTTGTAGGAAATATTGTAATGGCTCATTAAGCAGTAAACCTTAATGATAGCTCTTCAATAACGACGTGAGCACTTTATTTATGTTGTGTTAACGGTTTCTACTCCCAGCTGTACATTTGTCTCTGTACATCTTCACTTCGTACTGTATCTATTTTGAAATCTGTGTTCAATATCAGTCGGTGAAGTAGATAATTCTACTGATTAATTCAGAAGCTAAAATCAACGTACTAGATAAAGTATTTCAAAACATTCGTGATCATTTTAAAGTTACGTTTAATCTATACATTGTAGAGCACATTTTCTTCACGGTCAATCTTCCTCGCTTGAAATTAAAATGATGGTCGTAATCAAGCTTAATGAAGTAAAGCCACGAGGTTCACTAGTCTCGCAATAAAGTTTTCATCAGGCAATTGCGTTATCTGGCCTGTCAAGGGTACAATGGCTCGTGCACAAATGGAAATGAACGCCAGCAACTCACGAACCGCACTTTACTTATTATCCCGGAGCGTAGCAAAGAGTCAGTAACTGTCTCATGATTCTCGTGACCAGGGTAGCTAGACAGGCAAATGAATTCGGACAACCTCTTGAAGGAGGCAATTAGCTTTAATTTCAGCAGGCAAATTAGAAGGATGCGAAAGGGCTCAGGAAGACTTAAAGGGTTGATTGGTTTTAACTTCGTTAAACTAAATTGTCGAAGTGATTTCAAATTAATTTTCCTTTAACAATTTTAAATTTTGTCGTGTAAAAATGTACCGTAACATACTTTTTCTAAATAATATTTTAAATTACCTTTTTTTTATGTGAATAGGAAGGCAAAACAGCAGGTAGGTCACCTGATGGTAAGCGATCACCACTGCCCATAGACACCCGCAACCCCGGAGGGATTGCAGATGCGTTGCCAACCTAGAGGACTTAGATGAAATGCCTCTTGTGCCCGTAATTTCCGCGGCTGTCTTACTCTCCACACCGGAAAACAGCAGTGCAAGCATTGCTGCTTTGCGGCAGGATTAGCGAGTAAGATGGTGGTAGCGATCCGGACGGACCTTGCACAAGGCCCTACCACCCGCTTAAACATAATATAATAACTTTAAATGCATGGAAACCTTAGCACTGCGACGGTTTCGATTTTACTACCCAAATAAAGACAGTTCAGATCCGATAGCCTTCTATGAACGAGTACAGACGATAATGGCCTGAGATTATAATCTTTTCCAAATGAAATCAAAGTAGTGGTGAGATTGCTTGTAACCATTTCGGGCTCTGACGATTAGACTGTTGTCAGCTGTCCTAGCATATTTTATTGATATACCGGCAGTAACAAAGCCCGATTGTATTATTTATCAAGGGAATCTTGGAGGTAGCAACCTAATCTAGTACAGAACAGCAACAGGGCGGCGGCGGTGGGTTGATTTTAAGTCATAAATGTCATTGTTTGGACGCGAGATCATTACGCACTTGGTCTTACACAAAATGACCGAACAAACAATAATACGGCTGATTTCGAACTCATTCAAAAGAGCAAGCCTCCTGAGTCGGGTCAAACAGTTTTCGTTTCGGCCAGACACGAAACGATAATGTCACAGATTGCGAAAGTCACGCGCCTTGTTCTAAATCACATTTGAGTGCAAAAACGTCGAAAATTTGCCGGATAATTTTGCCCGCCACAATTTACGACATGACGAAACGGCGGAGAGAATCGACGCGTTTTTACTTTTGTTTTTTGTTACAATTTCGCTATCGTGTTCGTGTTGTCGGTTTGAGGTCGGAGTGCGTACAGCTTACCGCTTTTGTAACACCGATTATTGAAAAAGTGAAAGGTCTGACGGCCTTGATCCTTTGGTGTCAAAGGGCAAAGAAGTGTTACAGATAATAAGTACAAGGGTTCGAAGTTTAGGGTTACAGTCTTTCGGTCCCCACATTTTTATTTCAAGTTGCTATTCGCAAACACGTTTCTAATTATTATATTGTGATGGGTAAATAATTATTCAACCCAACTCAAAGTGTTACAAACACTTCATATTGTACGTAACTGTTACTAGTGTTATTAATTTAGAAAGTCTCTAATCATTATCGAGTAGTAATTGGGTGTCACTATAAGTAATTACTCGACTGACGAGAACGTCCACTTTCGAGTTCACGCTTTCGTGTTCGATACATGACATGCTCTTAGTTTCCCTCTTACTTTGACAGAACTTAATTCACTAAAGCAATCTCGCATTCATTTGTCAAAATCATGACCGTTATATTGCTTGTTTATACTTTAAACGGTGCTGTTAGGAAATCCTATAAGTAAACTTTGAAGTCTATGCGCTCTAGATCTAATATCAGTGTATTTAATAAGATGTTATCCTTTCACTGAAATCCCTGATGTTTCTGCTGCCCATTCCCTTTCGCCACCCGCTGTGTTGCCAGCAACTTTGCTACATTACCCACCAACGCCTGCTTCCTACTACTTATCTAATGTAGAACAAAGTTAAATGGATACTTTGCTGTTTAGATTGCGATCTCGAAGGGAAGCAATGGAATTCATATTATTTTGATTAATATTAGTAATTTTCTATCTGTTTATGATTAGGCAAGGAATTAGATAGTTTGTATCGCTTTGATAGTTCTGTGATAGTTCTAACTAGTGTCCGACACTGGCGACTTTATTTTATTTATTTGCCTATAGTGGTGTCTGCAGACAGACCGTTACAGTTACGCGACAAATGCAAATAATTTGCTTCAAAGTCAGCGCTAAATCACTTAAGGTGTGGCAATTTTTAGTACGCGAATGGTCAATACAATTTTACTATATTAGTAGCTCTTTACAAAAGGCATGATTTGTATAAATAGAAATCATTATCTGAATGTGATGCTGATAAGTATAATAAATGACCCGCTTACAAAATGCGTGAAAGAAAAAGCTCTTTGTAATTCTATAAATAAACTAATCTTAAAGCAATCAATTGTTGCTGGTAATCGTAGAGAAATCAAGCCAGTAAAAAATAGGTTTTTGTTGGACACTATGTTTTTCTGGACTTGTATTGCACGAAATGAAAGTGAACAAATTCGTTTTGGCCTAGTTGTGTGAGATTTATCAATCACGATTAACATGCAAGTGGTGTGAAACATTCGCATGTTGTTCGCACTGCGTCGAAGTGCGTGATGAAATAAAACCAATCAATAGAGAACCGATAGAGATGCTGAGAGGGCAACGACCTCTTATCGGTATAGTACGGTATAGTACCTACTGAACTACATTTATTGCGATTGTTAGCATCGCAATGAATGAAATGAATAAATATCCGTAAAGCATCTCTAATCGTCAGCTTCTATAGTTCCCTTAACCTGCTTTGAAAGCAAAAATGTTTTTTTAAGAATGTTGACACTCTAAAGATCTTCGTGGAAATAAACGTCGACAAAATGGTGTTGCTGTCAATTGCGGCAGTAATTAAACACTTACCCACCTAATTTTTCATACGAAGTTTTGTAGTAAGTTTTTTTTTCTGTGTTTCTCAAAGGAAAAAGTCAATCCTGCTTTCTAAAGGTCTTGTTACCCCGGCGCTGTCTACCCCGTAACAATAAAAACTAACAAATAACAAGTTAACAGAAGCTTACACTGAGAAAAATGTAAAGCTGAAAGCATCCTAATTACGGCCGATTTAGTGGGAATGAAGGCAAAATACCGACTACGAGTCATATGAACAAAAACGCCTTACAAGGTTGAAGGCGTTATATGACTTAAGCGTAAGGCGCAATGAACACAATCACAATGGCTCTTAAATGTATGAATTAAACGTAATATTAAACAGATTGATCTTAATTAAACAGCGATAAACGTGGTAAGTCAGTTAGAAATCGACGGACTGACGATGATTTCCAACTTCTAGTAAGGCGTTTTACGTCTTTCCTTACTGTGGTTTCACCTATCTTCCGAGCATTTTAAATTTACTTGTCAAGCTTTTCTGACCTACTTTAAAGCCTTTTTTATAGTTATTTACATTTTGGTAAGACACAATTGACTTCTAGTAAGGCGTTTCACGTCTTTCCTAACTGTGGTTTCACCTATCTACTAAGCGTTTTTAACGTTATTTACTATTAAGTAAGTCATAATTGACTTCTAGTAAGGCGTTTTAAGTATTTCCTTACTGTGGTTTCACCTATCAACTAAGCGTTTTTAACGTAATTTACTATTAAGTAAGTCATAATTGACTCCTAGTAAGGCGTTTTACGTCTGTCCTTACTGTGGTTTCACCTATCCACTAAGCGTTTTTTAACGCAATTTACTATTTGGTAACTCATAATTGACTTCTAGTAAGGCGTTTTACGTCTTTCCTTACTGTGGTTTCACCTATATACTAAGCGTCTTTAACGTTATTTACTATTATAATTGATTTTTAGTAAGGCGATTTACGTCTTTCCTTACTATGGTTTCACTTATCCA
Organism: Pandemis heparana; assembly: GCA_963854515.1. Lineage (NCBI taxonomy): Eukaryota > Metazoa > Arthropoda > Insecta > Lepidoptera > Tortricidae > Pandemis > Pandemis heparana. The sequence continues at coordinate 10,904,267 of OY978015.1, read as the reverse complement.
CTAAGCGTTTTTAACGTTAGTTCCTATTTAGTAAGTCATAATTGACTTCTAGTAAGGCGTTTTACGTCTTTCCTTACTGTGGTTTCACCTATTTACTAAGCGTTTTAACGTTATTTACTATTATAATTGACTTCTAGTAAGGCGATTTACGTCTTTCCTTACTGTGGTTTCACTTATATACTAAGCGTTTTTGACGTTAGTTACTATTTAGTAAGTCATAATTGACTTCTAGTAAGGCGTTTTAAGTCTTTCCTTACTGTGGTTTCACCTATATACTAAGCGTTTTTAACGCTATTTACTATTATAATTGACTTCTAGTAAGGCGATTTACGTCTTTCCTTACTGTGGTTTCACCTATATACTAAGCGTTTTTAACGTTATTTACTATTTAGAAAGTCATAATTGACTTCTAGTAAGGCGATTTACGTCTTTCCTTACTGTGGTTTCACCTATATTCTAAGCGTTTTTAACGTTATTTACTATTATAATTGACTTCTAGTAAGGCGATTTACGTCTTTCCTTACTGTGGTTTCACTTATATACTAAGCGTTTTTGACGTTAGTTACTATTTAGTAAGCCATAATTGACTTCTAGTAAGGCGTTTTAAGTCTTTCCTTACTGTGGTTTCACCTATATACTAAGCGTTTTTAACGCTATTTACTATTATAATTGACTTCTAGTAAGGCGATTTACGTCTTTCCTTACTGTGGTTTCATCTATATACTAAGCGTTTTTAACTTTATTTACTATTTAGAAAGTCATAATTGACTTCTAGTAAGGCGATTTACGTCTTTCCTTACTGTGGTTTCACCTATATTCTAAGCGTTTTTAACGTTATTTACTATTATAATTGACTTCTAGTAAGGCGATTTACGTCTTTCCTTACTGTGGTTTAACCTACTCGTCAAGCGTTTCTGTCCTACTTTAGGGCTCTTCTAATCATTCATTACTGCTTAATAACATGTCCACTAAATCGAAATTTACCTTCATACGGTTAGATAAACCGTTTGGTAAGGTATATTATGCTTTATTTACGAGCAGAAACGTTTTGTAAAGACGGAAAATTGCCTTCTAACGGCTGGTAACGCTGTTCCCTGAAGGCCTGATGAACTTGCTTTACTATCATATAGTTCATATTGAGGGCATTGGGCCGCTAAAGGTGATCGCGCACCGAAACGCGCCGCAATAATGTTTTCGTACTCTTGACGGCCGAATAGCATTTGAATTTCGCATTTTTAATGCGATTAGGCCGTTAAATGTATAAAAACATAATTGCAGCGAGTTTAGATGTGCATTCCACCTAAAGGAACGTGATCTGTTGGCGACAATGTACGCTATTGATATATTTTCGTTATGAGGAATGTTCTTTGGTTCTTTTCTAAAAAGCTAGCACTTTATGAGCATAAAAAATTATAAATGACCAGTTAGAAACGTCCATCCAAGAGGTAATGGAAGATAAAGTGTAGAGATCATAAATAATTTGTTATGCCCGTAAGTGTTCCGTTCGTTATTTTGAAAAGAACTTCATGCCGTTCGTTATTAGGAAATGCTATGCTACGCTATGCTATGTTACGCGCATTGTCACCAATAGATTGCACCACCAGCACCACCATCACCACCGTAATGGTGGGCGGGAGCGAGCAGCGGCCCAACATCCTTCACATGAACTTCATGATAGCAGAGCCGTTAACCATGCCTTTAGTGAACAGCGTTGCCTGCTGTCTTCAGAAAGCTGTTCTCCTGTCCTTGTAAGCTTCTGCAATAAATAAAGCAACAATTAACAAAGCAATTCAATAAGAAATAACAGCATACTGTCTGTAGCCATGCGCGGAATCATACCTTAAATAAACATACTAGGTAGGTGCCTGAACCTAATAGTATACAGAATGTAAGAGAACACCCCAATAACACTTATTTGTCAATGTAACCGTGTAAATACGTACAACTTTTACTATTGGCAAAACTTTGAAAACGAGGAAAAAATATCTGCTGCTCCTACAATTTTGGTCTAGTGTAGCTAGTAGGTAGATATGTATTTTTCTATGGAACACCTGGTCTTTTTTTACGCTTCCGTAGTTGGTCAAATAGTAAAAGATGTTCGTATACATGAATACATTGACCCCTTTAAATATTATTGGGGTGTTCTGTTACACAACTATATACTTCGTTATATCGTAGAAAAGAGATAGTCGTATTGCAATGAAACTATTATTATCTAGTTAAATAAATGAAAATCTTTATTACATTTACTTACTTACATAAGACCATATTTAGATAAGTACACAACTTGTACAGTCGCCAGCATAAATAAGTGATCGCTTTTGTACCTTGTCACTTTAAAGTCATGCTTAAAAAACCATACGAAATCATGTAACGATTGAAAGCGACAAGGTACAAAAATGATCATATATTTATGCTGGTGACTGTACATGACCCTGAAAAATCATGTAAAGGCCGTAGCAGGATAAGGGAAGAAAAAATGCCCTTTATGATTAAGAGCTGGTTTTTTTTTCTGTAGTTGCTTACATCTAGTCGTACAATTGTGCAGTTTTGTTGAAAAATTCTCAGTGATTCGGCCGGAAAAAAAAAACCGAATTCATGAAATATGACTTTTCACAAAAAGTATTGAACTTTATAATACCATCTTTTTTTAATTTTGGTTAACTAAATAGTATATATGTCCTGAAAAAAAAATGAGTCTCCATCTTTAACATTTCTGTAAAAAACACGTAAGACAAAACTTCAAAAGTTTGTCTTACGTTTGAAGTTTTGTCTTACGTGTTTTTTACAGAAATGTTAAAGATGGAGACTCAATTTTTTTTCAGGACATATATACCATTTAGTTAAACAAAATAAAAAAAGATGGTATTATAAAGTTCAATACTTTTAGAGAAAAGTCATATTTCATGAATTCGGTTTTTTTTTCCGGCTGAACTAATGGGAATTTTTCTACATAACTTTGCACAATTGTACTACTAAATGTGAGGAACTATAGAAAAAAAAAACCAGTTCTTAATCATAAAAGGGCATTTTTTTCTTCCCTTATCCTGCTACGGCCTTTTGATATACGTAACAATTGACAATTTTATAAAGGAGAATGAACAGTTTATATTATCATTGTAATAGGTTTTGATCACATATAAAAAACTAGATACATAATAAACGCCTGAATTTACAGGACCAAAAGAACACTTCAGTTTTAAAATATTCCATTTAATGCACATTTTTTTTACTAGCATCTACAATCTTATAACTGGGCAGTAAAAGCTATGTTAATTTGCCACGATAATGCGAATAATGCACTCTTAACCAGATATAGCTCTTGGAATTAAGAAGGTGAATGGATTTATTTAAATTAGGCTTTATGATTTAATTGCAAGCGCTATACCTACTTTATTATAAGAATTCGGAAAGAGTGCGCTATTCTTATGTTTTAAACATTAATTTCGCTCTGTTAACAAGGGTATTTATTTTTTGTAATTATTTACTAAAACTGTTAACACCATGTCTATACATAGTGTGTGAACTCCAGACGTGTGTAGGTACATATGTGTAAATACTATTGTAACTGATGAGAAGATGCAATATTTTATGTGCCCATTTGGAAATGTGTAATGGCCAAAAAAAGCGTTCAATGGCAAAAACCAACTTTTTAAAGCTCCAGAAACATCAGGAAACGTCTTATTAAGACTTACATCTGACATTGACCCAGCGAGAAAGGGAGATTGAGCGCATTTGAGATGTGATGTTGGCGGAGGATGAAGGGGATAAGCTGGACAGAGAGAACAAATGAAGAGGTTTTGGATTTGGTGGGGGAAAAGAGATCCCTGCTGAGGTCGTTTGAGAATAGAAGAGAAAGTATGCTGGGGCACCTGATACGACATGACGATTACATAAAACTTTGACAGAAGGGAAAATAGAAGAAAGAAGAGACAGAGCAAAGCCGAGACGTGCATTTATGGACCAAGCAAAGGAGAAGGTTAAAGTAGTGTCGTATCAGGAGCTCAAAGCAATGGCAGAAAAAAGAAGTGAATGGCGATTAATCCACCGACAAGAGCTAGGCTCTTAAAATGATGATTATGATGATGTGTAGTAAAGTATCGCAGCACTATCTGTTTAGATTCGGCGAGACACAATTTCAATGAGACACATTTTCAAATGGGCACGTTCAAGTATTTACATATAGAAATAGATGTTTTCAATTATTCACGGGTAAGTTCATTCGAAATATAGACGGGATAGGAACCGCGATTACCTTTATTGAGCTCAATTAAGGTAATATTTCGTTAGAAATAGATGTATCTATACATGTACGTATTCATAACTTGTGTGGCAATTTTGATATAACAAGTTATACAAAATGAACAGTAACAATGTTTAATAGGTTAAATTTTAGAATAAAAACGAACATTATTAAACCACTTACACTTCACGTAAAAACTAGATAGGTACACAATAAACACTGTCAACGCCTGAAAATACAGGACCAAAAGAGCACAAAAATATAATTTAGTGCACATTTTTTTTTACTAGCGTCTACAACCTTATAACTGAACAGTAAGAGCTATGTTAATCGTTAAGGGGACTTCTTCGAGGCAGTTTGTCTACGGGTCGGGGTAAATCATGTAAGGGATGCGCAGGTGTGCGCTGTAATGTAACGAAGTCAGTAAGGAATCGCAAGTCGAACTAAAACAATAAAAACAACGGGAGAGTCTGGGGTTCTTGGCCAAAGAACCACCAGTACTGCAGTACCTTGGCATCTCTCGAGTCCGCGTGGCCGCGCTGGACACAAGAGCAGCTAGGCCTCCGGTACTGCAATATTATAAATACTGTAATTTTGATGTCAATAACAGATAAATTAAATATTGGCTTGCAGATGTTTTATTAAAAATAGTTAGTGTTTCTGAGGGTTTTATGTTAAAATATTTTATATTTCTATACCTATAAATATTAATCAAGTGGCCAACGCTGTGTAACGAACATACTGCTATCCATTGCCACTGTCAGAGTGTTTGGGTATGGTGCCAACAAACTTTCTAAAGAGCAACAGCATGTCTCGCTAGTGCGCGTCACTTCGTACGCAAAACAGTGATCATCAAAAAGTATCGTATCAAATAACAGACATGAAAAGTAAACTTCATTGTTTTCCGTAACAAGTATACTTTCGATCAAAGCAAAAACTGGTAAACATGTGTCATCACAAATATCTAAAGTGGCCACATCCGATTTTTTCCACAAAACTCCTTTTTGTTTCACCCAGGGAATCGAAAATGAAATTGAAACATTGGGAACTGCTCCTAGACAATGATTATCAGATAAAACTTTTTTTTTACCACATGAAAAACTTAGTGTCAATTTTTTCTTTACAAACAAGTCATTCAAAATGAGTTGATTCTTGATTGCTAAAGTCTTGCACACGTTTTGCCTATTACAAGATGCCACTGCAGCCATTTTAGACAACTTGTGCTTACTTTCAAACCTCATCGACCAGACATGACGTAAAGGACCAAATTTTTTAAGCATTTCGGGATAGTGTGTCAAAAAATGAAACTTGGGCTTTAATTTTTCGCCAGTAACCTTACAGTATAAGCTATTGAAATCACTGATCATGTACTTCAGCTGTTCAATTGTGTCGATGTACACCCTATGGCTCATTAACCTTTCAAATATTTGGCGCATAGACAAGTACAGTTCCCAGACTTCATCATCGGCAGGAACATAATAACCTGCAATAAGTCCGAAATACCTGATCAGTGTTTGCATTTCGATTGCAGATGTTTTCAATTTAATAGTTCCTGGTTTACTGTCTGACAGAAGGCAGGATGATGGTTTTGATCCTGAATCTGGGCCATAATTAAAATAGGATAAACTCTGTTTCAGTGTGTTCATGGGGGGGAGCGACCTAGAAGTATAATAGTTTATAACAAACGTCATGACATAGCGAGCTACACCTTCTAAAAGATCGTGCATGATGTCCATAGCCACATTATCAAAAAGGTCAAAACCCCTAAGTTCCATCCAACAACAGGGCTCTATTATCCCAGTCTTAGAGACGTCATTGAGCTTCAACTGTTCATCGTACGAGATTTTGTTTCTTAAGAGCGTAGTGTCCTCAAGTGTCATACTTTGCATTGTGTTTTTGTGTGCATTACAAACTCTACAGTAGTAATTTGCCACAAAACATTCAGTGAACCCCAGAATTGAATTAAGTCCTAAATTGTCTCCTGTTAAACATATAATTCTGAATTTAAGAATACCTTTAAAAAACGGCGTATCAATGACAACCCCTGACGTCTGTAAATAGTTTAATTCACTAATAGCAGCCTGAAATATATTTACATTTCCAAATCTGTTCTTATCTGAGGAATGACAAAGTGCTAACATGAAGATATTGTTCAACTGGGAAACGAAATGCGGCGGCAAAGTAGCCACTGAGACGTAAAGTCCTCCTAATTTGTGAATACCTGCGTGACTCCCCAGTGGATTACCTATTTCAAAATCATCATAATAAACTACAAGGGGCAACGTCAAAGTTGAAGAATCCACGTTCATTAAAGAAGCACCTACGGCTTTCTGCCACACCGAACCTTGCACAACATTTTCAACACAATTATGCAATCCCAGTGACTTGGAACCTTCCTTCCAACTGCCCTCGAGATGGTTCAAATAATCCATGGTCTCTCTCCAGACTGTCTCGATTGCAAAAAACTGCTTGAAAACATCCCTCAATGGTATCACTTCTACAGTGCATTGTTTTGATTTCAATAACTGCTGTCCACGCCTAATCTCTGTATCCTTACGATAACCTACAACTACTTCAAAAGGAGGTATGTACGTACCAATTAAGGAGAACATTTTAAATCTCTTAAATTCAGAAGTAAATGGCAACATGCAATCTTTTAACATTGTCAAAGCCCCATCTAAACTAGAATAGGCGTTTGCATTATTTTCGGTAGTTTCGTGCGTTTGAAATTGCTGTCTTAACGTGTCTGAGAAATTCACATGAAATAATTTCAAGCCATCAACTACTGTCTGTACTGTTGATCGAGGTATCGACGGGTTACTATATAATGAGGCAATAAACTGTGAAGTATGTTTAACAAGATTATTAGCAGTATCTGTCATTTCCCCTTCTTCCAAAACTGAGGGAGCATCTACATTTACATTATGTTGAGAATTATTAAGAGTAGCCTCAGCAGCAGCATTACAAGGTATTTCCCTTTCCTCTAAATTCGAGGGAGCATCTACAGTATGTCGAGAATTATTTGAAGTGGCTTCACCAGAGTATGGTGGTACAAAACTAAAATTTGAGTTCAGAATGTGCTTTGATTTTAAATGATGCCTGAAAGCGTCTACAGAAGTGAATTGCTTGAAACATTCACGTTCTCCACACTTATAACACAAGGAGTTTTCCCAATAGTGTGTACAATGTTTTCGTATATGAGTTAAAAGATCCTTAACAGCAGGAAACTGTGTCTTACATGAGCTACAGGTTAGCATCTTCCTTTCAGACCGAGGTCAACTAGGAATGTTTTAACTGACTGGGAGATACGATCGTATCGCGTTTCGACGTTATAAAACCCTTTTTGAATAAAAAGCCAAATATCATACGCTAATATGGGGTACTCGGAAGCAGTAGCTTGGAATATTTTGAAAGCCGTGTCAACGGCAGCTACAAGACTCGGTAGTTCATAACGCGTATCTTCCAAAATGACATAAGATTTTTCGATAGACGTGACGGATTCACCGATATACACAACAATTGGCTGAAATGTCACCTTCCATGCTCCTAACATTTCTCTATGTTCTGCTAAACGTGCCTCTAGGTTTGCACAGGCAGGGACACGCAGAATGAAGTTGTCGCGAATGACCGCCTTGGATGTCTTTTTCAATTCCTTTCCTTTTAAAGGTGTAATATTCATGAGTAGGGGCAGCAACAGCAGGGATACAGCTAGATTATTTTCTGAATCGTCTGAAACAATGCAGAAAAAAAATGTATAGCATAAACTACATCATTGGTTGTTATGACAACTAGGTAGGTATATTTTAACCTTATTTATATAAATACCTAGAAATAATAATAAAAAGAGATGTTAAAGAAAACTTGTTAGTATTTATAATAAAATCTCTTGAAGTAAAACACGCTTAATAAAGAAGTGTTCCGCCATCTTGTTTTGGCCGCCATTTTGAATTATGTGACAAGGCTAATTTAAATTATAGTCTACTTGTCATTTGATACCCATGTCTGGGGGGTTCTAAAGAAAAAAGAAGTCTGCCATTGTGTGATGGCGGCCATATTGGATCTACCATAATAATAAATGTGATAGTCAAGTGGTTTAACCTAAATAAATATGTTCTCTCAAGCAGAGGGTCGTGGGTTCGAGCCCTGGTTCGCATCCTTGAGTTTTTCGGAATTTATGTGCTAAATTACTACACTTGTAATTTATCATGAGCCTTTCGGTGAAGGAAAACATCGTGAGGAAACCTGCACACCTCTGCGAAGCAACTCAATGGTGTGTGTGAAGTTCCCAATCCGCACTGGACCCGTGTGGGAACTATAGCTCAAGCCCTCTCACACTAAGAGGCCTGTGCCCAGCAGTGGGACGTAAAATAGGCGGATGATGACGATGATGATAATAAAAATACTGCATTGTCATCGGATGTCTAGAATTGCTCGAAAATTGAATTAAAAATTCCACACGGAACGACAGACAGAAAAATAAACAAGATAGTGACTTATTAAACACGTGGTAAAAAGCTTAAAGGTAAAACTAACCGTCATTGGAGGTGAGTAATTCCGTAAGTGCCAATTTCAGGAACTGGTTTTTGGTTGAGGACAGCAATGCCTTTCCTTTAGCAATGATATTGCCACTAACGTTGTGTAGTGAGGAACGCAATATATCTGCGCCCGCAGCGGGATAAAGTCGATCGAAGTCTGCTATGAGAAGTTTGTAACCGTTGGGGCCTTTGAGTATCTGATACTCATTTAAATAATCCAGGAGAGTGCCCTTTTCGTTGTACAGCTTTTGAAGACGCGCCTTCGCCGTAATTGCCCAAAACTTATCGATTTCCTTCCATGGTGTAGCTCCTTCGACGGCAATCGCAAGTACTAGTAAAGCCTCCGCAACAAGATCACTCTCACCTGTAATAATAAATCATTTTTGGAAAAGAGGAATAGGTACCGAAAAAGGCATTAACATTTAATATGAACGAGTAAATTATTGGTCTAACAAAAACTTACTTTCGTCAATAATAGACAAGTCAATAGGATGTGTGTGAACCTAGCATAACAATTTCCAGAATCTCAATAAATAATCGGTGTTCTAGTAGCATCCCCAATAGTTCTACAGTTCTAGATACTTTTTTTTAATAGTTCTGCTCTTTTTCCCCGAAAAAAATCATTTTGAAAAATTCGATAAAATGAGATGCTAACTTCACAGTACAAGTTCCAGCATCTCAGCAGTTCTCGATTGCTAGACGCTTAAAACATATGAAAATGCATAGTTCTATTGTATACAGCCAACATAGCAATAGTTCTATCGAAAAAACCGAATTTTTCAAAAAAAATAATTTCGGTAAAGTGAGATGCTAACTTCTCACTACAACGTTCAGCATCTCAAGAGTTCTCGGTTTCTAGTCGCCTAAAACGTATGAAAATGCATAGTTCTATCGTTTATAGGCAACATAGCAATAGTTCTGGCGAAAAAACTAAAATAATCACTTATGATTTATGTTTATTCCAAAGACATTTTCAACAGTTCTACCCAGCATCTCAGCTGATTTCGATAGGAACAAGACAAATAAGCAAAAAGCAACAAAGAGCTACCTTTTTAACGAGACCTAGCTAAAGTTCTGGCAAAAAATAATAAAAAAAACCGATATATGTTGAAATGCTATGTTATTTTAACAGTTCTACCCAGCATCTCAGCTGATTTCGATAGGAACAGTACAAGTAAGCTTAAAATAACAAAGAGCAATCTATTTAACGCGACCTAGCTAAAGTTCTGTCTAAAACGCTAAAAAAAACTGATGTATGTCGATATGCTATGTTTTTCTAAGAGTTCTACCCAGCATCTCAGCTGATTTCGATAGGAACAGGACAAATAAGCATAAAACAACAATAAGCTAAATTTTTAACGAGACCTAGCAAAAGTTCTTTCTAAAACACGAAAAAAAAAACTAATGTATGTCGATATGCTATGTTTTTCTAAGAGTTCTACCCAGCATCTCAGCTGATTTCGATAGGAACAAGACAAATAAGCAAAAAGCACCTAGGAGCTACCTTTTTAACGAGACCTAGCTAAAGTTCTGGCTAAAACACGAAAAAAAAACGGATATATGACGATATGCTATGTTTTCTAACAGTTCTACCCAGCATCTCAGCTGATTTCGATAGAAACAAGACAAGTAAGCATAAAGTAACAAAGACCAATCTTTTAAACGAGACCTAGCAAAAGTTCTGGCTAAAACACGAAAAAAAAAGCGGATGTATGTTGAAATGCTATGTTATTTTAAGAGTTCTACCCAGCATCTCAGCTGATTTCGACAGGAACAAGACAAATAAGCATAAAGCAACAAAGAGCTACATTTTTAACGCGACCTAGCAAAAACTCTGGCTAAAACACGAAAAAAAAAACGGATACCTATATGTTGAAATGCTATGTTATTTTAACAGTTCTACCCAGCATCTCAGCTGATTTCGATAGGAACAGTACAAGTTAGCATAAAATAACAAAGAGCAATCTATTAAACGCGACCTAGCTAAAATTCTGGCTAAAACGCTAAAAAAAACTGATATATGTCGATATGCTATGTTTTTCTAAGAGTTCTACCCAGCATCTCAGCTGATTTCGATAGAAACAAGACAAATAAGCACAAAGCAACTAGGAGCTACCTTTTTAACGAGACCTAGCTAAAGTTCTGGCTAAAACACGAAAAAAAAAACGGATATATGTTGAAATGCTATGTTATTTTAACAGTTCTACCCAGCATCTCAGCTGATTTCGATAGGAACAGTACAAGTTAGCATAAAATAACAAAGAGCAATCTATTTAACGCGACCTAGCTAAAATTCTGGCTAAAACGCTAAAAAAAACTGATATATGTCGATATGCAATGTTTTTCTAAGAGTTCTACCCAGCATCTCAGCTGATTTCGATAGGAACAAGACAAATAAGCAAAAAGCACCTAGGAGCTACCTTTTTAACGAGACCTAGCTAAAGTTCTGGCTAAAACACGAAAAAAAAACGGATATATGACGATATGCTATGTTTTCTAACAGTTCTACCCAGCATCTCAGCTGATTTCGATAGAAACAAGACAAGTAAGCATAAAGTAACAAAGACCAATCTTTTAAACGAGACCTAGCAAAAGTTCTGGCTAAAACACGAAAAAAAAAGCGGATGTATGTTGAAATGCTATGTTATTTTAAGAGTTCTACCCAGCATCTCAGCTGATTTCGATAGGAACAAGACAAATAAGCATAAAGCAACAAAGAGCTACATTTTTAACGCGACCTAGACAAAACTCTGGCTAAAACACGAAAAAAAAAACGGATACCTATATGTTGAAATGCTATGTTATTTTAACAGTTCTACCCAGCATCTCAGCTGATTTCGATAGGAACAGTACAAGTTAGCATAAAATAACAAAGAGCAATCTATTAAACGCGACCTAGCTAAAATTCTGGCTAAAACGCTAAAAAAAACTGATATATGTCGATATGCTATGTTTTTCTAAGAGTTCTACCCAGCATCTCAGCTGATTTCGATAGAAACAAGACAAATAAGCACAAAGCAACTAGGAGCTACCTTTTTAACGAGACCTAGCTAAAGTTCTGGCTAAAACACGAAAAAAAAAACGGATATATGTTGAAATGCTATGTTATTTTAACAGTTCTACCCAGCATCTCAGCTGATTTCGATAGGAACAGTACAAGTTAGCATAAAATAACAAAGAGCAATCTATTTAACGCGACCTAGCTAAAGTTCTGGCTAAAACACTAAAAAAAACTAATATATGTCGATATGCTATGTTTTTCTAAGAGTTCTACCCAGCATCTCAGCTGATTTCGATAGAAACAAGACAAATAAGCAAAAAGCAACTAGGAGCTACCTTTTTAACGAGACCTAGCTAAAGTTCTGGCTAAAACACGAAAAAAAACGGATATATGTTGAAATGCTATGTTATTTTAACAGTTCTACCCAGCATCTCAGCTGATTTCGATAGGAACAAGACAAATAAGCATAAAGCAACAAAGAGCACCTTTTTAACGCGACCTAGCAAAAGTTCTGGCTAAAACGCTAAAAAAACTGATGTATGTCGATATGCTATGTTTTTTAAGAGTTCTACCCAGCATCTCAGCTGATTTCGATAGGAACAAGACAAATAAGCATAAAGCATTAAAGAGCTACCTTTTTAACGCGACCTAGCAAAAACTCTGGCTAAAACACGAAAAAAAAACCGGATATATGTTGAAATGCTATGTTATTTTAACAGTTCTACCCAGCATCTCAGCTGATTTCGATAGGAACAGTACAAGTTAGCATAAAATAACAAAGAGCAATCTATTTAACGCGACCTAGCTAAAATTCTGGCTAAAACGCTAAAAAAAACTGATATATGTCGATATGCTATGTTTTTCTAAGAGTTCTACCCAGCATCTCAGCTGATTTCGATAGAAACAAGACAAATAAGCAAAAAGCAACTAGGAGCTACCTTTTTAACGAGACCTAGCTAAAGTTCCGGCTAAAACACGAAAAAAAAACGGATATATGTTGAAATGCTATGTTATTTTAACAGTTCTACCCAGCATCTCAGCAGATTTCGATAGGAACAAGACAAATAAGCATAAAGCAACAATAAGCTAAATTTTTAACGAGACCTAGCTAAAGTTCTGGCTAAAACGCTAAAAAAAAACTGATATATGTCGATATGCTATGTTTTTCTAAGAGTTCTACCCAGCATCTCAGCTGATTTCGATAGAAACAAGACAAATAAGCAAAAAGCAACTAGGAGCTACCTTTTTAACGAGACCTAGCTAAAGTTCTGGCTAAAACACGAAAAAAAAAACGGATATATGTTGAAATGCTATGTTATTTAAACAGTTCTACCCAGCATCTCAGCTGATTTCGATAGGAACAGTACAAGTTAGCATAAAATAACAAAGAGCAATCTATTTAACGCGACCTAGCTAAAGTTCTGGCTAAAACGCTAAAAAAAAACTGATATATGTCGATATGCTATGTTTTTCTAAGAGTTCTACCCAGCATCTCAGCTGATTTCGATAGAAACAAGACAAATAAGCAAAAAGCAACTAGGAGCTACCTTTTTAACGAGACCTAGCTAAAGTTCTGGCTAAAACACGAAAAAAAAACGGATATATTATGTTGAAATGCTATGTTATTTTAACAGTTCTACCCAGCATCTCAGCTGATTTCGATAGAAACAAGACAAATAAGCATAAAGCAACAATAAGCTAAATTTTTAACGAGACCTAGCTAAAGTTCTGGCTAAAACGCTAAAAAAAAACTGATATATGTCGATATGCTATGTTTTTCTAAGAGTTCTACCCAGCATCTCAGCTGATTTCGATAGAAACAAGACAAATAAGCAAAAAGCAACTAGGAGCTACCTTTTTAACGAGACCTAGCTAAAGTTCTGGCTAAAACACGAAAAAAAAACGGATATATGTTGAAATGCTATGTTATTTTAACAGTTCTACCCAGCATCTCAGCAGATTTCGATAGGAACAAGACAAATAAGCAAAAAGCAACTAGGAGATACCTTTTTAACGAGACCTAGCTAAAGTTCTGGCTAAAACACGAAAAAAAAAACGGATATATGTTGAAATGCTATGTTATTTTAACAGTTCTACCCAGCATCTCGCTGATTTCGATAGGAACAGTACAAGTTAGCATAAAATAACAAAGAGCAATCTATTTAACGCGACCTAGCTAAAATTCTGGCTAAAACGCTAAAAAAAACTGATATATGTCGATATGCTATGTTTTTCTAAGAGTTCTACCCAGCATCTCAGCTGATTTCGATAGAAACAAGACAAATAAGCAAAAAGCAACTAGGAGCTACCTTTTTAACGAGACCTAGCTAAAGTTCTGGCTAAAACACGAAAAAAAAACGGATATATGTTGAAATGCTATGTTATTTTAACAGTTCTACCCAGTATCTCAGCAGATTTCGATAGGAACAAGACTAATAAGCATAAAGCAACAATAAGCTAAATTTTTAACGAAACCTAGCTAAAGTTCTGGCTAAAACGCTAAAAAAAAACTGATATATGTCGATATGCTATGTTTTTCTAAGAGTTCTACCCAGCATCTCAGCTGATTTCGATAGAAACAAGACAAATAAGCAAAAAGCAACTAGGAGCTACCTTTTTAACGAGACCTAGCTAAAGTTCTGGCTAAAACACGAAAAAAAAAACGGATATATGTTGAAATGCTATGTTATTTTAACAGTTCTACCCAGCATCTCAGCTGATTTCGATAGGAACAGTACAAGTTAGCATAAAATAACAAAGAGAAATCTATTTAACGCGACCTAGCTAAAGTTTTGGCTAAAACGCTAAAAAAAAACTGATATATGTCGATATGCTATGTTTTTCTAAGAGTTCTACCCAGCATCTCAGCTGATTTCGATAGAAACAAGACAAATAAGCAAAAAGCAACTAGGAGCTACCTTTTTAACGAGACCTAGCTAAAGTTCTGGCTAAAACACGAAAAAAAAAACGGATATATGTTGAAATGCTATGTTATTTAAACAGTTCTACCCAGCATCTCAGCTGATTTCGATAGGAACAGTACAAGTTAGCATAAAATAACAAAGAGCAATCTATTTAACGCGACCTAGCTAAAGTTTTGGCTAAAACGCTAAAAAAAACTGATATATGTCGATATGCTATGTTTTTCTAAGAGTTCTACCCAGCATCTCAGCTGATTTCGATAGAAACAAGACAAATAAGCAAAAAGCAACTAGGAGCTACCTTTTTAACGAGACCTAGCTAAAGTTCTGGCTAAAACACGAAAAAAAAAACGGATATATGTTGAAATGCTATGTTATTTAAACAGTTCTACCCAGCATCTCAGCTGATTTCGATAGGAACAGTACAAGTTAGCATAAAATAACAAAGAGCAATCTATTTAACGCGACCTAGCTAAAGTTCTGGCTAAAACGCTAAAAAAAAACTGATATATGTCGATATGCTATGTTTTTCTAAGAGTTCTACCCAGCATCTCAGCTGATTTCGATAGGAACAAGACAAATAAGCATAAAGCAACAATAAGCTAAATTTTTAACGAGGCCTAGCTAAAGTTCTGGCTAAAACGCTAAAAAAAAACTGATATATGTCGATATGCTATGTTTTTCTAAGAGTTCTACCCAGCATCTCAGCTGATTTCGATAGAAACAAGACAAATAAGCAAAAAGCAACTAGGAGCTACCTTTTTAACGAGACCTAGCTAAAGTTCTGGCTAAAACACGAAAAAAAAAACGGATATATGTTGAAATGCTATGTTATTTTAACAGTTCTACCCAGCATCTCAGCTGATTTCGATAGGAACAGTACAAGTTAGCATAAAATAACAAAGAGCAATCTATTTAACGCGACCTAGCTAAAGTTCTGGCTAAAACGCTAAAAAAAAACTGATATATGTCGATATGCTATGTTTTTCTAAGAGTTCTACCCAGCATCTCAGCTGATTTCGATAGAAACAAGACAAATAAGCAAAAAGCAACAAGGAGCTACCTTTTTAACGAGACCTAGCTAAAGTTCTGGCTAAAACACGAAAAAAAAACGGATATATGTTGAAATGCTATGTTATTTTAACAGTTCTACCCAGCATCTCAGCTGATTTCGATAGGAACAAGACAAATAAGCATAAAGCAACAATAAGCTAAATTTTTAACGAGACCTAGCTAAAGTTCTGGCTAAAACGCTAAAAAAAACTGATATATGTCGATATGCTATGTTTTTCTAAGAGTTCTACCCAGCATCTCAGCTGATTTCGATAGGAACAAGACAAATAAGCAAAAAGCACCTAGGAGCTACCCTTTTAACGAGACCTAGCTAAAGTTCTGGCTAAAACACGAAAAAAAAACGGATATATGTTGAAATGCTATGTTATTTTAACAGTTCTGCCCAGCATCTCAGCTGATTTCGATAGGAACAGGACAAGTAAGCCTAAAATAACAAAGAGCAACCTATTTAACGCGACCTAGCTAAAGTTCTGGCTAAAACACGAAAAAAAAAATCTAATGTTTGTCGTAATGCTATGTTACTCTAACAGTTCTAACCAGCATCTCAGCTGATTTCGATAGCAACAGGACAAATAAGCATAAAGCAACAATCGCCTCTTTGTCTCTTCTAGAACTAAGAGTAAGAAAAAGACGGGCAATCTATCTCGCGCGCGACGCGACTCTTGTGCGCTTTTGTGCTAGACGTGCAGCATCGCAGCTGAGTGCTCTGTGCTTTATATCTATGTATAGATCTACCAGATTATCATGGAAAATGGGGAAATATTTTTTTTTTGAGGGCATTACTGTGGCAATTGGACTATATACGGTATTGATTTGATACTGTGTAATTTTAACGGCCTTAACAAACGTACCATGACTTCTCTATTCGTGTAGAACGGTACTAGACAACGATATACGTACACATCAACAGTATAATATCTTCTTCTGTCTTCTTTTCTTTCTATATATATAAAAGAAAGTCGTGTTAGTTAAACTATTTATAACTCAAGAATGGCTGAACCGAATTAGCTGAAAATTAGTGTGGAGGTTGCTTAGAACCAGGATAGGTACCTAATAGGTACCTAATAGGATACTTTTTTTTCTTTTTAGGGTTCCGTATCGTACCCAAAGGGTAAAAACGGGAACTTAAATGAAATGAAATGAAATAATTTATTTTGCTTTAGACATGGTAAGAAGCCTATTACTAAGACTTCGCTGTCCGTCCGTCCGTCTGTCACCAGGCTGTATCTCAAGAACCGTAATAGCTATACAGTTGAAATTTTCACAGATTGTGTATTTGTGTTGCCGCTAAAACAACAAATACTAAAAAGGTTATATATTCTGGTACGGAACCCTTCGTGCGTGAGTCCGACTCGCACTTGGCCGGTTTTTTTGACATTCATTTGTTAAAAATGGAACAAAACGCAACTGACATGGAATAACTAAACGCTGTGTTGCTAAACGGAATGTTGTCTATGTCTATGGTTTAAGTATGGTTGAAAATTTGACGAATCAGGGCGGGCAGTCGAACAAGGCGCGAGTAATTTTTAAATTCCCTCCTAAAAAATAAATATTTCTGTGTAAATAATTGACAATATTGTTTGTAAATATACAGTTCGCGTGAAGTGTCTAATATAGTACAGTTTATAAATGGGTGAAAATATTTATTAAGTAAATGAAAGTTAGGCTAACTTTCATTTAGTTAATAAATCTCGACTCGAGAAGCATAAGGTCTGATGTGTGATTTCTTAACTTTTCAGGAGAGCAGAAATAAAATTGATAAATGAATCGGCTTATAATTATAGAATTATTATAGTTAGGATCACGAAACTTTTTGCATCTTTAGAAGATTACTTGTACCTATATTTTCATATATTTAATTTTCTTTTTGCGTTTTAAATAATATCGATACACCATTTTTTTTATGAAAACAGCGACTTCCGACTCTATGCTTCATACGTGATGCTATTGAACTGGTTGAAGGCATGTTCTATTTGCACTTAACTACTCATATTATTCTCAAAAGTTAACGTTATTACAGGCATAAGGTCTCAAACTAATATACGAATTACTATATAAAATTAAACAGCTAAAAATATTTGAAGCATTACGTCGTATCTAGTGATACGTACCTATGCTGTATCAACCTTTGCAAAGCTGAAGGCTTTTAGTGACATAACGCCAGTCATGAAGGAAATCAAATTTTGAAGCATAAACCTTGAAGTTGATATAATTGGTGATATAATATAAGTGGTGTTGGAGGCTCCTGTAAATGAACTTTTTTTAATATGTTATCATTCAAAATGAAGTACAAGTATCAAACAGCTGGCTTATTGTCTAACTCGCTCGCAATCGCCATCGGGTTCATTTTGACAGTTCATGTATGGGCTGACACTTGGCATCGGAATCAGCTAACTGTCACATTCATACAAAAACTGTCAAAATGAACACGATGGCGATTGCGAGCGAGTTAGACAATAAGCCTACTGATCGATTCCTATCCTACTAAAAAAAAAATACCAGTAAAATTTTCCACTCCCTTAATAATCGAAGATTAAGTTAGGGATCCTTCACTTTCTTCACAAATTTGGTTGTAAACATTGAACACAATGTTTCGCGATTGTACATGGAGAGGTTTCTTCAACATTTTCACGATAATAACATTGAAATTTTAATAAAACAGTCGAGCAACAAGTTGTTATGACAATGAAAGTACTGATATTAGACAGTGACATTTTGATATTGTCATATCAACTCTTTTTTTTTTCTATGCCACGAGATATACTCGTAGACCTATACTAGCTTCAGCCCGCGACTTCGTCTGCGTAGAATTATACATATAAACTTTCCTCCTGAATCAGGGTGCGACTAAACCTCCGCGTATATACGCAGTGACGTGTCGTATCCGTCACGTTTTCTCACCTTTTCATTAGTTTTTTTTTCGTGTTTTAGACAGAACTTCTGCTAGGTCTCGTTAAAAATTTAGCTTATTGTTGTTTTATGCTTATTTGTCTTGTTCCTATCGAAATCAGCTGAGATGCTGGGTAGAACTCTTAGAAAAACATAGCATATCGACATATATCAGTTTTTTTTAGCGTTTTAGCCAGAACTTTAGCTAGGTCTCGTTAAAAATTTAGCTTATTGTTGCTTTATGCTTATTTGTCTTGTTCCTATCGAAATCAGCTGAGATGCTGGGTAGAACTCTTAGAAAAACATAGCATATCGACATACATCAGTTTTTTTTAGCGTTTTAGACAGAACTTGAGCTAGGTCGCGTTAAATAGATTGCTCTGTGTTATTTTAAGCTTACTTGTACTGTTCCTATCGAAATCAGCTGAGATGCTGGGTAGAACTGTTAAAATAACATAGCATTTCAACATATATCGGTTTTTTTTATTATTTTTTGCCAGAACTTTAGCTAGGTCTCGTTAAAAAGGTAGCTCTTTGTTGCTTTTTGCTTATTTGTCTTGTTCCTATCGAAACCAGCTGAGATGCTGGGTAGAACTCTTAGAAAAACATAGCATATCGACATACATTAGTTTTTTTTTTCGTGTTTTAGAAAGAACTTTTGCTAGGTCTCGTTAAAAATTTAGCTTATTGTTGTTTTATGCTTATTTGTCCTGTTCCTATCGAAATCAGCTGAGATGCTGGGTAGAACTCTTAGAAAAACATAGCATATCGACATACATCAGTTTTTTTTAGCGTTTTAGACAGAACTTTAGCTAGGTCGCGTTAAATAGATTGCTCTGTGTTATTTTAAGCTTACTTGTACTGTTCCTATCGAAATCAGCTGAGATCTGGGTAGAACTGTTAAAATAACATAGCATTTCAACATATATCGGTTTTTTTTATTATTTTTTGCCAGAACTTTAGCTAGGTCTCGTTAAAAAGGTAGCTCTTTGTTGCTTTATGCTTATTTGTCTTGTTCCTATCGAAATCAGTTGAGATGCTGGGTAGAACTGTTAGAATAACATAGCATTTCAACATATATCCGTTTTTTTTTTCGTGTTTTAGCCAGAACTTTAGCTAGGTCACTTTAAAAAGGTAGCTCTTTGTTGCTTTATGCTTATTTGTCTTGTTCCTATCGAAATCAGCTGAGATGCTGGGTAGAACTGTTAGAATAACATAGCATTTCAACATATATCCGTTTTTTTTTTCGTGTTTTAGCCAGAACTTTAGCTAGGTCTCGTTAAAAAGGTAGCTCCTAGGTGCTTTTTGCTTATTTGTCTTGTTCCTATCGAAATCAGCTGAGATGCTGGGTAGAACTCTTAGAAAAACATAGCATATCGACATATATCAGTTTTTTTTTAGCGTTTTAGCCAGAACTTTAGCTAGGTCTCGTTAAAAATTTAGCTTATTGTTGTTTTATGCTTATTTGTCCTGTTCCTATCGAAATCAGCTGAGATGCTGGGTAGAACTCTTAGAAAAACATAGCATATCGACATACATCAGTATTTTTTAGCGTTTTAGACAGAACATTAGCTAGGTCGCGTTAAAAAGGTAGCTCCTAGTTGCTTTTTGCTTATTTGTCTTGTTTCTATCGAAATCAGCTGAGATGCTGGGTAGAACTCTTAGAAAAACATAGCATATCGACATACATTAGTTTTTTTTTTCGTGTTTTAGAAAGAACTTTTGCTAGGTCTCGTTAAAAATTTAGCTTATTGTTGTTTTATGCTTATTTGTCTTGTTCCTATCGAAATCAGCTGAGATGCTGGGTAGAACTGTTAAAATAACATAGCATTTCAACATATATCGGTTTTTTGTATTATTTTTTGCCAGAACTTTAGCTAGGTCTCGTTAAAAAGGTAGCTCTTTGTTGCTTTATGCTTATTTGTCTTGTTCCTATCGAAATCAGCTGAGATGCTGGGTAGAACTGTTAGAATAACATAGCATTTCAACATATATCCGTTTTTTTTTTCGTGTTTTAGCCAGAACTTTAGCTAGGTCTCGTTAAAAAGGTAGCTCCTAGGTGCTTTTTGCTTATTTGTCTTGTTCCTATCGAAATCAGCTGAGATGCTGGGTAGAACTCTTAGAAAAACATAGCATCTAACTAATATTATAAATGCGAAAGTATGGATGGATGGATGGATGGATGGATGGATGGATGTTTGTTTGTTTGTTACTCAATCACGCCAAAACGGCCCAACGGATATGGATGAAATTTGGCACATAGATAGAGAAAAGTCTGGAATAGCGCATAGGCTACTTTTAATCCCGGAAAATTGCTTAGTTCCCGCTGGATAGAAATAAACGACTTCTTTGCAGACGAAGTCGCTGGCAACAGCTAGTATCGACATATATCAGTTTTTTTTTAGCGTTTTAGCCAGAACTTTAGCTAGGTCTCGTTAAAAATTTAGCTTATTGTTGCTTTATGCTTATTTGTCTTGTTCCTATCGAAATCAGCTGAGATGCTGGGTAGAACTCTTAGAAAAACATAGCATTTCAACATATATCCGTTTTTTTTTTCGTGTTTTAGCCAGAACTTTAGCTAGGTCTCGTTAAAAAGGTAGCTCCTAGGTGCTTTTTGCTTATTTGTCTTGTTCCTATCGAAATCAGCTGAGATGCTGGGTAGAACTCTTAGAAAAACATAGCATATCGACATATATCAGTTTTTTTTTAGCGTTTTAGCCAGAACTTTAGCTAGGTCTCGTTAAAAATTTAGCTTATTGTTGCTTTATACTTATTTGTCTTGTTCCTATCGAAATCAGCTGAGATGCTGGGTAGAACTCTTAGAAAAACATAGCATATCGACATACATCAGTTTTTTTAGCGTTTTAGACAGAACTTTAGCTAGGTCGCGTTAAATAGATTGCTGTGTTATTTTAAGCTTACTTGTACTGTTCCTATCGAAATCAGCTGAGATGCTGGGTAGAACTGTTAAAATAACATAGCATTTCAACATATATCGGTTTTTTTTTTCGTGTTTTAGCCAGAACTTTAGCTAGGTCTCGTTAAAAAGGTAGCTCCTAGTTGCTTTTTGCTTATTTGTCTTGTTTCTATCGAAATCAGCTGAGATGCTGGGTAGAACTCTTAGAAAAACATAGCATATCGACATACATTAGTTTTTTTTTTCGTGTTTTAGAAAGAACTTTTGCTAGGTCTCGTTAAAGATTTAGCTTATTGTTGTTTTATGCTTATTTGTCCTGTTCCTATCGAAATCAGCTGAGATGCTGGGTAGAACTCTTAGAAAAACATAGCATATCGACATACATCAGTTTTTTTTTTCGTGTTTTAGCCAGAACTTTAGCTAGGTCTCGTTAAAAAGGTAGCTCCTTGTTGCTTTTTGCTTACTTGTCCTGTTCCTATCGAAATCAGCTGAGATGCTGGGTAGAACTGTTAAAATAACATAGCATTTCAACATATATCCGTTTTTTTTTTCTATTTTTTGTCAGAACTTTAGCTAGGTCTCGTTAAAAAGGTAGCTCCTAGGTGCTTTTTGCTTATTTGTCTTGTTCCTATCGAAATCAGCCGAGATGCTGGGTAGAACTCTTAGACAAACATAGCATATCGACATATATCAGTTTTTTTTTAGCGTTTTAGCCAGAACTTTAGCTAGGTCTCGTTAAAAATTTAGCTTATTGTTGCTTTATGCTTATTTGTCTTGTTCCTATCGAAATCAGCTGAGATGCTGGGCAGAACTGTTAAAATAACATAGCATTTCAACATATATCCGTTTTTTTTTCTATTTTTTGACAGAACTTTAGCTAGGTCTCGTTAAAAAGGAAGCTCTTTGTTGCTTTTTGCTTATTTGTCTTGTTCCTATCGAAATCAGCTGAGATGCTGAGTAGAACTCTTAGAAAAACATAGCATATCGACATACATCAGTTTTTTTTATCGTTTCAGCCAGAACTTTAACTAGGTCGCGTTAAATAGATTGCTCTTTGTTATTTTATGCTTACTTGTCCTGTTCCTGTCGAAATCAGCTGAGATGCTGGGTAGAACTGTTAAAATAACATAGCATTTCAACATATATCGTTTATTTTTTCGATTGTCAGAAATTTAGCTAGGTCACGTTAAAAAGGTAGCTCTTTGTTGCTTTATGCTTATTTGTCTTGTTCCTATCGAAATCAGCTGAGATGCTGGGTAGAACTGTTAAAATAACATAGCATTTCAACATATATCCGTTTTTTTTTCGTGTTTTAGCCAGAACTTTAGCTAGGTCTCGTTAAAAAGGTACCTCCTTGTTGCTTTTTGCTTATTTGTCTTGTTCCTATCGAAATCAGCTGAGATGCTGGGTAGAACTCTTAGAAAAACATAGCATATCGACATACATCAGTTTTTTTTTTCGTGTTTTAGCCAGAACTTTAGCTAGGTCTCGTTAAAAAGGTAGCTCCTTGTTACTTTTTGTTTACTTGTCCTGTTCCTATCGAAATCAGCTGAGATGCTGGGTAGAACTGTTAAAACAACATAGCATTTCAACATATATCCGTTTTTTTTCTATTTTTTGCTCTTAGAAAAACATAGCATATCGACATATATCAGTTTTTTTTTAGCGTTTTAGCCAGAACTTTAGCTAGGTCTCGTTAAAAATTTAGCTTATTGTTGCTTTATGCTTATTTGTCTTGTTCCTATCGAAATCAGCTGAGATGCTGGGTAGAACTCTTAGAAAAACATAGCATATCGACATACATCAGTTTTTTTTAGCGTTTTAGACAGAACTTTAGCTAGGTCGCGTTAAATAGATTGCTCTGTGTTATTTTAAGCTTACTTGTACTGTTCCTATCGAAATCAGCTGAGATGCTGGGTAGAACTGTTAAAATAACATAGCATTTCAACATATATCGGTTTTTTTTATTATTTTTTGCCAGAACTTTAGCTAGGTCTCGTTAAAAAGGTAGCTCTTTGTTGCTTTTTGCTTATTTGTCTTGTTCCTATCGAAATCAGCTGAGATGCTGGGTAGATCTCTTAGAAAAACATAGCATATCGACATACATTAGTTTTTTTTTTTCGTGTTTTAGAAAGAACTTTTGCTAGGTCTCGTTAAAAATTTAACTTATTGTTGTTTTATGCTTATTTGTCTTGTTCCTATCGAAATCAGCTGAGATGCTGGGTAGAACTCTTAGAAAAACATAGCATATCGACATACATCAGTTTTTTTTTTCGTGTTTTAGCCAGAACTTTAGCTAGGTCTCGTTAAAAAGGTAGCTCCTTGTTGCTTTTTGCTTACTTGTCCTGTTCCTATCGAAATCAGCTGAGATGCTGGGTAGAACTGTTAAAACAACATAGCATTTCAACATATATCCGTTTTTTTTCTATTTTTTGTCAGAACTTTAGCTAGGTCTCGTTAAAAAGGTAGCTCCTAGGTGCTTTTTGCTTATTTGTCTTGTTCCTATCGAAATCAGCCGAGATGCTGGGTAGAACTCTTAGACAAACATAGCATATCGACATATATCAGTTTTTTTTTAGCGTTTTAGCCAGAACTTTACCTAGGTCTTGTTAAAAATTTAGCTTATTGTTGCTTTATGCTTATTTGTCTTGTTCCTATCGAAATCAGCTGAGATGCTGGGCAGAACTGTTAAAATAACATAGCATTTCAACATATATCCGTTTTTTTTTCTATTTTTTGACAGAACTTTAGCTAGGTCTCGTTAAAAAGGAAGCTCTTTGTTGCTTTTTGCTTATTTGTCTTGTTCCTATCGAAATCAGCTGAGATGCTGGGTAGAACTCTTAGAAAAACATAGCATATCGACATACATCAGTTTTTTTTTGCGTTTCAGCCAGAACTTTAACTAGGTCGCGTTAAATAGATTGCTCTTTGTTATTTTATGCTTACTTGTCCTGTTCCTATCGAAATCAGCTGAGATGCTGGGTAGAACTGTTAAAATAACATAGCATTTCAACATATATCGTTTTTTTTTTCGATTGTCAGAAATTTAGATAGGTCGCGTTAAATAGGTTGCTCTTTGTTATTTTAGGCTTACTTGTCCTGTTCCTATCGAAATCAGCTGAGATGCTGGGTAGAACTCTTAGAAAAACATAGCATATCGACATACATTAGTTTTTTTTTTCGTGTTTTAGAAAGAACTTTTGCTAGGTCTCGTTAAAAATTTAGCTTATTGTTGTTTTATGCTTATTTGTCCTGTTCCTATCGAAATCAGCTGAGATGCTGGGTAGAACTCTTAGAAAAACATAGCATATCGACATACATCAGTTTTTTTTTTCGTGTTTTAGCCAGAACTTTAGCTAGGTCTCGTTAAAAAGGTAGCTCCTTGTTGCTTTTTGCTTACTTGTCCTGTTCCTATCGAAATCAGCTGAGATGCTGGGTAGAACTGTTAAAATAACATAGCATTTCAACATATATCCGTTTTTTTTCTATTTTTTGTCAGAACTTTAGCTAGGTCTCGTTAAAAAGGTAGCTCCTAGGTGCTTTTTGCTTATTTGTCTTGTTCCTATCGAAATCAGCCGAGATGCTGGGTAGAACTCTTAGACAAACATAGCATATCGACATATATCAGTTTTTTTTTAGCGTTTTAGCCAGAACTTTAGCTAGGTCTCGTTAAAAATTTAGCTTATTGTTGCTTTATGCTTATTTGTCTTGTTCCTATCGAAATCAGCTGAGATGCTGGGCAGAACTGTTAAAATAACATAGCATTTCAACATATATCCGTTTTTTTTTCTATTTTTTGTCAGAACTTTAGCTAGGTCTCGTTAAAAAGGAAGCTCTTTGTTGCTTTTTGCTTATTTGTCTTGTTCCTATCGAAATCAGCTGAGATGCTGGGTAGAACTCTTAGAAAAACATAGCATATCGACATATATCAGTTTTTTTTAGCGTTTTAGCCAGAACTTAAGCTAGGTCGCGTTAAATAGGTTGCTCTTTGTTATTTTAGGCTTACTTGTCCTGTTCCTATCGAAATCAGCTGAGATGCTGGGCAGAACTGTTAAAATAACATAGCATTTCAACATATATCGTTTTTTTTTTCGATTGTCAGAAATTTAGATAGGTCGCGTTAAATAGGTTGCTCTTTGTTATTTTAGGCTTACTTGTCCTGTTCCTATCGAAATCAGCTGAGATGCTGGGCAGAACTGTTAAAATAACATAGCATTTCAACATATATCCGATTTTTTTGTTCGTGTTTTAGCCAGAACTTTAGCTAGGTCTCGTTAAAAAGGTAGCTCCTAGGTGCTTTTTGCTTATTTGTCTTGTTCCTATCGAAATCAGCTGAGATGCTGGGTAGAACTCTTAGAAAAACATAGCATATCGACATACATCAGTTTTTTTAGCGTTTCAGCCAGAACTTTAACTAGGTCGCGTTAAATAGATTGCTCTTTGTTATTTTATGCTTACTTGTCCTGTTCCTATCGAAATCAGCTGAGATGCTGGGTAGAACTGTTAAAATAACATAGCATTTCAACATATATCGTTTTTTTTTTCGATTGTCAGAAATTTAGCTAGGTCTCGTTAAAAATTTAGCTTATTGTTGCTTTATGCTTATTTGTCCTGTTGCTATCGAAATCAGCTGAGATGCTGGGCAGAACTGTTAAAATAACATAGCATTTCAACATATATCCGATTTTTTTGTTCGTGTTTTAGCCAGAACTTTAGCTAGGTCTCGTTAAAAAGGTAGCTCCTAGGTGCTTTTTGCTTATTTGTCTTGTTCCTATCGAAATCAGCTGAGATGCTGGGTAGAACTGTTAAAATAACATAGCATTTCAACATATATCGGTTTTTTTTATTATTTTTTGCCAGAACTTTAGCTAGGTCTCGTTAAAAAGGTAGCTCTTTGTTGCTTTTTGCTTATTTGTCTTGTTCCTATCGAAATCAGCTGAGATGCTGGGTAGAACTCTTAGAAAAACATAGCATATCGACATACATTAGTTTTTTTTTCGTGTTTTAGAAAGAACTTTTGCTAGGTCTCGTTAAAAATTTAGCTTATTGTTGTTTTATGCTTATTTGTCCTGTTCCTATCGAAATCAGCTGAGATGCTGGGTAGAACTGTTAAAATAACATAGCATTTCAACATATATCGGTTTTTTTTATTATTTTTTGCCAGAACTTTAGCTAGGTCTCGTTAAAAAGGTAGCTCTTTGTTGCTTTTTGCTTATTTGTCTTGTTCCTATCGAAATCAGTTGAGATGCTGGGTAGAACTGTTACAAAAACATAGTATATCGACATACATTAGTTTTTTTTTCGTGTTTTAGCCAGAACTTTTGCTAGGTCACTTTAAAAAGGTAGCTCTTTGTTGCTTTATGCTTATTTGTCTTGTTCCTATCGAAATCAGCTGAGATGCTGGGTAGAACTGTTAAAATAACATAGCATTTCAACATATATCGGTTTTTTTTATTATTTTTTGCCAGAACTTTAGCTAGGTCTCGTTAAAAAGGTAGCTCTTTGTTGCTTTTTGCTTATTTGTCTTGTTCCTATCGAAATCAGCTGAGATGCTGGGTAGAACTCTTAGAAAAACATAGCATATCGACATACATTAGTTTTTTTTTTCGTGTTTTAGAAAGAACTTTTGCTAGGTCTCGTTAAAAATTTAGCTTATTGTTGTTTTATGCTTATTTGTCCTGTTCCTATCGAAATCAGCTGAGATGCTGGGTAGAACTCTTAGAAAAACATAGCATATCGACATACATCAGTTTTTTTTTTCGTGTTTTAGCCAGAACTTTAGCTAGGTCTCGTTAAAAAGGTAGCTCCTTGTTGCTTTTTGCTTACTTGTCCTGTTCCTATCGAAATCAGCTGAGATGCTGGGTAGAACTGTTAAAATAACATAGCATTTCAACATATATCCGTTTTTTTTCTATTTTTTGTCAGAACTTTAGCTAGGTCTCGTTAAAAAGGTAGCTCCTAGGTGCTTTTTGCTTATTTGTCTTGTTCCTATCGAAATCAGCCGAGATGCTGGGTAGAACTCTTAGACAAACATAGCATATCGACATATATCAGTTTTTTTTTAGCGTTTTAGCCAGAACTTTAGCTAGGTCTCGTTAAAAATTTAGCTTATTGTTGCTTTATGCTTATTTGTCTTGTTCCTATCGAAATCAGCTGAGATGCTGGGCAGAACTGTTAAAATAACATAGCATTTCAACATATATCCGTTTTTTTTTCTATTTTTTGTCAGAACTTTAGCTAGGTCTCGTTAAAAAGGAAGCTCTTTGTTGCTTTTTGCTTATTTGTCTTGTTCCTATCGAAATCAGCTGAGATGCTGGGTAGAACTCTTAGAAAAACATAGCATATCGACATACATTAGTTGTTTTTTTCGTGTTTTAGCCAGAACTTTAGCTAGGTCTCGTTAAAAATTTAGCTTATTGTTGTTTTATGCTTATTTGTCTTGTTCCTATCGAAATCAGCTGAGATGCTGGGTAGAACTCTTAGAAAAACATAGCATATCGACATATATCAGTTTTTTTTAGCGTTTTAGCCAGAACTTAAGCTAGGTCGCGTTAAATAGGTTGCTCTTTGTTATTTTAGGCTTACTTGTCCTGTTCCTATCGAAATCAGCTGAGATGCTGGGCAGAACTGTTAAAATAACATAGCATTTCAACATATATCCGTTTTTTTTTCGTGTTTTAGCCAGAACTTTAGCTAGGTCTCGTTAAAAAGGTAGCTCCTAGGTGCTTTTTGCTTATTTGTCTTGTTCCTATCGAAATCAGCCGAGATGCTGGGTAGAACTGTTAGACAAACATAGCATATCGACATATATCAGTTTTTTTTTAGCGTTTTAGCCAGAACTTTAGCTAGGTCTCGTTAAATAGATTGCTCTTTGTTATTTTATGCTTACTTGTCCTGTTCCTATCGAAATCAGCTGAGATGCTGGGTAGAACTGTTAAAATAACATAGCATTTCAACATATATCTGTTTTTTTTTCTATTTTTTGTCAGAACTTTAGCTAGGTCTCGTTAAAAAGGAAGCTCTTTGTTGCTTTTTGCTTATTTGTCTTGTTCCTATCGAAATCAGCTGAGATGCTGGGTAGAACTCTTAGAAAAACATAGCATATCGACATACATTAGTTTTTTTTTTCGTGTTTTAGAAAGAACTTTTGCTAGGTCTCGTTAAAAATTTAGCTTATTGTTGTTTTATGCTTATTTGTCCTGTTCCTATCGAAATCAGCTGAGATGCTGGGTAGAACTCTTAGAAAAACATAGCATATCGACATACATCAGTTTTTTTAGCGTTTTAGCCAGAACTTTAGCTAGGTCGCGTTAAATAGATTGCTCTGTGTTATTTTAAGCTTACTTGTACTGTTCCTATCGAAATCAGCTGAGATGCTGGGCAGAACTGTTAAAATAACATAGCATTTCAACATATATCCGTTTTTTTTTTCGTGTTTTAGCCAGAACTTTAGCTAGGTCTCGTTAAAAAGGTAGCTCCTTGTTGCTTTTTGCTTACTTGTCCTGTTCCTATCGAAATCAGCTGAGATGCTGGGTAGAACTGTTAAAATAACATAGCATTTCAACATATATCCGTTTTTTTTTCTATTTTTTGTCAGAACTTTAGCTAGGTCTCGTTAAAAAGGAAGCTCTTTGTTGCTTTTTGCTTATTTGTCTTGTTCCTATCGAAATCAGCTGAGATGCTGGGTAGAACTCTTAGAAAAACATAGCATATCGACATACATTAGTTTTTTTTTTCGTGTTTTAGAAAGAACTTTTGCTAGGTCTCGTTAAAAATTTAGCTTATTGTTGTTTTATGCTTATTTGTCCTGTTCCTATCGAAATCAGCTGAGATGCTGGGTAGAACTCTTAGAAAAACATAGCATATCGACATACATCAGTTTTTTTAGCGTTTTAGCCAGAACTTTAGCTAGGTCGCGTTAAATAGATTGCTCTGTGTTATTTTAAGCTTACTTGTACTGTTCCTATCGAAATCAGCTGAGATGCTGGGCAGAACTGTTAAAATAACATAGCATTTCAACATATATCCGTTTTTTTTTTCGTGTTTTAGCCAGAACTTTAGCTAGGTCTCGTTAAAAATTTAGCTTATTGTTGCTTTATGCTTATTTGTCTTGTTCCTATCGAAATCAGCTGAGATGCTGGGTAGAACTGTTTAAATAACATAGCATTTCAACATATATCTGTTTTTTTTTCTATTTTTTGTCAGAACTTTAGCTAGGTCTCGTTAAAAAGGAAGCTCTTTGTTGCTTTTTGCTTATTTGTCTTGTTCCTATCGAAATCAGCTGAGATGCTAGGTAGAACTCTTAGAAAAACATAGCATATCGACATATATCAGTTTTTTTTAGCGTTTTAGCCAGAACTTTAGCTAGGTCTCGTTAAAAATTTAGCTTATTGTTGCTTTATGCTTATTTGTCTTGTTCCTATCGAAATCAGCTGAGATGCTGGGTAGAACTGTTAAAATAACATAGCATTTCAACATATATCCGTTTTTTTTTTCGTGTTTTAGCCAGAACTTTAGCTAGGTCTCGTTAAAAAGGTAGCTCCTAGGTGCTTTTTGCTTATTTGTCTTGTTCCTATCGAAATCAGCTGAGATGCTGGGTAGAACTCTTAGAAAAACATAGCATATCGACATACATCACTTTTTTTAGCGTTTTAGCCAGAACTTTAGCTAGGTCGCGTTAAATAGATTGCTCTGTGTTATTTTAAGCTTACTTGTACTGTTCCTATCGAAATCAGCTGAGATGCTGGGTAGAACTGTTAAAATAACATAGCATTTCAACATATATCGGTTTTTTTTATTATTTTTTGCCAGAACTTTAGCTAGGTCTCGTTAAAAAGGTAGCTCTTTGTTGCTTTATGCTTATTTGTCTTGTTCCTATCGAAATCAGCTGAGATGCTGGGTAGAACTGTTGAAAATGTCTTTGGACATAAACATAAATCATAAGTGATTATTTTAGTTTTTTCGCCAGAACTATTGCTATGTTGCCTATAAACGATAGAACTATGCATTTTCATACGTTTTAGGCGACTAGAAACCGAGAACTCTTGAGATGCTGAACGTTGTATTGAGAAGTTAGCATCTCACTTTACCGAAATTATTTTTTTTGAAAAATTCGGTTTTTTCGATAGAACTATTGCTATGTTGGCTGTATACAATAGAACTATGCATTTTCATATGTTTTAAGCGTCTAGCAATCGAGAACTGCTGAGATGCTGGAACTTGTACTGTGAAGTTAGCATCTCATTTTATCGAATTTTTCAAAATGATTTTTTTCGGGGAAAAAGAGCAGAACTATTAAAAAAAAGTATCTAGAACTGTAGAACTATTGGGGATGCTACTAGAACACCGATTATTTTTTGAGATTCTGGAAATTGATATGCTAGGTTCACACACATGTCAATAGGGCACTGTGGCCTAACTGGTTCTACATCAGAGGATAGGTCACTGGATTCGCTAGCAGCGCGTCGCTTCCGGAAAGGCTCTGTTACTTTTCTTCTGATAAGGTTCTTCCTCTTCCTCAGGTATGTATTATACAATATACCGGATGCGTTTCTTTTTGCTTGAAAGGGCCCTCCCTACAATAAAACATGTTATGTAAGGGTCATTGGCAATTTGTTTAATCCTGTAATGTTTCTGTTTTTTATGTCCGGAAAAGTTGACATTGTTAACTACATATTAGAAGGCGAGGTACATACAATACATACAACAATACAGTCACCAGCATAAATAAGTGATCACTTTTGTACCTTGTCACTTTAAAGTCATGTTTGAAAAACCATACGAAATCATTTAACGACTGAAAGCGACAAGGTACAAAAATGATCACTTATTTATGCTGGTGACTGTACAAATACTCCTTATCTACGCACATATAATTAGTGCTCTATAATGCGTTGAGAAACCGTAGGAAATGACCAGCATTGTTACACCCTTAAAAATCTGTACTGTAATAACATAACAATACAAAAATCTGTACTGTTATATAACAGTACAGATTTAGCGCTCGCCACCTCCCCAGCCGTAGTAAAAATTGTTTAATTAGCCGCTTTTTAATTGTTTTCCTACTCCGGTACTGTTATTTGTGATTTATGTTATCACGAGCACCACTGTAAGAACACTCATAATAAGACTGGGTAATTCTATATTGTCTATTCCCTCTAAAAGCACTTGTTGGCTTATGGCTCTAAAAGTACTCTATCGTTACTCTGCCAGCCATAGACTACCAGACCTAGGTAAAACTTTTACACAATCAACATTAAATTTACGATGAAAATGCATAATGCAAAATGCAACTTAACAAATTATTTAATTCATACGGTTTTTTATGTAACTAAAACTATCTGAACTAAATGCATACCTGCCAATATAACAAACAAGATATTTTAATACTGTAAACGTTTTGGCTAAATGCGCCAAGGCAAGGCTATAAAAAAGTAAAGGTTAATTAAAAACAAAGTTTACTATAAACAAACTTCCAATTTTGTCATTTGTCGTTTTCATGTTTCCCGCTCTTGTCTTGTTTGTTATTTGATTGCAATAGTTTTAACAAAGTTTTGTAACGTACCTATCATAAAAAAGCATCGATGAAAACGAAATTAAGTTAACACCGGAAGAAATATCCGCGGCGGCCCAGGAAGTGATGGAAAATTTGTTGCCTAAAAATCTCGGCAATGATAAAGCCTTCGAGAATTTCATGGCGAGGAACACTGGACTTCTTCATTTTTGGCGAACGTATTACTTTTATTTAGTAGGTAGGTATCTACTTAGTCGTAGAAAAAATATTGTATGCAACGTTGTATTAGCAAGTCAAAAAAAGCTCGTGGCGTACAACCAATAAAAGAAAGAAATAAGCATAGATGATCAATAGTATAGTACTCTTAGTAAGGTCAAGGTCAATCTCAAATTAAAAATGTCGTGTCTGTACATGGAAGTTATAAAAAAAAATAAGCCAAGTTGGAATTGGAATCATGAGTGTTCAAAATTTATACATTCAACATGAAACTACCGTGAGACTCAAATCATAATTATAATAACGGATAACTCACGTATAAAAGCCGAATAACGCTCGACATATGTTTGGGACTAATCCGTAGTCCTTCTTCACGGAGCACTCGCCCCAAACGAATCTGTTGAATCTGCCGCCGGGGCGAGCGGTCCGTGAAGGACTATGGATTAGTCCCAAACATAATATGTCGAGCATTATTCGGCTTTTATACGTGAGTTATCCGTTATTGTAATTACAAAATTTATAAGTCACAAACTGCAAACTTTTTATTCGATTTTGATTGTTTACAAAAAATTAAAATAAAATGCTAATGCTCAGCCAGCAATAATGTACAACGGGCGGCCATATAGGTATTACGACGTTTGAATTTGGCGGGTAGTGGAGGGGGGGATGTCTGTTTTTGCCAAAATTGATGTCATTTTGGAATAACTTCAAAATATTCGAAATATTATAAACGGTAAGAGTTTTTAATGATTCACGGTTAAGTTCATTCGAAATATTATAAACGGGATATGAACCGCGATTACCTTTATTATTTATTGCGATTAACTTCAAAATAGTACATGATATTAATATTACATGCCGACATTTTGTCACAAGATTTTAGATTTTTTTTATTATAGTGACATTGGCCCAACCCAAGCCTTACGGATGCTTACCTACGGCCGCCATTAACGAGAAGAAGAATATTACATGATATACATTAAATTATTGAGCGCATTGATTTCTATTGTTTGACGTCAGTTTTTTACGAGGGAGGGTGGTTCTTTATATAATGATTATCGTACCTACCGACATTATCTAAAGAACTTCCCTTCCATACAATTATAGGGGGAAAAAAAAATCCAATCGACAGTGAGAATTAAAACACAGAAAAATCCGAAAAGTGAAGCTATGGCCGGGAAACGAACCCGGATCCTCGTCATTCCGTGACGCGTTCTATACCCGCGTATGTGTATGCGTGCGTTGCATTGCATTTCAATAATTTTAACTAGTACAAATTGGTATAAAAGGAAAAAATGATAGCTTACTTACAGCAATATATGCGGCGTAGTACACGACAGGCGATTCCTTTTTAAAAAGTTCTGCAATCCCTCGTGCCCATGATTGAAAATCACTCCACTTGAGCTGGGTGTTGGGATCTATGTCTAACACCGAATCTAATATTAAATGGGCCAATTCCTTCCTTTGGTTTGAATCCAGGAGGCCCTTAGTAGCTCCTTCGCTTATAAGTAAAGCCCGTCCTCTGTGAGTTTTTTGTAATATAGACCTTATCTAAAAAAAGGAAATGTATACTAAAATTTAATAACCTCGAATTATCTCAGTATCAGTAAATTTTAAGTTCTGGTACACTCTGATCCAAAATAGACAAATTAATGCAACAAGAATGATAAAAACTTATTAAAATAGCCGGATTTTACACCCATAAACACCTATTAGCGAATAGAATAGAATAGTCATTTATTTGTGAAGTTAAACTTCCCCATAACAGTTGGTGCAAATGTTTCATAAAGACATTTTTACTAACTTTATCTCGGTCAGGCTGAGGCGGATCTTCTACTTGCACGTCGAAAGATACAACTTCAAACTGCTGAGTTCCTTGTAATTCATTAATTATTCCGTTCAAGCTTTCACTAATCAACACTGGCGATTGTGAAGAGTCCTAGACATTAAAAAAACACATTACTAGAACATTATATTACTAAATAGGTATAATCAAGAATAACAAATTGTATAATCTGGCCAAATGAACTTGCGCCCAGCTCCTAGGAGACGGCAGCAATTCGACCTGAGCTGGATTATACCGTTTGAGAACTTTTGACGAAACCGAAACACACACACGCACACGCAAACACACACACACACACACACCACACACACACACACACACACACTACACACACACACACACACAGGCAGAGAGAGATAGAGAGATTATAACTTTCTCTAGTCTCCGCGACACAGGCCCTGAGTCTAGTGCAGAGGCTGCTGAACAAATTCAATACATTGTAACCTTTTGCATATTATAAATAAAGACTCATACTTTACTTTAATAAACAAATTAAACTAAAGGTAAGAAACAGGCAATAAATTAAAATTACGGTGGAAAGGAGAAACCCTTTAAGCGACTATAGAGCAAAATCGAGTTTATAGTATCATTGAAATCAGCATTTTCGTTTGTCTTTTGGGCCTGGTTACATGCATTGCAATCTGATAACTTTTATGTCGGTTAAAGTATCCTAAAATTAGTTTACCAGTTTAAGTTTAAGATGGGAGACGTTTAACGCCCAAAAATTAGGAACAAAATTCTGATCATTTATTTTGAAAATAGTAAACGGGACAGTAATTCCAAAATAGACAATGAAATAACCTGACCTAAAAAAAACATTTTAGATACAAGCTTTATTGCTGACTGTACTTTTTGTTGAGTGTACTTGCATTGCCAATTCCGTCCTACATATGTGAACCAAAAGTCAATCGGACCAACCGTTAAAGAGTTCCCTCCTGCAGAGACGGTCCTGGCTGGACCACCAGAATTCTACTACCAGATTATTGTATTGTCATGTCTTTCACAAATATGCAAAATTTCAGGTCAATCAGATGAAAATATCTGCTTAAAAATTGAGTCGCAAGATTCCACCCAGACAAACATACATACATAATGTTGCAAGTTAATATAAAGCTTGTAAAAAAATATGAGTAGTTTCAAAAATCCTTTTAAAATAAAGATTATTTTGTTTAATTTTTTTCATACTTTCAAAAAATTAAAAGTTTTTGTGGGCTAAATTACTTAAAGTACTAGTTTACATTTACACTATACTTATAATATGTAACAACAAAACTAAGTAACTTTGAGGCACTGAGAGAAAAAAGAAGTCACTAACCTGGTCTAGCTAAGAAAGTTAAGGTATCAGCCGGAGCTTCCAGACTGTCATGAGATGATGAGAACGTATAAGAGGCCTTCCGCAGCTCTGGAACACCAGTGCGTCTCCAACAGGTCATTCTCACGGCAGCGATCGCGTCGCGACCCCAGTCGTAGTTCAATAAAAATAAGTCTTGAATGACATTGCAAGCCGTAAGCTTTAAATAAATGAAAGTGATTTGGTGACAGACCAAAGAAAATTAAGAGGTTTGGTAAGGAACACCAGGTCCGACCCTGTAAGCCACGTCCAAAATTCACGTAAGAAAGTAAGCGGAAAAGATTAATAATAAGTGGGCATAGAATGAAATGTAGGCGTCAACTCAGCCTCCATAAACACAAGCCATACAAAACCAGGCAAAAACAAAATCACATTAACAAGGGTCCCTTAGACAGGCCACCCTCAAACAGAACCATTAAAGAAGCCCCTTAAACAAGGTTCATAATGAAATTTCAATATAGAACCAGTCGTAGTTCAATAAAAATAGAAAGAAGTCTTGAAAGACATTGCAAGCCATAAGATTAAGTAAATGAAAGTAATTTGGTGACCACGGAAATTAAGCCACGTGCGAAGTTCACGTGAGAAAGTGTAAAGCGTACCATGCGGTACTTTTTTTAGCTCCTACAATTCCGACATACGGGGTTAAACTAACAGGCGTCATTACGACCTAGAAAAGAGAAAAATTGATTGTACCTATCAGAAAAGAAAATTAATAGCAATTTACACGTTTCTTTAGATAAATAAAATCGAAATCACTTACGCCTGTTTGCAAGCAAGAAAACCGTGACATGCCGTCAGCTTCCACGTGAATTTTCGTGGTGATCTGAAGCTGTAAGTAAACCAAAACCAACTCGTGAAAATCGCTTCGTTTTCCAAAAAAAAACAAAATATAGCGAAATATTTACCAGTCCGGTTAATTATGGTCAACCGTAACGCCGTTGTCACATTTTGAAAGATTAAGCGTTGAATGAAAAGAAACGACGCTGCGCGTGCCGAATGCCGATGCCGCCGAGAGAAGAAAGAACAGGAACGAACAGGTTAGAACAAATCTTACATATGCTGGCACTCCACTTGGCGTTGCGTATTCGCGTTGCGCTATTGGCATCTTCGTCGAATACGCTAGAAACAATATAGTGCATCTCCTTCACTCACGCAAATATTTGAATAAATACGCCAAGTGGAGTGCCAGTATTACAATTACATACAATACACCACTACACCACAACCACAGATAACAAGATTAGTACCACAACCACAGACCACAGACAAGGTGAGGGATCAAACCTCAGGATCAAACGATCAAACAGCGTAAATCGATCAGGCCTTATACTCCGAAATCCGATTTTCGAAGTTCGTTTCGTGCCGTTCCGCTCTCACTAATAGTTATTAATTTGAGAGTGAGAGGGACGGTGTGATACGAACTTCGAAAATCGGATTTCGGAGTTGCCCCCCAGCATCGATCGCTGTTCAAGTAACTTGGACAAACGCAGAAAACGCTCATCTAAACAAAACTACAAAATCGTAAACGGAATTGACAATTCAAACGTCCTTAGCAAACGTCATCTTGACAGCTGTCTTTAAGAAGCATAGAAAGTTAAAAGTAATTTTCCAATCTAATAATCTGAACTTTAAAGAAATTTGCAAATGTTAATTATTAAACTAATAACAATCAGTTAAAAAATCGACCGACACGGGTCAAGTGACCTTCCCATATAGCGTGTCGCAAATATGAGTACCTACGTTACAAGTTTAGATATTTTAACTTGTAAACAGTCCCCGCGTACAAATTAATAGTACGAATAATTGCCGAAAATCAGGGGCGTAGCTATCTCCGTTTCAGCCGTATCAATGATACGGCGCCCCCGGTTAGCAGGGGCCCCCAACGTGAAAGGCGCTCAGCCAAAAAAAACCGAAGAAAAGTGCAGTGCCCCAATTTTGATACCGGGCCCAACTACGCCTAACTACGCCACTGCCGAATATACTACCTGAAGAACAAATTCTGCTATGAAAAATTTATCTTATGTAAGTTGAAATAATTTCCAAAATCACAAAACTGGAAACTTACTTTACTACAACTTCTGTTGTTAAAAGTGAGGACTTAAGAGTTCTATGTTATGACTGCATTTTGAACTATTGATGGATATTTAATCGCATAGGTTAAAACTTGTTTTTTAATATGTATTGCTGTTGATTGTTAATATTTCTTATAAATAGTACTTACTAATAAATATGCAATCTGGAATTTTGGTAGCTCTTTTGAATGTTAAGTTTTCATTTATCAACTCTATATGTAAATATCGATACATTAAACTTCAAAACAAATTGTTAGTAACATATTGTATTATGTACTCATGTAGCTGCTGGCCAATAAATAAACCACTCAAAAATAATCATTATAGTTTGGGAGAAAAAGAATATTTTATTTTTTGAGTTATTTCCGTTTTACTACAGAACCACTTGGTTTTCAAAAAAATATTTAGTGTTACATGGAACAAAGTAGTCTCTGCCTACCCCTGTGGGAAAGAGGCGTGACAATATGTATGTATGTATGTACATATACTAGTTTTGAGTAAACTATGTAAAAAAATCAAGTAAAAATAGCTCAAGGGCAGATGTTGTTCCCTTATCCACCTATAGCCTTTATCAGGAAAATATAGCTCTCGAGCTATAAGACCGCCTATTGTTCACCTCTACTTTTAATCTTCTTTGAAATTGTATGTTCTGTATTCTATTCTATCAATACATATTATAACAAAAGGTTTTTTATTAATTACTTTTTGGGCTTCAACTAAAAATCCTGGATCTGTACAAATTCGCTATAACATGCTATTCGCTATAATGGGACGCTTCACCATTTCCCTTGGATCTTTTTAGGGGCCATTTCACTAATACAAAATTTTTCCAGAAGTTACCGTGTTTTTGGTAATAATGTTATTTTATTGTTTGACAGCTAATGCAATTTGAAATAATGCATCCTTAGAACCAAAGTCTCTAAATAAGCAAAAATTATGCTTCGAGGGTTTCATCTTTCCACCATTGTTATTCTATTCTATTCTTAAAAATAAATAAATAATAGTGACCACAATCAGGCATGTAAGATCGATAAGATAATATTAGTTTTTGCTATATATATTTTATGTGAACACCTGTTATTTATTTATTCTAAAATAAGGAAACACCACCAACCCCAACATTCACTGATTGATTGTCAGCCTTCCACATAGACAAGTTAGCTTGAAACTTTACTCTATCTCCAATTAATGGGATTAAAGATGATATGTCATTTTCTTTCAGTAGCCCCAAAGCAACAGCGTCAATCCTAGCATCTTAAATAACAACAAAACCAGAGTACATAAAATGCAAAACACACCAGTTATTTTAGTTAGTAAATACCATACCAATCATGCAACTTAAAATAATGCAGTAAGGACATACACATATTATGTGAAAAACGGAGTCACATTCCAAGAAAAAAAAATGTGTTTCTCATTCCCATACAAATTGCATACAAAATGAAACATTTTCTTAGGCAATACTTTTACTGCTGTGTCAAAAGTTATGGAAACAAAGTTTCACACCTCTCATTCAGAAAAGTAAGCTTTGCTCCCTGTCGAACGGGATCAAAGTGCAACTTTTCTGTTCAAGGCTTTTTTTAAGTGTTTTTTTGCAAATGCAATTTTTTTAAGTTGATAATTGTAAAACCACGCCATTTTCTATACTGGTAGCTCTTTAATTATATTTAGAATTCTTTTTTCAAGTTTTTTAATCTTCGGTGTGAAAAGTTGTATGAGCCACTCGAGGGCAAAATTATATTCATCTTGGACATTAACACTTGAATCCTTCATTACCTACGCTCTGGATTCAATGTAGCGCCCTCGCCAATTATACCTACATCATTTTGCTCCCTTCTCACACAAATAACTATTCCAATCTCATGCCATTTTTTTTGCTCTCTAGGTATGAAATTATGGTATAGGTGCCGGCACGGAAGTCTAGCGATGACCTTGTATGTGCAGAAGTATAAAATACGGTATCCGTGGGTGTGCAGATCCCCTCCACGTGACTCGTCATCGCTAGACTTACGTGCCGGCACGTATACTTAGGTAGTGCTTTCTCACACTCAACACGGGTACTTACCTCGAAATGTATCAATCAATTCAGTGCAGCCCCATTTTGAAAGTAAATCGACTGTATATTGGTCTGCCATGTTTGATGTGTAGAATTGTAAATGGCCTCGGGCGAGGTCTCGGAATTGGAGGGAATCTGTGGGTCGAGCGAGATGGTTAATCACAGCTGCAGCATTTCAGCGTTTGTAGTAAGAGCGTTTTTTTTGTATTATCAGGGATTTGTTTGTCAGTTAGTTAGTAACTATCAAGGAAACGAAAATACATAAATTAACTAAATAAAACTTGATAAAATATTGGTTACAAAAATATGGCGGAGTCGCCAATGACCAGTTTCAAATCCCACAATACCAAGGAAATTAGGCACTATAATGTTGAATTGAAACAAACACTTACTTACCCAAACTTGTGGCGTTGTATTAATGCTTTATAAAATCACAAACAAGAACACCGGCTCTCTCAGCTCGAATTACATTGGGGCGCACGCGCTACCTTACGCGATGACTGATGGATTGAAACAAAACAATGCTGAATTTCGTGTAGTCACTGCGATTTACCACAGCGCAGCGGAGCGGCCGTAGTATGATGTCAAGCGCCTTAGTACTATTACTTCTTCTGTGGTAAAGGCGTTTATATTAGTTAATAGAAAGCTTTTTTTATCGCACGTACGACTATAAGGGCCTTACTGAAAGTCGTTTTATTAGTAAAGAGACCTTTTCGACCATAATACCGTCGCGCAGGCAGAATAGGTAGATTTAGATAGGTAGGTATGATGAAAATTTTTAAAGAAAGGGAAAACATTTAAGTATTCGTGACATTATGTACTTACCTAGTTGTCACGAAATGGTCCCACCTCAGCATACCTAATGCTGGCTTTACCGCCAGCGCTTTGCCTCTATGTACCTAGGTATGTCATAGGTAATGCTTGTCCATGTTAATATCTAACAAACGGATCCCTTAATCGAAAAATTGATTGCGGCATGACTAATAATAATACCTAGGTAGGTATTATGTTTAACCATGGCAAACATGAGGGCACGGAAGTGGTCCGCTAAGTCAAAGAGCTAAAAAGGCACAGCCGTACCATTCTTTTTCTTGAAGCCACTCAGGCCATTTTCGACCCCCCTTGTAACTTTGTTGTGGAATAAACTAGAAGCTTCAATTTTCAGTGACCAATAGGGCATTACATATACCTAGGTATTATATGTACTTAGATAATTTCCAAATTACATTAAATTTGAACCAGTAGTTTTAAATATTAATATAGGTACTTAAGTAATTTTGTCTCTCACTCACTCACTGACTCACCGATCATCAAAGTTCTAAGGTACCTACCTACCTACTTCTAGCTGTAGCAGACCTAAAAACATGAAAGTTTGCATAATAATAATATCATTATGCAAAATTTCATGTTTTTAGGTCTGCTTATGGTTAGTGTTAGGTGGTGTGCAATGCACTTGAAAATAATAATAATATAGCCTTTTTATTCCGAATTCGCTACAATTTCAGTAAGTACATGTTGTATTTTTTTATATATGTATATATAAAAAAATACATACAGTCGAACATAGAACCTCCTCCTTTTTTTGAAGTCGGTTATAAAGTATAACAAACGTTATTTGCAATTAATAAAATAACATTTCCAGCTGCATTCATAAATTTATATGTAGGTATTGATTGACACATTAACCCACAAAAAGATGTGAGATCTCATAAAACATTTCATGTAAAAAATAGGCCAAATCTCTTTAGTGAAAACTTCTTGAGCGGCGCTAGGCACTTTTTGGGATAGGTACAAAATGTTAAACTCGCATCAGGCGTAAGACGGAGGAAGAGTTTAAGTACCAGGATATCAGATCCTCTAAGTCTATTTTGAAAAACGAATTAATCGCGTTCGATTATAATAATTATATTAAAACTTTAAAGCATTAAGAAATTCAAAAATGCATTGTTTAGGTTTTTGGCATCTAAGGCTTATTATTCTATCCAAGAATATAGAATACCTAAATGATGTATTATTCCTTAGTTGGTATCTATTAGCTATTTCTGCCTGTGCCATGATTTACCTACTGTGAGTTACTATCATTGTTTATAATATATGTATTTATCTGTAACATATTGACATTGAATAATGTATATATAGTTCCTGATTATTAATTTTGACATTTGTATTGTGAATCTTAATTGTAAATTTTATGCTCTAAGTTTAACATTATACCTATTTGTACTTATCTAAATTAGTATGCAGCATGCCAAAATGCCTATTTGTATGCCACTAGGCAAAACATAGTGAAACTATAGTTAATTTTTACGACCTTGTAAACTTATGTTTAACAAATAGGTAAATGATTCTGATTCTGATTCTGATTTTTGAAGTGTTTTCTTGTTGAGTCGTGGAGCAGAAGTACTAGAGCATCAGTACATTATTAGAGATCTGTCAATATAAATAATACGTATGTTTTTTAGGGTTCCGTACCTCAAAAGGAAAAAACGGAACCTTTATAGGATCACTTTGTTGTCCGTCCGTCCGTCCGTTTGTCAAGACCCTTTTTCTCAGGAACGCGTGGAAGTATCAAGCTGTAATTTATATCAAATACTTAGGTACACTGCCCCTTGGAGCTGTGAAAAAATCAAACTTCTAAGCCAACGCAATCAAAAGATACAGCCGTTTATGCCGCAAATTTCCGCAAATTTTCAACTCTCAAGGGAATCAAAACCTACAGGGTACATCCCGTGAACGCAGAATCTTGAAATTTGGTATGAAGGTAGGTCTTATAGCACAGATTAAAGAATAATTGCGAAAACCGTAAATATGTATGTATGTCTGTGAAGCGTACGAACTGTGGACTGTATGATAATTAAGGAAAATATAAGTATTGGATAAATGAGTAAATGAAAACACCAGCAAAACTGAACTCCTTCTTTTACTGCTTCTTCAACAAGACAAACCAAAAAATGACAAGACATAAAAAAGTATATAAAAACATAAACATTTTGCTTTGGAGCAGGGCTCTGCTTACACACTGGTTTATAGATATTTATAGATAACTAGCTGTTGCCAGCGACTTCGTCTGCAAAAAATTTGTTTATCGCTATCCCGCGGGAACTACTCAATTATCCGAGATAAAAAGTAGCCTATGTGCTATTCCAGACTTTTCTCTACCTATGTGCCGAATTTCATCCAGATCTGCTGGGCCGTTCTGGCGTGATTGAGTAACATACAAACATCCATCCATCCATCCAACCATCCATCCATACTTTCGCATTATAATATATATTAGTTAGATGATACGGAACCCTCGGTGCGCGAGTCTGACTCGCACTTGACCGGTTTTTTTTGTAAGCGGCCAGTACGGTACGAGTTTTGGAGTATTTTTTTTTCTAGCTAATCCAAATGAGGTACATAGCAATGGAAATTCGTATACAGCCATGTAATCTATGTTTAAAATAATAATCTATACTAATAGTTCCTTTTTAATTGTAAAAGGCAAAATAATCTTAAAATAACATTCCCGCTATATATATAAGCTTATGCAAGCGTATATAACGAGAATTAGTAGAAATTATTACGTTCGGTAATTTTTTTAGCTTGAAATATTTAAGTCGACAATTAATTAATAGCGACCTCCGTGTCTGCAAGTTCAAAAAAAAACTAGCCGACCGCCATTGGTGCGCAGAACAAATGCGCAATGTGCGCAAATCGCGCAATAGAAAAAAGAGCGGGAAGAGAATGACAAACGTAACAAATATTAAATGCGACCATGCGACGTTAGTGAAATTTTAATTTCCTCATATTCGAAATGAAAAGTAGAG
This sequence comes from Pandemis heparana, assembly GCA_963854515.1. Classification (NCBI taxonomy): domain Eukaryota; kingdom Metazoa; phylum Arthropoda; class Insecta; order Lepidoptera; family Tortricidae; genus Pandemis; species Pandemis heparana. The sequence goes on along the minus strand of OY978015.1, from coordinate 10,860,824 downwards.
TGTTCAACTCGGATGAAATTACCCATTTCACCCTCGAACTATTGGCACCCTCACTTCGTTCGGGTGGCAGAAATATTTCAGGTGAAATGGGTATATTTCAACCCTAGTTTATCAATCTACTATTTTATCTGCACTCTGGTACCCAACCCATATCACAAGCCTTTGAATAGGCTTGTAAATTGGGCCTAGTACCTACAGTTGATTTAAATTGTCCGAGATATTTATTTATTTATTTAAATGACGCATGTAACCTTAGTCGCGGTACTTTTCCATTTTACGTTGATTTTTAATGAAAATCGTCTTCCTCGGTTTATTTCCCTTCCTATTCACATAAAAAAAAATGCCGCAAAATACTTGGGTTTATTTCGCCTTATTGTAAGGTGAAAATTGCCATATTTACAGAGATATTCGCCGAATATTGAAACTAAGTCGATAATAGACTTAAGTTAAGGTTTGATTAGTTGTAAATTGAGTGTATTTCGCCTTAGGTAGTGTAAGGTGAATATTGCCATATTTACGGTTACATTCGTCGCATTGTGTACGTCGTGACACGACTCATGTTAACGTTTGTTTCATTGTAACTGTAGTTTATTTCGCCTTACTGTAAGGTGAATTTTGCCATATTTACGGTTATGTTTGCCGAATATGTACGTCGTTATACGACTTATACTAACGTTTTATTAGTTGTAACTTGAGTTTATTTCACCTTATCGCAAGGTGAAAATTGCCATATTTACAGCGATATTCGCCGAATATGTAAGTCGTTTTATAACTTATATTGAGGTTTGATTAGTTGTAAATTGAGCGTATTTTGCCTTAATGTAAGGTGAATATTGCCATATTTACGGTTATATTCGTCGCATGTGTACGTCGTGACACGACTCATGTTAACGTTTAATTAGTTGTAACTTGAGTTTATTTCGCCTTATTGTAAAGTGAAAAATTGCCATATTTACAGTCATATTCGCTGAATAAGTAAGTCGATAAAAATCTTATGTTAAGGTTAGATTAGTTGTAAATTGAGTGTATTTCGCCTTACTATAAGGTGAATATTGACATATTTACGGTTGTATTTATCGCATGTGTAAGTCGATAAAAGACTTATGTTAAGGTTTGGTTAGTTGCAACTAGAGTAAATTTCGCCTTACTGTAAGGTGAATATTGCCATATTTACGGTTATATTTGCCCAATACGTACGTCGTTATACGACTTATATTAACGTTTTATTAGTTGGCCCTTGAGTTTATTTCGCCTTATTGTAAGGTGAAAATAGCCATATTTACGGTGACATTCGCCGAATATTTAAGTCGATAACAAACTTAAGTTAAAGTTTGATTAGTTGTAAATTGAGTCTTTTTCGCCTTACTGTAAGGTGAATATTGCCATATTTACGGTTACATTCGTCGCATGTGTACGTCGTTACACGACTTTATGTTAAGGTTTGATTGGTTGTAACTTGAGTATTTTTCGCCTTATTGTAAGGCGAATATTACCATGTTTACGGTGACATTCGCCGATTATGTAAGTCGTTATAAGACTTACGTTTACGGTTGTTTAGTTTTAATTAAAGTATATTTCGCCTCATTGTAAGGTGAATATTGCCATGTCTACGGTGATATATGCCTCTTTTGGAAGTCGTCATAAGACTTACGTTTACGTTTGTTATGTTTTTATTTGAGCTAATTTCGCTTTATCATAAAATGAATATTGCCCTATTTGCGGTGATATTCGCCGCATATTCAGCGACGTAAGCGGAAGGCGTTTTTAATAATCCATTATTATTATAATAACAGTAGGAAGTTGGACTCCAAGATTACCTTACCGTAAGTGTGTTTCGACGTTTCGTGTCCAGCATAATAGACGGTACCGTCTTAACGATAACGCCTAGCTAAGCAAATATAACCGTAAGCGTTACAAAATCACTTCACGTCATTATAATTTAGCCGTCGACGGCAGAATTCACCTTAAGCCAGAAATCCATTTTTCTCAGTGTAACATGAGCTTATGAACAAGGAGGTTAAAACAGAATATCCGCATACAAATAGAGTATAATCAAAATCTCTTGCAATTTAAGCTACAACACCGTATGCTAACAGTATGTCTAAGCTTGTTAAGCATTGTTTAGGAAGAGATTATGGTAATAAGGTAACAGTTATACAATAGCACTAAATCATAGACTGTTTGGAATCGAGAACGATAACCAAACAAGGTAACGTGGTCACAATATAAATCATAAGCCAGCCTGGAAGCGACGTGCATAAATGCATAGCTGATGAAACTTGACACCTTGGAAATTATGAGAAAAGTTTAAATTGAGAAGTCGGCAGAGTACTTTTACTGAATGAATAATGCAACAAGCGTCTACAAACGTCAACCATGCCTGTGGGCTGTGCTAAAAGCCTTTTCGAAAACATGATCGAGGTTGACATTTGATAATTCAGGGAGGGAAATCAACTACGCGAGATAAATCATTGATATCGAAGCATTTGACGGGAACTACCATAAAGCACTTTACGTCGAATGAATACTGGATTCGTACAATGTTGCAGCTATTGAATTTATCAAGGAGCAGGCCGCGCATTACTAAGAAAGTGATATACATGAAGAAGCCATTAATTATCCTCGAATACCAAATCCGAATACGATATCACAATCGGCGTTAGAAGTTGCTACGCCCACGACCTATCACAAATACAAGAATAAATATGAAATAAATAAACAGCATTATTTAGGTAACTCAGGACTATGGATGACTACAGTATGGTTAATACGGTGCAGACCTACTCTCATTGGTCAAGACAAACGACGTCGTAAATTCGTCTGATTGCCTTAGAAACTTGGATCAATATTGACTATGTAAAGAAAAGGTTTGTTGACGATGCTGCAAAATATAAACAATAGAGCAACCCGAGGACGAAGACCAATTAAACAAAATTAACTTAAGATAAACTTCTCACACCGCAGGTGTCAGGACACCCTTTTAAGAAATTCAAGACGTGGTTACAATATCAGAAATGTCAGTCCATGTTACAACAACGACGGACACAAAGATTACGGAGAGATTATAACTTTTACAAGGTGACAGACAGAAGTAAGTTAGATAAGGTTACCAAACTGACGTAACCCTTAAAATATCAGATATCAAACCAGGGCTGTGCGACTTACAATGCTCACGTTTCTCGTATTTCAGAAATGGTATTTAGTTAAGTTCACCTTTCAACGGCGGTTCTCGCTGCTAACAAAGACGGATAAAAGCAAATTGTGACAATAAAAAAATGACGCGTTTTTTTGCGCAAATTTACGTCCATTACAGAAAAGAATGAGTGAATATTGATGTTTGCGGAATACTTAGCAAGGTTAGTTTTACTTTACGAATGTTTACAGATGAAAAGGAACTTCAGCAAGCACGTATAGTTGAGAACTTAACAATTTGCTTTATTTCTATTTCTATAGGCCAGTTGCTGATATTTAATTGATTCCAATCGCTATCAGCATATAGTGTAATCGTTTAGGACAAGTTAGTAAATAAAATTGTGGTTACAACGCCGGCAGTTGATCACAAACAGGGCCTCATACTAACAGGAAAGCATCACGATGTTGAAGGGCCACCTGCCGACTCCGTCGAGTCTTTGCATAACGAAGCACAATTTATAGAGCGGTGGTACGTAGGCGTACTGCAGTCCAGACATCGCTGTTATCTCTTGTATAGAACATGAAGGCACAGCGGTACCTTATTATGAGTGAGGCATATAACCTGTACGAACAAAACGTAAACGTTGAACGTTATGATTGTCAACTTAACTGATTTAATGGATTTTATAATGCATATTATTACAATGCTTATTCGTCCTTGCTTTGCAGGTGTCCCGCGTATTAGACAAGCAACAATCCCAAAGTATTTTTTGCAGGCGTTTGTTAAGAATGGCTTCAGATCGATTCCCATTGATCAATTTGGAATGCAGGGAGGCGTTTTTTTCTCAGTTTATTGTTCGTTAAACTGTGTCACTCGCAACCTTTCTATTACTGCGATTCGATTATTTTGAGCTGATTCTATTGAGCTATTTTCTTACTCTTTTAGTTTTGTCGACGACTAGTAGACAGTCTCGAAACTTTCAACAATAGTGTCAAATAAAAAAAAACTTAGATAAGTTAATCTTGAATGACAAAGTTTATAGCGGCATACTTTTCTGTACCTACTCAAATATGTATGAAGCCGCAGTGAATTGCAGACGCTTATAGGTATTGAATTATTCAAAATTTAAATACATAAATAGTGTTAAGTGAAGCCGCTTTAGAATAACATTATTTATTTAAAGAAAACGCTATGGTTTTATTGGTTACAGAGTTATCTGCACTCGGCTCTACCAACGCAACTGTCCGCGTCAGTTCTCTGGAGGATTGCGAGAAAATTTTAAATGAGAACTAGTTTGAAATGTGGTTGTTGATTGTGTATTTAAAGCCAGGCTATACGACGACTGCAGTCGACAAACATCTCGGACGTCTCGCAAGTTGCTATTTATGTTAACAATATGGCATTTGTTATGGTAAATGTTAACGATGAGTCATTGATGCGCAAATAAAACCACCAAGGAAACTGACTGGTAATAGTAATGCATTGTAATAAAATTCAGCATACATACAGCTAAGATTTTCAAAGGACTATTTTATTTTTGACAGCTTTACGCTGTCTATTCAAGTTTCGTTTGTGTTTCGTATTCAAAGATTGTTATTGTTAGTATTATCGTAAATTCACTTCAAATGTCAAGTTAGTATTATATCAATATCTAAATACTGTATCCGCTTACCATTTATCACAATGCAATCCAAATTTCTCTGATAGAACAATCTACACTAGGTTCACAAAAGGGCACATTTCAGATCGAATTGATTCATTAGATATTTGATTAACCCGTAGATATAGCCCCGTGATATGCAAAACGGGACACGGTATCGTAGAGCGGATAAGTCGCTTATTTACATTTACACGTTCACATAACCGTGTGTTGGCGAGGCGCGTCGCCGCGCTGAGAGAAGAGTGGTTACTAAATACGCGTCCGAAAGCGAGGATGGCCTGGCCTACTCCCCAGTATTATAAGCCTCATACGACGTAAATATTTACTACAGACAATAGACTTTTAGCGTGGCGCAGCAGCGAGAAAACAATGGTTGTATTCAAAGTAGGTTAGCTTGGTAGCGTTTTTATTGTCTGTTGAATTTGATTACAACGAAAAATATTGGCGAATATTTTTGTAATGAAAAGTAATTAAGCAATTAATTTAAGTTACATAACTGAGATCGTATTGCATCAAACTAACAGAAAACAATAAGCATTACATCTCCAGTGAAGCGTGATCTTTAATTTGATCTAATCAAGAAATTATTTTTACATCATTCACTGGTTTGATACGATGAAGTCACTTTGAAGTTGTATAACAAATAATATAATATCAAATTAACAATTTGATCCTGTATCACAGAAGCATGGATCTCGTCAAGTTAAAGTTTCTTTTGATAATACCTTAGACATTTTTGACAGCTCTTAATCAAGCTCTTTTTGTCAGTATTTTTTTGCCGAGACAGTTCGATTGTAATTTTTGCTATGTTCATTGTCAGTATCATGTAAGACGCAAAAAATGTGGTAAGTAACAGATGATTGGGTTATGGTTCAAAACGATAGGAAAAACATTATGCAGAATATCATGTTACAATAATTAATGAAAGCGACAAAATAAGGCTAATAAGAACCAAGCTAAAATGCCGAAGCAGACGAAATAAAAATGGATGATAAACCCAAACAGTTATTGATTTATTACGGAACTATGCTCAAATTACAATTACGCCAATTATTACAGCACAAAACAATCCAAGCGGCATTTTTACGGCACAACATTGATTATGAGTTTGAACCCAGTAACGGTACGTTTGCACTGGCCAATTTGAGCGTAAACGCCCACCAGGTCCCGGCAGTTACTGAACAATATAGTCCATCATCCAAAACATACGTCAGTTAGAAATAATGACGAAGTCGACTGAACGTGGTTCGTTAAAATCGAAACGGCGATAAATTTGATGTTGTATATCAACGTCGAATAGGACAATGACCCCAGTTATTGTTAACATAGAATTCCAATTGGTAAGACAAAAGCGTCGAAGCTAAACGGTGAACAGGTGAACGCGTGAGGTATTGTAAATAGAGAGGTCATACAGCTTAATCTTTTTGATGTACCACATAAGCTCTCACTTAACGCTAGTCACGTTCCCTATAGTGTGACGATGGGTCTTGCTTAAAACGTCGTAATTTCGAGCAATACCGTAATACTAGGGCGCCAGCTCGGTAGCGAAACGTGAGCGATAATTTAACGAGAACGGTACTCGAATATCGAGATCGTTTATGTATCGCTTATCGGGAATCGCGACGTTGGAATTTAAAGTCGTATCTTCGGCGGCTGCGCTGTAATCTATGCAGCGCATCGAAGGGCTTCATAGAGATATTTGCTTAGCAAATTACAATGGTCTCTTACATTACTTCGATGCATTTGTTTTTATCGTAACTTACCGTTACTTTACTGCTCGTTGGCTATATACTCACTACGTACAATATCTATAATATGAATTCTACTACAACAATTGTTTTTTTGCGAAGCCAAAGCATCGCTGATAATTAAATCGACGTCGTTGGTCTCCTATAAAAACAAAACCGGCCAGCGGTTCTCGGAATTTTTATTAGCAACGGTATGGAATTAAATTGCATCCAAATTTGATCACGACTCTATAACACGACAATGCGAAAACAGTTACTGGTAAAATTAAATGCAAAGAAAAAAGTAATTATGGTGATGGCAAACAAACCAAAAATAATAACGACTACGACAATGATGGCACAAGTTGAAAAAGCTGCTTTAGTTGGAAGATATGCGTGTAATACTAAATTCGGGACTGCCATGGAGTCGTTACAAAAAGTAGACAGACTTTGACGATACGAGTATTTAAATCATAGCTGAACAGACTTTCTCCTTCAGGGTTCCGTACCTCAAAAGTCTCAAAACGTAAACATTTTAGGATCACTTCATTGTCTATCCATATTATCAAGTCCGCGTATTTTCTCATAGACACCAAAAATCCTTAAATTGGTCAGGTTAATGAGCTCACAAAGGTCAATTATCGATTAGTTAAGTGCTTATCTTTTCGTTGCAACCAGTGTTTGCGTTTTCATAGTTTACGAAATTTCAGTTATAGTATAAATAAAAAGAAGAAGAATGAAAAAAGAGAAAAAAAAATAAGAAAAAAAGAAGTGATAAAATGAAAATGAAAAAAGTTTATTTCTTTTTAGGTTTACACATTATAGTATTAAGGTTGGGATTAGGACCTCCTAGTAAGCATAGGAATACTTGTGTCAGGAAGTCCCGCTCTTCTATTAATGCATAAAAGAAGAGTGGGTATAGGAGAAAGTGGGTGCCGCGTCGTATAGGGAGGTCAAGAGGCTGGCTGAGGGCCGAGCGGAGTGGCGATTAGTCCACCGACAAGAGCCTAGCTCTTAAATAATGCAAGGGGGCGGGATAGTATAGCTAGACACTATAGCCTCCTGCCACCCAGAGTTCTGTAGACAAAATTTTCATGACAACCTGAAGTCTTTTAAAAGGCCTTTGGGTGCCACGAGGAAAGCATAAGAGGGATAGGCGCTGCTTTATTATTATCATCCAACAACGATCACTCTGCCAAGAGTCAAGTATGAAACCATCAGTACGGGAGTCGTATTCGCACTTGGCCGGTTTTTTGTAAACGTACCCGTAGATGGACGACTACATTAATCACTTGGCTAAGTAGTCTGACATAACTAGTTTACGTCAATTTTTGCAAACAGAACTGGTGTAACGACAAGTATTATTAATATAATTTATTCACACTGAGATTAACCATTAGATAAACCAGAATTGGTAGAAGCAAGTGCAGCATGAAAAGTTGTTCAATCAAGAGTTACGATCGAGTCTTAGTACAAGTATGGATTTTCATTTTGATCTATATAAAATTAAACTCATGGCGATGGCATGACAGCAAAGAATGAAAGACTTACAGAACTTAATGAACAACACTGATTGTTTCTAAACCTGCGAAATCGTTACGTCGTTTCAACACAACATGCCGATATCTGCTTAGCGCAAAACAAACCGGTCTAACAAAGAGCTTATCAAAGGCAGACATGTTTCAAATTAAGCGTTACGTCACAGCCTAATTTTGAGTAGCAAATTAAATAGTATGCACAGTGTACACTGTTGCATTATTCTTCAAAATACAATTTAGATTGATATCCGCGAAGAAAGTTGTGTAACGCGCTCTATTGACGGCTATTACGTCGGATTTTCACGTCAATTACACTAGCCGTGCAATTATTGATGTGTATCGATAAATCATTGTGGCATTATACGATGATTTTAATTTAAGATTCTAACGCCAGCGGCACATGTAGACCACTTTTGTTTAAGAAAGAAATCCTTTGTTTTAGAATATAAAATAGCTAGAGAGTAGTTAGACGAAACACGAAACGAAGAACTGAGATGCGATATGTAATAAAAAACAGGTGTAACATGGTAACGAAGAAACGCAGTCACGCACGTCTATTTGATAGAAATTACCCGTCGTGCTATTTTTCAACGATACGCGTCGTAAGGTCAAACGATACCGTAAATCGATTAAACCGGCACAGATTTTCAAAACTAATAACACGAAGAATTTGAACACACCAATTACTGTAATAACCGGAATGTTGAAAAGGCAAAGTAGGAAACGCTGATACGATTGGAGTATTTAAAGCACGAACTACACTACGATACTTTTAAAGCAGGACCAAAAGCAGTAAATGTGAATAAGTAAACCGTTAGTTGGTACAGAGGCAGGATGTAGAGCGGCTGGCAGGGAATTGATGACGTCGGCTCTGACATAGACAAAAGGACGGTAGTAACAGATGCAAGCTGTACATATTTGCTGTAGGGCTTGCACTCCGAGATTCCGGAATCTGTGCTTTTAATCCTTTTATTTCATAAAATCGTCTATTTCAAGCAACTAATTTTAATATTAAGCTTTTACGTACTTAGATTTATTTTAATAAAATTTTGTCGCTGTTTGATAATTTGTTGATTTTGGCACGATCCGATCCGACCGATCCCAATCGTCTTCGTTCAGCAATAAAAAAACAGTTTTGTCTATGATTTTGTCTATACATCAATACATCAGATTTTTCCCGACTCCTACTTAAATTATAGTGGTCTTCGCAACAATACATCGGGTAAACTTTGAAAATATTCCACATTAGCTTGCGTACATCATTCCTGCCGCAAATCTTCTCTGATTTTCACAATGATTTTGTTTGGGCTATTGTTCGAGTCATTGTTGCATCCCGGCACATTTTTTTTAATAGATAGATCCATTGTGTATTACAGTTTTATACTTTGAATTTGTTTTTTTTTCTAACGTTTGTAGATTAAGTAGGTAGGAATGTAATGTTACTTATGATGTAGATGTGACAATGACAGCTGACAGTTACCGTAACTAAACTTTTTTATTTCATTTTTGTGGCAAATATTTAATGCCCGATTCTGCCAAAAAACCGGGTCGTTCGGTCAAACAAAGGGCAAAAGTACTTTTACAAAATTATCTGCAATCATAAAGTATTTTTGAAATAGGACAAGATAAATCGGATATTTGATTGTTTTCCTCCAAATGGTTTACGAATTAGAGCATACTAAAAAAAATTAACAATGCCAATTCGCAAGATTCGCAACGCAACGCAATATTTATTTGTTTCCACGCGACGCTACGCCTCGTTCGAGTCTTATGGGAAAGTGGTCACCATTCGTACACTTTTTAGATTTCATTTTTTATTTTTCATTTAATTGTCAAATTTAGATAGTTTATGTACCTAAGCGTAAAGTGTAACAAATATATTGTAGTTTGTTACAAAAAAGTCCGAAACTATTATGTCAAAATGTTAAAGGGTTATAGCCATTTTTCAACGATAAGGTATGTGTACGAATGGTGACCACTTTCCCCTACCAGCCCGGCTAGCACGACAGCGCACAAGAGTCGCGTCGCGCGCGAGATAGATTACCTGTCTCTTTCTAGAACGAACAGTAAGAAAAAGACGGGCAATCTATCTCGCGCGCGACGCGACTATTGTGTGCTGTCGTGCTAGACGTGCTGCTCACCGCGATTCATGTATATTTTTTTACAGAAATTCAAAGGCTAATTGAGCAAACATTATTAAATGACTGATTTTGTAACGAAAACGGCGTGTTCCTTAAAAAAAACTGCACCTTAATTGAAAGAAAACAAAAAATAGTAATTCCGGAACCAGTTCCGGAATTCCGATATTGGGTTAAATTTCCGATATTCAGTTCCGGAATTGAAAACCTTCCGATATTGCAAGCCCTAATTTGCTGCCTGTTAGATCAGAACTTAGTATCTAGGATCTAAGCGACAGGTTTTTTTGTTTTATTGATACTTTTTATCGATAGGCTGACGATAATACTAAATTTGGAGACAGAACTAAAATTGATATTGATACGCACGTTCCATAACAACAAGAAGATTTGATTTGTGATCGAAGTTGATTTTTGCAAATAGAGCTTATGAAGATTTTTTAATCTATGAAATGGAAAGACTTTTGTTTGGTAGTCTGAATTTACATAACGATCATTATCCTTAATCACAATTCAAGATAGGTTTAACGTTAAAGACAATTTATTGATTTCACCCTTAAAAGCAAATGGCTGTCTGATAAAGAAGCATTATCACTCTGCATCGAGGGCAGGTTACCGTTAGCCGCAGAACCTAAAGACAGAAACATACGAAATGTCTCGCCGGATTAAAACGAGGATATTGTCTAGCTTAAACTTAAGATGCAAAAACTATCGTACGTAACAGTTTCAGTTTAATAGACAATTGGTAGGGTGTTACGCACCAAATAAAGTTACAGAAAATTACAGTGTAACATTTGACCTCAAAAACATAAAGCAATCAAATTAACACTAAAAGCAAAACATAAAAACGTACCAAAATGTTACAACACTGCTATTAGCATACGGGTGTCACCTTTTATACAACTTTATAGAACAATCAAGCTATGGAGATATGTGTTAAGTAGGTATATTTAAATGCAAGAAAATAAATAACAAAAACCTTTCGAAAAAAAAAAACAAATGCATAATTTTAAACTAATAACACTACAAAGAGTTTAATCGAAAATAGAAGGTGGTGTACGGGAATTTCCACCAAAGATTTGCTTATGATTGATGTACAAAGGTAGATAATAATTCTAAGTGTACCTACCTACCTACTCGTAAGATAGACGTTGCTAGTTTGGAAGTTACTAAACTTTACATGACTTTACGTGCAGTGTACTGGATTGTTATGTTCTAATTGCTATCAAATCTGTCGGACGAGATAACTCGTGTTTAACACTTTTTTACAAATAAACGCATATAAATTACCTCGTATACTTGCCACGCGGTCAATCAAGTTAGTTACGCAACGCAAACTCACAGCTTACATTAAGCAAATGGTTTAAAAGTAAATGCAGACATGTAATGTACGGCCTAGTTTTTTACATTTTTAATGTCTCACAACCGAACTGTGATCTCTGACTTCTGGCGCGTGATAGATTGCATGTATGTGAAATATTAGACGTTGTGTAGTAATTTAAAGACATCGATCCAGCGATTTAAGAAGGCATCGATGGCTAATGGAACGTGCTTATACATAACTGTCATGTGAATTGTACTCGCTGCAAGAATCAATGATAAGTCAAGCGTGAAACTAAAATATCAACGGCAGCCTGGCTTGCTAAAGCGCTTAAATCAGTGTCATCATTAACATATAACCAATAAGCCCACAGATCTCTTTGGCGCGTTTGCATACATTTGTACTTCCTTATACGCAAACAAACAGAATCAATGACTACTCGTTTACAGTTACATTCAGATCAGCGGTATTCGTTGATTCCGCAACCGCACATTGACGCCACTTTGTATTAGAAATTCCGCTGGCGTAAGTATATGCCGCCGTAACCAATTGATCTACTATCCAGTATACTCTGTAGACTGAGCCAAAACGTATCGCTAACAAAGCCTGCAGGCACAATTTGTAACACCTTCTGTAACAGGGGAGAAACAGCAATTTTATTACGCGAATTAGCTACTTGTTTGTATAACATTGCGACCGAATAACACGCTCCTGGTCAGCGATCAACGTATTGCTAAAATCGTGGATATTTTGTGCGAATGTGATTCCTACTGCACGCACAATGATTTTTATAAGCGTTGACTTCTACGTCTGTGAAGTTTGGAAAAGTTTTAGGTAGATCCGAAAAAATGTAAGAGGTTTATATTATCATAATACTTACTGAAGCATATTTACTAGGAAGAGACACAAAGTACCCAATTCCTTTGTGTTTTGCAAGTTTACCAAGTAGAGGCGAGTCGAAAGAGACGCCGAACGTGAATTTACGGCATAAAAGCTACTTGACTTTCCAATCGATCTACTGAAGTTACGGTAGGCGAACGTCAACATTCGACTACCTTAGACCATAAAGCAATCGGAAACTTGGAGAATAACTTTGTGCGTATCCTTATGTGGCAGTCGCTCTTAATCTAAATCATCGTCATTGCACTGTCACGGCGTGACAAAATAATTTAATGACTTTATTCTGTCACCAGTGAAGCGTAGGTAGTCCAATTCCTTACGCTTTTGACTCGGTCCCACACCCTTCGCTTTACCAACCGGGCATTCATCCATATAGATAGTCGATTAAATGCCAGAATAGACCCATTATGTTCTTATGACATAAACATGTCCGTTTGCAAATCACATTTACATTCTGAACTCACCTAAAAGTAGTTCGTTGCTGATTCTCATAATCGCGCAGCCATATTTGTATCTGGAAACAAATAAATGACAATGTTAATTTAACGGAAATACACATGGCATATTCTACTTATCCGTCGTGACTGTCGTAAATGCGGAGATAAATTTAATGTCATAACTTAGAGTGTGCGTTATGAAATTAATAATTACGACCATGATTACGTATACGTATAATAATTTAAGATGCCCTCCACATGCGGTAATATAACATTTCATAGAAATCCTGCCTGACGTGCAAATTCCGCGACTAAATTTATTGCAGCAATTGAAATTACTATAAAAGATATTGCACTAATACCATATGTGGGTCTTCCAGGAATAAGCAGAAGTGAAATGTCGCTGCACGTTGTATGTTTGGAAACGTGCGATCGCGTTTGAAATAAATCAGACGCCATTCTTGACGGATGCACTTTGAAGATAGCAAAGAAAACGAAATTGCTATTGCGCAGCCAGTAAAAACGAGTGATCAGAAATTACGGTGAGTATTCAATTTTCAGTCCTTATGCAGTCTAAACATTGACTTACAAGTCTAAATTGTTAAACCAAAAAGGTAATTCAACAACTTGCTTTAGCTGCTTAGTGCCTAACCTACTCCTTTAGGTAAATCAACTAGATTGATATAATATTACAAATATCGTAAAGAGCTGACAGTAAATTCTTAAGAGCTAATACAGAATCCTGCCAGTGTAATGTACTAAAATCAAAAACGAAGAACTAAGTAAAGACGTCAATTTGCATCGTGAACTCTTGATTGCACTATTGCGTGACTACGACAGTATTTTTAATAGTTCAGCTTTAGGCAAACATGATTAATGATTATAAATTCAGTACGGTGCTTCCACTTTTATTATTTAATCACCTCATTTTTAAAATAGGAAATATGTTCAGGAACATTGTCTTCAGATTTAACCCGTTAAAGTATGAATTTAATGTCCACCTGAAAAGCGATATCCCTTGGGTATGATTCGATAGGTACGTATATTTAAGAGAAGCTAATTTCACAGGGTTTCACGACCCTCAATAATGAGGAAATATATAAAATTCTAAACTGACTGACTGACTGACTGTTGATATATCAACGCACAGCCCAAACCACTGGACCTAGAGACTTGAAATTTTGCACACAGATACCTTATACAATGTAGGCATCCACTAAGGAAGGATTTTTGGAAATTCGACTCCTAAAGGGGTTAAATGGGGGTCCAAAGTTTGTATGGGGAAACAAGATTAGTTAGACTATTTTATTCGAAACTTCACAGGAGTATTCCTAACGATAAATGAGTAAACACCTGTTTCAGGTTTTTTGAAAATTCAACCTCTAAAAGGGGGATATGTGGTGACAAAGTATGAAAATCAACGTGGGTATTATAATATTATTATTAGTGGGTAGTATTGTTTGTTTGTACGGTTTATCGGGTCGCTGATTACGAAACCAACAACACACATACCTACCTGACACACACACACACACACAAATTTCCACGGGAACGGGAAAAAACGGGAACCTACGGGATAAGGAAATTAAGGAAGAAACGGGATTTATATATTTAGTTCAACGAAATCCTATGAACTATATAATAATAAAAAACGGTTTTAAGGATTTTAGGAAATTCCCACGGGATAAGGAAAAAAGGGAATTTATATTCAGTTCTACGGGATCGATTTTTCGTTTTACTGGTCGTAGAAAACTGAAATTTGGCTTTCAGGTTCCTTGGGGAATATAAGGGAGCAGACAAAAGGATTTCCCGAATTTCTGACGGAAACAAACGGGAAAAACGGTATTTTTGTTATACATGAAGCTGTTCCGGGTTCGAATCCCGGTAGGGGCAGACATTTGTATGATGAATACGAATGTTTGTGCCCGAGCCATGGATGTTGTATGTATTTATGTATGTATTTATCTACATTAAACTTCAGTGATTCGCCCTTCGAGATTACACTTTATTTTACTTGTAGTAGCACGCATGAGTGCTGCCATCGTACACCATTTTAGAGCAACATTTTAAGGCAAAAAATGTTCATCTAACTTGGGGGTATTTCGCATTTCATACACGTTTTGTGTGGCGGCCATCGTGCACGTACTTTTTCTCTTGTGCGTTAAAATATTATATAATTATCAAATTACTAGTGTTTTGTGTGTTGAATCAATATGGGAAAACGAAAACATCACGACGCGGATGAGGAAGAATACATAGAAAGAAAAATCAAGAGACTTAGAAGGCAAAAATCAAGAATTCGTCGCAAGCGCCGTCACCGCAGTTATAGTTTAACTTCGAGCACGTATTCAAAATCCAGTGATCGTGAATATGAAGAAGACATGGAAGAGGACCTAATATGTGCAGATGAACACCCTTGGCCGGAGGATTCGCGAAACGAAGGTACCTACATTTGAGTTAAGTCTAATAGGGTACACTGAGTATAGTCTGAAAGGCTATACCGACCCACAGTTTATATTTACCTTAGTTCAATCCGTGAGGTTGATCATTGTAAAAATGGGACGTACCTACAAATTATTCTGGAACATAGCCCGCGAGACTATGTCTTGAATTGTTGTTCTTGGTAATTACTGTTGTAATTACATACCAGTCTAGAATACAGTCCGTGAGGCTTGTATCAAGACTACTTTTTTACCGTAATAAATTAATTTAAAGCGATGAGACCACTTACGTACAATATGTACATAGCTTAAGTATACATATATGTATACATACATTATATATAAGACGGTCATGTTATTTCTTTTCTAGAATTCCCATTTGGTGAAGATTCTATCGATTTAATCAACGCTGCCGAGAACTCCACTGCTGACAGACTTACTACCAAGTCCGGGTTACAGTCTGTGGTCGTGCGGCCTGCGATCTCAGCGCCGCCCATGGAGACTGCGCCTACGCCCTCTGCACCAGCGTCCGTGCCCGCAGAACTACCTGTGGATGCGGTCGGGACGTCGACTTCTACAGGCCTAAGTTGTGAGTTAGAGCCCAATATATTATGCTTATTAGGAGACGAACCTATAAATGAGGAGAAGTTTGGGCCTTGCATACAGAAGGATGTTGCCTGTAGATGGTCGGATATTCTAGTAAATGGTTTGAAAGATGAGATTAAAAAAGACATCACACAATGCTACGAAATCCCTGAAAATTTCAAATTAGTCCAGCCTCCAGCACTGAACCTGGAAATTAAAGCAGCTTGCAATGAAAATGTCTTAAAACGGGACAACATCCTGGTAGATAAACAAAAACTGCTAGCAACGGCCATAACAGGAGTAGCTAATACAGTCTCAACGCTGTTAACCTCGGATCACAAAGATGAGGAGTATAAGAACAAAATCCTAAAATCTCTCAGTGATACCGGTAGACTTTTGTGTCATCTACATTTTTCTGAGACTCAAACAAGGCGTACATTTTTACTACCTTGTCTTAACAAGGACGTAAAAGACAGCATAAGAGATCTCAAACGAGATAACTCACTTTTCGGAAAGGACTTACAAGAGAGTTTGAAGTCTATAAAGGCTATCACAAAAACAGGGGCAGAATTAAGGCCTCCTGTTCAAAAGCAAAAAATAGCACCCAAAAGTAAGCAAGCAGAATCTTCTACATCGAGGGCTTTAAACTGGAGGGGCCAGCCGCCGCCAGCGCCACCACCGCCGCCTCGCCGCGCGCCGGCGAAGACGAGCTCGACGCGTGGTGGGTACAGGCGGCCACCGCCGCGCCGGCAGAGCGACCGCCGAGCCCCGCCAGCACACAGCCGGGCCTCACGTCGCTAGCTTCGGGTGCCGACTTGGAACCGCAGGCTGGTAGACTAAGGTTTTTCTATAATAGTTGGTTAGACGTTACAAATGATCCCGTCATATTATCCTGGGTCTTTGGCTTACGAATCCCAATATCGAACGATGTGTCTCAATTAAATTATCCTAAAAATAGGCCAGAGTCTGCAATACTCAGAGAAAGTATAAATGAGGAAATTAACAAACTTATTAGTAGCGGTGCAGTACAGGAGTGTGAATATTGTGAGGCGCAATATCTATCGAGCATTTTTCTTATAAAGAAAAGCAACGGAAAAAATAGGTTCATCCTGAACTTAAAATCCTTAAATAAGTTCATTTATACTCCTCATTTTAAACTTGAGGATTATAGAACAGCTATGAGATTAATATCCAAAAATTGTTTCATGTGTTCTATCGATTTGAAGGATGCCTATTTTTCTATTAGTATCCATAAAGATTACAGGAAATTTTTACGCTTCACGTGGCTCGAAAAATTATACGAATTTCAGGTTTTACCGTTTGGCCTCAATATTGCACCTTACGTATTTACAAAACTAATGCGGCCTGTTATGCAATCTTTGCGTAGTCAGGGCCTAATCTCAGTTATCTACTTAGATGACCTATTATTATTTGGAGATTCATACTTGGACTGTGTCCGTAATTTTACAATAACAAAAGAGCTACTTGAATCATTAGGCTTCACTATTAATTACGAAAAGTCTGTGGGTACACCCAGTCGTACGGCAACCTTCCTTGGTTTTGTTTTTAATACCGTTGAATATACTATTAGTATTCCTTACGAGAAGAAACAAAAGATTAAAAATGAACTTGTAAATTTTTCTACCATTAAGAGATGTAGACTTCGTAACTTTACACACTTAATAGGATTATTAGTCTCGATATGCCCTGCGGTGCCGTACGGCTGGATGTACACAAAAAACTTTGAAAGGTTCAAGTTTCGCTGTTTGAAGGAAAAGGATGATTATGATCAATTTATTATTATTCCTGAATCGTTAAATGAAGATTTCAATTGGTGGCTTCGTAATATAAATATAAGTAGCAACCCCATACGATCAGGTGACTACAAATTAGAGATTTTCTCGGACGCGTCGCTTTCAGGTTGGGGCGGTTTTTGTTGTAACCAAACTGCAAGCGGGCAGTGGTCCAAACAGGAACTTACCAAACATATAAATTTTTTAGAGTTGACTGCCGCCTTCTATGTTTTGAAAATTTTCGCGAACAATCACAGGGATTGTGAGATTCTTTTGAGAATTGACAATTCCACTGCAATTTCGTATATTAACAGAATGGGGGGCATTCAATTTCCCCATTTGAGTAATATTAGTAGAGAAATCTGGCAGTGGTGTGAAGACAGGGGCTTGTTTGTTTTTGCTTCATATGTAAGTTCAAGCGATAATTACATGGCAGACGCAGAGTCTCGCCGAACACATGCTGATACAGAATGGGAACTTGCAAATAATGCGTATCGTCGAATTTGCGATTCCTTTAGATACCCGGAAATCGATTTATTTGCGAGCCGAATAAACAAAAAATGCCCCAAATTTGTGTCTTGGCATCGCGATCCGGATGCATTTAAGGTGGATGCCTTCACAATATCTTGGTCAAAATATTTTTTCTACGCATTTCCACCATTCTGTATGATGTCGAAAGTATTGCAGAAAATTATTTTAGATAAAGCGGAAGGCATAGTTGTGGCGCCATATTGGCCTACGCAGCCTTGGTTTCCTATTTACCAGAAATTGTTAATTTCCAATAGAATCGAATTCCCGCCTCACCCTAATTTGTTGTCCTCCCCTTACAGTACTCAGCACAAGATGCACCGAAGCCTTACCCTGGTTGCCGGAGTATTGTCAGGACGGCGTTCCTGAACCAGGGTATTTCATTAGACGCAGCGGATGTCATGCTAGCGTCTCTAACAGAAAATACATTTAAACAGTATAATGGTTATTTAAAACAATGGTATTTCTTTTGCCAAAGAAATAATTTTAATATTTTTGAAGTTACTGTTTTTAATGTGTTAGATTTTTTTATGACACTTTTTCATCAGGGCAACAAATATGGGACTATCAATACCGCAAAAGCGGCGCTGTCACTCATTTTGAATTATGAGGTTGTAAATAATCAGCGGATAAAACGTTTTATGTCTGGTGTCTACAAACTTAGAACACCACTTCCACGATATAATTATATCTGGGACCCATCAATTATTTTAGATTGCTTGAGCAGTTGGTACCCTAACGAAAATCTTTCGTTAGAGATGTTAACTAGAAAACTAACGACAATACTGGCTCTCGTTACAGCACATCGATCGCAAACTCTTTCGTTGATTAGACTAAATAATATTCACAAATCTGATCAAAGATTTATTATCAATGTAACGGATCAAATTAAAACTTCCGCTGTAAATCGCTCGCAGCCCACATTGTATTTACCTTATTTCAATGAACGTCCTTCCATTTGCCCAGCAAGGGCTTTGGAATGTTATTTAAAGCTGTCAGCAACAAAACGTTCAAGTGATTGTGATTTTCTTTTAATTAGTTTTAAGAAACCATTCAATAGGGTGGGCTCACAAACTGTAAGCCGATGGATCAAGACTACCCTAGTAGAGTGTGGGATAGATACATCTATTTTCAAAGCGCACAGCACGAGACATGCAGCGACTTCCGCAGCCAACAGGCTGGGAGTAAGTATAGATCTGATCAAGAAAACCGCTGGTTGGTCAGGAAATTCGCAGACTTTCGCGAAATTTTATAATCGGGAGTTGGCTGTGGAATCCAACGATACGTTTGCTCGCTCCTGCTTACAGGGTAGTCTTGATTAACAAAGAGACATTAAGAATATGATTCACATTGGTTGGAAAGTGCTTTAAGTTTGCAATATATTATGTTGATAACTTCGTGTTTATTTTTGCCTCTGCTATTTCGTGAAACTCTGAACATCCTACAAGTAAAATAAAGTGTAATCTCGAAGGGCGAATCACTGAAGTTTAATAGAAAATCAAACGAACTTACCTGTAAGTGACGTTCGATGACTATTAAACGATGTGATTCGCCCGAGAGATTACAACCCTCCCGTCCCCGACTAGACCATGTCTAGATCTTGCCCTTTATACCTACCACGAAATAGCAAACAGCACACATGGCCTATATGGGGTAAACGTGTATGAAATGCGAAATACCCCCAAGTTAGATGAACATTTTTTGCCTTAAAATGTTGCTCTAAAATGGTGTACGATGGCAGCACTCATGCGTGCTACTACAAGTAAAATAAAGTGTAATCTCTCGGGCGAATCACATCGTTTAATAGTCATCGAACGTCACTTACAGGTAAGTTCGTTTGATTTTCTATTATATAAGTATGTTTATCCGTTGCCTGGTACCCATAGTACAAGCTTTGCTTAGTTTGGGACTGGGTCAATTGGTGTAATTTGTCCCATGATATTTATTTATTTATTTTGGTCGTAGAAAGTTGAAATTTGGCATGTAAGTTGCTTGATTAGTGTAAGGAAACATTAAAAGACAATTTTTCAATATTCCCACGGGAACGGGAAGGACGAGACTTTTCGTTTTACTGTTTGTAGAAAGCTGAAATTCGGCATGTAGGCTGCTTGATGAGTGAAAAGAAGCATTTAAGAGAGGACTTTCCAAAATTCTCACGAAAACGGAAAAAAGCGGGATTTTTCGTTTTCCTGGTCGTAGAAAGCTGAAATTTGGCATGTAGAATGCTTGAAAAGTGTAGGGAAGCTATAAGGGATAATTTCCCAAAATTCCCACGGGAACGGGAAAAAGGGGCTTTTCGTTTTACTGGTTATAGAAAGCTGAAATTCGGCATATAGGTTGCTTGAAGAGTACCTATAGAGAAACATTACTTAAGGGAGGACTTTCCAAAATTCCCACGGGAACGGGAAAAAAACGGGACTTTTCGTTTTACTGGTCGTAGAAAGCTCAAATTTGGCAAGTAGGTTCCTTGGGGAGTATAGGGAAGCTATAAGAGATAATTTCCCAAAATTTCCCAAGGGAACGGGAAAAGGGGGGTTTTCGTTTTACTGGTCGTAGAAAGTTGAAATTCGACATGTAGGTTTAAGTTGCTTGATGAGTGTAGGGAAGCATTAAGAGAGAATTTCCCGAATTTCCCACGGAAACGAAAATTCGACATGTAGGTTGCTTGGGGAGTGTAAAGAAGCATTGGGAGAGGACTTTCCAAAATTCTCACGGGAACGAAAAAAAGCGGGAATTTTCGTTTGACTGGTCGTAGAAAGCTGAAATTTGGCATGTAGGTTGCTTGAAGAGTGTAGGGAAGCTATAAGAGATATTTTCCCAAAATTTCTAACGGGAACGGAAAAAGGGGGCTTTTCGTTTTATTGGTTGTAGAAAGCTGAAATTCGGCATGTAGGTTGCTTGAAGAGTGTAGCTGTAGAGGAACATTAAGAGAGCATTTCCCGAAATTCTTACGGGAACGGGGAAAAACGGGATTGAAAATACTCCTGGTACACGCGAGCAAAGCCACAGGCAAAAGATATTTGTCAATAAATGAGTCTACGTGGACGAAGTCGCGGGCAAAAGCTAGTGAGGAATATGACTCAAGGAGGAGGAAGTAAGTAACTATTCTCGTTAAATCTGAATTAGTAGTAAGAAGCACACGGAAAATTTACTCAATTTGCCAAATAAATGTATGACGTGAGCTGGGTTCGTGCTTCCTTTACTTTCCTGAGTAAACGCCGCTATGTTTATAATAGCGCAGTCATGACAATTCCGTGCTTTGTGTAAAATGTACAATTAGGTATTCGTGGGAAGTAGTAATTTACAATTATTCTGGCTTAGAGGCTTAGGAGTTACTAATGGCCATAAGGTTGATAACCTAAACAGGTTAAATTTATACCTACAGTCATTAAATTATGCTAAAATTGTGAGACTCGAGGATTTTAAAAACCGTATTGGACAACACAGGCATACATACCTAAATCACGTCTTTATCCCTTACGGGGTAGGCAGAGCCTAAGGTAACAAGACCTTTAGCGGCGTATAGGTGGAAAGAGGAATCAAAATATTAATATTAACAACATAGTTCGGTCGGTAAAAACAAAATTAAGTGTACGGCCGCCTATTGTTACCTTATTGCTTCTGTATACCTTTTTTCTGTTTTGATTGTTATATGTGGTGTTCAATAAAGAGGTTATTGTATTGTAAAGCACCAAGAGCTGAAGGAGTAAAAGTCTTTGACAGGTCGATGTTTATCACGGTCTGCGGGTCTGGTCGCAAGTCAAACATTTCGACAAGCTATCATCATCATATTTCATAGCGAGATGTCATAATTCCTTAGCGTACGCGCTTGAGTCGGTTTCTCACTTGCATTAGGAGCAGAGGTCGATGAGGTCGCCAGTGAACAAGTTACACATGTAACTAAGATGACGTGGCGTTGTATTGGCTTTCTTTGTTTTGAAAGGAAAGTTAAAGCCGCAAGTAATACAGACTATATTGGTTTCTTGTCAGAATGAGAAATGGCAACATTGTCTCTCACAGATCTCTAATATGATATGGCGAGTGACGTGAGGTCTTCCAAATAGTTTTTTTTTAATATAAATGGTGCCAATCACTACATATTATAAAACAAAGTCCTCTGACGAGTCTGTCTGCTTGCCTACTACTACTAAACTTGATGGATTTCGCGGGATTTACCAATTCATATTATATATTGGTCTATATCGATTCACGAGGAGGAGTTAATAAGTTTAACATCATATTGTACCTACCTACCTTTGCGGGTGGTAGGGCCTTGTGCAAGGTCCGTCCGGATCGCTACCACCATCTTACTCGCTAATCCTGCCGCTAAGCAGCAGCGCTTGCACTACTGTGTTCCAGTGTGGAGAGTAAGACAGCCGGGGAAATTACGGGCACAAGAAGCATTTCATCTAAGTCCTCTAGGTTGGCAACGCATCTGCAATCCCTCCGGGGTTGCGGGTGTCTATGGGCAGTGGTGATCGCTTACCATCAGGTGACCCACTTGCTCGTTTGCCTTCCCATTCACATAAAAAAAAACCATATTCTTTCTTAATTGGCTACATCATCAAATTTTATAGTTCTGGTATCTGATAAGTTTTCCATTGCCCCAATATTTTTCCACCCATGAAGCGGAAACTTCTAAACCCAACAGAGCTCTTGATTATAGGATTACAAGCGAAACAAAGTAAAGGAACTAATTGCGGTTCAACGTTAGCCACGGCAAAAACTAGCAAATCGTTGGCAACAATACAGATTCACAAAGGTCTTAATTTTCATACAATGACCCAGCTAAGCGTTCCGTATACTAAACTTTTTATTCGCCATAGGATAGCAAACTGCAGTTTTCAGAGCAGCTCGCTCTCACACGGCTTTTTACCGCTACTAGTTGTTGAACTATAAAGAAAATTCAACTCTATCCCATACATTAACGTGTCAGTTTCTTAGAGCCACAGCCAAGGCTCTATTTAGGGATGCTGCTTATTTAATTGTGAACTGTATTGTAAAAGGTAACAGAGTTAAGTATGGTCTAGTTTTTATTCTGCAAATAAGATTCTTTGTGAAGATACTGTAACTATTGCCTACCGTGGTCAGGTTTCCTCTGCGTCTGTGCAATAGATCTTGCATTTCACATAATTAGCAAAATGTTACGACAAAGGTACGAAACGTTTCTAATATTTATTAGGAACAGTATAACATTGATTGAAGAAAACTGAGGGATATGTGGAGCAAACAGGATTTTTGATATGAAACTGAGTGTAGTATAAATTACGCGATTCACAACTCATAAAGTTACTCTCTTTTGGCCTCAGTTCTATTAAATTCAAATAGTTCTGGATGCAAATCCATTTCCAACGCATTCAAATTTATTATTAGCTTTAATTGACTTTAATGAGCTAACTAATGCTTTTAAGCGTTTCTTCATAGACATGAGAATCACTCAATCATTTTGGTACAAATAGCTAATCTCAAGATGAGTAATAACCATAACTGTACCACAAAACTCCTACATTATGCCTTCAAATTACCACAAATTATTGGTTTCATCGGTCAAAGGCACAATTAAATCCGTAAATGACAGTCGGCCAATTTGAGAAGGAAATGGCCAATCTTCGAACACTTATATGGAAATACACCGGAATCTATGGCCGCTAGTCACACCGCGATGATGTCAATATGTTACATTTTGTTATTTACTCAACACTGACAAATGATAGATTTTTCCTCTCACAAAGATATGATTGGCAATGACCACGTCATATTGGAATTTTTTTGTTTGCGTGTAGGTACGGTCAGCCTCAGAAGTACTTAGTAAGTAGTACCTTGTCATTTTCAATACTGTGACACATTTCAAACTTAACATCGCAGGTTACTTTCGTCGGTTTTTTTGCAGTTTCTACTCTAATTATAAGTAAATGTCATCTCCGTAGAGCGAAAAGTCACCAAATCGCAAAATTGACAAAAATAAATAAAAAATAAACAAATTAAATAAAATTTTGGCAATTTTGCGATTTGGTGACTTTTCGCTCTACGGAGCCGATATTTTACTTAAGTATACTAAAACAGCAAATTTAACGTTCCAAGTTACGTTACGGTGTAAATTCACTATAAAACCAATAGTTCAAAATCATTACGTTCAGTATCAATAAAAGCCCAAGTGTGCCGTTCCGTTATACGCACAAAAACCTGCAGTGGGTCAATGGCACGAGACGAGCTTCGAGACGTGTCCCCGGCTTATTGGGACAGTGCTCGACTCTTCTTTTTAATTCCGTAAAAAAAAAAACTTCGGCACGTGAAGTTATGTTTTGAGCTTTGATAACAAAATACTCAAAATTCTAGCTGCTCGTTTTTTAAAAACTGCCCGTTATATTATCATCTTTAACGGTGTAATAGAAACTTTAAGTACTGAAATTTTGATTTGATTCAGTATAATTGTGAAATAGAGAAAAGATACGGTTAAAACTGTTAACAACTGCTGATGATTTAGTATTTAGCATGTAATATCGTATAAGTACAGCTCCGAATAAGTTTTGACCTGATGCTGTATGGTTAGGTTAGGTTAGGTTTACATTAAAACTTTTCAGCCTCATTGCAGTTTCAATTTTAAGAGAAACGGTGTGTATTGGACACGATGATCAAAAAATTAACTAAAGAGCATAAGTTTAACTAACACATAAAAGGTAATTTAGGACAAGATTTCACAATAATAACAAGATTAAACGCATTTCAATAATTCAATGATAACATTTCAGCTTTTAACCATAATGTTGTATAATTTACTATGTTCAGACAGTTATTAAGTGGACTAGCATGAGTTTGCCGAGCTGCTTAACCCATATGAGGTCAAGAGACTTGATCAAGCTTTAATGTATAGATACATTTTAACTTTACAAGTTTGTAATTATTTTAAAATGATTTATCGGAACTCATAAAGGCATAGAGGCAATGGCAAGAAATCAACATAATAAAGTAGACACTGTATATCTGCTTGAAACCGCGATGAAGACAGCAGTCGGTCTAACAAATCAAATATCAAAAGTGACATGAAACTAACAGCAATATTATTCAAATTAGCATTAAATAAGCAATAAAGGCATAAAGTCGGTTGGACGCTAATAAATAGTGGATTTGTTCCCCAACAAATCCGTCATATAGTTTTGTTCCCGCTCACGCTTTCTGTGAAATGAAACCGGGCCAGGTTATACCGGTCCTTAAGGCAGCACAACTCCAGTTGGCTGGTGTAAGTATAAAACTGTTGCTTGTTAAAGGTAACCTCAAATCAAGAAGGGCATAATGTGATATATTTGATTTCAGCGAGTGGCATACTTGAGTAGGCGGCAAGGATGTGTGTCACGATGCTTAGACTGTAGCCATAGGCAATATAGGGAGAGAAGCTACCATTTATGGAGCTTGAATTTATGTGAAACATTAATCTAAGACTGAATTATTTTTCTTCGAAATGTACATTCTGAGAAAAGTTTCAAATTCCGAGGGTTATCAAGCATTGAATGAAATCGAGGATCATACTCTTTACACTGTGCATAAGTGTAAATTACTTGTACCAACATAACGCAGTGATACTGTTATGCGCCGACGCCGGTTGGGTGGGCTCACGACGTCATCCGAACGAGTCACGGAGATTGACGACTACCTGCCGGACATTGCCGAGTGGTTGTGTGACAGAGATTTCCGGCAAGAGGGTGGTTTGCACGTCTAATGATGATTGTTCTTTAGTTGACATGGGTTTAAGGAAAGGTTTATATCGTAGTTAAGACGAGATACGTGGCTAGAAATCTATTTCGGTATTTTTTCAACATTTCACCATTTCAACAACATAAAAAAAACTAATTATAGGTAATCACCCTGAAAACGTGTATTTAGACACAAATACAAAGTTAAACATAATACTAAACGAGCTCGTGATAAATATGTCTTTTACCTGGATTTAAATACAATAAGCATTAAAACGTATAGATACATAAATAAAGTATGGAACTTAGTGCTGTCTTATAAGATGCAATAAATTACCCTAACGTCAATTACTGCAGAGCTTTTCTATTAGTTTGCAAACAATATTTCCCAGTCGATCGAAAGAAATGAAACAACTCTACATTCCATTTAAGGCATTGTTGTCCTCTTTCAATCCATATTATACGTTTTATTCGCATTAGAACGGTGAAGTAAAAGGAAATAACTGACATAAACCACTTTTTACGTTGCGCTTAATTACACCAATTCCAAACTTAGATTAAACTAATCAAGCGTTTTAGAAAACCAGTTATCACTCATTTTTACTTTAAAGTCACTCATGACGTGGCATGACAGACCTGACTTTATAGTAAAAAATAAAATGAGTAATAAATTGGTCAGTATACGACACGACTAGGTATATACTTTAAAAAAAATACACACGTGTTAATGAATAATGAATTATGGCGTGTCTTAAGAATTAAGTACAGAAATACAAACACAAGCCCAGCTACAAGTAGTGTTAGTCTTATATATATATACATCCACACAACTTTACTAAACTGAACTGGAAACCAGGTATATAATGGCTTTCGCGTGCACTTTGCAAGAAAAGTATCAAAACTAATTCAAAAGAAAATCCGGACACGAAATAAGAATAAAAACAGTCCCAATCCCAAATCACACTCGACAAAAAGAAGATTCATGAAAGCACGGCAATTTTAATACAATTCAGAACTATTTAAAGCTAAACACGACCTTCGAGAATTCACCGAACAATCGAATGTAGTGAATCTTGTGGTCGGACTGTCGGACACAATAACAGCTAATCGAATTGAAGAACGAACATTGAATGAAAGTGAAAGAACTTTGGGATTATAAAGAATGTCTTATCCTATAATTCTACAGTCATTTCTTTTTTGAAAGTTAACAGCCAGTTTGCAATGCTAAATGGTTTCATTGAGTATAAGACGAAGAAGTAATCTTAAGTCTGCATACGACACAAATAAGGTAGATTTGTCAAATTCGATATAATGAACAACTTAAACCAAAGCAGGTCATGCAACATTACGCTATCAATATAACCGCATGAATCACACATTGTA
Organism: Pandemis heparana; assembly: GCA_963854515.1. Taxonomy (NCBI): domain Eukaryota; kingdom Metazoa; phylum Arthropoda; class Insecta; order Lepidoptera; family Tortricidae; genus Pandemis; species Pandemis heparana. Next base: position 10,833,555 of record OY978015.1, on the reverse strand, counting down.
ATGTAACATAACGCTATCTGTTACACTACAATCAATCAAACTTAGAGATCTCTTAACAAAACCGCGAAATGCAATGTTACATCACGAGTCCAATAGTGTTATTGTGTGGCCGTGATCGATTTCACGAGTCGATGTGGGATCTCGATGTACGACAATAAACGATGGCGATCCATTAAGACGTCTCACGTTCGAGTCGGTAGCTGCTTCTTACAATGGCACGCTTTGTAAAATTTAATGAATTTCTTTAACTGCTTGTAACCGTTCATTGCCTGCTGCTATGTCCAATTTGCCAACGTCAATTTGATGGCGTAACTTCCTGAACACAAAAAAATTCAAGGTTTGAGTTTGAGGACTGATGGGTGTGGTTAACTCTTTCTATTGAGGTTAAATACGTAATGATGAATGGTTATGAATGATGAGGTGATTCTCGTAATTACAAGCAATAAAATATATTCATTAAATAACCTACTTAGTCAGCAAGACTTCTAGAGTTAACATCAAAAATGTGTGGACGACGGAAACAAAATCTCTTTTGACAAAACAATAATCTTAGTAAATTGCAACGCACTGGCATCGCGTAAAGCGCTGCGGGTGTCTGTAGACAGTGGAGATCATTTAACATCAGGTGACCCACTAGTTCGTTTGTCTGGCCTCTCTAACATTAAAAAAATGTGTGTGAAATAGCTAAATATAGTATAACTAGCTTTTTCCCGCGACTTCGTCCGCGTAGACTTCATTTATTGACAAATAGCTTTTGGCCACGGCTTCGCTTGTGTGTACCAGGAGTATTTCAATCCCGTTTTTTTCCCGTTCCCGTAAGAATTTCGTGAAATGCTCTCTTAATGCTCCCTACACTCCCCAAAGAACCCACTTGCCAAATTTCAGCTTTCTACGACCAGTAAAACGAAAAATCCCGTTTTTTCCCGTTCCCGTGGAAATTTTGGAAATTCCTCTCTTAATGCTTCTTTATACTCTCCAAACAACCTAAATGCCGAATTTCAGCGTTCTACAACAAGTAAAACGAAAAGTTCCGTTTTTCCCGTTCCCGTGGGAATTTCAGGAAATTGTCTCTTAGTGCTTCCCTACACTCATCAATCAACCTACATGCAAAGTTTCAGCTTTCTACGACCAGTAAAACGAAAAATCCCGTCTTTCCCGTTCCCGTGGGAATTTTGCAAAGTCCTCTCTAAATGCTTCTTTACACTCCCCAAGCAACCTATATGTCCAATTTCAGTTTTCTACAACCTGCACTGCAGTATAACAAAAAATCCGGTTTTTTCCCGTTCATTTCCGTCAGAATTTTGGGAAATTCTTTCGTAGTGCTCCCCAATACTCCCCAAGGAACCTGAAGGCCAAATTTCAGTTTTCTACGATCATTAAAACGAAAATTCGATCCCGTAGAACTGAATATAAATCTCGTTTTTTCCTTATCCTGTTGGAATTTTCGAAAATCATTATAACTGTTTTTTACTATTATAATCACCTACTTCTATGCCAAATTTTGAAGTCTAGTAATTATAGTTCCTAGGATATCGTTGAACTGAATGTATAAATCCCGTTTTTTCCTTATCCCGTGAGAATTTCCAAAAATCCTGAAATTATTTTCTTAGTTTTGTAATCATCTACTTGTGTACGAAATTTGAAGTCTATATTTATTAAGTATACAATTTTATTATATGTATAGATAGTTACTGAGATAGGGTCACTCGGAATCGAATATAATAAATCCCGTTTTTTCCCGTTCCCGTGGAAATTTGTGTTTGTGTGTGTGTGTGTTTGTGTATCAGGTAGGTATGTGTGTTGTTGTTTTCGTAATCAGCGACCCGATAAACCGTACAAACAATACTACCCACTATAATATAATAATAATAATACCCACGTTGATTTTCAGACTTTGTCACCCCCTATCCCCTTTTAGGGGTTGAATTTTCAAAAAACCTAAAACAGGTATTTACTCATTTATCGTTAGGATTACTCCTGTGAAGTTTCGAATAAAATAGTCAAACTAATCTTGTTTCCCCATACAAACTTTGGACCCCCATTTAACCCCTTTAGAGGTCGAATTTTGAAAAATCCTTTCTTAGTGCACCCCTAGACCTTATAAGGAACCTACGTGCCAAATTTGGAATCTCTAGAACCAGCGGTTTGGGCTGTGCGTTGATATGTCAGTCAGTCAGTCAGTCAGTCAGTCAGTCAGTCAGTCAGTTTCTTCTTTTATATATTTAGATATCATAAATGAGAAACTTGGTGAGAATGTTTTTCATCCGTTTCCAAGAACAATATTGCCGTGTTCAGTAATTTGGACACAATGTGGTGGTAAAAGTAAAGTTTTGAATGTTTGCCGGATCGCTAAGAACTTGCGAGGTGAGGAACAAAATCTGTAGTGAGGTTTCGTTAGTGTGCTTTGATACACCCAAGCTTAATTGTAAGCTACAATATGTGAAGGTCTGGTGTATTCATAGCACAAGTATCTTATACGTATGCCTATACTGAGGCACTAGCATTCATCAGCTATCATTATTTATTGAAACAACATTGAAAAACACTTGTCACCGCTCTACAAGCGCTCGATAACCGTAAAAGCAAATGCATTCACGATTCCTTCCGCAGTTTAAAACATCTTATTTGAGGCAACGACCAACAGCACTTAACCCCGGTGTCGAGGATTATATACGGAGGGTTCTAATCGATTTCCGTTAAGGTTTCAAATCCACCCACGTCATTTTCAAGCGAGAATAGCGGAGCGAATGTTTCCATATGCTACGACGAAGAACTAAAGCCTAACGTCGTAGTAATGAGAGAGCAGTTCAAAGTAATATTCGAATTTGATTAGAAAGAAAGAAAGAAAGAAAGAAAGAAAGAAGACATTTATTCTCTTTTGAAAGACACAGAAATACACTACATACTAATACTAATTACTACTACTAATACTACTACTACTACTAATACTAATACTACTACTAACTACTAATACCACTACTGGTACTAATTTATTGCACGAATGAAACCGTTTGAATACTCCAATCAAAATTGCTTTTGGTAAAAAACTGAATTATGAAGTAGTAGCACAGAAAAACTGAACCAACAAATCGCTACCTGTCAACGACTTGGACATAGTGAAACGCTACAAAACATCATAATCAACTGTAATTGCACAACCCAAACATTATCATTTCAGACTTAAATTGCCTGCCAAAGGCTTTTAAGTCACACATCATAATGAAAAGATAAAGGTCTAATTCACGCAACGGCTTTATATCTGTGAACCCGCTGAATACTGAGAGCACGCCGCAGCCGACTATTAGCATAACTAGAGAAGCGCCCGCGCAGGTGAGCGGCTAACGGAACCGCGTATGCGCGTATCGACGACACATCTTCGGCACGAAACACTACAAAATCAACTTTAGTTGTAAAGTTCAGAAACTACTTTAGATCAGCGCGATTCGCTCTAAAGTTGTTACAGTAATTTATTCGTAAGTTCGGTTTGCGTGGTTGAGACTGCGGGCCGCTGTGTCAAACAGATTAAAGCATCACTATAAATTGTTTGTTTATTGCGTTCTGATATATCTCGTGGAACAAAAAGTTTCATCGGATTGGCGAGGACGTAAATTGATTTATTTTATGGATATTGCTAAAGCGCAAGTTACAGAGAAGACGAATGGGCTCCGTGTTGTGATAACGCATCTTAATCATATATTATCGCTATTACATAGTTTTCTGGTTGTAATAGATCATATGTCCCTACTAGCATTTGCTCGTGACTTCGTCGGCGAAGAATTTGTTTAATACTGAAATTCCGTGGGATTTTATTTAAAATTAAATGGAAAGGGTTAAAGTACACATCTAGTTCTTCATTAAGCGTTAGATTTAGCGTTAACAAGTACTTTAGACTTAACGGTTAAATTTTGGAATCCCGCGGGAACAGGATAATGAGTAACCTACGTGATATATTAGAGTAAGAACTCATTGTTCCGATTTTCATTCAAATCCAGCCTTTTGCGTGAAGAAGTTACAAACATACACATACTTTCCGTGAAAACCTCCATGAAGTAGAAACTTAGTTCTTCGCCTTATATTACAACAGCTTGACGTCTACTGACATAGTTCCACCAGTCAAAACACTCAATTTTCCTGTTCCACACTTAATATCGTCACGCATATGATTATATACAGCATGCAATTTCACGCAAACTGGTCATGTAAGTGTTAACAAAAGATTAAGATAACTGAGTAAGTATGGAACATTATGATGCAGTTCTGAAAGGAAAACTCGTGATCTCGAAAGTGAACGTTTGAGCGGTAATATATTGTTATGCCATGTAAGTCACCGTAAGTGAAGTTTACGACGATCCTTGTGTATAACATTTGTAAGTAAGCGTTGCCTTCAAAGCAAGATCGAATCTGAATTTTAAGACAGCATTTCTTACACAAGATGCCTTTCGAGTTAGTCTCATTCAAATAAATCGTTAGGTCTATTGTAGACCCGGCCTTTTCGTATTTTGTGGTGTTGAATAAATAGTATTTGTATTGTAGGTATCGCATCTTTGTTGACAATGCGAACTGAGTGTCTATAATCAAAACAACCCACCAGACAAAACATGTTTATACTCGTACTATTACTATGGTTATAAACAAAATACTCGGTTACCTTTTCGCATTTCAAAGTCCATCGGAATATGGACTTATATTATACAAAATAAATACCGCAGGATGCAATTTTTACGGAATCCTACAAATATTATAAATGCGAAAGTTCATGAGGATGTGGATGTGAGTGAGTGAGTGTGTAAGTATGTTTTTTGTTCTTTCTTCATGCTAAAACTACTGGACGGATTTGGATCAAATTTGGAACGGAGATAGCTGGTACCCTAGATTAAAACATAGGCTACTTTTTATCCCGGAAAGTTGCATAGTTCCCACGGGATAAATATATAAATTGTTAATTTTACGCGGACGAAGTCGCAGGCAGAAGCTAGTAAAAAGTAAATTAAATATTTACAGATACCACCCTACTACCACTACCACCACTTACCACTTTTCTACTTTCAGGTCAATGACAAAACGTCTTTTTACAACAGCAGATTTTGTGGTCTTAATATTACTACAGATGCAACTGAGCAATGGAATTCCACAAATCTTCCTTCGTGCAGTCTTCGGCAGGCACATTCTGTTCGGTACGAGCTAAAGGTCACATTGTTCCGTGTTTATTTCGAACATGAAGTGCATCTGCAACGTTCACAGCTCTCGTAACGTAATTGTACTGAAATGTTATGAAGTACGAACCGAGAAACACATTCGCAGGGCCGGACTAAGTTCCAAAATTTTTAACGCCGAAAATAAGCTTCACTTAGTCAGTTCGTATTTTGAAATGACAGCTAGCTTAGCCATCTCGAAGTTTAATTATCATTACGTTTGATGGCTAATACCGTTAAACTCATAATCTTGCCTACTTTATAAGTCGCACTTGTACTGCTGGGCACAAACCTCTACTCATAATGAAAGGATTTAACCGTAGATCGCACACGGGCGTGCCATGCGGTACTGCGAATTAAACTAAGTTTCATATAAAATACTTTGTTTAAATTGTTTACCGTGTGACAAATGAAAATTAACGACTTGAATTCATATCTAACTGTCAAGATTGTTTCTTAGCCTTTGGCCATCTTTGGTTATCTTTTTATGTAGTATTATTCGCATGTGTAGCATATAAGGCGTATAAACCATCTCACATTACATTAGATTATATTGCATTACCAAAAGCCATATCGTGTCGGCTTCAGCCCCATGAATGCCTTTCAAATATCCGGAATTCCCATGCATCCGAGATTGTAATACGATTCCAACATAAAATTAATATTTCCATTAGCAGCAATGGTTTAAATGTCTTCATATAAACGATATATCCAACGACATATATCCAAGAAAACGGTGGATATAGCGGGGCCAGGTATATATAATAAACTACCCGACAGCATTAAGAATATCGAAAAGGACCTGACATTCTTTAGTCAATTAAAAAAATGGCTGACTAAAAACGCCTTTTATGACATGTCAGACTATAGCAAAGAAACTGTGATTTAATTTTAATCTAATTTTTATATTTATAACATTAATTTTAATTTTTAGTTGACATTTGAATAAAATAGAAAAGTCACTTGTAATAATGAATTTATATACTTAATAATTTGACATGTAAAATTTGTAATTTTATGAATAAATGAATATGAATATGAATATATATGACCGTGTCATTTTTTTGTCAGTTTTTCAACCCATAGAACTAAGTTCGATGATTTCCATGAGAGTATGTGCAACTAATGAGCGATCGAAATAAGTATTTAATGCAATACTGAGCTAGCATATCCAAGTTAGCCTCCACTTCAACACACACATACATATTTTGAATGAAATAACTCTAGTAATCCAGCCCTGTATGTCACGACCGGTGATTCCGAAAACGCGACCGATATTAGTAAATCACGTACACAAAGTGCGAGCGAAATTGCTGATTTGCTATTGAATAAGTTGCGGCTTCGTAATATATCTTGTGATGTAACCTGAGGATGTAACTTAAGACAAGTTCGATATTGTACCTATTTCAACACACTGAATAATATGATTTGAGTTTTTTTTCAGGACAACTAAACTAATAATAATATTGTGTCTGCATTTATTTTAGGTATTCAGTTTTTTTATTTGCTTTTAAAAGATACAATTGTCATGTATTACTTACTTCGATCAACAATTGATCGAAGATTACTTAACTTACTAGAATAATTTATCATAATAAATCATTATTGAAAATGTTGTTTCGTTGCTCAAGTTGAACTGAACGTGTACGTTTTAACAAAATCCATTTTATAATCCGTGTTTATTACTTCTTACATATGTCTTTCAACATAAGCCACATCCTTATCACCATCAAGTTTTGATAAATGACTTTTTTTTGCTTATATTTTTTGTCATACTCAGCCATTAGCTTAATTGAGCAGCTGATAATTACGTCAGTATGAATAAATCATGTTCGATTGAATTCCAAATTACATGTAATAAAAATCTACTAGACACTTCCTCCTTGTTGATTACAGTTTTTTCCTAATTCTCGGGTTGTATCTTCCTGTACCAAGTAACTGGTTAAGAGTATCCGCACTGCTATGTAGCTCTTGACAGGGAATAGGCGTGGAGGCTTTGGTAGTTTGTGACTCAAGTCAGGAGTTCAGCGCGAGAACAATCGATTACTTTTTGCGGTGACTTGTCAGCATGAGCTTTGACAAGCACACAAGCAGTATATTTATGATGGCTTTATAATTGTACATGAAACGTTTTATGGACATTGCAGTGTCAATTTTTAGGAAGGCTTAAGGTAGTGAAGTACTTCACAATGTTGCTGTTGGGAATATATAGAATTGTTTCAAAAATATAACATAAAAATGTAGTCATGATTCTTCACTTTTATAGATCCCAATACTTTCTTAGCACACCTCTGACTTGGCAAATCTACTTTAATAGTACGTACGTGCCTTGAATTAATGAACTGCTTAATTTAAATGGTTTTCTTTGTCTGCATTTTTACTTCTGCTTATGGCTTTTCGAATCAAAACGCATAAGGCTGTCAGACATTACGGAATCACCCTTGTCAATTGTTTTTGAGTCATTCATTACAAAATTCTCTATATTCCAAAGTTCCGTTTATAATTTAATGTGTCCTTATATATTTCAAACATCAAAGCGTGTTTTCTTGCACCAAGCTTGTAGGCGCAGACGCAGCCGACACTGTGGAAGCAAGGGGATAATTTATGGGAGACGACTCGAGATGGGCACAAAATGGTGTTTAGCGGCTGTCGACGAGCAAAAAGTTGTAAAAAATTCGTTTTCTTTTACATCTTCTACCTACCTTTGTTTGTTTTCTCATATTTAATGGCGATTACAACTTTATTTTTGTATTGGGAATTTGGTGGCATTTTTTTATTTTGACAGTTTTTCAATCACAAATGATCGCATTAAGTGCATTAAGATATAATGCCTCTCTAAAGCATAAGAAAAGAAAGAAATGTGGTTTACAACTGAAACGACAACTCACCTTTCTGTCGGATAAAAACTGATGGGTTATAAACTATAAATCCTGCTCAGTTTTTGTGCGACAAGGGTCGGCGCGTACGCAACTCGGCAATACAAGTCTATCAAATAAAATGGGCCCGATAACAATCTTCTGGCCTGCAGTGATGTATGTTGGCCATCAAGACGTAAATGGCCGGACTAATGATCAGTAAACACCAGCTCCCATGTTAGCTAGATACTTGGAATAACTGACGAGGATTGAAAATGATACATGTACGAGAATGCTTCATGTTATTGAGAAAATACTATTGCTCATATAAAACGACTAACGGTTAGTGCGACTAGTAGGTACTTTCGATAAATTTTTTTTGGGGTTGCATGGTTTCTCAAAACAAGCAAACATACTAAATCTGAGGCATGAGACGGTATACATAACAACACAACTTTCGCTACAAATACAATGAAATATCAACATAGGGAATTTTACTTATAGATTTTCGTTAGTGCTGTCACAGATTTTTGGTGTTACGAGTACTACAAATCTACAATCCATCGTGAAAAGACGAGAAACTGAGCTCAACTCTCACAAATATTACTTTTTTTATATCTTCGTCACAGTAGATATATTTATATCACGAAACAGTTAAATTATATATTCATTACTATTTTATCCGTAGGTACGTTGTAGATACATTGACTTTGTATGAAAGCTAAACAATGAGAAGTGCTGTTAGAGTATATGAGATCATGCCCATAAACACTGTACTTGCAAGGTAGAATATTGAGAGGTATGCCAAGTGTTACTGGTATGTGTCTACGAACAAGATTATTACACTTATTCATGCCTAAATTACACTATAAAAGCCAATATCGAACACGAAATAACTAAATTGCTATAAAGTAGTGCGTAGCTAAATAATCGTGATACCCAAATCAATTACAGTTAAACAATCGCCAATTACATTATCAAAATCGTATTTACTCCATTCTCATGCTGTATTAGGTAAATAAATACAATAAGGTTAGCTAAAATGTATTGTGGTGCCGCGTAATCTCGAGATCTTCTTGGAAACTGTGTCGCTAGAGGCGGCGTGTCTTTTCGTAAATCACACAGTTCACGTATTGAATATAGGGTTGGTAGACTTAGTAGCGTTAGTTGTAATTTAATGCTATAATTAATACGCTTCATTATGTATGCTGCGATCTGTTGCGAAATATTCAACACTTGAGTCCTTCCTGTAATATTTGCTGATGTAGCGTAATTCCGTTTGTATTATGTTGCAATGTGTTGGCGCTGTAAATAGTTATTGTGTATTTTTATTATTGTCTATTAGATTCTTTATTTGAAGTTGTTTTTTTACGTGTTTAAAAAAAAAAGTCATATGTCTCTCATTATAATTGCTTATGTCAACTGCTTGATTTTTACATCGCTCCCACTTTTCTGTTTCTGCTATCGAATCCCCAACACAATGAGGTTAATTTAATTTCTACGAATTGAATCGAGATTTCTGACACTGCTTTGGCTTTTTCAAGATGAACGCAATGATATGAACCGTTTAAGATTGAGCCATCTATGAAACTTTAAGTGGTGTCTCATCACTTCAATTCTTGCTTGGGGATTTTTATTTGTTAATCTGCAGTGTTCTCCGTTTGGTATACCTATCCACCAACCCTAAATCAGTTCGAACATAGTTGTTCCCCTCCCGTATTTGCCGTGGGCCAGTCACTTCTTCCGCGGCAAACATAAATACTAACGTTCTTAGCCATGTCCTTTTTGGCTACGCTACGCTAGCTTTTTAATGGTGCTATTTTCTTCGATATTCCTTTGACTGTCGGCTATTTTGCTATGATAAGTTTCAGTTAGCATCAGATATAACTGAGCAGACAAGATGCTCGTTATTTTTGAAAAAGAATAACGTTTTATTTGTAGCAGAAGAACAGGAGATCGTTTTCTTCATTGCACAAAGGTATCTTTAGAGGGTTGACTGTTTATCCTTTTAAATAAATGTCCCGGCTGTGACTTCAGAAGGTTGGTACGAGTATTAGCTATAAGAATACTTTGCTCGCATAGATTTAAAATACGTAGACACATTTGAAATCACAAGACTGTATTTTCTCTGAGATGTAAGTCTCCAAGATTACATGAAGCATCTTGCATATGTTTCTGATTATATTTGAACTCCAACGCATTGCCTGCAATAGATGCGTATCAAGGAACAAATGCCGAAGGATTATCAGTATTTATTTATTTATTCATTTTATTTTATTATTTACCTTCAACCCACTAAAACTGACAACTAAATCAATCTTCTCGAATTGCGATATTAAATCGATTCCAGTCGTAAAAGCTGATTTAGCAGATTAGTTTTGACGTTTGGAAAGTGAAATTATGGATTAAGATTTTCAGGTCTATCAATTTCAATGATAATTTCACGTTTTTATGCATATATTATATGATTTGATCAGTCATTTTTGTGAAGCCTGCTATCTGCTTCACAGTGAAGTTACGTAATAATGACATAATTTATTCATATCAAAATTGAATTACTTAATCAAAGGTCATAAAATTACATCATTTAAGCTCAACGCAGAATCACATTATAAACGCCGGCACTAAAAATACAATTTGTGTACTTTTAGTTTTAGATACGTAGTTGTATAATAAGTTGTATACCACTAAAAGCTACAAATCAGAGAGTAAACAACTATAACAGTTGCATCTTGTCCAAATAAAGTTTAACGACGCTCATTTGTTCACATGTTGCCATCCTTTCACCGATACCATAACGAAATTTGGTCGAGCCATATTTCACCGAAAATAACCATATTTCACCAAACGTCGTGTTCTATGGTCGTAGTTAACATAGAAAGTGAGGCCTACTTCTTGACCGTTTCACCGTTTCAACTAAGTATTAGTAGGGCTGGTTCAAATCAATCAAGAATATTTACTAGCTAATCAACATTTTCATATATTTTTAAGTCTCTTTAAGAAATTTACTCCAAATAGGTATTCATAGCCCCACAGGCATCATATTTGCACTAACATAGAGACAACCGGATCGATATCTGCGTAAAGCAAGGTCATTTTTGCTACACGAAAACCGTCCCGGATGCATCCAGAAAAAACTTTATATGCCAATACTACGTATTCTAAGCCCCAGCACAGACTCGTTGAATCGTCCCGCTCATACTTGCAAGCCCTGTAATCTTACAACTACTTATCCCTAGTGAATGTATACTAGCCCTTGTAATGGCTGTTTAGGCACAGCACAACGGTCTAGTACAGCCGATATCAAAATGGAGTACGCACGCTCGTTCAAACAGATTAGCATTAATCTTCTGTGTATTGTTTCCTCATTGCGTTTGGTGCTTTGGCTTTATATTTAGTGAATGGATTTTGTATTGATGAATGAAACAGATTAAGGGTGGAGGATGGCGAAGCAAATAACTTTGCTAAAATAACTTTGCTATTGGTCACAAAAGAATGCATCAATTTGCTTCAACGTAAAGCCTATACCTAGAGAAGGAAATTATTATAAGACAAAGATAATGAATAAACAAACGTATAAAACCACGTATTGATCAGATACAAAGGAAGATGTAAGTAATGAAGTCACGTAACAACTGACGATCGTTTCCGCATAAAAGTCACATTTATGCAATAGATGATAAGCCATCAAATAGGAATTCCATAAGGAATTTTAACTAACTTTACCAATTTAACTTACAATTTGCATAACCACCAAATAGTCGCCTTAATACTATGTTTAACTCATAAATTGGTATGAACAATGGCTGGTTGGTTACTAGCGATTATTTGTGAATTAGAGATTGCATTCAATTAGTAAGAAGTATGTAGTTATATTACAGCACGTAAGCACGCAATACAAATTAGTTGTCCTTGAAGCTTGTTAATGCTTTTTAAATTGTGAAAGAGAAATCTTGTTCCGTTTATCTCAGAGACCATCACCTAAAGTACGTTAATTCGCAATTTGCGTATTTTTATTGCAGACTACTAGCTATCTTGTTTTAGACAGCATTCGTTACCAAAGACTAAATTTAAAAATCACGCAACGCGAGCTGTCGTCGAATCAGTTTTAAAGTTACCGAAATCAGTAGTCACTTCACTGATTTCACAACAGAACAAGCTAATTCTCTTTTTAAAAGATTTCGCAACAATATCTGTGGATCAAAGCGCCCACAATGGTTCATCCGAGGCAACGGTAAATGTGATTCGTTAATGGATAAGGAAAGTAAGAGTATTTAGTTTGACAGCGCAGCCATCTTGGATTTAGTGTCAGAGGTCATGCGCAGGTTTCTCCGCAAACAAACACTGGGTGATTCCGCACACGATGCATCAGGTAGATAGATAGTATCCGCATGCCAGCCAGTGAGTAATTTAGATTCGTGATTTCCATTAGCAATGACACATTATACAAAAGCGACTACTGTTTTTAAACACATGTAAAAGTGAATTTTGCTGCCTTGCCTAGTCACAGAATAAACATTTCATTTTGATTTTGAATTATTTACACCGTACAAGAATCATTGCCATTTTGAAACACATTTTCAGAAAAGTAAAGACAAGAGACGTCGAAAAAGTATTTTAAAATCGCAAACACCTCAACAAAAACTGATTGCCGCTAAATTAGTATTAGAAACCAAATTCACGCGCTATTTAAGCGCTTAACAAAAAACTATCGGTCTAGAGCTCAAAAGAATTCACGCCCCAAATAAGCCATGTCATACTACACCAGTAAGCCAAGAGGAAATGCACATGAGTTCACGGGCGTTGACCCGGCAAGGCAGCCACCGTGACGCGGTCCAATTCCTCTCGTCAGGTCCATGACGATAACTTGAATAGACCTTGAAAACTGTCCAAAACTATCTCAGTTGATCGTTGAAATGATAATAATAATGATGGTAAGGAATCGTGTACAATTATTCTAAAATTACGTACGTACTCGAAGCAGCCGCAACGCATTGTTTTATTGTCTAGCTTAATTGAATAAAAAAATCCAAGCATTCTCGTCACTGCATTAAAAAATGTTTATTGTCAGTTCAAATATGGCGATTCCCAAGAATTCTTAGCACGCCTTTAAGTTTATTTCACAAAACCTCAGTTTGTATGTCAAGTGTCGAATTTCTGTTAACTTAAAACGGGTCCCGGTCGTGAGAATCAAATATCACTTCGACAAACAATTTACGTCTAAATGTAATTACTTGAGTTACTTAGAATTGATTTCCTTGTTATTTTGAAAGAGATCGCGCTTTACTTAACGAAACAATTTCGTAAGCAAATATCGTTAATCCACAGCTACTCTGAACTAAAACTCCTCGGTGTTTGCAATTTAAAAGGTGAGAATCTCTGCTCCAAAAGTGCCAAAATTAAACGGAAAAAAATGTGCAAAGAAGCAACAGGATCTTAAAGAAATGAATCAAACCCCATTTATCCCATTATAGATACATCAAATGCGAAACGTTCACGATACTATCGGAGTATAGCAAGCGTGGCATGCATGTCAACACGGTTGAAGCACGTGCAATGCATGCGCGATTGACAAGATTATGCGGCATTAGACGAATATGCAACGCAAAGCTGTTCAGCACAATGTCTAGGTCGGTGGTGTAACAATAAACGTATTGCGGGTAATAGGGCTAAAAAGCAACTATTCGAAGAATACGTGGGTGAAACACCGTAACTTCAAATGTGAAGCGCTAACTAAAGATCAGACTGGTTGGCACATAATACTGATGCCTCGCTAATACAATGGTTTTTCTATTATGCAAACGTACAAACTATAAAGTATTGTAACTATTAAGCAAAATGTCATCTAGTTATTCTCAATTAAAGTTCATTAGGCTTAAGCCAAAGCGCACTTCCGATATTTTATTAAATCTTACCGAATCGTAAGTCTTCAGGCTGTAGCAAATTCAGGATACCATGTCTCACCTGCAAAAAGAAAAAAACATTAAAAACATCCAGCGAGTCACGTAACAATTTAATTCATGCTTCAAATTTAATAACTCTCACAACGGTCACGATCTAAGCCAATCACGGTACCTGAATTCCTATCAAACCCTTGGCTAAACGTTAGTACAGTTATATTTATCTGACACGTAAAATGCAGTCCGTATTTACGCTGCCGTGGAAGGAACATGCATCACACCGAGACCACGTCGGCTCTTTTGTTGGAGATAAAGGCAAGCTATTACTGCATTTTGCCGCGTCGCGTACGGCTAGAGACATAGCTTATCGGTCTCAAGCTAGTGCTAAAAAGCAGTAACAAACCAGATGGTACCGAACTGACACTTGCGAATAGGTAATAAATAGCATATAGATAAAATAAGCGCAACAATAGAATTGGTTTGAAAACTAGGTGTTAGATAACAAGAAAATGCAGATACGTTTGCTAGAATGGCTGTCTTCAGTAATTTGTTCCAATTCGAAGTGTTCCAAAGTATTCTACGAGTACCTAAAGGTGAACAGAAGGACACAAATTAGTACTTGTTAATGATTTTTATAGACATATCCTGAAATATTATATCTAGTATTGTCGCAATTGTTACAAATACAGTGAAGAACTTCGTGATTCTTTTGTAAATTCTACAAAAAGAACACCCGATAGTCCTTACCGCAACCCAAAGGCACAGAGGTGGGAGCACAGTCCAATAACCTCCCAGTATGCACTGCAACCACTAGGCGGAAGTGATAAACTTAGCAGCCGTGAGGCGATCTGATTGTTGGCGTCACTGCGATATATTGGCAGAGAGTAGAGTACAAGTGGCACCGGTGAATAATCGAAGTAAAGCAAGAAACTGTTGCAGGCTAGCTAATTTGTATAGACGCGCGCCCTTTGATATTTGGAATAACCAAGGTTATATGATCAAAGGTTTAATGATATAATTTTTAGTTCCGGACTTTTATGTTCCAAACTTTTTAGTAAGGGGCCTTACCATGAATGACGTCTTAACTTATCGTGATTCAATTCTGACTCAGTTCAGGTTTTAGCTGTCGCGTTTAGTATAGATCTGACAGCGATCGAACCTAAATTGAATCGGAATTGAATCGCATTAAGACGTCATGGTAAGGTACAGTACTATTAAATATGTGTAAAAAAATACGAGTTACGCAGTGAGCATTTTATGATCTTTGATTTGATTAAGAGTAAACTTGTTACATGTCATGTGTTAAATTCATTCCTACTTACGAATACTATCTTCATCGAGCTTTTGAGATGTAGCCTACTTGTTACTTATATAGTTTTGTGTTCTAGATCATCCTGAAGTTCATACAATAAAAAGGAGCCTTCAACCTGAGTGCAAAATTTGTCTTTAGTTCTTAAGTGTGGTTATAATTAAAATCCATTTACTTACAACTTTTAAGTGCCAACCGGTTTAAGAGTTGAACCACGAAAGTCATTGCTTTGCAGCTTTATGTAAGTAAATTTACGTTACGAAAAATAACCTACAGGCTACAGATAATGTAGTTTTAAATTTTATTACTTACGCCGTACAATAAAGTTGGAAGAAATAAATTTGCATTACACAATTATGTAAATGATATTGGGATATTACAAGGTTAAGCAAAAAACTTGTCAGCACAACAATTGTTCCACATTCAAAATTACTCACTCATAACCCATATCTGCACTTATAGCATTAAATTAAATGTACACACAGCAAAACTATTCGGTATGCACCCTAGTTGTCCATGTGTGTCATTCTATACACACATCCGCACCTATCCGCTGCCTTAATTACACACACAACAAAATGGTTTTGTATCCACACGAGTATTCACACTAACATGGCCTATGTGTGCTGATTGTGTTCTCTGACTACCTTCACATATCTCTTATTGTATAGGTTATTGTTATTCAAACGATTTTGCTCAATGGAACAATAATTTCGTCATGAATAATATGAGCGCGGTGGCTCAGTCGTACTGATTAGGACTATGAATGTTAAAGACCTCGGTTCGAATCTTGCTCAAATGTGTCTATTTTGTATATTTTTTTTCAATTTATAACTATCTCAAAACCAAATCATGACTACTTCAAACAAGAAAAAAAGAAAGTAAAAGAACAAAATAAGAAAATAAAATCATTGTTTCAAATTGTTTATTACAACATTTAAGTAATTATTATTACCATAAGACTATAACTAATTAAATTAGCAAAATAAAACTGCATGCTATTCCTTATAATATAACAGAAGAAGGACAACATTTATTCGTAAAACAACACACACTATAGTGACCAGTATGATTTTAGGTTAATTAAAAATTTCTGTTACAAACATAATTTAAAATTACAATACAAATGGTAAATTGAATGCACACCACAAAAGGGCTATTTTTAAGATGTAATTTATTCGAATTAACAAGGGTTTTGAAAAGAGTATCATTTATAAGAATTTCCGATTTATTAAGTTTACTTAAGTCTGAGAAAGATGAACGAAACGTTTTATTTGTCGAGAAATAAAGTCAGTGGTGAAATGAATCGACATGTTAAATGACAGCCATTAACAATAACATCATTGCACACTGGATTAAATCTCCACTTTCAAGTGACTAAGCTACCTAAATTTGCTTTGGATTTTATATCAGATGGATCCCAGTTAATAACAGTTAAGGAATCTTGTTGGGTGCTCAGCCAGTCTTTGACTATGACACAATAATATTGTTATGCACGAAATAGGTCACACATCACTTTTTTTTAGCACTGTTATTACGACCCCCAACCCACTAACTCACAAATCCCATGGATGACATCCAAGCACTTTTCGCCACAAAATTTTTCGTCCATCTTTTTCAGACGTAAATGTTTTTTCGTCACTAAAAATCACTACATTATTACCTATTCGAATCAAAATTATAAATATTCACGATCAAAGTTCATTCTGTTTCTTCTATGCTGGCTGATCCGTTGAAGTATTTTTTTTTGCTGGTTTACGAGTTACGACAATGCTATCCTGCAACATGCAGATGAAGTCGCACACAACGTAGGTAACATTGTCTCTCGTTGATGTGAAATAGGTTCCTTTAGCGTGTGCGGCAACTACTTATGTCAAATGGCGTGAAGATGAGACTTCTTGTTTTGACACAGAAGGAATATTCTTATCGTGCCCGAAGTCTGCATAACGGTGAATCCATAATTGAAGTCTTCCGCTGCAAAATAAATGAAGTTTAATAAAAAACATTCTTCGTCAAAGAAAGTTATTTGAATACATTACGGATACAATAATAAATCATTGTTTTTAACACCATGAAGAAATTTGATGTAAAATAAGAAGTAATTATTTTATCAGACATTTTGTCTACTTACCGATAGTATCAATAAACGACTTGCGATTCTTTATAGAAATATTTTGTTCGTAAAGAACAATAATTTCTGCTCTTTTCAAAAAAGATGATGACTATCCATATTTTGCAAATCACAAGGTATTTCAAAGGCAAAATTAAACAGTTCGTTGTTGTAAAACCACTTGTAAAATAAGGCGTAACGAATGGCGGCTAGCGTTGACAAATTCATATTACTAATAATTTGAGGGTAGAATATACTTTATATTGTTAGACGGCAATTAATAAAATGTGCATCGTCTAGCAAATTTCAACCTTATTTCAAAGCTCTTTAAACAACTATTTACACATTGCAAATGCAGTAGTCACAGTTTGGACGTAGTAATTCATAAATTCACCAACTATATTAAATGTCTCGGTGGCTCAGCGGTCACAAAGGCAAGTCGGATACTTGATTTGTGCACTCGCTCTCTAGTAAACCGAGTTCGAATCCTAGAAGAAATGACATTTTTGGATGTTATTAAAATGGCGATGCTGGTTGTAAGGAATATTGCTTGGAAATGTTGGAATTGAATCTCAGACCAGACTTGATGAGAAATAAAAATATAACAAGTTGAATCAGTGAGATGGTAGCTACTACGCTGGTAATAATAGTTCAATGCGTCAGATTGCATAAATTTAAAGATTCAAGGTCAAAGTAAGACTCGATCCGGGGTGCCTTCTCTTGCCTTACACTTGCGATGACAATATCCAATGTAAGATAATAATGTAAAATGTTTTTAGGAATATGCAAAAATAAAACAATACTTTTACATTATTTCTGTAGAATTAACTTAAACCGGAGATATTGAATTTTTAAATCTTTGAGCCAGGCACGATACCAAGGGGATTTTTTAGTTTAATTTGTAATTATTTTTAACTTAGTTTATTATAAACTACCTAACTAAAACAATTGCTACTTTCTTCATTGTTATTTTATAGTTATTGTTGTTGTTTATATAATAAATAGGTAATTTACAGCGACATTAATTACGTAGCGACCCGCTATAAGGACCGCTGAGTTGCATCGCCCATCGCAACAGGCGTCAGCACCGCGCGGTCACGAGGCGCGCGCACGGACGCTGACACTAGCGGAAACCTGAGGATACCGACGCCGCCGCTGCCGTCAATCGCAATATCATTTTATACAGTCATTCTAATTCCGACCTCGATTTAGATCGCTAGCTTAAGTTATTAATTGTAATTTTTCTTGTGTAATTAAAGTAATTAATATAAATTGGTTTTTTTTTCGACTCCTCGGCTGCAGCTTACGTATTTGGCGCAGTCGTTAGTCTTCTCGAAGCTAGTCCGCGACCGTGAGTTTATCGCAACCGTGGGCAGCCGGCTGTCAACGCCCTTATCGAGAACCTGAAAGAACCTGAAGACTGCAGCATCGAGGAGGAATCCAGACATCGATTCGAGAGAACACCAAGGACCATGAAAATCAGCGCTCAGTAAGTGCACTTGAATCAATCTCGTGTTGCTTCCTTTCCTTAGTAATTAATCCTTTCCCAAGATTTTTCACCCTCGTAATTCGAGAGATAGAGAGGCTGTATCGAAGCAGTCTCGCCAGCGGGAGATAGATTTAAATAGGAATATAGGTACTGATAGGTCGCGTAGTAACAGCTTAGACATGACAGAGCAGCAGGCCCAAGCAATGGACCGGTGCTTTGATGGTGACACTATTTTTAAGGCTATGCGGCTCATTCCGGAGTTCGATGGCAACCCGAATATACTAACTAGGTTTATAAAGATTTGTGATGAAGTAGTTATAAATTTTACTAGTACAGGTGTGGGCAAGGAGTTACCCAACCTTTGTTTGCTAAATGGGATTTTAAATAAAATCACGGGGCCAGCGGCTCGTACCATAAATTCTAACGGTATTCCCGATAGTTGGATAGGAGTAAGAAGCGCGTTAATAAATAATTTTTCAGACCAGCGGGATGAAACCGCTTTGTATAACGATATTTCGGTAGCAAGCCAGGGTAATAGAACCCCACAGGAATTCTATGAGCATTGCCAAAATTTATTTAGCACCCTTATGACATACATTAGCTTACACGAGTCAATAGTAACCACAGTTGAGGCCAAGCGTACCTTGTATAAGAAGGTCACTATGCAGGCGTTTGTGAGAGGTTTAAAGGAGCCACTTGGTTCCCGCATTAGATGCATGCGACCAGAGAGTATTGAGAAAGCTCTCGAGTTCGTGCAAGAGGAGCTTAATGTGATGTACACGCAGCAACGTAGCAACCCGTTCAAAGCTCAATTTGGGCAAAGAAACACATCATCTGGACCGTTCATGTTACCAGCTCAGAGACCCCCAGCTCCTCAGAATCCGATGCCACCTCAGTTAGGAGTAGATATTCCTAGTTTTATGCAGGTACCGCAGCAGCCTCCCAGGGTTAATTTACCCCAACAAAGAATGCCTACCCGCACTCAGCAGATGTTTGCTGCACCACCTCCTAATTATAATCCTAGAAGTAATGTGTTTAGACTGCAACCTGGTAACCAGAACAGGGCTCAAGGTCTGCAGCAAGGACCGCCCCCACAGCCCATGAGCGGTGTGAGTCACTATGTGCCTAGGATGCTACCATCAGGTAGGTTCAATTCAAATAATCCCAGAAATCCACCCCCATCTAATTACTTTAAGATAAATGACGTTAATTTTAACGAATGTGAGACTTACGATGACTATTATGACTACTACAATGACATTGACCAATCGCCTGAGCCTTATTACTTTGATCAAGGAAACGAGTATTACAATTTTGCCCCACATCGCTACAGTCACGAGGAGCCCCAGGTTCCAGAAATGGGTTACGAAGCTGAGCCTCAACCCTCAACCAGTATTGCTGAAAATTTTCCCCTAGTCCCGAGATCAAAAAAGCCAAAATAGAAGTTAACCTCCAGACCCAAAGGCAACTTCCATATGTCCATTTTGAAAACCCACCACTTAACTTTTTAATAGATACAGGAGCTAACCAATCCTTTATTAGCCCTGAAGCTGTGGAAAATTTTTTTTCGGGTTTTCCTTTAAACTATGACCCTTTCGAGGTAACGAATGTACATGCTAGTAGTAAAAATGACTATTCCATAACTTTACCTTGTTTTGGTGAATTTAACGAGCAAGATGATTTGAAATTATACGTGTACAAGTTCCACAACCACTTTGACGGACTTATAGGACTTGACCTACTGACTAGATGGGAAGCTAAAATCGATCTAAAGAACTTGACTCTAACGACAAGACATGCCATTAATCCCATAAGAATGTATAACTCCCGTAATGTTAACCTTTATGAAAATATTATCCCAGCTAAATCCTCAAAACTTTTACGCATACCTATAAATGCCCCCGACGGAGATGTACTAGTTTACGAACAGGTTATCTGCAACTGTATTATTCACGAATGCATAACTACCGTGGAGAATAACCGCGGAATGTTAGATATTGAGAACCCAACCGATAATGATTTAATTCTATCATTAGATCATCCAGCACAGGCCGAACTTTTCAATACTGAATGTAGCAGCACTGAGTACAGCTCATCACGAGCACAGCAAGTTATTTCCAAATTAAGAACAGGCCATCTTAATCCAGAAGAGAAGGGAAATCTAACCCGACTCTGCTCACAATATTCAGATGTATTCTATATTGAAGGTGAAAAATTAACCTTTACTAATAGAATCAAGCATTGCATCAAGACCACAGACGAAGCTCCTATCTATACAAAAACGTATCGTTATCCTTTTATCCATCGTCAGGAAGTGAGGGACCAAATTTCTAAAATGCTGGAGCAGGGCATCATTAGGCCATCAGAATCTGCTTGGAGCTCACCCATCTGGGTAGTACCTAAGAAACTAGATGCTTCCGGGAAGCAAAAATGGCGCCTGGTAGTTGACTTTAGGAAGGTTAATGAAAAGACTATTGACGATAAGTACCCCATACCCAACATAACAGACGTCCTTGACAAACTAGGGAAATGCCAGTATTTCACGACACTTGACCTAGCCAGTGGATTCTATCAAGTAGAGATGAACCCTGAAGACGTCCACAAAACAGCTTTTAACGTAGAGCACGGGCATTTTGAGTTTCTCCGAATGCCTATGGGACTGAAGAACTCTCCTTCTACGTTCCAGAGGGTAATGGACAATGTCTTAAGAGGCCTTCAGAATGTAATATGTCTAGTTTATTTAGATGATATTATCGTGTTCAGTACCAGCCTCCAGGAACACATAGTCAACTTGGAAAAAGTGTTTCAAAGATTGAGGGAATCTAACTTTAAAATACAGATGGACAAGTCTGAATTTTTAAAGTTAGAAACTGCCTATCTTGGTCATATTATTAGCAAAGATGGTATAAAGCCTAACCCAGACAAGATTGCAGCCATTCAAAACTATCCAATACCCCAAACTTCCAAGCAAATTAAACAGTTTTTAGGACTCATTGGCTATTATAGGAAATTCATACCTGACTTTGCTCGCACGACTAAACCGATGACTAACTGCCTAAAAAAAGGTAAAAGGATCACTTTCGACCCTGACTACATTGAATGTTTCGAGAAATGTAAGACCCTTTTGACAAACGACCCAATCCTGCAATATCCCGACTTCAATCGTGAGTTCCTACTCACCTCTGATGCCTCTAACGTGGCCATCGGCGCGGTGCTTTCCCAGGGTCCTATTGGATCCGACAAACCCATTTGTTACGCATCTCGCACTTTAAACGAGAGCGAAATGAACTATAGCACCATCGAAAAGGAGCTTTTGGCAATAGTTTGGGCCACAAAATATTTTCGGCCGTACCTCTTTGGTAGGAAGTTTAAGATCTTAACAGATCATAAGCCCTTGCAATGGCTGATGAATGTTAAGGAGCCTAACTCCAGACTTACAAGATGGCGTCTTAAGTTAAGCGAGTATAATTACACTGTAGTATATAAAAAAGGCAAGTGTAACACAAACGCTGACGCTCTATCTAGAGTCGAGGTATACATGCAGGAAGCGGGCCCTTCTACTTCAAAAACCAACCCCTCTGACCAACAAATAACAGACGAAGAAATAGACTTAATAATTGCTGACTTTTTGGCAGACGAGGACATGAATTCAGTAGTTGCAAACCCTACAGACCACCCACCCACTCTGGCAAAATCTAGTACAGATACTGTTCATACTGACCACGAGAATCCCATCCTTGAAGTTCCTATTACAGATGAACCATTAAATAAGTTTCACAGACAATTATGCTTGACCATAGTAGGAGAGGTGAAAAAACGACCAACTGTCACGAAACCTTTTGACACTCATACGCGCACTTCAGTACAGCTTCTAGAATCGAACTTAGAAGAAGACGTAGTAAATGCCATCAAGGAATACGTCAACCCTAAAGTCAAGACAGCCCTCTTTATAACACCATATCTCGGGTTATATAAAATCATACCGATCTTGCAAGAGAAGTTCAAAAATTCGGCTATGAGCCTTGTTCTCGCGAAAACTGAAGTTGAAAATGTCAAGGAATACCTTCGGCAACAAGAGATAATTAAAAATTATCACGAAGGAAAGACCAATCACCGTGGCATTAATGAATCTCACCTAGCCCTTTCGCGTAAATACTATTGGCCTAAAATGAAGGAACAAATAACAAAATTCATTAACGAATGTACAGTGTGCGGCCAAGCTAAATATGATCGTAACCCTATAAGACCACAGTTCAATATAGTACCTCCAGCTAAAAAGCCCTTTGAAATAGTTCACATGGACTTATTCACAGTACAGTCCGAAAAATACGTTACTTTCATTGACGTTTTCTCAAAGTATGGACAAGCATATTATCTGAGGGATGGAACCGCGATTAGTATTCTACAAGCTTTACTGAAGTTTAGCACCCATCATGGTTTGCCCCTTACAATTGTAACTGACAATGGTACAGAATTCACAAACCAGCTATTTGCTGAATTTGTGAGGCTGCATAAAATTATTCACCATAGAATTCTGGCACATTCTCCAAATGACAACGGTAACATAGAAAAATTTCACTCAACCATTCTCGAGCATCTCCGCATTCTCAAATTAACGAAAAAAGATGAGCCCATCTTTAATCTTATGCCCTATGCGATTTTAGCCTATAACAGTTCAATACATAGCTTTACTAAATGTCGACCTTATGACATTATAACTGGACATTTTGACCCCAGAGACCCAGGGGACATCGACTTGACAGCTCACCTATTACAGCAATATGTATCAACGCATAGAGAACAGATGGAGTCAGTTTATAAAATAATTAATGAATCTGCCCTAGCGGACCGTACGGCGCTTATAGAAAATAGGAATAAAACGCGAGAGCCAGAAGTAGAATACCAGCCCCATCAGCAGATCTTTGTTAGAAACCCTTTTGCCAGCAGGCAAAAAGTAGCTCCACGTTACACGCAGGATACCGTACTGGCCGACTTGCCGATTCATATTTACACCTCTAAAAAGCGTGGTCCTATCGCTAAGTCTCGACTTAAGCGAGTCCCTAAATCCTCTCGATTGTTACAGGACGTTCCTGGCGTTTCTGACGATAAACCTGGTTCAAACCCAGGAGATAAAACTTGAGGACCTCGCGGATGGACCAGGACTTCTTCCATTTGACTTAGGTGACATGAAATTGACCACCCAGAAGCATACATTCCTGCAATATATCGAACTAACCGACATAGAAAATAGCATTAACAGCGTCCAGACTCAACTAAAAGAGACAAAAGACCGACTTAGTAACGATACCTATTCCTTATACGAAACTCAAATTCAATTTCTAGTTATGAAATTAAGTAAAACATCGGATCAACTGAGAAGCCTGGAGCCCGGTCGTAGCAAAAGAGGACTCATAGACGGCTTAGGTTCTGTAATAAAAAGTTTGACTGGTAATTTGGACTATTCAGATGCCATAAAATATAACAACGCCATTAAATCTTTGAAAAATAACCAGGACAGGGTCGTTACGGAACTGAATGACCACATTAGTCTCAGCAAGGAGTGGATGGACCACCATACTAACATTGTGTCTCAAATGGTAGAAAATCAAGTCAGAATCAATGAAACTTTGCATTTATTGCTTAACAGTAATGCGCAGGCGGAAACTAGCCTACTCAAATACGCTAAGTTTGCCCAGCTTTTGGTTATTATTAATGATAATATAGATAGTTTAGTTAACGAACTTCATAGGATAGAAGATATTTTAGCTTTTACTCGTTCACTAAGTATGCATCATTCGATGCTAAGTACCCAGGTACTAAATAATATGTTAAATAGGCTAGGAGAGATTTATAATAAGGAGCAGGTGTTAGATTTAGATCTTAGAGAATATTACAGCATAATCCAAACTGGGTCGTATTTTAATCAAAAGCGAATAGTTATCGTCTTTAAATTCCCAATCGTTTCCCCGAATACCTATAACCTCTATAAACTTCCTTTAGTCCCAAATAAGTATAACCAAATTATTGTACCTCCCTATCCCTTAATAGCAACCGAAGGAGACTCTTACGTGTACATAGAGGCTGAATGCCCGAAGATCAGGACGTGGTACCTGTGCGAAGAAAAAGTTAACCATCAGATCAGAAACCAGCCAGACTGTATCCAGAACCTCATCAGGACCCAGACCATAGATGAATCGTGCAAGCAGACAACTATATCACTATCAAGACAGACCGTGGAGAAGCTAGACGACAGAACCTACGCTGTCGTGTTCCCCTCACCTACGAAAATCAAACTTATTTGCGGAAGAGAAGATTACAACACTCTTAGCGGAAGCTACCTCGCTACCATCCCAAAGGACTGCATGCTGCGCACGAATGATCTTACCATCATGAACACAGAAGATCGCGTAGAGGGCCAGCCGCTAAAGATTGTGAAGATAGCAGATAATATGAAGATCCAGCCTCAGCCTCAACCTGCAATCTCTTTAAGCTCTATAAATCTAGAAAGTCTTCACGAAATCCAGAACAGGATATCACTGCAGCCACCAGTCCAGCTTGAAGATACTCCAGATACAACCATCTACCACACTACAATTCCCTTTTATGGAGCTTTGTTAAGCACAACTTTAATCATCGTCATCATCCAGGGCCGACGTTATATAGCGACCAGACACAGGGTTTCTGAGAGCTCTCTCGACCACTATGTGAGCAACAGAAACGAAACTTCAGAGGAGCAGCCAGCATTCAAGACGACCGCATCTGCAGATGAATTACCAGCAATATTTTCTCTGAAACTTCAAAAATAGTTGCTGGTCTGCGGGGGGAGGAATTACGTAGCGACCCGCTATAAGGACCGCTGAGTTGCATCGCCCATCGCAACAGGCGTCAGCACCGCGCGGTCACGAGGCGCGCGCACGGACGCTGACACTAGCGGAAACCTGAGGATACCGACGCCGCCGCTGCCGTCAATCGCAATATCATTTTATACAGTCATTCTAATTCCGACCTCGATTTAGATCGCTAGCTTAAGTTATTAATTGTAATTTTTCTTGTGTAATTAAAGTAATTAATATAAATTGGTTTTTTTTTCGACTCCTCGGCTGCAGCTTACGTATTTCATTACTTATTTATCTTATTACTAAAAAAAACTGTACTGAGAGGGTAGATATACGATCGAACTCACTCACACATTCACATGTGGATTCTACGTAATGTTCATGTCGGTACTCAACACATAGACGACGTTTATGTGCGTGCCTATGCTTACCGAATTATTTTGCCGTGTGTACTTCATGGGTAAGATATAGCATCAATAACTTGAAGGCGGCTTTTCTGAGGCAAGTAGTTTTTTTTTAAATGGTTGTAATAGTGACCAAAATTTATATATTCTGGAAAAACTTAAAGTTCTGTTATGGAATTATTGTACTAACTCGAGTCCACATATATTATCACGATACAAACAATAAGTATCCGTGCGAAGCTAGTAATACTCTTTTTTGTAAGATAAAACTATCCAATATATAGCTAACGTTTTACCTATGGGCTATTAATATTCTTAGAAATAACAGAGGAAGCTGACACAAATAACGTACTATTTACAAAGGGTTACAACACATCATCAACTCTTAGAGATGGTGGAAGCGTCACTTTTGCTTGTTTACGCAACTTTGTACGTAAACAACTAATAGAGAATGTCTAAAGACTGCCTAATGCCACTGTTTGAGGATTGAGACATTATGGTTTAAGCAATTTAGAAACAATATGGAGATTGGTTATTAAAACCACACTTTTTTCTATAAAAAATTTGTTCACTAGTGGTAGGACTGGTAAGATCAATAATCATAATCGCTGTATCAGTCACCTCTATAAATTACGCTGTCAGTATTAAATAAATTTAACCCAGTCCCCATTACACTTGCAAAAAGTACACTCACTGTTGCAAAATTTTAAAAGGTTACGACTTTCGAGCTACTTTATTACACAACCGTTATTTACGTCGACTACATGACAACTCCATCATTAAATTTATTCACGGTCATAAGTCGCCAATCTATATAATTTATTGCGTCTGTGACAGTTTCAAATTTCACTTTCTCAACACAAAAGAAAGAACTTTCACCTTTATTTTTGATGATTCCATTTTTATCGCTTACAATCAAGCTATTAATTGTTAAAAGGTCCGATACAATCAAACCGGTGATTTATTTTGTCACGCCCAATTTTTGTTCGCTCCCTTGTTTAGTAGTCGTGATTTGAATATTGTAATACTATCAACACTAAAAGTAAGAGTAATAATTAACTTATCTTACATCAATGCCGCACACATAGCCGAAGTTTTTTATAACTTTGCAAATTAATAACTCTCGAAAGCTTACATATTATCATGTTGATTAATAGAAATGTCGTAACCTCTCCGTTCCAATTAAATATTTACTTGCTTATAAATATTCAGTTGAACAGTTTTTCGCACGTTCGTATACG
The DNA here is from genome assembly GCA_963854515.1 of Pandemis heparana. Classification (NCBI taxonomy): domain Eukaryota; kingdom Metazoa; phylum Arthropoda; class Insecta; order Lepidoptera; family Tortricidae; genus Pandemis; species Pandemis heparana. The sequence continues at coordinate 10,806,219 of OY978015.1, read as the reverse complement.
CAGTGATATACTAACAACGATTTAAATAGCATTTACCTGTTACGTTCCGTTATACGCGTGGGAGATCTAAACAAAGGCATCGCCTCTATTCAAGCATACTCGTATGAATGAATCCGTTTATTAGCATAGTATTAGATTAGGTTTAGAGGCTTTTACTATTGACATACATCGCGCTTTTGACGTCCGGCTTATAAACATGTTCAGTCAGACCATATCGTTTTTATTATGAAAACATAGGATAAGCCATTTTTGTCTTCAAATGATACGAAAGTCAATTTAAACGAAAGCTTTCACGCGCTTTATTACAAACGGCAACAAAATCGAAAGTCATATATCAGCCATTCATAATGGATTTTCACATCGCCATATGGCTTGTAAAATCGGAATGGTACAAATAATGCTGTGTAAAACGGAACGAAGCACGAAAAGCATTGTTCCGGTGCTAGATTGATGGCATTGTTACAAAGGGCAACTAATATAGCAATAGTAAAATCCTTACCGCTTTAAGAATAAGAGTCATTTTAAGTCACTATGTTGTAGTTGTAGACTGTACATCGCGTGTTGACAATGTAAGGAGTCGTGGGAGAAATACTATATGGAACATGAGAAACAATGCTTTGAAGACTGTCATTAGACCACGGCATTAGGAGTTTTAAAAGTAGCAGAGATCACTTAGATAAACTTTCATCGTTAGATTGGTGTGACAAGTTGGTAACATTGACTTTCAGTATGATCCCATTTGTTATTTTTTAAGACACGTTGACTTACCTTGACGGACGAGAGACTATGGACTTGCAAACTGCATAGCAGACGCATGTTAGTCTCGTTTTTGGCTAAATAGTCTTGTGTCATGTATTATCTTGTGGTTTTAATACATTACAAGCCCATTGTTTAGATTAGACGATCAAAAAGATTAACCTCATTAGACGAAGCCCGCTCAGTTCGGGTAAAATTCTCGGAAACGTGATTGGAAACGACTTGTGGTAAGGAAATCTAAAATCAAAAAGAGCCAGGAGCCACTAATGGCCATAACTGCCAGGTTGCAAACAAAATGAAAGATAAAAATGATACAAAAAATGTAGTCATGGAACTGGTTACGGGCGTATGGCGTTACGGAGATACAATCCGCATCCGGAGTCCACTGTGACGCACGTATCAGGTATCCTGGTTAAAGCTGGAAAGGGACAGTAACGAGGATCAATTACGTTGAAACAGGGCCCTTGAGTTGATAATAAAGCAACGATACAACAGCTAGAACTTGTTTTGAGAACTTCGGATGCAGAATATAAGAAATTATTTGTATTATCTTCGCTAAGCAGAAGATAAAGCAAAATAAGGAGTCGTCCTGCGGGCCCTATATACCTCTACGATTTATCTAAAAATACAACAAATTTAATGAACTGAGGCGTACTGATTGACCTTAATTTGGGTACGGTATAACCTCTAGTAACTACCTCTACTCGTAGAAGAGTCCAGCGGATATGCATTAAGATAAGCGGTTTAAATTATTTTGTAAATCTTTGTCCTAAAGACTCGGGGCGATACAACCAATCTGACCCGATGAAGATGTTAGATAACAAGCTGCCCCGAAACCAAATCCAATTCCCACGCCTCCTCTAGTAAAAATAAACTTTTTTAGGGTACAGTCTTGTAAGAAATGAAGTGTATCGAGCGACCATCCGTCACAAGCGTGCGTGCGGGCATATACATTACTTCCCAAAGAATCTAATTTCCGAAACGAGGTATTTTTCTAATCGTGACGGCTACGGAACTCATGGGCGCGTCTTACGTCTAAGCCAACCGGTTTAAGGACCAAAAAAATCTACGCAGATGAGGTCCGTTGCCGGGAGCTATCCCACCGCGTCCGTGCAATAATGATAGGGATCTAAGCAATTACTTTGGTATTAAATAATGCGCCCACAAAGCGGGCGTGGTTCGTTGTGAAAGCCGTGGCATTCCAAATGATGTCATCTTCTTTCATTAGAGAAACACGGTCAATAAACAGGTGTTTCGCACGACACGTTGGGCGGGTTATGTTTATGATTAATTGATTATGATAACTTGGGAACTGATTCTTTTTTAAGTTCATATGTTTTGAGGCTACACATTACATTTTATCTTTTGCCTTTATCAAGCCGAAATAAGGACACAACGTCACTTCTATCATCAAATGCATGGTCAACGATAACGACTGCTTATTTTCCCAATAATGAGTTTTGTAACATAAAGTCAACAACTTTAAATTATTCCTGTAGAATATGTTTTCTTCGTTTTACCAACAACGAACCTTAAAATACTTTCAAGTAAAATAGCCAACTTAATTTAGTTCAGAGAATCGTGAATGCAAACCCAATCAATTTAATTAAAGACGCTCTTCAAGTTTTACTTGTTCAACGAGTTCAAAATGATGTCGGTAACAACGATACTTCATTTAGGATGATATAACTGTTTTACCTATTTTAAACAAACTAATAAGATGTTTTACTAAAGTGTCATTCTATGGAACTCGCTAACTGTACTCGCTGTATTATGTACTTGAACAAACATCACTAGTAAATTTATCATTCGAGACAATTTTAATAAGGCGGTTTGTTTACATAGTTCCATAGAATGACACTTTACTACAAAGACTATCAATCAAATAGCAGGCAAAAGCAATTGAAGACCTGAACGTTTTATTTTTAATATTCAATTGCTTCTATCAAAGCAGTGTTCCTTCAAGTTTTTTGCACAGGAAGACAAAAATATTTTAAAATTTGTATAAACTTTTTTAATCATCTCTGACAGAACAGAACCTATCTTAAAACACCTGTGCAACACTAATGGAGAATTCGTTTAAGCAATTAACAACACCTAAGTCAATAAAATGGGGATGTATGAATATTGATGGGAACGAACAGTTAAGTTACGTAACTATTTTACAGCGCTTTAATGTTTACAGCATCACAGCACTTGATTATGCGTTACGAGAATGCAGTTAGGATGCAATTATTGCCGAGAAAACTTGCTAACGAAGATAACAGTCGTAAAGTAAATGCTGACAACTGTCTAAGAACGTTTTAATACCTGGGGAGGTTACGCATAGGGCTAACTGAGGCTTTGCCCGCGCGGCACAGGGGCGCGGGGTTGACGACAAAAGGGGCCAAGAGAGGTGCGGGCGGCAGGCGCACTACCCGCCCACACCGCTCTCGGTTCCCTTTATCGTCCTGCCCTGCGCCTCTGTTAAGCGGTCGGTCTATACTTGTCAATTAATGTTAAATAGTGTCTTTATATCTTCATCGCTGATACAGTCACAAAGATTGATGTCATTCTAAAGAAGCAATGCTAACACTTAAGCATTCAATTTCTATCACCCGTTGATTGCTGTTTCGTTAATTCTGAAACATAGAGCCGGGTACATATTATCAGAGGGTTGTGGCAACTTGCTGTGACTAAAAACTAAAAAAAAAACCTAGTGTCGGCGTGGCTTGCGAGCCGGCAGCGAGCGCTACGCCACGTCCACTCTAGGGTTATTGGTCACTGTACCCGGCTTAGCGTATTATTTAGGAAAGAAACACGGTGTAGCTTAGGTAGAAAACTATTGTTGGTAGTATAACGGGAGAATCAGCAGATTCAAGAAGCATTCAACTGCAAAACTATTTAATTTCGAAGCAATGACTCGCTCCGATGCTTGCCGTAATTAGTCAGTGCTAATCGTTTTATGACGAAATCTTCATGGGCTGCTACGTTTTATAATTGATTGCTGGTTGAAGTGTTTACTTGAATACCGACATTTGCGTTTGATTCCTCTATTGCGTTACAATATGCAGATGCAGATTCAGCGACACGATTAAAAACAAGTATTTCGAATAGCGTGTTATACTTCATGCAATCATATTCTATTAAAGCCTTCTTTATTGATTTGTTAACGGATTCAGCAGCATTAACGTGATAACTGATAGAACAGCCTAATAATGGAATGGCATAACAGCGGATCATGAGGGTTTATATTTTTCTAAACAAATCGCGTTTCGGACTAACGTTACCTTCACAGTTCTGTCTTCTAATAGTAGGTATTTCAGTAGTCTGCATTATAAAGAATAATATGTACGCTTTGTAAGAAAACAAGCAATATGTGAACTGCAACAGGATTCATGATGAGACAAAAGGACGAATTGTGAGTCTTGTAGTGCAATATGCAAATGGAGACAACAAAAGATCGATCACACGCGTTGATACGTGTGGTGAATATTAATTGGAAGATACCGTCAGACAACAAGAGTCACCATCAGCTATCGGGTATAAAATAAATATATTAGTTTTGAAATAATGTAGACACTTATAGTGTATTTTTTTGGCCCGTAGAATTCTGACATTTCTCGGTATTACCAGTCATAAAAACGTTCCTTAAATCCGTGGAAAGAAAAGGAAAAATAATAATAATGTAGTACGTTATGTTAATTAACAGATATTTGGTTTAATTTTAAATTGCATAATTTAGATATAATTAATAATCTTTTTTTTATATTTAATAATTAATAATTATTATTATTATTTAATAAAAAGAAATATAATTAATAATATAAATATAATTAATAATATTTAATAAAAAGAAAAAAGAATGAACAGAACGTAAAACTTCAGCAGTCAACTGTCATTCTTCGGCAAAGTATAGGAAAATATTTTAATTGCTCCTCCCCCAATATCAAAATTACATTAAACCGAACACAGTTTTCAACTTAGATCTTCTGTACTCTAATTGGCCAATTGTCGTTAAAATAAAAGCTGCCATTAATTTTTACATCCATTATTTGAGTACCTAATGTTAGAACGTCACCGTATTTTATTATTTTTATTTGTTAGTTAAAATAACGAAAGCTTAGTGTGACAATTTATTTGTTCAGCAGAAAAAAATGTTGGTGTCCCCTGAAACGTCTAATTCTGACAGCTGTCAGAATTCTACGGGCCAAAAAAATACACTATACCTAACATTTATCCACCTGCATACACTTTTAAACCTGGCGGTGTAAGATTGATAAAATATGTACGCAAAGTATAGTTTTACCCCCTTATTCATAAACGCTCTATAGGCTTCTGCTAACTTAGTAATCGTGTGTCTTTATCTGTCACTTTGACATTTACCTTTCACAGATAAGGACAAACGATTGTTAAGTTAGCAGAAGCCTATAAAGCGTTTATGAATAAGGGGTTTAGACTATATACTCGTAAAGAGCGGTGACTCGAATCAATTCCAAAACCTTACTACGTACAGATTTATGCCTTGGCGCCTTCTCCGCAACCCAGCCAATTAAAGGTAACACTGAACTTCTATGGCAAGCAAGACGGGTTAGTAAGAATTGTGAAACCTAAAACATTATCTGAAAGCTTACTTTTAATGCGCTAACGGAAAACAATTTCTTCAAACAACTGTATCAACGCGACTTATCTTAACTCACGATGTATAACGCATAACACAGCATATTTGTTTGTATTATCACAATGATAACATCGTCCACACACGAGGACACTACCTTTACGGTTCACAACAAAGGCTTGTTCGAAAAAAACCTTAACTGCTACGTATTTCCGAACATACGACACGAGTTTTTGAAATGCAGCTTTACTTCATTTTTTAAGGGTTTGAAATTGTATAAAGGTGGTGTAAGAAATAAAAGACGATCGGTTGTGGTTCCAACCACTCGAAAGGGAGGGGAAGTTAGGGTTGACAAATATTTGTAATGTATGTATTTGTGTATTAAGGTTGGAATAGGAAAATAAAAAGAGTTTTAGAAATGAATAACATGTACCGTTACCACTTGTAAATTAGGTATTTTTAGGCAATGAGTTTACTTGACTTCACTGAAATTAAACGTTTGAAAATGCAAGCGAAATAATAAATACACAACATTTGGTATTTTGAGTTATCAGACACTAAGTCATGACAAGATAAGGGCCTAAAACTAATTTTGTCTGGCCTGGTCAAATTTTAAAATCAACGAAGCACCTTTGTATCATGTGAAAGGCAATGTTTGTTTCGTAAATTCAGTATGTATCCTAATAAGGAGTTCTGTTCTGTTTCATTTTATAAGTAGTTTGGCAACCCTGCGCCAGGATAGTACAGACGGTGCGCACGCATTCAAAGAAGCCGCAAGATAGATCTTTTGTCAAAGGACGCGCAGAGGAAGTTTGATTTTGTATAGGTTCTTTTTGAGACAGGTTTCCATTTAAATTGCTAAGTGGATGATGAATGTTGATTTGAGTCGAGTCAATAGGTTCATTGGTTGTCTTATTACTGGGGTTTTCCTTATATCTGGCTGGAGACTTATTGATATAAGTATAGATATATATCTATGGACTTAATCTACATTATGCCCTCGGGCAAAATGCACATTTGCATTTTTAAGAAATTGGACATTTGTTATACTTACTTTACTTTTTGGACTCAGTAATATTACTGTTAAGCATTTTTTTTCTATAAGATATAGATTTTAGTAAGTTCTTATTTTCGTTGACTTTTCCACCTATACGCCCACTATAACGCTATACGCGGACTTTAGGTCTTGATATCTTTGGCTCTGCCTACCTTGTAAAGGATAAAGACGTGATTTATATATGTATGTTTTTCTTAAGCATAAATAAGTAAATGAGCAGTGTGAAGAGTTTCACAGACTTAATTATAGAAAGGTGATGAAAATAAGGACTTGGCATCCATTAATCGACCTTTATACGATTAGTACTCAGTAGAAAAACGATTAATTACTATCCAGATAATAAACTTTGACTCTACAGCAATCGATGATCTCATTCTGCATCCGCTCACACGCCGCCATACAAAAGAGCATTTTTGAGTCACCGATTTAATGAACCCCTTTTTTTAACTTTGCGTAAGTCAAAAGATTGCCTTGATAAATATATCACAATCAAAAAGCATATAGCGCTCGCGTTGATGTCTAATGTACCGAATATGTTGAAACAACCTAATATATTTGTGATAATGACGATACATATGATGATATATTCAAGGGCAGTACGTATAGGTAATAATAGTAATATTATTAATAGCATGGTTCAATTTATTTTGATAAAGGTACGAGTAGATAGTAAGCAGCTTATGCAATAAATACAGGTTCAGTTTATTTACCAGACATTTCATATTTTCTTAAACTAGATTAGAAACATAGGGTTCTCAGCATATTTTCCACTTGGAATGATCCCGCATCAACTTTTCCCAGCTCATGCTCAGGAACATGAAGGTATACATGCAAAACCTTGTAGAATCATGCTACATTTCAGTCATCAAGAAAACTGGTGTTAATTTCACCTGAAGCAACCTTGTAGAACCATGCTATATTTCAGTCATCAAGAAAATTTGTGTTAATTTCACTTGGAGACCAAAAGGCAGACTGCTTCCAACGTATCAGCATTGCGATGACAATAAACATTTCTGATTCTGATGCAGCCGAGAAATATTAATGTGTGGTAGTTTTTGTACCTAATTATTTAATTTAAATAAAATTTGTCATTCCAACTAGATTGAAACATAGGCTACTTTTTATCCCGGAAAATTGCAGTTGCCGCGAGATAGTGATAAACATGTGAAAGGTCGTAGCTGCCTAGTCGCAGCGTAAATAGATACTTATTTACTTCAGTTCTTAAGTCTAATCCTACGCGGAGGAAGTCGCGGGCAGAAGCTAGTTCCAACATAATTGTAAGGCATAGGAGGGAAGTTCTTAAATTACTTTAACATCTAAATGCTTGTTCTACTCCGTGGGAATTGTCTAGGATTCGCCGTCAGTTTAATTAATGCGTGGCTATCTATAACAGCTAAGGGCCTTCCCTGTTCCCATTCCCATCCCAGTTGGTTTATTGTGCGTATTGGCTTGTGCCACTAGTGACCAAGAAGCTTGTGCCTTGGTAAACTACGCTACTTACGCTACTGTTGATCGTAGTGCTGTTAGCTTTTTTTTGTGTGTACTGGGACACTCCCCATAATTGAATAACTTTACTTTGCTATGAAAGATTAAGATTATGTAGCTGAAGTGTTTAATATTAGCTAGTATACTCGGTCGGTTTACGGATAGTTAATGGGTATGATTTGAATGAGACACCATGCTAATTTAAGAGATTTTAATGATTCACGGATAAGTTCATTCGAAATATAAGGTAATCGCGGTTCACATCCCGTTTATAATATTTCGAATGAACCATGCTAATTTGTCTGAAAAGTTTTTATATTTTGTATTCCTAATATTGTTTTTTGATATCACAGCTGTTTTTGATGATAAAAGACTCGAAATATCAATGGCAAATTGCGGTCCCGTAGAAAACATGTTAAATGTAATTAAAAGTGTTGGACACTAACCCCCTTGGCCCTTATTCATAAACGCTCTGCAAGCTTCTGCTAACTCAGCAATCGTTTGTCCTTAACTGTCACTTTGACATTTACCTTTCACAGATAAGGACAAACGATTGCTAAGTTAGCAGAAGCTTATAGAGCGTTTATGAATAAAGGGGTAAGACTTGTCTGTAGATGAGCAAGAAGTATGTTTTGAGTTCGACTGTTCGGCAATGGTAAATATCAAAGTAACATATAAAGATAAGTTAATGTTAAGTTAATATAAGCTTAACTTTACTATCTTTATGAATAAGGAGATAGATTTTTATGTCCGACAGAAAATACAAATCAAATGGTTCTAAGTGGAACAAGTCTTCATGTCGCGTAGCTCCACAGACTAACAATATCCATGGCATGCTGTTATTACACGTATATGCAATTATATTTTATTAAGCTTTGTGTTTATTCACTGATTCTGTCGTGGGTCAATAACTTTAAGAATTAGAGGTTGTAAATAATAATATTGGACGTTGTCCAAGGAGAAGGATATTACATCGGAGATACAGTCTACTTAGTTATATATATGATTCATGTAAAACGTGTTTGTTATAAAATATCATACTGAAATACTTGTGATACTTGTGTTAGGATAATGAAACACTAAGGCTAGATATAGTCTCAACTAACATTGCTAAAAATACACTATGACACGAGAGCAAAACACCGAAGGAAATGAGAGAATGTAATTGTTTTTTTCTTTGTGGTTCTCAAGAAAACAATTAAGAAAATCGTCTATAGAAAATCCTAATGAAGCTTCCTATAACCACACATTCTCATCTGCAAAGCTACATATAACTAACCAAGTGTATTTTCTACTTTAGACTCTCTCACGTTAAGTTAAGATACAAAACCCCAACCCCATTACTTAGTAGATTCAACACAGAACCAACTCAGTCATTTATGTTACCGATGAAAAACTAAGACAGGTTGATGTGCCAATCGAGATACGGCCAACGTTAAGATGAAATCAGAAAAGGATGGCGCGATACAATCCAATTAAGGCAAGAATGAGACGGACGACCAATCGCTTCCAATGATGCTATTCATTTTATCACGATCCTAAGTGACAGTTAAGTTAGTTTTTAAGTGGACAGAGCAAATAAACATGGCACGGCGATCGTCTTTTATTTTGAATGGCCATGTGAAAATATTGCATCGAATTGTCTTATTGCATTGAATGAATCGTGTTTATTTGTTGATACCGCCGCCGCGGTTCGAAGCATACATAGAAATATCTAGAATTTTTTTTGACCTATTATGAAAATTGCATACCGTTAAATAAACTACACTGGAATCACCATTTTTTATACTTTCTTTGAAATAGCCTATTCCAGGTGTTTTGAATATTTCGCATTTTATACTAAACTAGCGACCCGCCCCGGCTTTGCACGCCATATTAAGCATGTCCTATAAACCTTCCTCTTGATTCACTCTATCTATTAAAAAAAACCGCATCAAAATCCGTTGCGTAGTTTTAAAAATTTAAGCATACATAGGGACATAGGGACATAGGGACAGAGAAAGCGACTTTGTTTTATACTATGTAGTGATAGTGATATCAGCGTAAATTTATAAATATCGACTAATCAGTCATTAATGTCATTCAAACAATTTTTTATTTTATTTAAGCCTTTTTATTCCAAATTCGCTATAATTTCAGTAAGTACATGTTGTTGTTATTGTCGTTTATTTATTAAATTGTCGCGTAATTCGGCGTGCCTCATGGCATAGGCCTCCTCCGTGTATTGGAGGGTTTGGGCTATAGTTCCCACGCGCGCCCAGTGCGGATTGGGAACTTAAAACACACCATTGAATTTCTTCGCATGTGTGCAGGTTTCCTCACGATGTTTTCCTTCACCGAAAAAGCTCATGGCAAATTACAAATGTAATTTTCGCACATAAATTCCGAAAAACTCAGAGGTGCGAGCCCGGGATTTGAACCCACGACGCTCTGCTTGAGAGGCCACAAGTCAATCCACTAGGCTAGGACGGCTTTTTTTTTTTCAAACAAATATATAACAATATTTTAATTCAAACAACATTATTAGTTGTTACATAACCACACCAGCCACCAATGAGACCATTAGGTAACCTAAGTAGTTGTTGTGTCAACAGTAACTCGAAATGCCATTCTGGATTAATACAATACAAACAAAATGTCATAATAAATGATAATTTAGCTACACACGACTCCATATTTTATACATAAATTTGGAATAAACCTTGCCTTAATTGGGCAAATAGTTATGCTTATGATAATGATGGTTTGTGTTGAAATTTTAATGGGATTCCTTATACTTTGACCCTAAGGCTTCTTAGCTGGGGCCTTACCATGACGTCTTAATGCGATTCAGTTAAGACTCAGTTCAGGTGTTAGCTGTCATTTTTAGTATAGATCTGACAGCGAGCGAACCTACACTGAATTGGAATTTGGTTTGGCCGAATAAAGTCAGACGCACATTATACACACATTCATAAACACATTCAATTTCCTTTCCTTTGACCCTTAATTCCGAATGTACCATTGTAGCATTGTGCTGGCAATACTGCTTGGAAACACCCGCACCACCGCCCTCCGGAGTTCGAAAAAATATGGACGATCGCGCGCGCAGCTCTGAAGAAAGCTGAATAAATTCCCGTATAAAGCCTCTAAAACTACAAGTGTTAGTGCTGTGGTATCGATAGAGTGGTGTCAATTAGTGCCAGTGGAAGAAAACTCATCGTCGAAGAACCAGTGCCTTCAAATTTCTCAGTGCAGCAGCCTAGGTACTTAATCCCACCTTATCTTTCCTAAAAATCAACCAGAATTGTATCGCATTAAGACGTTATGGTAAGGCACCTGGTAATTATGGGCCGAGTCTATGACTTTTAGACGACCGAATGGCCTAGTAGTTAGAGAACCTGACTATGAAGCTTTAGGTCCCGGGTTCGATCCCCGGTCGGGGTAGATATTTGTATGAAAATACGAATGTTTGTTCTCGAGTCTTGGATGTTTACGTGGTAAGGTTCAAAAGTTTCCGGCCTAATAATGAAAATTAACGTTTAGGTTAAAAAAAATATTTTTATTTTTCAATGTAGTCTCCTCCTATTGTTATACATTTTTCAGATCGTTTGATTAACATTTCTATGCCTTTAAAATAATATTCGGAAGTTTTGTCTTCGAAATGCTCGAAAACTGCAGCAGCGACCTCATCATCGGACGAAAATTTTCTCCCCCTTAAGTCCGATTTAAGTTTAGAAAATAAAAAATAGTCGCTTGGGGCTAGATCAGGGCTGTAAGGTGGGTGACGGATTGTTTTAAATCCACATTTAGATATAGCCGCCTTTACAACTGCAGCCGTGTGGACAGGCGCATTGTCATGAAGAAGACGGACACCCCTGCTGAGTTTTCCTCGACGTTTAAGCTTTATTGCTTCTCGCAACTGGTCTATAAGGCAAGCATAGTAACTGCCGTTTACTGTCTGATTGCGTTCTTTGATATCTATAAGCAATATCCCTTCGCAATCCCAAAATATTGTGGCCATTATCTTTTTGGTAGATTGGCACACCTTTGCCTTTCGAGGGGGTGCTTCCCCAGAACGACGCCACTCCATCGACTCTCTTTTCGAAAGAGGATCATAGTATAAGACCATAGTTTCGTCTCCGGTAACAATGGACTGGATAAATTCACTCTCACATGACTTGAACTCCTCTAAAAGTTCCTTGGAGCACGCCACTCGTTCAGCTCGCTGAGCACTCGAGAGAAGTTTCGGGACCCATCTTGCACTAACCTTATTCATGTTTAGATGGTCGTGTAGAATCCTAAGGACTGTTATTTTCGTAAGTCCCGTTCTTGACGCTATTTCCTTCGTCTTTAGTCTTCTGTCCTTCAGTACCTCTTGTTCGACTAAATCGACGTTATCTTGCGTAAGAACCTCAACAGGGCGGCCTGGTCGGGGTTCGTCATCGATGGACTCACGCCCTAAACGAAACTGCTTACACCAATCCTTAACAGTCGAAAACGAAGGGGAGGAATTCCCGTACACGTTATCTAACCTTTCTTTGATTATAGTTGGACTTATGCCTTCCTTTGTCAGAAATTTTATCACTGATCGATACTCCAATTTGAACATTGTACAAATTACACCGCTTTTTATATTTAAATCAAAGAAAATTTTATGAAAACGAAAGTTACAAACCACGAAATTATCCACACAATAGCTGAATAAATGACAAATAAAATGACATTCATTTGTTTCTTGTTTTCTTCTTTTAAATATATACGGCCAGGAACTTTTGAACCTTACTGGTAATATGTATGTAAGTATGTATTTATCTATATACGTACGTTTATTCGTTGTCTAGTGCCCATATTACAAGCTTTGCTTAGTTTGGGGCTAGGTCAATTGGTGTCAATTGTCCCCAGATAATTTATTTATTTTTGTTAATTTTGTAACGACGACTTAAGAGCTTGAAAATTTATGACATTCAAAAAAGGTTAAAAAATTAAATAAAAAACTGGCCTTTCCCAAAAATCGGCTAGGTAAGGATCTAACACCATCTCCAGCTTATAAGTATGTCCGAATGTTGCGTATTGTATATAGCAACACAAAAAATATTATTAAGTATGGCAACCCTGCCCCCCTCTTCTTCTGTACCACTGGAATGAAATAACATGCAAGTTATCTGCTTACTCTTAAATAATTTCATTTTCACCACTTTCCACCACCAGCCTATCAAAAACTCTCAAGAATAACAGAAAACTGTTCACCCACTGCTGGGCACAGGCTTCCTCTTTTTTACAGAATTTAGAACCCACGTTTGTTAACGCAATTTGACTCTTAGCTCTTAGCTAACCGATTATAAATCAACGCTTATTCAAAACTAAAATAAATATAAGGACGTGGGCGAGGTGCAAATTGATCAATTTATTCAGAGGTTGTCAATAAATCATGATTTCTTTTCTTATTTGGACTGTGATTATACAATTATTGTGGATTCTCACAGTATTTGATTTGGCAAAGGAGTTTCATAATTTGTCTTGAGCTTAACTAACTCCTAGGTTGAGTAAAGATTCGTCATCATTATCATCATCATCTACAGCCTGTAACATACGTCCCACTGCTGGACACTAAGAATAAAGATTAATTGCTAATAATTATTTAGTCAATTGCCAAACAAAAAGCGTTTCTCTTTTACTACTATCAGGCGGATTTTTAACCGCAATGCAGCCTATTTTACCAGGATATTATGACCGTAATCAGTCGGTTCTCTACTTTATTGTATAGTTCAACAAGCCATTTATCAAACTTCAATAACACATCAATATTAAATTCGAGATTGACAATGACTGACAACAAGGGCAGGCAGTCACTAGAACAAAGCGGATCCTGAATTCTTTTATCATTGAGCAAGCGATTGGAATGGTACACAATTATAATAATCAATAAATAATAATCACGCACAACAATCAACTAATAAGAGCAACAAATCTCGCATAACTATCTTTCTTCTGTGATTAAAACACTTCAATACCACGGAACAAACGACTACGTGTTTTATTTTTGTCGTGTGACGTTTGTTTCTAGAAAAAGTAAAACAAAAAACGATCGCAATCGAATCCAACGACTTTTTTGCGCCCATTTCCTCTTAGTGGCCAGTACCGCAATATTGCCATTTAAACCAATGAGGTTGGATGGCTGTTTGATTTGTGCTTAAATTAAAATAATGGTATTGCCTAAATAGACTTAGTCAGACTGATGTAGGATGGAAGTGACACCAAGAACTTTTTAAATTTAAATGGGTTTTCAAAGTGTCAAAAACGAAAATAACATCTGTCATCCGAATCATTCATCAAATCTGATTTTCGAATAATATTGAAGACTACTAAGGGTGTTTTATTAAACAGGTGGCAACGTCTGTCACTTTATACCAATCTTATTCAGTAAAAGTGCGCCCTCACTCCGCTTTTTGTCCTCGCTCTGCGCAAAGGTCGACAACTATCTATCAACACCTATCTCGCTTTTGTCTGGCGATACCACCCGTGTACCATTGAAATCGTTACGATCGATTCTCAATGAGAACCTGCGACTGTTTAAAGTAAATCTTCCGAGATTGAATACTTCAGGAGTTTGCCAACAATGGTAATTCAGCCTCATGAATAATGAGGCGGGGTTTATAGAACAATCTAAGTCGCAAACTTAACAAGATTGAAACTAGATAAGATACAAGGCCGCTCGTACATTTAGTTACACTTACATTTCTGCTTCACACATGTAATAATTTTCATAATACTATGTAGTGTTACGTGACCCTATTTTTACGGTTACTTAGGAGAAAAACTCACTTTATCGTGTCTCTAACAGGTCATTGGCGTGAGAAAACGATACATGAGTGCCCGTATCCGCAAATTACTTTTACAGCTAAGTTACAAACGGCAGAATTATACACTTGAAGCCAAAAATAAATCTTGCCAAACCACTTCAATTATCGAAGTGCGACTTCATCTCAACAGTAGCTCCAAAATGAGGCTAAAAGCTTGAAAATAATAGCATTACGTCTCGTTCATTTTTAGGTTTTAAAAAGGCCTGTCTTAATAAGACTTGTTTCTCTCATTAAGATAGCATTGGCACGTATTCAGTCCTGAAACCCCATGAATATACTGAAAAATTATAAAACGCAAAACGAGATCCATTCAGATATCCATTCCGTGTAAAAGTATACGTAAGTATGAATGTTTAACACTCACAAAAAACACAATGAAATTAACGGTTACTGAAAAATAGATGTACGAACGCGAGCGTATCTCAATAGAGATCTCTTCTATTACCACTTTGAACGATTGACTCCATTATTATTAAAGGCAAGACTAAAATAAAATGTCCTACTATTTTATGTAGAGTTTTGATTGAACTATCGTAAATCGAAGCGCCTGACAAAACCGGTCACTTAATTTACTTTTCTATAATACCCAAAGATCCAACAAATGAAAAGGCTTACGCATTTCATAACTTGACGTAAACGCGGTCGTGCCACCTACGTGAAATATTTATATTATGTCCCTATAAGTCGAAAATAATTTAGATAGTAAACCTGGTCATTGTTTGTTGTATTAAACTCGGTTGCGTGAGTTGTTACATGGTCTTTTAAGTCACGCGAACTCGCAAAATATCGGTGACATACTTGTATAACACTTAGTGCAATGCAACTGTGAGTGTAGTTTCTTTTCTTTGAACTAAAATGCAGTGTCGTTATTTCTTTTCTCGGTTATTGTTAAGTGCAACGATCTCATGCTTGGATTGTAAGTGTTCAGCGGTTTCTTAAACGCTTTGTTTTAGCATAATGCAGCCGCGTTAAAACATTTCAATTTTTAAAAAAGTAACACAGATCAAATCGTTAAGTAAAACTGGCTAGCAATCGCAGTTTGCGAAAAAAACGGAACCGTTCGAAACTTTCAAAAAAAATGCAGCATAAGTACGTCGCGCATGGCAGTTTCACAGTCAAAACCATACCTTTGACAAAATAACTGATATTCGATACGGTAGGAAATTCTGCAAACCAACGTATTATAATAATTACGTCACATAACTAAATGATATCACTCTGACATTTGTTAATCAGCAATGTAGCCGCTCCTTCGAGCAGTTACATGCCATGTTTTCTAAAAGCAAGATTTATCGAGTACAATCGAACCCAGAAGTCGGGTCGTGCTGTTAAATTCAGATAAATTACCATTATTCACGGCTTATGAACAGAACGCTATGGCAATGTTCTGTTTTGTTTAACTTATCACTGCGCCAGGGTTTAGTTAAAACAAATGACAAAGTTGACAAGACCTACTTACTAAGAGATAAAAAAAACAAAAGCATCAAACATGACAGATGTTTTATCTAGTCTAGTATTTCTGTTCCAATAGGAAATACACAATCAGCCATCCTTTTAAAATGACTGGTCATTTTCTGTTACTTTGTAGCATACTACATGTGTCATCTTTCTAATAATTGTAACGGACTCATTTGTTGCTAAAGTTATCTGCTTTAATACTTATAGATATATTCACCGCTTTCAAAACAAAATACACTTGGTTTTGCACACAAACATTTCTTATTTACCAAACAATAGGCGGCTCGAACAAACAAATTCAAACGCAGCTAGCATCGTGATTTCGCACTAATTATCCAATTTGTCAAACCGTCAGATCTATTCTGGTACTCCTTTTACAAATCCAAGGGTACAGTCAAGATCATTGGCAAAGATTGCTTATCTGTGTTGTATCCCATCAAGTCTGATGCTTCGCGAGATAAAATTATTCATACTAAGATACAACACCTTTTAACGATACCGCAATATAATTAACCGTCCGTATATTCAACTAATCGTGAACTACGTAAATTAAACATGTCTCACAGTATAACTATGTCAACTATTTTTTTATGACATATTATATGCAAGTGGATCATCTGATGGTAAGTGAACACCACCCTTGGACTTTACACCAAAGGGTCTAAGATGGAATATCTCCTGTGCCAGTAATTTACCGGTTGTCTTTCTGGCATCACAAGAACTGCTGCGTGGAAGCAGGATTAGCTAATAAATAATTAACATTCAGTTAATTGATCAGCTTGCGTCTTCTTGGCAATTTTCCTCTCTGTATCTCGAAGTAATTCCGAAGCGAAGGGCGCAAGGAACTGACTCCGTACACAATTTGACGATAATGGATTTATACAAGGCCGTGTTAAATTCACAGACCTGTCGAATTGGATAAATTAAGCCTCTCGTCCCACTTACAAAGGCTGTTGCATTCGGCCTTAGCTGCATTCCTTAACAGGTTAGATCAGTTTAACAGTTTAGGTTCAGATACAACAATGCAATTGCGACAACACATGATCACTCTATTCCAGAATGAATATTTCAAATTCCGTCAATGCTTTGAAGCGGTACCATTACATTACATTAACCAGTAAATAACATGGTTTTAAGTATTTGTGAATGTCTAATTTAAACAAGTCTGGGTGGAGCACAAGATTAGTGCAGTTTGCTGACTTTAATAGTAGCTACTTAAAGACGCAAAGATTTAGAACTGGTTAATGGCCAATATTAGTGTCTAGGTTTCGAAAATTTTGGAACAGATAAAATATAACGCTACTACTACTACTACGAGCACGATTGTATGAATTCGTGTTATTCTGAACTTTAAAGTTGAACAGCATGAATCTTAAAATGTTTCTAAGTCTCGGATAGAATAAGCGTGTTATCAATAACGTACATTAGATATTCTGTGCTATAACATAAAAATTCTTTCCATCACTTCAACAGCCTTAATAGACTTGTTATTTCTTTTTGCTTTTAGTACAACATTGTAAAAACTATTCTATTTGAATACCACGACGAAATTACCGTTTCAACTATGAGATTTCTTACAAGGGTCATAGAAGGTAATAAGCGATATCTTAAGTATCACAAAGCTGATAGTCAAGAAAGGAAATTGTGGAATTCTCAGAGGAATTTGTGCCTTATTCTCGGTGTTTTTGTCGAAGCTTCTTTCCATACAGCATACGAAAAGGGTTGGTACTTTTTGCTTTAACTTGGAGTTGTGATGCTATCTGGTCGCGGGTTACCGACTTAAATGGAGATTTGTGGGCTCGCTCCCTCTGATATTAATCGTATGAAATATAATTCTACATTTCTGCGTAATTTTACGTTTTGTATTATAACGTGTAGGTAATCTACAAGCTTACCATTACCAAGTATCTTCGGCTTTATACCGCTCTGCGCCTTTGTGAATCCAACTCCACTCAACATCCGAGCACCGGGTACGTTTATTGTTTGTATAAAATTGTCATCACAGTTTTCTTACAAATTCTATTCACAAAAAGGCTCTCTTTCAAAATAATATCCTCATTCGCTATGCTAGATTAAGTTAAAAGCTTGTAGATATAAAAAATATTGTAACAACATTATCTGTCATTTATCAAGCGATGCGTGACTAATGTATGAGTGTTAGAAACGAATTTAATCACCCACATTGTTATTTGGCACGAAGTGTATTAGTGAACTATGTTAAGGAAATAGTGCAAGGGCGTTCTTTTCAACTCTTGTTTTATAATTCTTTGCACACTTACACATAAAGGTCAGGCAATATAATATTACAAATAAATAGTAATGTAGTCATTCACGCATTTTACAAAGGGTAACACAATTGAACAACAATCCACAACCCTTTGTAACATGCGTGATTAAAAATAATAATAGAAAAATAATAATGCAGTTGTGTGAGTTTCAATTTACGATACAAACCTGCCAATCCCAATGTCATTGTATGATGTCAACACTCGACACAGTATAAGGCTTCTTCACCTCATAAAAGATCTAAAGATAAAGGTGGGACGGACTGAGTGACAAGTCAGACTGACACACGAAGACTAAGAGGCGTATCCGAGACGTTTCTAGTGTCTATTGCAATTTTGTTATCTCGCTTTTTATTAGAAACCTGTTATCCGACAGTCGTTTAATCTCGGCTTAGTATTGTTGTGATACCGTTACGACAAATTCGATTTGGTGAAAGATTTTAAGGAGTCTGCCGTGTTAGGTGTCATTTTTGTTTTCAATTAGGTCACTAAACGCACGGTTTATAGCAAGATTTGAGTAACTATTTTGCAGAAATACAATGCCGAGCTAAAGTAACGGATCGTTTTTACACTTATACATAAGTACCTACATCAATGTATAACAACGACACTTTAGTTTAAGACATATCACCACATAGTATGAAACAAAGTCGCTATCCGCTGTCTGTCCCTATATATGCTTAGATCTTTAAAAGTACGCAACGGATTTAGATGCGGTTTTTTTTAATAGGTAGAGTGATTCAAAAGGAAGGTTATATGTGTATTATTCTACGCAGACGAAGTCGCGAGCAGAAGTTAGTTAAATCATAAATTAAGGGGGTTTCAAAAAACAAAAGATATTCTGATTGCCGTGAGTATCACGTTTAAAATTTAAGTTTAGTACAGTCACCGATACAAATCGGAGCTTATGAAGTGCTAGAAATTATTTGAACACGCGTGTTATATTATTAAGACACTTCACGTAAAGTTAACTAGATTATAAGAATTCGTTTAACTGTGTATAGGTTCTAAGAATACTTAATCTCTGTGCACTGGCGACGTACCGGAGGCGCTGCAGACGCTACGTTGCGAATTCCTTTAGATAGCTCGCCTCGCGACGGCTCCGATGCACAGTTCGAGAGTTAAAGATAAGTCAGATCTAAAATATTATTCAGACGGTTCGGACCTGAACTTTCAAACATTATAATTAAATTGTGAATTGAACTTTTACATACAGTTTACACTATAAAGTGAACTATTACCCAAAGTGTTGTCAAATCGATCAATATTGATTATTTACCGTTTATACTAAAAGGTGGACTTTTGTACGTATTTTGTGTTAAATCGAATAAAAACATTTGAAAGTGATAAAATAAACTTTATTTATTAACTCCACGTCCGAATCGCATATTTGGCGCAGTCTTGATAGGTGCACTAAGCCGGTTGCACAAAAATTGGTATCCGGTATCCGTTTTAACGGTTAATTAGTGTATTTACGAACTCCCGGAAGTGAACTGTTCATATCTGTGGAAGCTGCGACGTCCAGAAGGAGCAAATATTCTTCAACGGGACCAGTTAAGAAGAAAATGATAATTTCTTTAATTATCACGATACTGTGAGTACGCTTGGAATTTTATTTAAAGGTTCGCAAACAGATAAATTTCCCAAACTCCTCGATCGTTGTATTTTTATTATTAATTAAAGTTAAATCGTGTTTACAAGTGTTTGCATAGTGAATATTGTACAATATGAATCAAATTCAATTATTTGATATTGCATTAAAAGTTGTACCTACCTATGATGGTGATGTTAATTCTTTGTACCGATTTATATCAGCCGCATCCTCTGTAGCTGACCAGTATTACGATAGAGATAATCCAGATAATTTTCAAAATGTTATTGTTACAAATGGAATAATCGGTAAACTACAAGGTAAAGCCTTGGAAATAATTGACATTAATGGCGCTAGAAATTGGGATGAAATAAAAGATGTTTTGATTCAAAACTTTGCCGACCAAAGAGATGAAAATTCCTTGAATCGTGATTTGATCAATTTACACCAAAATAATGAGACACCGCAGCATTATTACGATCGCTGCTTACGTTTGCTTAACACTATAATAAATTATGTGAATTTACACAATGATGATGCGGAAGTAATAAGCTGTAAGAGATCCTTTTTCACAACGCAAACTTTAAAAACCTTCTTAGCCGGATTGAAGGAACCGTTAGGGTCAACTATCAGAGCAATGCGCCCCAGTTCTCTGCCAGAGGCGTTGCAGTTTATAAAAGAAGAAAGCAATACTTTATACTTGCAAAAACGTAACCAAAATAACTCGTTTGCCAATAACCAAAATAAATTTGAGCAACAAAAAAGTACGTTTACAAATACTCAGAGATTCCCCGTTCCCGTTTGGAACCGTAATAAACCTTACACACAAAGACCTGGTTTCAGCCAAGTTCAGCCTCATTTTAGCCAAAATCGAAGCAATATTCTACAAAACAACCCAAACGCTTTTTACCAAGATCCAAGAACATATAGAGCTCCTAGGCCAGTGCCCATGAGCGGTGTATCTCACGGCAATGCAACAAATAATATTCCGCGTCCAGGCAACAATACCACAGCGAACGCCCAGCCAAGATTTGTCCCCTTCCAAAATAATAGTCCCCAGCAGGCTTATGCAAATAGGCAAAATACATTCCAAAATATCGGTCATTACCCTGATTATCAGTTCGAGGAACTACATCAACACGAGACCCTGAATGAACCCGAAGTGCATGACTTACCTGCTTCCTTTGAATCTGAAGAAATGCCAAATCCACAGATAGCATTTGAAAACGAAAATGAAAATTTTTACTTGGGCCAGGATTCCGAAAACGAAACGTAATACAAATTAACGCTCACCTTAAACGTCAGCTTCCTTTCATTCAAATAAGTAACCCACCAATGAAACTACTTATCGATACGGGCTCAAACCAATCATTTTTGTCTCCTGAAATTGTAAAATATTTCTATAGAAACTACAAAGTAAATTACGAGCCATTCACTGTGACAAATATACATTCTACTTCTCAGCACAAATATACTATTGACATTCCGATATTTGACGAATTCAACCTAGAAGGCATGTATAAGTTTCACATATTTAAATTTCATAATGTGTTCGACGGATTGATAGGACTAGATTTATTACAAAAACTCGGTGCATCCGTTGACTTATCCAAAGGGCAGCTCGTTACTCAAAGAGCTACGAACAATCTACAAATGTTAGAATCAGGGATTCACAATCTGTTGGAAATCCTCATAAAAGCTAACACTTCAAATATTTTCAAAGTACCCGTAAATCAAAAATGTGGCGAGATTTACATTCCCGAAAAGAAAATTAATCAGTGCATACTGCCTTCTGTAGTTACAATGGCAAACGATGGATATGCATTTGTTGAGATTAACAATCCAACGTGCAATGACGTCATCATTAGTTTCACAGACCCCATTTCCTGTTCGCGATTAAAGAATAATTTTGAATGCCACAATTTTGAATCAGCTCTGCCAAAAGTTCACGACATTGAAAATTTAATTAGAACAGATCATTTAAATTTTGAAGAAAGAGAATCAATTCTAAATTTATGCAAAGAATATAGCGACATTTTTTACCGTGACGGAGATCCCCTTACTTTTACAAATAAAATCAAACACAAGATTCGTACTACAGATGAAGTACCGGTATATACCAAATCTTACAGATACCCCCACGTTCACAAAACAGAAGTTGAATCCCAAATAAAAAAAATGCTTCACCAAAAAATAATCCAGCCTTCAGAATCTCCATGGTCTTCTCCTATATGGATCGTGCCTAAAAAATTGGATTTATCAGGAAAACAAAAATGGCGCCTCGTTGTCGATTACCGCAAACTTAATGAAAAAACCATTAGTGATAAATACCCAATTCCGAACATTACTGATGTGCTCGACAAACTAGGCCGCTGCCAATACTTTACCACCCTTGACCTTGCCAGTGGGTTTCACCAAATCGAGATGCACCCCAGCGACATCGAAAAAACTGCATTCACAATAGACAACGGCCATTATGAATACTGCAGAATGCCTTTCGGTCTCAAAAATGCGCCATCCACGTTCCAAAGGACAATGGAAAATGTTTTGAGAGGCTTAATTAACTCAATTTGCGTCGTCTATATGGATGACATCATCATATTTTCCACCTCATTACAAGAGCACATCCTCAACCTTCAAACAGTCTTCCAACGCCTTCGAGAAGCGAATTTCAAGATACAATTAGACAAGTCCGAATTTTTGAAACACGAAACAGCTTACCTTGGTCACATTGTCACTTCTGATGGTATTAAACCGAATCCTGACAAAATCGCGGCTATTAGACAATTTCCAATTCCCACAACCCAAAAGGAAATTAAGTCATTTCTTGGATTGATAGGTTATTACAGGAAGTTCATTCCAAATTTTTCTAAATTAACGAAACCCTTAACCTCCTGCTTGAAAAAAGGTGCAAATATTGATCCAGACCATCCAAAGTACATTAATGCGTTCAAAACCTGTCAAGAAATCCTGATGAACGATCCCATTCTCCAATACCCCGATTTTGATAAAGAGTTTAACTTAACCACCGATGCCTCAAATTTCGCAATAGGCGCGGTTTTATCCCAAGGGCAGATCGGATCTGATAAACCAATAGCATTTGCTTCCAGAACCCTTAACGAAAGCGAGATAAATTACAGTGTTATCGAAAAAGAGTTATTGGCCATCATTTGGGCCACAAAATATTTTCGTCCATATCTTTACGGACGAAAATTCAACATTATCACTGATCATAAGCCTCTTCAATGGCTTATGTCGTTGAAAGAACCAAATTCACGCCTAACTAGATGGAGACTAAAATTAGAAGAATTTGATTATAAAATATCTTACAAAAAAGGAAACGCTAATACAAATGCCGACGCTCTATCTAGGGTGCAAATTAACATTAATGAAACAGCAAACAGCCTTCACGAAGTTGGCAATGACAATCTGTCAATGATTGGCAATGCTTCTGAATTTCCCCGCATAAATGATATCATCGTGCGCGAAGGCACCGAAACTATACACACAAACTATGAAAACCCAGTTCTTGAAATACCCATTGTAGAAAAACCTGTAAATATATATAAAAACCAACTAGAAATAAAATTCGTTCTGCACTCTCCCCACAATCCTGTAACTAAAGAAGTACATCCTGGGAAAAACCGCACGACGGCTCAAATCAGCTTGAACAATTTTAAAGAGGATACTATTAACCTCTTTAAACACCATGTACGACCCAATATTCAATATGGCATTTGGCTCACAGATTTTAAATACATTCCCGAAATCACAACTACTTTACAACAAGTTTTCAAAAACTCTGCGTATAACCTAATCATCTGTAAAGAAAAGCTAAACGATGTTACCGATATAGACGAACAACTCAGGCTAGTGAAAGCGTTTCATGATGGTAAAACGAATCATAGGGGCGTGCAAGAAACCGAAAAACAATTAAAAAGAACTTATTATTGGCCTAATATCACAAAAATGATAACAGAACACATTAATAATTGCAATGCGTGTCAAACAAATAAATATGAACGCCGACCAAACAAGCAACAACTACAAATTACTCCAACTCCCATAAAACCATTCGAGGTGGTTCATGTCGACACATTTACCGTAAAAGGTCACAAATTTTTTACCATTATCGACACGTTTTCAAAGTATGCCCAAGCATATCCCATCGAGAGCGTAACAGGTGTGAATGTTATAAATGCCCTTTCTATATACATGACTCATCACGGATTGCCTTTAAGTATTACAGCCGACCAAGGGACGGAATTTAAGAATCTACCCTTGAAAGAATTTGCCGAATTACATAAAATCAATTTACATTTCACCAGTGTCAGTAACCCACAGTCCAACGGTGCCATAGAAAAATTCCATTCCACTATATTGGAACACATACGGTTACTACAAATAAAACATCCTCAATCTGCTGTAACCGAACTCATGCTCTTTGCAGTGTTGGCCTACAACAATTCTATACACTCAGCAACAGATAAAAAGCCAATAGAAATCATTAATGGTCATTTGGACAACCGCGACCCCTTCGATCTATTATTAGAAAAAACATGTCTTCAAAATTATGTTAATAAGCATAAAGAAATTACTACAGACTTGTACACGAAAATTAACGAACATTTAAGCGTTAAACATACCGCAACTATAAATAAACACAATGAAACTTTAGAAGAACCTCTTGAATATATAGAAGGCGAAGCTTGCTACATAAAAAATCCTTTAGCTGCGCGACATAAAGAGAAACCCCGCTATATAACTAGAAATGTTGCCAAAAATTTAGGTATAAAAATAATTGATCAAAAAGACCAAGAATACCATAAACGCAGAGTTCGTAGACCGTTAAATTTGCAACATAACTTGTTACAGGGCGACGGTCTGCAGGCCGACATGGGCCGAAGAAGCGACGCTGATACGTCTGAATAAAAGTCCAGGCATATTGCCATTCAAACTAGACCCAGCAAAAATTCGTCAATCCGATCATATATTCTTACACTACATACAGCTAAATGATTTTAAAGAGCAAATTCGTACCATAGAAGACCAAACTCAAACGTTAGAAGCCTTGTATAAGGACTTTGATAGTGGTTTTAGGTTTAAATTTAGTGTATTTTATAAGCACATTAGTACTAAGTTAGAACTTGCTATAGATAAATATAATTCTGTAGCAAAAAATAGATACAAACGAGGTCTTATCGATGGCATGGGTGCTATAATTCGTAGTATTACAGGTAATCTCGATCAAACTGACGCTAAAAAGTATGATAAAGCAATATCCATTCTCGAAACAAATCAGGCTGAAATAGCAAAACATTTTAACAAGGACGTTACACTGAATCACTACTTTCTTAACAGTTACAATGAAACCGTATCAACATTGTCTCAAAATCAGAACCAAATCACCAATAAAATAACAGAAATACTTCGAGAAATAAATTACACTAAACTGGAACTATCTGACTATTTAAAAATAGATACCTCCTTCAAACTAGTTGAAATAAATTTGCAACTCGTTCTCGAAGCACTCTCTAATCTAGAAACAGCCCTCTCATTTTCAATTAAAGGAATAGCCGACCACAATATCATCACTTTTGAAAATTTACAGTATTTCATCCAATTTCTGAGCAAGCATTATGACCCCAAACAATTAATAACTACTGATGTTAAAGAATCTCGTATATTTTATAATTTCGTAGAATTAAGTTCTTATTTTAGTAACGATAGGATAGTCTTTGTTATTAAGGTGCCAATTCTATATAAGTCCACCTTCGACTACTACCAATTGTTCCCCATACCTACCCTGAACTATAATATCCTTGTGCCTCCCAAACCTTATCTGATTGCGGACGACAATGCGTACCAGTATCTAGAGGAGGAATGCCAACATTACGGAAAGATGTACTACTGCCAAAAATCAATAAAACTATATAACGCAATGCAACAAGATGACTGTCTATATAAGCTAATAAGATCCCAAATTGTATCTTCATCATGCAGTTTCCACAACATAAAAATTATGGAAGAGATATTCGAGCAAATCAATGACAATTATTATCTACTATTCTGTCCGAAGCCTACTAAATTTCACCTACGTTGCCACAATGAAGAATATACCACTGTCAATGGGTCTTACTTACTGAATCTTCCCGAAAACTGTACTGCATCAACTGAGACGACTTCTTTTACAAACGAAAAGAGTATTAACAAAGGAACTCCTATAAAGCTGTATTCTCTCAATCTCCAGGACATTCGTGTCAAGAATCCTATAGAACCATTAAAAATTGACAAAATTTCAATGAATCAGCTATATAACTCAATTGGATTCATACAGAAAGAACAACAAAAAATACAACTCATCAGTTCTGATACCCAACAACTACACATATATTGGACCACACCACTCTACATTGTCTTAACGATCGCCGCAGCATATTTTGCATTTACTAGAATAAAAGCACGAAAGCTTACACGTTCACCTGCCGAGACTGGAGGGCAAACTCCACCAACCGAAGGATGTCCGAGGTCTTTCTGCAGTTAAACAACTACGAAAAAGACCTCTATCTGGCAGGGAAGGTGTTATATTATTAAGACACTTCACGTAAAGTTAACTAGATTATAAGAATTCGTTTAACTGTGTATAGGTTCTAAGAATACTTAATCTCTGTGCACTGGCGACGTACCGGAGGCGCTGCAGACGCTACGTTGCGAATTCCTTTAGATAGCTCGCCTCGCGACGGCTCCGATGCACAGTTCGAGAGTTAAAGATAAGTCAGATCTAAAATATTATTCAGACGGTTCGGACCTGAACTTTCAAACATTATAATTAAATTGTGAATTGAACTTTTACATACAGTTTACACTATAAAGTGAACTATTACCCAAAGTGTTGTCAAATCGATCAATATTGATTATTTACCGTTTATACTAAAAGGTGGACTTTTGTACGTATTTTGTGTTAAATCGAATAAAAACATTTGAAAGTGATAAAATAAACTTTATTTATTAACTCCACGTCCGAATCGCATATTTCGCGCTTACGTGTCTGACAATACATACAGGGTGTATCAGACACCCCCTAACAATAATACACTGCGGTATATAACCATAGCTATAGAAGCTAAAAATAATATTTAAAAAATTTTGGAGTAATTTTTTTTTTTCTATAGGAATGGTAGCATTAACTATAATTATTCCTATAGAAAATATAACAAAAAAATTACTCCAATTTTTTTCAAGATATTTTTTTAGCTTCTATAGCTATGGTTATATATACCCCAGTGGATTATTGTTAGGGGGTGTCTGATACACCCTGTATGGTCGTGTCCTAGTTATTTTTGTCCACTTAGGGAGCTCTGACGTATCTGATGGCGAATGTACACACGGCAAAATAATTCGGTAAGCATAGGCACGCACACAAACGTCGTCTATGTGTTGAGTACCGACATGAACATTTCGTAGAATCCACATGTGAATGTGTGAGTGAGTTCAATCGTATATCTACCCTCTCAGTACAGTTTTTTTTAGTAATAAGATAAATAAGTAATGTCGCTGTAAATT
Organism: Pandemis heparana; assembly: GCA_963854515.1. Taxonomy (NCBI): domain Eukaryota; kingdom Metazoa; phylum Arthropoda; class Insecta; order Lepidoptera; family Tortricidae; genus Pandemis; species Pandemis heparana. The sequence continues at coordinate 10,778,585 of OY978015.1, read as the reverse complement.
ACCTATTTATTATATAAACAACAACAATAACTATAAAATAACAATGAAGAAAGTTGCAATTATTTTAGTTAGGTAGTTTATAATAAACTAAGTTAAAAATAATTACAAATTAAACTAAAAAATCCCCTTGGTATCGTGCCTGGCTCAAAGGTTTAAAAATTCAATATCTCCGGTTTAAGTTAATTCTACAGAAATAATGTAAAAGTATTGTTTTATTTTTGCATTTTCCTAAAAACATTTTACATTATTATCTTACATTGGATATTGTCATCGCAAGTGTAAGGCAAGAGAAGGCACCCTGGATCGAGTCTTACTTTGACCTTGAATCTTTAAATTTATGCAATCTGACGCATTGAACTATTATTACCAGCGTAGTAGCTACCATCTCACTGATTCAACTTGTTATATTTTTATTTCTCATCAAGTCTGGTCTGAGATTCAATTCCAACACTTCCAACCAATATTCCTTACAAACAGCATCGCCATTTAAATAACATCCAAAAATGTCATTTCTTCTAGGATTCGAACTCGGTTTACTAGAGAGCGAGTGCACAAATCAAGTATCCGACTTGCCTTTGTGACCGCTGAGCCACCGAGACATTTAATATATTTGGTGAATTTATGAATTACTACGTCCAAACTGTGACTACTGCATTTGCAATGTGTAAATAGTTGTTTAAAGAGCTTTGAAATAAGGTTGAAATTTGCTAGACGATGCACATTTTATTAATTGCCGTCTAACAATATAAAGTATATTCTACCCTCAAATTATTAGTAATATGAATTTGTCAACGCTAGCCGCCATTCGTTACGCCTTGTTTTACAAGTGGTTTTACAACAACGAACTGTTTAATTTTGCCTTTGAAATACCTTGTGATTTGCAAAATATGGATAGTCATCATCTTTTTTGAAAAGAGCAGAAATTATTGTTCTTTACGAACAAAATATTTCTATAAGGAATCGCAACTCGTTTATTGATATCGGTAAGTAGACAAAATGTCTGATAAAATAATTACTTCTTATTTTACATCAAATTTCTTCATGGTGTTAAAAACAATGATTTATTATTGTATCCGTAATGTATTCAAATAACTTTCTTTGACGAAGAATGTTTTTTATTAAACTTCATTTATTTTGCAGCGGAAGACTTCAATTATGGATTCACCGTTATGCAGACTTCGGGCACGATAAGAATATTCCTTCTGTGTCAAAACAAGAAGTCTCATCTTCACGCCATTTGACATAAGTAGTTGCCGCACACGCTAAAGGGACCTATTTCACATCAACGAGAGACAATGTTACCTACGACTTCATCTGCATGTTGCAGGATAGCATTGTCGTAACTCGTAAACCAGCAAAAAAAAAATACTTCAACGGATCAGCCAGCATAGAAGAAACAGAATGAACTTTGATCGTGAATATTTATAATTTTGATTCGAATAGGTAATAATGTAGTGATTTTTAGTGATGAAAAACCATTTACGTCTGAAAAAGATGGACGAAAAATTTTGTGGCGAAAAGTGCTTGGATGTCATCCATGGGATTTGTGAGTTAGTGGGTTGGGGGTCGTAATAACAGTGCTAAAAAAAAGTGATGTGTGACCTATTTCGTGCATAACAATGTTATTGTGTCATAGTCAAAGACTGGCTGAGCACCCAACAAGATTCCTTAACTGTTATTAACTGGGATCCATCTGATATAAAATCCAAAGCAAATTTAGGTAGCTTAGTCACTTGAAAGTGGAGATTTAATCCAGTGTGCAATGATGTTATTGTTAATGGCTGTCATTTAACATGTCGATTCATTTCACCACTGACTTTATTTCTCGACAAATAAAACGTTTCGTTCATCTTTCTCAGACTTAAGTAAACTTAATAAATCGGAAATTCTTATAAATGATACTCTTTTCAAAACCCTTGTTAATTCGAATAAATTACATCTTAAAAATAGCCCTTTTGTGGTGTGCATTCAATTTACCATTTGTATTGTAATTTTAAATTATGTTTGTAACAGAAATTTTTAATTAACCTAAAATCATACTGGTCACTATAGTGTGTGTTGTTTTACGAATAAATGTTGTCCTTCTTCTGTTATATTATAAGGAATAGCATGCAGTTTTATTTTGCTAATTTAATTAGTTATAGTCTTATGGTAATAATAATTACTTAAATGTTGTAATAAACAATTTGAAACAATGATTTTATTTTCTTATTTTGTTCTTTTACTTTCTTTTTTTCTTGTTTGAAGTAGTCATGATTTGGTTTTGAGATAGTTATAAATTGAAAAAAAAATACAAAATAGACACATTTGAGCAAGATTCGAACCGAGGTCTTTAACATTCATAGTCCTAATCAGTACGACTGAGCCGCCGCGCTCATATTATTCATGACGAAATTATTGTTCCATTGAGCAAAATCGTTTGAATAACAATAACCTATACAATAAGAGATATGTGAAGGTAGTCAGAGAACACAATCAGCACACATAGGCCATGTTAGTGTGAATACTCGTGTGGATACAAAACCATTTTGTTGTGTGTGTAATTAAGGCAGCGGATAGGTGCGGATGTGTGTATAGAATGACACACATGGACAACTAGGGTGCATACCGAATAGTTTTGCTGTGTGTACTATACTTATCACGCCGTTAAGACTAAAGAAATATGCGTAAACATAGTTGTCCATCTATTGAATGCCCTGAGGTATGACATTTTTATTTGCCGAAGACTTAGCAAGCTGACAAAAACAGGTTTTATTCGTAAAACCCGGTATTCGTTATGGTGCGGGTGATGGGTAAATACGTGGTCAGAGAAAAAAATACCTACCTGCTAGTTAAAAGTAGGTATCTCGTGAAGATAAACATTGTTAACGGTTTTAAAATATGCAATTACACGCTATTCAATGAGGCAGGTGTATTGTAAGTATGTTAGTAGAAAAGGTCAAAATTGAATGATTAATTTCGTATTGATATTTACAGGTGTTATCTACTAGCGGCTGGTCGAGGCTAGTATTATTTATATTTACATCATTTTTCTTTGTTAGTTATTGTTACCTTGATATCAATTGGTACCGTCACAAGTTAGATACCTACCTATTGAAATGGACAAGGTGCTGATATTTGAACACGTTCTATCATCCTTAACGAAGTAGCGTTTGTATGTTTTTGAACAACTTGCCTTTCGCGATATATTGATATAACTACGTAACACAGCGAAATATAAATATAAATATACCAATAATCTGCATACTTCATCAAAATTATATTAAAACACGTCAGTCCCGCTAATTATCCGCATAAGTATTCTTTTATAGTTGACAGGACCCTAGCTGATTTTTAGTTAAGTACTTAAGTGGTTAAATTTTAGGTAGCCAACTTAACTAAGGTTTCACACTTGTCACAGAATACTTAACTATCAAGCAGTCTTTATCATTATCATCAAATCGTAATTATGACACTTCACCCGCTTCACACGCAGTGATGACAGCTTCATGCGAAATTATGATGACAGTGGGTGTACCGTGACAACAATGATGCTAGTTAGTCCATCCATTGTCTATCGCACATTACGTACCTTGGTAAGACTTGTACTTAGATAGGTGTAATCTCCTGAATAACGGTCAACTTCAAGTTTTCGCGGCATTTCTTGTGCAGTGAGCACAAATAGGCATTGGAAACTTCTTCACAAGTCCTTCATTTTCAGGGTCTTTGGTCAAAAACATACACTTAAGACAGAGTTCTTTGAATGACCAAATGAGGTTACTATGCCTGGCTGTGTGCATAAAAGTTGCAAGCACACTACAAGTAGGTACAACGAAACTTTGCAAAGCAAACAGGCTTAGTTTAAGCCATATTTTGACATTCGCAGAACTCCGTCTTTACTTTTTAATTCGTCTGAAATCCGGACAGCTAAGCATTGGAATTTATGCATGGTCGATAAAACTGAATCACGTGGAATCTTTTCTCATACAATTATGCATTAATTTCTTTGGGAGAGTTATGGTAAGTTATTATGATATTTGCAGTGATAAGGTTCCACAACGGTTTGCGATTCAATATGTATCAACGTTACAATATGGCGTTCAAATCTGGAGTAAATGGACTTACTAAGTAGTAGGCAAGCGTGGTCCTACAAAACTATGGTCAGACACATTAAAAAGTAATTAGTTAAGTAGGTATCATTGAGAATTTTATCCAATAAGTACTCACTAGGATCTCTTCATCTGCTACCTACTATCAGCATAGAGTTGTATTGGTAGGTTAAATGCACAGGTCAAGGCGTCATAAACTCTTTTTAATGGAGGAAACATAAAATATCTAAATAAGTATACCTACATAGTATACTTACAGTCATTTATACCTACAACTTTTACTCTGAACAGACGGCGCGATTCAAGATGGTCGTGGGTTCTTAACCGCACTTGCACCTTTTGATTTTTTTCGGATTACGTGCCAAACCTCATTTGAAATTTTCCATGAGCTACCTACATAGGTATTTGGTGAAGAAAACATCTTGACGAAAGATTTCCTTGCATACACCAACGAAGCAATTCAATGGTTTGAAGTTTCTAATACGCACTGGGCCCGCATGGTAACTAGTTATAGCCCAAGCCCTCTCATGACGAGGCCTGTTCCAGTAACAGGTAACAGCGCATCTCTTGGCTCCAGTGTAATTCTCTTAACGAAACTGCAGGCCCGTGAAGTTATCGCTGAACTTGACAGACAATCATAACTTGGCCCATTCGCTCGTAGACGTCACATGAAGCCAGGTGTCTTGACGTTGGTCAATGTCAAACTTCGACCAATCCCAGGACACCTGACTCCGTAATGATTCCTACTAGCAAACAAATAAAGTAATGATCGTCAACGGAAGGCAGTGATGATGATGACTCTACAGACGAAGTTCGATTAACAACCACACAGCTCGATTTTAGCACAAGCTTAACCTTAGAAGTTCAATGCTCAAACTTATAATATACCTAGTTACCTATTTATTTAAATTTAAGTAGGTATAGTAGGCGGTAAATAAGTAAAACGTGGAGGAGATATGCAGAGTATGAAAAACAACATTTTCATACTGTGCATGTAGGGCACATGCACAGTATGAAAATGTTTTACTTATTTGCCGCCTACTATACTTATCAGGTCCTTTCCTTGTTCCGTACATTTTCCCTAAAACAGGATTTAGTATAAGTAAGTACCTACGTGTACCTACCCGAACTCTCGTAAAAAAACAAAATACAGTCTTATTAGAAAAAAATCGTGAGTAGGTACAAACAAAAAAAAAAACAAAGTTTGAAGGTACTACCCTACGCCTACTTACAGTACTTTATAACAAAGATAGAACCAGAATCACTGACTGGGTCAAATAAAACTTACTTATTTACTTATTGGACCAATAGACAAGCCAGACTGCAGTTAAAAGGATTCTAACAACACACCTTTCCACTAACTATGCGCGTATTAGTAAATGTAACTTTACCTAAACAGTTTAAATAGGTCTCCTCACGTAGCGGTCCACCTGCCGGTACCGGGTTCGGACGGAGGCTGTGCTGCGGCGGCGTCCCCTTCGGAATGTCACACCTGTGACCACAACCACACTCACGGTACAACACTACGATCACACAACCGTCTCCAATACCCGTTCATGCACATAAAACGCACTTCCAAACCAGTCGTTTATTTACGTTCCAAATTCGTTGTAAAAAAGTTTCGCGCGTTCACAGATAAAACAACAAGCGGCACTACGCGCAGTGGCGAACGAACTCAAACTGACGTACGGTGAAATGGAGGGGCGAGTGAACTGGGATGCGATAGTAGCGCCACCACACCTGTCGACGCAGAGGCGTTTAACTTCGAGTCGGCCGAGCTATGAACCGAGTTGCAATGCAAGTTGCAATGTGCAACATTCGCTTCTCGGATTATGCAAGGCGGTAAAGTTTAACCGGGCGCGGGCAGGAAGAAAATGTCGATGCGATTATGCGTTTACAAAGCGCTGTTAATTGAAATTCTTTGTAGATACTTCAATACTTGCAGCAGCATTGGAGTTATAGCTTGATTTATGCTTCCATAGCTCTTTCGCTTTGGACAAGTTGCAGGAATTTATTTTCTACCTAGTTTGTGTTCGCAAAATTAACGTTAATATTTATAGAATCAATTAATTTGTGCTCTTAATTTTAAAGTTGATAAATTGCTATTTTAATCTCATCGGTACAGTGTAAGTGTAACATATAAGTGATTTGACTGATTCAACATCAGAAGCTTATGCAGACCGTTATAGGTACTGGCTATATTTTATGGTTAGGTAGGTTACTTAGGTATATTAATACATATATATTCTAATTTGCACCACCTGCTCAGATCTGTTCCTTTCTCCATTCTGTTATCGTTGCCTGGTAGAGATCGCTCTGTAGCGATAAGGCCGCCTATTGTTGCCTTATTACTTCTGTATACCTTTTCTTTGTATTGATTGCTATACGTGGTGTTCAATAAAGAGTTATTGTATTGTATTGTATTGTTAGTTCGTTCCACTGCTTTGTACAGGTTTCTTCTCGGCATGATACGGCTTTGGTTGTAGTTCAGGGTATGCGGATCAACCTGGGCTCAAACCCAACGTACTCTTACATCTTGAAAAGCTAGTATAATTATATTTCCAGCATCAAAGGCTTAAGGCCTCTGATGTAGATTACTATACTACAGTACTACAGCTTTTCTTACGCCAATTTCATCAGCCTTTCCCGTCGTATAAAAATAAAATACAAGTAAACACTAAACTTGCTTGCAGATTAGAGCAGTAGAATGCAAGTACTGGCTTGCCTGCAAATTAATGTCAAACTTTATATAAATTATACGACATAATTCTTACACACAAATATGTTAAGCTACAGGCTTGAGTATTCCATGCACTTTTTTTGGGCAGCCTACTAAATTTACATGACATCAGATCGAACTATATAATTAGTCATCTGTCTGTCTGCATTTGTCTATGTACCAAATCTTCTATATCTTCATAAATATGTAGATAACTATACTCATAAATTCGTATGTCTTGATGGATCTGTCATTACGCAGTCAAAAAGCTATAATTTCCTCTAGGAAGGTTTCTTTTGTAGCGTGAATGATCAAGAATCGTTTTTCCTATAATTTCACGACGAAGCTAATAAAATGACACATTCGGTAAGTAGCCATCGGCTTAGTGCAATCAGCTGCTGAATCAACTAGGTACTATCTAATATAGCCAGTAGTGTGAGTGCAACAGTTTTCGCTTCACTGTGTTAACTTGAAAGGTGAAATATTTTATTTACATAAATATATTTCTTTATTGTATTGTATTGCATCACCCAGCTTGTATAGTTCAATGTCCTACGGATAGGGCTTGCAATCCGGATAACCGGATATCCATATTATCCGGATATCCGGTCATTTTTCAAATCCGGATAGGAGGCACTTCATTATCCGGATAATTTGGATAATTCGAATATCAGATATTAATGCACACGTGTGGTGTGGAGCAAACATTTATCTGTATAAGGTGGGTTTACATACAAAAATTGCTTTCATATTTCATACAATTAAAGTGAAAATAAATATTTTTACGTTTGTTGTCAGAGTATTGAGATTTCAACAACGTCAAAAATCCACCCAGTTATGAGATTTTCCTTACATTTAATCATTGACTCGTCTAAATTTCACTCAAATATCAATTCTCTGACAACAAACGTAAAAATATTTATTTTCACTTTAATTGTATGAAATATGAAAGTAATTTTTAATACTTTTTTAAAGTATGGCACACAAATTACAACGTCAAAAATCCACCCAACTGTGAAGAACAAGGTTTATAATAGCTTTTAAGTACGACGGTCATACCAAAAGAAATTTGATACTCAAAAATTATAAACTGTAATCTTTCTTATGACTATCCATTTTTTCGAAGTATTCACCTTGAACATTTATACACCTCTCCATCCGCTTAAACCACTTCGAAAATGATTATACTCTTCTTTGGACACCATCGCAATTTCAATCTGATAAGCAGCCAGGGCATCTTCTTTGCTTTCGAATCGCTATCCTTTTAATGTTTCTTTGATTTTCGGAAAGAGGTAAAAATCACAAGGTGCTAGGTCAGGGGAATACGGCGGGTGAGGCAGAATAGGTGACGTTTTTTGAACCGAAAAAGTCAAGCGTTCTCGCAAACGTGTGCGGGGCGGCGTTGTCGTGATGCCAGAGCAGATGCTGTTCTGGACTTTGGCCGCTTGTCACACCAAGCTGACAATACTTTTGGGGCACAAACTGTAACATCCCATTCCGAATTAACTGTTTTTTGATCCTCCAGCAGAACAGTAACAACATGTCCCGTCTTGCAGAAAAATGACGCAGCCATTTGTTTCTGTGTGCTTCGTTTTCGGTGACATGTTGTTGGAGTCGGTTCGTCTTCAAAGCACCATGTCTGTCGCTTTGTTTCAGAATCATAGTTATACAACCATGTTTCGTCACCTGTCATTATATCATAAATGTTTTTAATTTCATCAGCGTCAAATTTATTTATCAAAAATTTGCTCCAATCCACGCGACGTTCTTTCTGCAAATCGTTGAGTTTGTGTGGCACCCATCTTGAACAACGCTTATGGAGGAACAGTTGTTCGTGAATAATAGTTTGCAATGCTGCTGATTCAATACCCAGTTCTCGCTCAAACTCTACTAGATTCAACAAGAAAAAAACAAAAAAAAAATACGTAGGCTTACCGAGTCTTCCATTTTTAAATTTATAACTAAATAACCAGCGTTTATGATGGTGTACACCTTGCCAGTATCAATCATATGAGCATGGAGTACCTAATTTCTTTTGGCATTCCCCTCGTACCTACTTAAGTATTTTTATTGTTTTTGATTCATACATTTATTGTTGTCGATTATTTGATTTGTATGTACACTAATAAGGATCTCATTCTGGTTAATATTTAAAACTGTAAACAAACATAGGTACATATTTTTTTAATTACTCACTCATTAAAGTGACAAAATAATTATTTTTAAGTCCTTACCAAACAATTTTGGTAAGGGTTGATTAAAAAGACTCCTCATTATGTTGAGTAAATATTTTTTAAATTATAATCAGCGTTTTTTTTTAATATTTGGAAAATTATTCAAATTATCCGAAAAAAACGGATATCCGGATACTGAGATTTGATGTATCTGAAATATCCGGATAATAAAAAGATACCGGATAGTGCAAGCCCTACCTACGGATGATTATAACGATTATCATCAAACTATGATTTAAATTCTCAAATTAAAACAATTTTAAATTTACAATTTATTTAATTCGTGTTACGACGTGCCTTTGTGAATAAATTTATTGTGTACGTATCCATATTGCTTCGGTAGGACAGGACTAACTTAAATTACGTTTTTAATAGAAAATATTGCATTTCTACGGTAATTTACAAGTGTATGGCACATGCTATCATACAAAATATACAGGATTACAGACTATGAAGAATTAATCTAGTATCACTTTGGTTAATGATATAAGTAATGGCGAAGATGTGCTATTGTAGCGGCTACCAGCAACAGAAGACTTTTCAGAACACCTGTAACAAAATAATAATGTGTTAAAGATATTTTTACTTTATAAGAAATTTTACCGAAGTTAGAGTGGTTGAGATAAAATCTAAGGCTTGTATACAGTGTTCAATAGGTATTTACGATTTCAAAATAGTTCAATTATAATACGTACTTATTATAAAAATAAATTTCGGGATCCATATCACAACAATCTAATTACTTTTTTTAATATAATAAGGAAAAACAACAAGCAAATCGTTGTTTTTCAGGACATGTATTCTGAAGTAAATTAGCAACAATAATAATAATACTATTGTTTGCATTTAACTTTGTTGCAGTCATCAAATGTAATCCTCTGCGATTCACTAATTCATACTAACTAGGTACCTGCAGCACACAGGATATAAAATTGGTATTATCAACTTACTCGCAGATCCCGAGGCGCTGTCGTGAATCGGTACTCGATATTCATCTGTGATCTCTAAAAACTGATAAATGGCTTTGAATCCAGCTCCGTCCAATCTGTCGTTTGAACGGAATGATACTTTGAAGAAATTTCTCTCCGACTCCACGTGGAATTCTTTCATCTGTCCACAATATCTACCATATCTAGTGTCTTCAGTCATATGGTTCGAAAATTCGACGTAATCACTCGCCGATACGGCTTCACAACTGTAATTCGAAACAATAAATATCATCAAAAAGTCATCCTAAACTGTATTAATAATATAATGTAAATGCAAATCGTTAAAATTTATTTGACCATGCCTTGCCCGGTTTTGGTCCTGTCGTGTAGGTATTAGTGTCGGCTTTAGAATACGACAGATCAGCCCATTTCTACCCATAGGTGTCGCAAGGTTACTGAAGAGAGGGGCCTTATGTTATTGAACTGCAGCGCTCTCTAGTGTCAACTACGAACTCTGGATTCCAGTGCTGCGGTATGGAAGGTAAGGGGGAAACACCACCCTATTTTCCCAATAAACTACTTGCTATCGCTACTTTCGACCGACATAGCCCGAAGAATTGCGAAACTGAAATGGCAGTAGGCGGGGCACGTTGCTCGCAGGACCGATGGCCGATGGGATCAGAAGGTTCTCGAATAGCGTCCGCGGACCGGGAGACGAGCTGTTGGTAGGCCTCCAACAAGATGGAGCGACGACCTGATCAGGATCGCGGGATCGCGGTGGATGCGGAAGGCATAGGACCAGTCCGAGTGGAGAGACTTGGGGGATGCCTGTGTCCAGCAGTGGACGTTATTCGGCTGACATGATGATGATGATGTCACTAACTATTATGGTTTCAAAGTTGTGATAAACAAAGAGGAAAAGGTTCCGTTGGCTTGGCACACTTGGTGTACTAAATACCCGTAAATTAGACTGCTTGTTATTGCGCTCAAGTTCAGGGGCCTCACCATGACTTCCTAATTCCGACTCAGTTCAAGTTTTAGCTGTCACTGTTAGTTTGAATCTGACAGCGAGCGAACCAAATCGAATTGAATCGCATTAAGACGTCATGGTAAGGCCCCATTTTTTTCTGGAATATGTTTTATTATAAGGAATACTTACGGCAGAACTCCCTCGACGTCGAAGTTAGTGAAATGCAGATGCACTTTCTCCGTGTCCCCTCCGTGGAAGAAGTAGGTGCACTCCGTGTCTCGAGGATACGGGCCCGGCGAGTTAGGCGAGGCAAACGTGCCGTTGTGTGATTCGCTGCTATTGTATACGAAGGCGCATGGAAACTCCTTCAGTTGTCTTCCTGTACTTATACCGAAATCTGGAAAAGATAATTTAGTTTCATTTAAAAACATTACCAGCAATTACCAATTCGGACAGGGCCCTATTTTATAAAGCTACAAATTACAATTTACAAGCGGAAATCTCTATCTAACACATAAGGTCAAAAAGAGACTTCCGCTTGTAAATTATAAATTGTAGCTTTATAAAATATGGCCCAGAACAGCGCATTTGCTCTGCATTTACTCCAAGTCCAAGTTTGTTTTTAATATCTGATTTAATAAAGTCTTGGGCAACTTGATATGTACAGGCCGATGGCACAGTCCAGGGATAAAAAATCAAATCAGATTATGCAATTAGTAAACGCAAGAGAACTCTTGACTTAGTAACGGTGAACATGAGAAGTTGTTTAGGTCAGTGAGTCAGTAACAATTACAAGCAATAACGACCCATAAAATGTATTCCTGTTACGCTACCGTAATGATTAACAGTGTTATGGCGTTGTTAATATTACTCCCTGGTGACAACAGCAGAAAAGTTATTGGGAACCATAACTTCTAGTATTGGAAAATGAAACTTAAGCGATACAACAATAAAGAACTAGAATTGTTTGGAAACTACAATATTCAAAAAGAATTTCGGAAGCAATAAGCTACCATCACAAAATTTCGTAATACAAAGGCACTAGGATGGTAAGGCGGTGATTGTACAAAGGCGTTTCAATAAAGTTAAAGCAAATAGATTTAGAACTGCGAACTCACTTTCTACAAACGAATATGAAATCTTAAATCCTCTTGAGTATCTGGACGAGTGGGTCCCCTTGAATTCTAACATTAGTTTCGGTCCATTCGACATTATTGGCTTGGGCGTGTCGGTGCCGCAGAACGTATCCACCTTTTCTAGTCGTCCGTCCAAGTAGACGAATGTGTGCAGTGAATCCACGTTCGAACAGCTGGAATCAAGTGAAACAAATAATTGAGTACATGGTTATAATTATTAAACTTATTGAATCAAAAATGCACTAATCTCTTTCTCCGTTTGATAACCACTTTAATGCCAAGAGCAGCCTGGATTTCTGGTTGAATACTTTATCTCTAAATTATTAAAAAAAGGAGCAAGTAACTATATTAAATGTCGTAGGTTAGGTATACATATACAACATACCGGGTAGGTCATGTTAAATTTTAAAAATGACTTCCATGGTAGCTAAATTACTTTTCAAAAAAGATGTATATAAATAAGCCAACTTTTAATCATTGGTAAAATAGATAAGTGTGTTAGTGTAATTAGTTACGCAAACTGAGTAGAAACTCACTTAGTCACTTCAGAATTAAATCAAAATATAAATTCATACTTACTCCAAGGATCCATCAGCAGTCTTATGCAAATAAAAATCTTGAAATATTAATCTAACTCGCTCCTTCCCTCGTCCGTGGAATTCGTAGTGGCAGTGGGTGTTTGAGGGGTAAGGCGAGGGATAGTGGGGGGAGGTGAAGGTCCCGTGCTTGGTGCCGTCGCTGCTGAACTCTTGCTGGCATGATGACGCTGGAACAAATGAAAGGAGGTCGTTAATGATGTTATTTAGTATTTCGTGTAAATTGGGAATGACTCCAGTAGGTTACTCAATGTACTTCGTCTGCCTGGCAAATTTGTACGGAAATCTCGGAATTCTTTTTATATAAGTACGTGAAGGACGAAAAAAAAGCAAGTAGATCACCCACAGATCACCTGATAGTAAGTGAGCACCACTACCCATGGACACCGACAACATCAAAGGATTGCAGATGCGTTGCCAGCCTAGAGGACTAAAAGCTACATGAACTTGCAATTTTATTTTGTTGTTGTACTTGGTACTCTCCCTCCACGCCAGACCAGAACGCAGCAGTTGAAGCACCGCTTTTTGGCGGCAGGATTAGCAAGTGAGATGGTGGTAGCGATCGGGACGGACCTTGCACGAGGTGTTCTTACTAACCACAAAATCTCATTCATTCAGTTGACTGTTTAAAAATATTTTTGTGCTGCCACCTAGAGAGCTATCGTGTAAGTAATTTCAGTTCAAAATAAATCTAAATCAAGTCCAGCATGTTTTTATTTTTATCCTGTGGCATTAAAAGAAATGTCATTCTGCAAGCTTTCTGCGGAAAACGGCAAGACATCTTTTTCGTCATAATTATATCGCAAAAAATAATAAATTGTTTTCTTCCTTGCCGAGGATTTTTCAATAATAACTACTTATATATAACAATATTTTAGAAATTAATTTTTTCATTCTAAGCCTTACACAAGTGTGGTGAATTTCGTAAGTAAATTATTGCGAAATGACAGCAAATTCAATAGCAGCGCTATGAGCGCCGGTCAATATTTCGTTTTATTTTTCGTGGCACTGCCGAGCATGCGCAGTTGCGTCGTTCGGAACGTTTTCCTTTCATTTGATGTTCTTGACGTTTAATCTGTCAATGTCAATTTCACCAGCTTTTAGTCGGAATCGGAACAATTTTATTGTTTATTTTGTATTATTATTTCAGTGGAATGGTACACGTTGCGACTAGCTAAGTTTTTAGTGCTGGTTAGCTAAATAAATATAAGCGTGAGCCTGTAAAAAGTAATGAATAATAATGGCGGAGTTTACGCCGTTTTTCGTCGACCGTGCCAAAGGCGGTCGTGCGTCGTGCAAAGGATGCAAAGGAAATTGTCCGAGCGGTGAACTTCGAATGGCGAAACTTGTTGCCAGTCCATATGGCGAGAACCAGCAGATGAAGTCATGGCACCATGTCGATTGCTTGATGAACGCTTTAATAAAACAACGGCCAACTACGAAAAGGATAGACTCCATCGACGATATCGGTAACTGGGGAGCTATAAGCAAGGAAGATCAGGAGTTTATACTGAAAAAAATCAACGACATGGAAAAAGTTTACGCGGAAAAAAACAGCGGTAAATACACTGCCAAGGTACTAAAGAATGAATCTCTTCCTAAAGTAAATACAGATGCTAGTTCGTCCAAGGACCCGGACAAGCAGTTGGAAATTAAATCAGATGACGATCTTTTTTCAATGTTTTTCAAATTGTGCAAAAAAATTGCAAAAGTTGATGCTTACCTAGAGAAAACCGCAGTTGTGAATGATTATTTCAGAAAAGGCACCGATGGCAGCAAATTTAAGGGGGACCTTGCATTGTGGTGCAAACTGCTTCTACCACAAGTCACTAAAAGGGTATACAATTTAAAAAGTAAACAGCTTGTAAAATTATTCTCTCGAATATTCCACACAGATCATGATGATATGCTGACACATTTAGAAAATGGAGACATAGCTGATACAATACACCATTTTTTTTCCAAATCGAAAAAATTCCAGCCTGTGTCGGAAAGCACTTTGACTATACAAGACGTAGAAGAATTTTTGGAAGGACTATCCAAGTTAACAAAAGAGGAAGAACAGATATATCATTTCAAAACAATTGTAAGGAAATGTACATCAGATGACTTGAAAATGATAATCCGGTTAATTAAAGGTGATTTGAGAATAAACGCTGGACCGAAACATATTTTAGAAGGTGTACACCCGGATGCCTATAATGTGTTCCAAACGTCTAGGGATCTGAACATGGTTATTGATAGAATATTATCAGAGAGCAGCGGAGTTAAACATAAAGATATTATTCAGAAAGGTGTCAGCGCTAAGTTAACTTTAATGACCCCTGTTTTGCCCATGCTCGCTGAAGCATGCAAATCAGTTGAAATGGCAATGAAAAAATGTCCAAACGGAATGTTTTCTGAAATCAAATACGATGGAGAAAGGGTACAAGTGCATAAAAAAGAGAATGAGTTCAAGTACTTCTCTCGTGCGTTGAAACCTGTGATGCCGCATAAAGTCAGCCATTTTAAGGATTATTTGCCACAAGCATTTCCTAAAGGCGTTGACATGATACTAGATGCGGAGGTTTTAATGGTAGACGTCAATACGGGCAAACCACTACCCTTTGGCACATTAGGAAAACATAAACAGTCCGAATTCAAAGATGCTCAAGTCTGTCTGTTTGTCTTCGATTGTCTGTATTATAATGGTGAAGTTCTCATTGATTTACCTATTAGGAAAAGAAGGCAAATAATGTATGACCATATGGTAGAAGTAACTAATCATGTTATGTTTTCTGAACAGCAATTAATCCAAAAGCCGGCTGATTTGGCGAAAATGATAGCTGAGGTTGGTTTTTATTGTTGTATTGGAATAATTCTATAAATTTTCAATTATTATTTCAAAAGAAAATTGTTGACTGACTGAGTCATCAACAGCCAGTCCAAACCTTTGCTGAAAATTAATTTGGTTCGCTATAATTTTATCATACACAATAATATTTTGTCTTTTGGAAATTCCTACAAACTATCTTAAACTTTAACTTTAACAGAAGTAGTCTTATGAGATTAAGCTATCAATAAGGATTGGCATTGTACTGAGAAATCATATTTACAAGTTAATTTCAATTGAATTACTTTTAGAAAGTTCATAACAAACTTCTTGCTGCAAATTTCAGGTTCTACAACTAGGTCTAGAGGGCCTGGTGCTAAAAGACTTGGAATCAACCTATGAACCAGGCAAGAGGCATTGGCTTAAGGTGAAGAAAGATTATTTATTTGACGGTGCCATGGCAGATACTGCAGACTTGGTTGTACTTGGAGCTTGGTTTGGTATGTGTTCCTTAATTTGACGACCGAATGGCCTAGTGGTTAGAGAACCTGACTATGAAACTTGAGGTCCCGTGTTCGATCCCCGGTTGGGGCAGATATTTGTATGAAAATATGAATGTTTGTTGTCGAGTCTTGGATGTTCAATATGTATTTAAGTATTATCTGTAGTCTAGTGGCCATATTACAAGCTTTGCTTAGTTTGAGGCTAGGTCTCTCTCCAGCCTATATACGTCCCACTGCTGGGCACAGGCCTCCTCTCAGAATGAGAGGGCTTGGGCTATAGTTCCCACGCGTGCCCAGTGCGGATTGGGAACTTCACACACACTGTTGAATTGCTTCGCAGTTGTGTGCAGGTTTCCTCACGATGTTTTCCTTCACCGAAAAGCTCATGGTTAATTTCAAATGAGATATAGCACATAAATTCCGAAAAACTCAAGAGGTGCGAGCCCGGGATTCAAACCCACCACCCTCTGCTTGAGAGGCCACAGGCCAAACCACTAGGCTACCACGGCTTAGGTCAATTAGGGCTAGGTCAATTGGTGTCAATTGTTCCAAGATATTTATTATTTATTTTATTTTAATTTTTCTGAATTGGCCAGTACTGATACACTGTAAGACAGCTGGTGAAACTACTGGCACATACGAGTTTCCGGGCTGGCAACACATGTGCCAGTTCTCAGGCCCTATGCTCCACGAGGCATTAAAGAATCAATCATTATCATCATCATCATCATCATGATCATCGCATCTGCAATCCTCTAGTGTTGCGGGTGTCCTGGCGCGCACTTACCATTAGGTGGCCCGTTTGCGTGTTGCCTTCCTTGTGTTAAAAAAAGACACAATATTTTGGATAAAACCAGTTTAAATTCCTTAGTATTAGTAAGTTCAACTTCATAACAAGTGCGAGTCGGACTCGCGCACGCAGGGTTCCGTACCACGAAAAACGGTAAATAAAATACTTTTGTTGTATGTAAAATATTATTTTTATTTTATTTTTAGTATTTGTTATTATTGTGGCAATAAAGATAAAACATTTGTGAAAATTTTAACCTCCTTGCTATTACGGTTCATGAGATACAGCAAAAAACGCCAACAACTACTGACTCTGTTGTATGGGAGTCCCCCTTAATTATTATATTATCATTATTTTGATTTTAGTATATACATAATCTGTGCAAATTTCAACTGTCTAGCTATTATGGTTCTTGAGATACAGCCTGGTGACAGACGGACGGACGGACGGATAGAGAAGTCTTAGTAGTCCCGTTGTTACCCTTTGGGTACGGAACCCTAAAAAAGACAATATTTCGGATAAAACCAGTTTAAATTCCTTAGTATTAATAAGTTCAACTTCATAAAAAAAGATGTGGTGTGGTGGCCTAGTGGTTTGACCTACGACCTCTCAGGCTCAAATGCTCAAGCCCAGAATTCGAGACATTATATTTATATCATTTAATTCTTAGTAAATTAAAAGCCGTGGTAGCCTAGTGGTTTGACCTGTGGCCTCTCAAGCAGAGCGTCGTGGGTTCAAATCCCGGGCTCGCACCTTTGAGTTTTTCGGAATTTATGTGCGAAAATTACATTTGTAATTTGCCATGAGCTTTTCGGTGAAGGAAAACGTCGTGAGGAAACCTGCACACATCTGCGAAGAAATTCAATGGTGTGTGTTAAGTTCCCAATCCGCACTGGGCGCGCGTGGGAACTATAGCCCAAACCCTCCAATACACGGAGGAGGCCTATGCCATGAGGCACGCCGAATTACGCGACAATTTAATAAATAATAAAAAAAAAGGACAATAACAACAACATGTACTTACTGAAATTATAGCGAATTCGGAATAAAAAGGCTTATAAATAAAATAAATAAAAATTCTTAGTAAATTGATAAGAGATGAAGTGAAATATGATTCTGTATGCGATCAGCTATTAATTTTTGCCATAAAATATAAAATATGCTAATAAAATGTTAGATATGCATATGTACTGTACTTTGATCACCATGGCAACATAGTTACTTAGGCCTTAGTAACATTGTTACTTAGGTTTTGAAATCTGTTTAGTAGTGTTGATTGTGTGGAACTATCAAGCTCAATCCAGGTTTAATAACTTGATACAAAGGTAAATACGGGTATGTATTAAAATAAAATAAAGTTTGAAATGCATAGTGGCATAAATACATAGGTAATGTGATTTTCTCAGAAAATGCCAATTTAACAGGAGTGTTATAAAACAACACTAACCTGGTAGCTTATTACGTAACTCGCTCGCGATCACCATCGTGTTCAGTTTGACAGTTCATGTATGGGCTGACACCAATGATATTGTATATATAAAAGAGGTAGATACGTCATTGGCGCACCAAAAATGAAGCGCACAAAAGGCAACAATTGTCTTCTCTGGCTCCAGTCGCTCTCAAACAAGCCAACGGAACGGAAGTGCTTTACAGTTACCGCCAGCCGTGTTTAGAGCGTGTTTAAGTCATCAAAATGCCGTCATGTGTCATGCGGAACTGCTCAAATTATGGGAAAAAAAGCAAGAAAGTCCACGGAATCACATATCACAAGTGTATGCTGATATAACTGTATTTTATTTTATTTAATCATTTGTTATAACAATAATCTCACCATGCTGACGTGATCTCGAAGAAAAGGACAGCCGTATGCCTTTTATAACGGGACTGATAAGGACATAAAGCGCGCGAACATAGATGAGTTTGTACAGAAGCGACGTACCTGGGCCCTGTTTTATAAAGCTACAAGTCATTACATTACAGGGTCAGAAAGAGACTTCCGCTTGTAAATTGTAAGTTGTAGCTTTATAAAATAGGGCCCTGATATTTACTATAGTTTTACTATAGTTACCTAAGAAACGTAAGAGTATTTGTAAGAGTCGTGAGGGTATTTGATACGATTTTTTTTATCGACTACATAATGTGTTTTAAGTTTGTAAATAATACATTTGTTATTTATAAATAATAAAATTTGATTAAAAATGCATTTTATTAAAATCGAATTGCATAATATATAAATAGTATAGGAAATGATATTACGTTTCTATAAAACCAGCGCATTATCCTAAGGGTTCCAGCGTTGGCGAATTTCTGCATAGCAAATTTTTCAATCCACCCGAGACGAGTAGCATTGGCGCCATCGTGTGCAGCCGACGTAACCGAGATCTTTGTACCGTCTGTTTCTTTATTCTTTGCTTCAAGTGCTGTGATTGGTAGACTCATTGACTTTTGCGTAAGTGACAAACGATGGCTGTCTTTTTTGTTCTTATCGTCTCAATTACGCCATCTCTTTTCCACCATTTGGCAATGTAGTGGAATGAACGTGTATATGTGTGTGCTAATTCGTCGTTCGGATCATGTTTGGCGGTTGTTTTGTGATATCTTTACTAATATATCATTGGCTGACACTCGGCATCGGAATCAGCTAGCTGTCACATTCATACAAGAACTGTCAAAATGAACACGATGGCGATTGCGAGCGAGTTACGTAATAAGCTAGCTGACCTAAACCATAGTCAATCTATAGATTATGCTATCAAAAAAAATCATGCAGCTAAGTTTTACTGAAAATTGCATTATATATTTTGAACCATTTTGAACCATTATACACCCCGTAGCAAAAAAAACGGGCATCCATGTTTTTTGTATTTTATGTGCATAAAAGCTTACTTTCTAAGTTTTAATGCCTAAAAATGAAAAAATTCACAGGTGCCCGATTTTTTGCAAGTTTTACATTTTACAAGGTTTACATTTTAAACTTTATGTATTCTGCCCGGATAGCACGACAGCGCACAAGAGTCGCGTCGCGCGTGAGATAGATTACCCGTCTCTTTCTAGAACGAACAGTAAGAAAAATACAGGCAATCTATCTCGCGCGCGACGCGACTCTTGTGCGCTGTCGTGCTAGACGTGTTGATCTGACCCGCACTCATAAACACTTACCAATTAGGTACCAATTGTAATTTACGGAATACTAATAAGTAATTCTATTTGTATACTTTTAGGAACTGGAAAAAAAGGTGGCATGATGTCTGTCTTCCTAATGGGTTGCCTGGACACCCGTCGCAAGAAATGGGTGACTGTCACCAAAGTCCATACAGGGCATGATGACAGCACCCTAGAGAGGCTACAAAAGGAACTAGGACCTTTGATGCTGAAAATATCACAGGACAACACAAAAATACCTTCATGGTTAGACTGCAATAAGGGTCTAGTGCCCGATTTCGTTGCCAAAGATCCAGAAAAACAACCAGTCTGGGAGATTACTGGTTAGTATTTTTTTATTTTTTACGCGGCTGAAATACAAAGAACAGATGTACCGCAGATAAGCCACGGTAATGCCGTACTTAGCCGTAGATCTTTGTGGTAGCTAGCATTATTTCACTTTGATTTTAATTTTAAATTAAGACCGACGGATCTTGAGGGCAGAATCTCGACCTTTGCCGTGAGAAATCTCGGGACTTTCGGTCACCTCGGGTTTACAACATACCAAAGGCTTCTGACAATGTGTAGGTACTATGACGCGTCAGATTCTTAGCTAGTTAAACAATAAACGTTTCTTATTTATTATTTACGGTCTACGTAATAAACTCTTGTACCACGTCGAACTGTAGATTAAAAAGAATGTGACGTAGGTACCTTACTTTTTTTTCTTAAAATCAAACATTTATAACTGACTTCACATGCGAATGAATAAATAATTTTTCCAATTTTTAATTTTTTTGAGTTCTGTGTTATTGTGTTATCTTAAAGAAAATATAACAGAACTGAAGGTTATCTCTTCTTTTTGTCGTCAAATTTGAATTTGTGCCGTTTTATGTTGTCTATTATTCTTACCACGGTTCATTTTCTTGCAGGTACTGAGTTTACAAAAGCAAATATACACACGGCGGATGGAATATCTGTCAGGTTTCCAAGAGTTACGAAGATAAGGAACGACAAGGATTGGAAAACCGCGACAAACCTAGACGAGCTCAAACATCTTTATAAAACCTCAAAAGAGAAAACGGATGTGACATTGTTAAACAAACTAGCTGCTACTGCTAACGATACATACGAACCGCCGAAAAAGAAACTAAAAGAAAGTCCTAAGCTCACCAAAATAGATAGCTTTCTCAAGAAAGACAAAATATCCCCAAAACAAAAATCAAAGAAAAAGGAAGACTTCAATAGCTCCAGCTCATCAGGCACGATAACTGACGATAGTTTTACGATCGAAGAGAAAGTTCCAAAAAGAATAAAGACTCTCACAGAACCAGAGAATCCGCTACCAGATGTTTTTAAATCACAAAAGCTAGGGTTTTATCCTGATTTCATAAGCATACCTGAAAAAGAGAGGACACATTTTGAAAGGCATTGGATAGCGTACGGAGGCACTGTGGTGAAGTCAATTAGCCAAATGGATGTAGATTATGTTGTACATAATGAAGACGCCATAGGATTTAGGAAAATGCAGAAATTAAGGAAAAAGCTTGCGTCTAGCGCGAGGCATGTGACGAAAGATTGGTTAATCAAGTGTATTAATCATGTTACTTTGTTTGACACAACAAAGCATACTGTGGTTGTTGAACCCTAAAAGTTAAAAAAATAACGGCATCTTGAATAATTATAAAAATAACATAATGAAATAATGTTACATTTTTTACCTCAATCATTGAATTATATTACCAATAAACAGTGTGTTTTTGCCCTGTCAAAGTTTTCTTTTATTTAAAGATTTGGTCCTGTTTACATTTTTCTATTAAAATTTCCTCGTAGCGTCTCTGTTGGTTTAACATTGAATAAAAATTGATATTTTATAGAGCGCGCCTCCGCCGGCCAAGGCAATTTCACGCGGAATACCATGTAACGTAACTGCCTTTAAAAGTAAATTGGGAACAGTTACAGGTTGTTTTGTACTTGTGAATCTTGAGATGAGTTTATTTTACACCGTACTTCCATTCTGGAGGACCTAACATCACAATTATATCTGAAGATTTCTTATCTTAAGAATATAAAAAAAAAACATTTGGATCAAAAAACTGGACGAGACAAGTATGTTTTAGGTACGTGCGTATTTACGTGTAGTTTAGACAGTTGAACAGTTAATGTCTACAGCTCAGACAGCATAGCTCTAAAGGTGCAATAATCGCAAAACTAGAGCGGCTGGAGCAATCCGATTTAAAAAAAAAGCTCTGATGTCTGAGGAAGATTCACATCATATTTTTCTTCCACGGGCCCGAAACCAGTAGGATAAGCTAGGTCAAACAATAATTTAAAACTATTTTCAAAGCTTCTCAAAACTAACCTGCAGGATTCCTGTAAAGCCTAAATGGTAGGCGCATTGCGTTCTAGTTGGCAACAATATTAGAAGTTCACTCTTACACGTGGCATCCTGCATTGCAGGCACGTACATTTGGAAACCCACAACACATACAAGCATATATATATACTCCAGAGACCATGTTGATTTCGGTCCAAACTCAAAACAACTCGGCAGTCCATTTCGTAGTTATTATGACCGATGAGATTGTGATTTATCGTTTTTCTCTTGACTGCCTCGTTTATTATTTAGAGAGGTTTCGGTGCACATATTGGCTTTTATATCCTTACGTGTGGCAAATGTGGGTTATTTATCATTATTAAGGCAGGTAGGTTAGTATTTTACAAGACTTAATGGGCGACTTAAATAGATGAAACAAGATGAGAAAGAAGTAGGTTCTCAGTAGGTACCTACTTAATAATTGCAAATTGAGACATGTTTTTTAATAACTAAGGTGTCTTCTAATCGTGATTGAGCCATGATTAAGCTGTTAAATTTTTACCCATAGCAAATTTTACAAATAGAACCACAATTTGCCAAACTTATCTGCGAACAAACAAAACAGAATCACGAGTAAGTAAGTAATAGTAATACATCCATAAGGATGACAGTTCCATAATTATATTTTGAATCTTGTTAACACTTTTTATCAGATGAGAAAAGATTTATTTTATTTTATATTTTATTTATCTTCAAGAGTACCCGAAGCCGACGAGCATGTATGAAGAGATTGATGAATGTGGATGAAGCGAAAGAGGTGTGTCAGGATCGTAGCAAGTGGAACAAAGTAGTCTCTGCCTACCCCTGTGGGAAAGAGGTGTGACGGTATGTATGTATGTATGTTATTTATCTTACATTATCATCACTTACTTACACTATCATTACCGGAGTGAAACCTAAGGAGACAGATAAAGTCTATAACATTTATTAACGTCTGTCGCAGTCTCAAGATATCTCACTATGCTTTCTGTCTGAGTTCTCCCAGTTCATTTTTCGCTACAATCTGTAGTCGGACAACTAAAAAATTAGGTACTTGCTTAACAGAAGACTTATTGTACCTAACTCCATAACCATACCTGAGCAAATTGTACAGAAACAATCAAGCTTCACGATATGAAAACGTAACATTATCTTCAAACAAAACCAGTCGAACAAACGACGCGTAAAATCTAACGAGCAGATTTAGCTTCCATTGCATATTTGGGAGTTGTTAGGAATTCTCTTACCTACACCGTAACTGCTTTTTTCAATCTGGTTTATTATTATTTCATTCGCGAATTCACATAGTTACTGGAGTAGGTAAGGCTCTTAGCTACTTAACTCTAGCTTTAACCTTGCTTGATTTTAACTTCTGACAGAGAATGCTAAGTTCATTTTTAAAAACTTTTTATTAGCTTCACTTCGTATAGGCACAAATTTAAATTCTACGTGGACGAAGTCGCGGGTAACAGCTATAGGTAATTACGTAAAAATCTAAGTAACAGACAGTGCCAAACGAATGTTAATATTAAGTTTGACAAGCGGTTAACGTTTAACGCTACGTTCCCGCTTTTAGAATAGAACGGATTCGTCTTTTCCCGTGGGTGTCGTAAAAGGCGACAGAAGGACCAGTAGTGAAACTGGGCAGCAGCGTTCTCTATTGCCAACAAAGAAATCCGCAACAAAAACCACATTAAGGTGCGACGAAAACGCCGCTTAAAAGACGGTGACGTTACGGAACGCAACAAAATGTATGAAGAAACGGTGAGAAAATGTGACGCATACGACACGTCACTGCGTATACGCGGCGGTTTGGTCGCACCCTTATACCTATTTTCAAAAAGCAGCTGCCCGCGATTTCGTCCGCTCAGAATTAAAATGTGTATCCTAAATCTAACCTGGGGGGCTACTCCGAAATTCGATTTTCGAAGCTCGTATCGTACCATCCTTCTCATTCTCAAATTAATGGCCATTAGTATGAGTGGAACGGCAGGAAACGAACTTCGAAAATCGAATTTCGGAGTACATGGCCTTGTTTTTTCTCGACACTTCTAACAATTATCGTTATATATATTTACATACCAACCAATCCCCAACCAGCGTCTGTCTTTCCTGAACGCTACAATCTGGCCTCTTCAAATCAAGGTGAATGGGCATTTACTAGGCAAGAGTGTTCCACCCTAGATCACATATTATATGCTTACCATCAAGCCCGATTGTGATAAAACGTATTGCCTATTTTGCATTAAAAAAATACAAAACCTTGACAAATATACCTGAATCTTTCTCGCGAAACACTATGCATTGCTGAAAACTGCATGAAAACCCATGTAATTACCTGTAAAATTAATGTGTTATATGTACAATAAAGAGTTACACATACATACAAAATCCATTCAGTGGTTTTCGAGTTCATCGCGAACAGACGGGGAGATCAGATCCTCAGTGACGACCAAGAGTGCACTCTAGGTAGCGACTTAGAAGGAAGGCCAAGCGTTTATGAATAAGACAAGAGGGGTGTGTTCTTAAGTGCTCTAATGTAGGTAGTGTAGTATTGGAAAGCAGTGTTACACGTGTTTAGGTGCCGGTGTAGCGTTCCTCCTTTACACGTGGCTTAAACACGGGCCATAACCGCTGAGAACGCCTTCAGGCCGCGAATCGCGCGTTCCGTTT
Source organism: Pandemis heparana (assembly GCA_963854515.1). Lineage (NCBI taxonomy): Eukaryota > Metazoa > Arthropoda > Insecta > Lepidoptera > Tortricidae > Pandemis > Pandemis heparana. The sequence goes on along the minus strand of OY978015.1, from coordinate 10,753,638 downwards.
TAAATTTTCAACAGCTCCGCGCCGAGCCGCAACGCAAGTACTACCTACTTGTATGTGCAAACAAATTAATTATTTAACTCCGCACGAGCCCGTTTTCCTCTCGCAAATGAACTAAGCCTACAAGAGCGTTTGCATATTTCGGATAAATTACTGATATAGCCACGGGGACTTGGACTCTATTGTCACTGGAATAGCAATTAGATTTTAATTTGTTACTCGGCTGTGCCCCAATCAATGCCAACTCTCAACATGAGCCAATTACGGTCCGTTTAGTTAATTAATTAATCTGGATTATAATAGTGTGGATTTCTATGTCGTTTATCTTGGTTACACTCAGAAATATTGACTGTAAAAATGGTACCCGAGTATTATGCAGATTCAGTTAAATAACATGATACGGTGCGTTCCCGGGATCTAACACGCAAACCCCGTCTTGAGAAGCGATAGACTAAGGGGATGTTTTACCACTCTCTGTTAAGTGTCAGTTATCTATGATTCCGTCTCTATTTATTATTACGAAACAGACTGAGACGTCATCATAGATAACTGGATCTTATCAAAGAGTGGTGCTAGAGGCCCTAAGGTCTATTGTAGTCTAACAGGAGCTTTTTTAAGACGACAAGAACGTCTTGTCTTATTATAAAATTTAACAAAGTAGATTTGTGTTTAAAGCAAAATAAACTGAAAACACGGTAAATTTCTTAGCTAATTTTAAAGAAAGAACATTAAAGAGTAGTTTTAAAAGTAGGTAAACTTAACGTGAACTATTTACGGTAGAAGCATACCTATGTACTATTACTGTCTGAAAAATCGGCGGTGCACGTATACCCCTCTAGGGACCGTTTCGATCCTATTTATACTTCCAACTAGTTCAATGGTATATTCTCGAAAATTGTGCTCTAACTTCCTACGATAACATTTACTAAGTATACGCTCGAAATATTATAAACGGGATGTGAACCGCGATTACCTTTATTGAGCTCCCGTAAGTATACGCTTACAGAAGTTCTTTACCTTACTTGCGTTTCACAATTTTCTGCAAATTATAACCCCCTTATTTATAAACGCTCTATAGGCCTCTGCTAACTTAACAATCGTTTGTCCTTATCTGTCACTTTGACATTTACCTTTCACAGATAAGGACAAACGATTACCTACCTACTAAGTTAGCAGAAGCTCGTTCTATCTATTTATCTAGCTGTAACATTTAGCTCTACTATAAAAATTCGTGACTGGTTAATTAAAATACAACTGTGAGTATCAAACTTCGACAATGCGAAACACATCAATGGGTAAAGCAATTTGAAAGCCACGTGTATATTCATGAATTTCATGCGTCTGTAGGTACGACCTGAGCTCCCGCTAACACGGCTTGTTTTTTTTTTTACTGGGAATGTTGCTACGTTTACAGCATTCTTTGTAAAATAAATAAACCTACCATGAGCGAGTTGAAATTTGACTCTTGTTGTTGGTAATCTGAAAATATAAAGTGTCTACCTAATACGGCTTAAAGATACGCTTTGTAAGAGTCGGACAGGCACAGGAACAGTCTGCTTAGCCTCAGTAATAGTCTTGTTGGCACCCATGGGCCCATAACCCTAAAAACTGTTCTTCGTTGTGCGTGATTCCAGTCGCATTTTATTTATTCAAATAGATTGATCCCCTTTGCCCCTCCGGGAACATTAAGGAAGTCACTTTAAGCCCCCCTCGACACATTATACTCCTTTTTAGTAGAATGTAAAAACTACACAAGGCAAGAAAGTAAGGCGAGTTTTATTTGGTACCAACAGTTACGACTTATTGCTATTGTCTTTGAATCAAACATTTTCATAGAGCCGCCACAAAAATAGGTCAGGCAATATCAAACAATGCCAGTCTGCCGCGTCGCTGCTAAAACCTAGTGCTGACATCTTTGTTCACTCCGTTCAACTGTTCCCAGTCTATAGTACCTATCGAAGTGAAAATTCTATTAGGTCTTGCTTTAAAATTTCAACGTTACTGCTACGAAGTTGTATACTACATACGTGGCCGAAGGCAAATATCCTGGCTCGACTCTATTTAAAATTTATAAGAGATTCCGTACCGCGTCTCGTGTATGCGATAAACCAATTTTTTAAACTACAGTGCTACTGTGCGGTGGGAATATGAAAGTGGCGTAATCCACCTGTGAAATATACATACGTTGGTATAAGGAAGGTCAAGCGAGCACTCTAGCAAAACTATAACAGGGGAAGCCTAGACTAGTGGCCTTTAAAAATTTAGATCACACAGGGTTTTCGTTTCTTATTAACCCGCTTAATTATTTTTACGTTTCCACTAAGACGAAAATACAGAAAACATTGGAAGATTTAAAGCCACGACTGGCGTCGAGTCCAGATCTAACATTTTTAAAACTAGCTGTTTTTTGATAACTGAATTTGCTTACTAGCTACATTTGCATAGTCATATAATTATCATCTTATTATCATCCATCCTACATACCTAATAAGAAAGTTTGACTTTGTAACAACACAAAACTTGTAAGACTTGACTGAACGTGAAAGCTTTGCAAGATAAATAAAGCTTATGTAAACTTTTTATTGCACACACAATAAAAATATACAATACTAGCTGTTGCCCGCGACTTCGTCTGCAAAGAATTCGTTTATCGCTCGCTATCCTGCGGGAATTTACCGGGATAAAAGGTAGCCGATGTGCTATTCCAGACTTTTCTCTATCTATGTGCAGAATTTCATCCAGATTCGTTCGGCCGTTCTGGCGTGATTGAGTAACAAAAAAACATCCATCCATACATCCACTTTCGCATTTAGGTATAATATTAAGTAGTTAGATGTTAGATTAGACAGAAAGTAGCACAAAGGTCAATTTTATTGTGTTTTGTTATATTTTAGTGACAAAAACTTGTTAGGTACCTATTTGTAGTTAGTAACTAGAGAAATAGATAGATTCTGCAGTTTAATTAAAAAAAGATTATCAGTGAGTACCTACAATTAGTTGTTCTGCAGTATTATATATTATATATCAACACGTTAAAAATTAGCCTATTATATACTCTTAAAAGTAGCATCCTTGTTTTTGCAGAATATAAATGCACGGAGCACCAACTAATAAAAGGGTTGCAAAAATACCAACCCACGTTAACAAGCAACAAGCTCATGTCGAATATTCTTTAACAACAAGCTTTGTAAATTATAATTAGGTACGTGACAGTAAATATAATTATTATGAGTAGTTAGGTGCATGTAAAAATAATGTGTTGACACCGTTTTATAAAATTGAAAGTCGAACTCACGGAAGTGGGAGAATTTCGCCGATGATGTGATTCAAAAATTTTGGTGTTTGGTTCACACACATTTCACTGTATGTACATCATCGACTTCAAATGGTTGGACCGTATTCTTGTATCACGTCGAAAAAGTAATCCCTTGAAAGTAAAAATTTTATCAGCTGAAGTAATAATGCTTGGGAATTTCTCTTCGAAATCTAACACTAATACCTGCATTTCTCGGCATGCTTTAATTCCCCGTCTGGCTCTTCGAGTTCAGAGCCAATGCATCTGAAATCTATTGTTCGCCCATCTGTCTAAGTAACTTTGACGTCCAATACCTGATCGCTAAGAATGTAAGACCATTTCAGGCGATTTTAACCGAGAATTTCAATTTTATGAAACGATGTCCGATTTTTGCTCAATCGCGAAGGGTTCTGGTCGGAATAAATATTCTGTTCGGTTTTATCTCAGAGCGGTATACTAGTGCAATGTTTTTACTTTTAAGACGTAATTATTTTAATACATATTTGCAAACACAAAACAAATTTCTAAACCTTCATTGAACTAGTATCTTCATCAATCTAATCAATGTAGAGCGTAACGATTACATGCTATTAGTTTTATTAAGTTTATCCAGTCGTCAACAGAAATTTCCTGGTAATTTAGTTGTTGATCGTATGGTTAGAGCAGCTGGAGTCAGTGTTGCCAACTAACTGTTCCACAATTTGCCAGAACTGTTTCCAATAGGGCATAGTTCACAGAAAATGTAGAGCTTCAAGTTAAAATCAGCGACATGCTTTGTCAAAGCTTACAAATGCTCTCCACAACAAGCTTTGTTATTGAACAAAATAAATTAAATTCAATACTATTCCTGGGAATGATAATGTTCGCCGGTCCAAAAGTTCCCGCTTCGAGACCAAATAGTTTTTGTGAACCAGGTTCCCTCATTTTTTTATGAGGGTGGCAATCTAATAACTCTGGTAACTGGTGAGTGCACTCATGGACACCCGCAATACCAAAGAATTGTTTGGTAGATGGGAATACCTCATGTACCTGTAACTTCACTCGTCTTACTTTCCTCGTTGGAACAAAGCAGCGCAACCGAGTAAGAAGTGATAGCGATCCGGAGGGACCTTGAAAAGAGTCTGCGTAAACGTCAACTTACTTTCTAATATCTTCATAGTCAAGAGTACCCGAAACCGACGAACATGTAGATTGATGAATGTGGATGAAGTGAAAGAGGTATGTCAAGATCGTAGCAAGTGGAATAAAGTAGTCACTGCCTTCCCCTGTGCGAAAGAGGCGTGACGGTATCTATGTGTATGTATGTATCTTCATAGTACATCCGTGTTTAGACTTCAATGGAACCCTAAATTGTGACGTTCACCGGACGCGCTTCCTCCGAGCAGGGATAATGGCGGTATTCCCTCGTGCAGGCCGCACGTACGTGGCCGTGTAACTTTTTGGACTTAAGAATACACCCCTTATCTTGTTCCGTGGTTTCAGGACGGAATCCTGTTTTGTACATCGACCTACAGAATTAAATAAACCTTTTTACTCCAAATTTTTACATGGCTTCATTTGGTTGCAGCTTAGAATACCGCGCTTATGTTAATCAAAGCAAAGGTTAGGAGGAGCCTCGAATCATACTCGTCAGTCTTGAAGTATTCATGACTCTTATTCTTAAGAATCTTGGGACTTTAGATACGCATAATATTGCTTATTACCTCGTTGTTTCGGTTGAATTGCAAAGTGTAGGGTGTCCCCATTTGACTAGCCGCGCGAGTTTCTCGAGCTTGATTTGTACCAACACCCTTTACACCGACATACTAATCCGATTGGATTCGGCTGACGAAGTCCGGCAATGTCTCCGAATATACCTAAATCTTGAAGCCTAATAGTACATTACTGCAGAGGCTGGGAAGTAAGGGCTTGCCAGCCGAAAACATATACACGGCAAGGTGTGTATAATACCTATTTGTCTCAAAAATGCAATGAAATAAATTAAAAACCTTTCAAAAAATTCAAATTTTATTTCTAGACAAAATAAAATTAAACTGTATAAAACGAAAATGCAAAACCTGAAACGATACTTCGCAGTTTGAGAAAATACATTTGCTTGTCACTTACGTTCATAATAATGTTGAAACACACGTTCGTATGAAACACTTTTACCGGTTGCCATTATGGCAATATCGATATGGTTTTTATTTCAGGGCTCTCTTTGTTTAGTTCGGCCTTTAGTCGAGCACTTAATAACTATAAGACTTTTCTTATAAAGGCAGAGTGTACGACAGGACTTTGATAAAAATCCCTGTAACATTTACTTTGAAAACTTTCTCGCTCCCTGTTCTAAGAAAAAAACTTTGCGACTGAGTTTCTTTTAAACATTAGTGTTACCTTTATGGTGCAGTATCAAAGCCTTTTATGCGCGTTGCAATTCGTTTGTTTATAAAACTTTAAAATCTGCATTGTTCGGGGTACGATGTGTTTCAGCACATTCAGCGGCCCAGGGCCGTAACAGAGGTCTTACTTATTCACGACTGGCGTCCCCAACCAACAGTTAATTATGACGAGAGCGTGCCTTACCGAGCACAACTTTCAAATTGGATTACTCGCACCGTCGCTCTCGCACGCTAGTTGACATCTACCTTACTACAACACGGAGCACCTGAATCGAGTGTAACCTTTATTGTTGCGTCGGGTGGCAACGGAAACCGTATAATTTAGTGTGTAAACAATCGTTCACTGGGCAATTATTAAGCCCCAGATACTATAAGCCTGTATCCTTGCGCAAGGTCGTAAGCGCAGCAGTGAAAAAATAATCATCTCTACTCACGCTTGCCTTTAGGGGTGAATAAAACAGGCCTCTATTGCACCAATTTGACAAATATCGGCGATATGTGACAATTCGACATGCAAGGCGTAGTTAATAGTAAGCCAACCGGCGTAGATACTAGTCGAGTTTGTAATGTAAACAGAATTGACACTTTTCACCGACAATTGTCCAGTTGGTGAAATTAATAGGGGCCTGTACCTAATAATTGAGTCTTTGAATTTAAAAAAAATATCGATTTTTTTTTATGTTTTTTAAAACTTTATGACATATTATATAATATCTAATTCAAAGAAATCTTAAAATATTTTTGTTAAATTAATTATAAGCAATTTAAAATTGATGAAATTTGAAATATGACCACTTGACCGGGAACGGGCCATGATTGGTCGCCATGGCTGTGACGTCACAATGTTAAAGCAATTTCACGACAGTACTGGGTTAACAGCTGATTTCGCTAAAAATATCCGAAATTTAATACAAAAAATATCTGCTGAAGTTTTTTTTTTTTATGAAATGAGGTGGCAAACGAGCACGCGTATCACCTTATAGTAAGTAAATTTTTGTTTTAGTCATGTGTAGGTAGGTAATAAAAGCTTAATCCTGATAATGTTTCTGATTTATGTGAACTGGATTGATTTTACTGGACCTGAGATTTCACAATAAAGTACCTAAGTACAGTGAAAGATACTGAATCGCTTACCTACCACTGTGGAATTTTAACATACACCCTGCCAGAGATATTATTGCTAAATTGTACCTATTAGGTAGGTTACGTGATTCAGTTTCTTCGACCGTAAGTACGTAAATTTTAATGGCTAGATTTTGTGGTTGATAGGTAGGTATTTCTAGTTTTTTTTATAATCCCGTGGGATTGTATTATATATTCAATGGGAATTTTTGCGGGTGTAAGAGCCTAACCTTGTTCTAGGTAGGTACGTCCGGATCGCTAGGTACGGTCAACGTCAAAGATATCTTTACACTTTAGTACCTTGTCGTTGTAACTATATGTTTGAAGTTTCATATGAAGTTGTCAAAGTGCTTGGAGCGACAAGGCACTAAAGTGTAAAGATATCTTTGACGTCGACTTTACCAGCATCTTAGTAATCCTGCCGCCAAGCAGCAATGCTTGCGCTGATGTATTCCGGGTGAGGAGAGTAAAACAGCCCGATTTTGGCATAATTTTTTAAATCCAAGATGGCGGATGACATTTTGACACTACTGATACTTTGACACTAAAATATTGATGGGTGTCGTTTTTGAGTAATTTGGTGCTTCTTAGCCTGATTTTGACACTTTTTTGGATTCAAGATAGCGGATGACATTTTGACACTTTGAAACTAAAAATGTTTATGGGTGTCGTTTCGAGTAATTTGGTGGCTCTGAGCCCGGTTTTGGCATAATTTTTTGGATTCAAGATGGTGAATGACATTTTGACACTATTGACACTAAAAATGTTTATGGGGGTCGTTTTCGAGTAACATTTTACACTTTTTTGTGTTTTTTGTGTCTGTAATGTCAAAATGTCATCCGCCATCTTGGATCCAAAAAAGTATGTCAAAATCTGGCTCAGAGCCACAAAATTACTCGAAAACGACACCCATAAACATTTTTAGTGGCATAAGTGTCAAAATGTCATCCGCCATCTTGGATCCAAAAATTATGCCAAAATCGGGCTCAGAGCCACAAAATTACTCGAAAACGACACCCATAAACATTTTTAGTGTCATAGTGTCAAAATGTCATCCGCCATCTTTGTGCTCGAAATTCCGGGTTTTCTTATGAAATTCCCCTGGGATAAAATCAACGGGATTTTCAACTGAAATCCCACGACTTATTTACTTATTCATATAAATAGTTACTACCAAAGTGTACTCATCACTATTCTCATCTAATTTTATTGTTTTAAATCCCGGTACCGTGGAAAGTTGGGATAGAAGCATGATAGAAGTATAGATAGTGCCATCCACAAAGACTCGTAGATGTATTAAAATTAACCTTTAACTACAAATTAATAAGAATTTCGGTGGATGGCATCCATCGTGAATGACACCTACTATAGCCGGTACGTAAATCCAGATTATAAATTATAAGGTTCGTGTATGCCAAATAAGTTCGTGTAAGGCACAAACCAATACGCTCTCACAAACAATAGCATTTTATAATAATAGTAGGATAATAACAGAATAGAGTAGATTTAAGTCAAAAAACGGTATCACCTGTATACTAACTACGAGTGGAAACTAACATTGTGACGTCACACGCGGCTCGGCCTTGTTCGGGAACTGTCGGTGTGTTTTCGGTGCGGTACTCGACGATCAATTTTCAAATCGGTATAACTCGTTAATTATAGCGAATAAAAAAAAACTAAAAATACTTTTCTTACAAAACTTATATATGATCTGTCCATTTATGACAAAAAAAAATTTGATTCAAAAACTCAATATTAGGCATGAATTATTCGAGACGGAATGGAAGTTAAGAGGGAAATGTTTATATGCTGTTTAGAATTAAGGTCAGGTATTGTAGCTGAGTCTGTAGACGCCAGACTTTTTTTCATTTTCCACTGCCTCCTTACCATTGCTCATAGAGGCGAGAATCCAAATTGTTGTTTGTTCAGTGGTACAGCTAGCATTATTGGATTTTAAACACTATAAATATTTTCCAATGTCTGACTCCCTTAGTCTCTTGAAGTGTTGGCTAGTAGTCTACACCTCACTAGTTTGCAACTACAAAAACAGAGATTAAGTATCAGAGTTTAAGCAAAAGCAACGCCTGTATGAAAATAATTATTAGAAACGTGTCTGCCATCAATTCAATCATTACCTAATTCATCATTTTAAAAGTAGCTTTTTAAACAAATACGTTCCTTACCCGCTTCATCTCAAACTCTGGTTGCACCCCATTGGTCTAGTTAATCTACCAATTAAATTGGTCGTTCACAACTTGTAATTGACTTCCCCCGTTAAGCCCTCGGAAAATTTTGCTTAATTGCCGAACGTTAAAGTTTTCAGACTTATCTAACTTAAAAGAGAAATCACTGGGAGCGTTTACTTCGATGTCCATCGGTGGTCAGGATTCCGTATTTTAAGTAGGTAAGTACTTAAGTAAGTAAATGGTTTATTGTATAATAAAGAAACAAACACATTTCACAAAAAATATTAGATTTATACACAAAGGCGAACTTGTTCCTATAAGGGATCTCCACCTTTTAACGTTTGGGTAGATGAGGACAGTGTGTGTGAGTAACATTGTTCTTAATAAATATGTACCTAGATAGTTATAACGGCCAACATCGTACAAACATTTTCAACGTAGACGTACTTCATTTATAGGGTAGATACGCATATTTTGCTTCAATAAACCGAGTGAGTAGTGTACCACTAAATCTAGAACCTTTTCACTGCAAATGTCGTAATGTTATAACATACCATCTTCCAAATAAATAATTTTGATATCGTCAATGATAAGATTCTACAGAGATAGGCGATTCAGTTCCTTCGACACTTTACCAACTCTTAGGGCCTGTTTCACCACTCCTTAACTGTCAGTTATCTATGATGACGTCTCTGTCTGTTTCGTAGTAATAAATAGAGACGGAATCATAAGGAGTGGTGAGACAGGCCCTTATTAATATCCTATTTGTATAACATAACATAGCTGTTGCATGCGACTTCGTCTGCAAAGAATTCGTTTATCGCTATCCCGCGGAAATTTTCCGGGATAAAAAGTAGCCTATGTGCTATTCCACACTTTTCTCTATCTTTGTACCAAATTTCATCCAGATTCGTTGGGCCGTTCTGGCGTGACTAAACAAACATCCATCCATCCATCCATCCATACTTCGCATTTATAATATTAGTTAGATTTGTATTCAAAGTTATCGAGCGACCTTCCGCAACTTAGATGCACACGGACCACACGGTTTCTAAGTAACTTAGCTATATCACCTTGCAAATTGCCATGCATATCCCAGCGCTATTTGGAGTGAGGCCAAGTCATTATTGACTTCCTTTTGCCACCGAAAACTTCAAGACCGCGATCGGTATCACAGCTGCATGCCAGAACTTGAGTATCTAAGCCGATGGGCTTCATCATGGCATAGAATAATAACCTAAAATAAAAATGTGTCATTGTGTAAACAGTATGCATATAAAACTCTAGGAGTAAATTATTTGAACGTAACATAAGTTAACCCCTATTGTATACTTTGTTTTTTGTTTCTGTATTGTTGTGTACTGATTTATGGTGATCAATCTCGGAGGAATAAGTGTTCAATAGAGTATTTTGTATTGTATTGTATGGTTAACTGTCGTGCATGTCACAGGTCACAATATAAAATATTTCACAAAATATTGTTCAATAGTTGATTTGACGTACAAAGCCGTATGTAATTGCGAATTTTTCACACCCGTGCTGGTGTACCTAATAGTTGCTTTTAGCATCCCCAAAAACTTTGCATTTTTGTTTTAAACAAAAGTACAGTGGAGGGCATAAATATCGATACAGTAGCCATCATGTCAAAAGTAGCCATCATCTAACTAATATTATAAATGAGAAAGTATGGATGGATGGATGGATGGATGGATGGATGGATGGATAGATGGATGGATGTTTGTTTGTTACTCAATCACGCCAGAACGGCCCAACGGATCTGGATGAAATTTGGCACATAGATAGAGAAAAGTCTGGAATAGCACATAGGCTACTTTTTATCCCGGAAAATTGCGTAGTTCCCGTGGGATAGCGATAAACGAATTCTTTGCAGACGAAGTCGCTGGCAACAGCCTAGTGTCAAATATATACGTATGTGTCACCGACCTTATTGTTTGTGGCATAAGGGTGAATAAATTGTTTTTGACATATTTAAGCCCTTGACTGTACTTAGCCTGGACGACCGGATAGCCTAGTGGTTAGAGAACCTGACTGTGATGCTCGAAGTCCCGGGATGTATGAAAAATACGAATATTTGTTCTCGAGTCTTGGATGTTCAATATGTTATGTTTATCCGTTGTCTAGTACCCAAATTACAATTAGTTTGGGACTTGGTCAATTGGTGTCAATTATCCCAAGATATGTTTGATGCAAGATGTGTATGTTTCGAGCCAAATATGGTCACGGGTAAGCTTGTTTGCTTCGGCCATTTTAATTATAAGTAGAGCTTAAAACAGATTGACTTAATCAGGTGTTACTTTTAACCTACACCTACCTTTTGTTTATCATCAAGCAACTAACTTTTCTAGTTGGAACTCCTTTGTCACGGCCATTGTTCTGCATCACTGACCAGGCTATCAATAACGTCTGCAGACAAAATAAAATACTTAGGCCCCTAATAGCACCACGTCTTGCTCGTAACAGTCGTAACTTAACAAAATCTAATTTCCAGAATGTTCTGCTTCAATTCTACAATTGGAGCAAACGAGGTTTGAAACTGAAGTTCGACCCAAACTCCGTGCAACAGAGGGTATGACGATTCTGAAGTGTAACTTAGCTGATTGCGGTTTTTATTTGATTGAGGTAGAATTATTTTTTTATTCGTAGCATTTGAATTGGACTTGAAATTACTATGGTAAAGCAGGTTTTTGAATAAGGTGGGGGACATTACATGCTTATGCAACGTCCTTCTATTGCTTAATTGAAGGACGTTGCTTTGCGGAGGTCCATATAGGTACTTTACTTAGGTAGGTACTTAAATGTCTTCAGTGAGCGTCTTGTGTGGTGTTGGTGGTAGTTGAACCCTAATTACCTGTTGTTCATATAGAAATGGAAGGCGGGATTTTTCTTGAGGACATAGATAAGATAAGCCGCCTGCACAGACGTTCATGTCTTGTTAGTATAATTTCAGTCCATTACATGACCAGTGCATTAAGCGATGCAGTGTAATGTATTCTAGCTCATGTTCTACGTATTTGCAGTAGAGACTTCGATTATGAAGAAAACTTAATTAATCCAGTTTTTGAGGAAGCTAATAATTTGAATACACTTGACTGTCAATGAGGCAGGCCTTTAAATAAACTAAGGCCGCGTAAACCGCTTCGGGAGAATGTAAACAGAAATGTCCCCGTGCGGGGCTTATATTATAAACATGCGGGGCTGTGGCATAAGCCGAACAATTTATTTACTAATTCCTTGGAAAAGGGAAGCGTAGGGTAGGTATCGGTAAAAATTAAGAAAGCCACCGCTTCCACAGAGTTAAGAGTTGCGTATTTTTTAAGGGTGTATCCACTTAATATCAAATTCATTAGGTAAATACTTCAAATGCAAAATAGTAGAGTTATTTTTCAAAATTTAACGATTTAGTGTTTTTCTGCATTGTTGTTTTAACTCCATCTCATTACATTTTTAAAACTAATCTCATTATGTCAAAATTAGAACTGAGTTCAGCATCAGACGGATTCAACGTTGCAAAACCTATGAAGTTTAAATTGACTTTTCGAACTATCTATAATGCACCTGTTAAATGTGATGTGATGTGTCGTTAGGTAAGTACCTATGTAATTAAAAAATAATTTTCGTTCTTTTCTTTTTCGCAGGAAACCTTTAGTATTTATTAAAAAGTTTCAATCAATTGGTGTTGAGCTGGGGCGGTATGAAAACGCGAACAAAAGTTTCCTCAGAAAACCTAGTTTCTGTTTCTTTTTATAGATAACAATAAAGCTGAAGGCATTGAAACAGTTTCGCGATTCACAGTAACAAAAACGTTTATAGTTAAGAAACTGTTATTTTTCACTGCAACCTCGTTTCTAAGAACTAATTTAGATTTAAAAAAGTAAAGTCTGAAGTCTAAGCCAATTACGATGGCAAAAAATCTGCATCGCTCATTGCATTTCGAGGCAAATAAGATTTACGATTCAACTGGAAATTAAAAGCGTTTCGAGATGTGTTTTACGAAACCGGTTTTCTCAATTTTGTAATTCCGCTTCCATCCGTGCATCGCATATAGAGTGAACGTACGAAACAAAACGAAGAAAAGTTTCGTATAGGTACGTCGCAATTGTTTTCAGATTTATGTTTCATATTTTCAGCAATTCGACTCAGGTCAACTATTGTACATGGAGCTCCAATAAAAACAGGTTACTACATTTTTGTCGGTTCATGGAAATATCTTTATCACTTAAAGTTAGTTTTACTTTTATTCATCAAGAAATTAATTTCTATACTAGATAGAATTCTAAATGTAAATATTAACTCTCTCTTTATTTGAGTAACTAATATTTTAAATGCGAATGTATGGATGGATGTTTGTTTGTTACTCAATCACGCCAAAACGGTACAACGGATCTGGATGAAATTCGGCACTTAGATAGAGAAAAGTCTGGAATAGCACATATGCTACTTTTTATCCCAGAAAATTGCGTAGTTCCCGCGGGATAGCGATTAAACGAATTCTTTGCAGACGAAGTCGCTGGCAACAGCTGGTTTGTTTATAATTTAGAGATTTTAACGGAAAGATATTTTCAATGTTGTAAAAACATTTCATTCCAAAAATGTTCATAGATAGTTATGCGTAGGGAAGCACAATTACCCCAAATGTTACAACTAGATACGTATACCATTTGTAACGGACTTCTCGAATAGCTTTAGCAACATAATTTGTGCACTTTCTAAATACACACGACGACATTTTATATTGATTTGTTCAACTGTCACATTGACTACTCATACTGTGGCTTGTTTGAGGTAAACTGATTGTGACATGTGTCGATTGGGTCATTTATAGGTCTTTAACTCGGGCGCGGTAGTAACATTATCTACTCCCTGTTTATATGTAATATCATTGCTACAAGTACTGCTTTTCCCAAGCTTCGAATACTAAAACGCTCTTCATCTTCGCCGTTCAAAACCACGAAGCCACTTTGTTAATCTAAAACACCTAGGCAACAAGGAAACTTACCGGAGTTATATACCAATCACTACTCTAGCTGGCTATCTATAGGTACAACCTAAACATAATACGTGTTAGGAATGACAACCCTATCTAGGTCAAAGGTGTTCAGAAATATTACCGCAATCGGTCACTCCTTTTGTGTTCCTAACATGAGCTATTGCTGCAACAGAACTAAATTAAATTAATGGAAAAGGCGAGGTGCGTACTATTTTTCATGTTTACGCGGAGTTTTGGATCAAAAAGAAAATATTATTTAGTAATTTTCTTTGAGTTTATTAGTAAAGTCGATATTTAATTGATATAGAAAAGACCGCATGGTCAAGATAATCTAACTAAGTAATATTATAAATGCGAAAGTATGGATAGATGGATAGATAGATGGATGGATGGATGGATGGATGGATGGATGGATGTTTGTTTGTTACTCAATCACGTCAGAACGGCCCAACGGATCTGGATGAAATTAGTCACATAGATAGAGAAAAGTCTGGAATAGCACATAGGCTACTTTTTATCCCGGAAAATTGCGTAGCTCCCGTGGGATAGCGATAAACGAATTATTTGCAGACGAAGTCGCTGGCAACAGCTAGTATTTAATAATATTTAAGTTTAAATAGGTATAGTAAAAAAGCCGTGGTAGCCTAGTGGTTTGACCTGTGGCCTCTCAAGCAGAGAGTCGTGGGTTCGAATTCCGGGCTCGCACCTCTGAGTTTTTCGGAATTAATGTGCGATATCTCATTTGAAATTTACCATGAGCTTTTCGATGAAGGAAAACATCGTGAGAAAACCTGCACACAACTTTGAAGCAATTCAATGATGTGTGTGAAGTTCCCAATCCGCACTGGGCCCGCGTGGGAACTATAACCCAAGCCCTCTCATTCTGAGAGGAGGCCTTTGCCCATCAGTGGGACGTATATAGGCTGGAGAAGAAGAAGAGAGGTACCTATAGTAAAATAAAAATAGAAAAGAAGACGTAAATGGCTCGGAATTTTATATTTTGATCCTGCTATCTTTATTTCTGCAACACGTTACTGCTGAAAAGCAACAGAAAATTTCAGCTTAGTCGACGCAATAAAAATGTTACCTTCCACACTCTTACTCTAAGCAAATTATAATCGTATACATTCGAAATACTTCCACAAAGGTGAACGTTATCAATAAAATATCCAATTTTCAAGCATCGTCATAATTAACAGAGGTTCGGGACTCCATTTCATGCATAACTAAACAAAAGGCTGTGACCCCAAAATGGGACCTGCGTAAACTATGGACTTATAGATGAGATGAAGCTTGATAGTTGAGCTAGAATAGGCAAAGTCAGACACAAAGTAGGTAAGGTTATAATAATTGTATCACTTTAGGCCTACTATGTTAATTTTGCTGAGGCGCCACGAAGAATAAACTATAAATTCATAAAAACCCAACAAAATCATTATGATTCCAAAAAAAAAGATTGTTCCACAAGGAAGGATTTTAGGGCCATTAAGGTTTCCAATTTACTTCAACGTACGTCTGCAGCTACCCAGCGGTGTTATTAAATGAGCAACATGAGATTTATCATATGCGTATAACGATCTCCATTTCCTTCCCTAAATCAGAATTTCGCTTCGTAAACAGGTGTTCCTTATTGTAGTCACGGTGTCACGTTATTCAATTATTTTGACACAATGCTTTATACTCGTACATCCGTTAAACTCTATGACTATGATATAAGCTTCAAAAGGATAAATTTGTACCCTTAGTTGGTTCATAAATATAGAAACCCTAATTGAGAGTCAATAGATACACAACACGCATATACACAAACTCGAGACAAGTTAAAAACAAATCTTTAGTAGTCAACAGTACCTAATAGGTATACGCGATAGAAATATTTGCCTACTAATAAATTAAATAAGTAGTAGGTAAGTACAATAACGATGAAAATGGAAATAGCAACGTATCTTAATTGTGAATAAACACTTTAATATTGAGATAACAACCTGTGTCAGCCATTTTACGAGGAAGAGCTTGTACTAAATTGACCAAGTCATGTCGTCACTGCAAGGTAGACGTCGCTGACTTGCACGTTACGCCGATCGATGCAAAACTAATTCCGCCTGCTCCCGTCGCTGGAGATTTTAAATTTAAAATAGAACTGAAAGCCTAAATAAACACGAGTTTTTGCGTAAGCATTTTAAACAGAGACCTGTTCACTAAAGAGACTCGATGCCCTCCCGTTACATCCTTGTGTTAACAAAACTTTTTATGATATTGTTTAGGCTTCCACTTTTCACCCTCTGCCAGGCCACGCTAGCAGATACACAGGCTGAATTGACGGTAGAATCCACTCCATTTACCTTTCTACTAATTTGTGTTACCTAACCGACAAAGAAACTTTTGGCTATTATGTTCATGTTAAATACTCGTACATTTCTGTATTCAAAACGCTATTGAACGCTTAGTTAAGTGCTCAAACTTCAGACAATAAACGTTTAAACTAGGCACGTAACATAACAAATTGCAGTGGCTGCTGTTGAATTCAATGTAGTTCGGGAAAGACAACTTTGCCGAAGTAAAGTTCCTTGAATGTCTGGTAAAATTGGGCTTGTCGGTAGCGTCTCCGTCGCTTCCAGTGCTCTATTGCTCTCGGCACACACTCTCGAACTATAAACAAGACCGGGATTTGTGGCTCTTACAGTGACCCATTAGTCTAACTTTTAAACAGATTGTCACCTAACAGATAAACTTTTACCTAATACTAGTTATTTGTTTGCACTTCAATATGTTTTTGTGCACGAAAAGGTTAATCGGGAAAATTGCTTTATGCGGTAGGTCTAAAACTATTAATTATAACTTTTACTAGACCGTTTAAGCGGAATACAGCATAAATAAATTTTGTTCTCTGAACTGTAGATTGGTTTTATCGGGTAATTGAATTGATGTTTTTAGGATCACTAGGAGGAATTTCTTTTTACCGTTTGTCTGGAAAATGAACGCTTGAAAATGAAAATTGCTATAATAGTTATGTAGGTATAATATCTAAACCGATAAATTATACCTATATATGCGAGTTCATAGCCGGCTACTTTAGGAAGAAAGATCTACGATCTATCTATGTTAAGACACGTGTTCAATGTCTATTTAATTTTTTTCTAATAACACTGCTAGGGTTTTATACCGTGAGGTAGTACCGTCAGGAAGACTGTTATTACGTCTCGCTTCGGGTCCCAGAACTTACGAAATGGATCAAAGGTTTTCTTTTCAGCAATAAACACCTGGACATGTCTTATTAAACAACACAATATGTATTTCTTTAGGTTCCGTTTGATACGTCGTGACGTCTGTCACGATGGGCTACATCTGAAAATCAGGATTATCGTCACTAAGCTGATTATATATCTTGTTGCGGCTTTGCGTCGGGAGGTAAGTATATAGCTATATGTACTTCTACAGCTACAGGTTTTATCGGGAGACTGATGAATTATTTAAGGTTTGTTTGGTGTTCCAAGCAGCTTTTAAACCGCATTACGAATGTATTTACATCAGGCGTTGACAAATGCAGCACTCTACGGAGAATCGTGTAGGTAGTGAGGACGTACCCAAACTAGTTTCAATTTTGGCTGATAATGTAACCTTTATAGTTTGACTAGCTGTTGCCAGCGACTTCGTCTGCAAAGAATTCGTTTATCGCTATCCCGCGGGAACTACGCAATTTTCCGGGATAAAAAGTAGCCTATGTGCTATTCCAGACTTTTCTCTATCTATGTGCCGAATTTCATCCAGATCCGTTGGGCCGTTCTGGCGTGATTGAGTAACAAACAAACATCTATACTTTCGCATTTATAATATTAGTTAGATTACAAGTCCACAGACAAGCCGCTTTCCATGGAAATTTGAACTATTTAGAACTAGCTTTTGCCCGCGGCTTCGCTCGCGTGAATAATGAGTATTTTACCCCATGGGAAAATCGAGTTAAAAAGTAACCTTCTATTCCTCACAACCAGCTATGTAGGGGAAAGTGGTCACCATTCGTACACACACCTTATCGTTGAAAAATGGCTATAACTCTTTAACATTTTGACATAATAGTTTCGGACTTTTTTGTAACAAACTACAATACTTATATTTGTTACACTTTACACTTAGGTACATAAATTAGCTAAATTTGACAATTAAATAAAAAATAAATAATGAAATCTAAAAAGTGTACGAATGGTGACCACTTTCCCCTACGTATACCAAATTTCATCTAAATCCGTCCAGCCGTTAGTGTGAAGGAGTAACAAACAAACACACATACTTTCAAATTTATAATATCAGTACGAAATAGTAGAAAATAAGATTAGGTTTGTCTGTTTTCTTATCAGTTAGGTAGTTCTTCGATTTAAACGCCAATGTGATTTATCAATCAGAAGCCTTACCATGACGTCTTAAAGCTATTCAATTCCGAATCAGTTCAGGTTTTAGCTGTCATTTTGAGTATGGTTCTGACAGTGAGCGAACCTAAACTGAATTGAAATCAAATCGCATTAGGTAGGACGTCATGGTAAGGGCCTAGGGAACCTATATCATTTTGTGCGTATCACTGTCAAATCGCTAACAACTCTCATGACGTCACAATGCAAGCCACATAAATCGATACAAAATCGCAACACAGCCGCATCCCAGTCGTAGCATTAATTAACCTAACGAGCCATCTTTAGGTTCACTAGTGAACTAACGTAATTATTTTGAGGCCCCTCAGAGCGGGCGCGATGCGACGGTAATTAAAGTCTAATGAAATATGCTATAACAGGGTCAGCTCTAAAATAATAAATAACAGTCTGCGTCTTTGTCATCATTATTTAAGCCCCGCCGGGAAACGTTTCTTTAGAGGAACGCTCCCGGAATTTAGTGAATTTTACGGCTCAATTTGTCACAATTGTTTAAGTATTGGGCCGAGGCTGCAGACTGGACTGACTTTTGAAACTAAATGCGGGTAGTGTTGCGAAGTTTGGAAACTTTTTTCAGCACAATAGCTTAATTACGCGATGCTTAGTTATTGTTATCGCGTTACAATGTGGCTTTGGAAATAAAACTGGCAGCGGGTCAAAATTTACTTGCGAGATTT
Organism: Pandemis heparana; assembly: GCA_963854515.1. NCBI lineage: Eukaryota > Metazoa > Arthropoda > Insecta > Lepidoptera > Tortricidae > Pandemis > Pandemis heparana. The sequence goes on along the minus strand of OY978015.1, from coordinate 10,734,554 downwards.
TTAGCAACCAAACGATAATAAATATCCAATGGTGGGTGCGAAGTTCCTAATTCGCACTGGACCCACGTAGGAACTATACCTCAAACCCTCTCATTAAGAGAGGCCTGTACCCAGCAGTGGGACGTATATAAGCTGGAGATGCGATGACCCACATTTAGTAACAGTTGTCTTCGGCCTTGATCAAGTCCCTAAACCACTAAAACGGCAAGAGAGCAGAGGGCAGTAGGCGTAGTAAATTAAGTACCTATCTCTTCACGTGACATATTGATAGTCGGCAAAAAAAGCGAGTGGCGCGAGCGACAACGGTACAGGGCTGAGGCGCCTGCATTACTTCAAAGGTAGCAGAAACGGAGATAAATTCTGAACGCGAGTGCTATGTATTTGTATACTCACATAACTACATTTTATAACTTTTAAAAATAAAGAACCACAACCGATCATGTTCATTATCATTACAGATCTTAATGTTTCAAAATATATTTTTCTGTGATTTTTTTAGGGATTCGTCTCCGGCCTCCGTTACTGCGGAAATTCCGCAAGTCTTACCTTCGCCTCCGCTTCCGCAATTTTTTGCGGAGTTGTAACGGCGGTTTATTTACGTCATAAATCTCATAATCATAGAAATAACAATGGAGCAGCGACGACGACTGAGCCGTCCGGCCGCGTTTTGCGCGCCAAATCAAGAATTAACGAGTGCGCGGCGGGAACACACGACAGGAATCAACCTGTCAAGTTGTTTCGGCGTAGATGTTCGTAATGTAATTGTTTGAACGTTTAAGCGATTTAGAACAAAGTAATTATTCTAAATATTATAGACGGGATATTAACCGCGATTACCTTTAAATATTTATCGTCTATAATATTTCGAATGAACGTAACCGTGAATCATTAAAAACTTTTAAAGAAATTATTTATTAGGTCACACGATGAAGCCGAAAACAGTTGAGTTCAATAAACCATACATTTCAATTTTTTCCATATCTTCATGTCGCCTCCGCCTCCGTTAACCTCCGCATCCACGGAGACGAAACTCGTCACCTCCGCCTCCGCTAAGAAGACCTCCGGTACATTACAACCCTATTTTTTTACACAGGAGCAAGTGGGTTCAAGATCAATGTCCATTATAGGCGCAAAACCGACGCATTATAGATGCGTTACCAGCCTAGAGGGTAAGAAAGAATACCGCTTAATTTAGTGCCGTTTTAACATAGTAGAAAACAAAATGTAAGTACCTACTTCCCGGAGTACCTATGGCATAGTACCTATGGCTAGTATAGTTTAGTGACTAAACTTGTTTTAATAGCATAGGCCCTATGCTATTAAAACAAGTCACTAAACTATACTCAGGAAACAGAATTTAATTTTGATAATTTTCACATCACACTGTCTTATTCGAAGAAACAAACGCACTATTTACTTTTATCCTAAGTAGATCAAGTTATTTAAAACATCTTAAACATTCTGTTAGCAGCGCGGACGGATATTTATAACAGGAAAATGCAAGTCACTCAGCTCAAAGCACAATATGAACATTTTTTAAAAGATCCATAAATATAATCCAGTCTTCATAAATCTTCGTGAAAAAGCCCTGGTAAAAGCTAATGTTAACATCCGCTCGATTCTCAGTGTAACGGTTAATGTCTGGAACTTCGCAAAGCGTAGTTAAACTACGAATTCGACTAATTAGCAAAAGGATCTGCTAATGACAGCACTAATTGTGGATGCAAGCACTTAGCTTGACTTTAGTCGATCTCTCCACAGACGAGACGCTATGACGGCTTCTCTTAACACTTGCAAGTAATTTTGTACATAGTTTAAGCGGGTTCTTAGTTGCTGGAAACGCTCATGTGCGTTCGAAAGACTGCTAAATTCTGACAGTGGCATTGGACGAAAGTCACTAAAACGCATATACGCGTTGCTGGCCAGTGTGTCTTAAACAGCAATTTAAGTGCCAATTGTTTCCTTTTCTGTAAGAGATATCGAAAAATGCGTTTTCATTAACGGTGGAAGAGAAATAGTACTACAACCAGCGTATGTAACAGGGCAGAAAAAGTTCAAATACGTAGGCTACGCTACATTTCGTCGTTTAGCTTATACTTTAACGACATGCATTTTATCAAATAAGTAAGTATAAAGGGTATCAGTTTAAACGCTTGACAGGAATATCCCAAATACGGTTTTCATGACTAATATGAAAAGGGCGAAACTCAGCAGATTCTGGCGATAGTAACGATATGGGTATTGTTATTGCGTGGTCCCTTATTGCCAACCTGGGTGGAAACTTAAAGGCCCTCGGCCCTTTATTATCATAAGAGATTACTTGACTGATAACTTAGGAAACTCCGCCCGGCTATAAAATATGGCTCGTTTTTAATTACGTATTTAGTCGATGGGAAAATACAATGCAGAATCATCGGAGAAAATGTGTCAGAGAATTGGAGAAAAGTAAACTTCGAAATAGATTTTAATACCTGCTCGTACTGTTTATTTCAACGAAATTCAATTCTATTTGACAAGCTTCTGTTCAATTACTCTGTGTTTGTTCATTTCTGTATCCTTCATATCTTAATTGTTTACACATTTTGTAACTTCCTATCAGTCCTATCAGTGGTTTGATTTATTTGAAACTTCTACTGCTAGCAATTTTCATTTAGTAATCTTTCAGTCAATCAATCCAAAACTTGAAAATTACATCAACACAAAATCAAGTTTGAAAAATAATTTCATAAAAGCTAACCACGACAAACACCACGGTAATACTTGAGGAAAATATGAAAATTTTGTTTCTCTTTACTTTGGGAACTAATTAAATTAGTACACAAATTAAACGTAAACACAACCAACTCCGTGAGATTGGGCTTTATAAACACCGCTTAGTTCAAATGCCAGATCACGTAATTGTAGATGAATAACTTATATCTAACTAATTTGTATTATAGACGTGGAAAAAGGACTTCCGTGCTGGCTTGAGAGCAAAGAAGAAACAATAGAATGTACCAGCTGCATCTCTTCCAGCGCAGATCGTAAAAACTTATCAAGGGTATGGGTGGAAATCTTAGGGAGTACCTAATATTAGTAATATTTATGCCATTGATTTTGCTTTTCTCCTATATACCCACACTCAGGCTAAACGTGGCCTTTAGGATTTGCTACCTTAAGCTCTGTGCTCAAAAACATCTGAACTCGCATTGACAATACGGCCAAAGTAAACCTGCCTTGATGTGGTTGCCATTGCCAGTACGGTACGTCAACTGGGGTGACTTTGGTAATTTTGGGGCTAGTTTGATCGTTTTAAAATTGCTATAAAATCGATATTATCCATATCCGGTGAATGTTTGGCATGTAGACGCAAAGGCGATCGACGAAGACATTGATTGGAAGCAGTAAACGCAAATAAAAAATAATGGTTTTGTCATTAAAACTAATTTTTAAAGTCACCCCGTAAATCAAAGTCACCCCAGTTGACTGTATACAAAACAAATAGATACCGTGCAGTTTGGTCTTAATTACTCTGAAGAGTACCTATACAAAATATCGAAGCATTTTATAAGTGATGATCATATTGCAGCCTGGGGCAGCTAATGAAGTCAATTGTGATATCTAAAGGCGGCACTATACTAGAATCTTGATTAAACGTAGCTTAGTCTATGCGCTCAATTTGAATCTTGATTTAGTGTAGCTTACTCTAGCTAGGTTTAACTCTTTGAATAATTTAATAAACTATGGACTTATTCGACCTCTCTCTACTTTGTTCGAATATTAAGTATCAGATATTTATGGTACCGTCTCTGTGACATGATGACATCATAAATATCTGACACGTAAAATATCAGGAACTTAATAGAGAGTGGTGAAACAAGCCATTACTATTCTATAGCTTCTATCAATGTTTTACTGTTTCTCATAGATTCTATTAAGCCGTGAATTCAACCAGTTTCATAATTTCATCATTCGAAAATCAACCACGTTTTTTTAATCAAATTATAATCCGAAACCATTCTGTCTCTCAAACTTTGCATACATCCATCACTAGCGATAGTTAGTTCGAAATCGTGTAATTTATTCACAGGAACTCCTGTTTGCCGCGAGCAAAAGTTCGTATGTGGCAATAAAACTTTTGCTTTTAACCGTGTGTTGTTAACACCGTATCATGCCTAACTTCATACTTAACTATTGCGCGCAATTACGTTAAGTATCTCGGTAATTTTATGCGTCACTTAGGGAACACCGATAGTGAAGTTTGTGCGCCGAAGAAAAGCGAGCTTTTATGTACAGTTAGCTATTCTCTCACAAACTTAACGTGTGTTCTGTTTTTCGCTGTGAAGAAAATAAGGATATATGGTGGTACCACAATAAAATTATTGTTAGGTCACACATGACACTACCTAATTGACAAACAAAACTTGCTCTACGGATAAACATGATGTTTATATAGATAAATTCATAGTTAAACCTTTAAGACTTGATATCGCAGATTTAGAAAATAAAATAATGTTTGCTTTGCATGCCAATTTATTTGGTTAGACGTGTCACTGGACATCAAAACTAATTAAGTACTATGTAGATCACTTTATTACCGCCATTTTGAATTTTTTAAAGTAAAATAATTTATTTCATTACATTTCGTTTCATATCTGCCCCGACCTGGGATCACTGTCTAAACAAATATAATTTACTTAATAACATCTTAACAAACATGTAGTATGTAGCCATAGCCTTCATAATAATCGCTTGCGATGAGAATTCATGTGATTTTTATGCGAAGCAATTTTACGCCTGAAGTTGCGCAGTCACCACAAAATGGGCAACTCTACATTTTCCGATTTAATTTACAAAATTTCTGTTGTAATCACTCGCAACTTGCTAGGGGAAGAAAATCCTCGCGGTTACTTTATTGAACAAAAACTCAATTGAAGTGTAAAAGTTCACGAATCTGCACAGGATTCATTCTAAGGATTTAGCGTCTGTCTTCGTACAGTTTTTTATTTTTGCTTATCGTAAATTATCTATTTAATTTATCTACTTTTAGTTACTCATATAATAATATCGGTTCCATTTATTAATTTTGTTACATATAGGTTATTAGTGTATGAACTATAATATTAGATTATGTATATATATCTGTGTATCGTTCCGTGAGTCACAGACGGTTCTGGCTGAAAATCAGTGCTGCAGGTATCTAACACCTCAGCGTAATGCTGAGCCAGCGACCGTTTCACTTTTGCGAAGACATACACACATTAATACATTGCTGATCTATTTTCATGTCTGTGTTTTATGTTTCATTTTTGTACAATTGTGTGTATGCTCTATTTCTGTGTCTTTCAAAAGAGAATAAATGTCTTCTTTCTTTCTTTTTTTCTTTCTTTCTTACATGGACACATTCGTCGGAACATGTTTGTGTGCGAAATAAATCGGTAAAAGAAACATAGTTAAGTAACTTACATACACGTGCAAGCAAATCGTATATTATATGTAAAGCACCTAATCCACAGTGGCCTGTGTATGACAGTGTGGAAACTAAGCAGCCCAAAAAGTTCCCCCATGGAGATGGCCATGCCCAGACTTTGGGTCATATATAGTAGATCAATATTCAATAGAGTTGACAAAGTATGCTTTATCTCATTTGGTTCTTAACATGCAAGTAATCATTACAAACTATATAATTTACTGAGCACCGTATTCAAACTAAAACAAAAATAATAAAGACACAATTTGTGAGACAGAAAAGCTGGCATCCCCGAGATACTTCAAGTATTTCTTTCATTCTAATGAACTCGGTTTCCTTAAAACAGGATCCCTTACTTTGCTATTCTATCTCAACCCGACACTTATATAGTATAGTATTAAACAAGCAGCCTTTTCAACGCTATATACGTTAGTATGTATTTTTAATGGCTTTCGGTAAAAGGGGTCTGATTATTTTGATCCAATTCACTAGGGCAGCTCGGGCTCTCTGTGAATGGAAAACCTATGTGTAACTATCTATAGTTCGCAATTTCGTTTGCATCTCGCAGGAGCTTTGGACTTTCTATAAGGGCCACTTGCACGGACCAGGGTTAGCGACTTAATCCCGTGTTAGATGCTAACCCGGGGTTAATAGTGTCAAAATGTATGGAACTGTCAAACCTAACCCCAAGTTAGCGATTTAATTTTTTAACTCTGGACTGGGCAAGTGGGCCTAAATGAAAGATCATCATCATCATCATATCAGCCGAAAGACGTCCACTGCTGGACATAGGCCTCCCCCAAGGCTCTCCACTCGGACCGGTCCTGTGCCTTCCGCATCCACCGCGATCCCGCGATCCTGATCAGGTCGTCGCTCCATCTTGTTGGAGGCCTACCAACAGCTCGTCTCCCGGTCCGCGGACGCCATTCGAGAACCTTCTGACCCCATCGGCCATCGGTCCTGCGAGCAATGTGCCCCGCCCACTGCCACTTCAGTTTCGCAATTCTTTGAATGAAAATCAAAAATCAAATGAAAGATAACCTTACCTAACCTAACAAATGAAAGATAATTAAAGAAACTTAAATATAATATAAAAACAAGCCAAAAAAACGAACATACAAAGAACGAAGTAAGTAGAAGTATTGGCCACAGTTAATACATATTACCTGAATTGTTACCAACTCTATTTACTGATCTTCGCTAGAGAGTTTCACAGTAAAACTGCATGTTAAAATTATAATTATGAAAGTTATTTAATAATGAATTCCATTTAAATGCCCGCAACAGCCACGCGTACCTAACCACATTTTATTTCCACCGTCGAAATTATTTAAGCTTCGTTTGGCATGTAATGTAAAAACAAAGACGTAAATACTACTAACTAGGGATTCATAATATACATTTTTTTTGCAAACACAATGTTTTCGCCTCATACCAAACAAAAGTAAAGACGGAGTTGTGCAAAAGGCAAAGTGAGGCCGGTATAAACGACACCTGCGCTGCGAGTGTCTATGGACAGTATGATCATTTAACATCAGGTGTCCCACTAGTTCGTTTGTCTGGTTTCTCTAACTTAAGAAAAACCTTATTGTTTGCAACCAAATGCCATCAAGCTGACTAGTTGAGCTACGCACGAAGCAAGGCTTAATTAATTTAAACCGGCGTCACTTAGCAGAACCTCGTCTTTTCTTTTTATTCGGTCTGAGGTATCTGTTCTCGATTGTTAGAATTAAGCAAACGTATTTACATAATACAATTAGATTGAACCATTATCACGATAATATTGATCGTCTAATCCATGCCAATGGGGGCTATCGCGAGTGATTTTGCCACTAGAGGCGCTAATGTCGCGTGAGGTCCAATTAAGGGTGCGACCAAACCGCCGCGTATACGCAGTGACGTGTCGTATACGTCACGTTTTCTCACCGTTTCTTCATACATTTTGTTGCAATTCCGTACCGTCACCGTTTTTTAAGCGGCGGTGTGGTCGCACCCTAAATACATTCACTTTTCACTGGTTTTGGCGGGTTTCGTGACATAAATTACAATTTCTTTCATTTAGATTAGAAGGTACCTGTTGAAAAGTGATATCCTTAGTAGTGCAACTATCGCAAAATATGGATTATTTTATTTGGCGATGAATGTGAACGCTTTGAAAGCGGTTTTTTTCCGGACTAAACGGAACTGCACAACATTGCGGCATAGCTACTCGATAGGATGATAGTTATTTATAACGAATAAACTTAATGAGATTCAAGATTTAAAACTTTGTTTCGGCGCCGATCTTATACTCATACTCATACTCATACTCATACTCATTTATTCGTAATAATTATTGTTATTACATGTCATAATCAATAGAGTTATTGTTATAGAGTCGCCTTTGACAGCTATACCTCTGGACCTCAGTCAACAGTGGCGCCAACTGGTGAGCTAGAAAACGATAGTTCCCATTGGTCCGATTAACATAAATGGTTTATAGATGCAGCAGCTTAAAGCCGGATACACATACAACAGGCATTTGAGCCATTTTCATTTCCTTGCTTGCCTAAACTACAGGATTGTTGCGATGCCCTATAATATTATTAAGCTCATAATTCAGCTTATTACGCACTAGTGTTGTAATAATATTACCGCACGAGTGCGGTAATATAAACTTTTTTTTAATCTCAGCAAATAGTTCAGTTATGTATAGGAACAAGGAATATTTTCGTGAAAATTAAACTATTTCCTATGTCAGTGCCTCGTCTCGCGCGTGCAAAGTGCACAGCGCGCATGCGCGAGTGCTGCGCGCGGATTGGCGCGGAGAAATGATATCTGCCGCCATCTTTCACTCACAGATTTTGTTGATTATTTTACCTTGTTATTAGTTTAAAAATTACTAGTTGAAATAATTAAGAAAAACTAAATGTCTATTTACGTCGCCGGAAATACTAAAATATGTTCGGACAGGTTATGTAAGTAAGAAATCCAAGGTGTTAATTGCCAAATGACAAAGAAAAGTTCTAAAGCCTCCAATTAAGCAATGTATGGCAACAAAGGTAAAGTAAAGTTCTTTTATACTTACTTATTAAAAATTTCTTTTTGTTTTTCCTCGCAAATGTGTTGAAAAACGTAGTATAAAACGCGTGTGCATTGATCATTACCACACTCGGCACCATTAACAATCACAACCAACAATCATGCCTCGTGTGTAATGATCAACATAGCACACTTGTATCATAATGTACCTACTATTCTAGTAAAGTTTATACAACATTTAACGCCGTGTTGCTACCGTTTAAACCGCATTAATTACATTAAAAACATAAGCTTAATCACAGCACAGCGAAATATCGGCGGTCGGTACGGTACGGTCGACCGCCTCGATGGCTTGCGGTCGTGCCCGGTGTAGATAATTCCGTTTGTTGCACTAAATACTGTAGGAACAACAAAAAATACACACCTTCAGGCGTTAATTGTACGCATCGAGTTTGTTTAAGGTTGTCAATTGTTGTTTACTTTTAATTGGTTTCGAGGGACGGTTCTAAAGTTTTATTAATAATTGGGACCCGAACCTTGTGAAACATGATGCTTATTTAATTATCGTTCTTGTTTCGAAATTTATTTTTGACAGATCTTGTTCCAAATATGTCTGTTTAAAATTGTTTTGTCATTAGAATAAAAACATGTAGTAGTAGTCGCAGTAAAAGGCTGAATCTCATTAAACAGAGACTTGTGCTGCCGACTGTATCCTGATTAATCATGTAAACCTCATTATGAATACCAATTCAAGCTCGGAAGCGTTAATATAACGTTTTGCTCGCTGTAGCGACAACGCAAACATTATCATTGAATAATTAGGACGTATTAATTCAACACAAATGCGTGTTTACTAACAATAATGTATTTTTTTTTATTCTAAGGATCTATTATGAATAATTAAAGTAAAAACTTACCTATAAACCGACTAGCGCTCTTCGCCATAGTTTCGTTTACTTGACAGCAGACGGCAATGGAGACAAAACTTAAAAACAATCCATGGTAAGTTTTGTTGATCATCGCTCTACCCTTGTCCGAACTTAGCTCCAAAATTCTAACCAGCCAACATTATCCGGGCCATTTCGATACACTGTCTCACTCATTTACGAAAAAAAAAGTGGGAAGTCACTTTCAGTCGACCGTGTCGATGCCGGTCTTAGAGGTCGAGTGCTCTCAGCGACATATGAGGGCAGACTGGAGCGGCGAGAAACCTACCCACCTACCTAAACCCGGAGAGAAATGGACCGGCTGCGCAGTAAGTACAGACTTAGCCGAATTTATGTTTCGAATTTTTTCTACAACGGTGATACAGGAATCACCCTTTATTCAGCCAGAAATTCGTACTGTAGAATGAAATTGAATATTTGAAAATATATACCCTTTGTTAGCTTGGGGCGCAGAAAAAATAGACGAGACCTTTGAAATATGAAACAATAGCAGCAATTATATATTTTTACTATTTTGAGATACGTTGAGGACTTTCGCTTTGTTATTGTAATGTCAGGGTGAAATAATGGCGCGAGCGAGCGGTGCGAACCTCAATGTGATGTTTACGAATCATTACACATAATTAAGACTATTTGTTCGAGACGGCGCGTAGTCGTAGTCACAGTCGATGTTCTCGACTCGCATGCCGTTTCGCCGAGTTTAATGACACTTTTAACTTGTAGGTAGTTCTAGCGTGCGCGTATAGTCCATTAAAAATCATTTTAATTAATTCTTTTATAAACAAACAAGTCCCACCAAGTTTATAATAATTTTTTAATATAATAATCAAAGAAGAGTTAGTGAAGTTACTTCGTAAACATTGAGTACGTAATAAAAATGTATTCTATCCACCATATTCATGAACGCTAGTAACTTGCCATTCGTTTGGTTTAACTGTCACTTTAACAGTTACCTTCACTATGACAGGTTCTTAACTTTTTAATTGGGGGGTAAAAACATAATTTCTCGAAGCTACAAGTCTACTAGTAACATTAACCTAACCCTCCTAATCAACCAATCACTGTTGGGATTTGACGAATGTTACACATTTGTAAAATCGTAACGATAACGTGTGGCTTCGAGAAACGGACCACAGAAATATCCTGCTGTTCTATTACAGATATTGTAGGAACGCAGAACGTAACAAAAGGAACGTAAAGAAAAATACGATGCATCAGATCAACTCCCGCTGCCGACCAGCATTCATCATGATTCAATTTTACGGAACAAAAAATATTCACTCGAACGAATTGAAACATCACAGACGTTATTGAAGTTCCAAAAGACGTTCCAGTAATGCTACATTCCACATGCCGCACATTTCATTTCGCCAAACTGTCGGAAATGACATTTCTGTCGCGAAACGCCGCAGAAGTTCAAAGCAATACCGACCCGGTGCTAAATCGAGACCTTAAATTTTGTTTTCCAATTATTTTAACATCGAAAGCATTCTGAAAATTCTTTATGTAGCCTAGAAAACATGCAACGATAAGGGATTAAAACAATGTGTAAATGAGAATGTCAGAAGCTAATTAATATGTGATATTGATAATTCGCTAGCAATAAACAGAAATTTATCAACAAGAATAGGATAATTCGATCAAGTTGAGTCAAAGTGAAAATCAAAACAAATTATATAAAAATTTACAACTGAATAGGGTGCCCTGATACAGATACAGAGCACGTACTTTTTATTTCCAATTAATTCAGAGTGCCTGCAAGATAAGGACTTTCGGTCAAAACGCAATCGTCAAGTTTTTTTCCTTGTGTTTTCCAACATAAACTGGATTATTTATGTTCTTTTGCTTGGTACAGTTTGAAATGACGATTTTTAACTTGGCAGTCATCATTACGTTAGTTTTAAACTACTAGATGGTGGCCACGAGTCATCATCATCATCATCCCGTGTCAGTCCACTGCTGGACATAGGCCTCTCCCATAGCACGCCATTGGGCTCTCCTCCTCCAATCCCTGCCCGCTGCCTTACGAATATCATCGCCCCATCTAGCAGCAGGACGCCCAACATTGCGTTTGCCGACACGCGGACTCCACTCCAGAACCAGTTTGCCCCAACGGCTATTAAGTTCTGCGGCATATGTGACCTGCCCACTACCACTTCAGCGTGCTAATTCGCTGAGCTATGTCGGTAACCTTGGTTCTCTGACGAATTACTTCGAGCACGAGAATTTGCTCACAATGAACCTATTCCTACTAATATTATAAATGCGAAAGTTTGTGAGTGAGGATGTGAGTGTATGTTTGTTCCTTCTTCACGCTGAAACGACTGGATGGATTTGGATTAAATGAAACGGATATAGCTGGTTTCTTAGATTAAAACATAGTCTACATTTTATCCCGGAATATTGCATAGTTCACGTGGGATAGCGATAGCTATCAGTTCGTAGCTGCCTAGAGTTGCAACGTAAATAATTTTTGCAGAATAGACTATCAACATCAGTTCAATTTAATTCTAGGCGGACGAAGTCGCGGACAGCAGCTAGTAGGCTATAAATCTAGCTTAGTTCTCGTCTGCTGGCCCATTGGGAACTTCATTGTACTCGTAGGTGTGTGTGTGGTTTTAAAGTACTTCACAGAAGGCTTACCTTTTTTCTTAGTACGTATCGCGCAAAAGGTCTTTTCTATTGTAAGTATTTGACCGCTGAGGAGCCAGATAATCTTTCCTGTTTGTTGAAGACGTAATCTTTTGCAAGGATATTGTTTTTTTTTTTTTAGTCAAAAGCTTCAACTCTTGAGATATTGTTTGAGGAATGATTAATGAGTAGGTACGTACTTAATCTAGACGTGATCATTAAGGGTACGTATTAAAATACATAAAGTTTAAAATGCATAATGGTTCAAAATATATAATGCGATTTTCTCAGAAAGTAACCAATTGACAGGATTGTTATAAAACAAACCTAACCTAACCTAAACCAATCTACAGATTATGATAAATCAAAAAAGTTAATTTTGGCAATAGTTTCAGAGAAAATAACGTTATATATTTTGAACCATTATGTATTAACCCATTATACATTTAAAATTTTATGTATTCTGATGCGCACCCGATCATTAACCCCCTTATTCATAAACGCTCTATAGGCTTCTACTCACTTAGTAATCGTTTGTCCTTATCTGTGAAAGGTAAATGTCAAAGTGACAAATAAGGACAAACGATTGCTAAGTTAGCAGAAACCTACAGAGCGTTTATGAATAAGGGGGTAAGTGTTTACTCTATGCGCATACTTTCAAAAAAGTACATTTATTAAACGGAACTGGTATAAAAACACTTTCTGAGCGTATCAAAGAGACTCCCCGATGTCGCGATCACACAAAAGTAGCAAATTGAGTTAACAAGGGTCTGGTATTCCATCAGGGTTGTCAGCGTAGATTTTACCCCTTTATTCGGGAAACGAAAAATCACGAGATCATCTTTTCTGTAAAAATAGACAAACCAAAACCATACATACACAGCATAACAACAATAATGTATGTATTATGTTAAAAGCGTAGGTAGATGATAAATGACGCAAATATTAAGGTAAGTATATAAACAACGGCGAAATTGTCCTTTTAAGAATTACCAGTAAACCTGTAAGTAGATCAGAGGGCAAAATACATTTAATTAGAGATTGAGAGTGAGAGTGACTATAAAATTACCAAAATCCTACTAATATTATAAATGCGAAAGTTTGTGAGTGACGATGTGACGATGTGAGTGAGTGTGTATGTTTCTTCCTTCTTCACGCTAAAACGACTATACGGATTTGGATAAAATTTGGAACGAAGATAGCCGGTACCCTAGATTAAAAAATAGGCTACTTTTTATCCCGGAAAATTGCATAGTTCCCGCGGGATAGCGATAAACATGTCAATTGCTAATTTTACACGGACGAAGTCGCGGGCAGAAGCTAGTCTCATAATCGTTTTCTGCTCCATATGTGCTTAGGGGTTAAGCCAAACCATAAGAGATTTTTAAAGAATCTAACTAATATTATAAATGCGAAAGTATGGATGGATGGATGGATGTTTGTTTGTTACTCAATCACGGCAGAACGGTCCTACGGATCTGTATGAAATTCGGCACATAGACAGAGAAAAGTCTGGAATAGCCCATAGGCTACTTTTTATCCAGGAAAATTACGTAGTTCCCGCGGGATAGCGATAAACGAATTCTTTGCAGACGAACAACAACAACAGCTAGTTTTTTAATATAATTTGGAAGTCGACAACCCTGTTTTCTGTCAATATAAGAGCCAAGGCTTGTTCTAGCTCAAATCGTGTTACACTTCGAAATAACTTAGAATCTACTGTTAGGGTACTATTTATGGTAAAGGTCATGGTCCAAATCCTTATTTATTCCCATTCCCAAGTTTATTAGTGCTTGGATTTCGTTTGTCCTTTGTTTCAACTGTGTTTGTAAAGTTTAGTACCAGTTATAGTTACTATACTAAAATGCTATACCTATAAGTGTTCTTCCCTTAAGGCGCTGTCAACAGCAAATGACCTTGAGCAGCGCCACTCTTCACACATACGGTTCGCGTGCCTGTGAGTGAAAGAGAAGAAACTATTCCGGCAGCTTGGCGCGCGTCTAAAATCTTTCAAATAAGACACAAATAAGAAGAAATAAAAAAAAGTATGAAATATTTGTGAAATATGACTCGTTAGAAGTATGAATATGTTGACTTCATGTTTTTAATTGCAGACCCATACGTCGAAAAAATAAAGACATAGAACCGTTTAATGATGATTATAAGACCAATCTTTGCAATTATTTTCTATCGAGCCGATTTTGTTCAATTATATATCGAGTCCGTCTAGCGTGTTTGAAATATGATGAAAATTAACATTATATTTTTTTTGTATTTTTTTTGTGTGTAGTTTTTCTTAAAAAAGTGCTTAAATAACATCAATTTCAACAAAATTAGGTGTTGTCAGCCTCTTAAGGGGCAGACAGAGCCGGCGCGGTGTAACAAGAGTCGGCTACGGAAAGCGTGATTTGCTAATTATAAGTTTACAGAATAGTTCTTTGACCAAAGCACTCAAATTGCTGGTAGGTACGTGGTAAGGTTCAAAAGTTTCCGGCCTAATAATGAAAATTAACGTTTAGGTTAAAAAAAATATTTTTATTTTTCAATGTAGTCTCCTCCTATTGTTATACATTTTTCAGATCGTTTGATTAACATTTCTATGCCTTTAAAATAATATTCGGAAGTTTTGTCTTCGAAATGCTCGAAAACTGCAGCAGCGACCTCATCATCGGACGAAAATTTTCTCCCCCTTAAGTCCGATTTAAGTTTAGAAAATAAAAAATAGTCGCTTGGGGCTAGATCAGGGCTGTAAGGTGGGTGACGGATTGTTTTAAATCCACATTTAGATATAGCCGCCTTTACAACTGCAGCCGTGTGGACAGGCGCATTGTCATGAAGAAGACGGACACCCCTGCTGAGTTTTCCTCGACGTTTAAGCTTTATTGCTTCTCGCAACTGGTCTATAAGGCAAGCATAGTAACTGCCGTTTACTGTCTGATTGCGTTCTTTGATATCTATAAGCAATATCCCTTCGCAATCCCAAAATATTGTGGCCATTATCTTTTTGGTAGATTGGCACACCTTTGCCTTTCGAGGGGGTGCTTCCCCAGAACGACGCCACTCCATCGACTCTCTTTTCGAAAGAGGATCATAGTATAAGACCATAGTTTCGTCTCCGGTAACAATGGACTGGATAAATTCACTCTCACATGACTTGAACTCCTCTAAAAGTTCCTTGGAGCACGCCACTCGTTCAGCTCGCTGAGCACTCGAGAGAAGTTTCGGGACCCATCTTGCACTAACCTTATTCATGTTTAGATGGTCGTGTAGAATCCTAAGGACTGTTATTTTCGTAAGTCCCGTTCTTGACGCTATTTCAGTTCAGTTCAGTTTCTTCAGTTTCTTTATTTGCAATAAATTCCTCCAATTCAATAAAAAATAAAATAATAATAATAATAATTCTATAGTAATAATTCTATTTCCTTCGTCTTTAGTCTTCTGTCCTTCAGTACCTCTTGTTCGACTAAATCGACGTTATCTTGCGTAAGAACCTCAACAGGGCGGCCTGGTCGGGGTTCGTCATCGATGGACTCACGCCCTAAACGAAACTGCTTACACCAATCCTTAACAGTCGAAAACGAAGGGGAGGAATTCCCGTACACGTTATCTAACCTTTCTTTGATTATAGTTGGACTTATGCCTTCCTTTGTCAGAAATTTTATCACTGATCGATACTCCAATTTGAACATTGTACAAATTACACCGCTTTTTATATTTAAATCAAAGAAAATTTTATGAAAACGAAAGTTACAAACCACGAAATTATCCACACAATAGCTGAATAAATGACAACAAAATGACATTCATTTGTTTCTTGTTTTCTTCTTTTAAATATATACGGCCAGGAACTTTTGAACCTTACTGGTATATGCTGTAACCTCTAAGCTGCTCTAGGCTCTATCCTCTCTAACTGGTAGAGTCTAACGGCTAATATAGTATGAATATTATGCTGATGAGCAAAAATAATAGGTCGCTTTTCATACAAATTTATATGAAAAGTGGCCAGTTATTTAAAATCGTCAGTGTAAGTTGCGTAGCAGTATATTTAACGCTGGGTCCTTATTGTCGATAGCGGTACAAACGACAACGAAAACCAGGCTAATCGCCTTGATAAACCGCGTCGGCTATACCTATTACAAACACGTATTACATTTTGTTAGATTTTATTAATAAAACATAACAATATTAACGCTCCATTTCGTATAAAGTTTTCAACAAAGGCCTTTGTACTTTACAAAAGACTTGTTTCAAGATAAAAGAACCCAGAGTAATGTTATTTACACTTCTGGAGTTAGACTAATACCAATCTCTGCAGCATTATTAGACCATCAAGACAGTGACCTTAAATTCCGATTCAGTTTAAGTTCGCTCGCTGTCAGATCCATAGGTACTAAAAATGACTGCTAACCTAATCTGAGTTAGAATTGAATCGCATAAGACGTCATGTTAAGGTCCCTGATCATCATTCGCTTCTTCTGCCAGTACCATTTGGTGAAATATTCAAGCTCACTTTGAAAAAGATCAAATAGAATATAAAACCAGCCAAGTGCGAGTCGGACTCGCGCACGAAGAGTTTCGTACCAGAAATACTTTGTTGTATGGGAGCCCCCCTTAATTATTATTATTATTTTGATTTTAGTATGTATTTGTTGTTGTAGCCACAATAAAAATACATAATCTGTGCAAATTTCAACTGTCTAGCTATTATGGTTCTTGAGATCTAGCTCGGCGAGTGGTAGCCATGAAAAAGGGCTAAAATATCACGTTTTTTGTATGGGAGCCCCCCTTAATTATTATTATTATTATTTTGTTTTTAGTATTTGTTGTTATAGCGGCAATAGAAATATACAATCTGTGAAAATTTCAACTGTCTAGCTATAACGGTTCTGGAGATACAGCCTGGTGACAGACGGACGGACGGATGGACAGCGAAGTCTTAGTTTTTACCCTTTGGGTACGGACCCCTAAAAATGAATATAAACTAATACGCGTAGGTAAGTCTTACACATACATAATTATATACATACTTACGGGGTAGACAGAGGTTAAGGCAACAAGATCCAAAGGCCACGTTTAGTATGATTGTAGGCGTATATTTAAGTGGAAAGGAGGATGGTGATGGGTTGCTAGCCGCATCGGCATTTTTTATGTGAATAGGAAGGCAAACGAGCAAGTGGGTCACCTGATGGTAAGCGATCACCACTGCCCATAGACACACGCAACCCCGGAGGGATTGCAGATGCGTTGCCAACCTAGAGGACTTAGATGTAATGCCTCTTGTGCCTGTAACTTCCCCGGCTGTCTTACTCTCCACACCGGAACACAACAGCGCAAGCACTGCTGCTTAGCGGCACGATTAGCGAGTAAGATGGTGGTAACGATCCGGACGGACCTTGCACAAGGCCCTACCACCCGCAAAATAGCATGATTCCTACGATTTTTGCCCATTCCCTCGATGGGCTTTTAACATCTGCGCGAGAAGAGAAGCAACTGGTACATTTTATGTTTTTTCTTTGCTTCCAGACCAGGCCTTATACTCTGAAATTCGATTTTCGTAGTTCGTTTCGTGCCGTTCCGTTCTCACTAATAGTTATTAATTGGAGAGTGAGAGGGACGGCGCGATGCGAACTTCGAAAATCGAGTTTCGGAGTAGCCCCCCAGCATAGATGGTCACAAAATAAAAGCGCGTAAAAAAATAAAAAAGCAAACAGGAAAGTACCTATGTAACTGTAACTCTTAATAACCAGGAAACTGACCCAAATGTCAAGGGGCGTGACACACAAGTTTGACACAAAGTGAGTTATGTGTGACACAGCACTGGTTCTAATTTTGTTTAGCTTCCTCGCAAAGAGGAAATCCCCCTGAAAGTTTTGTTAGTTACGCTCGGAGTTGCGATCAGCGGTTTGACCTCTTTACCTACGAGCTCCGAAAAGGGAGAGGCAGAGCCTAGCCGAAAAGGTGTTTTTTTAAAAGTTGACCAACTAAAAATAGTAGATTGTACAACGAGAGCATAAAACAAGCCAGTTTACCCGAGACGTTCATATATAGCCACCCGAGCCGGTACGGCGAGGGTGGATAGACACGTCGAGGGGAAACAAAACAAAAACATTGCAAAAAAAAAAAAAAAACTAATTTACTTATTTTTTTATTTAAGTATTACAGCCATGGTATCACAAAGATTGTAACTAATTCTAAAGAAGTTCCACATGGACCCCGGTGGGGTATAGCAATAAGTGTATTGTGTTTGTTTGCTTGTGCAAGGTCCGTCCGGATCGCTACCACCATCTTACTCGATAATCCTGCCGCAAAGCAGCAGTGCTTGCACTGCTGTGTTCCGGTGTGGAGAGTAAGACAGCCGGGGAAATTACGGGCACGGGCCTTTGTGCATTTATTATTGTTATTTGTATTATTTTGTGAATTGTATCTGTTTCTTTATATTTGTACAATAAAGCATTACTTACTTACTTACTTACTTACAAGAGGCATTTCATCTAAGTCCTCTAGGTTTAACAACGATTTAACAATTTAATCTCTTTTCGTAGCATCTCAGCATGTTACATTCGCATCAACAATGCTAGCAAAAGGGTTAAGACGCCGTATAACCTCCAAATGTGCTCGAGGGAGATAAATCTATCCAAATTACAAAGGTTCTTCGTAAAAAGGGCGGCGAGGCTTGCACGCAACCCCGCATACGTCTATTGCGTCTGACGTGGGACCTCAGCGGAATACCTATGTCGGGTATAAATATGGCCGTAATTATGGCTTTCAAGTATTTGTACACACGTGACTTTTACGAGAAATTCATCTTCTATTCTACTTTTTCCTCCTATGCGAAATATACAACTGAAAAGAAAATTAGCCTTTTCAGTTCATGAACACGGCACACAGCTGTCTTGGAGGAAATGCTGCTGCAAGGAAAATTGTTTTTTTTAAATAATAATATGAACGTACACAAAGTATCGCCTGATTTAAATCAAGCTACGCTAGTCCTGAATAAAAAAAATGGGTGCTATCAAAGTTTCCCATTGTTTTGACGTTCCAATTTTTAATCCGATTTGCAAGATTTGTTTACAGTATTAGTTACGAGCACAGCTGAGTCTAATAAATCGAATTACAAAAATCAGAAGTTTAATTCTATTCTCATTACGACGAAGCAAGCGTTGAGACTAATAGAATTTTGGCCCAGATAGCCTTTTGTCTTTGGTCTAATGCCTCGTTTACTTTCAGTTGACTTCCGCGGCACGAAGCAAGAAATTTGGCAGGGAAGAGACAGTGTGATTGTATAAACACTTCATTTCTTTCTTATGCTTCTTGCGCTACTACTTGTAATAGCTACCCGGCTTTTTCCAAATAAGCATTTTTTGTGCAGTGTGAGTAGAAGATTAAATTAGATTAGATTATTTTATTTATTTAATAAAAATCACATCATAAATTGTACATTGTCAAGTTAAGAAAATTTAGATTGAAATCGAAGGGAGTGTTTCTTATTCGCTTTCGTCCAGTATTGTCGGACTTCGATTTATTATTCTTCGTTTACAATTAGCCTAAAGTAACTCCTAGTGAGTACAAGCAAGAGTAAAAAGTAAAGAACATAATGACACTCACCTTCAAAATTACTAGGACCCACCAGTGAGAAGCCTACTGGGATCTGAATTTCGTATGATAATATTATGCCCGGTCTGATTGTATATAGAATTCAGTTAGCTGCGACGACCATTTTTCTTTACGGAGACAAAACGCGCTGAACTTTTTGACAGTTTGCATTGGTCAAAGTCGTGGCTGAGGCAACGAAGCAGTTTGTAAACATTCTACATAGCAGTACCTAATACCAGTAGTCTGCTGGCAGTGTCAGTAGCGGCCGCAGAGGCTAAATGTAAACGAGGCATAAAAGGTTGTAGGTTAAAAATTTAACGAGTTTCATTTGTTTTAGGCGAGACGTAATAATACGAAGAGCTTAAAATGGTGTTTCCATCTTTTTGTAACGCGTTTTTTTTTCTCTGTAGCGTCTATATTATTAGAACCAGTCTTAACACCTCCAGGACAACAAGGTCAACAACAGAAGTAAACTTGAGCGATACTGACCTAACAAAAACTTCTTTTGAAGCTATTAATTTTAACCATTGACTGAAAGTCAATAGAAAATGGAACAAAGGAAAATTAATTAAATCGGAAATACTGAAATAGACGGAAAATGCAAACAATCGAAACTTTTACAACTTCTAAATACGGTATGGAGATCTAAGATAGCCGAGATATCGGATTTGCCTTTGACTTGGCATTCCTTTTGATCGCTCTTGCATATTCCGATCTATGTCAGTAACCCAGTACATCTGTAAAGGGTCCTATGATGCTAGAGGAGTATGTCACGGCGCTGACTTTGTGCGCTCGTCGGGTTTTACTTTCCAAAGTAACTCACATTTGCTTAAAGCCGAATTTACATGATGCAACTAATTTCGTGCAACTAGCATTACACTGCGGCGTTTGATTAATCACTTTTGAAGCGTTAGGTTATCGGCCGAGCAGTGTAATGCTAGTTGCTCGAAATTAGTTGCATAATGTAAATTCGGCTTAACTGAAAGAATTCACTTATTTATAATCTACTTAGCATACCAAGTCGAGACCAACGACTATATTGAAAACTATGAGTTTGTAAATGAAGTGCGTACAAAACGAATACGTCCTTCAGGACAAAACCCACTAGAAAAAGATGCATGCAAAAACTAGGCTGGTTTTCAGCCGCTGTAAAATAAAACCACATTCAAAGGTTTGGAACGGATAAGAACAACAACACCGCCTCTGTCTTTTAGATCGCGATAAATTAAAAAAAAAATCAGATTTCACCAATAGATAATGATTTTCATGAATCACCAATAGATAATGATTCTCATGAATCCGATTTTAGGAGATCCGAGGTTTAGGAGTATTTTGTGATGATTCTTTGTAAATTGCTTGAACTATGGCGATAATTCTAGCCCTTCTATGCTGGTCTGGAAGCAAAGAAAAAATATAAAATGTACCTCTAATGTAGAGACATTAGAGGTACATTTTGCCAATTTAGAGACATTAGAGGTACATTTTAGCCTTAGAGCTTTGAGCTAGAAGAGTCTCGCGTGATGGCTAAAGTCCATAGAGGGCATGGGCAAAAACCTTAAGACTCGTGCTATAGGCATTGCGGCCAGCAACAAATCACTATTCTGATGTCCACTTATGCGCCCACGATCACGCTAAGAACCCTTTGGGTCTTGTCGCCTTGGGCTCTGTCTACCTCGTAAGGGTTAAAGACGTGATTTATTTATGCACTAGCTGTTGCCAGCGACTTCGTCTGCAAAGAATTCGTTTATCGCTATCCCACGGAAATTTTCCGGGATAAAAAGTAGCCTATGCGCTATTCCAGGCTTTTCTCTATCTATGTGCCGAATTTCATCCAGATTCGTTGGGCCGTTCTGGCGTGATTGAGTAACAAACAAACATCCATCCATCCATCCATCCATCCATCCATACTTTCGCATTTATAATATTATAGTTAGATTATGCAGCACCGTGTAGTACCAATCTATATCGCACCAATGCGACGCCGGGGCAGGTCGCTATTAGCATCGTAAAACGACATATTAACCATATCATATCGATATACCACTACCACATAGCAACTCTGATGTATAACAATCTGTTTCACATCTAGGCCTATCAAATCCTGAATCCTGACGTCATCTATGCCTATTCTCGAATCAAGTGATACACGATGACCTATCCGATGTCGTCGGCGATTTCAATTATTTAGCCTGCTGACCTAAATACCTGATTGTTTGCCGCCGGCTAACCTAACTCGATCGTATTCAATCAGCAACAGGCACGCGCTATTAATTTTGCAACCACGCCAATTCGTAATGCCACGTTATTGTATTGAATATAATAAAAAGGGTTTTAGTTAAATAGTTTTTTTTTGTTATAAATAGAAAGTCAAAGACGCGATAGCGTATTATAATACTAGGAGATTGCGTGTGGTTTAGCTAAACACAACACGTTTTAAGAAGGGAAAACGTTCTAAATTTTGATTGGGTAGCTCAGTTGGGATGTCTGAACTGAATCTGTGTTCATTTATACTCCGCGGTCGACGGTGAACAATGAGAAATCAAGAACTTTGTCCACTGGTAAAGTTAACGATGTACCGGAATCTCGTAAATGAAATACTGAGGGTGTTGATAATTGAAGCTAACTCAGTGCAGTTTCAATTGAAATAATTATACCCGTGAAAATATCTAGTGATTAACAAGAGGGGACTTAGAGTTCACTTCATTTGATTGACTACAAGTAAATATACAACTACAATTCGATATATTTATGCGATAAACTAAATATCAGAAAGAACACTGTGTACCGGAGATTTGAAATGAATCCAAAAAAACTATCAACGAGTTTTCATGGAGATCATATACAAAATGCAAAAAAGATTGATAGTAAAGCGGAAGCTGGCGCAACATCGATTAAAAAAGATTTAAATATTTATGATCACGAAAAATATAGCAGGATTCCATTTAAATATATCAAAGTCAATGATGTAGAAACTAGAGCTCTTATAGACACTGGAAGCGATGTGAATCTAATAGTTTTATCAGAATATAATAAATTAGATAAAAGTGTTATTGCATTCGACTCCGAGAATACAGCAAACATTTTCGGTATTGCCGAATATGAAATTGTGACAGAAGGATTTTTTTCTGCTAAAGTAGAGGTAGATAACTGCATATTTCATACAATATTCCATGTTGTGAAAGACGAAGTAACGAATGTAAAGATTATTCTCGGTAATGCTATATTAGAAGACGTCGAATTAAATTTTTCAGTCACTGGTATTACTGTGAGAATGAGAAATATATCACTCCATTGAACAACTGAAGTTGAGAGTGAAAGAAGTACTTAGGTACTTATAAAATTTGTAATGCTATGAATTTAATATTACAATTATACGCATGTCAAAGTTTCATTCCTTTCTCCTTGTCTTGTGTGTAGTAGAAAAAGACGTGAAACATAAATATTATTAGAGTCGACGACAATTTATAATGTTTCACGTGAGTGACGTATGTTGAAATTAAATAAAAATTATCAGCTCAATATAATAAAAAATAAGCTCCACAGGAACAACACAAAAGTGAGTAAAATGAAGCGAGAGAAAATGTTTCTTCCAAATGGAATAAAAGGAAAATGTAAATCTTTCTTTATTTAAGACGTCGCATCCTGCACTATTTCAGGCTACCTTCCTTATTGTGGTGTTTTTCAGGGGCTATTTTTCTAAAACTTAATAGTAGTGAAGTGGGATTTAAGTAAATGATTTTTGCTATGAATAAGAAGTGTGCCTTTAGACTGGAGATTTGTGTCCACGTCAAAGCTCTTTAGCTAATATTAATTAAAAACCCTTATTTTATAAACTAATCAGTTTCTTCATACATAATTGAAATAAAAACATACTAGATTATGTTTTGTCGTCATTAACGGCTGTTTTGTCAAAATACGTAGTTAGTGTCGTATAGCTACTGAATAATAATAAACTAGCATAACAATCCAGACAGTGTATGAAATATTATTGTTTTAAATATTATATAACCTACGCTTGTATTAAGTTGTCCATCATAATCTGGCAACACTGAACCAACGCCAAAGTCAAACCGCATGGAAAGCCAAGTTCAACTAGGAAGTTGAATTCAATGAATGTACAAGCAAATACAACTTTGTGTTGAATGCACAGTTGAATTGAGCACAGCTGTGTTGTGAGCAAACAATGGGTCTTTAAGTACAGGACAACGCTTTGAACAAACCACACGTAGTGAGTACCTACACACACGAGCCACAGTTGTTTTGTGTAGGGATGTGATTACAGTACCACCCATTGAAAATATCCTATGCGCCGGAATTTTTTACGTCATGAATGTCGAGGGTCAACAAACAATACTACATACATAGCTGAGCCTTTTGCTTTGGACATCGGTAACTTTCATGTTTTGGTTGTCATCTTGCGACTGCATCGAATAGTGATCCCAATTACATTTTAATATCATAATATTATTTGTACCAATCGACTTAATTTTCATACAAGCCATTTTTGGTAATCGTACTTGCATTGTAATTTACTCTACATAATTATAATTATGCATCAATCACCAGTTACTAGATCAATTACCAGTTGCAAATCAATCCAACTACAACAAGTGGGATTATTTTCAAGATTTGAAGCACATAAACAACATTAAACAACGTTAAACAAAAGCTTCTACTTCTTCATGTGGCCCTAAAAAAAGGCAAGCTCCTAAAAAAATCTACAACCAAATTTACTACCTTATCAACCCTAACACATTACACAAACACCTTGAACTCCTGTTGCGTCTAATTTGTACCTAGTGTAATGTTTCTAAGGTTTATTTCACGTTGTAAGCCTAAAACCACAGTGTTCTGTGCCATATGTGCGGAATACTGGCAACATTCTCAGTTCAACGAGTTGTTATGGAGGCCTAAGCCAACACACCTACGATACCTCTACTGGACAGTTGGGTGTGTTTTAAAGAGAACGATCTATCCTTGTTTGGTTTACTTTTTAAGGACTTGGCGTAGCTTTAACCCGTGGCTTAGAGTTCGTCAGCCATTAGATCTCGTGGTTGATATTACGGGATACAACTGGATGTCCACGGAAGATTACTAAAATTTCTAGAGCTTTTCAGAAAATTGACCGTGGTCCTAATATAATAGTGGTGGTGGTGATAATAGTAGTGGTAGTGAGTAATCGTTAAATACTTCCAGAGATTTAGCTATCTACACTAATATTAAAAAAGGAACGATTTAATTGTTTGTTTGTTTGTAATGAATAAGCTCCGAAACTACTGAGGCAATAAGACGAAATCGTGGGCACTAGCTTAGTCTATTATTTACATAGGGACCCAAGCTTCATTCGAGCCGTTTCAGCGTAAAAGAGTACCTAATAAATACACAAACAGAAAGACTGTCACAAACGTTTAATGATTTAGACACTCTTCTCTTTTCTTCTTTCATTTTTTTTCTTGATGACGGATACTCTTCAGAGGTAAGTATAAAAAAAATTAAACAGTCATTGTGCATGTTCAACAAACGGTAACAATTTAAAGCTCTTGAATATCTTAGACTGGTTATCGTTAACGCTCTGATACGGAGTTGTACAGATTATGATTACGAACATGGGCACATGAAAAAATTGGCACCATATTTTTTAACGGCTGCTTAGCTTCCTGGTGAAAATTCCGCCTTCCCTTAGGATCTTTGTTCTTAGAACCCAGAGGGCTCTCTTTGCAGACGCTACCAAAAATTGGATGGAAAACATTGTGGAGCGAAAATTCCGTCGATTGGTGTAAATCTGTGTCATCCAGCAACAACGGCTTATGATTGGCTAAAATTTCCTGCACCTCCGTTCCGATTCGTTTGCGGTTAGTTTTTACTAGTTAAAAGCCAGGTAGACTTCCACGCGGCGACCGTTCCATATTTTATTACTACGCTCGCAGTTTCCGCGTCTCTGTTGATTTGATTGTTCACAATGAATTTTTGATGTAGTACTTGATTGTGTTTGCCGGAGTCAAATGGGAGCATGAAAGGGTTATTTGAAGTGGCGACTAGGCGGCTTAAAGTATTGTTGATGAATATGAATCATAATGAACTTTTAGATCAAAGAAAAGTTAAGACTGAGTTCTGCAAACGGCAAAATGAGACCCGTTCAAACAACCCTTCGCCGTGTTATATACAGTCCGTGAACTCTTAGAATGCCATTCTGGTTTGTCTTGCTGCCTCACTCACTCTTGTGTGGTTGATACTTAAATCGGTCGAGTGAGGGAGAAAGCAAGAAAAATCCAAGAAAAACCTTAACATAAAGGCTGAAACCGTTGTGGAACCCTATTTTTTTTCGGTCTTTGACACAATACTAGTGTAAGACTCAGACAATGACTAAATTCACTCGTATAATGTATACTCGATGCATTCCAACATGTTTCGTAGGTACCATCCTGTTTTCAAATTTAATAATTACATACCTAACCCCTCCATTTGATTAAAAGTGTAAATGTGTTTTGAAACATCATAAAATATTCAATCCACCTGCAAATTTCAAGTGAAACTGTGAAACAATTTATTCTAAAACAGCCCGGGGCGCGTAAATTGTGACACATTTGCATATTCTAAAGAACAGCGAACGAGCCTGTTATGCTACAAGCGTGGTACGAAATGCTATATTTAAAACTTTGCTACTGGAACCTTTGAAGTGTTGTGTGAATTATATTGTAAGTAGGTAATATTTGGATGTCGTGTAGATATCTCAAGAAGAAACTTTGTAATATTATATTTACTATGTTGCCCGCGTCTTTGCCCCGTTCCAGTTTTTTTATTTAATTTCATAAATACATAAACAAACAGACAAACTAAACCTATCACCTTAAGCGTATATGTAGTAGGTACCTTCTCCGTTCCATCGTGGGTTCCGTTCCAGCTTATAAATCCTGATAATAACAAACACAACAAAAAACAAATAAGCTCAAGCCTTCGAAATCTATGCGCGTTCATGCATGTTGCGTAGTTTTAAAGATATAAGCATACATAGGGACAAACAGACATACAGCGGAAAGCGACTTTGTTTTATACTATGTATAGTGATGTATAGTATAACTATAGGTACTACAAAATGCAAACATAATGTTCTTAGCTTGCTCCCTGCTACAGAATGAACACTAAAACACGTCCAGAAATCCTTGGCCTACATACTGCACCGCATTGCATTGCAATTCACTCATTTATTTATTTATACAGCGGGATGTTTTATTTTCTCTTCTACACTAACACGTCGGATGTAAAAGTCGGATGCAAAGTGAAGAGTTGCTAGCCGCATCGCGTATAACTTGGATTCCTAGGATTTTCGCCAATGAATACAATAGTAGGCTTATTGTCTAACTCGCTCGCAATCGCCATCGTGTTCATTTTGACAGTTATTGTATGAATGTGACAGCTAGCTGATTCCGATGTCAATTGTCAGCCCATACATGAAATGTCAAAATGAACACGATGGCGATTCCGACCGAGTTAGACAATAAGCCTACAGGACTAAATCAATATTTGTATTAAAATAGACGATGCAACGCAAGTTTTAGGGCCTGTTTCACAACTCTTTAACTGTCAGTTATCTATGATTCCGTCTCTATTTATTATTACGAAACAGACAGAGACATCATCATAGATGACTGGCAGTTAAGGAGTGGTGAAACAGGTCCTTAGTCTGGTCCTTTCAAGCTGGTCTGCTAGCAAAGAAAAAACAGAATATACCAATTGCTTCTCTTCCCGCGCAGTTTGTAAAAGCCCCATTGCATTGAGGAACGGGCGAAAATCTTCTTAGGGCGAATATCTTAAGGAAACACATTATTAACACGCGACACGACCCGATGCAACGAATGTATGCGCATGGCGTCGCGTCGAATGTTCATAGTGTGGTTCTGGTCATAGAAAATAATACAATTTGATTCGGCTCTACACGCGTCGCGTTGCATCGGGTCGCGTCGCGTGTTAATAATGTGTTTCCACCTTTATGAGTCGTCCCCTTTCTACCTGTATAAACACAACAACGACAATCACGCTGAACGTGACCTTTAGGTCTGATTCGTAGCTATACTAGTTAAAAAAAAAACCGTGGTAGCCCAGTGGTTTGACTTGGGCCTCTCAAGCAGAGGGTCGTAGCTTCTAATCCCTGGCTCGCACCTTTGAATTTTCCGGAATTTATAATGCGATATTACATTTGAAATTTATCTTGAGCTTTTCAGTGAAGGAAAACAGCCTGCACACATTTGCGAAGCAATTCAATGGTGCGTGCGAAGTTCCCAATCCGCACTGGGCCCGCGTGGGAACTATGGCCCAAGCCATTTCGTTCTAAAAGGAGGCCTGGAGCCTGGAGGTGGGACGTATATAGACTGAAGATGATGATGATGATACTTTTAATTAACTTAATCTAAATTTAATTACAACAATTTTTATGTTTGAGTCTGACGGTAGTTTCATGTTGAAAGTGGCAAATCTAACTAATATTATAAATGCGAAAGTATGGATGGATGGATGTTTGTTTGTTACTCAATCACGCCAGAACGGCCCAACGGAAATTTGGCACATAGATAGAGAAAAGTCTGGAATAGCACATAGGCTACTTTTTATCCCGGAAAATTGCGTAGTTCCCGCGGGATAGCGATGAACGAATTCTTTGCAGACGAAGTCGCTGGCAACAGCTAGTATTTATCTAAATTCTATTAAGTTCGTGTGGTACACTAGGAACTTATTTGCTAAATGAATGTTATTTAAGGCATTAAAAAATAATTACATAGTTTAGGTAAAAACTAAGCTAAGTATGTATATTCAATATAGCTTCTGCCAGCGACTTCGTTCGCGTAGAATTAGCAATTGGTATGTTTATCGCTATCCCGCGGGAACTATACAATTTTCCGGGATAAATACTTTTATCTTTTAATCAAGGATACCAGCAATCTTCGTTCCAAATTATATCCAAATCCGTCCAGTCGTTTTAGCGTGAGGAAGGAACAAACATACACAAAATTACACACTCACTCACATCTACACATCGTCACATCGTCACTCACAAACTTTCACATTTATAATATTTTATTTAATGTGAACATAGAAAAATGGCCGAAATTTTGCATTCAAAGGTTTTCCAGATAGAGCTTTTTCGATAGACTGAACACAATTCTTTAAACGAATAACAACACATCACGTGTTCAGATCACTACCCCGATTGTAAAGAATCCATTCAAGCAGACACTGAAAGGGAATATTTATTTCGCCCCAGAAATACAGATATTTGACGTCTCAAGTCAACTTCAGGGGCCTTACCATGACGACCTAATTCCGACTCAGTTCAAGTTATAGCTGTCACTTTTAGTATGAATCTGACAGCAAGCGAACCTAAACTGAAACGCATTAGACGTCATGGTACGGCCCCAGGTTTGGTACATAATTCGACACTATTGATCACTGAGCTAACATTAGGGTAAGGTTCAAGCCTAATAGATATTACTATTGGCTTTGTATTGTATTTGCTAGAACAAAGGCAGCGCGATCCGGATAGTATCTGAACATTGCTGCATCGGAACGGAAACTGCCCGCTCGATAGTTCAAAAGCTAAATAACTGGATGTGCTACGTAACTTTAAATCCTCCTCTGTGCTTCGATGTTAATCGCACCTTTAGGATGAAAACGACACATCTAAAAAAAAACGGTTTTTGTGTTATGGTCGTAAAAAGACTTTATACGGTCATATCTATCGTTCCATAAAAAATAAAACGCCACATTCGGGTGGGAACGGGACAAAGCTGCAATATCGGTCTCTTTCATGCGCGTGGAATTCCGAGCTCATGACGGTGCGGGAGGGGCGGATTCAGTGTTCTGTCGATTATTAATGAAAAAGCTAGAAATGTTTAAGAAAAATAGAGCCTCAATCATGAAAACGTCAACAGCTTACCATATCTCGTAAACATGCAAAGGACGTAACTCTTAAATGGACACATATTAAAATATGTTTTTCAGTCGAATAAAGACTTAAACCCGAAATAGCCTTTTTTCTGTTTTACTTTTCGGTATAATAATGACCGATTAGATAAAAACCTTTATTTATCCCCATATATTACTCACAATTTATTTAGTTTTTTAATATAAATTGATAGCTAAATTAATCCTTTTCAATTTTATGCCCAAACTTTAGCTCTCACTTCAATAGTTAAAAAAATAACCACGACAAAGTATAACGGTGCCACAATCTCCATTCTTTTATTTCAATTTCCCGAAAAGTTACTTTTTTGAGTTGAGTCATTTTCATCCTAAAGGTGCGTTATGTTAAAAAAAAAAACAGAATCCATAATAGAGTGTTGTATAACTTGTATACGAGTATAAGTTGTGTTAATAATACAAGGAGTCGCAAGATTATTTCTGAATGTTTTAGCAGGTTGTTGGGTTGATTTGAAGTATTAGCTCTGTAATTTTTTTGGGTTGAGTATTTTAACGGTTGTCGACAAAATTATTTCCGTCAAAACCGTTTTCCGTTCGAGATGGGAAGGAGGAATTTTGCAACATCTTGTATAGGTATATGTTGAAATTCGAACCGTACTGATTTAAAATAGACATAATGTACAGTAAAAAAATCAAAAATTAAAAATATTTTATAAAAAAAATTTTATTTATGTTCCTCGTGAGTGTAAATTAATAATACATTCCTACTTATCGCCGCACCTTATTGACAACCTACTATTGAAGAGAAGTGCGTGTAATTAACCCACAAGATTGCTTACATACGCAACGTTTAGCTTTAAAACAAACTTTCTAGTTTTTCAGATAAGTAAATGTTTTCATTTTCCACTGCAAACAAGTACGTATTTGAATTTTTTAATAAAATGTACCTATCTATTCTATCCAACTCAATTCATGTCTGAGTTTAAATCTACAAGAAATCCTCCGTAAAAACAAAAACACGCAATGCCGCAAAATTCGGTCGAAACATAATATCTACCCTTAAAGTCGTGATTACTAATGTTCTCATTTTTTTACCTCTGACCTCTGAAATACACATAACCAGAGGGAAATGTTTATTATAATAGGTAGCCGTGTATAACAATGACGTGATATTATAATATATTAAAAGAAGTAGAATTATGGTTCATACTCTTACTACTCTAGCATTCATTAAAGTCGTATAACAGCAAGTATGTGAGCATACAGGTACCTAATCTTATTAGTTTATAACAATATCACTTACTTGTTGCGCTGACTTCGGGCCCCAGGGACTCAAACACCTTCCCGAAACTAAGTTTCAGCAAACGATCAGAATCTGCAACAATAATGTTATTTTACAATCTCAACAACTTGATTTTTAGCGCCATCTACCGGTAACTCTGGGAACTAAGCAGAGGTTCGGCTTCGTAACGTTTCATCGCTGCAAATCGACTCCATTTCAGTTTAAGCTTTCTACTTCGTTCCTGTCGTTTACGCTAGATGGCGCTGTTTAATCTCTTAAAACAAAATTCATCTATGCCATGCTTCGTTTCCTTTGTTGTTGAAAGAATACTTTCCTCTTTCCTATTTTTCCAAAAACCAGTGGATTCTGGGTGCAACGCGGCGTGAGTGAGATTCTTAATCTATTCCAAGACTAGCTATTAATATTTAGTTGAATTGGTAGGCGAAACTTGGGTGCTATTTCCAGAGCTTCTCAAACTGGGGGCCGTCTGGACCCCGGCCAAAATTCCTATTCATACCTTGTTGGCTCCCGCTCACAAATTTAACTGGACCGGTCGCATTTATTACAGGACGCTTCCAACGGATTGCAATGGAAATTTAATAAAAATTCAAGAAAATTAGGCGCCCAAGAAACGGAAAATACGTTCGCCTTTCTGCTAATTTGTCGGCCGCTTGCTTTAAAATAACACTAAGTGGAAGCTTCGGGCTTGAGTGCAGATTGTTAGAAATTTTACTGACCTTCTTTTTCTATCTTTGGTTTTAGGTAACTTGGAATAAGTATCTACATTTCATTCCATTGAATATTACAGTGGAAGATTTCTGATAGACAAAATTATTATTAAATAGATGGCATTAGTATCGAGAGGTATATTGGTAACTTAAGGATCCAATCTCTAACGGGATATAATTATGTCAATGGAACCTCTCAATAAAGTCATCTACATAGAAAAAGAGTACAGTAGCGACAGCAGAATTGGTATAAGTAAAAATAGCTCGATAGTTTCGTGTGATATTCTAAGTATACAGTCTTGCTACTCGATTACTTAAGTCGTAGTGTGTTGTATAATTTCGCCATCCGTAACAGAAAGGTCTGGCTAGCCGGTTAAGAACCTCCCATACGTCACTGCGCCAGAGGAAATGGGAGAATTTTCGCTGGTTCAATATGGCTATCTTATTTTTTGATGATAGTGTAGGGAGTTGCCATAATAGAGAGAACTCTCTCCAGGCTGATGTATTTAATGTTTGGTTACCGAAATCTGAAGGTTTGAAGTTATAAATGCGCGGTTATAAAGGCGCGATGTATGACATATTATAATGTGACGTCACTGGCGCAAGCTTCTCGTGCGTCGTAGAAGTTAATGTAAATGATATCTAGGTGGCGCTAGGGTACAATAGTATTGATAGTAGACCAGTATAGTTCTTTAAATTCCTTTACCAGCGGCTGTGGAGTCGGGAGGCGGTTGAAAATGGAAGGTAGCTGCAAATCCCTGCCCTGGAGTAGCAGAGTTGGCCGTAAACTGCAGCAGCAGCGTTGGGCCTGTTGACAGCACCTCGTATCCTGGAAAGGCGTTTAACTGGTTAAGATTGGCTGAAAAGGATAGAAGCTTAGGTTTCCGAGCCTCTAAGTTTTAGACACGAAAGACTGTGTCGAAAGTGTTATCGATAACGTCTGAATTACGATGAGAGAATTAGAGCCACTAGCGGAACAAAACTGCGACAAACAGTTCTCATAGTATTTGAAAATTTAACGCATACAGCATACACCTTCAAGCCATATTTTGTGACCGAAAACTTATACTAAGATCTATGACGTCTCTGTCTGTTTCGTAGTAATAAATAGAGACGGAATCATACATAACTCACACTTAAGAGTACTGATCATTTAGTTAACAGTATTGCTAGTTCGCGTAATTAATACTTTGTGGTTTGTGATCAATAGTTTGCGCAGTCGAGATATTTTATTATAAGATTATGAAGCTTAAGTGACGACATTCATGTTTAGCTGCGACAAAAACGTTCGGCATTAAAAAATATTTGACTAGAACGTAATTAGATGAATGTTGTAATTATTTCTGTGATGTAAAATTGTGAACACAACTCGGGCGGTGGTAAAGACAGCCTCAGGTCGTATGTTTATTTATCGTTCTCGCCTTTGGCTCTTGCCAGTTCCTGCGATCGAAGACATTCTTTATTTCACACCCTCCAAATTTAATGTACTATTACCTGTTAGTTCGTTGCAAAGCATTGCAATAGCAGGTGCACTGGTGTCTTTCCCATCAAAGATTTTGATGATATCCGCTCTCCGGAGACAACTGAAGAAAAAATACAATACAATACAATACAATAACTCGTTATTGAACACCACATATAACAATTAAAACAGAAAAAGGTATACAGAAGTAATAAGGTAACAATAGGCGAATTTATCGCTACAGAGCGAACTCTACCAGGCAACCACAACGGACACAATTACAATTTTCAAATAAACATAGAGTTAATATTAATGTTAGCAGGAAGAAAGTTGTGGAACGTCTGAGTTGAATCCTTATTATGGTAGTAAACAATGCTTAGTCTCGTCACGTACAACATAAGCAATGACATTATCCTGTAATCTCATCGCATTGTCAATATCCGTATTACTAATAACCTTTGTCAGCGACATTACCGCCGCCCGAAAATTTATTTGGATCATTTGACCAATAATTGCGTCATTCGTAATAGCGTTCTGGAAATTTCATAACATCAATTTGTTCAGTTTGTTAACTCATCAGTTCACGCGGTGTTTTTAGAGTTGTTTTAATGAGAGCGTTGTTTATCCGGCGAATGCATATGAAATAAACCTAACCTGTTTACTGAAGGGCTAATATATCACGTTTTTTGTATGGGAGCCCCCCTTAATTATTATTATATTGTTTTTAGTAGGTATTTGTTGTTATAGCGGCAACAGAAATACACAATCTGTGAAAATTTCAACTGTCTAGCTGTTACGGTTCTTGAGATGCAGCCTGGTTACAGACGGACGGACGGACGGACTCTATTTCCCTTGGTCATGGCATCACGCCTCTTCTTCTTCACCGACTTCGCTAACTCTTTTTTTTGCGTTTGTTGTTGTGAGGAGAAGGTTCTTGTCAAACTATAATAAAAAAAAAACTGGAACCGGGCCAAAGCCGCGGGCTAATATATCATCACAGGACGATTTGACTCCAGTTGACCAAGTTCCAAACGGATAAGCATACTAGATAAATATTCAATTAAACCCACATTAAACATCCAAGAACAAACATTTATACTGATCATCCTTATACCCCCGACTGGGGACCTGAGACCTCAAGTGGCTCAAGCTTCGTAGTCGGGTTTTCTATCAAGTAGGGTACGCTACCTACTCCGTCGGTAGGTAGTCTTCATTGAACAAAAAGTCAGTTACGTTTGCAGAAGAAGTCGCGGGCAACAGCTACCTAGTGTCGCTTAAATTTGCGGGTGGTAGGGCCTTGTGCAAGCTCCGTCCAGATCGCTACCATCTCATCTTACTCGCTAATCCTGCCGCTAAGCAGCAGTGCTTGCACTGCTGTGTTCCGGTGTGGAGAGTAAGACAGCCGGGGAAATTAATTACGAGCACGGTTGGCAACGCATCTGCGATCCCTCCGGGGTTGCGGGTGTTTATGGGCAGTGGTGATCACTTACCATCAGGTGACCCACTTGCTCGTTTGCCTTTATATTCATATAAAAAACAAAAGCTTACCAAGCGATGATGAATTTGTAGGTATAATATAGCCAAAGTAAATCATTGTAGAAAACCGAGAACTTCGAGAAGTGAGACATAAATAGAGAGATCATTAGTGAGTAAACATACTTAATGAAGTTTTGCGAATGAATTATAATTGAGTTATAAATTTAATGTCCAGCCAACGGACCGGTAATGAGTAGAGACAATAAACTATATGCTTGTGTAATTAACTCGATGATGCATGAGAGCTATGGATTGGAACAATTCGCCGAATTCTGTATTATCAGTACATTTTGTTTGCATAATATAAGTGTCTACAGCAGGCTTGTTTGTCAGAAAATTCTATGAAAACACCCACGGTAATAAGTCTGTAAGTATGGAAAGTGTAATTTAGTTTTGTATTGTGCCTAGTAACTACATAATGTTAGAGGATCGATAGACTGCAAGTATTAGATAGTTGATTTTTGAAAAAAATAAACTTTGGGTTTCTGCGGCATTTCGTCACTACTATTAATAAAGCTGCTATCTCAAATCGAAAGTCTTATGAAGTGTATTTTACTTGGCGCGCCTCAAGATTCAGTTTAGTTTACATGTTGATTTGAGACACGAGCTTTTTCCAAATTAATAACGATTTGTTGTAGTATTTCGGTTGGCCGGCCCGATAATCGTTGCGTGGCAAAGCAAATATTATAGTAATGTAGGTAGATAACATCCAAAACATACACGAAACCAGGGTTTCATACACAAATACGAGTACGTGGCCTACAGTAGTTACGTACTGAGAGAATGCAATGTAGTTGCCCAATCCTAAAGTGAAACATCTCGGCTCTACAAAGGAATTTACTTAGGATAGTAAACGAGGACGAAACTACTAACTAAATTAACCAAGCGCAAGTAACTATTCACCGAAACGATAATATTATTACTGTAGTTGCGGGGAAAATAATACGCACGCGAAACAACGGAAAGCAAGTTGGTAATGATTTGAGTTATTCGATAAAAACTATGTTAATTTCTTGGATATTTTGTTTGACCTATTGGTCCTTTCTTCGTGTTCCGGTTTTAGTAACGACGTTGACGATTAATGCTAAATATTATGCTTTTTTGGTAAAGGCCAATCGATTTAACAACCACCGGCGATGTAAGTAATTTGTCGCATAGGTATTTTTGACAGACAATTTAATGATTAAATAACTACATAATATTATAATTGATTAATGTAAAACGAATTATTTAAGCATGGTTATCTTAATTTTATTATTATTATTATATGATATTATATGATGATTCCTGTAATTTGTAATTTGATTTTTGCTGTGACTGATTTTTGTATGCCTATCGGCAAAACATAGTGTTGCTTGCCAAACTTATCCACCACTGTAATCCAGTTGTACCTATGTTTATGCATAAATCACATTGACTTTGACTTTGAATTTGACTTTGAAAGTTTTATTTGTATCTCAACTGCTTTAGTAAAATACATGGCGGTAGTATATTATCGAAATTACCGAAATAGCTAACGTGGCGTCCATGGCTATGGCCAAGTTCAGACTTGCGAGAAAAAATCTACAAGTTCATGACATTACCAGGCCGTAATGAGAACGGGTTTGAAATCTCAAATCCAGTGCCGCAATGTAATAATATGACTTACAGAATTTTTCTGGCAAATCTAATCTGGGCCTTAGAGACATACAGTGAGCTGAAAGACGTTAGGTGGTGGGTTAGTACAGTACCCGGCCATAAAGATTGCACATCGGACTTCTCGGCTAATTTCGGCTTTGTAGAGCGTTGTCTCGCTCTAACTTACGTGACGCCAATTTATTGTCTTTTTCCAAAGACCGAAGTGCATTCTTTATGGCCGGGTACTATTAGCAGCCACCTTTAGTGGCTTATTAGATCATTAGGTAAACAAAGTTGGAATTACATTTAGATAAGTGAATTCACAATCGTTGGAGCAAACGTATCGAGTGGAGACCACGTTTGGGAAAGCGTAGTGTGGAATGCCCTGCGATACGTTGGACGGATGACTTTAGGAGGACAGTTGGCAGTGGCTGGATGAGGGAAGCCCAGGATCGGGAAAGTTGGCGCAATATGAAGGAGGCCTACGTCCAGCAGTGGACGGACAATGGATGTAGATAGATAGAAGTGAATTCACAATGTTACGCTTAATACTCCGTTGCGGTGTCTGTAAGATAAATGCTCACATAGCACTTTGCTTTAAGTAGGTACTCCAAGCCCTCAAATACTCGGTTATTTCCCGTCATTTCTCATGTCAATATTGAATTTCCCGCTTAATGCATAACGCTGCATAATCCCCCTTTCCCGCAGCTCGTTACATTGTAAGTTAGTGGACGGAACGATTTTTATGACGATTTTTACGAGTTTTACGAGTGCCATGCTGCACCGTTTGTCGACTTACATTCAATGCTTTGGAAGATTACGATAATGCGGGTCGTTTTTGGTGGCTGAGGTTTTATGGCAATATTTGGAGGGGAATCAAATAAGTCACATAAATTATAGTCAAAGTACACAGTGTAACGTTTCTGTTCAGACGTCTGACACTTAACTACTAAATTGGTAAATAAAATGTAGATTCTATTGTTGTTTGAGGACTAGATAGCCTAGTGGTGAGAAAACTGACTACGAAGCTTGAGATCCCCGTTTTGATCCCTGTTAAGGGCACATAATAACGGTAGGTAAGTAAGAAGAATACAAAATGATTGTTTTCGGGGTCTTAGACTTTTAATATGTATTTAATTTTTATATTCGTCTATATGAAGTACAGAGAGGGAAATGTATTCAAGGACCACCGTAGAACCCTGTCGTAATTGACAGGAGGCCGCCGTCACTCAAACTCCAGGGATATCTATGTCACCTTATTGCGATAGGGTTCTACGGTTGTACACACAGCAAAGCTGGTAAGCACCTTTGCATGCACGCGCTGCTTTAAACCTGCTTACCAAATAGCTTTGCTGTGTGTACGTGTACGTGAACACAGTTCCCTCACTGTACGTTTTGCCTGGTTAGCCATAATACCTCTAAGCTTTGCTAAGTTTGGGACCACGTGACTTGTAAATTGTCGCGTAATATTTAGTGTAAAAAAAAAACATTTTCGAAGCAAAGAAAAATGATAAATGATGTCATACACACCTTATATCACCTTTTTGAAGAGATACCTCTTCGAAGACCACTTTCACTCGTTCTTTTGGCCTGTAACATTAAAGGCTTGGCTTAATACATTTTCTATACGTGCCATTGTTCACGGTATTCCAATAAATGATCATGAAATCACTTTGTTTTAACTAATGTTACACGTAAGGAATAGTTTTGAACCCAAGGTTGTGATGAAAAACCTTTAAAGAAGTGTTCAACTGAAATTACCGACGACTTTATCAAATAATCCTGATTTGATTAATACTATAAATGCGAAATTTTGTGATGATGTGCGAACCTGTTCTGTGAGTGAGTGTGTATGTTTGTTCCCTTTTCACGCTGAAACGACTGGATGGATTTGCTTCAAATTTGAAACGGAATTGGTTGGTACCCTAGATTAAAACATAGGCTACTTTTTATCCCGGAAAATTGTATAGTTCCCGCGGTATAGAGATAAACACGTCAATTGCTAATTCTACGCGGACGCAGTCGCGGACAGAGAAGCTAGTCCAAAATAACAATTTATTTATTTATTATTCAACTAGCAGCCCGTCCCATTATTTATTTTTGGAAATTTGGATATAAAACACTTTTTTTCACAAATATTTTTATTTGCATTAAAAAATTCGTAATATCTTTTGAATGGAAAGTCCAATTTAAATAATTTAAAAACTATTTTATAGGTAGTTAAATGGTCTTGACCATAAAATAATTTATTTGGATAAGGATCAATATAAACACATAAATAGCATGGTTTGAATTTGGTTAGCATTTTCATTAATGTTTAAAATGAAAAAAGTTGTTGTAGTGACATAACTACAATAGTTGGACATATGCTACCGCGGAGTTTTTTGTAGACATTATGATGTTCTTCAATATTGTTGTACATTATTTTGTTCTATCGCTAATAGTTTCGGCAGCGCATTCGACGAAAGACATTTTAAGACTCATTTTTCTACACCTTCGATTACATTGTTCAAATTTTACCAAGGATCCCTAATTTTTTTCAAAATGAAATGTAGCCTATGTCAAATTGGAAGAATGTAGCATTCTATTGAAGAAAGGATTTTTTAAATCGGCCCAGTACTTTTTGAGCCTATTCATTACAAACATACAAACATACAAAAATAGGTACAAATCTTTCCTCTTTATAATATTAGTGTAGATTAGTTTTACACGGCATTACAGCGAACCAATACGTCTTGAAACCAGATTCATTAATTAACTTAACAACAACACAATTAATTAACAAATACATGAAAAATATGAGAGAAAAACAACATAAAAAATAAAAACAAACAAAAACATATGAAAATAATTACCTTTTATAAATGACTCACTTTATACATATACAGTAGTCTGCCTATTGTCCATCGTCTCACAGAACCTCAAACATTCCCGGCACACAGCTACCCAATTCCACGCAAACAGGTCACATTCAGGCACAGATAATAAAACAACATTACAAGAATGAGGCTCACATTACACCCTGAAAATGCGTTCCGGTCGCATGCTGCTTTTAGTTTCCAGCCCGGTCCCTTTGGCAAGGTCGTAAGATACTAAAATGATTATAAGACAACTGGTAACTAACCTCCCGTAGAAGTGGTAGGAGCATCGAATGTTGTTTGGGTATATGGACGGGTAGCGAGGGCTGTAGAGGCGGCCGTGCGTTGGTCGGCTGCTCGAGCGACCGAATTGGTAGTCGCATTCCGTTCCGGGCAAATGGACGCCGTCGGTCTCAAAAATACCTGTGAACAAATGACGTAAAATTCATTTTAAACCATTTTATTGTAAACAATAAAGTCTCTCAAGTATTACAAAATCCCTACTCATCATCTTCCTAGCGCTTTTACCGGCATTTGCCACGGCTCAGTGAGCCTGGCGTCCGCTTTGACTACCTAATCCCAAGATTTGGCGTAGGGAATAGTTTTTACAGAAGCTACTGCCGTCTCACCTTGATATGGGTGCCTTGGGATGCCAGAAGGGTAACTAAGCCTTATGGGATTGGTCCGGTTTCCCCACGATGTTTTCCTTCACCGAAAAGCTCATGGTAAATTTCAAATGTAATTTCGCACATAAATTCCGAAAAACTCAGAGTTGCGAGCCCGGGGTTCGAACCCACGACCCGGCT
Source organism: Pandemis heparana (assembly GCA_963854515.1). Taxonomy (NCBI): domain Eukaryota; kingdom Metazoa; phylum Arthropoda; class Insecta; order Lepidoptera; family Tortricidae; genus Pandemis; species Pandemis heparana. Next base: position 10,694,715 of record OY978015.1, on the reverse strand, counting down.
TAAGAGGCCACAGGTCAAACCACTAGGCTACCACGGCTTTTTCACAAAATCCTTACGGATATTATAAATAAAACTTTCCATGCTGGTCTGGAAGCAAAGAAAAAACATAGAATGTACCAGCTGCTTCTCTTCCCGCGCAGATGGTAAAAGCCCGTCAAGGGAATGGGCGAAAATCTTTTTGAACAAAAAACCACAGAAAATAAACACACACAGAAGTCGACGTCAAACTTACAATAGGTACCCCTCTTTTTGCGTCGGGAGCTGTGTTCCGGTGTGGAGAGTAAGACAGCTGGGGAAATAACGAGCACAAGAGGCATTTCATCTTAGCCCTCTAGGTTGGCAACGCATCTGCGATTCCTCTGGGGTTGCGGGTGTCTATGGGCAGTGGTGATTGCTTACCATCAGGTGACCCACTTGCTCGTTTGTCTACCTATTCATATAAAATTTAAAATAAAAAAATGGACTTACTAACTGTAAAAGCTTTGTATTTGGCAGACATATTCCTCGAGGATAATGGAAGTGCACTATAAAGGGATGTTTCAAAATTCCCACGGGTGTTATTATTATTCCATGGGAGAGGCCATTGACATAACCCAGTATAACATTATTAACCTTTAACCTATTCGTCGCTACGTCAAATTAAAGAGACGTCACCCATACGCCTTTGTTGCGATGCCTTAAGTGGGTAAGTAATACGAGCTATAACAACTTATTATCTAATATTCATAATATATACGCTCACTTTATATAAACTCGTTTAGTATAACGTTTACTGGATATAATGAACGGAAATTAGAATCTTAAAATATCTAATTTTGTAAGGTATAACGTTGTTTATATACAATATCAATTGAAATAACGATCAAAGCATTATAATGTTCATAACAGCTAAGGGTAAGTAATACGAGCTATAACAACTTATTATCTAATATTCATAATATATACGCTCACTTTATATAAACTCGTTTAGTATAACGTTTACTGGATATATAATGAACGAAAATTAGAATCTTAAAATATCTAATTTTGTAAGGTATAACGTTGTTTATATATAATATCAATTGAAATAACGATCAAAGCATTATAATGTTCATAACAGCTAAGGGTAAGTAATAAGAGCTATAACAACTTATTATCTAATATTCATAATATATACGCTCACTTTATATAAACTCGTTTAGTATAACGTTTACTGGATATAATGAACTAAAATTAGAATCTTAAAATATCTAATTTTGTAAGGTATAACGTTGTTTATATATAATATCAATTGAAATAACGATCAAAGCATTATAATGTTCATAACAGCTAACATCAAAAAGCATAATGCACAGTTGTTTATTGAATTTGCTATGTGGTTAGGGGGTTTTCTAGGTGGTTATAAAAAAAATAACTAACACCAAAGGCTAATGCGGGAGCTTTGCTGTGCTACGCTCCCGCATTAGCCTTTGAACCTAACCTATCCGAGTCGCTTCCGCTCCGTACCGTCTTGCTCGCTCGCCGAAAATTAAACAATGTCTCGCAGTTGTTGCAGTTAGGTTAAATGTTTGTTATGTTAGAAGAAATTAGGCCATATAAATATTATACAAATTGAACTTATATAAAAATAACGTTATATAATTTAAGCCTTATACGTTAAAAAATGATACTTTTTGCTGTTATAGCTAACGTTCATTATATCTTGTGAACGTTATTATTATGAAATTAGATATTTTGTAGTTATATCTCGTGGGACGCACCCGCCTTAAGTTGAACCTAAACCAAATTGAATGAAGGTTGCTTTTGCACTGAAGTAATGGACACAATACATATACAGATCGTTGGCGTTGAACCTGCGTTGCTGACATATGTCGTTGGCGTCGAAATGGTTAAATAAGCTTCATTTTGCCGCATTAGCCTCATCAAAAATGCAATTTCGCAACGATCCAACCATTAAACCGAACAGAACAGTATATTTCAATCTCGCCTTCAGATTTGTTTATAAAACAACAATGAAACATCAAAACGTATCTCCCCGCCTAACTTCGCTAAGTAATCTTTATACATCGCACAGTAAGTAACTTTTACCACCAGCGGGCAATAAAACCTGCTTTAGTAGTATAAAATTATGGGCATCCAGTTGTTTCTGGGTTAATTGGCCCGAATGGGGTGGTTCACCCTTTCGCAGAGAAGAATCAACCAATAGAGTCGTTTTTTCATGCTTAGCTACGGATCATTAAATTCTGAAATACATAAGTGGCTTGATACCTGCCCTCGTTTTTTCGTGATAAATATCGCGATAGTTTTTCCTTCTAACTAATATTATAATTGCGAAAGTTTGGATGGATGGATGGATGGATGGATGTTTGTTGATGGCCCAACGAATCTGGATGAAATTCGGCAGCTAGATAGAGAAAAGTCTGGTATAGTACATAGCCCCCCCCCCCCCCCCCGCCCGGAAAATTCCCGCGGGATAGCGATAAACGATTTCTTTGGAGACGAAGTCGCGGGCATCAGCTAGTATTACATAAAACAAAGCCATTTCAGTTATTAGTTAAGAAGTTTCTTTTAAGAATTCTTTGAATTTTTTATTGTTTTTTTTTTTTAATTAATTAATATATTGAATTTATTCATAATAACAAATACGTCAAAAAAATACAATCAAATAAATAACAAACAATAAATAAACAAAAAAAAAAAATAACACAATCAATCAAACAACCCGCCCCGCAAGTTTCTATGTCATACAATGACTAATTTATGTTGCTTGCGACTTCTGCGGAGAATTCGCTTATCGCGCGGCCGTTGGAATTTTTTCTTTACGGAATGTAAACCATTAATTCATTTTTTCATGTGTTTTATGTACAATAAAGAGTTCGTACCATTCTATATCCTTCCCAGGGTCTCCAACTATCCCCATACAAAATTCTATCACGATCGCTTGAGTAGTTTACGCATGAAAACGTAGCGAACAAATAAACAAAGTCACACTCGCATTTATAATTTGATATCGGCAACGATATCAATAATAATATCTGCTTACTCAACGTATCCTTACTCTAGTCTTGAACCTCTGGCCGATCAGAGTTGCCGCAGTGATTTGATGGATTTTTTGTCAAACAAATATGTCATTTCCATTCTATCGGATAATTTCTCCATGGCCGTTTATATAAAGCGCGTGAGAAACAGGACTAAGTAGCGGATGTTAGTATTTATTACAACACTAAACTGTGTTCGTTTTATAGGCTGTGGAATTATGATTGTTACCGCCCTTGCTCAACCAATTGGCGCTTATTTAAAAGTGGAGGCACTAGTAAGATTGCTAACTCATTTACAGGTGTTATAAGTTGCTAACTTGTTTGGCGGTTATATCCGAAAGTTTTTAGCTGCATAAAACTAATGGTCAACCCCTCCCAAACTATGTAATGCTTATAAACTATTCAAAGATCAAACTAGTCATCTTCCTTAGCGTTTTCCCGGCATTTGCCACGGCTCAGTGATCCTGGGGTCCGCTTTGACAACCTAATCCCAAGATTTGGCGTTGGCTCTAGTTTTTACAGAAGCGACTGCTATCTGAACTTCCAGCCCAGAAGGGTACTTAAGCCTTATTGGGATTGCTCTTGTTTCTTCACGATGTTTTCCGCCACCGAAAAGCTCATGGTAAAGTTCAAATGTAATTTCGCACATAAATTCCGAAAAACTCAGAGGTGCGAGCCCGGGATTCGAACTCGTGACCCTCTGCTTGAGAGGCTACAGGTCAAACCACTAGGCTACCACGGCTTTTTTTTCAAAGATCAAACTAGTAAGCGTTCATAATTGTCTAAGTCGAAACTATCTGTCGAATCAATTCAGTAAACGCACTTGTTTTTCCGTGACTCCAAGAATAAGGGTTGGAGCACACAATTTAATATTCAGTAAGGCGTGGCAGCCCTTCGGATAAGCCCCCAAGTGACATGTCTAATCCCGCACTATATTGGAAACCTTTCTTACGCTAAGGTGATTTGACGAAATATATTTTTTATTCGTGTTCCACGTTCGATAAAGCGGATTATCGCGTTATATTAAACAACTGGAATTCCCTGCCAGCGTTTGTGTTATCTACGTTCTGTGTTTGTATTCTACAATCTGGCTGTCTGGAAATCAACGGTGAATAGGCATCACCATCTCTTACCATCAAGCATGATTGTGATCAAACGCATGCCCGTCAAGCATAAAAAAAGTTATGACTCTTCTAGAATATTCTTTAATTATTGTCCGCATACCAAAAGCGACCATCACCAATAATTAGTTTTACACAGTGCATTTTATTATTTACTAGCTATTTTCTGCTACTTTTTCTAGTTAGAATTCGTTCGCTATTCCACGGGAACTAGACCATTTGCCGTGATGAAAGAGTATTTATGTATTTCTAGACTATAATCTATCTCTACGCCAAATTTCATTCAGAGTCATTCTGGCCTCTATTTCACCAACGTGACAATTGTCAGAGACATGTGACAATTCTGATTACATTAAAAAATCGACGGGAAATACAATACATTACAATTGTCGGTTACGAGTGATAAGTGACAATTCAAAATGCAATGTGTATCCAATATGAAGCCAACCGGCGAAGATTCTTATAGAGCTTGTAATGTAAACAGAATTGTTACCTGAACTAGACCTGTAGGCTTATTGTCTAACTTGCTCGCATCGCCATCGTGTTCATTTTGACAGTTCTTGTATGAATGTGACAGCTAGCTGATTCCGATGCCAATTGTCAGCCCATACATGAACTGTCAATATGAACACAATGGCGATTGCGAGCGAGTTAGACAATAAGCCTACTGCAGGGTTATTACGTAACTCGCTCGCAATCGCCATCGTGTTTATTTTGACAGTTCTTGTATGAATGTGACAGCTCGCTGATTCCGATGCCAATTGTCAGCCCATACATGAACCGTCAAAATGAAGACGATGGTGATCGCGAGCGAGTTACGTAAATAAGCATTCTGATCGGTAAAGGTCGCCCTTCTACGAGTCCTCTACTACTCGTATTAGAATTTCCAGCGTCTTTTCTTCTATTCCGTGCGAGATACAATGTAGATTTACAACCAAATCGATGTTAACGAGATCCTCAGCGAACAGTGGAAAGCCGCGAAGTGCTATTAGAATGGAGGGTGCTCAATATCGACCTACGCCAGTCACATGGCATGAAGTGATAGAGGGGCATTTCAGTAAAAATATTTATTGGCATGAGTTCCATTTTCTGACTGGGTGTGTACAAATTGTCAGTGGCATTGTGGCTCCAAGTGGTCAGATTTCGATACTTAGTGGTACCTAGGTAAATTTACTCGTATCTCGATTTTATTAAATTTGTGACTTCTATACTAAAGTTACCAATTACTCTTACTAGTGTGTACTTAGTAAGAGGCTTTTGTTCTCTTTGTTTTTTTATGTCATTGGGTGACAAACGAAAAAGTAATAGAATGGCTGATGGTAAGAGATCACCACTAGCGATGGATAGCTAAGAGGCTGACAACACCTAATTTTGTTGAAATTGATGTTATTTAAGCACTTTTTATAGAAAAACTACACACAAAAAAAATACAAAAAAAATATAATGTAAATTTTCATCATATTTCAAACACGCTAGACGGACTCGATACATAATTGAACAAAATCGGCTCGATATAAAATAATTGCAAAGATTGGTCTTAAAATCATCACTAAACGGTTCTATGTCTTTATTTTTTCGACGTTTGGGTCTGCAATTAAAAACATGAAGTCAACATATTCATACCTACACGGCTAACGAGTCATATTTTACAAATAATCCATACTTTTTTTTATTTCTTCTTATTTGTGTCTTATTTGCAAGATTTTAGACGCGCGCCAAGCTGCCGGAATAGTTTCTTCTCTTTCACTTACAGGCACGCGAACCGTATGTGTGAAGAGTGGCGCTGCTCAAGGTCATTTGCTGTTGACAGCGCCTTAAGTAACAATAGATAATTATAGCGCGTTGCCAGCTTAGCAACCTAGAGTTGCGGATTACTAAGACATAATACAACAAGGGCCATCTTATTCTCCACACCGAATACAGCTTGTAATAATGACAGAAAAAATGTGTGTAGTGGAGAAAGGGATATTTTTTACCATAACGCTGTAACAGATCCTTGAGTCAGGTCATTTTGGATATTGGAATACAAATAGCGTGATTAAGAACCCCTTTGCACCTTCAGGAGGAGTTAACGACGCTTTAGTAGGTATAGTGCTCGTGAAAGAATCCTACTGACGTAACCATTTCTATACAGGTCCGTGTAAGTAGACATCTAATCTAACTAATATTATAAATGCGAAAGTATGGATGGATGGATGGATGGATGGATGGATGTTTGTTTGTTACTCAATCACGCCAGAACGCCCCGACGGATCTGGATGAAATTTGGCACATAGATAGAGAAAAGGCTGGAATAGCACATAGGCTACGTTTTATCCCGGAAAATTGCGTAGTTCCCGCGGGATAGCGATAAACGAATTCTTTGCAGACGAAGTCGCTGGCAACAGCTAGTACGTACATAAATCACGTCTTTATCCCTTACGGGGTAGACAGAGCCCGAGGTAACAAGACCTAAGTACTTAGATACATGTAATTATAAAAAAAAAACTGTTTACAAGGTCGTGTGTTGAGTCGTTGATGAAATAAAAAGTTAACAGACTTCAAAAGAAACGAAAAAGCGAAAATAATAAGAATTTGTATTCGGTAAAAAGCAGACTTTATTGAACAGTCGATTGGACACTCAGCCTAAGTTAAACACCGATAACTTTAAAACAAGGCATTAACACTCCAATTGAATACCTCAAGGGACTTAAAAGTTTCCAGAAAACTCTGCTTGAATGAAATAGTTTTTCAATAAAGCGTAGAGTTTTGAGCGCGGCAGAGTTTTCCATTACTTTTTCAATATGATACGCTGGTATTGTGCAAAATATAAAATAAGTTCTCTTATTTGAGCGAGCTGTTTCGTCTCCCAATGACGTTCCGGGACGACTTTTCAAGTCAAGTTGGACATGAGACGCGTTTATTGAATGTATTTTGTAGAGATATAAGTAAGTTAACTAAGTTTAGGGTTAGATATTGTTTAAGTTTCACCATTTACCCGCTTATTTATAAACGCTTGGAGTCTTAAGTTATCTGTTACTTCGACATTTGATTTTGTCGGACAGATACGACATTTTAGCTTTTAAAATTAACAGAGGCCGTCTCTATCTCTTTCAACCCTCACTTTATTAGCAGAAAGAAATGGCGAAAGTGATTATACCTAGGGATTGCAATCCGGATAATCCGCAATCCGAAATAGTGTCGCCTTTTATAAATTCGGATTTTTGGTTTTGTCGGATTTCAATTACAGTTGACAAAGTTGACATTTAAGCAGAATTTCCTATTGAATTTAGTTTCATTTCATTCATTCATGCGTTCGTTTCGTTCCCCGCCACGTAGCACTATCTATCCCTCTCCCCTCCGCGCTTTACTGGCTACCTCATACCTAAAGAGTTTTTAATGATTCACGGTTAAGTTCATTCGAAATATTATAAAGGTAATCGCGGTTCACATCCCGTTTATAATATTTCGAATGTACCTCATACCTAGCTTTAGATCTAGCTAGTCGGCCGGTCCGGTAGTACTGTACTGCAGACACAGCAGTACTGGACTGATTAAACGCGGATTATCAAGATTTTTGCAGTTTAATTTTATATATTCTTAGGGAAATTTTAAAAACAATAAAATTGAACACCATTAGGTTTCAAAAAACATGTAATTAAAGGGAAATTTCAAAATATTAATAAAAATACGAAAAATCCGGATAATCCGGATTTGTACAAGTTTATAATTTGTAAATCCGGATTTGAGAAAAGAACCGGATTTTGCAATCCCTAATTATACCTAATTCAGTGTCCGTTAGACACTGTAGCCTCTGGTCTATTTCAGTTTTATGATGTTGACAAGGAAATAGGACAGGCTTTGCGAAATTTATACGGGCAGGAGCAAGGGCCAAAATCACGACTGGAAGCTACATAGTAAGTCAATGAACATATACCCTTGAGTCAAAATAATCGGTCACTTTTCACGCAACTTGCATGGACAGCAACCAATTATTTTTGATCGTGACTGTAGTTCCTAGTCATCAAGCCCTTGAGTAGCTTTGTTAAGTCCTACCAACCGTTAAACCAGGCAGCAGCATTCCGAAGCATTCTCAATATTTAAAACAAAATAAAAAAAACTTCAGAGTTGCGTCGCATCTGCGCCAACATTGAACAAAATTAAAAAACAATTCTAATTTCAAAGGAAGTGCTTTTTAATATCGAACAATAAATGGGCGATGTTCTGATCCCGAAGGTAATGAAAGGCAAACACACCTGTGTCGGAATACCTCGGCTTTGTTTGCGTCGATGCGCTGAGAGCTTATGCTTTACGTATTCCGTGAAAGTGAGCACATAGTTGCCTAGTTGCATCTTATAATGGAAGAACATAAATTTTAGGCACATACGGGATCCACCACTCAAGTTCACAAAACTCGTAGAAGAAAGACGTAGGTTATGTTAATTGATGTCTTAAAATACTTCAGTGGTTGTGGTGCCATTCGTGGAGTATTGTGAGTGATTTATTAACTAGAACATTACAGATATGCCATTTTTATGATAAAAACCTGAGTAAATTTTAAAATTATAAGTAGTAATAAAAGCAAAGTGATAAACGAAGTAATAGGCCTACTTAAAGTTTTGTCTAGAATTCAATATTGAAGCTATACTCTTAATATAAATAAAACTTAATTAGAAAAAGGCAATATCGACGAGCAAGTTTCTAAATCAAACGCCTGCGTCTGATGCTACAGGCAGTTCAATTAAGAATCGAATTAATATCTGTTATTCTCTACGAGTACTCTTTGATTACTATTGGCTTAGTTTTTTACTATTTTTGTTATTTGATTTTATCAATGTTCTTTGAAACTCCCCCATTTCATAAGGGAGACAAAAATTTGACATGATACAGGTCGAAAATATTATTATTATCTTAAGCCCTGTTTAGATTAGCCAAAAAAAAAACTGCAAATTTCATTGCCTTGACGGTTCTGGCTGAAAATCAGTGCTTCAGATGTGTAACACCTCAGCGTAATGCTGAGCCCGCGATCGTTTCACTTTTGCGAAGACACACTTAACACTGATGATCTATTTTCATGTCTGTGTTTTTTGTTTCTTCCTTTTCTGTAAAATTCTTTGTCAGACCGGGGTGCAAACGTTAGATGTTTAACCCAGTGCTACAATGTAATGCGACTTGCACGATTTTTCTTGTAAGTCAAAACTCGGCTTAACGCTCGGGCGTTAAGCTCGGGCTCGCAATCGCATTTCTTTCTACCCTCATCATACACCGTTTGACGGAAAGAAATGGTCAATGCGATTGTGATTCTGACTGCGATTGACAATAGCTTCTATTTAAATTTTCAGATTTTCTACATACTGACAAAGGCATCAGGAGTAATAAGCTTTAGGAATAGCTTTCGTGTTGATTGGCAATCATCTACTAGGGTCAGTGTAATGTTGGTGTATGGTCAGTGCAAATGAAAGTGCTTGCAGAGATGGTGTAAAGCATGAGTGGGATTGTGTCATGACGTGGCTGAGTGTAAAGGGACTTAGAGAGCGAAAATGTCATTTAATTATAAAGAAAATAACAGCCAAACCACTGCAGCAGCGGAAACTACAGTACAGGGGCCTTTCCATGACGTCCTAATTCCGACTCAATTCAGGTTTTATGGTTTATGCTTTACAGTGGATAAAGTATCGCGAAAACACCAGTGATAGTATGGAATTAGTCACAAATGACAAATACGTAAATAAATCACGGGGTAGACCGAGTCCAAGGTAACAAGACCCAAAGGCCACTTTTAGCACAAATGTGTTTAGGAATTGGATGCTATCTACTTCAGAAATAAGCAATAAGCAAAGAGCTTGAATCTCGGGCACCGAGCTTTCCGTGTTTGATTTCAGAATAAGCTAGATCATAGCGATAATACTAAAACACGTCGTACATTAACTAAACTAATACTGTCGACTGACTCTTAGATCGCGCTTTAAAGCCATCAGCAAGTCATAATTCAAATTTTTATACCCTAGCGCTGGCACCGACGTCACATTCTTCTGAAGGATATTCAATTTTCCGGGAAGCTTTCATAGAATTTTATATCGTGCCTCGTATCTCAACTATACATTAACTGGATTTGCGCGTCCTTTGTTCGGGACGGTATCGGAGACGGCGATTACGTGACAAGACGCACGTGGTAAGTGCTTATGCTTCGATAAATCTACAATTTCAAGGGTATAATATGTCCTTTAAGCAAAACTTTAAAAATTTCCTGTAATTCTAACAAGGAGTAAATCTTATACATTGACGAATAAGATTGTCAACATTCTCATTCCAAAAGCGATCAATTTCAAATCAGCGCAGGAAAATATTACAAAATTCGAACCGTTCCATTCAGCACCAGAAATAAAAGACACTTATCACACACGCACACATTTACATGAAAATAAGTAGAAAATAGAGTTATTCTGGCTGGATGAAAATGCTTCATGTTGCTCACGACCTTTACTAGCATAAAGAGCTTTATTAAAATGTCTCCTTGAAATATGCAGCCTGAAAAACTATTAAGGAAAACGCAGCCAGCGTCTAGAAGATACACACTGCAGAGCGGAAATGTTTTATTACGCCAAAACGATCTTTTTTAGGGTACCGTAAAGAAAATAAATGGATCTTGTGTTACTTTTGCCCCGTGTTTCATGGTTTGTGGACTCTAGAAGTGTGCGGTTCCATAGGTGAGTAACTGAGCGGAAGCATGCAAACTAGTACATTAGTTACATACATACATATATCATGTCTTTATCCCCTACGGGGTAAACAGAGCCTATGGTAACAAGACCTTAAGGCCACGTTTAGCATGATTACTATGATTAGTTAAAATTAAGAAATCTATCCTACTATCGAACAAATTGATTCCTGACCCTGGAACTTTTTTCCAGTAAATGTCATAGTGACGTTAACATTGAATTGAATTGACAATCATTATTGTGTCGTTTACTGTGAGAACGCTTACCCACCAGTCAGGAATCAAGCTAACATTAGTTCAAATGAAAAATAATTACCTATCGTTTAATCAAATCAAATAATCTTCATTATTATTGACGTGATAACGTCTTATAAATCGATGAACGCTGGCTGCACTCACGAAAAAGCATGACTCATTGCGTTACGTTCCGCGTGACGTCAGAGTGTGCAAGCGAGAGCGCGGAACAAGCGATCTTCTCGCGTGACATCAAAGCTAGCAGTTCGAATAATATGTTTCTTTATAACTTTATCACGTAACACTATTGTTCGTAAACCGACTTTGCAGCCACCGATTTTTTTTGTACGGCATCCTCTGTACGCGAATCGTAGTCTGCATTGGCAAGTTCTTACTTTAAAGTTCTAAGATTGCCAGTTGTTCGGCTAGCAATCCCCTTTTCACTATTCTGTTTTTACCCAAGTCTTTTGTACGACGAATAATACTATTTTTTTCGCTTCACAAAACAACGGGGTGCTATGCTAAAATTTAATGTCATATTTTTACTAGCAGATCTTTAACCTTATTTTTGTGCGTATCCAATATTAAGCCTATAAGGCACATCTCAGTGCCCGTAGACTAGACACCAAGGCATCTGCAATCCTTTTATGTTACAGGTAGTCTAACTCTCCACTAACCATGGTGACCTGACTTCTTAGCTCGTTTGCCACCATATTTGTTTAAAAAAAAGTTATATGAACTGCGTTTCCCACTGCTGGGCACGAGCCTCCTCCCAGAATGAGAGGGCTTGGGCTCAAAAACTTGGAGGTGCGAGCCAGGAATTCAAACCCACGACTCGCTGCTTGAAAGGCTATACGTCAAACCACTCGCTACCACGGCTTTGCGTTAGAGTAGCATTTAGTAACATGTACGTATTGTACGTTTTTGGATTCTTACAATGAATTTTAGATCCTAAGTAAACAACAGTTTTCAGAAACATTCGTACTGTGTACACCAATCTGGGCGTGCCGTATCTTGCTTGGAGCGAGTTCGTTTCTGTTACTGCGCGTAATGTTATTGTTACAAACATTGAGATAATGGATAAATCTACAGAATTAGTACATGGTCTTAGCAATTAGGGGCCCTGGACACCTTAGGATGATTGCGACCGTAAAAATGAAGTACAGACCGACCGCTCCCGTGCGGGTACACGACAAAGGGAACCGAGAGCGGTGCGGGCGGGTAGTGCACCTGCCGCCCGCACCTCTCTCAGCCCCCTTTGTCGCCTACCCCGGGCCCCTGTGCCGCGCGGGCGAAGACTCATTTAAGCGGTCGCTCTAGCACCAAGTGGAGATACATCGCAAGGGAGGCGGTGCAAACAGAGACAGCAATCCTCCATGAACATTTGAACTTTTATTTCTTCTCACCAACCACAACCGCTTTGAAAACAGTATACGACTAAAATATTTTTTTCGGAACCTTCTGAGCGTGAGTAGAACTGTTTGTTCGGTTCTTTGGTGGTTTCTTTTTCTTTGTGGCCACTTCATACGCATTTTACACGTTAATGTGTGATGTAAATATAACTTTGTATCTACACACATTAAAAGTAAGCATGACTATAGTTCTCGATCAAAAGTATTCCAAATGTCAAGCTTTGGGACGAATTTGGAATCACATTTAAATGATTGGACATTTGTTTTATTAAGCAAAAACAATTTTTAAAACACTTTATTATTTGATTGTCATTATTATTACAATTGCACAAACATTATTGTAGTACCCGAACCAACCAAATTTGTAGTCTATTCGAAATGGATAAAGCAATTAGGTACTTACAAGACTTGTATACATTGTTAGTTAGGTACATGCAAGTGTGATCTTCTAACTAAACGTTATTCCTTTTCAACTATTTCTGCTTATAACTCTACATAACATTTTGTCACATTAATCACAATTGACATATTTTCTAGCGGGTTTTTTAGTTTGTAGCCAAGTAAATAGTTTTTTCATCTCTCATACTCTGAAAGTAGGTCATTCATTATCTGGATATAGGGTTGAAAGTGACTCATCGCGACCCTTGGGTTGAAAGTAATTTTTTTTTCTAGCTAATCCAAATGAGGTAAATAGCAATGGAAATACGTATACAGCCATGTAATCTATGTTTAAAATAATAATCTATACTAATAGTTCCTTTTTAATTGTAAAAGGCAAAATAATCTTAAAATAACATTCCCGCTATATATAAGCTTATGCAAGCATATACAACGAGGATTAGTAGAAATTATTACGTTCGGTAATTTTTTTAGCTTGAAATATTTAAGTCGACAATTAATTGATAGCGACCTCCGTGTCTGCAAGTTTAAAAAAAAAACTAGCCGGCCGCCATTGGTGCGCAGAAGAAATGCGCAATGCGCGCAAATCGCGCAATAGAAAAAAGAGCGGGAAGAGAATGACAAACGTAACAAATATTAAATGCGACCATGCGACGTTAGTGAAATTTTAATTTCCTCATATTCGAAATGAAAAGTAGAGTGTTCAACTCGGATGAAATTACCCATTTCACCCTCGAACTATTGGCACCCTCACTTCGTTCGGGTGCCAGAAATATCTCAGGTGAAATGGATATATTTCAACCCTAGTTTATCAATCTACTATTACTATGCAGCTTTTATTAATGTTGAAAATTCTAATTATCTCACGTTTCCTTTTGCTTAGAAGGCACGTTGAAGTAATGATTGATTTCAAGCCGGTATAACCAACATCAGTTAGACAATAATCCAAAGGAAAATGCTCAAATTGAAAGTAGAGTTTAGTAAAGTTCGATTAGTAGGTACGCCCGACGTAGAGCAAGGATTGGTTTGAAACACGTGGGGCTACATGTGTCCTAATTTAACACTAAAATTTGTTCATTAATTTTTCCGAAACTAAGCGATGGTTGAATGTTATTAACGTTTGATGTGAGACCAAAAACTGCAACACAACGAGTACATACCATTACAATTGCAATTGTACCTAACTCTATTTCAACAGTGTCACGTTTACATTAAACTACGCCTGGTTTCGTTAAGTACTTTAAAGTAGTTTTACTTCTGGGTATTTTAATAAATGATACTGCCCGCGATTTCATCGGCGTAGAATTATATATAAACATTCCTCTTGAATCACTCTATCTATTAAAAAAAACCGCATCAAAATCCGTTGTGAAGTTTTAAAGATTTAAGCATTCATATGGACAGACAGACAGACAGCGGAAAGCGACTTTGTTTTTGTCGTGTCTATGCTAGGTTTTTGATTTGTCATGTCAATGTCACTTGATTGAATATACTATGTCTAAATCTCAAGGACTCGATTTCATTAAATAATTTAAATATACACAATAATGGCGACGAGGGAAGAAGAACTTACGCGTCTTACACGCTTACGTGCGTCAATACGTGGGCAACTTACAAAGGTACAGCAACAACTTACACAGTTACAATCACCTACGGAATACGAAGTCAGTCAACGGTTGACAAGTTTAGAAAATTATGAAAGGAAATTCGATACGATTCAAAGCGAAATAGATGCGCATTCACTAGAAATTGACACGGAAATTGAACAACGACATACGACGGAAGAAAACATTTTGCAACTAAAACTTATGTTACACGGATTACGGCCGACACCACCTGAAGCACCCTCGACTTACGTCACGGCGTCGCAGCAGGCCCGGAGCTGTGAAGGTACACCTGAGAATACGCCTGTAGCTACACATATACCGAAAATAAATTTCTTACCATTACAAGACCGAGAAAGCTTTAATAATTTCGTTAAAAGATTAGAAACCTATATGAAGCTAAGTAACTGTCACGATCCGCGCACCCAAACCTTGTTGCTGCTTAGCTCACTACCACCGGAAATACACCAACACGCCTATGATTTGTGTTCGCCCGACGACCCTTGCGACAAAGATTTCGACAGTTTAGTGCGAACATTAAAGGAATACATAGATCCCAAACCGAGCATTTGGGCTTGCCAACATAAATTCATCACCAGGATACAAGGAGCAGACGAATCAATCATGACATATACGTCCGAACTAAAGCGTTTAACTCAAGATTGCGGTTTTATTTGTAAAAACTGTAAAACATCAATCTCAGAAAATTTCCTTACACTACAGTTTATAAGAGGGCTACAGGATAACGACATTCGAACCAGAATACTGCAAGATACGAGGATCACAGAATTTGCGGAATTGTTAAGCACAGCCACTGCAATCGAAGCAGCAAAATCGGACAGTAGCTACATCTCACCAGTACACTGCTCCACACAACCGCAGGTGAAAACTATCCAATTAAATCGCAAACAGAACAAGTCTCAAGCGGAAGGCAGGCCATTAACAATCCAAGATTTAAGAGGGAGATGCTTTCGTTGTGGAAGTCAGGAACATCAAGCACACGCATGTAGAAGTATCAAGGACACCTGCAACAAATGTAAACGAGTGGGCCACCTAGCGCGGGTATGTCTACGACCGTCTCTCCACCAGGGCCAGCACCAAGTGGAACCGGAGGAGGGAGAGGAGCACTATGACGCCAACTCGGCAGACTCAGTCATCGACAACACACCCTGGGACATGAATCTGATACGATCCAACAATACTGATAAATTTATGATAAATGTGCGTATCGACAACAGCAATATTCAGATGGAAATAGATACGGGAGCGGCTTTGTCATCGATTTCTCATAAAGATTTCAAGAAACTCAATTCAGAATGTAGAATTTATAAAACAAACGTCACTATGAGAACATATACCGGAGAGATTTTTGCTCCCCTCGGAGTGGCTTACGTCACATGTAAATACAACGATCAACAGTTTCAAGGCAAGTTGTACATCATCAAACAAGACGTGGACGCCATCTTTGGTCGGGAGTGGATTCGATTAATTAACTTAGATCTGGCCAATATCAATTTAGTCAATACAAAGGTACGTCCGAGCCTCGACAACCTCTTGACCGAATTTTCTAATGTATTTGACGGTACACTCGGATGCATACCTAATTACAAAGGTCATTTTAGTCTCCATGATGATGCAATTCCGATCTTTGTGAAGCCAAGACGCATTCCATATGCACTTAAAGAAAAAGTAGACGAGGAAATTGAACGATTATGTAAACAAGGAGTGATTACCAAAGTGGACAACTCCGAGTGGGGTACACCAGTAGTTCCAATTGTCAAGCCTAACGGCAGCATACGATTATGCGCGGATTACAAGGTCACATTGAATAAATCTATTAAAGACGAACAATACCCGATACCTATCATAGAAGATATCTTGGTACAGATGAATGGCGGTGAACTGTTTTGTACATTAGATATAAGCCAAGCATACTTGCACATGCTGATGGATGATGAAAGCGCTATGATGCAGACGCTTAGCACACACAAGGGAACATTTAGAGTAAACAGGCTAATGTTTGGCGTTAAAGTGGCTCCAAATTTATGGCAGAAGTTTATGGATCGTTTACTTCAAGGAATCAATGGAGTTCAATGTTTTTTTGATGACATAATCATCCAAGGATCGTCAGAAGAGCAGCTTATAGCCCGATTACGTCTTGTCTTGCTTAAACTACAAGAAAATAATCTGAAATTGAATAAAGAGAAGTGCCATTTTATGCAAGAAAGTATCGAATATTTGGGCTATGTTATTAATAAAAACGGACTACATAAGAATGGAAACAAGGTTAAGGCAATTGTAGATACGAGATGTCCAGAAAATGTAAATGAACTGCGGACATTTTTAGGAATGGCAAATTATTATAACAAATTCATACCAAACTTAGCTTCAATATCTCATCCGTTGAATAATTTACTAAAAAAAGGCAGTGAATTCACCTGGACTAAAGATTGCAATGAAAGTTTTAATAAAATAAAAGAAGAGATCTTAAGCAAAAGAATTTTGACACATTTTGATCCGGCTAAACCTCTGGTCCTCGCGACAGACGCTTCACCGACGGGCTTGGGAGCCGTCCTCAGCCACCGATTGCCAGATGGGTCAGATAGGCCTATAGCATTCGCGTCACGTTCATTGACCAATAGTGAAAAAAAATATAGCCAAATAGATAAAGAAGCTACATCTCTATTCTGGGGCCTAAAAAAGTTTTTCCACTACTGCTACGGTAGAAAATTCATACTTATTACTGATCACAAACCACTGACTACTATTTTCCACCCCCATAAAACATTGCCGGCCATGAGTACAATGCGGCTGTTCCACTATGCGCATTTCCTGTCCGGGTTTGATTATACCATCGAATACAGGACGTCGGCGGAGAACAGTAACGCTGATTATTTATCTCGATTTCCCGTAGACAAAATAGCTACAAATATAATTGACGTACATTGTGCATTTCAACTAAATCAAATGAATACCATTGCCATTGATCGTACAAAAATCGCAGAAGAAACTCAAAAAGATGTCGAATACAACGACTTATTACAGGCGTTAATGACGGGCACAACACTGAGAAGATATGGTTACAATGATAATGAAATGACAATTCAAGATGGATGCTTAATAAAGGGGACCAGAGTTATGATTCCGGCAGAATTACGACAACAGGTACTAGAAGAATTACACACAGGACACCTTGGAATGGTAAAAATGAAAATGTTAGCGCGCGGATATGTATACTGGAAGAGTATTGACAAGGACATAGAGGACTTAGTTCGGAATTGTCGAACATGTCGATTACAACTTAACCAACCAACACCCGTGACGCTACATCACTGGGAACGGCCCACGGGGCCTTGGCAGAGAATACACATCGACTTCGCAGGGCCAATGAAGGGCCATTCCCTGTTTATAATAGTCGATGCATTTACTAAATGGGTCGAGATAATACCAACTACAACTACGACCAGTGCATGGTGCATCAAGCAATTAAAGGAACTCTTCGTGACATTTGGTTTTCCCTTCACCTTAGTGTCGGATAATGCCAGGCAATTCATTTCAAAGGAATTCGAATCATATCTTAAGCTGAACGGAGTAGTACATAAAACATCAGCTCCATATCATCCCGCGACTAATGGACAAGTAGAAAGATACGTCCAGGTTATCAAGAAGGCTCTACATGGTATCAGCACAGAAACAGGCAGCATGCCGGACAAACTGTTGGGGATAAAGCAACAGTTACGAAGGACGCCAAGTACGGCCACGGGCCGAAGTCCGTACGAGCTGATGTTTGGCAGGACCATAAGGAACAGCCTGAGCGTAAAATTTAAGATCCAGGAACCCAGGGGCGAAATACGTAGCTCGGTAAGTCCGGCAACACGAACATTCGCTGTCGGACAAAGAGTTCAGGTACGTAGCTACATCAACCGACAGGTGAAATGGGAGTTCGGGACAGTCACTAAGGTCTTAGGGAGACTGCACTACGAGATAAGGACCGATGCAGGCGAATTATGTAAACGCCATTTGGACCAAATGTTAAGCACCACAATTATGGGGGGGGGGAGCTGATGAGAGGCTGAAGATTTACGGCGGAGGTGTCGTGTCTATGCTAGGTTTTTGATTTGTCATGTCAATGTCACTTGATTGAATATACTATGTCTAAATCTCAAGGACTCGATTTCATTAAATAATTTAAATATACACAATAGTTTTAATACTATGTAGTGATGTAAAAAATTGAGAATCGTCAGTTAGTCGGTATTTAAGAAAAAGTTACAACAAACACGCAGTCAACCGGCCCTAAGAATAAATCTCAACATTATAAAAGCGCATAAACAAGGAACAAGGAATCCAGAAACTGAATTCTGTCGGTTACGTTACTTGCTATAAGTTATTAAGTTATTTAAAAAATGAAGTTTTTGCTTATTTTATTGGTTGTCGCTCCATTTGTATACGTGAGTAAATATTCAAGTTACTTCAAGTGTTTATTAAAGCTAACAACCCTTTACACGAATGGAGCTGGAGAGCTCTTATTAGTAACTGTAAATTGTTTTGCTTAAATGTATTAGTTAAATTAATGATCAAAATGTGTCTCCATAATACGTCATAATATGTCTGATACGTATACAATCGGTTTACACCGTAACGCGTAACGTACCTGGGTGACTTGAGCCTGGGTTGGTGAGATAAGACCGTCTCTCTTAAATCTCATAAATCTCTTAAATCGTCTTAAATCATTAACAAATTTCATGGTAATCATTGAAGTCGCTTTTTAAGGTAACAATACACATGTACTTAAATATTCATACAAATATTGCTTGTTTGGTAGAATGGGAATAGGATAAGGAAATGAAGATGAATGAATTGATGAATTCTCATTTTTATATTTTAGAAAATGCTATCAAATGAAACCGTTCTAAAAAATTTCATGTGTCATTAAAATAGTTTTAGACTTTTAAAGTTTATCGATTTCAAGTCTAAGCAAGTAAATTTTTGAATCAAAATTCTTTATTTCTGTGAAAGTGTTTGTTTTCTTTATTTTCAGTCTCAAGAATTCTGGGCTATGGGGGATCGCCCGGGACCTCACAGAGAGTATACTGAGCTTTTTTTGGGACAAATGTTGGATGACCTGGAACCGGTCATAAAGGATCTTTGTGACCAATGGACTATGCATAACGTAAGTACCAAAATGGAAAAAACTACGCGAGATTCCAACTCGGATATAATTAAGGCGTGACATCGCACAGTCAACCCTAAGTATTAAAAGAGATTTTTCTAGACTAAAAGCCATACTAAACCTATGTACTTACCTCTAAGGAAGTTGAAAGTTATATACTTTATTATTTAGGTTTTTTTTATGGCCTTATCGATGATTTCGCAAAGTAATAATATTCAAAAATCTCGTACAATTTGTTTTATGAATTGAGGGAGAGTTAGTGTTCAAACTTTCAAATATAATTAAACGGGTTTATTCGGCCACTTAACATCACAGATATTTAGAAATATATCTTTTTTTATAGTCGCATTGACGCACAAGTAAAAGCAAACTTTAGACTGTTTTACTCGCGAACTAACCATTTGTTTGTTCAATAAACATCGAGCTGCGAAGTTTTGTGTCAATCCTCTTAAAATTATGACACGCTCATTACTTGTGTCAATGTGTTTGACTGGGAATAACGTCATGTAATTCATCTATCGTCAAAATACATCTATAACTATAACATATTCTATTAGGTAACTTTTACAACAAACATAATGCGGTTTCATCATAACGTAATCTGTAATTGTTAATTAGGTACCTACACTTCAGACTTCTGAATCGAGACATCCTGCTTTGTCATTTCGAGTCTCAAGTACACTTAGTTTATCTAAAGTGATCTGATTTATAATGTCCGGGAGTATAATTATGCAATTGTGGAATCGATAGTACATAGCCTTGCATTGCACACACAAAAATAACAACAAATTATGGATTTTTTCTTTTTAATCTGAAATAAATTACTATTATTATATAAAAATCTGTTTAGTTAATCTTCTTTCATCCATCCTCTCTACGTGACCAAACCAACCTAAGCATACACTTTTCTATCCTTGTCACTATATCTTCTTTCACACCAGCACGTTCCCTTATCACACTATTCCTTATTCTATCTTTCAGTGATACACCTTCCATACTTCTTAGCGCTTTCATTTCTACTAAATTGTAAAATGAATCAGAGTAATTTTTCAAATTTAAGGTACAAATTTAATTGAACGCTTTTCCAATCCATTACACATTAACTTGATCAATATTTTCCAAATTTTCTCCACTTTGGAATATCAGATTCTTGTTTAAATGTTAGATTAGCTAGAAAGAAAACAACCCAAAGTTGCAGATTTCGTTGGCAGTTACGTTGAAGTAAAAAGAAAAATGTTAACATTAAAGAGCCGCTACTTACTTAGTTATACACGGATAAACAACACACTGCTAAGTAACGATAATGTCTTATTTGAACAAATCGACCTTCCTCGGAAATATCGCACATAAAAGACGTGGTATGACTTTACTTTGACAGTCCATTCGCAAATTCTCACTGAAATAAGTAAAAATGTTGTTAAAAATTGCCTTCATGTGTGCGGCGCTTGCGTGTCTCGAAGTGAGTTGTGTTGTGTTTATTTCATTGCGCCTTCCAGAAATACCTGTTAAGCTTGTTGAATTTGAATACCGTGGTTTTTTACCCGTCACTTTTTCATTTCATGTTTTCATCAATTTGCCTTTGCCAGACTCGGACTCGGAACCAATACATTAATTTCTTTTTATAATTAAGAAAATTACTGTCATTTGATCATTTCATCACATCGGTTTTAAGTACGTAACGTTACTCCATTCCTTCTGTAGTTGCCAGCATCGGCAGTTACAGTAATTACTTATGTCACCTTGGAGCTCGTATTTGTGTTCCCTAATGCAAAAAAAAAAATGGATACCATCAAGATCTACCAATGCCGATACACCCGGGCTCCGTATAATTTCTACGATCATACAGGCCTCATGATTTCGAAGGACCTTCCTTAGGGATCGAGATTACAGTGTAGACGGAGATCTCCCGACTTATAATAATCGTGAGACCGATCAATTTTAAGTTAATATAAATTAAAATGTCTTCAATAAAATCTTTAAATGATAGCGCTAACCATGGACAAGATTTTGTTTAAAGAATAAACAAAGTTATATTCAGTGCGTTGGGGTAAGTTGAAAACCGGGGTAAGATAAAAAACCGTTTGTAACTCCTGGAGTTACGGACGGTATTTAGGATTACGGACCCAAAGGGTAAAAACGGGACCCTATTACTAAGACTTCGATGTCCGTACGTCCGTCCGTCCGTCCGTCTGTCACTAGGCTGTATCTCAAGAAACGTAATAGCTAGACACTTGAAATTTTCACAGATTGTGTATTTCTGTTGTGGCTACAACAACAAATAAAGATTACTTACTTACTTACTTACTTAAATACTAAAATCTAAATAATAATAATAATTAAGGGGGCTCCCATACAACAGAGTATTTCTGGTACGGAACCCTTCGTGCGCGAGTTCGACTCGCACTTGGCCGGTTTTTTATTTTACCCCGCTTTTCGACTTACCCCAATGCACTATAGATGTATTACATTGTCATGTTTCTTATTGTTTTCAGTCAGATGCATTTGTGCGACGCGACGCTCCCTCCCCGCCAAACGTTCTGGACTCATTGCAGAAGCATATGGACCAGTTCAAGAGCTGCATAGACCAGACCCTAGCCAAGACCGTGGACGAGGTCAACGTGAAACAAGTACAACCAGTGTTTGACGTGCTCGGTGAACATCTCAACAAATTGTCTAAGGCGGTTAGTAAAATAATTATAAATAGAAAGTTCTACCCAAGTTGCTATTAAAGCTTTTATTCTTTAGATCTGTCAGTTAAAATTACGGGATATTACTAAATACCCAGAGGTGTTGCCAAAAATTCAATGGAAATTTCCAAAAAGCACATTTGTACTAGATGGTGTAAAAACATGAGAAAGTAGAAGAAAATTACAGCTCTATTTGGCCCGTTTCACTAATCTCTGTAAGTCCCAGTTATCTTATATGTCAATTATCTATGATTCCGTCTCTATTTATTATCACAAAAAAGACAGAGATGTCATCATAAATAACTAGAACTTAAGAGCGTGCAACCCTACTGAGCTGGCAACGTCGCATTTTTGGTGATTTTTTGCGATTATTTCACAGAAATTGAATGAAAGTTTCAAATATCCGTCTGTAGTGCACTTTGTTTTGAGTGTATTAATGTGTCTAATGCAATAATTGATCGTGATGGACTTTTGATGGATGACAGACGAATATTTGAAACTTTCATTCAATTTCTGTGAAATAATCGCAAAAAATCGCCAAAAATGCGACGTTGCCAGCTCAGTAGGGATGCACCCTCTTAACTTATCTTGCCAACTGGTTTCAAATTTGAGCTGTAGGTACTTTTGTATTCACACAGATATTTTTACCACTACACTATGTGATAATATGTGATTGGTCGTTTCTGCACGTCTCCGTAAAGTTGGTTAGTTGTAACTTTAGTACTAATAATTTGTCTGTTTATTACAGTTTGAGGACTTGACCGCAACTAAGGCTCCGTACCGTAAATAGGACATGGAACCAAAGCATAAAGTAGCTAAGTAGCTATTGTATGCACTACATCCTTTAAATGTTGGCCAAATGAATAGTTTTAAGAATGTATTTAATAAATTATCATGAAGACATCGATTAAGTTTTTATTTTGACACCCTTTTTAGCTTCACCTATAAGTAACGAAAAATGAATAGTAATTGAATTAGTGTAAATGAATATTTGAGGAACTGCAAACTCAATAAGTACTTGAAATATTACGATAGTAAATTAATTACAATATAGACGCTTGAAAGGAGAAATGTCATAAGCGACATTTAATGTGATATTGAGTTATGTATATCAATGGAATCAGCAGATTTTTCCGCGTCGAATGGGCTAGGTCTCGTGTGCGTATGACGACTTTCGTGTCGCTTATCCCATCGGTGATTTTTAGAGACATCGACCTTATTATTGTAATAAACGAAGTATTATTTTCAAAATTTCTGAATATTGGAGATTAGATAAAATTTTTTTTTTTAGACAATGTACCTTAGACTGTTTGGCTTTTTACGACTTTCTTTCCATTTGTCGGTTATATTTTTTTAACTCATCGTATAACGTATTTTTATTTCCATTATAATATCATTTTACCTATCTAACTAATATTATAAATGCGAAAGTATGGATGGATGGATGGATGGATGGATGTTTGTTTGTTACTCAATCACGCCAGAACGGCCCAACGGATCTGGATGAAATTCGGCGCATAGATAGAGAAAAGTCTGGAATAGCACATAGGCTACTTTTTATCTCGGAAAATTGCGTAGTTCCCGCGGGATAGCGGTAAACGAATTCTTTGCAGACGAAGTCGCCGGCAACAGCTAGTATCTACATAAAAACAAAAAATGGCTTAGATCAAATAACCTGAATATTACTATCCGCACTATTGTACCTTTTAACTGATAGGTATTAGTTTCGATAATCATGTCGCTTATCCTTTTTTACTTGCAATAATTTTTGAACACTACTGTCGCTTATTCCTTTTTTCCTGGATATAAATATATAAACTAGGAGATTGATTAGATCGTTTTAAAAAACACATAATTTGTATTCGAGCTAGTTGTTAGATAACTTTTTCTATACATGTTTCTAAAACAGAACGTATTTATATCAAAACAGCGCATTTAAAAAGTCTGTTATTACCCATCTAAAATATTTAAAGTGTTGCATACGCACCGTCCGCCGAAACGTCTGTACCACACAAACGCCATCTAAATAAGGTAAGTAAAGTAAAGTATAAGGCATAATTGATTGGGCTGTACTACAATATCGTAAGTAATTTCACACATAAATGCTAATGATTTAAGGTATAAATATTTTGTACTAATGTTTTTGTAGTGTATTAATGTAAACACTTTTACTTTTAGGTAAATAATGCATAGAAAACTGCAAATTTTAGATAGGTATAGCCATGAAAAGCGGCGAGATACGGATGTTGCATACGCGAACACGAAAAAAGTGAAGATCTCATTATGAGTGTGATTAGGTCTGGAGTGACCAATTTAATTTGTGATTATGTTTGTGACAGAAAATGTAATAACAATAAAAACACTTAAACTAAGAATATGTTGATTTAAAGTAGAGTTAAAAATGATTAAAAATTAACCTAAAAAATCCCCTCCCTGTTTCGTGCCTGGTTCAAAGGTTTGTGGTCGACAAATTGTTTAGTAATCATTATATTATTTATATAACTATATTTTGATTGATCTCTGATGATTGTGTAGTAATTTAATTTCTTTGTTTTTTCTTGGATACGTGAAGTACGTAGGTTTAATTTTGTTTTCTTTCATTAAAAATTTAATTTCATAACCGGGGTTACATTTTTACTTTTTTATTAATAACTAGAATAAAATTCTGGTGGTAATTATGTAGAAAAGAAATAAAATAAGAGTCAAATTTAAGGTTACATCAAATATTTTGAAATTAAAAATACTTTTTTGGGTTATTTATTAAACACATTATATAGAGAACACCACTATTACAAATATGTTTTACAAAGTTGTTTTTTCTTTAAATTAGTTAAAAATTAAAATTATAGTGTTTTTTTTTTTAATTGCGCGGTTTTTTGGCTCTCCTGTGTAGTTACCATTTTATCGCTTATGACATTTCTCCTTTCAACCGCATCAAAATCCATTGCGTAGTTTTAAACATAAGCATTCCTACATAGGGACAGACAGACAGCGGAAAGCGACTTTGTTTTATACTATTGTTGGCAACCCCAACACTATAATTATTAAGTTGGCACTACTGCCTGTTTTTGTTTACCTTACTTCCTTTTTGTACCAATGGCGAATACAACGCGTCTTACATTAAACTTATGGTGTTTTCAATATAACAGTGAAGTGAAGTGCCCAAAAATAACCAGCTCTCCACCGAGTTCTCGACAACTATATAGTGATATAGTTTTCGAACAGATTTTACTTATAAGTTATAAGGAAAACATTAACGTTTTTGACATTCACGGACCGGTTTTGAAATGCTGCCACGCTATTTGGACTGTTGGAAGGCCGTCAGTGGCCACATCACTAAATCGAGATTTACCTTATTCCAGCAAACCAGTTTAAGAATGTAGCAATATTAATTAAGTTCTGAACTTATAAGGAAAATCTGTTTAAAAACTACACTACATAGTATAAAACAAAGTCGCTTTCCGCTGTCTGTCTGTCCCTATGTATGTATCTTTAAAACTAAGCAATGGATTTGGATGCGGTTTTTTTAATAGATAGAGTGGTTCAAGATGGAGGTTTACATATATAATTCTACGCAGACGAAGTCGCAGGCAGAAGATAAATCTCGATTTAGTGAGGTGGCCACTAACGAGCCTTCCAACAGTCCAAATAGCGTGGCTGTATTCCAAAATCGGTCCGTGAATGTCAAAAACGTTAATGTTTTTTAAACGGCATCCTGATCGTGGATTTCCATTCGGATTGAAATCCAGCACGCCCTTCCATTTGGACGTATCGCCGTGGCGACTTTGGAGTGACCGTCGATGCTAGAAACGTACACCAAACTTGCGCCACGCCATCTGGACGCACTCCAAACGCTCCGTGAATGTGCAAAACTACGTCCATTTTTAATCAGTCAACGAATTCATCGTAATAAATGGACGTATGAAATGGATCGATCGTAAGTGTACTAAATAATTGGATGCCGTCTATTTGGATGTATCTATTGTAGCAGTATCCGTTTGGAAGGTTCGTCAGTGGCCTGCTTAGAACACGATTTAAAAAAGTAGTAGAGCTGTCTTTCTTTCCGAAAATGTGTGGAACTAATATAGATTTGGCGAATAAATCGAGATTTACATTTTCCAGCAAGTAGGTATCAGTTATTATCTGTTAATGATATTCCGGAACTTGAGCATAAACGCAATTAGATAAATAGGTCCGATGTCACTCCATCAATTGACTGATAATGCGAACTATGAACTCATTTAGCTTTTCTGGAGTGCTATTGGCAGAGAATATACGAACCGACGGGACACTGTTCTGCTTAACTGAAACGTAACAAACGTAATTTAATAGATTATTTTATGTTGAAGATGACGACGTAAGTCTTATGATTTGCCATGGATTTGCCTAAGAATCGTGTGTGCCAATTTTGCAATACCTTATCGACAAATAGAAGCTATATTATCTGTTTTTAAATAAAGTACTCAGATTTGTACTTCTGGTAAACGGAATTAGTAAAGTCAAACTTTGACAACAATTTACATGTTAAGTCACGTTTTGTGACATGCAAACCCTCATTCCTTGTTTAAATCACAAAGGGAACTTTCACGCAAAGATTCAAAACATTACGTGGTATTATTTACCGATTAGTTAATTCATTTCGATAAAAAATATCATGGGACCAACTTTCAGACATACCTACCTAAGTTATCGAATAAATAAATAACAATCAGCGGTACACACATACATTCCTCTACATAACATCCTTTTTTTAAATCGGTTAAATAAAGAGCTGATGGTGTTAACTTGCTGTGTCAATCTCATAGCGAGGAGCAGCAAAGTTTAAAATCTGTTTTAATTCAAAATGTAATTTGTGTTTATTAAAATCACTAATACAATCATGACCTGTCTGCATTGTAATTCATTGCAATTGATCTTGAGGGCTACTAGAGGGTGATTGTGATCGGACATGCAACCGTCTCAAGACTATTCCAGTTAGTACTGCGTCTGGCTTCGAGTAGGAAAGTCAAGAATTACCTCTATCATGCAGAAATCCCTGGTCGTACTTCTGGCTGTATGTCTTTTAAGTGTAAGTGGACTTCAGTTATTTTGTCTTATTTTAGCGAATCCATTGTATAATTTTTAACCCAAAAATCGCACTCGCTTTTTAACCGACTTCATAAAAAGGAGTTTCTCAATTCGGTTGTACTTATTTTATTTTTTTATGTTTTGTCTTTTTGCTGAATCTGTATGTGTATGTACCTACTGGTAACTTGTAAGGTTAATTTTTTTATTAATGTCAAAAGCTAGACCCCAGCAAAAAAAATATTTGTACGGTAAAATTAAAATTCATACGACAGTTCTTAAAATTGCTGTAGGTACCTATCTATTTCAAGTAATGTTTCCGGCGTTCGTCTATTAATTATTGTTTAGGTAAGGTATAGGTTTAGGTAGGTAATTCCAATTAGTCTTCATTAGTTCTATGAAATTAAATTATAAAGAGTTTTATCGCCTTCCATGCAGGTTTTTTTTTTGTACTGATTTGTGGTGTTCAATAAAGAGTATTTGTATTGTATTGTATTTGTCGTGAGCAAATAAAAACATAGAATATAATTATCAGCTAAATCTCTTCCCGCGTAGATGGTAAAAGTCCACAATTAAAATAAAGATAGAAATAATTTATAATAATAACTAGGTACCAAAATATTGTACGTCCGAAATGGGCAAACTGTTGAAACTTATAAAAATCATGTAATCACAATTGGTCCGGTACATCACTAGCGGACGGCAGCGAGCGATTGACAGCACTATGTGTCAAATCGACACTACGTTAACAGAACTCGAACAGGAACTAATTTTTAAATCTAACGATTTTATGTAATTTTCGTGATTAAACTACTTTTACCATCATCATCATCATTTCTTCTCCATCCAAATCATCTGCGAACACCCGGAGCGTGCGTCCAATCCAACAATTGTAGGTACACAGATTTAATCAATACAAATAAAAATAAATAAACATTGAACGTAATACACGTTTCTTATTTCTTATTTCATCAAGGGAATGGGTGAACATTTTTAGGAATCATGTTATTGGCGATGCGGCTAGCAAGTAGCAATAGCCACCAACCATTATTTTGAATCCTTCTCTTCCACCTTTACGCCCACAATCATGCTAAACGTGGCATTTCGGTCTTGTTAACCTAGACACTGTCTACCCCGTAAGGGATACAGACGCGATAAATAGGCTGACAACACCTAATTTAGTTGAAATTGATGTTATTTAAGCACTTTTTTAAGAAAAACTACACACAAAAAAGTAGGTACAAAAAAAAATATGTTAATTTTCATCATATTTCAAAGACGCTGGACGGAATCGATACATAATTGAACAAAATCAGCTCGATAGAAAATAATTGCAAAGATTGGTCTTAAAATCATCATTAAACGTCTTTATTTTTTCGACGTATGGGGACTGCAATTAAAACATGAAGTCAACATTATTCACACCTACACGGCTAACGAGTCATATTTCACAAATAATCCATACTTTTTTTTATTTCTTATTATTTGTGTCTTATTTGCAAGATTTTAGACGCGCGCCAAGCTGCCGGAATAGTTTCTTCTATTTCACTAACAGGCACGCGAACCATATGTGTGAAGAGTGGCGCTGCTCAAGGTCATTTGCTGTTGACAGCGCCTTAATGTATGTATGAGTTTTATTTTTTGTGCAACAGGCCCATGCGTTCGTGAAACGCGACGCGCCCGCCGCTGAGAAGGATGTCAATTATTTGGACAACATACAAAAACAGTTCGGCGACTTATCGAAGCAAATCAACGATAAACTCAAAGAAACCTTCAACCCTGATGAGCTGAAGAAGGGATTCAATGATGCCGTCAACAACCTCAATAAGGCGGTATGTCTTACTGGTTCTATATGCACTTACTGGTGCTATATAGCTGATTTCCCTATTTACTACTTACCTACCCGTAATTATTTCATTGTTATAAGAACTCTATACAAGTACAGAAATCACTCGCAAGATTTGAACCGATTAAAAAAATCCTCACGTTGTTATAGGTCAGTGGTGGGCAAACTTTTTTCATGGCGGGCCAGAAAATCACAGATATTTCAAAGAAGGGCCAAAATTATACTGAAATGCAATTTTTTTGACACATGACGCATGAACTACGTGGCTAGTCTAGCTGGCTCCTTTGCCTTCGCATCTATTATTCTATTTTATACAGCAGCACCGTCTAAATATCGTCATCCTGTGCCATAACACTCCAATTCGAAGAAACGCCGGCGGGCCGCATTAAATTCTTTCGCGGGCCGGAGTTGGCCCGCGGGCCGTAGTTTGCCCATCACTGTTATAGGTTGTAGATATTCTGAAGAGAAAAAAATAATTGATACGATTTCACTGTGTCAATTTAATCATTATTTAATGATTAACTAAAGAAACTAAAGTTATAGCCTTTATAACTTTAGTTTCTCAATTATTAAAAGTTACAATTCTAACCCCGATGGTTAAAGGATTATGCCACTTACATGACATTTTGTACAGCTGATGTGAATTACGTTGAATTTAGAAGTTGGCTAGGGATATTTTCGAAAATTTCTCATGTTTTGACATGTACTTAATAATAAAAAATGTACTTTCCATCGAGAAATAAAGAACATCTATCTATCAACTTAATTTTTCTTGTTCTCTTTCAGTTTGATGACTTGAAAGCGAAATCGGCTACTGAAAAGGATGCATAGGTCGACGATGGATGCAGATATATAGGATTTGGACCACAGGGGAGTTTAGAATTGAGACTGTTAGTGTACCAATAGTTGTCGTCGAAATGTATCAGAAATAAATTATTTTTAGTACGCTACCAGTTTGATTCCACATTATATTGATTACGTTTGATGACCTCCCGATATTTCGATGCAGTTTTGTGCGTCATGATTAAGCCGGCTACTCACACACCAGCCGAAGGGGCAATATTGGAAACAGAGCCAGTTGCCTCCTTAATCGTGATGTGTATAAGCAAGCAGGGGCAATTTTTAGAACAGCCGAAATTGCCCCGACCGCCGTGCGACCGGTATTGCCCCTGCGGCAGGCGTGTGAGCAGCCGGCTTTATGTGTAGACTAAAACTGTTAAGTTGGTAACAGACGGTCGAGTAAGTACGCGAACTTTCTCGCCCGTCTGTCACCCACTTAAGTTTATATTGCACGAGCTTTTGCCCGCGACTTCGTCTGCGTAGAATTAGAAATTGACATGTTTATGGCTATCCCCCAGGAACTATGCTATTTTCCGGGATAAAAAGTAGCCTATGTTTTAATCTAAGGTACCAGCTATCTTCGTTCCAAATTTTATCCAAATCCGTCCAGTCGTTTTAGCGTGAAGAAGGAACAAACATACACACTCACTCACTCACATCGTCACATCATCACATCGTCACATCGTCACAAACTTTCGCATTTATAATATTAGAAGGGTTAGTAGGATTATTACCTTGGAATATAAAACAAAACTAAACAACACAGCTCTTACTATAATGTAATCAATACGTAAATAACGTCTTTAACCCTAACGAGATACACATAGGCTAGAACAAAAAGACCCAAAGGCCAGTATAGATGGAAAGGGGAATAGTGGTGAGTTGCTAGCCGCATCGCCTATAAGATAAGGGTGCGACCAAACCGCCGCGTATACGCAGTGACGTGTCGTAGCCGTCACGTTTTCTCACCGTTTCTTCATACATTTTGTTGAGATTCCGTAACGTCACCGTTTTAAGCGGCGGTGTGGTCGCATCGTAATTCCTAATATTTTCGCCCATTCCCTAGATGGGCTTTTAATATTTGCGCGGGAAGGGAAACAGCTGGTACATTCTATGTTATTTCTTTGCTCTCAGACCAGCTTGGAAGGATAAGAAATCTAGTCAACTAGTTGAAAATGTTATTTGAGCTGCGCAAGTAGTTAAATAAATAAATAAATATTTTGGGACAAATTACACCAATTAACCTAGCCCCAAACTAAGCAAAGCTTGTACTATGGGTAACGGATAAACATACTTATATAATGTAGGTAAATATATACTTAAATACATACAACATATCGAGCCATGGGCTCGAGCACAAACATTTTGCGGGTGGTAGGGCCTTGTGCAAGGTCCGTCCGGATAGCTACCACCATCTTACTCGCAAATCCTGCCGCTAAGCAGCAGTGCTTGCACTGCTGTGTTCCGGTGTGGAGAGTAAGACAGCCGGGGAAATTACGGGCACAAGAGGCATTTCATCTTAGCCCTCTAGGTTGGCAACGCATCTGCAATCCCTCCGGGGTTGCGGGTGTCTATGGGCAGTGGTGATCGCTTACCATCAGGTGACCCACTTGCTCGTTTGCCTTCCTATTCGCATAAAAAAAAAAAAAAAAATTCGTATTCATCATACAAAATGTCTGCCTCTGCCGGGATTCGAACCCGGGACCTCTAGCTTCATAGTCAGGGTCACTAACCACTGGGCTGTCCGGTCGTCAATTTGCGGGTTTTGTGGCAATTCACAGATACAAAGTGGCGTGCTTTAAAAAATCAAGTTCCTGAACAGTTAATTGGTAAATCTAGCAGAATTATGTTCCTTTACCATTTCTATTATCCACCGTGGAACTATGAAGCTACCACATAGTTACTTGGGACAATATTATGATTAAACAAGCTGTTGCCTGCGATTTCGTCTGCAAAGAGTTCGTTTATCACTATCCCGCGGGAATTTTCCGGGATAAAAAGTACCCTATGTGCTATTCCAGACTTTTCTCTATCTATGTGCCGAATTTATTTCATCCAGATTCGTTGGACCGTTCTGGCGTGAGAGAGCAACAAACAAACATCCATCCATCCATACTTTCGCATTTATAATATTACTCAGATAACTAAGTAAATATCTGAACAAAACTCGCCGTCATCGTAAATATAGATACAGTATCTCAACGGTTTTATAAACTCAAGTTGTTATGAAAACATAAATAATTGAATCATTCATTTAATCGAGATCCCATTTAGCAGTTTGCTCCCGTTTAAATTCTGACATGAGAATCGATTTATTAATAATTCACAAAACACAGGTACGAATAGTCGAATAATTCTGTGCAAACATTGCACATTGAGGAAATAACGGATAACAATTCATAACAATGCTGGAGGTATATTAAATGAAACGCGTCTAAATACAGTATTTAAACATTTGCATGAATAGAGACAAACAACGCAACAGCATAATTTAGTGCAGCATAGTAGCAAATAAGGGTTTACCATCATTTTGCTAAAAACATTTCTTAAATGCATCGTTTGACAAACACATCATTTGACAAGCTTTTATTTTCTACTAAAATATTGACTCTTTGGAAAACTTATAAAACAAACCTAACCTAACCTAATGTGAGCCACGTTTTTTGAGTCGATTTTTCGATTTTTAAAAAAGTTTACTGTTTATTGGATATTAAAGGGGTGTCAAACGGTACATTTGAAAAATTACGTTTAGCAAAATGATTGGATACCAGTACCAGTTGCAAGTGTAAGAGCAACCGTCACATTAATAAAGTTAGCATTCGATTTAGGTTATTAAGAAGAATGTTAAAAACCAACCCTTTGATGGCTGAATATTAGTTTTCGATTATAAATTCATTCCTGAAATTCGTTAAGGAGTTCTAGAGACTGCATGATCTACGCACCTACTGACATGTAGGTTTTTTTATTAAGTACTTCACTGACAGCAGAAAGCAACACTGTCCCTAATTATAACACGTTGCATACGTTACAATATATCCCGTGAAAGTGCAAAGTTTACACAAACTATGAAGCGGGCAACAGTTAGTTATATATTATATATAGTAATATATTAGATTATTACTCCGAATCCAGAAGGTCATAACAATAGCGAGTAATAATCTACTTTCCATGTTTAACATTGATAAGACCTTTTTAGTTAGTCTAAAACTTACGCAGCTACGCTCATTGTTGCTGTTGTGTTTGAGTCGTGCAGTTGAGAAAACTACAATTATGAACAAACTACTGATCGTACTTCTGGCCGTGTGCCTAGTGAATGTGAGTAATAAGAAGTTACCCATTACTACACTGAGTTAAGTTAATTTAGTCTCACTGAACACCCCCTGTTTTGATTTTTTAATTTGTGGTTGACAAGTCGACGTCCATAAAGGGACTTATTTTGTATTCGATCAAATCAACCCAACTGCTTGCTGAACACTTCGTAGGTAGGTACATAAATTATTTTAATAGTACTTGTTTTTCGCTTATATTCGTCGCCAATTGAAAAATGTAGACACTTAGTGGGTAGGTACTTACAAACTATTTTTATTTTAAACTCAGTGAAACATATTTTAACATACTAATAAAATATAACATAGATAATTATATTTTTTTATTATACAACGTGTTACAAAATACCCTGTGAAAAATATAATTAAATATCAAAGCCAAAAATATTGTCAACCCTAGTAAAATGTCGCATCAGTAGTCGCGTAGTTTTGTAACACAAAGTATTGAAAGCATATTTCGATGTGGTCGCTTTAGCGTTTATCTGTCTGTCTTTCTACCTCTACAGGGTCTAGTAGCTAAACCTTTGTTATAGTCGTTAAATTCTCATAGAACGTCTATTGTAGGCCACTATGACCAAAATTAAGTAAAAAATTATACGGGGTCCCAAGGAACGTATTTTTTTTTGTATTGAAAATTATAATATTATACGTAACTTTGGTGTTTAAGTATGGATACGGACGGTTTTGTTTCTTATGTTTCTGTATTCAAATTGTATGGGTGAACAGCCGCGTTGTTTCCCCAAGATCTTCGAATACTTATTCTTACAGAAATTAATGTGTTGTTTGTAAAGTTTTTTTCACGTATTTAAGAAAACATGTTTTTTTTCTTATCTCCTTAGGTCCACGCCTTCGTAAAACGAGATGCCCCGACCACTGAGAAGAACCTTCTGGAAGAAATCACGAACACTCTGACAGATGTCAGAGAGAAGATCACTGCAGAGGCGAGCAAGGCTTTGAACCCCGAAGAGATAAAGAAGAACGCTAACGCCGCTCTGGAGGGCTTAAACAAGGCGGTTAGTTTTTAATCCACAAAGTAAAAAAAAATAGTTTGACTGCTTTGTGTGTGTTTGTAATTGCTTCGTAGCCTTTAAACAGGTGAATCGATTTGGATGCGGTTTTTTCGGAATTCAGCCGTTTTTGCTTAGAGGTTGTTTTTAAATTTTTAAGGAAAACCCCAGCCGCTAGCTTATTTCAAATTTTGAACGAAAGTGGCATCTCAATTAATAAAACCACCGCATACCTCACTATTTTCCCTATGTATGTATGTGTGTTCTAGAGTCCTGTAAAGATAACTATATTTTTAAGGTTTAGTTGATAAGATTCTTCTCACCAGAAACCCTTAAGGTTTGTCCATCTCTTTATACGGTTGTTTGTGTCATGTAGACGTTAACGGTGAGGTTAAGATAAACAAACACCCTGTTCTGCTAAAAAAAGGTATACCATGTTCAAAATATAAAAAAATAATTAAGTTTGTTAGGTATGTTGTCTTTGTTTTGATTTTTTTCACAATTTTCTGCTTTCATTTAACAATTTTTATTTCGTTTTATTTCAGTTTCGAACTGAAGAGCAAGCTGAGTGATACAGCCACTAAGCAGTAATAATGACAAATAAATAATCATTGTGTCATAATTCTATTTTTTATTTTTCTATCGTTTTTTTTCCTCATTGTGTTTTTATTTTCGCTATTGTCGACACGTTGATAGGTATTGGTGCATTTAGAAGTTACCTAGTAGGTTGTTAGTTTTTTGTTGTTATGAACTTTAAAAAATATATATTATTATTATATATGTAAGAAAAAAAATTGTTTGCCCTGGCATCGACCGTCCTACCCAAAATGCTTGGACCTAGTAGGTAGATAAACAATGAGGACGGTTTTTATTCTCACTTTCCCTGTGATAGATAAATAGTTTCGCAACAGAGCGAAGCTTGTAATCAGTAAATATTGAATTCACGTTCATTGTTACAGACCTTTTTGAGACTACCTCGTCTATTCTCCTTGTGACGTGATCAAATTACTCCTTTAACTCTAATATCCCACAAATATAACAAATGCAAAATCTAATATTATAAATGCGAAAGTATGGATGGATGTTTGTTTGTTACTCAATCACGCCAGAACGGCCCAACGAATCTGGATGAAATTCGGCACATAGATAGAGAAAAGTCTGGAATAGCACATAAGCTACTTTTTATCCCGGAAAATTCCCGTAGGATAGCGATAAACGAATTATTTGCAGACAAAGTCGCTGGCGACAGCTTGTACCTTATAATACTATATTTAAAACCTTTTAAAGCCTTTTTATTCCGAATTCGCTACAATTTCAGTAAGTACATGTTGTTGTTGTTGTTATTATCGTTTATTTATTAAATCGTCGCGTAATTTGGCGTGCCTCATGGCATAGGCCTCCTCCGTGTATTGGAGGGTTTGGGCTATAGTTCCCACGCGCGCCCAGTGCGGATTGGGAACTTGGGAATTGAGAATTCATAAATACTAATCCTAAATAGCAACTTAAGAGTTCGTTGAACTTTTATAAACCATTGTCTGCAAAATAAAGCGCACGGGGGTGATGTATAGGGAATAGGGAATGCAATAACCGGCGAACTTTTATAACTGGTTATTCTGTCGGTTATAACCGGTTATACCCGATTATCACCAACAATTCACATTTTGAAAGAAAATTAGGAAATGTTACGTAAACATGAATAATTTGTATTTGTATACATCATGTCTATCTATACTAATATTATAAAAGAGTTTGTGAGGTTGTAGTAACTGGTTTCTACAGCTTAAGATCTAAATTGAGTAGCCAGTCCCTCGTTCCCGATCCAAAAGCAAGCAAGACCCGCATCCCTCCTGCAAACCGCCTTCTGGGGCACTCCACCACAATATTGAGGTGGATCACGATTCAAGGTCTTGTGTGAGCACGGCCTCGCTCGTATCAAAATTCTTCGATTGAGTTCTAAGTGCAATATCATCCGCATACAGGAACTTGCGACGTTGAGTAGTGGGCATATCACTGGTGTATGTATTTAACAGAAAGGGAGCCAAGACAGCCCTGCGGGAGTCTGTTTTTAGGAGTCTGAAATATAGCAGGTAAAGACTGAACATTCACAAATGACATCAACATTGTATGGAAATGGAAACTTTTATCAACCACACTAAAAAAAAACCAAATTAGTGGGTATCGAGTATTGTAATTCAATTCAAACCGGGTATGAGATGGAAAACCGAAACCGGTTTCGGTTATTTTTATATACGGTTCAGGAAGCTAGCAGTCTCATGGGAGTTAATGGACATTGATGTGGGCGGGCATAGTTTATCAAACCTACGGTTTGCTGACGACATTGTCTTGTTCTCCCATACAGTTCCCCAATCACAACAAATGCTCCAGGATCTGAGCACGGCAAGCCTTGAGTTGCGAGGTAGGACACACAATAAACAGAGCGAAAACACTGTTAATGACCAATAGCGTGAAACGTAGGGTCACGATGGATGGGCAAGATATACAATATGTCGGCGAGTACATTTACTTGAGCTCTTGAAGGATGCTATCCGTAGCATCCTTCGAAAACAGGCAGTCTAGAGAAATCGATATGCGTATCGAAAATGCCCTGGAAGAGATTCTGGTCCATGAAAACGCTAATGAAGGGCAACCTTCCTCTGTCACTGAAGCTTAACGTAAATTCATCGACATGTGTATTCTTCCCATTCTAACCTACGGTGCTCAAACTTGGTCATTAACTGAAGCTCAAAAGTGCAGACTCAAGGTCTGCCAAAGGGCAATGGAGCGCAGTATTTTGGGTGTTAGAAGAACTGGTCATATCAGAAACGCGGACCTGCGCTTGAAAACCCGAGTCATGGATGTGGGGGCAAAGACAGCTAAGCTGAAATGGGACTGGGCTGGTCATGTTTGCTGCATGAATCTAGAGCGATGGGCCTCAATTGCCACCCGTTGGGTTTCGCGAGATGGCCATCGAAGCGTTGGCAGACCCAGAAGAAGATGGCGGGATGACTTGGACGCATAGACGCAAGTAGAGTGGCAGGAGCATGCCCTCGACCGGGACGAATGGCGGAAAAAAGGGGAGGCCTTTGCCCAGCAGTGGGACACTCAAATAGGCTAATATAATAAAAAGTCAATACACCAATTTAATCAAAACTGTTTGTACACATAAGCACAGTATGATTTTTCGTCTTCGTTATCGTTTAGAAGTAACTTTTCGTATTTTTGAAAGAAAGCGCAGATACGAGATACGTTATACGAGTATTTCCAGTTAAATTACTATGCCTAATTGAATTACAATACTCGATACCAAACCCACTAATAAAAAAAAATAACCTTAAACTATACAAGGTCTTTTAAAATTACATACATACCTACATATATATCGCCACGCCTCTTTCCCACAGGGGTATAGGCAGAGACTAGTTTGTTCCACTTGCTACGATCCTGACATACCTCTTTCGCTTCATCCACTTTCATTAATTATCTTCAATACATGCTCGTCGGTTTCGGGTACTCTTTACCTGACCTTTTTCCAAAACGTCCCCAATTTGATCACGGAACGTCTGTCTAGGCCTTCCCTTCCCAACGCACCCATTCACATTCCCCATATAAATCTGTTTAGTTAATCTTCTTAAATCGATGTTTATAATCATAATCATTATTTTTACAAGATAATTATGTTACAATACAAGGCAAAATACCATAGAACATTTGAATTATTCGAGGAAACTGGTTACTAACCTGTTAAGGATCAACTCAGGCTGATTTATGTTTTTTCTCGCATTATACTGATACAGCGCGAGGGCATGATTGCCCTATTAAAGACAAAGCACTGCACACCACAATAACTCGTTTTTAGGGTTCCGTAGCCAAATGGCAAAAAACGGAACCCTTATAGATTCGTCATGTCTGTCTATCTGTCTGTCTGTCCGTCCGTATGTCACAGCCACTTTTTTCTGAAACTATAGAACCTATACTGTTGAAACTTGGTAAGTAGATGTATTTTGTGAACCGCATTAAGATTATCCCACAAAAATAGAAAAAAAAACAATAAATTTTGGGGGTTCCCCATACTTAGAACTCTTTTATTCTTTTATTTTAGAAGTTAAAGGGGGTAGGGGGGTGGGGGGGGGGGACACACATTTTACCACTTTGGAAGTGTCTCTCGCGCAAACTATTCAGTTTAGAAAAAAAAATATATTAGAAACCTCAATATCATTTTTGAAGACCTATCCATAGATACCCCACACGTATGGGTTTGATGAAAAAAAATTTTTGAGTTTCAGTTCTAAGTATGGGGAACCCCCAAAATTAATTGCTTTTTTTTTATTATTGTGTGAAAATCTTAATGCGGTTCACAGACTACATCTACTTACCAAGTTTCAACAGTACTTATAGCTCTTGTAGTTTCGGAGAAAAGTGGCCGTGACATACGGACGGACAGACAGACAGACAGACATGACGAATCTATAAGGGTTCCGTTTTTTGCCATTTGGCTACGGAACCCTAAAAAAAGTCGTGTGCACTACCTACTTATACATATCACGAAGAATGACAGACTCAGGTGGTAATGATAATCGAAAACGAACTGAAATCACGCGTCGTTAAATTGTAGGTGCACATATCTCCAACGATATATTATATGATGTAGATTAACATGCAAACTTCCACCGAAAATTGGTTTGAACGAGATCTAGTAAGTAGTTTTTTTTTTTCATAATTTCTGTCTGTTTGCATACGTAATCAATATAAAATGTCCTCATGTTGCCTACATTTTGCTTAAGAGTAGGGCTCTGCTAACACCGGATTTTATAATAACTTGGCGAATTTGTATGGAACCCTCGGTGCGCGAGTCCGACTCGCACTTGTTTTTTTTTTTGACATTTGACAGCACATCTACTATGACACTCGGCGCATAACATGGCTGACGCTGACGTAAACTCATGACGTCACCAGAAAGTGTTTCCAAATTTAGCAATCAACAAATACTATTTGTCTCTTTATTCATAAGCAGGTGTCAGTACGTTAAAAAGAGATAATATGCCGTTTGACGTGTATGTATCGATATGGCACATATTTGTATAAGTTACGCTTCCTATAAAAGAATATAGCCTCTCCATAGCCGTAGGTTGTTCCTTCCTCATCTACTCTACGCTCATTATTGTTGTTGTGTTCGAGTCGTGCAGTTCAGAACCTGCTATTATGAACAAACTACTGATCGTCCTTCTGGCCGTGTGCCTAGTGAATGTGAGTATAATTGGTACCCATTCTTATTATTAAGTTATTGACTTTTCAAATTAATCCGGTATACTTCGGCTGGTGTTTAGTTAAGTTTAGTCTCACCGAACACCATTTTGATTTTTAGCGTTCCGTACCCAAAGGGTAAAAACGGGACCCTATTACTAAGACTTCGCTGTCCGTCCGTCCGTCCGTCCGTCTGTCACCAGGCTGTATCTCAAGAACCGTAATAGCTAGACAGTTGAAATTTTCACAGATAGTGTATTTCTGTTTCCGCTATAACAACAAATACTAAAACAAAATAATAATAATAATTAAGGGGGGCTCCCATACAACAGAGTAGTTGGTTGGCGTTTTTTGCTGTATCTTATGAACTGTAGTATCAAGGAGGTTAAAATTTTCACAGATGTTGTATTTTTATTGCCACAATAATAACAAATACTAAAATTAAAATAATATTTAAGGGGGGCTTCCATACGACAAAAGTATTTTTTTACCGTTTTTTGCTCGATATTAATAATGGCTACACGTAGACGCTAGAAATAATTACAAATTATTAAAGTTATATTTTCTGGTACGGAACCTTTCGTGAGCGCGTCCGACTCGCACTTGGCCGGTTTTTTTAAATTTATTTTGTGGTTGACAAAGTTTTATTAAGGTCTATAAAGGTACTTATTTTGTATTCAGTCAAATCAACCCAACTGCTTGCCGAAGACTTCGTAGGCAGGTACATTAATTCTTTTTTTTAAATAATGATGGTCTTTCCAAATTTTGCATTGTTCTCGTGAATTGTCAAATCATTTCTGACAATTTACGTCTCTATATTAGCCAGGGATGGTTCGGTTTTGCAAATCAACAACATAGAGTTGACTTTTACGTGTCAGATATATATGCGGCCCGCGTATCATCCGATGATTATGCTTTCACAGCAAATTGATATTTATGCGTCCGACCTATCATCCGATGATATGCTTTCACTGCAAATTGATATTTTTGCTGATAAGGGTGCGACGTTGTTTTTTCCGCCTATAGAGCATCACTTATTTTTACCGTGGTAGTGTCGTCATAAGCTATTGAGCCCAAAAGATAATCATTTATTTTTGCAGCCCTGTTCACCGTCATATATTTATGCAGGTGACTGTACCATCATTTTATCAATCTTTTTAAATCAATTGTAGACGAAAATAGGAAACTAACACAATGTGATAAATTGTACTATTTAAATTCATTTTTAGAGCTTGATCTTGATGTTATAAACACTTGCCTCTTAGTGACGAAAATTACACCGTTGCCTTAGAATTGCTAAGGCAGCGCTACGATAACAAGGCTAGACTTGTCACACATCATATCAATAATATTTTAGACTTGCAAGAAGTTACAAGATGCACTTGTACATCATTGCGCAGCTTCGTACCTAAATGTATACCATTTTCATTCTTACCTGTCCTATTTGGTAAACAAAATTCTAACCTCAAAACGTCTCATTTTTGATATTTTTTAATTTTAAATAAATTAACTGAAGATAAAATATCAGCAAAATTATGTACAAAATATTACCTTAGGTTTATTTGATAACATAATACACCTTATTCTTTACAAAAATTTGCATATTGAGGTTAGAATTTTGTTTACCAAATAGGACAGGTAAGAATGATAATGGTATAGTGAAGCAGCATTTAGCTGCATTAAAGAACTTAGACGAACCGACCCCACACTGGGATAGTATGATGGTGTGTATTACAAAAGAAGTTAGACCTTTATACAATTAAATCCTTTTATTTAGAAAAAGAAAATAGTAGTGTCATGTCTACATTAGATTCTTTTTTGACCTTCATAGAAAAGAGGGCA
Organism: Pandemis heparana; assembly: GCA_963854515.1. Taxonomy (NCBI): domain Eukaryota; kingdom Metazoa; phylum Arthropoda; class Insecta; order Lepidoptera; family Tortricidae; genus Pandemis; species Pandemis heparana. The sequence goes on along the minus strand of OY978015.1, from coordinate 10,653,205 downwards.
GCTTTAACATGACCGAGTCTGAATTTTAACTGAATTAAGCACTATTTTTTTTTATTTCACAGAATACTGGAGTTTAAAGTTAACTCAATCGCAATGCTTATTTAAAGCAAACATCTAAGATTAGATATTTTATTGAATCAGGCGTTACTTTGCGGAGGTCCATTTCAATGAACACAAAATATTTACCTTGCTACTCCGCTACTTACGTGCAAGTTAACCAAGCCTGTGCGAAATATATACGTTTTGCATGCAAGCCCTCCCACCACTACTACCACACAAAACGCACACAAATCCCACAAACTTAATTAATCCTAACACCACACAAACACTGACGCGCGTTTCGATCCCTCTACGGGGCATGTGCATCGGTTGTGCTCTAAATTAATTAAGTTTGTGGGATTTGTGTGCGTTTTGTGTGGTAGTAGTGGTGGGAGGGCTTGCATGCAAAACGTATATATTTCGCACAGGCTTGGTTAACTTGCACGTAAGTAGCGGAGTAGCAAGGTAAATATTTTGTGTTCATCTAAGATTAGACCCGTATTAAACACCAAATAAATCGTCGGGTGAGAATACCTACGTTTGTGCCATATCCATTGTTTTACCAAAATGGATTTCGAGTGAAGCTTAATATTTCAGATCACGAATTATCCTTTGCACGAAGCGTTATGTCAAAATACTAATTTTTTTTCTGAGGAAATTGCATTTAATTTATACCATATCCATGTTTCGAGATAAATAGTAATCACAAAAATGTGCTATATCCGGATATGACACAAAAGTATGCTTAAACTCCAGTAAAACAGTGTGCCAAACGACATGATCTTTCACGATTTTGTGCCATATGCATTTCTAATCAACTTAATTACTAATTTTGACTTATGAAATCTTAGTGTTTACAAGTTTACAACCAATTTCAAATGAGAAAAATGTTAATAGAATTATTACAAGCAAAAAAAAAACGGCCATTTTGTTTAATTTTTTTTATGAAATCTTGTTAAAATAGAAAATTACATATGTAGGTAGGTATAGGTTGTACATAAACACATGACATCTACAATATTTAAAAAAAAATCAGTAAAAACCATTTATTTATAATGGATGTGGTATAAATTTAATCACAAGTACCTACCTAATGAAACATCTTGTGCCATATCGAAGCTTTTGTGTCATATCATACTTTATGCGATAAACAACCATTCATCAAAAATTGATATAGCAATCATAAAACTGCAAAAATCTTATTAATTACATAGGAATAGCACATTATTGTACTTACCTTTTTCACCATTAAGTTAAAATTTACAATAAAATGTAACTTGGCCTAAAATTAAGATTTTTGTTTAATTTCGCTCTCCTGGTAACCAAGATACGAGGCGCATGACACAAACGTATTCTCACCCGACGATATATCTGATGGCGACTGTACAGTCTTTTCCTTAGATACACGCATGTGTGCAGCAGGGCATTTATTTAATTTTAAATAATATACTTTCATATGTGCGACTTGCGAGGCATTATATTGGGTTTTATTTATCCCATCACGCCCGCTACACAAACAATTTTTTATTTCAAACTCAGTGAAACAAATTTTAATATACTAATAAAATATAACATAGATAGTTATTTTTTTTTACTATACAACGTGTTACAAAATACCCCAAGAAAAATATAAATAAATATCATACCTTTAAACAAAGAAACTAAAGAAGAAGAAGAAACTAAAGAAGAGATATAGCGTATTATTTAAGCGTAATTTAAGTTTAAATGTGTAATAACATTTACTTAAATTAATACTTTGTTTACAGAGCAACGCAATAGTTTATTATTAGAAGAGATTGTCTTATTATATTGAAAATTATAATATTATAAGTTACTGGTGGTGTTTATGGTGTATTCAAATTGTATGGGTGAACAGCCCCAAAGATCTTCGAATAGGTACTTATTCTTACAGAAATTAATGTGTTGACTGTAAAGCTTTTTCATGCATTTAACAAAACAAGCGCTTTTTTTGTCCCCTTAGGTCCACGCCTTCGTAAAACGAGATGCCCCGACCACTGAGAAGAACATTCCGGAAGAGACCAAGAAAACTCTGACAGACGTCAGCGAGAAGAAAACTGTAGAGGCGATCGATATTTTTAAGCCTGATGAGAAGGATTTCGCCGCTCTGGAGGAATTAATCCAGGCAGTTAGTTTTTAATCCCTAAAGAAAAAAAAATGAGTTTGACTGCTTTGTGTGTTTGTATATGGCTTCGTAGCCTTTAAACAGGTGAATCAATTAGGATGTGTTTTTTTTAAATAAGAAGCAGGTTTTCTGGAATGTCTTTCCTGTTCTAGGCGTAGGGGTTGTTTTTAAATATTTAGGAGAACCTCAGCCGCTAATTTATTTCAAATTTTGAATGAAAGTGGCATCTCAAGTAATAAAACCGCCGTGTTATAAAGAGGTTTTGCAATCGTTGACAGACTGGCCGGTATGAAAGGTGACGGAAGATTTTAAGTTCGATGTTTGAGGAAAACGTCTTATACTTTTTGTTTAGCTGTCTAACAGAAACGTGTTTTTTTACTATGCTAATGTAAAATGAATAAAACATCTTTATTTTAAAGATTCGTTCATTCCTGTTGACACTGCAAGCTTTGCTATATGGACACAATCTATAGATAAAAAGAAAATTTTATCAAGTAATGTGCCTGTAGACAAAAATATGTCAACCGGAAGCGGAAGTTTAAATTCTCTTGGAGGACGGAATGGAACTATGTCTCACCACTGGAGTCGATGTCTAGTCGATGCCTTTTCTTTGGGTAAAGCCTCTTGCAACCAAACGAGTATCGTATCTAGTTCTATTCCCGGCCTCCTTTTTGATTTTAAGTAACCACTTAGAATCAATAATGTTAGTTGCTTCGTTAGGTTTAACCAAAGACCATTTCTTTAAAGCATCCAGCTCCTCCTGAATTGTTTTTCTCCATTGCTCGCTGTCAGCTCTGGATAAAGACTCCTGTGTTGTTGCTGGATCTTCTAGTGTTTGAACTGCCTGATACAGTACATAATCCGGAAATTCTATGGGCTTCCTATCCCTGAGCGGGTACCTCCGTTCACTCTGGTTAGGAATATTTTCCGCAATGGGAGCCGGTCCAGGTTCACAATCTTCGAACTCGTCGTTTTCGTCAATCTGAGATTGTTCAGGTACTCTCTGCAGTTCGGGTTCCACATGTTCCTCTCTAGGTGCTTCAGTTGCTTCTCTTTCTCATTCAGGGTCTAGCTGTTCCTCTCTAGGAAACTCTATTTCCTGCAATGGTTGTAATGGAACCTCGGATGCTGTTCTACTGACGACGACTGGACTAAGTTTCACTTCTCCAAGCGTGGAATTGTTGTTTACCAACTCTGGATCATGTTGTGGTTCAACTTCCTCTCGGTATTTCTAGTTTTAGAAGAATATCACATCTCTCGCCTTGTATATAGCTCCAGTAGCGGGGTCAACAAGCCGGTATGCCTTAGCATTGACACAACACCCAACGTGGATCAGCTCTCTACTTTTATGGTCCCACTTTGTCCGCTTCTGGTCTGGAACGTGCATAAAGGCTTTGCACCCGAAAGTCTTTATCATGCTCAAATCGCATTGTTTTCCTGACAATTTCACTCACGCTAAGTAAGTTGGTTTGTAAATCAGGTACATACGTAACATTACTGATGGATAGCCCTGACTTACACGCAACCGTACCTTTACCTCGACCAAACACCGCATTACGATTCGTCATGTGACACGATGCTCCCGAGTCGATAATCCAGTCCTCTGGGTTGTGCTTCAACATCATTCCAAGTGAAAATGCTTGATGAACTTCCTTCTTCAATTTATAGCCCAAGAACCCACGAGTGCCAGACCTTCGTTATATTATTAAAGCTGAAAGTTTCTCTGTGTATAGCTCTAACACACGTAAGAACGCCCCGTGACTATGGAGTTTCCATTGTGGTTGCTTGGGCAGATATCAGGTAGTAAAGGTGTATAAAATAGCACCTTACTTTCGTTAAAGTATTAAGGTCAATTTTTTATATGTTCTTCAGAACATCTTTAGAAATCACGTTAGCCATTTGCCAGACACTTTCTGCGGTTGCTTCCCCCTGCCAGACACCCCTAAACTGTGACAAAATCTTAAACCAGTGTAAGCAGAGCCCTGCTCCAAAGCAAAATGTACGCAGTGTGGGGTCACTTTATATTGGTCAGTGATATTGTACAGACATACATACATTATTCCAGTTTTTAGTATTTGTTGTTATAGCGGCAACAGAAATACATCATCTGTGAATATTTCAAGCGTCTACCTGTTGTTACTATTAATATGGAGCAAAACAAGCAAAAAATATCACGTTTGTGGTATGGGAGACCCCCTTAAATATTAATTTTATTATGTTTTTAGTATTTGTTGTTATAGCGGCCACAGAAATACATCATCTGTGAATATTTCAACTGCCTAGCTATCACTGTTCATGAGATACAGCCTGGTGGCAGACGGGCGGACAGCTATTTTGATTCCCCTTTCCACCAGACCTACACCAACAATCATGTTAAAGTTACTATTATCTAGTCTCATTGGTTGAAAATCTGCGGTAAGACCTTGAAGATGTAATGCAGCCAACAGTTCATCATCAACTTCCTTCCCTAGGTCCGCAAGTTCCTGTGACGTCATCATGACACAAGTCACATAATCTCTTACTGTCGAGAACTGCGCTCTAGCTTGAAGCTTACTAGCCTTGTCAGCAGTCGACACCGATTGTTTAGACCTTTGTCTTCAAAAGCGCACCTCAGTCTTCCCAGGCTTCCTTGGCTGTCTTAGCCTTCCGTACGTGTACTAAGGCAGTGTGGTTTGACCATTAAACAAATTCTCACTCGTGACTCTTGGTATTTTTGTTTCCTTGTATATCACATGCAGGCGGACTGGTGTACTCCCACAGATCTGCTTCCAGTAGATATAGTTCCATAAGGAATTTCCAAGTGACATAATTACTGTTCCCGTCCAGTTTATCAATCGAGATACCACCACTTACTTAGTCTACTTTAGCTGAGAACCCACAAATTAGTGTAGACCACATGGATGTAAAGACTGCATTCCTCAATGGGAATATAGACGAAGTGGTGTATATGAGACAACCACCTTTCTTATAATAAAAGGGAAAAGAACAGCATGTGTGCATGTTAAAGAAGTCATTATATGGACTAAAACAAGCACCACGCTCATGGCATATTAAACTTCACACAGAACTAGAGAGTCTGAACTTTAATAGGTGCAAGAATGAACCTTGTGTTTATACTCGGACATCAGGAAAAGACAGGATTATCCTAGCTGTGTATGTGGATGACATTCTTATTTTCTATAACTATCCACAACAAATGCAGAGGGTAAAATTAGAGTGAACTGATGTCGAAATTCGAATTGAAAGATCTCGGAAAGACAGAGTTATTTTTGGGAATGAGTATTTAAAGAAACGGATGGTCGAATCAAAATCAAAGAGTATAATAGACAAACTTCTACAGCCGTTCGGAATGACAGACTGTAAACCTATTAGTACGCCAGCAGTCCCTGGTCAACGTTTTCTCAAACCTGAGGACTCACAAACCAAACGAATCGGTTCCATACAGAGAACTGATAGGTTCATTAATGTACGTTGCTGTCTGCACGAGGCCAGACATTGCACACTCCGTAAACTTTATGAGCCAATTTAACAATAACTTTAAAGAAGGCTTTAAAGTTGGCCGTAAAGAGAATCCTGCGATACCTAAAAGGTACGAAGAATATGGGGTTAGTTTTTGAGAAGGATACCTGTAGAGCCATTCAAGGTTTTGCTGATGCAGATCATGCGAGAAATCTTGTTGATAGAAAATCATATTCTGGAAATGTATTTATAATGGCAAAAAGAGCAGTATCGTGGCAAAGTTTGACGACCGGATGGCCTAGTGGTTAGAGAACCTGACTATGAAGCTTGAGGTCCCGGGTTCGATGCCCGGTCGGGGCAGATATTTGTATGAAAAATACGACTGTTTGTTCTCGAGTCTTGGATGTTTAATATGTATGTAAGTATTTATTTATCTATATAAGTATGTTTATCCGTTGCCTAGTGCCCACATGTCACAAGCTGCACAAATTTTATGAAATTAGCTAAAGAGATAGATAAATAGACCAATAGGATAATAAGATAGATAAGTTTAGGAGATTTACACTTTTGAATGGGGGTGAAAGTTTGCTTAAAAATTTATCGTTTGAAGGATATTTTGTTAAAAAAAAATTTGGGGGTGAAATTGCGTAAAGAACACTTAGAAAATTAACAAATCTATATCTATACATATAATAAAATTGTAACAGGTCGATGTCTGTACATGAGAGATATTAAAGAAAAAATAAATTAAGGGGCCTCTATAAGCGCTATAAAAGCCAAAAATACCATTTTTAGAATTTTTGTCTGTCTGTCTGTCTGTCTGTATGTTTGTTACCGCGCTACGCAAAAACTAGGGCACCAAACTGAACGCGGTTTTTTTTATTGTATTGCTGGAGGTCTAACTTAAACTCCCATGTCGCGTTTTTTTCGAAATTCCATCTAGAAGTCGAGATATAAAAGAAAAAGGGGGGGTCCACCAAAAATATTTTTTGTCACATTATTTATTGGGATACCAAATGAAAGAGGAAGAAGTCTTGGGTTCAAAAATGTAGTACATGTAATATGTTGTGATGATACTAAGCAACATAATAATAATAAAGTTTACTATGGATTAATTAGTTCCGCTATTCGTTAATAGATGTCGCTAGGCTATATGAATGAAATTATTCGTACCTAGGAAGTATCTATTTTCAAGGTTCCTTAAAGGAAAAAAGGAACCCAGAATCACTTAGTTGTCCGTCTGACAAGTTCCTTTTCCTCAGGAACGCGTATAGGTATAAAGTTGAAATTAATAAAATAACCGGTACAGTAGATTTGCGGTCCCTTGGAGTTGTGAAAAGATTAACCCTTAAATCTATACAATAACAAGGTAAAGTCATTAGGGTGTTTCCATACAAATCGCCGTGCTCTCAAAAAATATTGGGTAGTTAGGTATCCAGTTGTCTTAATATAAAATGACCTCACACTGCCTACATTTTGCTTAAGAACAGGGCTCTGCTAACACTGGATATCATATTCACTTGCCAAATTTATACGGAACCCTCGGTGCGCGAGTCCGACTCGCAATTAGCCGGTCTTTACAAAAAAAATATTTATAATAATCCCTATCTCTACTAATATTATAAATGCAAAAGTAAATTCGTTTTTCTGTTTGTCTGTTACGCTTTCATGCCTAAACCACTGAACCGATTTTATGAAATTTGGTAAGTACTTACAGAGATAAAATTGACCTTGAGAAACGGAGGAATTTTATTTCAGACTTTTTATTAGACACAAAAATAAATAATTATGTGCTTCAGCGGTTTAAAGAAGACCTGTGGAGGGGGCAAAATTGGGTTGACAATTAATATGGTAGGTAGTAGCTATCGTTTGAAGGAACCTTTTTTTTCATATCTTTAGGGCATGAAATGGCGTTAAAGTTATAATAATAATAATAATAATAATAATAATGATTTATTTCATCGAAACTTAGGTGGTAGATACAATAATGGTCGAGACTTCCTATTAGGTATATTTTACCTGTGTCAGGAAGCCTCGCTCTTCCAGCTTACTGCTAACAGTTATGCGTTCGAATGAAAGAAAATAAAAGAAAAAAGAAAAGACTTTAGTAACACTAATGATGTTAGATCTTATGAACTAGTTATACTATTTGTGCGTGCGTGCGTGTGTGTGTGTGTGTGTGTGTGTGCGTGTGTGTGTGTGTGTGTGCGCGCGTGTGTGCGTGTGTGTGTGTGTGTGCGTGTATGTGTGTGTGTGTGTACTTACAAGCTTAGTTATGTTTTATACAAAGTGATTTAAGTAGGTGGAATACAGAATATTTTCGGTCTTATTATAGTCAAGTTCACATATCCATTTTAGTATCGTTTTTTTACAATTATAATAGTTCATAATGTAAATGTTTAGTTCCCTATTTATCTTGTTATACATCAATGCGGATAGTACATCAAACTGTCTTTTTGCGAAAGCTGAGTTACTACTAGGTACAGGTGCAACTGTATGTGCTCTTCTTTTATTTAACAACTTAGGGTTAAAGTTAATTGACCTGTGAAGTTTTAAGATTGCAGAAGTTACTTAGAAAACTAACAAATCTTAAAAATAATTAGGTACTTACCTACTTGATGTATGTATTTTTTTTATATTAGTCTACTTGAGTGTCCCACTGCTGGGCAAAGGCCTCCCCTTATGTAAAAGTGCGTCTGTCTTTTGCCTTCTTCGCGCTTAAGAGGCTGACAACACCTAATTTTGTTGAAATTGATGTTATTTAAGCACTTTTTTAAGAAAAAGTACATACGAAAAAAAATTATGTTAATTTTCATCATATATTTCAAACACGCTGGACGGACTCGATACATAACTGAACAAAACCGCCTCGATAGAAAATAATTGCAAAGATTAGTCTTAAAATCATCATTAAACGGTGCTATGTCTTTATTTTTTCTACGTATGGGTCTGCAATTAAAAACATGAAATCAACATATTCATACCTAAACGGCTAACGAGTCATATTTCACAAATAATCCATTCTTTTTTAAATTTCTTATTATTTGTGTCTTATTTGCAAAGTTTTAGACGCGCGCCAAGCTGCCGAAATAGTTTCTTTTCTTTGACTAACAGGCACTCGAACCGTATGTGTGAAGAGTGGCGCTACTCAAGGTCATTAGCTGTTGACAGCGCCTTAAGCCGATGAAACGATTTAAACTAAATTTGGGATGGATATTGTTATGGTCCCGGGGAAGGGAATAGAATAGTTTTTGCAGAAATTGACAAAGATGTGAATAGGGGAGTAAAATTTACTACGAAGATGTAATACCCTAAGAATAATTATACGTATTTAATTTGTGCTCTAATTGAATGTTTGCCTACCACTAAGAATAAGCTACCCAAAATACTAATTCTACGCAGACGAAGTCGCGGGCAAAAGCTAGTTAACGAATAAAATCTTGAAAAATTACTAGATACTTGATATGAAGCTGAATATTGGAAAGGTTTATGTGAATCAACACTATTAATTAATTATGTGATGGCCTGTCTGTTACCTCTTCCCGCTTAAACCGCTGATCCGATTTAAACGGATATGGATATAGTTATATGCTCCTGGGAAGGACAAAATAGGTTTTGATTGCAGGAATCGTCCTTTAAGGATGTGAAAACTCGAAGGATAATTATAAATTGTACTCTAATTGATACCTTGCCACTAAAAATATCCTACCCAAAATTATAATTCCACGCAGACGAAGTGGCGGGCAAAAGCTTGTATCTCCTATGTACACATCGACCTGTTACAATTTTATCATATGTATTGATTGTGTGGTGTTCAAGAGTCCTGTAAAGAAAACGATATTTTTAAGGTTTATTTGATGAGATTCTTCTCACTAAAAACCCTTAAGTTTTGTCCATCTCTTGATACGGTTGTTTATGCCATGTGGACAATACTTGATACAAATATACCTACATTCTAACATGTAATGAAAATAAATGTTAGGTTGGCCCGAACAATGAAAGCGGGTCAAAATCAAATTGGTAGATTTGGAGCAACAAAATAGTTATTTGTTATACAAGGGGGGAAAGTTATATTTTACCTGCGAGTGTTCATTTGAAACACGAGCTAGCGAAAGGATTCTATGATTGACCACGAGCGAAGCGAGCGGTTCAAAAATAGAATCATGAGCGTAGCGAGTGTTTCAACACACGAGGCGTAAAATAACTTTTCACCCGTGTATAACACAAAACTTTTCACCTCACTACAGGGAGGAAAATAAGAAAAAGGGTTTGTACTATCACTCATTTTTAATAACAAAATATCTAGAAAAACATGCGAATATTTAACGTTGACGGCTTAGTTGAATAGTTTTGACTTTAGATTTTTTTAATTATTTGAAAAAAAAAGAAAACTTTTATTCGTTGTATAAATTCCAGAAAAAAAGAAGTAACAACATGAGAACATATAATCACGAAATGGTCCCACCTCAGCATAATGCTGGCCTTACAGCCAGCGCTGGTCTTCCGGTGGGACCATCAAGTGCTACTGTAAGCACAAACAGTGAATCGGCATTACAATCTTTAACCTGGCTGAATGGACAATAATTCCTTTACCTATCCCACAAGAGATGAATTTTATAAAAAAAATATTTCGGATGCGTTTTGTTCGCACATTGACGTACTTGGACTGTCAGAACATTTTATCCGTTTTTACAACAAGAATAAATTAATGTTGAATGCTGATATTTATGAATTAAAATAAAGTTGTGAGACTGTATTTAGTGTTTTTTACTCGATGCAATTCATTAATTGTGACGTTAAAAATTCACCACTTTTAACGTTTTACGTTTTGTTAGCTGTCAAATATCACTTAAGCTTCCTTCAAATGTCAAAACCCTGTACTATATCTTTCTAATCTGCGGTCAAAACTATTTCTCCACATGTGGATAAAAAGCGATTTTCTCAATAGATGTCAAACAAACAAAAAGTGCTTTCCGAGCTAGTGAGGTGAAAAAACTAATAAGTACTTATACGAGTGAGGTAAAGATAAACAAACACCCTGTTATACTAAAAATGTTCAAAATGTAAAAAAGAATTTAAGTTGTTTTCGCGTTCCCGGAAATCGGGTTCTTTTTTTTTTACATTCCCGGGAATTCCCGGGTACCCGGGAATCATACTATTTTAGACGTTTCTGTTTTTCATTTGGTTTATATCATACTTATTGATTCAAAACTTGTTGCGATAGAATCTGCTGCTTATTTTATACACAACAAAATGTAGATCTAAGCTTTCTACTATCTATGTCATCTTTGTTTTAATTTTTTTCACAATTTTCTGCTTTTTTTTCACAATTTTTTATTTCATTTTATTTCAGACCAAAGAACTGAAGACTCAGCTCGAGGAACTGAGGAGCAAGGCCGCTAAGCAGTAATAATTACTAATATTAATCATTGTGTCATATTCTATTTTTTATTTTTCTGTCATTTTTTTTCCTCATTGTGTTTTTATTTTCGCTTTTTTTTGACACGTTGAACGTGTGCATTTAGAACTTACCTGGTAGGTTAATAGTTTTTTGTTGTCATGGACTTTAAAAAAAATATATGTATAGGTATTTTATAAGAAAAAAAACCTGCCATCAACCGTCCTGCCCAAAATGCTTGGACCTAGTAGATAAAGAATATTAAGGAAGGTTTTTTCGTACTTTCCCCGTGATAGGTAAATAGTTTCACAACGGAGCGAAGCTTGTAATCAGTAAATATTGAATTGGGAATGGATGATTATTTTAAAAGTGCTTGGTGATTTTTCTATTGATAGGAATAGGAATAACCATCCTTAGCTACGGAAAAAAAAAACAGATTTTTCCGTCGAGCCATATATTTTATAATAAAAATAAAAACATTTTACTCAGTCACTCGGCGGCCCCTATACTGCATATCAAATTTAAAAAAAAAACTGCTGCTTGAATCTGTGGTACACAATGACATTTTATCACTGACGTTGATAGCACCGCACTCTCGGAAGCTAAAACAAGCAACGGCTAATTGGTGCCGTCTGTAGATTGTTGGTGGTACTAAACCACCTATTTGGGATTTCATTAAAATTACCATTAATTTCTCATATAACATTCAGTAGTGTTGTTGATTCGGAGTAGAAATAACCCAATACTTAATTCCAAAATCTGAGAAAAAAATCGGTTGTCTGTAAAGTCGGTTTACTGACGATAGTTGAACGTATGAACGTGACAACGTCGTAAGAAAGTACTGATGGAATGGTTGCATTTTTCAAAAGAAAAATTAAATTAAATTTGTTTGATAGATATTTTGTATGGATATAGAGAAGGAGGTAAATGGAAATCACAATTGAATTGATTAAGTTACATTTATTTGTACGCATAAATACAATTATGTAAATTTTTTTTTTACAATGTACATAGTTTTTACAAGTATGAATGTGCTTTTGAGCAATTGTTTTACAACTTTTAAATATGTGTGATATTTAACTTCTTACAATTTGTGTTATTCTGTTGAGAATAGGGTGATGATAGGAAAAGTAGGAAATTAAAGGGAGTGTAGTGTGTCTTGACGAAAACTTCATACTTGACGAAAACATGTAAATGTATTATTGTATAGCAGATGTCCACGCGGACGCATCGCTCACTCAAGTAGAAGACAGACAGATGTCGAACGCTGCCGAACGCGGAGGCCGATTGTGCCTCTTTGTCGCTCGTTTCGCGCTCTCGCTTGCACTTCAAGCCATAAATGGAACGCCTCAGAGCGAGGTAACGCCGCATGAGTCATGTTTTTTTGTGCGTGCAGCCGGCTCCATCGAATTATAAGACGTCACGTCAAAAATATATATTATGGTAATTTTTATTGAAATTCCTCATGTATGGTTTAGTAACACATACAGTCGCCATCAGATATATCGTAGCGGGCGAGGTCCTCAAATATTTCGGAGCAGCATTAAATTTCAATAAATTCGTTACACTAGATATGGTTAATAACATCGGAACACGCAATCCGTCATAAAAATAAGAACAGCGATTTTTCAATAAATTCGGGACGTTCAATGAGCTAAAAATATCAGGAAGCACATATCGTCAAAGGTATCGACACAGACAGGCTGATCACAAATATCGGAACATATGTGGAAAATAAACCTTACGTATATAATAATAGATTCGAATTCCAAACAAAATACAAATAAGGCTCAAACGTCATGCCAAAATGAAAGATATGTCACCTAAATAGTGTACGCGTCTGCATGCATAATTCACTGTGTTAGTAACATAAAACCTTTTTTTGTTGTATAAAGTGTAAATTGTTACTGGCCACTAAATTGCCATATACTTTTTTTACGAATAAAATTTGTCCTCTTCTGCTGTAATAAGTCAAAGCATGTAGTTCTATTTTATAAAACTAATTTTATTATAAAAACACTGTAATTTAAACTGTTTGTCACAAAGTTAAGGTATATATTCCAAAAATGTTCCGATCTTTATGGTCAGCCTGTCTGCATCGATACCTTTGACGATCTGTGACGTCACGATTTTATTGAAAAGTCGCTGCAATTTTTTTTATGACTAATTGCGTGTTCTGATGTTATTAACCTTACAGTGTGACGAATTTATTGAAATTTAAGGCTGTTCCGAATTATTTGAGGACCTCGCCCGCTAAGATATATCTGATGGCGACTGTACAATCTACAGACGGCGCCACTTAGCCGTTGCTTCTTTTAGCCACATATGCCATCGTGTACCACAGATTCAAGCAGTATTTTTTTTTATTTGTCATTTCTTTGGCGTACTGCTTATCTGCCGTATAGAAGCCGCCGAGTGACTGAGTAAAATGTTTTTTATTTTTATTTTTATTTATATGGCTCGACGGAAAAATCTGAAACTTTTTTCCGTAGCTAAGGATGGTTATTCCTATCAATAGAAAAATCACCAAGCACTTTTAAAATAATCATCCATACCCAATTAGCGTTCATTGTTAGAGACCTTTTTGAGACTACCTCGTCAATTCACCTTGTGACGTGATCAAATTTCTCCTTTAACTCCAATATCCCACAAATACCTATAATAGAACATTATACGATAAAGATATTGCATCTGTGTATCTTATTACCTGTAAAATTAAGGAGTTTTATGTACAATAAAGAGTTATACATATATACATTTATTTATTTATTTATAAGCCTTTTTATTCCGAATTCGCTACAATTTCAGTCAGTACATGTTGTTGTTGTTGTTATTGTCGTTTTTATTTTTTTAAACTAATTTATTAAATTGTCGCGTAATTCGGCGTGCCTCATGGCATAGGCCTCCTCCGTGTAGTGGTATACATACCTACATACATTACCAATAAACACCAATGTATGTAAATACGTTGATTAAAATATTTTAACAAACAATTAAAACAGTATATAACAACACAGAAATCAGAATTTGCTTTTAGGCACAGTTTGAAAAGACTGGACACATGGCTACAAGCACGTCTATTATTAAGAGCCTTATTCATAAAAGATTTTAGTTGAGGTTTGATCAGTCATTTAGTTAACAGACTGATTGAGCTTATTTGACAGTTGTTAAAAAGTATGATTCATAAAAGCTTGCTAGCAGTCTGTTAGGTAATGAGCTGCTGATGGATGGATTAGACGCGTTATGTTGTCACCTTGACAAATCATAGTCCAAAAATGGCCTTTTAGTGAATTAAAAAAAAAAATTACAGCAGTGGCAGTGAATTAGCGGGAAACCAGCGAATCAACACGACAGACTAGGCAGTGTGGATCTAGTTTCCTTTACCTTTCCCGGAGAGAATAAAAACTTAAAACAAAAAAAACTGGTTTGGTTGGTTTTGCTCTTGACAAAATCAGCTGTTCACATTTGTGGCGGCCATTTTGTGAGTTAGCAAAGAGATAAAGTAGGGTCTACTGATTAGCGCTAATTGACGTTTATGAATCATGTTTTTTTGCATCGGTCCTATAGCGAGCTTATAGCGAGCCTCTAACTTTTTATGAATAAGGCTGTAAGTCATTTTGGCTTGATATAACTACTAAATTAATTTGTGTAGAGATTTTTAATGAACACAAAATATTTATCTTGCTACTCCGCTACTTACACAATCATCTAACGGGACTCGAATCAATGAGTTTTAATGAGACTCTTCCATCTAGCTGTAGAGATAGTGCTATCAACTCTCTACCACTCTGTTATTCTAACATTAACCGTGCACGTGACCTTTTGTGGTATCTCTAAGTCGAAGTTCGCGATAAGAATGTGACAACAACTGGCTATTTAATCAGTAATTTCCAGGAACTATTGGCTCCAACGATAGTCAGGTATAATCAAAAGCAAAGCCTACATATATACATAACATCCTGTCACCATTTATTTTTCCAACAAGTAATACTTGCTTTTATGGGCGGACACTGCAATGATGGTTTCAAGCTTGTACTTCGACGACCTACCAAAACTCTCAATCCTACGGGACGTCGGAAACTGAGGCTCTAGTGTAAGTTTACACACACAAAATGTCTAGAGTGCGTTCGTATAATCTCTTGCTGACATTGTAAATTCATAATATTAATCCTAAATAGATTTAACAAGCAACTTAAAGAGTTCGTTGAACTTTTAAAAACCATTCGCTGCAAAATAAAGCGCACGGGGGTGATGTACCTTTTGCACCGGAAATAAATCTATCGCCGGGATTATCCTTTGTTTTCGTCACTAGATAGGAAGAATAAAGCGATCGTATTTTAGTTGGTAACGTTGTTACTTGTTTTTGCCACTCATGGTACGGCTATAGGATCGAAAAAGTAGATGCGTTTTTCTCTTATTGCGCGTGTTTTAAAAAAAATGACAGATTTTACAATAGTTAAATTTTTATTTATCAAAATATTTTTAACCATTTTTCAAAAAAGGAGCTCTTTTCTTCATTGACCAAATTCGGTTTTCGATCCAAAAAAAAGGGTTAAAAAGAGATTTTGAAAAGTGTTAGGTTCATGTGAGGTTTAAGGCGTACTAGACTCAACGGCCGGAGCTCTATAATAAGTCTATAATCTTTCGATTTTGATTTGTCGCGTGTTTACCAAGACTAGTGAAAGATAGTCGCCTAACTGAACATTCCCTCTTGCGCCTTGTGGACTGCAGGTGTCTTTAATATGCATGAAGCAAGCTGCCCGATAAGCCTGCAAATCCTGTTTGAGCGCTCGGGAGCGTCTCGACTCCACAAGGCGTCAGAGCTTTACAGTCGATCTTTTGTCGATGTTTTGGCTATGCTATGGTGCGTTACTTTCTTTGTCAGCTTGCTACATAAGAATGTCTTCTGTGAACTTTTTTCAGTAGATTTAATTGTTTCGTGGCTGAATAATTGTTTGAACCAAAAAAATTCCAGCTGAAACTGAAAACATTTCGGAAACTATTTTATAGGCTTTACGGAAAAGGTTAGGTTAGGTACCTATTTAAGCAACTTTTTAAAATAATTTGTCTGAGAAGTCGGTGGTTATAGTACAAAATCAGTTTAGTGTAAACGATCATTTGACGAAACGTTACATTGACCAAACAATTATTCGACCATGGTGATATAAGCCCATTTTATCTAAGTACTCATTTGTTTTATTTTATTATATTCAAAAATTTACTGCTACAATTATTTCGATTAAAGTTAGTAATTTTTTCTCAGTACGCTCGATGAGCCAGGAAGCATTATTTTTCATTTTAATTTCTCACAGAGCTGAGAATACCGGAAATTGAAAATGGGAAGACAAGATAGAAAGAGGAAAAACATGCAATTAAAAAGTTTTGTGTTAAGTAAGTACCGGTTGTTGCTGTAACCTTAGAATATCGAAGTCACGTACACGATAAGAATATTGATAGTTACTTGGACTACTCCATAATCTTAATCAAACAAATATTTAATGAGCAATTACTATAAAGGTCAATAACACGTCAGATATATTTAATGAGGGATAAATAAAAAAAAAACCCTCCCACATATTAATCAAGTAATACTCTAAGTTGTATTACTAACCCGATATGGACCTTGATGTCCGAAATAAATGATTTTTATTTTTATTTTATTTTTAATACCATTCGTAAGTAAAAAAATAACTCAATTTTATGCTAAAAATGCCTTACATCATATTGGAAAAGCTGATTACTTTTCAAAATACTGGACCAATTATTAGCAAACATGGCTAAGAATGGCATGGCATCGAAGCGTTGGCAGACCCAGAAAAAGATGGCGGGATGACTTGGACGCATATCAAGTAGAGTGGCAGGAGCATGCCCTCGACCGGGACGAGTGGCGGAAAAAAGGGGAGGCCTTTGCCCAGCAGTGGGACACTCAATTAGACTAATATAATAATAATAATAATAATGGCTAAGAACCATCGCAAGGAAATTGGCTTTCGAATAAAAAAACGCAATGAAATCTAATCTATCTATCTATCTAATCTAGCTAATAGATGGATGGATGGATGGATGGGTGGATGGATGTTTGTTTGTTACTCAATCACGCCAGAACGGCCCAACGAATCTGAATGAAATTTGTCAAATAGACAGAAAAAAGTCTGAAATAGCACATAGGCTACTTTTTATCCCGGAAAATTCCCGCGGGATAGCGATAAACGAATTCTTTGCAGACTAATTCGCAGGCAACAGCTACTCGGTCCATTGTTCTGTGTTCATACCTATACCTAAGTATACCAAAAATCCGGAAGTAATGCTTGTCTGCTATTGAGATGCATCGTTATTAACGGATTACTGACTCGCGTGGCGGATCAGTTAGCGCGTCCGGCATCCGGGATAATGAAGAGCAGCCAAATCCGGGCGGCGAAGAGATTTTCATTGTCAATTAACATTTGTTTCCGTGTAGACACGAGTGACCATTCCACTGCAGTAAAGTAAGTAAGTAATGCTTTATTGTACAAATATAAAGAAACAGATACAATTCACAAAATAATACAAATAACAATAATATATGCACAAAGGCGAACTTATCCCTATAAGGGATCTCTACCAGTTCACCGTTAGCTTTATGAAAATGTATGAAACAGTCTCAACTTACGTAAAGTAAGTTTTCCCATCAATTAAAATATCAGTAGTTCCCACTGCAGTGTTCGTTATTGTCTACTAATTTAAAAAGTAGTGTGTCTTCAAGTCGTGCAATAATGGAATTATAGTGGAATTTAACTGCAGAAAAGGAGTTCGGGATTAAATTTTTTTGTCTTAATTTATTATTTTGTTCTTAACCCCAATGAATCAAATTGAAGAATACATACCATTCTACAATGTATATTTTTTTCATAGTTCTGCTACCAAATTTAAGTATACTTCATCTGGCTTGAAAACAGCGTAAATTCTCCCGGTAGCCCCTTAATACATTCTAATCTAATCTGCTGATAAAGTATAAAAGCTAGATCAATAAAACTTGGTGTGTATAATAAATTTTCTAGCCACATCTTATGTTGCGAATTTGAGCTCTCTGGTGTCAACTGAGACGGTGTTATAAGGTTTTGAAATATAATGAAACGGTTCAAGAAAAGGTACGGTCGACCAAAGAAGTGGTCTATCACTTTTCGTCCGACTTCCTATCAAACAAAATAGTCGCTAAAGTCGAACTTTCAAGTTGACAGCCTGTCTTATCGACATTATTATATTGTTACGTGCAAAGGATTTTTAACCTTAGGGTGGTAGACCACATATTTGGCTGATGGTACCC
Source organism: Pandemis heparana (assembly GCA_963854515.1). Classification (NCBI taxonomy): domain Eukaryota; kingdom Metazoa; phylum Arthropoda; class Insecta; order Lepidoptera; family Tortricidae; genus Pandemis; species Pandemis heparana. Next base: position 10,634,863 of record OY978015.1, on the reverse strand, counting down.
ATGGTAGAGGGCCTTCTTTTTTCATCTTGGTGGGGATATTACGTGCCCCCAGATTCTAATCGTATTCTTTATACGATTACGATTGTCAATAGAAATACACAAACAATGCGGATTACTTTTACGGGTCCCAGACTGCCAGCACGCAATGATATAATTATATTATTGCAGAACGGCTGCCCCACGGAAAAAGAAAGTAACTAACATTTTTGTCAAAACCGGTGTTTTTGTATTTTTGGCACTTTTAGATGGTAACGGATGTTGCTACATTCTTGGAATCACCAAAAGAGCCTTAGTTTTAAAGATAAATTTTCACCAAACAAAGTAACTGCAGGCACTGACTCAAAATATCTACGGAAAAATAAAGTAAAACGCAATTACAAAGCATAAATGAAGTAATTGCACGACGTTTACTTTGTTTTTAAGTTGTAATTTGATCCACTTTGTTTTTTGTTTGATAAAACGTTTTTTATTGTGACTCTGATTCAGTTAAAACAAAAGTAAATAGCATTACTTCATTTTTGTATTGTAAAAAAGCGTCATAATTACCAATTTATCTACGCAAAAACAAAGTAACTAAATGTCAAGGGAAAAAGAAAGTACTTGAATGACAGTTACTTTCTTATTACAATTTTATTTTAATAAGCTTCGTTTTTAAGCATCATTTACTTTGTTTCTATATTGTTAACTGCTTCAAATTTTCACCTATGATGTTTCATTGTATATTGGTATTTATAATAATTTAATATCTTATCACACTAAGCAATCCCCCAGGTCCCCCAAATGGCAATCCAAGTACCGAAATTCTTTCTAAACAGTGTATAATCATTTACTTTTTTAAATCACTTAATAAGTAACAAGGTTAATAGGCAAACATAGGATTGTGGGGGTCCACAGCCCTATGTTTGCCTATTAACCTTTTTACTTATTAAGCGATTTTAAAAAGTAAATGATTATACGCTCTCTAGAAAGAATTTTTAACCTTTAAATTTCTCCCTAACACTTGTAAAAACAAAGTAAGTACTATTACCTCATTATTTAAATTTAAACTTGTGTGAGGGATATACTTAAAAGTACTTAAAAAATAAAGTAAAAGTATTTACTTTGTTTTTGACTTGACACATTAATTTAAAAATGATTAATTTACTACAGAAAACCATTTTTTGGCATTTAAAAGAGAACTAAAAACAAATTGTCATAAAACTGTTATACAATAAGTAGAGCAAATTATTTGACACATTACTACATTAAAAAAATGGTGGAATAGTTAACAGAACGTTTTAAATTAAGTTTTTTCGGTTTTTTCGTTCTCCTGTAAAATTTACTAAACTGCAGTTACTTTCTTTTACCGTAGAGCAGCCGAGAAGTGGCAGAACAACTTAACTTACATTTGCATTTTGAATAGTTTTTAGGGTTCCGTATCCAAAGGGTAAAAACGGAACCCTATTACTAAGACTTCGCTGTCCGTCCGTCCGTCCATCTATCACCAGGCTGTATCTCAAGAACTGCAATAGCTAGAAAGTTGAAATTTTCACATATTGTGTATTTCTGTTGCCGCTATAACAACAAATACTAAAAACATAATAATAATAATTAAGGGGGCTCAGATACAAAAAAATCGTGATATTTTAACCCTTTTTCATGGCTACCATCGCCGAGCTAGATCTCAAGAACCGTAATAGCTAGAGAGTTGAAATTTGCACAAATTATGCATTTTTATTGTGGCTACACCAACAAAATTAAATACTAAAATCATAATAATAATAATAATTAAGGGGCTCCCATACAACAGAGTAATTGTTGGCGTTTTTTGCTGTATCTCATGAACCGTAATAGCAAGGAGGTTAAAGCTTTTTTCTGGTACGGAACCCTTCGTGCGCGAGTCCGACTCGCACTTGGCCGGTTTTTTTTTTACCTTCTCTCGATCGAAAAATTACTAAACGAGCTGACGGCGTTGACTACTCTGCCACTATTAAAATTGGATTATTATAAATAACAATACTTTGGGATATGGACTTTGTAATACATCAAAAGCGGATAAATCCCATTTAATTACTTTCTATTCGATAGCAATCCTCTTTTGCGAAAGATGGCCTCGTATTTACGAAACTCCAGACCTTTCCGCTTAGGCCGCTTTTCTTTAACCAGAAATTTTTGTATCGACGTAATCCAGCTAGCCTTTTCTTTTGTTTCTTAGCTGCCGTAACAAAACGGTCATTATAGGTAACGTAACAATACGACAAAATGAATGCCATATCTACACCTAACGGCGGCAATGACGGAGTATATACACAAGGGCCTACTTCCAAATTTGAAATTCTAAGTGCGCCATCCCTCTCACTCTCCAAATAGTGCCAATTAGAGTAAGCAAAACGGCAAATTATGAACTTCGAATTTCTGACTGGTCTTATTTTTGGTGTGACATTGCATGCGAATTCGAACTTTGTTCTATGGAATCTCGCAATTCAGAGAGTCGAGATAAGTCTCTCTCTATTTGACGATAAAAATCGTCGAAATTTGGAATGCAAGAATGAAGTATTCACTAGCAAGCGCCCGCGTTGTATTTTGTAAAATACGTCCTTATTCCTATTATCGTCAAATAATATTTATAAATCATTTAAATATAATTAGAGTTTCACGATTCACATCGATGTAACATTGAGATAGAAACTACAAGATGCCGTCAGTAAATGCTGTAATATCTATAATCCCAACCCACAAAACACAAATCGTAATTTCGAAACCCCTTCCAATCTATTGAAAACCTTGAGATTATCGGAACATATGAGAGAAGCGTAGACGTTACAGCCAACCCTTGTAATCCATCAATTATACAAATTCCATCCGTCAATGCTAAATTGACTGATTAAGCCATGCCCTACTAAACTCTGTAATTCCACAAAATTACCCAATTACTCAAATGTTTCGGTCGTTATGAACGACTAACACGCGGGTCGTAGTACGGTTCAGTGCTTTTCATACTGAATAAACATCGTCCCATCTCTTTCTATCACCATCTTACACCATTTGACCACTAAAAGTGGCAATACTGCCGTCCTAATTAAAAAGGACATATATGCGTTTCATATATGACACACATATACGTCCTTTTTAATTAGGAGGGCAGAATAGTGATCACAACCGTGCATGCATAAGACAGTGAGACTACTAAGATGTAACAAACAAGTTTTATGTTATGACTAGCTTCTGATAAGACTTAAGAACTGATATTGATAGTATAATTATTCTGCAATAATTATTTAAGTTGCGGCTCTGGACAGCTACAACTTTTTACATGTTTATCACTATCCCGCGGGAACTATCCAATATTTCGGGATAAAAAATAGCCTGTGTTTTAATCTAGGGTACCAGCTATCTCCGTTCCAAATTTGTTCAAAATCGGTCCAGTCGCGTTTCAGCGTGAAGAAGGACCAACATACGTACACACTCACTCACTCACATCGTCACAAAATTTCACATTTATAATATGAGTAGGATTATACATTTAACTTTTTACGGGTTCATCCCGTCTCATTTGGACCGGACGAGTTGCGTCGTCACGTTTATGATGTTCATTAACCATAATCTTTGTTTAAGTATACTTAAACACAGTTTAAATACTACATAAAATATAATGTACTCTGACTGTACTTTTTTATTGACCGTATTTAAATCGTTACTCGATCCCCATACCTATACCTTACCGAATGTAATCCGGTCATTAGAAGTAAGTCCAATTCGACTCGCTTGATTTTGAACGGCTAACTGACAATGACACTTGGTCACTTAGGTATTTTACAGCTCAACTCCATATAGGTATGCACGAATTCTGTGCCCTAGCGTTTATTAGCCACAAAAGCATTGCGGCACGAACGAAATAAAAATTCAGCCCACTGATTGGTGGAATCCTGACAGTTGCCAATTTGATTGGTGATTTTTTTGTCGCATTGATGCTTTTGCGTTTATTTTTGTGGCGCCTAATGAATGCTGTTTATTATCTGGGAGGTGAGTGTAGCGAATATTTTCGTAGGCTCTGAGAATAATCCTTTATCAAGTGTAATTAGGAGAGTCTGAGTGTATTGTAAATATCTGGGAAAAGACTTGAGAACCAAGGACTTGAGGTAATTTATTCCCTTCATCGTACTTAGTTATCACTACTATTACACCTAACTCTCCAGTGGTGGTCAGTAATCCGAAAGTATTTTAAGTATTAGATTTTTTTTAATTAGTTATGTTTGGAACAAAATTTAATATTTCATGTCATTTTTCGCCCACGTTAAGTGGTCAGAAAAATTCAAATAATTCTTTTTTAGGGTTCCGTACGCAAAGGGTAAAAACGGGACCCTATTACTAAGACTTCGCTGTCCGTCCGTCCGTCCGTCCATCCGTCTGTCACCAGGCTGTATCTCAAGAACCGTAATAGCTAGACAGTTGAACTTTTCACAGATTGTGTATTTTTGTTGCCGCTATAACAACAAATACTAAAACAAAATAATAATAATAATTAAAGGGGGCTCCCATACAAAAAACGTGATATTTTAGCCCTTTTTCATGGCTACCACTCGCCGAGCCAGATCTCAAGAACCGTAATAGCTAGACAGTTGAAATTTGCACAGTTTATGTATTTTTATTGTGGCTACAACAACAAATAATAAAATCAAAATAACAATAATAATTAAGGGGGGCTCCCATACAACAGAGTAGTCAAAATGTTGACGACGGAATTAAAACTCAATAAAACAAGTGTTTAATGGCATCAGCTTTTAGCCTTTTTTTCTGCTACGGAACTGGTCTGGTCCGACTCGCATTTGGCCGGTTTTTTATCTCTTCATGTTATTATTATCTCTCGCGATTAATCAGTTTGCCGATTTTCAGCAAGAAATATGCTGTTTTCGGAAATAAAAAGTAAAATATTCTTCAGTGTTCAATACCTATTATTATTGCCTAAAATCATGGAGATCGGTACAGCGGTTTTACAGTGAAGAGGTGGCAAACAAATAGACAAAGAAAAAAGAAACGTAGTCGCTTTTAGTATAAATTTAAACACTTTGTGGGGACTAACTATTAGGCGATGAATTATAAAATATTATTTTTATAATAAAGTTTTATTCACTCTCTAACAATTCACATTAGTAATTCCAGTAACGTTATTCCTCGGGAGGCGAGGAAGGACTGGCTTGGCCCGTTTACTCTCAGAAGCCGTGTCAGCTCATATGCCAGTACATTTGCACCTGAATATGAGCTGACGTAGCGAATGTAGTTAGGGCCCTACAATATTCCCCCCCTTAAAAAAAAATTTTTACTACTAAGATACACTTATTCACTTGTTAAATGTAATTAATTATAGTACAATTGTCTCTCTTACGGGACCCTAATGTAAGCATGATTCTAGTAATGAAATATAAGCCGTCGTGTAATACAACACTTTGTTTTTATTTTACTGCTAGTACCACTTATCTTATAACTAATACACTGGCTGTGTGGGTTCCACTTTAATGGCCGTGGGTGGTAGGCCGGCCACAGCTTTGGTCAGCCAGCGCTTCGCCGCGCGGCGGCACTTTGCTCGCAGGGCGTAACAGGACCAGATGATAACGATGACGCCGACCACTATTAGGGCTATGCCTAAATAGTTTAGCTTCGTTTCCATTTGGCCGGACATTGTCTGAACCTGGGCAATAGCGATGTTTGTTTGTTTGTTATCTTGTTTGCTCTGGCCCCAGCCCATTGTTGCAGTTTGCGATATAACAGTATACTATTATTTGAGACTAAAATTGTGTCGCTCTGACTTGTGGCTCAATAGATGTGTGTTAAATGTTGCAACCAAGTTTCTTAAATGATTAAAGTTTATACATTAGCTAGCAGTTTAATTATTGAGCGCCATTCTTGCTGACCTGTGTAACTTAAAATTACAATGTATTCATAATGTTTTAACTTTGCTTACATCGAAGTTGTATACAGTAAATCTCGATTAAACAGTGATACAACACTGGTGTGTTCTGTATACTGTGTTTGTAATTTTTAATTGAACCTGACGGGTAATCTGATCACCCGGCCTCTGCGTGACGTTCGCGTTGTGCTTGTAGGATTTAATTTATCTAGAGTGGTGTGGTTTTGCACATTATTATTAAGATTAGTATTATGTTGCTGATTTGGTTTGACTATATTATTGGAATCTTGTTCCAACAAAACGTATGCCGGTTTCAAACGATCGATGGAAATGTTTATTATTCTGTTTGGTAGCTGTACTTTAAAAACTTTGGTACCCCTCTCTAAAACCTTATAGGGCCCGTCGTAGGGTGGTTTAAGAGGTTTCCTCACCGAATCGTCGCGAATAAACACATATTCGCATTTGTGGAGGTCTGGGTGCACAAATATCGTTTTGCTGCTACGATTTGCGTTATTAACCGGCTTGCAGTTGTTAATATGATCGCGTATATTTTTTATCATTGTGTGGGGGTCGGCTAAGAGCGGAGGCGTAGTAGTGCTGTAAAAATCTCCCGGTAAACGTAAAGTTTTACCGAATGTGAGTTCTGCGGGGCTGACGCCACTGTCACTACGACATGCCGCGCGTAACCCTAGCATGACTGTAGGTAACTCATCCACCCAAGATGTTGCTGATATCCTAGCTGATAGTGCGGATTTCAAAAACCTGTGCCAGCGTTCCAGGGCTCCGTTGCTTTGTGCATGGTAAGGCGAGGAACGAATCCTGTCTATCCCTAGTATGACTGCTAGCTGTTTGAACAAACAGCTTTCGAACTGACGACCCTGGTCTGTTGTTATTTTGATCGGGCAACCGTAACGCACTATCCATTCGTTATACAAAGCCTTGGTTACTACTTCTGCCGTAATTTCTGTTACCGGAATGGCTTCTGGCCACCGCGTGGTTCTATCTATGATAGTGACCAAATATCTGTAACCCTGTGGAGACGTTGGCAAAGGTCCTACTATATCTATGTGTATGTGCTGGAATCTGTCCGCCGTGGGTATATCCTGTAACGCCGCTGTTGTATGTCGGTTTATTTTTGCGCGCTGACATTTGATGCACGTACGTGCCCACTGATTAATTTCCTTATTCATATTGGGCCAAAAATATCTATCGACTATTAATTTCCTCGTTACGCGGATACCCGGATGGCTAAGATCATGCACGTTGTGAAATGCTGTTTTTCTAAACATTTCCGGTAAGTATGGCCTAATTTTGTTCGTCGAGACCTCGCAATAGATTTGTTTATTACAATGTGGCATGAATACTTTCCTAAGTAATACGTTGCTATTTTCGCGGCCTTTTGCCGAGTTAGTCACGTATGAGTCATTTAACTGTGCATCGGCGAGTTCTTCGAAATTGATACTAGAAGGTCCTACTATTGTCTCGATTCTCGATAGTGTGTCGGCTACAATGTTGTCCGTACCGCTAACGTGCCTAATGTCTGTGGTAAACTCACTAATGTATAGAAGTTGCCTCGTACGTCTAGGCATTTCCGAGTCGTCATTACCTACTTTCGAGAACGCGTGCGTTAAGGCTTTGTGGTCGGTATAAATAATTAAGCGGCGGCCTTCGAATATTTTTCTGAAAAATTTGATAGCTAGGTATATGGCTAGTAACTCGCGGTCGTACGTGCTGTACTTCTTTTGAGTTGCTGTAAGCTTCTTCGAGAAGTAGCCTAGCGGTTTCCAAATTTTATCCGTTCGTTGGTTTAAGACCGAGCCTACCGAGTTATCGGATGCGTCACACATTAAAGCCATCACGCTTTCCGGTCTGCTGTCTGGATGCGATAAGGTAGCGGCATTTTTTAAGGCTAACTTACACTGTTCGAATGCCGCGCTTGCTTCGTCCGTCCAGTTAATGACGGTTTTGTCGTTTTTCTTTGAATTCTTAAAGTATTCATATAATTTGCCTTGATACTGTGTTGCATTGCGTAAATGCGACCGGTAAAAATTCACCATACCTATGAAACGTCGTAGTTGACCTATTGTTGTGGGTTTAGGAAAATCGACTATAGCTTGGACCTTATCCTGCATTGGGCGCAAACCTTCGGTTGAAACTATATGGCCTAAAAAATTAACTTGGTTTTGCCCAAAAGTGCATTTGGACAAGTTAATAGTTATGCCATATTGTTTTAATCTTCCGAAAAGTATTTCTAGGTGTTCTTCGTGTTGTTTTGGGCTGTCGCTTGCTATGATAATATCATCTAAATAGCAAAATAAAAAATCTAACCCGTTAAGGACTGAATTATTCATAAACCTTTGAAATGTTTGGGCTGCATTCCTTAAGCCGAACGACATTCGCGGAAATTCGTACAGCCCAAAGGGAGTTATTATAGCGGTTTTCTCTATGTCGTTCTGTGCAACAGGAATGCAGTGGTACGCTCTGTTTATGTCGATTGTCGTAAATATTTTTTTGTTTGCCAGTATGTACGTGAAATCATGAAGGCGTGGGATTGGGTACCTGTCGGGCTTTGTTATTGCGTTTAGTTGGCGGTAATCCCCGCACGGTCGCAAATCCCCGTTTTTCTTTTTAACTATGTGTAAGGGGCTGGCCCATGGGCTGCTGGACGGCCGACAGATACCCAATTCTTGCATTAATCTAAATTCCTCTTTTATTTTTATATACCTGTCCGGCGGAAGAGGGCGGGCTCGCGCGAAAACTGGCCGTCCTTCCGTTTCTATAAAATGCACTATATTGTGCGGTGTAATGTTATCTTTGAACGTCACCGGCTTGGTTATTTCTTGGAATTTAAGTAACAGATTATGATAGGGGTGTCCCTCTACGATTGTTCTAACTATAGGTTGTTCGTTTTTAGACACACATGCGAATACATTGAAATTGGTTACCTGGTCAACAAGTCGGCGAGCGCTAACATCTACCATTAACTTATGGTAACTTAGAAAATCCGCTCCTAGGATTGGCTGCTTGACATCGGCTAATATGAACTCCCACCTGTACGGGCGTCTTAGGTTAAGGTCCAACACTAAAGTTTTCACTCCGTATGTTCTTATTTCGGTTCCGTTAGCCGCATACAGCTTGTATCCTGCGTCTTCTCCATCGCTGTGTTTCTTGGTCGCCGGCAGCACTGAGACATTCGCTCCGGTGTCTATGAGGAATCTGTACCCGGTGTTTTTGTCAGTGATACAAAGGCGAGAACAGGGGCGTATGACACAGATGTTCCCTTGCTGCTGTGGCCCCCTAATTAGTTTTCCGATGCCGGAGACGATGCAGTCGCCGCTCTTCTGTTCCAACCACACGGCTGCAGGCATTTACGGGCTCTTTCTCTGTACCGGAAATGGTAGAAGCAGAGCCAATCTTCTCGTCTTCTTGATGGACTGGGCCGAGGGGTGTTAGGGCGGCTGCGTTGCATGCTGCGTGACCGTGGTCTGGCTCGCGCTAAATTGTCGAATCTCGCATTAAGCTTGGCGATTTCGGCCATGATTGTTGCTACATCTGCGCTACCATTTGTTGCTTGCGCTGGTTGTTGCTGGACTACCGCTGCGATTTGGGTGGGCCTGGCTGCCTCGAGCACTTTGTCGGCCACCGCCGCTAGTTCGTTTAAATCTAACGTTACTGTGACTGCTAAGACTGCTCTGACCTGGGCCGGTAGCCGTTCTTCCCATAAAATTCTCAAGGTTTCGTCTGGAAAATTGTTCTTTGCGAGGTCCTTCATTTTCCTCAGGAGCTGACTCGGTTTTTGGTCCCCTAGTTCGATGTCGCGTAATAACTTCTTGATCCGCGCATTATTAGAGTCTTCATATAGTGCGAGCAGTTTTGTCTTGAGTGCTTTACATTTTTCTGTGGCTGGCGGGTCCAGGACTATCTCTGTTAGTTCCGAGATCGTTTCCTTACTCAATTTAGACAAAATGAGGTCGAATTTTGTTTCGTCCGACAATTTTTGAGGGGCCAGGATGGTGGTGATCCTGGCGAACCAGACTTCGGGCATGTCGACCCAGAAGTCTGGCATTCTTGCCGCCAGCGACACTGCTGACACATGTTGTTCGTCCTTCACGTCCTCGTGTTCCGTCATTGTATATGTTAAAAAAAAAAACGATTACTTGCACTTTCACTAGTTTTTCACGTCGGGTAGTCACCACTGTGGGGACTAACTATTAGGCGATGAATTATAAAATATTATTTTTATAATAAAGTTTTATTCACTCTCTAACAATTCACATTAGTAATTCCAGTAACGTTATTCCTCGGGAGGCGAGGAAGGACTGGCTTGGCCCGTTTACTCTCAGAAGCCGTGTCAGCTCATATGCCAGTACATTTGCACCTGAATATGAGCTGACGTAGCGAATGTAGTTAGGGCCCTACAACTTTAAAAACACTAAAATTTTCTTTTCTTAATAAGCTTAATTAACAAATACATCCCATCAATGCTCAATTTTATTGCACCAATGTTAAGGCAAAAACTATTAAACAATGTATTGATAATAAAGATTCTCGTAATTAAACCTCATACAACAATACACTAATCATCGCCAGACTTTTTCCTTGAGGGCACAAGGCAAAAACAATTTGGCGAATTCCGCAGAGGCCTAATGCCAAAACTTTTCTATTGTCTGAAGTAATATTATTGCGTTTCCGATGGGCGTATCGCATGTGCGAAATAATAGATAATCATCCCATCGTGATTTATTTTAATAGCTTCTTGTCTGTACCACAATTTGTACTACGAACTTTATTTAGGTACCCATTAAGGACGTTCAATCAATTGTTGAGTATACAATAAATTATTACAGTGAGATAATTGCTTGTTAATGTTTATAACATGGTGTTAAAGATTGACATTGTAAATAATGGTGTCGTTGGTGGCCATGGGGTTCAGGGATCATTTTTAATGTTAGGTGAAACGCATATCCATTGGTTGACTTTAGAATAAAAATAAAAAGCCTTTAAGTACATTATTTTGCTCAAAATATGATATTATATCAGGTCACAAAATTTCTTAAAGTAATTGTCGCTTAAAAAGGCGCTATTTCACGTTGTTCTACCAGTAGCAGAGCTGAGCATTAAATTTACAGGAACAATAGAATCTTAACCGTAAATCGCTTTTTTAAAAGGAACCAACAAAATAAATTCCTAAGCCCTGGCTTAAGTAGCTCAACTTTTCCTGCTACTCCACGATTTTCTCAGAAACAAAGGGCAAATCTCAGTACATCCCTTTATTGTTCGAGTCCTGCGGTATGAATCTCTCGAAGACTTTTTGGTTTGCATATTCACATTTTGTCAGCAAATTTACCAATCAGATGAATCTTCTTGAATCACATCAGTTGGTACCGTGAAAGGCCATAAACGAACTTGAAAATTAAAACATATCTGTCACGTTTTAAGCAGATTTTAGAAGTGGTATGAAATAATTCTCACTTTTGAGTGGAATTTTGTAATTATATCGGTATTCGCAATGTTCGAAGCACATTATCCTTTCTTAAATCACTGGTGTACTCAACAAGGGACAATGTCGCGTAAGATAGCCTCTGGCAATCTGTTTACATTACAAAGTTAACCTTATTTAATCTTATTTAGCCCTGATTGGGTACAATCAGGATTAGCGATGTGAATTGGTTGATCAGTCTGGCTAAAATTCGTGTTAATGAGTCAGCTGCATGATTCGATTCCTCGTGAACGCGGTTTCTTTCATGTTCGCAGTTTGATCCCTTTCAATAGCGAAGAAACTCATTAATTAAGTTCAGAGCTAAGATTTTTTTTTTAAATCGGTTTTACAAAAGTTTGTTCTGAATAAAAGAAGTGTTCATTACAAATTGTTGCAGTTATTTACAAAAGAAGTCATTATTTGAAAGCACTCTTCTAAAATGTTAAAAATCTGTGTAGATATTAAATTCCTATTCATATAAAAAGAAAAAACAAAGCTACACCCCAAATAAAATTTAACGATACTCCTATTTTCAAATTCATTACTATTTTTCGTAGCAAGTGGAACAAAGTAGTCTCTGCCTACCCCTATGGGAAAGAGGCGTGACTGTATGTATGTATTACTATTTTTCAGCACTTTCAAATGGTATTTTCTAATTATCTGCTTTCAAAAATCAGACCCCAGGATCTCTAAGGTTTCGTAGTTCAAACTTGTGACTAGTGGTTACTGGAGCTAAAGCGAATAAGTCAACGATTCTTTTTATCCGGGGAAGGCATTCAGTTCTAAGTGCCTACATGTTCTTTGCATTAGAGCACGAGTATCCCTTTCATGCCGTGTCATTACACTGTAGACAGATAAGTGAAATTTCCCAAGCCTTCTACAACTTCCAATCGAAAATAATTTATTACCGAAATTGCGTCGCTACATTTTCTTTTGGGAAAAAATCTGAGGGAATAAATGGTATTGGAGAAAAAACGAGTGTCATTCTGTGTGAGCCTTTGAAAGTCAGTGTAGTGAACCCGAAGTTTTTTTACCACGGTCTGATGGATTTATTAACAATTAAATCGATGGATTTAATAAACATTATACAATTAACAATATATTTAAATTATTGGTCTATATTGACACACCGGGGTGTGAAAATTATTGTTGAAAAGATGAAAATAGATACCAATAGCGCACTTTTAAATACACAACATTCATTGCATTTTGAAACAAACAGATTTAAATTTGAACGTTAACCCGTCGACCTTAACGATTTTAGTACCTACGCTAATAATCACGTAATGTGCGCTTTAAACATAGTATTCACTCAAGTTTGCTTCTCACTGGCTCGGAACGTCTTGAGACATGTTGTAAATGGCTGGATCCAATTTCTAAGAAGACGTCTGAAGCTAAACTTGTTAGTGCTCATTGGAGCGGGGAAAAAGAAATGCTTAATTGTTTTAAACGATTTGTCAGTGGCCAGTGAACGAGCTCTAAATGGCTTAAAGAATTTATGCGAGACTCGTTGCCCGGTATAAAATACCTTATAATATACAGCTTTGCAAGCAAGATATGGGGTAAATATGGACCGCCATATCGTATTCGCGCGTTGTGTTTTGTATGAATGAGATCTTTCAGATCTATTTGTCACCAAATCTAAAGTAATTTAATTACTTATTTACCAATAACCTATTTTGATTCCTCTTTACTTATACGCCCACAACGTGGCCTTAAAGTCCTTGTTACCTTTAGGCTTTGTCTACCCTGTATATAAACGTGATTTGGTTTTTACATGTAGGTATATACGCATATATTTATGACAAAAAATTATTTCTATGGACATAAATTGTATCCACAACGCAGGCCACGTCCAAGCTACTTAAAGAAATGAGCAACACGCTTCGTCAAATTTAATTCAATTCTGAACTCAAGCTATTTTGTTTTAAGCACTGAGAACAGCCAATCCGGATTACTTCAGTGGGCGGCTGGTTAAGTATAAGTTTCCATACATTGGTCGACGTTCAAAGTGTTGGATTAATTTGGAGTAAAATACGTAAAAAGCCTTAACAAGATGTTCAGTCAAGTTAACCCAGCAACCTGCTGGATTCAGGGTCAATTTTATTTTAGACACCTTTTATAAGAGATAAGAGGTAGACTAGGAAATCTAAAGCGAAACGTGATCTCGTATTAAAACAGAAACATGAAGCATTTTTAAAATTCGTGTAGTCTCTACATTGGACGGAGACGCAAAAACACAAAGCAGCGTAACCACTGCAAACGCGAAGCAACGAAACCTTGGTTCACACATCGTATCTAGACACGACTCTGTATGTAAATCTGATTGAGTACGCTTTGTTTCTTTATGGGAGGGGGTATTGTAAGCCCCAGGAGCCGCCATCTATCTATATGATAATCGAACAATCACTCCGAACTATTTGTATGAAAATGTTGAAAGTGCATTGGCTTTATTGTGCTTCTGACTCAGGTAGATGCATCACCTAAAAAGTTTTATTGGGTATCTACGTGTGCGGAGATGTTGCACACTTTATTATTAGCCGTGAAAAATATCTTCATGTCATTTGGTAAGCACTTTTATGTTATTGTGACATTATGCACTGTAGAAAGAGCTGTTTGTATATTAAAATAAAGGCGGGGTTTATTGTAATTTTGAAACTGTCCGCATTCTCAACACGAATTTGAGCATTATGGTACTGAGCACATTCGGCAGTTAAATGACTACCCGATGGCAATGCAATAATCAAATCATTGTTTAGCCAAAATTAAAAAAAAGACGTTAGAGCTGTTAAAATGATTAACGGCAGACACCGGAAAATAGCCTCAGTTGTATTTATAATTACATTTTTAAGAACTTTTATTAAATGTACACCTACCATTATTGTTCAAATATACAGCAGCACCAGTGTTCGGTAAACTTCTGCCTTATACGTTTTGTTGAACAAGCGCACCTGTGCCTGAAAGTCTACGGCGAAAGATTACATCTAGTTCTAGCAGCTAGCACTAAAAGATTTCGAGTGTTGTTTGAACTAAAACCCGTTTTTGTTTTAGACGTACTTTCTACAAGTTATTGATCACGATTTTGATGATTTGATCACGAGCTATTATAGGTTTTATGTTAACCGTGAATCATTTAACGGTTAACTGTAAAACTATTTTGTTTGTAAAATTCCCACGTGGAATCAAAAGCTGTATTATAAGTAGGTATGGGCATATTGGTTGTTTGTTTTGTGTTGTCCAAATGTAAGTATTTGAAGTTGAGTGAATTATGATAAATGTGTTAGTAATAGAAGATGATTGTTTTACGAAATGTATTACCAATTGAGATATCTAATTACTGGTATTGAGTGAAGATGGCACATTGTTATGAAGAATAAAGCTGAATTGACATGAACGGTGTTGATTTCGTTTTGTGAGGTTCGACATTCTGTTTTTTGATGTTGATTGGTACAGTTTCAATAATTGCAGTTTTTTTAGAGTTCAGTACCTCAATTATGTACTTCTTATAGGATCACTTTAGGCAAAAAGTGTCTGTTAGTGTCTCAAGTTTTTTTTAATGAATAGTAAAACTTTATTAACATGCTTGTTAGGCATATGCCTTTTTTCGTTACGTCGTATATTATAACCTTAAAATCACTGAGAGCGGACACTCCTTACAATTTAAAGCCTCATAAATATAGTCAATACTTTCCAAACCAAAAACCTTTCTGTCATTTTCTACTCACGTTTATCAATAAAGCTGTACGTCCCGATGAACCCTGTAGCATTGTTCTGCTTCGGTCCCGTATGGAACTCCAGCACAAGAGCTGGTCCAGGGGAATACAGAGCTGGTGGCGCATCAGCTCTGCTCCCACACAGTTCCCTGGCCCAGGCTGAACGCTCGCTGACGGCACCAGGCGGCCCAGGGCCTTGCACCTCCCAGTACACCTTGAGGTAATCTCCTCTGATGCAACTGTAACAAAGAATTAGTCGCGTATCAATTGTTTGAGCTTACCTTGTCCTATAGTAAGCTGACCTACTCATATTTAGCTCAAATGGGAGAGAAGAATTAGAGGAATCAAGTGAAATGCTATGCCTCTTTATCCGGCGGGCCTTATACGTCTCCCGGCTTTAATGCTTTCCGATCCAAAAGGTAATAGAGTATTAAATGTGTGGGCTATTTTTAGTTGGGCTATGGGGCAGCCGGCACATTTCTGATATTAAATGTTTGGATACGGCAACAAATTTGTATGAAAACATTTAGTCAAGAAATTTTATAGGTACCCATAGTCCAACTTCAAGTGTAAACCCATAGTCTTGTTTTTGATTAGTTAAACTAGCCGACCCTAACTTATAATGAGTCTAATACTCATTCTAAGATCCTAAAAAATATACCAAGTTTAAGCTAGAAATAGCCAGTGATTGTCGATAGTTTCTACTCGACTCCTGATTAATTAGGTCATGATGAAAAGAGGCTTTAAGTTGGGGCACACACTTTGAACTGGAAGAAGTTTCTGATTGCAGAGCTTAAAGCGTTCATCAGAAGTTCTATTTTTTGTCGTCAGCGTATGATGAATCTATACGTAAAGAAAGTAATGCGGCTTTACGTGAATTTTTAGTACAGTTTAAGAATAAACTATTTTTACTACAGACGCAAACAATCTCTTTATTCGAAACCGTTTGTAAAGCTTAGTTTCTCTTTGAAATTTGTGCTTACAGAAGTAGACAAAACATTGAGTTTCTCTACTTAAATTGGTCTGTATTTTTTGCGAAAATGGAGATAAGCCCCAGCCGCGCACATACTCATAATATTATTTAGAGGAACACAATTTTTATGGATTACTAGATACTTAAACGTTAAATACTAGCCGTTTTTCCACGTGAAATTCACACGAACAAAAACACTTTTAAGCTTATCTGGCTATCAATGTCAAAGGGTTCATTAAAAAGACACGATAAATTGTGAATTTTCCTTCTCCAAAGGGTTTTAAAGCAGCGAGAGCGTTAAAAACAGCGAAGCATTAGTGTCACTTTACCATGGTTTATTGAAAGCCGGCTTGTGCTAAGAGATGTTAAACTGTCTCGATTTTATGAAATAATGTCTCGAACGATGTTTTATGACACTAATATTTTAAAGGAAACAAGGCTCGCGGAAGCAAGTTAAATATTATATTGCAACCTCGAAGAGACTTGTGTTTAAATATTTTATGATCCAAACATTATTTTGGGAACTTTTACAAGGTGTCTAGGAAATTTTCTAGAATTTTCCTGTAGATGGTGTGGTTAGATTCAGTGAACAACAGTAAGAGATTTTTTTTAGTAATTTTCATATTTATGTATAGGTGCCGATAGTTTCATACAGCTTTCGCTTCCTCGTTATTATCAAATAACAGTTTCTACTCACGAAAATAGCTCTGGGTCGTAAAACGAACAAGACCAATAAAACGCCTAATCGACCCCCGCAGAATGTCCTGCAGGAAATACCTACTTATTTTATGATCACCGACTGTACTTAATCTTCGCGTTTATTTCGTGACCGTAAACAAACGCCCACATATTAAATAACCATTAAAAACGTAAGAACGTAACCGATTCAGCAAATTGAGACTGTGATTAAGATAGGTATACAGTATACACTACTCCAAATAGGTATACACTCATAAGCACATAAGTCACAAACACATAAGTGACATAAGACAAAAGTCTTCATAAGTGCATTATATTTCCATCTGAGCATCACAGTCAACAGAGTCGCGTAGGTGATCTTCTCAATATGCTCGAGAGCCATTGACTCGAACTTAGTACCACCAGCTGCTGTACCAATTATTCATCACACCAGGATACATGCCCAAAGGTTAGAATGTGACCTTGTAGTATGTATGCTGGACCACAAGCTGGTAACATTATTTATTCTATTACCTCAGGAAGGATTACTAAAGGAAGAAAGGATTGCTATTGCCATAGCGATTGTATTTCCGTGACAGTAGTACTTCTGTTCAATGTGTTACATTCATTATTCCAGTTACATAATTCTGTGTTAGGTACACGAACTTTCGCAAAGTCGCATCTATCAATTACAGAAATTCCAAACTTACAAAACCCCTCTTTTAAGCTCGAGGGGCTTATGACAAAAAGCAGCGCAAACAGGAAACTGCTTTACATAATTACTAGTTCGCATTACAGCGCTGGCCTGAAAATGATGCGCATTTGTCACCCTCAAATGATAGTTAACGTGTCATTTCCATAAATTATTCATGCGATCATTGAATATGAATTCACCTGCATAGCTAGTGCGAGTGGCTGCGACAGAATTTGTTGCTATTTGCATCTCTTTCTGGCTAGTACCGCAGTAGCTATTGGAGATGGCTTCCTGAAAAGGAATTGTAGCTCGCTACACAGCAATCAAATCGCGTTGTTTTTGCCACTTGTCTTCTTGCTAGTAAATAGTGTTCGCAAAGGTCTCCAAATTTTCTCTAAGCTGAAGTCAAAGCCCCGAAACGTATGAAAGCAAGTATCAAAACAGTTTCTAATATATAAACCATATAAAACGCAAGTATCAAGACTACCCGCGTCTGTGATTCAACCAATCACAACCAGCAAAGGCGCACATTGGCTCTGACAGGCCATTTTTAAGGAGCATCCTTACGGAACTCGGTTGGACAGGTGACAAGTTTCCTACGTATCTTAGGGTAAGTGTTACGCTTAACGGCACCCCCGTATGTCGGGTAAATTGGCTCCATTCGATTCTGCTCATTAAAATATAAAATGGGGGGTTATTTTTGCCGCTCGTAGTGATGAAACGTCATGATTTTTTGTCAATTTACTTTTGGTATACTAGAAAGCGAATAGGTTTTCGGAAAAAAATATTTATTAAACCAACGTACAAAGGCAAGAAAACGTCTCACGCTATTTTTGATGTCGACAGCAGCCCATAAACAATAACATAATGTTTGAAACATTCGTTGTACTCGTTGGCCAACACAACTACGAAACTAGCTTTGAAAACAAACAAAGAAATACAAGGTATTTTCTTTCACCTTTTTCGTACAAAACGTTTGATAGGACAGTTCAAACATTCGAAATACACCTGACCCTTATTTGTAGTGCAAATAAGGGTAAAAAAAACTCTAGAGAAAACAACCTGATACCGTCTAAAAATACGTATAAAAAGCAGATTTTGGCTCCCGCTTCGTGTCCGCTTGACCTACTTGCCACTTCACGTAGATACGCTCTATTAGAGGATCGGCTTTTATGCTCACACGTGACTCTGGCTCTATTAGTCGCACGACTGATATCAATGAACAGATTGAACATTCCTATCTTTAAATGAAGTATATTTCACTTTCAGATTATATAAATAGGGATAGATTTGACACAAAGCCAAGTACAGTAAAATTTTCAAATGTGAAATAGTTGAGCTCAGTAAAAAATTATCGCCGCGTGTATTTAACAAATTTTGGTTGGTTGTGTTCGTAATTATTATGAAACAGTTTGTATGAAATAAAATCAAGCAACAAGGACGATTCCGTGGGTGGAGCAAGAATTCTATCCATTGACATTAAAGTATACTTACCATAAAAGAAGTAAAGAGTACCATATTCTCGTGGGTAGAAAACCGGCAAATTTTGTATTTGGCAAAAAACATTCGCGAAAATTATAAAGCTACCTTAAAAAAATACATAATATATACATAGGAAACGGTTAGTATTATTACCTTTACTAAATATTGTGTAAAAATAAAGAAAATTATTATTTTACTGTAAAAATAACCATATTTTTATGTAAGTTTTTTGAAAATTTTACAGGAAGAATTACATACTTGAATTACATCCTTTATTAAACAAACTTATTTACAATAATTTAAAAATTAAAAACAAATTAGAAACTAAACTAAAACTAATCTTAAAATCTACATACTATAAAATCGTGTAAAATATATTATAATATGCCCTTGTCATTTAAAAATACGCTAGAGCAAATAACTTACTATAATAACATCTATTACAAACATGTGTTGAGCTGAGTCCCCGTTTACAAAGGCCAAAGTCAAATGTTCGACTATTTGCAAAGCTACGTAGTGCGAATCGCAAATCACAGGTCGATACGTCCCGATTCAATATCGGCTCTCCCTATCACGTAATTAGATATTCCCGGTAGGTGACGGTTGTAAAATGTAGGACATTAATCTTAAATTGTGCTCGAGTCCCATACACGGCCTGTCACTTTTGTCGTTTGCCGGTTGGTTGGTCCCTTTCGTTATACCTATAGATAAAGGGAGATAAAATCACAGTTGTCGAAGTGTATCTCGTCATTCATTATCTTGTTTACGTACTTTGCAAGTTAAAGTATTTTAACTTCGAAGGAAAAGTCGATGAAGTATTTACAATAGTTCTAATTACAAGTATGTTATATTTATTTAGAAAAAAAAAACGGTTAGATTTTCGATCTCGAAATGACTAAGAAAAGATCAAAAAAATTGTCAGCTACGTAATTGCGTGTGTCAGAAAAATGAGCTTTGTTCCTTTCGTTAAATACTAACAGTAATTTCAAACAAATAGCAAATAGCGAAATGATTTCATCTATTTATCTTGCTTACACGTACGCCTATCCTATCACTCTATCTCTTGCGTTGCTAAATGCGTTAAATTTCTAAGAGTGACACGGCAAAGATCTGTGCACTGACAAATGCACCTCATCAAATCCATGGGTCGATGAAGAAGTATTCATGTTGCACGTTGAATGTCGACATTTCGCTCCAACGAACGGTGAATCGAACTGAATTCAAAGTTCAAACTTCATGATTTGAGGTTCAGCCTCCCCACCATCAAATCTATTCGCTTGCTCACTGCATACTTGATTCGGGAAGACACTGCCTACTTTAGATTCACTGTGCTTTTTGAGGTTATTTAATCGTCATTCTAAGGGTTCTGTATCCAAAGTTTACCCAACGGGACCCTAATAAATACTACGCTTCTATTGTCTGTTTGTTACACGGGTGTAGATTTTGAACCGTAGGTACCTAAAGAAACTTGAGATTTGAATCTACCGTTAATTGTACAAAAAACGTTTTTCTTTTTTCGGTACGGTGCTATAACTCTGACTGTATAACTTTCTTGATACTTTTTTTTTGTAGCTTGCGTTTATTTTGAAATCTCAACAATGGAAACTTGAGTTTTAATCCATAACTCTATAAACTCACTGAAGCCAATTTTAAACTTCATGCAAATGTAGGGCGGGCTATGATCACATTTTTCTACACGAAGGCAGCGATACCGAATTGGACAGTAGGTTGAGCTTGTAGTTAAATGCCACCGTGGGGGTTTTCATTGGGAAACGCTTGTAAACTGTGTTGTTGTTTATACAATCGACTCCCCACGTTTAGCGAAACAGCCTAAACGAATTTTGCAGTTAACAGTTGGGTTCACCCAGGCTTTCTGGGCCAGGCGATACACCGCAAATTGGAATCTCACACAATGCTCCGTAAAATTGTTACTAAAATCCGTATTGTCATTCACCAGTTTCTCAGAGATTGGAACTTTATTAATAACGTGTTCAAGTGAGCATTTAATCTAAATACAGTTGTTTCAAGTGTCAAACAAAATAAGTATTGAAATAACTAATAGGTACTTATACAATTTCTCTTATATTATAAAAATAATTGCTATAATACGTCCCACTGCTGGGCACAGGCCTATCAGAATCCACAAAATTTAGAAAAAAAACTGGAACAGAGGCAAAACTGCGGGCAACAGCTAGTTAGCAATAAAATAATAACAAACGTCAACAATCATACATCCATCTAATTAAAATATTACTTGTGACTATTACAAACGAATAATAAAATTAACTAAGCCAAAACCTAAAAAAACGTCAAAACTCCTCAACCCTCCGCTAAATTTTGACACAATATGGTAAGGAATTTTTTAAATTAAGCAGCCACTAGTAAAACGATGTTAAATAAAAATGAATCTATCTCAGAACACTTTATCTTGCGAAAAATCAAGAGCTATAAAAACGATGTCCCACGTACATTTCTACTTATCATTACACGTCTCTTGCTAATACTGTCATGTTGAAATTTACAGTCTGGGCGAAGTAACAAATCAATTGCAAATTTATACGCAGTACAGGCTCCTTTACGCCTTCGGCTGATTTGACTTATTCGTTCAGCTGTATCTGCTTTTGCTATCGACGAAATGGCAAATGATAACCTTTGATCTTTGATTCTCTTTAGCGTAAACGATATTTTGCGGTTGATCGTCTAATTAGTTGTCATGGTTTTCAAAAGGGAATAAAAATGGATAAAATGTTAACGCGAAATTTATCAACAAAAATGGAAAGCGAATTTCAAGGTCATAATTACCTGGGAGTTTTCCTTTTTGTAAATTTGTTTTATTTAGGACGAACACTTAGATACGTTTAAAGTACTCGTAATCTTTACTTCATTTGAAAATTAAGGAGGAGCAATTTTCACGTAGTCCTTTCCAGGGCCTTTTCTTTGACTTCCTGATACGATACGACTTCTCTTTCTTTCAAGTTTAAAATACCAAGTAAAAATATAACATTTTGAATATTCCTTCCAGCCTTTTCCGAGAACTAAATACACACAAAAATTGCTCTTTATATAACTACAAGTAATGAGAGCTAATCCGTGTATCTGACATTTCAATTTCCTGTCTATTCGGACTAATTAAGGAAAATAACCAAAGTTAAAAATCTAAATAAAAGTGAGTAAGTAGGTACCTACTAATTAAATTCCCAATTCCTAAACCTATCGTTACGTAAACTTACCCACGCTTAACATAACGGTTGGCTCATTAACATTTATATCGTCGGTATTGCTATTGTAAGCCGATGCATAATTAATGGGATATAGTTACCGGCTGCAATTCCAACGACTAGTACAAGTGTACTATGCCATGTCCAAGATACCGAGTTAACATAACATAGCGTTCTCTTTGTTGCACTTTTGTATGCAAATGAAAGGGACAAAGGAATGTCGGTGGGCGTAAACAATGTACTTAATCATAATTAATCGTCCTTCTTCAAGAAGCGCTCGCCCCGGCGGCAGCGAAACGAACACTGCGCGCCAACGCTCTGCTCGCGCGGCTACTCGACGCAGCTGACAGCGGCGTACAACTACCCTCGTTTTCATAGTCATTTTTATTATTGTCAAATGTGGTGAACGAGCATTGACAAGATTAAATTAGAGCTGTAATTTTCTTCTATTCCCTTCTTTCTTGGATGTGTTCCATCCTACATAATATTAATGCATACCAAGTTTCAAGTCAATCCAATCACTAGAAGTGAGTGAAATTTTACTTATAAGATTTGGCTACAGCAAAGATCCATTACACTAATTTAAAAACAAAAACCACAAGACAAACAAGCTCACACAAGTGTCCCATACAGCCAATGCAGAGCTCCTCGTTTTCCAACTAACAAACACTGTGGAACAGCGATAAGAATAGAAATGGAGCCTTAGCAGATATAATAAATGTATTTACCGAGCTAGAGCTATGGGTGGGAGTGGTTCAGCGTCGGATAGCGTTTGCAAGAGTGCGTGAGACACTGCAAGGAGACTTACCTCCAATATTTTCTATTTGTGTGCTATTTTGAGTACTCATAAATTAAGTATCGTGGAACATTGTGCGATGCAGGCACGTATATGGGCCTTACCATGACGTCCTAATTCCGACTCAGTTCAAGTTTTAGCTGTCACTTTTAGTATGAATCGGACAGCGAGCTAGCCTAAACTGTATTGCATTAAGACGTCATGGTAAGGGCTCGCTGCGCTGTACAAAGGACAACGACAGAACGGTGGATAAATTAATGATTTGCGAATGTATAACATACAAAAACGGCTTATAATATTTAGCTTGGCTTTTGTAAGTCCACTGAATTAAGGCAAAATTCATCGATCTGGCTATTCACGGAGGAAATCTGACTTTAGCAGTATCGCAGTGCAGTAAATTTTACCTATTCCCAAATTGGATTTGACTTGACTCCGGATTTTCCAGATCTTAAGTTGTAAAATCGGGATACAAATTAAATTTTGGATCGAAGAATCGGACATTAAGGCGCTGTCAACAGCAAATGACCTTGAGCAGCGCCACTCTTCACACATTACGGATCGCATGCCTGTTAGTGAAGGAGAAGAAACTATTTCGGCAGCTTGGCGCACGTCTAAAATCTTGCAAATAAGACACAAATAATAAGAAATAAAAAAAGTATAGATTATTTGTGAAATATGACTCGTTAGCCGTGTAGGTATTGAATATGTTGACTTCATGTTTTTAACTGTAGACCCATACGTTGAAAAAATAAAGACATAGAACCGTTTACTGATGATTTTAAGACCAATCTTTGCAATTATTTTCTATCGAGCCGATTTTGTTCAATTATGTATCGAGTCCGTCCAGCGTGTTTGAAATATGATGAAAATTGACATACATATTTTTTTGGATTTTTATTGTGTGTAGTTTTTCTTAAAAAAGTGCTTAAATAACATCAATTTCAACAAAATTAGGTGTTGTCAGCCTCTTAATATCTACTGTTTTGTTTTGAAAATGTTTCTGTTTAGTGAACTGGACCTTTACAAAGTAACGCCTGATTCAATCAAGTTTTTGATCTAATGTAAGGTTTGGTCAGATTATCGTTTGCTCTAAACTGAATTGATTTTGAAAGCATTGACTTTTCTGGAAAATTATAAAATACCCATACCAAAACTGACTTAACATGACGTCCTAATGCGATTCAATTCCGATTCAGTTTAGGTTCGCTCGCTGGCAGATTCATTCTAATAATGTGGTCTGCTAAAACCTGAACAGAGTCAGAAATGAATCGCATTAACGCATTAGCTGCCAGCTGCCAAACCCGAATCTTTTTCTGGTGACACTGGTGCACATGTGCGTTCGAACGCCTGTAAAATTATGACAGCGACACTGGGCTAAAGTCACAAAAACTCATATATGCATAAGACCGCCTGGTTTTATTTGTTTCTGTATTATGTCCTCTCGAGACCATGGATGCAAAGTCGCGTCCGAAACGTCGAGGTATTTACAATAATACTTTTTATTTACGTGATTAAGTCCCGTTTTCTTATAATAATGTGTTTCCGTATTGTTTTGTACTAATTTGTGGTGTTTAATAAAGAGTATTTGTATTGAAAGAAAGAAAGAAAGAAAGAAAACATTTATTGACACAAAACGACACATAAAAAATAAAAATAAAAAACAAAAAATATTAAATTAAATAATAAATATATTAAATAATATTATTGTTGTATTGTATTGTATGCATTGGTGGCAATTAAGACGTCATGTTTAAGGCCTCTGAATCGACTGCCTTCCCAGCAGCAGTTCTTTCGCAACTTTTCAACAAATCCAAACTTCCAGGTGACCCGGTCCAAGAATAAAGAGTACAGTAAAAGCCAACAAGATTTACAAACGAGAGGTTTTACTGTCCTAGCTTCTGCTGCTTCGCAGTTAAACTCGCGACAAACGATGCATCTGGGAAATCTGTGCGCTGAGAGCAACATGAATGAGCGTCCTTTGGGTAAGAAACGATTCATCCTGCGTTTTTACCTTAACGATAGATTACTCGTTTTCCGAAGGGGTAACTTTATTACCGGTTTAGAGAAAATGGATGAGAATTGAGATAAATAAGCTGGCTTTAACGCAATTAATTGCTGACCATGGCATGGAATAGACGGTAATTATCGTGATACTGGTTAGTCAATATAGGTTTGTGTATTTCAAAACAACCGGATTCGCTGTATACGCAATTTAGGGATCTTTAAAAAGCGAGCCTTCCAGTTCTTAAAAGGGCCGGCAACGCACCTGTGATTCCCTAAGTCTTGCAGGTGTCCCTGGGTGGTGGTGATTATTTTCCATCAGGTGACCCGTTTGCTCGTTTGCCATCTCTTATATTAAATTTAAAAAATACGCATGAATATTTCGTGATATGGATGGCGATATTCAGAGATCACACGATAATATTGACCTAAAAATGCCACCGTCCTCCATCAATTTTTTATTATCTTCGAATTGCATTCTGTTTCCACTCATATACTGTTTGCTTGGCTGTTTGCTTTCCCAATAAATAAAATAAAATAAAATAAAATAAAATAAAATACATAATCTTACTAACATTATAAAATTGCGAAAGTGTATCTGTCTGTTGCCTCTTTACGCTTAAATTACTGAACCGATTCAGTTGAAATTTAGTGTAAAGATAGTTTCTATCCCAGGAAACATCATAGTTCCTGCGGGATATCGAAGCGTATTCGAGTCGCGGGCAATATAATAATTATAAAGCATACTTATTTACCAACACAACCATCCTAATCAAACACAATATAAATGTACAAGCCGTTGATCCCAAAATGGCCAAAATGAAACTGAAACAACGTTACACAGCCGCTAATCCATTTAATTATTAACTCCTATACATAAGGGTAAATATTTAAAACGTATCCTGTTAATCCACTCCGTAGCTCTTCTGAGAGAGTTAAGCCAGGAAGTTAAAAATAAAATTGTATTATGGAAGCGTCCAATGGCGCCATCTATCTTGCTTTAGGAGCTTTACGAGGGAAGCTGTTTAGTTTTTACGGTTTTATGGCAACACTGGCATTCTTGGGTCGATTTACCTTCAGAGGAATTTTGGGGGGTATGTTTTCAGTGTTAATTGGTAGCGTTTTTTTGACCTGAAAATTTGTTTGTACATTGAGGTTAAAGAAAATTGAGCAAACAAAACCGGCCAAGTGCGAGTCGGACTCACGCTCCGAGTGTTCCGTACCATTATCTATAAATATCTATAAATCAGTGTAAGCATAGCCCTGCTCCAAAGCGAATGTACGCAGTGTGGGGTCACTTTATATTGATCACTGACATATACAGACATACATACATATTTACGGTTTTCGCAATTATTCCTTAATCTGTGCTATAAGACCTACCATCATACCAAATTTCAAGATTCTGCGTTCACGGGAAGTACCCTGTAGGTTTTGATTCCCTTGAGAGTCGAAAATTAGCGGAAATTTGCGGCATAAATGGCTATGGTATCTTTTGATTGCGTTGGCTTAGAAGTTTGATTTTTTCACAGCTTCAAGGGACAGTAGACTTGAGTATTTGATATAAATTTCAGCTTGATACTTCCACGCGTTCCTGAGAAAAAGGGTCTTGACAGACGGACTGACAGACAACAAAGTGATCCTATAAGGGTTCCGTTTTTCCTTTTGAGGTACGGAACCCTAAAAAACAATTAAAATCTTCCTTAGATATCACACGTGCAAGGCAGCCAAGCCTGTGTTTGTTGTGTTGTGATAGTGATGAATGTAATATTATATTTTCACATAGGCTTAATTGTGATGCTCGTGAAGTATTATTACGGCTATTATCGGTATTTTTTCCACTTTAGAATAGTACTGTAACGCACTGGCTGCTTTGCATCCGGGGCGTTGCAAACAAATTTGTATTCGAAAACTGTTTTTCGAATGACATTGTTAACAGTAAATTGTTAATATACCGATGGACTTAGGTACATACTGTAAACATACATACATACCTACTTATAAATCACGTTATCCTTTAAGGGGTAGTCAGAGCCTAAGGTAACAAGACCTAAAGGCCACGTTTAACATGATTTACTGTAAACGCGAGCTGAAGAAAGAAATAAATGCATATTTGAGTTTATCTAAGTTTCAATTTCAAAGTACATGGTAGTGGTGCGGAGTATGTAGCCAGAGCAAGTACTTAAGAACTCTCAGATAACCTAGAATATATACTTTCATTTATTTCTTCAGCCGGAGTTTACACGAAAGTATAATGGTATCTCACCCGTTACCACATTAAATTCTCAAGCGAGTTATAATATAAACTGGGGCCTTACCATGACGTCTTAATTCCGACTCAGTTCAGGTTTTAGCTGTAATTTTTAGTATGGATCTGACAGCGAGCGAACCTAAACCGAATCGCATTAAGACGTTACGGTAACCTCCCAGATAATGATAAATAAATCAGCCTGTTGAACTATTCTTGCGGCGCTTTGTCGCCGCTACTTCATAATGCGGCATAAATTAGACTATAAGAATATCCCGTCCCAAGTGATTGATCTGCAATCGAATCAGTGCGCGAGTCCTGCGGGATCACCCCATCAATCACGTTGACCATCTATCGTCAACGCCTTCACTTGACACTTTGCTTTTTTATCCAAATGTGGGCAAGGAGATTGCAAGAAACCTCATTACTTTTAGGTCAATAGGATAATTAGGGCCGGCCACGTCTGCCGCATGCATCCAGAGCGGTGGCTATCGGCGCCGCGGGAGGCCGAGGCGGAGGCAGGAATCGGGCGCCTTCTCTTGTCCCTGGTGAGCAGTAGATGTTTCACGGGAGTTTGTAATTGTATCGTACAAACACATCATTCAGACAGATGACGCTTAGCGACAAATATTCGCATAGTAACAAGGTCACGTGACAGTCGGCAACAGACAGAAAAATTTCGATGGCTTACTCACCTGCTGGTGGTGTAAGGGTATAGCACGCGTCACGGAATGACGAGGACCCGGGTTCAATTCCCCAGCCATAGCTTTACTTTTCGGATTTTTCTGTGTGTTCCAATTTTCAGTGTCGTTTAGAAATAATGTGATGTAATAAAGTTTAACCTATTACAATTTTGTTATAGGTATGTATAGATTTGGATACTGTTTATTCTGGTATCCTTCTATTTAAATTTTTTTCATCCCATCGAATCTGCTGCATCTATGCTGGATATAATAAATTGTAGAAAAATTATCTAAACCAAATCTACAGGTCGCGAAAACAGTTGACAGTTAAATTGCCTCAATCATAATACCTATTCATACTGTCATTGACCCTTAGTTAAGTACTGATAATCTTACTGAGCTCAATTCAAGTATCCGAATTTAATATCATCTATTATCTTCCCAAAGGGATTACTATTCCTGCGAAAGTTACGGAAATGTCAACCCGATACGGATTGTCTGCGATAAACCAATCGTATTTCTCGAAACATGACTAGTTTGAGATTGAGATTAGTTTGAGTAGTTAAAAGTTATGTGATTAGTTGACCCGTGGGTTTCTAATATCATTGCCCGTGGTTGTAAAGCGATGGGTCAATTTCTTGAGGCAATCATTATATTATGCCGTTTACCTAGAAATCTATCGAAATAATAGAAAAATATTGAGAAAAAATATGTATTAGGCTGCTTTAAACAGTCAGTTCAAACATGTAGTGCAAATTACCACCAAACATAATTATTACGATCGTACCCACATTACTAAACTTCAGCAATAAAATAAAATCACAAATGGCCGATGCCTGCCATATAAATTAGTAACACACCCCTGCACAGTAACACGACGAAATTGAAAATGTTGCCAACCCCTGAGTGCGCCATAGAAACTTTTTTATGACAGCGCGGAATGGGCCTAAAACGCTGGCCCAGTGTAGCAACAGACTTGTTTCCTTTAGAGCCTCTATAGACTACGAGATGTTTAACTCTGATACGATACGTGTACGTGGACTTAAATTATTTTGACTATTGTTAAAACGAAATAAAACAACGGACACATTTCTTACGTTATACAAGCAAGATGCCCCAATTAAAATTTAGTGCTGTCCTTGATGCGGTTCACTTTTTTTTTTTTTTTATGTGAATAGGAAGGCAAACGAGCAAGTGGGTCACCTGATGGTAAGCGATCACCACTGCCCATAGACACCCGCAACCCCGGAGGGATTGCAGATGCGTTGCCAACCAAGAGGACTTAGATGAAATGCCTCTTGTGCCCGTAATTTCCCCGGCTGTCTTACTCTCCACACCAGAACACAGCAGTGCAAGCACTGCTGCTTAGCGGCAGGATTAGCGAGTAAGATGGTGGTAGCGATCCGGACGGACCTTGCACAAGGCCCTACCACCCGCAACACTTTCACACATTTCACGCATTCTTTCACTTTGAAAATCAATCAATGTATGGGAACATTTTGTCAACTACGATTCAAAAATCCTGAAAGAATTTACTTTGAAACATTTCGGAACAATTTTAAGTCATCTTCCTAGCGTTTTTCCGGCATTTGCCACGGCTCAGTGAGTCTGGGGTCCGCTTTGATAACCTAATCCCAAGATTTGGCGTAGACACTAGTTTTTACGGAAGCGGCTGTCATCTGACCTTCCGACCCAGAAGGGTAACTATTAACTAGGGTTATTGGGATTGGTCCGGTTTTCCTCACGATGTTTTCCTTCACCGAAAAGCTCATGGTAAATTTCAAATGTAATTTCGCACATAAATTATGAAAAACTCAGAGATGCGAGCCCGGGATTCGATCCCGCGACCCTCTGCTTGAGAGGCCACAGGTCAAACCACTAAATAGGCTACCACGTTTTTTTTCGGAATTTTTTTAAGTGACCTACATTTTGATTTCATTAAATATAATATTAATAACAACAATAATAATAATAATAATATTTTATTTTAGACAAAGTCCATATAGTGTTGTTAGTTTACATAAACTTATAGACTATCCCCCTTATTCATAAACGCACTATAGGCCTCTGCTAAGTTAGTAATCGTTTGTCCTTATCTGTGAAAGGTAAATGTCAAAGTGACAGATAAGGACAAACGATTACTAAGTTAACAGAGGCCTATAGTGCGTTTATGAATAAGGGGGTATG
Organism: Pandemis heparana; assembly: GCA_963854515.1. Classification (NCBI taxonomy): domain Eukaryota; kingdom Metazoa; phylum Arthropoda; class Insecta; order Lepidoptera; family Tortricidae; genus Pandemis; species Pandemis heparana. Next base: position 10,604,827 of record OY978015.1, on the reverse strand, counting down.
TTAGTAGTGTATTACATTAAATTATCCTATAGATGCTGCCCCTAGACTCCATAATATATGAACAGAGTTCCAACTGTAAAAGACTACACAACACACAACAACAACACACACACAACACACACAACAACACACAACACACACAACACACACAACAACACACAACAACACACAACAACACACACACACACACACTTTTACAGTTGTTGTTGTGTAACAATAACTGTAAAAGAAGTTTAGTCTACCCTTTGGCCTGAACTCTATGCTGTTTAATTCTCTATATTTAAATTCATGCAAGTAAAACCATCAGTGGGAAAGTACACGCAGTATAATTGCCTCATTATGTTACATGCTTAAGAGGGGAATACCGTAGTATACATACAGCATTGAAGTGTCTCTTTAGTAGTATTTAAATGTGTGTTCTTAATTAATGAGGCTGCATTCGAGTACCGAGCTGCATCTGACAGTAGTTACTACACCACTGAAAAGTATTTATCATTGTGTGAGTGTTGAATTTGAGCTAAGCTAAGTGCTAGGGGGCCATATTGTGGACCAACATCATAATTTACGAGTACATAATTATTAAAATTTAAACCTAAATATGATGTGTGTACAATTCTGCCTTCTAGTTATATAATTAGCAAGAGTACCTATGCTATGGGAATCAAAATCTTTAATAACTTACCTGAATGTATTAAATCACTCGATGGTAATAAGTTCAAAAGGGAACTGAAGGAATGGCTTGCAGAAAAATGTTTTTATAATTTAAATGAATATTTCGTATAGTAGGTCTTCTAATAATTTTTTTAATTTTAAGTTCAATAATTACGCCCGAAATGGGCAAACTGTTGATGCTTTTCAATGTATGACATCTTATGTACACAGTTTTTGACAATAAATGGCATCTATCTATCTATCTATCTACCTATTAAAATTATGAAAGCGAGTGTTTGGATAGTTCTGATACTCGTATATGGAAGTATGGATGTTTGTTGCATACCGGATTTTGATTAAATTTTGGCACAGTTAGTTTATAACCTTTATAATGATGTATGAGCTTGGATAGTGAGGGTGGTGGAGCTGAAGTAAAACTTGAGGATGGAATAAGAACAAACGTTTATTCGTAAACCTTACCTTATAATATAGAGTGGGATTGTCGCTGATACAAGCAACATGCGTGTATGTAGCAGTAAACTATTGTGTTACTCCTAAACACTGAAAGTGGCCAAATGCCATACTACACCTTAATTGACCCATAGAATCTGTCTTATAGAATATATCCCGAAAATAGCTCAGATCTCTTAAGATACTGATAAAAACAGTCTTCGTAGACGAAGTCACAAGGACTTGAACCTACAAGCTTAAAATTCCATTCCGTGCTCTAACTAATTAAGACACAGACAAAATCTAGCACGCGCTGCGAAATTTACGACGTGCTTTATTTTTACGGTCATTACTTTCGTGGTTTTTAAGAGGGTTCAACCCCTAACCCCTTAACTAATCTTCACGAAAGAAAAGTATTTACTGACTGGCTAATTGACTGTTTCATCAACGGTCAACCTAAAACCTGGAAAGCAGAGAAGCATAAAGGCACTCATAATGATGTTGGCCTGGAAAGATGACACATTTCGTAAGACCCCAAGGTATACGGATTTTTTTAAAAGAGGCAAAGACGCAAGCGCAGTCTAGTCGCTATACAAATACGGTAAAAAGTTCATTAACCTAGCCTACACTGGTACCAACTGCTTAGAAAGTAAATACTTACAATCGCTTCTACACCCTTTTATTAGGTCAATGAATCTATGCTCTTTTTAAATAAACTACCAATCTGATCGTTTTTGATACCCGTTTTACATAGAACCTTTCAAACATTGACTAATATTAACGACTTCCTTGGGGAACTAATTTGAGTGGATAATGGATCTTTTGTATCTAATGAAAAAGTAATTTGTGGGGCCCTTACCGGCACGCCAATTATGATGGTGAAAAGTAGAGGAGTTTTACATTAATTAATCACTGAATACAGGCTGGGAGGCGAATAATTGAGTTGTAGCCTTGTAGCGAGGTCTCGCATTCGGTTTTAGTTTAGTGGGTCAACGGTTATATGATTATTTCACGTTATGATGCTCAATTGTCTTAGTTTAAGACTTTTAAAGCGGCGTCTCTATATTTCTTGTCACTTTATTATAGGTAGGTTGTTGCAGTCCGACCTTATATACCTTTTATTATGTACTTATTGTTTATGTTTACTTTCTATTTTTAAATATTAAAAAGATATAAAATTGTCTATGCCACTCAGTTTAGTTCAGATATGAAGTTCAATAAAATCGTTTCCAAAGTTGTGTTCTCATTCATAAGTTTCATAGGTAATATGATGTTTCGGATATGTTAAATTTTTCTTATTGGCAAAGGATGAAGTTTTCAATTCGAGAGTTTTCGTCAATTCGATTTCCATAAAATTTGTACGCCTTGTCAACCGATTTTTTCAAATAATTATTTAACGAACCGTTATAGATCCGAAAAAACCGAGAAAACTCAGTACGGACACAACTACGAGCGAGTAACGGCGCGCCAGATATTTTTTTCTGACCATTGCGTGTGCTGCTAGGTAACCACTGCGTGACCAGCAACTCGGCCGCGTAATGAACAGAGAACCCTCGCCACGACGCAAATCGCGTGTAGTCGTTGCGGGCCATTACATTGGATAAGCTCAATCTTCAGCATTCGATCAGAGTTCGAGCTCCAGTGGATTAACCGTTAGTAAACATAAATTATTTCTTGAGTATTTTGCAATCCAATAAGTAAGAACACTTGTACCCGCTGTAGTGGATCGGTAGATTTCGTTTTTAAATGTCGGAAATTAAATTTGCTGTGGCAACTCTCGACTCTTACTTAGTCGATTAAATTAAATATATTATGATGTAGTTAAATATCTATTTGGTTTAAATTGTCCAAATGCCAGGCGAATTTGCGTAGGATTATTAAAGATCGAGCCAAAAATTATTTTTTCTCATTTTTTAAAAATTATTTCTTGTTAAACTCCCTCAAACAAAATTCGAAATCGATTTCGGCCGAGGGAATGGCCGAAAATCTTAGGAACCATGTTATAGCCGATGCGGCTAGCAATCCATAACTATTTTGATTCCCCTTTCCACCTTTACGCCTACATTTACGCTAAACGTGACCTTTAAGGTCTTTAAGTATTGTTGCTTTAGGCTCTGTGTACCCCGTAAGGAATTCTTTATGATTTATGTATTTAAGTATGTATTAAAATTCAACACGTCTTTCGGATAGGCGAACCTATTGAGTAGCGCTCACCTTAATCTAGAAAAAAAACGCTCTCTTTTCGATTTTGATCTAAAAAAAGTATGCTAAATCCTTACCTCTCTATCAATTAAAACTTTAGTAGTATTATGTTCTTCGATATAAAATCCAATCAGTGATGTTGCAAAAAAAAAACTTTACGCTGCAATATTTTCCACCAATAAATCCCAAGTGCTTAACAAACTGAATAACTCTATAAACCGGGAGGAATACCCATCGACGAAGTTAGTGAAGTTAATATCAGTAACTTCACACAATCCAGAAAACCGGGCTTTGCGCGATCTATATGCAACGTAGGCAAAACGCCTAGAACAGACTAGACTGCTGGAAGTTAGACGCTATTGTGTATTTGTTGTGGATATTTCAGGTTTAGTGCATTGATTTAACAGGTAACAGATGTGAATTTCTCAACCGAGCGGTGAACCATTTTCATTTTTTATTCATTTCAAGCCGTTGAGAATGGTTTACTACGGTTGTTAACATTAAATTTTCAACCGTTTGCATCTACAGATATGAGTTACGTTCTTGTCTCCTTATTCATAAAAGTTATATGAATGTAACCATATTTATGTAAACTACCGTTTGAGATTGAAAATCACTTTGCATGTCAATGTAACCTATAAACAGGAAAAGTCGCATAGAATCATGAAATCGGTTGATGCATAATAGTAGATTGTACACCGAGGGGATAAAGCACTGTATTATGTCACGGGCGCGATATTGAATCCTGAGCGCAGCGAAGGACTCTAAATTTAACTCCCGAGCGAAGCGAGGGTGTTATGAGTTAATTCCTGAGCGTAGCGAGGGAATTAAGATGAGTCCTGAGAGGAGCGAAGAATTTAAGCGCACCCAAGACATAAACACTTTTATCCCCGAGGAGTATACTCTACTTTTCTCACCTTTTGCGAGACAATAAAAACCAAGGCAACTAGAAAAAGTATTTAATTAAAACAACAGTAAACAGAATTAAAAGTAAAAAATTATATTTGAGACATTGGTCCAGTTGTGTAATGATAAGAAATATTTTTATTTGGAATCTTAGCAGTTCTAATGCGTACCTAACTGTAATTACAGCGTCAGCAAAGGCTCGCGGCTTTTGTTTTATTTGAAATTTGTTTCGGTGGTGGTCGTCGTGGTGCTGCGGCGGGTCGGGTGGCATGGCCATCTCGATTTTCGGAGCCGTGCGATTTTTACGAAATTAGACTTTAAGTGTATAACAATAAGAACTAAGACAAGTGAGATTCATATTACTAACCGGCGGGTTATAATGAAATTCAGTACAATATTATTACCCGGCTAGAGCCAAGGGCTATAATGAGTTACTTTGAGTACGGTTTACATGCTATATAATTAGCCATTGTCGAGCAAGTGGTGTGAAAAATTACATTACACAATAATTGATTAATTATAATATCCTTACAGAAAGCATCCTTAAAAATTTCAACAAGAATTAAATAAAATTGTATTGGCTAGAACTACAGGCATACCTATATTAGTAGATACTAGTAGTATTACTATTGTGCTTGACAGATTTAGCCTAAACGTAAGTTATACTGAACATCCAGAGAAGTACTAGGAGTTTCCTGCACCGCTAAAATAAATAAAAAAAAACTGAGAGCCACCGTTTAAAATGATTCAGCTTCGAATCTTATAGAGCCGTGGTCCATCCGTAGACTAAAGATCCCCTCTTTGCGTTAATGAAGGAATTCCGTTTTTATTATTCTGAAGTGCTGCCTGTCGCATCCATCTTGCTTTAGAACCTTCCAGAAAAAAAATAGCAGCGCAAAACGCTTCTTTAAATAGATTTTAGTACCTTTTACGGACAATGCGTTTGTAGCAACACTACCTACTCGTAGTATAGTTAATTTGGTTTTCAATTCATAATGTATTTTTAATCCAAAAGCCTGAATATGAATAGATTCTTATGTCAGCAAAAACTTCTTTCGTTTTGGTAGCAGATTCCAGAAATGGTACGCAAAATGAACCTCTATGCACAACTTGGCTTCCTAGGTCGAAATGTTTTGAATTGGACGTTGATGAGTCATTTCATGTGATCTATTATGATTATTCAAGCCCATCGACAACTTGTTCATCATACAAAAATCATAATCATCAACTTATCTAATTTTCAACACAACTACATATAGCCATCCGTTAAAATTGTAAATAACATCTGAATTTATAAAAGAAAAACTTTATATATTTAACCAAGATAAAAGCTGACACCTGAATAGTAGAGATAGAGGTACTCATATTTTAATGTTGCATTGAATTTGCTTGCGTTAGACACAGCGTTGAATTAGAAGTTCCAATTTAGTTTGTGCCAGACTACCGACGAACATTGATATGCAGTATTCGCCACGATGCAATGTTGTGCAAATACAGTCTGGTTTGATTTAGTGTTTGCTATTGTCTTTCTATATGTGCTGAACGGACGTGGGTAACTTATGTTGGGTATGCTATTTACGATGCATAAATTAAGGATTGAACTAGATTAAGCAAAATACGATTTCTGTGAATAAATTGTGAAAACCACTTTGGAGGAATTCCTAGAAATTAACTGTGAATTAGACATAAATTGTAAAACATGTACACAAACATTCGATATAAGGTTCGATAAGGTTTCAGTTAGACAGCGCAGATTTGGAGTAAGGGCGAATCTTAAAACAGCGTTAAGTTTAGTTATTAAAAAATAAGACGCAAAAAAACCCATACAAAATTACTCAGCACGCATAATTATGAAAGAAATGCAATTAGAAAATTAATTACGTCGAGTTAGTACAAGAAGATTAAAAAATTACGATTGAATACCTTTTGTACCGCTAAAGCCTATGTCTAGTTAAATGGTTCGCCGTATTTAGTTACCTACATTCAGGTTTCAGTTTATTTAATCCAGGATTCAACAAAAATTCACACTGTGTGTTAATACTGCGTTTCTCGTCTAAAAAATGTTATTGGCTGAGTTTAACCGCTTTGCAGCGATGCTAACGACTAAAACATTTTAAAAAAATTTTGGCACTGGCAACTCTGTCGCGCATACAAAATGGAACGACAACGGATGTGATATAATACTTTGGAATATGAATTTGATTTTTCAATTTGTATGGATGTTTCCGTTGTGAGATAAGTCATTTATGCGTATATTGAAGAGTTTTTCAAAAGTGATAGTATAGATCAGGCGTTGTTTTGCGGATGTCCATATTATGTTAAACTAATTATTTATTTCCTTAAACCTATGCGCAATGATGTCATTATCGTACGAATAAAATTATCTTTCCATCGGTTGCATGTGTGAAGTGCCCATTCCATATATTTTTTAATTTTAATTTTGAAAATAGTACCTACCTATGTAGCAGTTAGTGAAACAGCTACTTTCAAAATTTAATTCAAATAGTCGTTATTTTTCGCCAGTATAATGCTTGTCATACGAATAGACAACTGGACATGGTGAAACTTATACGAGTTCTGTTTTATCATTTTGGCTACAGCACGTTAAAAACGCAATTGACCTTCATGGATGTTATTTTTTTTCAAGCACCCATTATTGCAGTATTAATTGCGCAGTCATCTAGATACCAACAGCGAAGCATTCAACGTTAATATTCACCTTGGCTGCGTCGCCGGAGCGTAACCCGGTTTTGATTTACCGTATTCCATTACCGGTTGAAATCGTAATATCCGGAAATGACTGAATCCACAGCGCACTTTAATAGGGTTAGTATGTTGCGCAGATTAAGGTGACAGAGTATAATCGCGTCTTGAGATTGTTCGATCTGTATTGTTATCAGTGTTATTTTAGAGCTTTTAAGGGCCATTTGCAGCAATATTAACCCAGGTTTATACATAAAACGCTGAAAAGCGCCAATGACTGAGCAGCTGGAAGAAAACCATCGGGGCGGTAATTTTTGAAATCACATCTGTGAAAATACCACTCAAAAGGGGTAAAACTCTGTGCATTTCTGCAAAACTAACGCTTGAATTAATTTTTATACTGGTTGACACAATGATTTGTACCTAAGTATTTTTGTGATACACTACCCATATTTTAATTTAATATTAAATACTTTAGTAAAAGCAAACACTTTCCAGTGGTCCCTCGTAGATAATTTCAAAAGTCGACCCCCAATTTCAGACGTTTTTTGCTTTTCAATGACTGTTTAAAAATAGCACAATCGTAAATGCCCATTTTAAACAAAATAAAACTTGTGCTATTACAATAAATTTTAAAGCCAAAGGCTCTTGAACACGGCCGATAAAACTAACAGTCGTTAAACACAAATTAGGGGCCGCACGTCCGCTCGTTGCAGTAACTTAGTTGAAAACGATCATGTGTAAATGCCCTGAAGCAATAACACAATAAAAGCCTAGCGTAATAATAACAACCAGACCAACCAGTGAGGTAACTCAGCTGTCTAGACTCTAGACAGAGCAACAAAACGTCTGCTGGATTGCTGGACATAGGCCACGGTCGGATTTGTGCTAACGCAGCCAAGACTTAACGCGATCTTTATCAGAGAGTCCGCTCGTTTTTAATAGGTGGATATTTTGAACTAGTAAATAGTGAAAAGTCAACAAGCGCCCCGGGCGATAACTTAGGTAATGCCCTGCATACGGCGGCGTATTGTGTGACTGCCGATTCGACATGTTTATTGATTACTTACTGTATTTGTACTGTGACGATACCAATGAAAAGCATTGCTTTTTTGTAGAAATTTGAAATTAATTATACTCGTACTTACCTACATCAAAACGTGTGTTTGAACCGTAATTGTTGCGGCAAAGAATTCTCGGAAGCAGCGGTTGAGAAAATTACCACGTACAATATTATGATGTTACACGTCAGTTATTACGTACCTACGTAATAAAGCTAATTAGGTAGCCATTGTGATATTTTCGAAGATGAAAATGTGAAATTACAAGATATACATTTAATAAATTCTAAAATTGTTACGATTGACACAATTTTATGAACGGAATTGTGCAGCACTCACAGTAGCAAAAATCCTTTATGATCACAATGCCTAAAATGTAAAATGACTTTGTGGGATTAATACCTGAAACTTAATAGGGCTAGGAAGAAATACGACTCAATTGTAAAAGGACTATAAAGCAAAACGTCTCTTGTCACAAAATTCAACATTTTCTTTTTTCAATGCAATATTTTTCAGCAAAATGAATTATTCATTCACAGTTATCGATTTTCTTTTATTCCAACCTCAACATCGATAATAATCTTTCGAAATCCATCACGCACGCAGCAATCGTTCATTTCATTAAACACCTAATGAGGAAAACTCGGAGAGGCCCGTAATTGGTCAATCAATCTCCGACGTACTCGAAGCACGAGACACAAGTTGAGCCACGGCACTTGAAAACTCCCGAACTGATTTGATTTTCCCCATGAACTAGCGAGTAAGTTCTTTCGCCTCAATAACTTCAAATACAGGAAACTAAGTTAAGACTTTCGGTTGCTTGGCACTTACGGACCTTTTCCACGTCTAACGTTATTATCCAATACTAGTGGAGCACTCCGTGCTCGTTCGTTGTTATTAGTTACATGTACGATGGTATCAAAATATTCAGTCACATTGATGTTAGCTGTACAAACCTGAGTAGATAAACAATAGAATGCAGAATAAGTGAATATTTATCAAAGAAAATTCAGGTGCTACATCTAAACTAATATAATAATGAGCTTTAGACAAAAAAAACATTATTAATGCAAAATCTTTTTCCTATATGCGTATACTAAATTTCAAGTCAATCCAATCATTAAAAGTGGGTCAAATTTGACTTACAATTTGATTTTAAGTTTTATCTGAAAATAGTACTTTTCCGACAGTTGTGTTTGTTTCTTTACGTAAACCTACTATGTAAGAGTACATACATACAAATCATCGATATGACAATGTCACCATCACAATACGTACTACTACTCTGCCTAGCGTTGCATTTACCCGCCATCCATTTGGTTGCGTTCCAAGATACCTTTGTCGAATTACCGATCTCGGTTGGCGCTATCATTTTGGCGTAGGAATTGTGCTGAAATTCGCTTCCCACTGGTATTGTAAGGTTCTAATAATGCTGTTTGAACTGGGTGTTCGAATGTCGAACGCACCGATGTTATTTGAACTGCCGTTGCTTTGGGCATGATTAGTTATTGAAGGAAGACATGCGCCAATCAGGGATTACCTGACTGTATACCTTGTGAGCGACATCTATCATAAACAAGTTAACAAAATATATTGTTTAGCAGAGGTGTAATAGCTAATTTCTACAACAAGGTTCAGTGTTGTGTGCTGCCCTACTTTGGACTATACTAAAAATGACGATAAAAATGAGGGTAATTGTGCGCCGATGTCAGCTGCGCCGAGTAGCCGCGCGAGCAGAGCGTTGCCGCGCAGTGTTCGTTTCGCTGCCGCCGGGGCGAGCGCTCTCTGATGAAGGGCTACAAAATAATCCGAAACAATTGTCGGAGCAATCCTTCGGCTTTTATACGTGAGTTATCCGCTGTGTTGTAATTAGGTTCTATAGAAGCTTAGATCAGTGTGCAGTGGAGTTCCCTGAAAATTTTCGTCAGGCATCAGGACCAAAAAACCACTTAGGTATCTCAATGTAGTGAGAGAAGACAGCGAGAAAGAGAAGGTTGGTAAGGGAACCCGAAGGGAATCGAGTTGTTAGGACAACACACCGCTGTCAGGGTGTTCATCATCAGCCCATGTCACTCCAATGGCTGGACATATGCCTCTCCCATGGCACGCTACTGCACTCGATCTTCAGCTCAGGATGTTCAATTCAATATGAATCCAGTACCTATCTACTATAAATGGGCACTAATCAGCTTGCAAGATTTCACTTACTAATTTACACGCACACCTAATAAAAACCATCTCCTTAAAGTATCATAAAATCCTCGCTCGCTAACAGCGTCACAAATGTTAAGATTCAGAAAACCCGCACAGAAAATATCACAGAACTACTTTGGCAGAGCCCCATAACACTAACGTTGATGGTATTACCGCGCTAGACCGTTTCATAGCAATACTTTGCATATTTTTAAACAGTGGCGCAAATATTGTAGCATTAACATTTCAGGGGCGCAACAAGCAAAAATCTGGAGCGCTGCGGCGAGCGGTTGTAACTAAGCATTCCGATGCACCCATTGACGGCGTCCCCTGCGACTTTGGCATACTCAACGAGTTGCCTTGGGTACCAGTACACTGCTGCATCATCACAGTCAAATGAAATATAAATATGCGTAATTTCGTAAATTTCTATCTTAAGCAGCCAAAATGGCCGCCACTCGCACACTTGCGACAGCTATGTGTCAAGAAAAATGCGGAGATAATATCGAGACGCTGATTTTTAGTATACATCTCAATAAACAGACTTCTTCTTAGACTATGTCTTTTTCTTCTTCGTAGCCTCTTTCAACGATATTGGTGTAGCCATCTTCATATTCCTTCATTTGACTGTTTCCCGCGCCACTGCACTGGCATCCAGCGTCTCTGCGATTACCTTCATGTCGTCCTCTCTCATTTGTGGCAATTCCGTAGGTCTTTTGTCACCCTAAGGTCTCTAATACCGCTTTGGATCACGCATCATGTTTCTCATTGTCTAATTTGCTTGGCAGAGATCTCCAGAAGTCAGCCGATATAACAGCGCTTCAAGAGCTGTAAGCACTGACACGCCGATCGATGTCGCAAAATAGTTAAGTACCTAGTTAAAATTATAGGTAGGTAGTTGTATCTAGTGTATAGATTACCAAACTAGTTACCAAATATAAGTATTTGCGATAAAAAGATTTGAATTTAACTTGAACAAAATTTAGAGCCTTTTATTTACTTTTACGAATAGAAAAACAATTGGGTCACACTCGTGAGGCGTGCACTTCATTTGTTTTATAGATCCAGTTACTAGTGGTCTCCTTGAATGCGAAAGATGAACATCAAACAAAATGGAGTCATAAATGATCGGGTTATGAGTACGTCGAACGAACCTGCTGATGGTCGTGTACCTATCTCATGTAATGACTGCTGCCAGATTGGCACATACAGTATATAAACTTTTATTATCATAATGCCATAAAAATCTCGTGAAACTGACGCGGTGACTGCAACGACATATATTTAAAGCTTTCCGTGAATAATGTGCTTGTTTAATGTTGATTAGATGATAAGGGTTTAAAGGAGCTATTAGGTAATGTTAAAAAATTCACGTCAATCTATAAAAGGCTTTAAGTCCATTCTAGTAAAAAATAACAGTAAACCGGGGTCTTACATGAAGTGCATATCCTTTAAAATGAGGAACCAGCAAAAAAAGAGGTAATATTTACATCGAAATAAAATTTTGTTAGGCCCTAGTAATAAAAAATCCACATTAACTCGAAACACAATTAGTAAAGTATCGGCGTGGTCACGACTTCGAACGGCTGGTAACGTGGCAAGCAATTTCCTAATATGTACATTGCGTGTGCTACCAACTAACTATTTAGCAGTGCACATCTCAACAGCGCAACGAACAGAGAAATCGCTAGCCAAGCTGTCAGCCGTGCATCGGTGCATAGTCGTGGCGAATCCGTAAGCCTCCCAATAACATTCCATTCACATACCGGCTCCCAATTGAACATCATGACTTATACCTACCTACCTATGACACATGTACAGTACACATTGCTAATCCAGAGGTAATCTTCCATAGTAGTACCCATTTTAAATAAAGGCAATTAAAAGCACTAAAGCAAACATCGAGCAATAAGGTACCAATTTATGTATGGTAAGTAAAATAAAACTGCTGTAATGGAATTTAGGAAAGAGTTCGCACATAAATCTCCTAAAGATTTACGATTGTTTGCGATTTTTCTGCAAACGAATTATTGGAAAATGAAGAAGCAGGAAAATCTGTTCAGGGTAAATATTACCATGAATTGTTTTCCTTGGCACGTATAAATTTCTGCTTCCGCCAAGTTATTGACTACGAGTGAAATCAATTAGATGTCTGAACAGAAATAACAGAGTAGGTAGGTATAATATAATGAATTGAACCGCATGTAAGTAAATAAACAGTCATAAAACATATGAGGTTAAGACCACAAAAACAAACTCTTAAAACACTTTTAAACTGGTTACATAAAATTACCATTGAGATAAGACCAGGCGGAAAATCGAAACCGATTATTAAAAGAAAACGAGAAATGGTTTCTTAGAAGGCTCAAGTAAGTATAAGCGAAAGCTGCGGCAAATAAATTGAAAGCGAATATTCGTAGAAACTGTATGAGTACCGCAAAAGGCTCACCCCTATAAATTGGGGAAAATATGAAGAGACCCGACAATAAAGTCATGGATACATTATAGCCTATTGAAATCAATGAGATCTTTATTGAAACTTCACTAAATTGAGGGCCCTTTTTGGGTATCGGTAGTATGAGATCGATGGGAGATTAATAGTTTGAGTTTATGAATAGGCTGATCCTTCACTTGGCGGAAAATTTAATGTAATTTAGGCGTATCAGCTATATCGCTGATTATTTGTAAATCCTAAGTAGGTATAATAATTTCGAAAGCAATCAACTTAATGTCGTTGTTACTACGAACATTAAATCTACTTAAAAGTCGTATTACTGAGAATCATGGTATTATTTTCGTCTTAGCATACAAATCTAGTTTCTTAGTATATCTTTCAATGTAAATATAAATCGAAACCTTACGTATTCAATGTACAGACTGCCAGCTTCAATAGCCTTTTCATAAGAAATCTCAAAATAGAACGAGACAAAGGTTGTGTTATAAAGATATAAAATGCCAATATACCACTGCGATAGTGATACTTCTTGATATATTAAGCGCGCCCACAAATGCAAAATAGAACGGAAAAAGATAGCACGATATTATGCAAGTCGGTATAATGCTTTCAGTCAAAGGATGAATGCATATTGACCTCAATTCTAAATCCATTGGTTTTATTTTCTGTTGTTTCAAGTTTTTTGTGTTGTTACACTATTTTTTATTTACGACATGCTTGTTTGCAAGTGAATTGCGAGGTTTTTATTTACATTTTTTATTTTCAAATTCATTAGGTATTTCAAAGTACGTGAATAAAATGTTGTTTACTTTAACGCACAAATCATTCAAATTATTTTGTAGATAGTCATTTTCAATGAACAAAAAACGTAGCGGAGTTGCAAAGTAAGGTTTTTGTTAATTGAATTGAATTGTCTTGTTACTATTGTCAATTTGTCACTTATTTTAATACTTCATCAACTACTTTTGCTTGAACATAAATATAGATAGTCCAGTGGCCTAGTACGAACGATTCCTCACCAATTCCCTCAACGAGCCAGTATAAAGCCTGGCTGTAGCTTATTCGCCTGACACATATTGTGAGGCCTACAATAGTGAAGCAAATTATATTGGAACCGGGCCTTAGTCTCTGAGGTTTTTTGTTCATTTCTCAGTCCTTCAAGTTTCTTGTCTATTTCTTATGAAAAGGTTATAGACAGGAGAATTGCTTTTCCTTCCGACCGTACTTATTGCAGCTATCATAATACAATTTGGGCACTTACTCTGTTATGTCGCATACGTTGAACCTTTACTCAGGGTGGTACAAAAAGTTGAGTAACATTGTTGTCATTTCGGTTACCTTATACAAAACTCAAGATAGATAGAAGTAGTGGTGGTCGTTGTTACAACAGCAGATAACGTAATGCATTATTTGCACGAAACGAACAACACATTATCGAATCGTCAACTATCCTGTTATCATTATTCGTTGTCTGTTGTCAACGTTGTTCATACGCGCACTGTTGCCGCACTTGGCATAGAAGCGCAAGCTAGTGCGCAACAAATCAAGTAGCTGGGTGCGAGAGATAGCGCTATACGCGCGAGCTCGCATCGCAATCGCAATTCAAATAACTGACTTTTGGTATCATTATTAGCTGTTGCTGTTTGTTGTCAGTCAGTACAATAACAAACAAGGTAACAGAGCGTTGTTTTGCTTTTGTTCCCGTACGTTTTTATTACGCTGCGATCGCGACGAAATAAGTATAACAATTATTTAACAATAAGTTCATTATCGTTTTGTAAAACAGCAATATAACAGGATAACAGACAACAGTTTACAATAAGAGCTATTGAAGATTAACACAACACTGTTATTCATTATTGCAAAACAGCCGTTATTGCCACCACTAGATAGAAGACAGAAGTCAGTTAGTAGGTACCCTACAATTAGGTTACAGAGAAATGAATAGAAATAAAAGGAAACGCGAAATTTGTATGTACAGAATTTATCCGAAAACCGATTGAAATTAAGCCTATTGGACCGAATAGGGCGGAATAGGAAGCCTTTTCATTAACAGATTTATTTACATCCTGGTGTTTCGATTCAAAGCCCTACATTTGCCAACGGAAATACTCCGATAAAGTAGACTATGCTCAGCTATTTAGAAAAACAATATAGCGAAAAAACAAACATATACCATACCTACAGATAAGACACAAAATTAGCTACCTACTTAGGTAGTATTATTCATTATTCTATCCAAAAAAAAAAAAACATTTGATGACTTACACTGCTATTCTTTGGTGGAGTAGCTTCTATCAACTTCCTAGTATAGAATAGTCTATCATTGTAATTGTGCCACAGCAAGGCAGTGTGGCAGTTTCTCAGATTAATTGATTAGGTGGTCGTGTTGCATAATACAGGGACAAGGAAGAAATTATCGGAGCTTACATAACCAAGGAACAATTCCCTCGTAATTGTATAAATAATGTGCCTCCTTATGAGACGTGGCTACTTTCTGTTAGCTAACACAAGTATAAAAAATGTGCAGAGGACATAAGGGAGAATTCTTAGTTGAATCTGGCTTCATAAAAAAATCACTGGACAATTTCATGACTCTAGTACAAACATTCATATTCATCGTAATAGTGCCTGCCTGCGGATTCGCACTCAAGACCTGCTTTATAGTAAGGGTCACTGACCACTAGGCTATCTGGTCGTCAAACATTCTGGTTTATTTTTCAATTCAACCGTCCGTGCGTTTGTCAGATGGCTGTATCTTTTGTACCACAATGGACCACTGTAATGAGAAATAACTAAAATGAAACAGACTGAAAAATTAAGTGGCTACTTGTACTAAAAACGTGTTAGGTTTTGCGTAGGTATAGTAATAATCTATTACCTATATAAAAGAAAGTCGTGTTAATTATACTACTTATAACTCGAGAACGGCTGAACCGATTTGGCTGAAAATTGGTGGGGAGGTAGCTGAGAATCAGGAATAGGTAATAGGATACTTAAAAAAAAAATTTTTTTTCTTTGTTGTCCTATCAATGTGGCTGGCTATAGAAATAGAAATTTGGGACAGAGGCAGTTTGTAGGTAGGGTACGTAAGTAAAGTAGTAGTAGTAGTTAAAAAGCTATGAGAAAAAAAACTCACGGGATAAGAGATCGGTAAATTTCCTTTAAAGTGGCTCTATCACTAGAACTCTTATAAAAAACCCGTTACTCGAAAATTGCTTAGTTAATTGAAAATAAATTAAGTCTACGCGGACGAAGTCGCGGGTAAAAGCTAGTTATTAATAATTAGTAAATGTACATTGACATGCTTCTAAATTTACCACCACATCGATAGCGCTATTTAATCTTAATCCTACTTGAATAAGCTTACGATTCAGCTGCTTTTCGTAATTTATCGCTAATATATTTCCAAAGGTTGCAAGTTAATTCTGTCCACGTACGCATTCTATTATCATATTCGTTATATTATTCACATATAGAGGACGGCCATTATCGACGTTGTATCCGCAGCCCTCTTGGCACAAGGGACGGTAACAGTGACTTAATGGAAAATTTAAGTGAATTTTATGCTTGTAATAGAGTCTCAAGATTTTAGTAAAAATGTGTTCGAGACAAATTTAAATGGCAAGAAACAATATTAATCCTACTATTAGTACCCGCGGGATAGCTGATGTCGAGAGCTACAGCTATTAATACACTCAGGGACATATATTTAGCGAAACAAAAAAAATGTAGGTATAGGTAACTTTTTTTTCTAGTGGTATCAAGTATGCGATTTGCTGACTTTGTTTTGTGTTCCGCTAAATATGTCCCTAAGTGTATTATGAACGCGAAAGTTTGTGAGGTAGAAAAAAGTTGATCAGTTCCACCTAGGTACTTATTTGTGTACGCTCATAATAGCCCAGATTAAATCACTACTAAGAACATTACATTGTTCCATTCCGTTAGTGTACGTCCCTTAACCTTTGAAATATTCATGAGTGTAATTTCACTTGCAATCTCCTAGTGGTTGCATAAGATTAATGTTTCATTAGTGCTACCCGTAATACGTTAAGATCATTATGTTACTCTCCTACTGGTGTACAAACGGTAGGATTTGATATGAAATTCTGATCACTACATGTTTTTAGAGTATATATAAAGCTGTATATGTACCTATGTGTATGAAGCTTTGATAACTGCGTTGGTTTGGTACTTTTATGTACGCGTCATGTTAGTTAATAGTAGTTTTTCCGTCGTCATCGTCACTCAAAAAGTGTCGCTGCAGAAAACCAGCGGTGTGACCCCCGTTGCAGCATTATGCTGAGCTGCAACCTTTTTGACGTTGGACAGCGACACACTACTACGTAATTGTTATTTTTACTTTTTTATTTTTATTTTTTTGTATTGTTTATTTTTAGTTTGTGCTGTACGCGTCAAATAAACGTAATTTCTTTCTTTTCTTTTTCTTTCTATAATAAAATAAAAAATATTGTTTTTTACTTTTGTATTGTAAAATCCTTGCTTAGAGAATCAAAATAAACAGGTACTTATACAGAATAAAAACAAAAATACAAAAATGGTTAGTAGTAAATTGACAAAACAAACAAACAAACAATTAAATACAAAAACAGTGAAAATGCCGCCCGCTGTTAATTGACTTTATGCAGTCTTATACCTACAACGGACGAAAAGGAAAAAAAACTTGGCTTTCAACATAAGTTAACTATTTTATTGAATCAGGGGATACTTTGCGGAGGTTCATTTCAATGAACAAAAAATATTTACCTTGTTACTCCGCTACTCACGTACAAGATAACCAAAACATGTAAAAACATTGTATGTGTGTATATTTCGCACAGGCTTGGCGATCTCGCGCATGAGTAGGCGGAGTAGCAAAGTAATGTTTTTGTTCATAAACTTCCTAACTTAACTTTTGTTTGTCACTTTGCTGTTTGCTTTTGCCAGACAAACAATATGAGTAGGTGAGGTCAGATTAAATAGTATAATGCAAGTCGCGAATATATGTCGACGGGAGAGAAATAATGAAGAACAGATCTGATATAGCTCGCTCGTTGTTTCCTTTTGACGTTTTCCCACTATCAACATGGCGCAATCAGTAGGATATTTATTGGTTTGCAACTTTTTTACTATAAGTACTTACATTATTTCCACCGTGAATTCAGATTTCAAATTTAATCTAATCATTCCTTACTATGATGATTATTTCAGACGTTACTTATATTTACGAAACTAATTAAACAGATTGTCACAGTGACGTGCTTGATAAAAGATAGTAAGGCCGTATACTTAAAACTTACGCTATCATAATACTTAATTATCTTACTAACACGATTTATTGTAAGATTTTTTATCGTTACAAAAGATTTAAACCTAATCTTACATCAACGAACGAACGTCTTCGCGAAATCTCTCCCAAGAGTCTTTGGATCCTATCAAATGGATCGGGAACAAAGTACCGCAAAATGTACTATTAGAGGACGCGTTGAGTGTCCCCCAGACCCCGAGAATGGCGACACAAACTTACAATGGAAACAAGTTAGACTTAAAACCAATTCTGTGTCTTTAAGTTGAGAACCGATAATGGGCACTAGAAAATGAGCACTAAAGTTTAATAGAAAGGGTAGTTGAAGTTCTTACAGTGCTTTTACCAGTACTTAACTAATAGCTTTCGGCAATCTTCGAGTTTAGGTTTCTTCCCTTACCCTTTTTGCGTTTGACGCCAAAGGAGAAGACTGTCTACTAAGTACTACGTCTGTTGAGTATATGTGAAGTTGGTAAAGAATGCCAAGAGGTAACGGCAAGGCTGTTAACACGATAAAAAGCAGAGTTTATAACGACCATTATTGCTAAATTTATGAGTAAAAATGTCTATCTATACTTGAGTTTTTTTTAAAGAAAAATTAGGATAAATTTAAAAACAATAACTTCATCATCATCGGATCTGTTGTTAATTGGTGTTTGCGTCAAAAAGTAGCATAACCTCTATTCCAAGTTTCAGCCAAAGCCATCGAGCCACTTTAATTATGCAAAAGCAGCAAACATACGCACTTACAAACTTTCGGATCAGTCTCATTATTTTTAGCATGATACGAAACTCTACTCGCAGATAGTTCCAGAGAATCTCCAGAATAAAGCGGCACAGCCGTGAAATTTAATGCGCTACGAAACAAAAATTGCCTCATTATACTAATAAGCCAATCTGGTACAACTCGAAAATCCCTGCCAAATGCTTGTCAAATAAGTTCAATTAGTGGGTAGTCCTTGGGAACCTTCCGATTTATAATTTGGCCTCAGCCTCGAAGAATCTTCGATAATTGAGGCTGACAAGCGAAGTTTCTAAATTATGTACACTGATTGTACGTTTTACGATGCTTTGATTTCTATTTAGGCCAACAAAGTCGAAGAAAAGTTGACCGGTTACTTGTTGTTGCACGTTTTATGTCACTTAGTGAAGGAATTCTGAAGAGCGTGGATGATGTTTTATGCACTGTACTGTATGACTGTTAATTATTTGTCATATCTCCAATATAAAATTACAAAATTGAAGCTGATGCCAACAACTACAACTACATAGCAGGTATTTTTTCAGCGGGAAAGATCATTTAACTTTATTGTTTGTTAATTTACAGAATATTTTCTTTGTTTTTGTTTGTAACGTAATACGAACATTAAGGTTACATGTCGGGAGATATTAAAAAGGATAATTTATCGGCAGACTGTGCATACTAATTATTCTGCTCTGTAATAAATTATATTAAGTTATTGGAACTACAAAGGTAAAAAAATACTTATGTTTAGGATGAACAATCGTCGAAACGAAACTGTTCGATCTTTATCAAATTTATTCCTAACGTCTACTAGGCATATTAAGATTATAATTTACGAGTCCTACTTAGTTTAACGTGCCTTATAATAGCGATAAATATCGAATCAAGTAACATCATTACCAGAGACCACCAACGCATTCCAGATGTTACTAACGGCCATAAAAGTGGTAAATTAGCTAAGTACTAAAACACGTAGGTACTTTCTTGTCTTTTTATTGACCTAATACTTAACCCAATTTCTAATGTTGTGGTATCTAATGAATGAATAATGATCTGAACACTTTTCAAGAAAACAACAATAAAAGTTGAATCGAAACCACTCGAAACTAACTATTTTGAATTCTTCTTACCAGGACGTTAAATATTCATGCAAGACAAAAGTTAAAATTTTGCATACGGAAAATGTTAAAAAGAATTATTAATAAATATTAGATGATTAAATCGAACAAAAAAATAACGTGGAACATTATTTATGGCCCGGATATTACCAGTCTGTTTCCCTGTTTACGTTAACTGTGCAAGATTGCTATCGATAAAGCTTTATTTCTGGAAATAAACACATTTTAATTAAAGTTGTGTCCTCCTAATAATATCCTTTTATTATTTTTAAATCAGATTTAAAAATAAGGAAGGATTGCAAATAGAAAAAGAGGAAGGCAAGACCCTGGGTACTGCAAATAACTTATGTGTGTTTGCACAAAGTTTCAAGTAATAGAAACATTCGTTTCTACACTGTTTATGTCATATCACACCGTCTTAGGTTTAATACCTAGTCGACGAGCTAAACAAAGTTTCTGTTAACTGTAATTAAGTAAAAGCTAAGCCCATCTCAATGTGCTATCATAAATATACATTAACTACAAAGTTCATTGACTGATTTTCTTTTATTTAATTCCAAAGACTCTTGATTTACATAGCCTCGTTATTATGTGTTAAACTTTCTTTAATTTATGACTTGGAACTTTCAGGTCCTTGTTAAGAGGGAAGCGAAGAAAAAAAACGAGAACGTTGCAAAAAGTTGAAACTTCAAGACATTTTACAATAGCTTTCTATTACAATTTGTGATTCCGTAAGTACGGTCGAAGAAACTGACCCACGTAGCTCTGTGGGACCTTTTCATAGACAAAATCACGATAATTTTCTTTGGTATATGTGAAGCCTACTTGAAATGACAAGGTTCTACAGTGATATGTAATTCTGTTTCTTTGACTGTACACGAACTACACTCATGAATATATTTAGCAGAACACAAAAAAGTTAGCAAAACGCATACCTACTTAATGATTGACCAGAAAAAAATAAAAAAATAAACACAGTTACCTACACTTTTTTTGTATTCCACTAAATATGTCTCTGAGTGTATAATAAATTTATGTATGTCCATCTAATACAAATTTTCCACTTTGATCTTACAACATAACCATTTTCATAAAAAATAGTAGTCATCAAAGTCGCAAAATATTTTACTTCTTTAAGCAAAATAAAAATCGATCCAGAGCGAAGAAACCATAGGTCATTTAGTTCCTACACAAAAAAGTATCCACACATACGAAAACAAGCGTTACTTTTAACAAAATTATATCAATTCACGTCAACATCACAAGGACAAATAATACAAAAGCTCCGCGTTTGACTTTTTTTTATGATATTCCCCATCCTTCACAAACAAACAACGCGATCGGCTAACAATAAGTTTGCGGGAAAATCAGTCAACCCTAACAAAACGTCCCGATGTGAAACGAAGATATAACTCAGGAAAGTTCACGTTGTCGCGACCAAATCCTAAACAGGGGCATAAATCTCTCGCCCAAGTGTCAACCATCTGAATTTCTATTGCTTTGCACCTTGCGTATTACAATTGCGAAGCCATTTTTGTTTTTTATACGAAACAAAATAGGTATTTTAAAATTCGGTACCTTTAACACTAGGAACGGTTTGATGACTTTCAAAGTAATGTTACATACCTACCTACTTATGATAATGTCTTTGATGTACATAATATGAAACTTTATGCTGTCTTTTATGAAATCTTAGTTTATTTGAATTGGTTTTTATCCAAGATCTCGTATCAAATTGTTTATTACTATAACATCGTCTACATGTTTTACGTCACAATGTGTACCGTGTTTTGCAAAACATCCTTTTAGACCACCGGAGTCGAACTCGATTTCGTTCGTACAGAAGTTTCCTTTCAACGCCCAACTTTAGTCAACACAATCTCACTAATATGCTTTCGACATCGATTTCATGATAACTTAAGTCGGTTATCGAAATTGTTCCACTAACTTTTATACGAGAGGAAATATCCTAGAGTTCATTTGTTTTATCTTGTTTATGTAAAATGATGTGAGCCGCAACTCTATTCCTGTTAAAGGATTTGTGAAGGTGTAGCGTGTGGGTGTGAGTTTATGTTTTGTGTGTGTCGTGTATGTGTTATGTGTGTGTGTCGTGTATGTGTTATGAGCAACGGTGCTAGTGCCTCTACCCCGGGGAGTCGTAAATAGTACCGGAAAAAATGAAACCAGTTTTCACTTGACGCTGTTTCGGCGGCGGTGGTTGTAGTGTAGAGCAAAAGCGATAGCGAGATTATAATAAACGGTTAGCGTAAGAAATAATTGTCGGTATATAATAATGTGTTTGCAAAAACACGAGAACGTTGTAGGGGTCTTATTACTTTACAAAAATTAAGTACTGCTTACTGGCGCGCTACATGCAGCAAGCGAGCCGTGTGACCTTATCTTCATAAAATTTACTAATTAATGCTGACGATTCATACCATATTTTTCTCATAAATCAATTGGAGGTCATTAGTTCATGCTTCGATGGAATGAGTGCTTTGCGACAATAGTGATGGTATTCCTATCATGAAAGCCAAGGCCTTTGAAAAATCAAAAGTGAGTCTCAGTGACTTGTTGTAAGCTAAAACTTGCATAGCAAACAACCTAAATATTGTCCTGTATATTGTCTTATTGTTACTAACATTATATATGGATATGGATTACTTAATTAATTTTTATCTGAAATAAATAATTTCATTTTCATTTTTTCATTTTTTTCATAGCATAACTAGCGCTAGTGACAGTGAATGGTAAAGTCACCACCTGTGCTCATTTTTAACAAAGTAAAGATCAAGTGCATGTAGGGAGAGTAAAAGAGTTTTTTTTTAACTTGAATTTATTCAAAATTCTGTTAATTATTACACTTTGGGTATTTTTAATGGCTCAGCAACCATATTTGTAATAAAGCAGCATAGTGTCTCAGTCTTTGTTACTGCAATAAACTTTGAGACGTATTCCCCGCGTGATCTAGGCGGACCTAACACAAACGCCGAATCTATCACATCTATATCGACGCCATTAAGTATGTACCCACCTTTTTTTAACGCATTATGTTTCATTCGTACACTGAAGACTCGAAGAAAAACTTTTGCTATAAATTGGTTAGGTTTAATGTCTTTATATTCCAATAACCAGTTAACACCAGTCGATGTTCGAGATCCAAAAAAGAATGAAACTTTTTTGCCAGACACTGTCACATCTTTTGTAAGAGTTATATTTCCACCCACAATAGTGACATTTCTGCTGTCATCATACATGTACAGGTTGTAACGAATGAGTGGTGGATCTATGTAAGGTAGCTCCGGATCCGTGCAGTTAGTAACGCTAATGAGCTTCATTCTGTAATCCTTGCAAAAACACCCACAAAAAATAATAACCAAAAATATGAAGACCGACCTCATGGTACTCTTAGTCTGAGAGCTGTGGCGTTGAAATGCCACTGAATTTGCATTTGTATAGTTTGATTTAATAATTAAAATGATTATAATGAGTGATATTAAAATGGGATTTGTATTTTAGGCAACAATAGTCATTAATTTGATTGTGGGTTCGGTGAGCGCTATTATTTAAATCACAATGCGTCCAAAAACAACTGACCATTAGTTAGTTTTAGTTTTAGCATGCGCCTACAATGAGTCGATTCGAATTTAAAATATTTATATATCGAATAAATAAATTTCTTCCATCCTGGTCTGGGAGTAAAGAAAAAACATTGAATGTACCAGTTGCTTCTTTTCCCGCGCAGATGGTAAAAGCCCATCGAGGGAATGGGCGAAAATCTAAGGAATCACGTTATAGGCGATGCGGCTAGCAACCCATCTTTATTTTGATTTCCCTTTCCACCTATACGCCCTTAATCATGCTAAACGTGGCCTTATATCGTTTTATTAAGTACCCTAGGCCCTGTTTACCCCGTAAGGGATAAATACGTGATTTTTGTATATATATGTATATATTTTAACCTGCTATGGGTGGTGTAGGGGTATAGCACGCGTCACGGAATGACGAGGACCCGGGTTCGATTCCCGGCCATAGCTTTACTTTTCGGATTTTTCTATGTGTTCTAATTTTCAGTGTCGTTTAGAAAATATATAATATATATATATATATATATATATATATATATATATATATATATGTATGTATAAATAAAGAAAAAACACTATGAAGTGCAGCAAATAAAAAGCATGTACAATACAAACCGTTTTAAAGCGAGGTAAATAAAACGCTAGCTTTAGAAACCAATTACATACCAACTTCGAAAAGCAATTTTTTTCTAAGCGTAGAAAATTGTAACCTAACGTAATTTATTAAAGGATCTTGATATTTTTTTAAAATACTGCATTTCCCCTTCATGCCATCCTAGGCCTCTGAGCAAGTCAAGAGCGAGCAAGTTCCAGTGACTTGCAGTAAACTACAACTTGCATAGCGTAACTAGCGTAAGTAACAGGGAATGCTAAAGTCACCATCTGTGCTCATTTTTAACCCGGTAAAGATTATGCAGGGACAATTAAAGAGTTTTTTTTTAACTTGAATTTATTCTAAATTCTGTTAATTATTACACTTTACTTAAGTTTCTTTAATGGCTCTGCAACCATATTTGTAATCCAGCAGCAAATTGTCTCAGTCTTGGTTACTGCAATAAACTTAGTGACGTATTCCCCGCGTGACCTAGGCGGACCTAACACAAACGCCGAATCTATCACATCTATATCAATGTCCTTAAAAGTGTACACACCTTTTTTAAGCGCATTATGTTTCAATCTAATACTGAACGCTCGAAGAAAAGTTTTTCCCATATTATTGTTAGGTTTAATGTCTTTCAATCCCACTAACCAGTTAACACCAGTTGATGTTCGAGATCCAAAATGGAATGAAATTTTTTTGCCAGACGCTGTCAAATCTGTTTTAAGATAACCATTTCCTCTCATAAGAGTGACATTTCTGCTGTCATCGTACAAGCACAGGTTGTAACGAAAGGGTGGTGGATCCATGTAAGGTAGCTCCGGATCCGTGCAGTTAGTAACGCTAATGAGCTTCATTCTGTAATCCTTGCAAAAACACCCACAAAAAATAATAAGCAAAAATATGAAGACCGACCTCATGGTACTCTTAGTCTGAGAGATATGCCGTTGAAATGCCACTGAATTAGCATTTTTATAGTTTGTTTTATTAATTAAAATGACTATAATGACTGCAACTACTGTACCTGATATTAAAAAGAGATTTGTATTTTAGGCAACTATAGTCATTAATTTGATTGTGGGTTCGGTGAGCGCTATTATTTAAATCACAATGCGTCCAAAAACAACTGACCATTAGTTAGTTTTAGTTTTAGCATGCGCCTACAATGAGTCGATTCGAATTTAAAATATTTATATATCGAATAAATAAATTTCTTCCATGCTGGTCTGGGAGTAAAGAAAAAACATTGAATGTACCAGTTGCTTCTTTTCCCGCGCAGATGGTAAAAGCCCATCGAGGGAATGGGCGAAAATCTATGGAATCACGTTATAGGCGATGCGGCTAGCAACCCATCTTTATTTTGATTTCCCTTTCCACCTATACGCCTTAATCATGCTAAATGTGGCCTTATATCATTTCATTAAGTACCTTAGGCCCTGTTTACCCCGTAAGGGATAAATACGTGATTTTTGTGTATATTATGTATGTATAAATAAAAAAAAACACTATGAAGTGCAGCAAATAAAAAGCATGTACAATACAAACCGTTATAAAGCGAGGTAAATAAAACGCTGGCTTTAAAACCAATTACATACCAACTTCGATAAGTGATTTTTTTCTAAGCGTAGAAAATTGTAACCTAACGTAATTTATTAAAGGATCTTGATATTTTTTTAAATACTGCATTTCCCCTTCATGCCATCCAAGGCCTCTGAACAAGTGAAGAGCGAGTAAGTTTCAGTGACTTGCAGTAAACTACAACTTGCATAGCGTAACTAGCGCAAGTAACAGGGAATGCTAAAGTCACCATCTGTGCTCATTTTTAACCCGGTAAAGATTATGCAGGGACAATTAAAGAGTTTTTTTTTAACTTGAATTTATTCTAAATTCTGTTAATTATTACACTTTACTTAAGTTTCTTTAATGGCTCTGCAACCATATTTGTAATCCAGCAGCAAACTGTCTCAGTCTTGGTTACTGCAATAAACTTAGTAACGTATTCCCCGCGTGACCTAGGCGGACCTAACACAAACGCCGAATCTATCACATCTATATCAATGTCCTTAAAAGTGTACACACCTTTTTTAAGCGCATTATGTTTCAATCTAATACTGAACGCTCGAAGAAAAGTTTTCCCCATATTATTGTTAGGTTTAATGTCTTTCAATCCCACTAACCAGTTAACACCAGTTGATGTTCGAGATCCAAAATGGAATGATTTTTTTTTGCCAGACGCTGTCAAATCTGTTTTAACATAACCATTTCCTCTCATAAGAGTGACATTTCTGCTGTCATCGTACAAGCACAGGTTGTAACGAAAGGGTGGTGGATCCATGTAAGGTAGCTCCGGGTCCGTGCAGTTAGTAATGCTAATGAGCTTCATTCTGTAATCCTTGCAAAAACACCCACAAAAAATAATAAGCAAAAATATGAAGACCGACCTCATGGTACTCTTAGTCTGAGAGCTGTGGCGTTGAAATGCCACTGAATTTGCATTTGTATAGTTTGATTTAATAATTAAAATGATTATAATGACTGCAACTACTGTACGTGATATTAAAATGGGATTTGTATTTTAGGCAACAATAGTCATTAATTTGATTGTGGGTTCGGTGAGCGCTATTATTTAAATCACAATGCGTCCAAAAACAACTGACCATTAGTTTGTTTTAGTTTTAGCATGCGCCTACAATGAGTCGATTCGAATTTAAAATATTTATATATCGAATAAATAAATTTCTTCCATGCTGGTCTGGGAGTAAAGAAAAAACATTGAATGTACCAGTTGCTTCTTTTCCCGCGCAGATGGTAAAAGCCCATCGAGGGAATGGGCGAAAATCTAAGGAATCACGTTATAGGCGATGCGGCTAGCAACCCATCTTTATTTTGATTTCCCTTTCCACCTATACGCCTTAATCATGCTAAATGTGGCCTTATATCATTTCATTAAATACCTTAGGCCCTGTTTACCCCGTAAGGGATAAATACGTGATTTTTGTGTATATTATGTATGTATAAATAAAAAAAAACACTATGAAGTGCAGCAAATAAAAAGCATGTACAATACAAACCGTTATAAAGCGAGGTAAATAAAACGCTGGCTTTAGAAACCAATTACATACCAACTTCGATAAGCGATTTTGTTCTAAGCGTAGAAAATTGTAACCTAACGTAATTTATTAAAGGATCTTGATATTTTTTTAAATACTGCATTTCCCCTTCATGCTATCCAAGGCCTCTGAGCAAGTCAAGAGCGAGTAAGTTTTTCAGTGACTTGAAGTAAACTACAACTTGCATAGCGTAACTAGCGCAAGTAACAGTGAATGCTAAAGTCACCATCTGTGCTCATATTTCTAACCCGGTAAAGGTTATGCAGGAACAATAAAAGAGTTTTTAAGAGTTTTTTTTTTTACTGGAATTTATTCCAAATTCTGTTAATTATTACATTTTACGTAAGCTTCTTTAATGGCTCAGCAACCATATTTGTAATCCAGCAGCAAATTGTCTCAGTCTTAGTTACTGCAATAAACTTCGTGACGTATTCCCCGCGTGATCTAGGTGGACCAAATACTATCGTCGAATCTATCACATCTATATCAACGTCCTTAAATATGTACCCGCCTTTTTTAATCGCATTATGTTTCAATCGCAATCCGAATGCTCGAAGAAAAACTTTTGCTATAATTTGGTTAGTTTTAATGTCTTTAAATGCCACTAACCAGTTAACACCAGTCGATGTTCGAGATCCAAAATGGTAAGACATTTTTTTGTCAGACAATGTCAAATCTGTTTTAACAGTAAAAGCTCCTCCTATAAGTGTGAAATTTCTGCTGTCATTGTAAAAGTACAGGTTGTAACGAAAGGGTGGTGGATCCATGTAAGGTAGCTCCGGATCCGTGCAGTTAGTAACGCTAATGAGCTTCATTCTGTAATCCTTGCAAAAACACCCACAAAAAATAATAAGCAAAAATATGAAGACCGACCTCATGGTACTCTTAGCCTGAGAGATATGCCGTTGAAATGCCACTGAATTAGCATTTTTATAGTTTGATTAATGATTTTAAAATAATTATGATGATTGCAATTATTGTACGCGATATTATAATGTTATTAGTATCATAGGTAACTATAGTAATTTGATGGGTACGTATTAAAATACATAAAGTTTAAAATGCATAATGGGTTAAAATACATAATGGTTCAAAATATATAATGCGATTTACTCAGAAAGTGACATATTAACAGGATTGTTATAAAACAAACCTAACCTAACCTAAAGCAATCTGTAGATTACGAAATCAAAAAAGTTCATTTACTTAATAGTATGACAGAAGATAGCATTATATATTTTGAATTATTATGTATTTTAAGCCATTATACATTTTAAACTTTATGCATTCTGACTCGCTCCCAATTTGATAGTTCGTTCGATGAGCGCTATTATTTAAATCATAATGCGTGCAAAAATAACTGACAATAAGTTTGTTTTATAGTAATACTAGCTGTTGCCAGCGACTTCGTCTGCAAAGAATTCGTTTGTCGCTATCCCGCGGGAACTACGCAATTTTCCGGGATAAAAAGTAGCCTATGTGCTATTCCAGACTTTTCTCTATCTATGTGCCGAATTTCATCCAGATTCGTTGGGCCGTTCTGGCGTGATTGAGTAACAAACAAACATCCATCCATCCATCCATCCATCCATCCATCCAGCCATACTTTCGCATTTATAATATTGGTTATAATGAGTCGACTCGAATTTAAAAGATTTGTATGACGATAAAATCAAGAAAAAAACTATGAAGTGCAGCAAATAAAGAGCTTGTACAAACCGTTATATAGCGTGGCAAAGAGAATGCTGGCTCTAGAAACTAATAACATACCAATTTTGTTAGGATTGTATTTTACATCAAAGAGATTAATGTTTATTTATTATAACTAGATTTGTCTATGGCTTGTTTTTAAAAGAATTGTTATGTCATGTCAGTTTGAACTACCAGCTAAATGTATTAAATCAAAAGCCGTTTAAAGAATTCTTATCCTTTTACTGGTATTAGCTTGCTATACTCTAATAGGTTATGTGGCCCAGCATCAAGAAAAGTGGTAAAGAGCAGTGAAGTATATTTTTCTCGGTATAAAATTAAGTGAAATATGAAGTGAAATTTTTGTCCTGTCAAAAGTGAAAAATGGAAGTTTCAGGATTAAAAATGAACGTAGAGCGTTTTGATGGAAATAATTTTCGTCAGTGGAAGTTTCAAATTAAATGCGCTTTGTGGGCAAAAGGGATTGACATCAGTAAAGAGAAACCGAAAGATGAAAAAGACAGTGTGGAGTGGAAGAAGAACGACGGAACCGCTATGTGTATTATAACATCGGCGATGGATTATAGACAAATTGCGCTCGTAGAAAATTGTGAAAATGCGAAGGAAATTATGGAGAAGCTTGAGTCGATTTACGAGCAAAAGTCGGAGTTCAATAAAATGTTGGTTCACGAGAGGTTCTATAACTATAAGATGAGTCCGTCAGACGGCGTAGCGCAACATATTTCCAAAGTCGAGAGCCTAGCACAGCAGCTTAAGGATAGCGGTGAAACAATTAGCGAGACTGCTATCATTACTAAAATTATCAGTACGCTACCATCTAAGTACCGTTCCTTAAGACAGGCGTGGATGTCGCTTGATAAAACGCACCAAACAATCCACAACCTTACTGCTCGACTCATGGATGAAGAAGCCAGTCTGACAGCTGAAGAACAGAACGAAATGGCCCTCGTGACAGCCCAGGAGAAGCAGAATGATGTTATGAATACACGGCAGCGCTTTGTTTGCTACATTGTAATAAGCGTGGACATTTTGCCAGAGACTGTCGGATGAGGAATCCAGGACCGAGACCTGCTCCCAATCCTAATCATGACAAGAGTAACATGATGGCGTTCCCTGTTGTTGATAATGCCTGTGCTGCTGCTGATTACAACGATGACGTGTGGTTACTAGACAGCGGAGCATCGGTACACATGACGTATAGAAATGATTTCTTCCTAAACCTGCAAGAATACAGCAGTGATTGCAGCAGAATGGTCAAATTAGGGAATCAAGTCGAACTTAAAGTGAATGGCATTGGCAAAGTGCTGATAAAGAAGCGTCTTAATGGACAATGGGAAACCAATCTTTTGAATGAAGTTCTGTATGTGCCAGAGCTTCGCAGAAATCTATTCTCTGAAGGAGCCGCCATGCGTTTAGGATTTGTGATACTGAAGAAGAATATTTCTGCACTTATTTACAAAGACGATGCCGTGGTTCTAACCGCAACCCAAAAGTCGAATAATCTTTATGAAATGAACTTTAAAACGGTTATCAGTGCTAGTTGTAATACAGTACGAACTTCAGAAGGAAGTTTGAAGGTTTGGCATGAAAGACTTGGCCATTTAAATTTGAAAGAAATTAAGAATATGATTAAAAATGGACAACTTCAGTGCGACGAGACTGATGTAGAAGACTTTGTATGTGAAGCATGCATGTATGGAAAGCAAACCCGTATCCCGTTTCACAGTTCTTTTCGTGGTGAGCTTGGCCCAGGGGACCTGGTCTACAGCGACGTCTGCGGGCCTATGAGTGAGTCCTCGGTGCAAGGTATGAGATATTTTGTCTTATTTAAGGATGCATCTTCAAGTTATCTGTATGTTTGTTTCATGAGGCACAAAAGTGAGGTACTAGATAATTTTAAAACGTTTAATGCCCTTGTACTAAATAAGTTTGGCCATAATGTTGGCACCTTACACACGGTACCGAGTACGTCAATAACGAATTTAAACAGTATTTAAACGAAAATGGAATTGTGCATGAATGTACTGCCCCATATACGCCACAGCAAAATGGACGGGCAGAGAGGCTACGTACGATTGTTGAAAGTGCTCGTACAATGCTTTATGGGCGCAGTTTGCCCATGAAGTTGTGGGCAGAGGCAGTCGGCTGTGCGGTGTATCTGTTGAACAGAACGTCTTCCAGCCAGACCCCGAATGTTTCACCAATTGAGATTTGGTCTGGTGAGAAACCAAGTATTCAACATTTGAAGATATTTGGTTCATGTGGTTATGTTCATGTTCCAGACGCATGTAGAACAAAATGGGAGAAGAAAAGTCAGAAGATGATTTTAGTAGGCTACGAAAATAAAAATTATAGAATGTTTGACCCCGACTTAAATAAAGTAAGGATTTCTCGTGATGTTACCTTTGATGAAGCTAGTGAGACCCCCTGTTTCAGCAAGAAACCTGTCTCAATCGAGATCAACGAATCTACCAGAGATGTGACTCCAGAGCAAATTTTGCCGTCGGGAGAGTCATCAAGTCCGCAGTTACAAACAGAAGGTGACACTAGTTATGAAAGTATAAGAAGTAGTGATGATAATGACATAATCTATGAACCTCCTAGAACGGTGTGCGGCGCGCCAAGTACCTCCACGATAACTCTTAGACCGAGAGTACCCATAAATTATGAGGTTAATTTGGTTGAATCCTATGAACCATCCACTTATGAGGAGGCTATCAAGTGCCCGGAGTCTAGTAAATGGCTAGCTGTAATAAAACAGGAGCTTAAAGTTCATGAACAGAATAATACATGGACCATCGTTGATAAAACTGATAAGAAACCAGTCACGTCAAAGTGGATTTTCAAAATTAAGAAGAACAAAGATGGTAAAATAGAAAAATATAAGGCACGACTATGTGCTAGAGGCTTCAGTCAAGTTAAAGACGTTGATTATGTAGAAACGTTTGCACCGACAACTAGATACGATTCAATCAGAATCTTGTTGAGCTTGGCTGCTAAATATAATTATGAAATAATACAGTTCGATGTCAAGACGGCGTTTCTGTATGGTGACCTTGAGGAAGATATTGTGATGGAGGTTCCAAAGGGAGTAGTTGCTGGAGATGGTAAAGTATGCAAACTTAATAAGTCTCTGTACGGACTCAAACAAGCGCCTCGGTGTTGGAACATTAAGTTTACAGGTTTTCTAAAATCGTTTGGGTTTGTGCAGTTAGATTCTGATAGTTGTGTATTTAGCAGTCATCTTAATAATGAAAGGGTTTTGTTAATACTGTATGTTGATGATGGCCTTATATTTGCGTCAAATCGTGATACCCTCGATGTGGTTATTAACGCACTTAAAACAACTTTTGAAATAAAAGTTTTAGACTTGAACTGTTATGTAGGGCTAGAGATAAGAAAAACAGATAAGTCTATCTTTGTTAGTCAAACTAGTTATGTCGATCAGATTATAAAGAAGTTCAACATGTCTGATGCCAGTGCCTGCTCTACACCAGTAGATTGCAATCTTGTGTTGACAAGTTCGATTGGGGAAGAGGAAGAGTCTGTCAGTTTTCCTTATAGGGAGGCGGTTGGTTCTTTGTTGTTTTTGGCTTTAGTATCGCGGCCGGATATCTCGTTTGCCGTTAATTTAGTCTGTCGGTATGTTAACAACCCCAACTCTAACCATGTCAAAGCAGTAAAGCACATAGTTAAATATCTAATTGGAACCACAGAATATATAATAGTACTAACGTACAGAATGGCCACGCTCCGCCCCGCACCTATTCGAGTTACCCCACCCCTCAAGCGCAGTCTGCCGGAAAGCTGCTGGCAACTAGTAGGGCTCGCGACGCGATGTATGTCGGCCGCACGTCACAAGTTCGGGAACCTATCCTACCTACTTTATTTTATAAAACATTAGAAAATTAAAGCTTTCTGAAATTATCGCGATTAATACATGAAATAACTACAGAATCATTTGCTTAAGTTTGTTGTCGTGCATCTATTGTAATTGAAAATAATAATGCTTAAATACACAGACAGACACATTTTAAGTAAGTTTAAATAAATAGATAACGATTAAGTACATTTATTTACACACATCTAAGCCATATCTTTAGTATATTTATGTCATTGGTAGTACTTATAGTACTAGGTTTTTGCGATAGACAGCCCTGTGTGTCTTACGCACACATTGACGCGTGTACAGACGACGTCGTGCCTGTGTTCATTTCAGAACGCGGATTTTGTACGTCGTGGCCGCCGTGTGTTGGAACGAAGCATTTTGGCATAGAATATAAAGGTAGTGCTCATGTAGTCGGCTACTCAGACTCTGATTATGCTAGTGACATAGAGACTAGAAAGTCAACAACCGGTTATCTGTTTTTAATGAATAATGGACCAATAACGTGGACAAGCCGAAAACAGCAAACCATTGCTCTGTCCACCATGGAGGCAGAGTTCATGGCTGCTTGCGATGCCACTAAGGAACTCTTGTGGCTCAAACAGTTCCTGTACGAGTTAGGAGAGCCTCAAAACTCTATTAATCTTTTTGTAGATAACCAAGCCGCAATTAGATTAATTTGCAATCCGGTATATCACCAGAGATCAAAACATATTGACGTAAGGTACAAGTTTATTAGAGAAAAGGTAGAGCAAGGAACGTTAACAATACAATATGTTGAAAGCTCTAATCAGTTAGCTGATTTCTTAACAAAAGCCCTACCTTGTCAAAAGTTCTCTGTTAATAGGAACAGGGTTTTATGTTTATTGACATATTAGTCTAACTTAATAATTGTGGGAGGCTACTTTCTGTCATAACTGACTCTGTCCTTGTTTCTTTATTTGTTTGTATTAGAGGGGAGTACATATTGTTTTCTTTTAGTTGATGTAAAAACTGTGGGAGTGTTAGGATTGTATTTTACATCAAAGAGGTTAATGTTTATTTATTATAACTAGATTTGTCTATGGCTTGTTTTTAAAAGAATTGTTATGTCATGTCAGTTTGAAAGAACTACCAGCTAAATGTATTAAATAAAAAGCCGTTTAAAGAATTCTTACCCTTTTACTGGTATTAGCTTGCTATATTCTAATAAATTTCGAAAAGATAGGTAAGCCATTTTTTTTATAGAAAATTGGGTAAAAGAACCAGTAGTCGGCCTTTTAACGAAAATTCTGAGTTCAAACTCCACTCATTCGTGCCTGCAGAAACCAATTGACAATAAACAACTTTTAATTCAATAATCACTTATTAAACGTTAATAATTATATGAAAAACACTTAATAATTTCTTCAATGTTTAGATAATTAAGAAAAAACAAAAAGTGGCACTTTTTCCCAATAGTCGGCCACAAACGACCATAAGTCGGCCTTTGGGTCCCCAGTGCTCGGCCGTTCCATTAACTTGTAATTAACAATAGTGAAACCAAATCGGGTGGATACTTTAATTCCTATGGGTCGTTGAGACATATTTAACTGGCTTAGCACTTTTTAATGGCCCAAAATGCAAATTCTACACATATACTTATCATTATCACAACAGGCGGCCGAGCTTTGGAACCTCAATACCCCATAGTCAGTCACATCAATGTTATACATTTCAAAGCGGCCGACTACTGGATTTTCTTCGTATTTGAGTTCTATTAGTACTTCCTAAATCGATTTATAAAATATTACGTATCTAAAGACGTCAAATTCATCTAGAAACAAAAAACTGCCAAAATCCAGAAGTCGGCCACCTACGGCTGACTACTGGATTTATCACTAAATAAGGAGCACAAAATAGTCGGCCGCCTCAAAACACTACTTTCATGGGGAAAAACATCTATTACTCTACCAAAATATACTCGTAATTTATTAAGTAAGGTATTCAAAAGAAAACGAATGCTATATAGTATAAAAGGAAGCTGCTTAACGCTAATAACCACCGCTCGGAAAGTTAACGAAAAAATGGCGGACATTGCACAACACCTCATGCTCGCGGACGACGCTCGTTCATACCTGTTTTACGCTTGCCACTCACTCCTCACCGCACACATCACCGTGATCTTTCGACCAATAAGGAGTTGGATATTGATTGTACATTCATGTCATTCTTCTTCTTCTTCTTCTTTTTCAGCCCTTTTACGTCCACTGCAGGACATAGGCCTCCTCTAATGCACGCCATTCTCTTCTGTTTCGAGCTGTTCTCCTCCACATTCATGTCATTGGACAATTTATAAACTGGCACTATTTGTGGCGAATAAACGACCGAAAAGGCCGACTATAGGTTCCTGGCCGACTTCTGGTCACTTTACCCATGTAACCTTACGTAATTTTTAAAGGATCTTGAAATTTTTTAAAAGACTGTATTCCCCCGTCATGCAACCCAAGGCCTTTGAGCAAGTCAAGAGCGAGTAAGTTTCAGTGACTTGCAGTAGGTAAACTACAACTTGCAAAGCGTAACTAGCGCAAGTAACAGTGAATGTTAAAGTCACCATCTGTACTCATTTCTAACCTGGTAAAGGTTGTGCAGGGACAATAAAAGAGTTTTTTTTAATTGAAATTTATTCCATATTCTGTTAATTTTTACACTGTATTTGTCTTCAATGGCTCTGCAACCATATTTGTAATCAAGCAGCACAATGTCTCAGTTTTATTTACTGCAATAAATTTCGTGACGTGTTCCCCGCGTGATCTAGGCGGACCAAACACAAATGCTGAATCTATCGCATCTATATCAATGCCCTTAAATATGTGCACACCTGCTTTAATCGCATTATGTTTCAATCGCAATCCGAATGCTCGAAGAAAAATTTTTGCTATAAAATGGTTAGTTTTAATGTCTTTAAATTCCACTAACCAGTTAACACCAGTCGATGTTCGAGATCCAAAAAGAAATGTAAAATTTAAGCCAGACAGTGCCATGTCAGTTTTAACAATAATATTTCCTCTTATAAGAGTGACATTTCTGCTGTCATCATAAAAGTACAGGTTGTAACGATAGGGTGGTGGATCCATGTAAGGTAGCTCCGGGTCCGTGCAATTAGTAATGCTAATGAGCTTCATTCTGTAATCCTTACAAAAACCCCCACAAAAAATAATAAGCAAAAATATGAAGACCGACCTCATGGTACTCTTAGTCTGAGAGATATGCCGTTGAAATGCCACTGAATTAGCATTTTTATAGTTTATTTACTAATTAAAATAATTATAATGTTTTCGACTCTTGCACGTGCTATTAAAATATCATTTGTATCATAGGTATAATATTTGATTGTTGGGTTCGATAAGCACAATTATTTAAATCATAATGCGTGCAAATATAAGCCAGGATTAGTTTCTTTCATTTTAGCATGTGTACAAACAAGAATATACAAAAAGATGTAAACCGATCTCATAGTACTCGTCGTAGTCCAAGAGAGTTAGTTATCTGTTAATATGCCACTAGATTGATAGATAAATTTAAATTCCTTTGTTACGTCATTTTCAGTTATACTTTTAATTTTAAGTTAATTATTGTAAGCTTGTTTTTTATATAATAATAATACTCTATTTCATGTTCTGACTTAATTTGTTAAAGGTTTTTTTATCCTCCTTCATTTATAAATGTTATGATGTTTAAGCTGACGGCCTTGCTGCCAAACCTCAATTTAAAAAAAAAAACTGAATTGACATATTAATATTGGAATTAATCAAAAAAATTATACTTAATGATGGCAACTGTATTTACGTGAGATTAAAATATGATTTATATCATGTTGATCATTCGTTCGATATATGCCCTATTATTTAAATCACAATGATCACAAAAATAAATAATGAATAAATAATGATTAATTTATTTCATTTTACTACATACAATGAGTCAATTTGAACTATCTAGATTGGAAGCAAACGAATATAGGTATTTAGGTTTAGATTAAAGTAGTTTAAGGTTTTATATATAGGTATATGTTTTTAAATCTTGTAAATATGTATTTTGATTGAATGTTTTTGTCCTATAGTCAGCAAACGAATAAATAAAGAAAATGAAGTGCAGCAAATGAAAAACTTGTAAAAACGACTATTTTGACATTTTTGTAGTATTTAATTGATCTGTATTAGGTATTTAATTTGTTTTTATTTTTTATTTACTTTTGACGATTTCAATCAAAATTCTTCTAACTTGACAATGTACAATTTATGATGTAATTTTTATTGAATGAATAAATAATCTAATCTAATCTATAAAAATTGATACATAAAATCTAATCTAACTTAATATTATAGCGTGTTCTGTCAAGCTCCCTCCCAGAACCAATAGAGGTAGACCTCCGGCCCGCTTCGCAACGGACTGAGCTGCGGGAAGTGCCGATACATACCTTTTTCATTTATCCATATATGT
The DNA here is from genome assembly GCA_963854515.1 of Pandemis heparana. NCBI lineage: Eukaryota > Metazoa > Arthropoda > Insecta > Lepidoptera > Tortricidae > Pandemis > Pandemis heparana. The sequence continues at coordinate 10,567,686 of OY978015.1, read as the reverse complement.
TCTACCATATATTTGGCGCCCAATATATGCCAAATATATGGTAGAACATATATGGATAAATGAAAAAGGTATGTATCGGCCCTTCCACTTTAATACTAAAGTCACAATCAGTGTGGACGGCATTTAAGGAAGGAGTTGTAAATGTTGCTACTGGGGTGTGCGGGGTGTGCAAAAGGGGAAAAGGAAGAAAGAAAAGGAACGTATGGATGGATGCTGAAGTACAACAGGTGGTGCGAGAAAAGAAGAAAGCATGGTTGGATTGGTTAGCGAAAAAGGCTAATCTAAGAATGCAAAAGGTGACGGATGAAGAAGTATGTAAAGCGAAAGACTTATACAAAAGAGTGAAAGGATTAGGAAAGACGACTTGTAACAGAAAGAGGGAAGAATATAAGGATAGTTTTGATAGGAGGCTTTCTGATGACTTCCGGACAAATATTAAGATGTTCTGGAAGTCTATAAAGACAGCCCGTGGCAAAAACACAGCCTCGGAGCTGAGTGAAATCAGAAGCCAGGATGGGAGTGTTATAAAAGAAGAAAAGTGTGTGCTAAAAAGATGGAAGGAATATTTTGAAAGTTTGTTTGAAAGAGCAGAAGAAGCAGCGCAAGTACCGGCTCATGCCGGAGAGATGAGTGAAAGTAGTCAGGGAAATGAGATAGGTATGGATGAAATTGTGAACGCCATGAAAAGAATGAAGTTAGAAAAGTCTGCGGGGTATGATAGGGTGTCGGTCGAAATGCTGAGAGCCGGTGAAGGCGTGGTGGTCAGTCAGTTGTGCCACCTTTTCAACTTGTGTTGGACGAACGGTCGGGTACCGGAGGATTGGAGCAAGGCCGTGATTGTGCCGCTGTACAAAGGAAAGGGGTCACAACTAGACTGCAAAAATTACCGCGGAATAAGCGTTCTCAGCGTCGTCGGCAAACTGTATGCAAAGGTACTGATTGAAAGAGTTATAAAAGAGACGGATGAGAAAATATGGGATGTACAAGCGGGTTTTAGAAAGGGAATGGGATGCACGGATCAAGTCTTCTCCTTGCGGCGTATAACTGAAAAGTATATGGCCAAAGGCCAGAAAATATACTGCTTATTCGTTGACTTGGAGAAGGCTGATGACAGGGTGATGAGGAATGAGTTGTGGTCAGCGTTAGCCATGCATGGGGTGAACAGTAATCTGATACAAGCACTAAAATCTCTCTATGAGGATTCTAGTGCTTGTGTAAGGATAAACGGGGCGTACACTGAATGGTTTAGCATCGAAAAAGGTGTTAGACAAGGATGTGTTGCGTCACCGTGGCTGTTCAACCTATTCATGGATACGTGCCTGAATGATTTGAAAGAGAATGACTGTGGACTAAGGATGAACGAGTTAACCATCAAATGCCTCCTATACGCCGACGACCAAGTGTTGTTAGCATCGTCGGAGGAGGGAGTTGCAAAGAATGGCTAACATTTTATGTGGCGCATTGGAAAGGAAAGGCATGAAAGTTAATGTAAGCAAGACGAAAGTTATGGTATTCGAAAAAGACGATAGCATGACAGAATGTGAGATTATGATTGCGGGTGAGAAAGTAGAACAGGTAAAAGAGTTTGTGTATCTGGGCTCGGCTTTTACGACAGATGGAAAGTGTGAAAGAGATATTGAAAGAAGAGTGAATGCAGGAAACATGGTCAATGGAGCGCTGCGCGCCTTTGTGAGCAGTGAGAAGGTGTCAAAGAAGGCGCGTCTGGCTGTTCACAGGTGCTCGTTCCAACACTAATGTACGGTAGCGAAAGTTGGGTATGGCAAAAGAAGCATGAAAGTAGAATAAATGCGGTAGAAATGAGAGCGTTAAGGAGTATGGAAGGTGTATCACTGAAAGATAGAATAAGGAATAGTGTGATAAGGGAACGTGCTGGTGTGAAAGAAGATAATAGTGACTAGGATAGAAAAAAGTATGCTTAGTTGGTTTGGTCACGTAGAGAGGATGGATGAAAGAAGATTAACTAAACAGATTTATACGGCGAGTGTGAATGGGTGCGTTGGGAGGGGAAAGCCTAGGCGGACGTTCCATGATCAAATTAGGGACGTTTTGGAAAAAGGCCAGGTCAAGAGTACCCGAAACCGACGAGCATGTATGAAGAGATTGATGAATGTGGATGAAGCGAAAGAGGTATGTCAGGATCGTAGCAAGTGGAACAAAGTAGTCTCTGCCTACCCCTGTGGGAAAGAGGCGTGACGATATGTATGTATGTATGTATGTATGTCACAATTAGTACACAACACAAAAATAACACTGATTAATTAACTATAATATGAATAATACAAGGCGTAAGGGCGGAGTGTGCGCACCGTTCAGGGGCCGTACCATGACGTCGGAATTAAGACGTTATGGTAAGGCCCCAGTATGCTTAGTGTAAGTTTTCGGTCACAGAACACGTCTCGAACATGTTTGCGTTAAAATGTCAAATACTATGGGAACAGTTTGTTGCCGTTTCGATCCGCAAGTGGCGCTGCCAATTTTTCCATAGTAATTGAGACGTTTACGTGAACGCGTTCGAGACGTTTGTTCGTATGAAAACTTACACTAGAGGCTCAGTATTGCAAAGCCGACTGCTGTCAAAGCGCTAACCAACATGGCGCGAACGCAGCGGCTAGTAATTGTAGACCCGCGGCTCAATCCGTTGCGAAACGGGCCGGAGGTCTACCTCTATTGGTTCTGGGAGGGAGCTTGACAGAACACGCTATCTAACTAATATTATAAATGCGAAAGTATGGATAGATGGATGGATGGATGGATGTTTGTTTGTTACCCAATCACGCCAGAACGGCCCAACGAATCTGGATGAAATTCGGCACATAGATAGAGAAAAGTCTGGAATAGCACATAGGCTACTTTTTATCCCGGAAAATTCCCGCGGGATAGCGCTAAACGAATTCTTTGCAGACGAAGTCGCAGGCAACAGCTAGTACATACCACGTATATATCACGTTTTTATCTCTTACGTGATAAACAAGACCCTAAGGCCACGTTAAGCGTGATTCTAGGCAAACGACTATAGAGTGGAAAGGGGAATCCAAATAAAGACGGGTTGCTAGCCGCATCGTCTATAACATGATTCCTACGATTTTCGCAAATTACATACCAATTAACCGAGTGGAGAGCCTTGGGGGAGGCCTATGTCCAGCAGTGGACATCTTTCGGCTGATATGATGATACCAATTACAAAAAGATATCCTCGCGTGTACAAACTTACCAATAATCTGAAAATATATACCGCTTCAGCTGGTGACCTGGGAAGTATTAACAGATATTCCACCTGCGGTGACTTTCAGTGCTCACGCTTTTCGACATCAGAGCGTTGTGGAAAAATTACGCTCTAAAAGGGTTTTTCGGTTTAACATTTTTCTCTGGGTTTGACAGCTGACCTAGGTCGTGAGAGAGTTTAAAGAGACGCAATGTTTAAGCTGATGTTTTACTAAAAGCCAAAGCGTTTGGTAATGCCTGACGTAATACGCATCAATGTTTTGAGTCATGATTTATATGCAATTTTTTTTTCGAGTCAGCGGAGGATGTAGCTAATTAGGTATTTAATTTCAAAACAACGCTGAAAATTAGAACACAGAAAAATTCGAAAAGTAAAGCTATGGCCGGGAATAAGGTTAAGGTTTAAGGTTTAAGATTATTTATTTCTCAAAAGAATTACAGTCACTTACAATGAGAAAAAATGTTTACAAAAATGAAAATATTTCGACGGTTAATCTAACATGCAAATAATATAAAAAGTACATATTTCGAGGGTAGTTATACGTAATACAATCCAATCTGTACTTCGCTTACTCTCGTGATAAAAATAAGTAAACAGGGTAGTTAATTTTATTCACACGGATCGAGCGCAACTGGATGTTGCAATAAGTGTTGGGCGTACATAGCAGACTTCATCGGTCTAATGAGATTTTATTCTCGAATCCGAATTCCGGGTTCTGGAATCGAACCCGGATCCTAATCATTCCGCGATGAGTGCTTACCGCTACACCACCCATAGCAGATGATAAGCCCTCGAATTTTTCTATCTGTACCAGCTGTCACGTGACCTTGTTACTATGCGAATTTTGTCGCTAAGCGTCATCTGAATGATGTGTCTGTACGACACGATTACAAACTCCCGTGGAACTCAAGGTAAAACAGTAAAAATAAACATAAAAAATCAAGCAGTAAAATTCTTGATTCAATTGATAGTAAGTACTTAAGTATTATCAACTATCTAGGGGTAAGTAGAGATCTAAGAAAGGCTTTATCAATTTGCTAATAATACTTCTCGACTCGAGTGGCATAAGGTCTGATGTGACTTATTTAAATTACGGTTATAATGCGCTCTTTCTCTGTCTACCACACTGACACTTTTATTTCTATCTCTTTCCGTTGAGGAGATATTTAAATGCATAAGGTCTGATCTGACGACTTTTAGAAATTACAGAGACGCATCAGGACTAATTTTGACTTACACCTTTATGCATGGACTTCTCCAAGTTTTTTGTTTAGCGTATTTCAACTTCAAGGTTTATGCTTCAAAATTTGTTTTCCTTCATAACTGGCGTTATGTCACTAAGAACCTTCTGCTTTGCAAAGGTTGATACAGCATAGGTACGTGTCGCAAATGTGTGTTCGGCTTAAGTTGCTTGGCGACGGTTGTTAGAAAAAATATGTAAAAGAATTTGATGGAATGGAGAAAAGCTAATACACGTTTTCTGAACTCTATCCGTTTCGTCATTTTTCATATGGCGACCGTGCAAAATAAATAAAATAAATACGTAGTAAACATAATTTATACTGACGCGCAACATTTAAAATAATGGAGGTGTTAAAACGCAAGAGAACTCAATTCCGCAAGGATTTTACTCGGGCAGCTGACTCCCTTGAAGAAGCTTTCAAGAAGCACAAGGACGGGCTGGAGCCGATTACCTATGTGGCGGGTAAATTTTGTAGACTCTCTGATTGCGCAGAAGAATTGTTTGCTTGCGAAATTAATTTAAGGGATCTGTGGTGCGAAAGTGAGGTCTTCAACGAAGCAGCTTACGAACACGACCAGGATAGAGCTGCTCCTTATAAAGCTCGATGGTCAGAGCTGAAGGCCAATTACCAAAGCTTGAGCGAACCTAAAAAAGATTCCGACGATGCTAGCTCATTAAAGTCTGCCAAGTCCACGATGAAACATCCGCAAGAGCGCAAAGTAAAGATGCCCAAACTAGAAATTACAAAATTCAATGGCGAAGTGAAGAAGTGGTTACTTTTCTGGGGTCAGTTTGTAAAAATAGAAGAAGACCCAGAAATCAACGACTCCGATAAGTTCCAGTACTTACTTCAGTCAATGGAACCTCATTCTAGTGCCAGGCAGCTAGTGGAGAGCTACCCACCCAGCGGTAAGAACTACAAGAAAGCCTTAGACGCTCTAAAATCTAGATTTGCGCGTGATGATATATTGATAGAGACTTATGTGAGAGGACTGCTAGCATTGATGCAAGAAAAAGGGCAACGACCATCGAATACCAAGGAGCTACCGGCGTTATATGACAGCCTACAAACGCATTTACAAGCGCTCGAAACTTTAGGTGTCACTAATGATAAATATGCGTCAATTCTGTTTCCGATGGTAGAGTCTGCCTTACCTGATGAGGTACTTAGAGTCTGGAACAGGTACCGAGCTGCTGATCGCCAAATCAACAATGATTTGTTAAGACTCGTCGATTTTCTCAGACTAGAAGTGGAATCGGAAGAGAGAATACAGTTGGCTCATGAAGGTACTATTCGAAACTCCATAGCTAACTCTAAAGTACCCACATGCTGCTTTGTCACTGAAACGAAACCAGAGAATCACAAGAATACATCTTCAGTATGTATCTGGTGCGACAAAGACACGCACTGCACTGCAGAGTGTCATAAAGCAGCGAAGATGACGCTCGAACAGAGAACAGAATTTATTAAAGCTAAGAAAGCATGTTTAATCTGTTTGAGGCCAAATCATTCTGCAAAACGATGCAAGAGCTTTCCTAGGTGCCTGTTTTGTAAAAAACGTCATTCGGTTTTGATGTGCCCTGATATGAACGGACAAAGTACCAGCAAGATCAAGACAGAATCCGAAAAGTCCAATAATCTACACTGCAAGTTGAAGTCGACTACCTTACTGCAAACTGTAGTTGTGCAAGTGGTATCTAACGACGGCAAGAAGGTTGTTCGCGCGCGTGCACTCATAGATAGTGGCGCGCAGAGGTCGTACGTACGCAAGGATCTCGTTGAGAAGCTAGACTTAAAACCGGCGAGAAAAGAGTTCATCACACACTGTTTATTTGGCGGAAAAGAAGAAAAAATGGAAGAACGTCAAATTTACGACATTTCTGTCAGAAGTCTGACAAATGACTTCGAAATGAAAATGACAACAGTAGAACAGGAAAATATTTGTGGTTTTTTGCCGAAAATTAGGCCTAATGAAATAATTCAACGGCTTCTAAAATGTAACATTATACTGACTGAGACGACTGACTCACCTGACGACGTACAACTATTAATAGGTGCTGACTTTTCGAGTTTACTTCTGACTGGTGAATTTGTTCATGTAAGTAGTACTTTAACCGCGATAAAAACCAAAATGGGCTGGACAATTCAAGGTCCTATAACGGGACTTTATAGCTCATTAGTCAACACGACAACTGCGTTTCACTGTCTTTCTCGCATTAACATTTCAGATCTAAGGAACTTAGAATCCCTAGGCATAAAGGATCCCGCTGAGCATAATTCGCAGAGCCTACATGACGCCGAGGCACTCGAGAACTTCGAAAGAAACATGTCAGTAAACGAGGAAGGACGTTATGAGGTATCACTGCCGTGGCGCGCCGTGCCCCAGGCACAAACGAATTATTGTGTATCCAAAAAGAGGCTAACCTATACTACACAGCGACTGAAGCAAATAGGTAAGATTTCACAGTACGATGAAGGGTTCAAAAGGTGGTTAGACCATGGTACTAAGGGTCCTTATATGCCGTACCACGCTGTTATAAAGGAGGCTAGTCTAACTACAAAAATTAGGCCCGTTTTTGACGCTTCGCCTCGAGGTAGAGGTGTTCGAAGGGAAAGACAACGAGAAACGTTTGAAATTTTGTCTGTAGCAAGAACTATGTCTGTAGATAAGGTTCAACCACATGAACGACTTATGACTTCGACTACACTCGATAAAGAAACAATTGACGTATGTTATTCTGACAAGGTTCTAGGGACTTCAACTACTACACGGTCTGGACGAGTCATTAGACCGCCAAATAGGTTCAAGGACTTTATGGATTAACTATGCAATATTTCATACGTTGAATTGTTTCATTTGTTTTCTATTATAACTCAACACGATTGTTTAACTAGTTTATTGTTAAGATTGATGTTGTGTGATGTTATTATTACTTAATGTTCTCAATTTATATTCTAACCTTCCGGTTACTTTTGCCGGGCACTGTCGCAAATGTGTGTTCGGCTTAAGTTGCTTGGCGACGGTTGTTAGAAAAAATATGTAAAAGAATTTGATGGAATGGAGAAAAGCTAATACACGTTTTCTAAAACTCTATTCGTCATTTTTCACAGTACGTATCACTAGATACGACGTAATGCTTCAAATATTTTTAGCTGTTTAATTTTATACAGTAATTCGTATATTAGTTTGAGACCTTATGCCTGTAATAACGTTAACTTTTGAGAATAATATGAGTAGTTAAGTGCAAATAGAACATGCCTTCAACCAGTTCAATAGTATCACGTATGAAGCTTAGAGTCGGAAGTCGCTGTTTTCATAAAAAAAATGTTGTATCGATATTATTTAAACCGCAAAAAGAAAATTAAATATATGAAAATATAGGTACAAGTAATCTTCTAAAGATGCAAAAAGTTTCGTGATCCTAACTATAATAATTCAATAATTATAAGCCGATTAATTTATCAATTTTATTTCTGCTCTCCTGAAAAGTTAAGAAATCTTACATCAGACCTTATGCTTCTCGAGTCGAGACTTCTTCTAGCCTTACCCAAAACCACGGAATATAATAAACAAGTTAAATGACTCGATTACTATTAGACCTAATGCCGCCAAACCGAAGCTATGAAATGAATAGCGCAATGAGGCATTACTTTTGTGATTTTTATTTATTTATGTTTAATGATAGCCTCCGTATAACTAATACGTACAACGTACAAGTTTCGTGACAATGGAGGACTGAGCAAAAACTTATACAAGATTACGATTATGACTATACCAAAAACTACACCCTTACCACTTTTGGTGTTTCTTTGCGTTGTAAAAAAATACCAATCACTGTCTATGGCAGAACGCGAAACATCCTTATAACCTCATGATTTTTAGGGTACGAAATGTTGAGCTACTTATAAATAAGACCACACACTAGTTTAAAAATTAACCGTATAATAGAGAGATCGCGTCCAGAGCAGTCCAGAAGACCATATTGCAAAGCTTGCCAGTGACTAAAAGACCACCCTTCACTTAGCAGACGACGGTCGAAAGATATCTTAAAGAAATGTAACTGGATGGCAGTTACGACACAAGACCGTTTAAAGTGGAAACTATGGGTAAGGAAATCTGACATCAAGTAAAAGTAATAAGGTCCAGCAGAAGGTGAGAAAAAAACTGCGGGAATATGCTAGTAGGTGATATTCGTGCAATTCTCAGAGCAGCGGAATAAGTCGCGTTCGAGTTCTCACGTTACCAGCAATTTATTGTTGTTGACATTTCTCCGCCAAAACTAAAAGCCTTATTGGGGATCGTCTGGAAATAATAGCTTTTACTCCCCTCCCTTTATCTCAGTGTGCCATTCCTAAAATTGTGTTTGATTATTGTTGTGCCGTATTAGGTTTCCGTAAACGCGATTTTCACAAATAAATATAGGGAACTTCCCCGTGGGAGAATACCGCATCTCGTTACGGGTGCTCTGACGATCGTAACGCTGTTTGTGAAGAAAGTGGCGCGAATAAGGATGGAACGTTGTTTTATATGTTTAAATCAAAGATTTACTTAACCATTTTTTGATAAGTAAGTTCGTAAAGTTAATAGCTTGCTCCCACGGTTAAGCTCCCGTTTTAAAGTCTCTATCCGATAAAAAATTCGCAAAATCACTCAGAACTTTTCCTTTTATATTGAAAACTGAACTTAAAAAAGGAAGAAATTCCCAGTGCGTCGGGGTTATTCTTTTTCTTGTTCTAATATGCTCCATATCACCCAACGGTAAGTCATCAACGCTGGCCGTAGACTTCATTTAAAAACCGGTGGATGCAGGTGGAGAGTTGTCGTTGACTGTGGCGTTCTAAGGGGGAGGCCTTTGTTCAACAGTGGACGTCTTTTGGCTGATGATAATGATGATGAGGCATCTTAGACTACCAACCTAGACAAGAACTCTTGAGTAGACATCACGGCTTGGCAAGGGTAGCATAGGACCCTCAAGTCAGCTGGAGTGTCGATTTGCAGTAGCTGGCCGTCTAGATGGAGTGTGTAAAATAGCGCCCTTTAGGGGAGGCCTATGCCCAGCAGTGGACTACTAACTTTATAATTATTATGAAATGAGTATGAGTAAATACAAGAGACCTCAATGCAGCAGAACTCAAACGCAAACACGACACAAGACCCTGGCTGTATATAGGCTGATGATGAGAAAACCTAGAGAGCTGACTTTCTCTCGACTTCGGAACACAACAGCGCAAACACCGTTGCTTCACGACACGATTTATGAATAAGATGACGAACAGCCTATTTTTATAAGAGCTGAAGGATATTTTTGTTTTTCGCTCACCACGTCTGAAGTTTACTCCAAAGGGGCCACCGCGACGGGAAAAATCATAAACTCGAAAAAAGGTTGTTTGTCTGTGGTCCCACACAACACAATTGGTGTTTGTGTGGCCGCCCTAAATACATAATATTTAATGGCAGATTATATTCCGTGGCTAACAGAAGGGAATGGTCACGATAACCGTTGCGAATAGAGGAGTTAACTAATAGAGTAGTAATATTATTCAGTTTGCATTGAAAATCATCTGCGGCCATTGCCAAAACAAGATCAAGCAGAACACTATAGATTTATATTCGATAACTATAATAAATATTTAGTCATTACGTGGTATAGTTAAGAACAAAAAGTAAATCGGTAATAAATATAATCCAAATACTAATAGCTTAAATTGCTTTATAGGAGATAATGTAAAAACAATCGTGCCAAGTTCGTGTTAGTATAGTATATGTAATAATGATAAATCACTAATGTGTGGCAGAATTGAATCTCCTTCCTAAACCTAAGAGCCAGGCTACCAATTTACATGCGGTCCTTTCCAGGGTTTTTCTTTCACATCTCGATACGATAGAATTTCCTAGGTTTTCTTTCACTGATCCATGTGTTCTTAACTTTCCTCTCTTCCCATTTCCGTCAACTTTTTCTTGTTTGGGCCCACGGTCACTCTATTTGGTATTTCCTCATATTAAGCGTTGCGTAACTGTAGTATTAGATATTTTTATCTCTGTCATTAGTTGTGATTAACGGCAAGGCGAGTAGCACAGTATTAATGGGTTGCCATTGTGAGGCCTAAGGATTTCTGTGAGTCACATACGAGCACATCTGAGCTGAGTTGCCTTATTGTTTGCGTAGAAGAAATACTGGTGCTGTCAATAAATAAGTGCTTAGATGAATTATGTATAAGTGTGTCTGTCAGGTTTTCTGTCTGGTACCTTTTCAGACTTAAACCGCCAAACCGTTTAAGTTGGAATCAATCCATAGTATAAAACAAAGTGTCTGAAGTGATTCAAGAGGAAGGTTTCTATGTATAATTCTACATAGATGAAGTTGCGGGCAGAAGCTAGTTGTGTATAAGTGTGTCTGTAAGGTTTTCTGTCTAGTACCTTTTCAGGCTTAAACCGCCAAACCGGTTCAGTTGGAATACGGTATAAAGGTAATTTTAGTCCCGGGGAAGGACTTAGGATAAATTTTAGGAAAATTGCACAGTTCCCGTGGACTACGATAAGCAAAGTCTGCGCAGAACGAAGTCAAAAGGCAAAAGCTTAGTAGACAAATATCAATCATACGTTAGGTAATGTAAATAAATAATAATCATTCAATTTTCATTTCACTAACCTGTAAGCTTATTGTGTAACTCGCTCGCAATCGCCATCGTGTTCATTTTGACAGTTCTTGTATGAATGTGACAGCTAGCTGATTCCGAAGCCAATTGTCAGCCCATACATGAACTGTCAAAATGAACACGATGGCGATTGCGAGCGAGTTAGACAATAAGCCTACTGTTTAGGTTGAGCAAGTATTAGGTTCGTCAGATACAGATATTTACGGTCAGTACCTAAGCTTTTGGAGTGACATTCGGGTTTTGGCTACCATAGGCCGATTATATTATTAAACCCATAAGAGGGAGTGAGACAGCAAGAGAAATCAGAAGGTCGTTCTATGAGCTCACGGACTGTACGAGTCTTCATTTGATTGTTAGAATAACATTGAATTGGCCATGTTTTATCTGAACACTAAACACGATCCTCATATTTTTACCTACCAAAAGCAAACGTAAGAAGTAAGAAGTAAGTAGGTATCTAAACGTAGGCTAGGTATCAAAGTGTAGCACCATTCATCTTCATTAACGCGACAGCTTTCCCACTTTAAACCCTAGGTCCTTAGTGTTATCGAAGAAACGTCTGAAGCACTTGCTATAAAAAGCACTATTAATTATAATCACGCAGCTAAAACTGACTACGAAATTAAATAAATATGAATTGCCTTTGCTCGTTTGCCTTCCTATTCACATAAAAAAAAAAAAAAAAAAAAAAAAATAAGCTAACTAAAATAATCTGCAATTTTTAGTACCTATTTATTAATCAACGGATTAACCTATTGTTTTTTGTTGTTAAGTATAAATAAAGAGCCAAATTAGAAAAATAGCTACCTAATTTGTGAGCTCCAACTAAAGACTAATAAAACCCATTTCAAAAGAACTATCTTCTGTCGTAAAGTACCGCTACAGCCTCGTCTGACGTTATCTCAAAAGTTTTCATCACGAGACTCGGATAAGAATCAAACGCGAGTCTCATAACGTTTTGGCTCGAGAGATACATTTGCCGACAAATTGCCAACAATAGTAATTGTGTATGGGAAAATGACTCCGTTCGGAGCTCGTGGCGCACAAGCAAAACTAAATGGACGCCACGCGGTGCAAGCTAAAGAAAAATATTACTTGGGGTTTGCGTCTTTGCTTGGTTGAAGTTTTCGTTTCCCGTTACTTTCTTCATTTGTCAGAAACAAATAAGAAACTTCGAATGAACGCAGAGTTTATTGTAATTTTTCAATCAATTGTAATGCCTATGTACCTACTATTCAGTGTAGGTACAATAGATAAAAGTATTTGTATTGTATTACTTAATCGTTACAAGTTAAAAAAAAAACCAATTGACAAACACATGCAAAATTCCGAAGCATTCTCAGAATTTCTAAATTTTTAGGGCGGGTCATTTATGTATCTCTTTTTTAGTACCTATTAAAACGTACCTCTTTCTAGGACAAACGGAGAGTACATCTGGTTTTGCTTAGCAAAAACTAAATTCAAATCACGATCAATTTACATAATTTTGGGAACAATAGAATTATATATTTCCTAATTAGGGATTTAAATTTAGCTCACAGTCTACATAATAAATACGTCTACCCGATAAGTGCTAAACTCATGCCAGACACAAATATCATAGCAACATTCAACCCAATTTCTTCCGTTTGGTTAAGTTTTCTTTTTTGAACTTTGCAGTTAGAAGTAAACAGTAAGCCGTGTTTTCCCGAACTTTGTGGTAAAAATTTGAGAAAATAAATAAATATTACATGAGCCTCTTATAGCAACAAGGAAAATCCGTTTTAAAAGTTAGGAGACGAAGCAACGAAGTTATTGTTTGCGGAGTAACACATAACAAGATATTGGTTAGACCTAGAAAGTTTCAAATTACTAAAGCGAAGGATGTTCTATTTCAGAAGGTAATAAATAAGTGACCTTTATGCCGCCCACGCGCGAAATCTTTGTATCTGAACGTTAATTTAAATGTCATAGCAGTTCACATGAGGGCGAAATTACATCCACTTGAGAAATTTGTATATTCCCAAGATTTTATTGACTTTACCATTAAGTTGTAAAATTTTGTTTATGTATTAAATCACGCGTTACCTTGCGGAAGTCCATAATTATTGTAGAACAAAAAACCTTTATCTTGCTATTCCGCTACCACTTAGCGAAGTAGCAAGGCAGGTAAGAGTTATTAGTTCATTTAAACAAAGCAAAAATATATACAAAGTAACTTCTGATTCAATAAATTATTATAAACAAAACAGAACGAGCGCCTAAGCACTTAACCTTTGTAGGTTCTATAAAATGATCAATTGGAAATACTTAATTACTACTACTTTAAAGACCTATTAAAGTAATGGCCCGTTTCGAGTGAAAATATAAGCTGAATAAAGGTTCAATTCGAATATTGGGATCACTTTGGAGAAGTAATCGTAGCCTCTTGTCGGAGCTAGCGAAAATGGCACCCAGGGGGCCGACTGCTGGGAAACAATTCCTGAATTACCAATTTCTGGCAAAAAAGACAGTCAAGCGCGATTTGAACCAATGCGTTGAAGATGGCGTACCTACATGGTGACTTTCAATTTTACCCTTCAAATAAAAGTTCTTTCTATTTCATTTGCACTTGAAAATGTAAAAAATGTTACTAAAAGAAGATCTAAGATTGACTGAATAAGATAATAAAATACGGCGTATAAAGTTTAAAACTTACACTAATATTTTTATGGCTGAATTCAGTCTTATACATTTTATTTTGGTGTTCGGTAGACACAGTTCATCAAAACAATGTCAGGCAGAGTTCAAAAGGCGCCAAACGCAAGTAATCAATGCACGCTTTATTCGACACTTTGATCTGGAAATAGTAGCAGTTTCCGCTAGTTGTGTCCGTTTATTTCACGAAACCGCCCTCACAGTTCAGAGTTTGGACGGTCAAATATTTTTAGTCGTGCCGAGGTAAGCTTTATCCGTTTCCTAGTGCAGTGCAGTATTTACACAGGGTCACACTAGGGAGCCGAGAATATAAGCTGTGATATATCCTCTCGGAACTGCACTGAATGGGGTTAAACGATCTCGGAATGGAGGAAAATCGCTGTTCGGTTTAAAAATTAGAAAAACCAATTATTTAGAAAGGCCCCGCAGACACCGCAGAGCTTTTAAATTTCCAATGTTATTGCCAATTCAATTCTGAGCAAAGCTAATGTATTGCCGAATCAACAATGGGTATTGAATGAACGGCCCTAAGCATTTTGTTTACCGAAAGCAAGCAATAAATTACAAAGTAATAAACTCATTAGTGGATTCAAACTTCAACTAGTATTTGGACCCGAGTCAAAAGTTCGAGCGCCCTTGTCAGTCTTCTAACAGCTTAGAATCTATTGAAGCCCCGAATAATAAATACCATAAATATCGCAACAAAAGAGTTATATGAACATCGATCATAACGGCTGTAGGAATCGACAGCTGTAATGGAAACAACAGATATATTTCTCTTTGAAACCGAGCGGAGCCCGTCAGGCACAATGCTTTGTAAAAACTGAAGACGAGTTGCTATCTTCCGGTCAGGAGAGAGAAAAACACAATTTCGTATTCCCGATCACGTAGACATCAGAAATATCGTCGTTTGTTTCGATCTAAGCCTTCCATTCAAAGAACTTTTGCATAATTGGAGCTAGTATGTAATCCATCTCTTCAGTCAATACAATATGCGAGTCCTTGTAATATAAGGCCGAATAAATCGCTACTGATTCTCATAAAGAGGAATGTTTGTCTTACCAACGGAGAAGTAGCAATTCTAATATCTACATACATTCTCAGCCGAATGCGGCGGCACGACCCGACGTTTATTAAAATGAAGGTTATTTAGAACGGCATACCCTCATCTGAATACTTCGTTCGATTGGTTCGCCTTCCCCGTGAAACGAAGTCAAGATTGATTAATTAGTGTTTGTTGATATAAAGTGGCTGTTAAAAGACATTGCCTCGTGCTTTTTTCAACAGAACGCAATAGTCGGGGGAAACAATACGATGAAAATGTAAATCGGGTCCAACCCTTTTGCTAACGATAATGAGTAGGGAAACGGCATCGTCCCAAAACGGAATGTCATGCCACCAATTAAGGAGGAGCTTCCTGCCCTCGCCGCTGTGGAACTATGCGGAGCATTCGAAGTGAGATTTGTAACAGATGTTATAGGTCTAATTTAAGTAGACAGTTAGTTGCGACAGTAGCTGTAGGCAAAACGGCCTCCGTGCGATTGTTACTTGCACAATTACGTTAAATGACACGGCGACGACTTTCCGCATACGAGAACACTGAAATAATAGTTTCGATTAAGTGGCTGTATGGAGTGGTACAATAAAACACGTATAACAGCGAGAGCTACGCTAATTGGATAATTTTCTCGGTACCATAATATCGATTGTCAGCGACGAGTGTTATGTCGTTCGGATCCCTTTTAACGATTGCTGCCACGGAAAATTACAATATTTATAAAGGTGTCGCTTTTAATACAACTTTGGTTTAACGTGACCTGCTATTTTTGCTAGTCAGTGTATAAACCGAATTACCTACTGATCACGTGTACGGTTGAATAAAAGAAAGAAGCGAAAGCAACGTGGAGATCAAAGGCAGAAGCTGTCCAGTTTAATGCCGTTTTCGTTTCTTATAAGTCAACTTTGCGGTTTCAAATAAAGTAACTAAATAAAGCTTCCATTGAACAGGCTAACGGCACACCGCCACGACTATGCACGATAGGTAGCGCAGCGAGCTATTTTTCTGTTCTATACGCGGCCGAGATGAAAGCCGCGTAGTAGTATAATAGCAGCAAACACGTTAAAAAACGCATCCAAATCGGACTTCAATTTCAAGAGCCAAGGCAGACACACACATACATAGCGGTAATTTTTTCATACGACGATGAAGGCAAGCGAGCAAGTGGAACACCTGATAGTAAGCGAGCACCATCACCCATGAACACCCGCAACACTAGAGGATTGCGGATGCGTTGCCAGCCAAGAGGGCTAAGATAGAATACCTCTTGTGCCAGTAATTTCACCAAATGCAGGCTTATGAAACCCCTCTTTTTGCGTTTGTGGTGAAAAAAAAACGTTCTTAACTCTACCGCCGGTCGCTCATGGTCGTGACCGGGCTGAAAGAATCAATCAGGCACATCGAATAATAATAGAAAAAAAAAAACAATAATAAAGGTCGAGTAAATTATGAAACGCACTAAAGTGCTTATAGCGGTACGAAATGGCATTATCAACAGAAAAGAAGCTAGTGTAGCGATTCCTACAATAAACGATACTTTAGTATACCTAAGGGTTACGGAAATATTTAAATCAGGGTTTGATGGTGAAAATCTATGCATTTATTAAGCGTCATGAAGAGACTGGAATTAAATGTAATGAAATCATCATAGAGAAACATACAAATTAATTAAAAACAAGGACAAACTCTATTCCTATAGGCAATGGAATGTGTTGCGTCCAATTCGGTACCACATAAAAATGACGATAAAATTATGATGATTCATCGCAAAAAAATTCTGCAAAGCTATGATAATCTGCGATGGTCTATTCTCAGAATACTTTTAACGTTTATACGAGTAAGGACGTCACTCGTTGATAATTAGAGTAATGATCATCCGGATGCAATAATGTCACGTTGCGATTTTAATCTCTAATGAAAAGTCTTAATTTATCGTACACAAATTGAGATTCCGGGATGCTTGTGCAACGTTTAACTTCACCGCAATTCGTCGGCGTACGGACTAGACTGCGTTTAAATTTATCGAAAGCGTTGTAGCTGATTAAAATCCGTTTGCGTTCGTGAATTTGAAACATTTTTGATGGAAGTTCGGTGTTGGTTGCGATCGCTTTTAAATTATTTCTTAGAAATAAAATTACATTTAGAAATCGGGTTTGCAAACAATCAATCGAAATTCAAGAGTAAAACTCTTAGCAGTTCACTCTAGTCGAAATGGACTTCATTTTCTTTTCTATTTGATCTAAGTTCCGTTTTCGGCATAATATTCCTTTTTTTCTTTCTACCTTTTTTGTCTTTTATTTTTGTGTCATTATCTCAAATGGCCAATTTCTTTCAACATAGAAAAAATATTTTATCAGGGTAATTTTTACTGTTTGATCTGAATTCTAATTGTGTTAGTAAGATTCTTGCAGGTACTGTGAAATTTATTATGAAGTGTGGAACTAAATATTTTTATTATTTTATTTGTTACCATCTTCAGAGCATTCTCTACACTGTTAAAGACACTCACTCAATTAGTGCCCTAATAGCCCCCCCCGGCCGACCCAATCAGAGATAATTATTAATGGTTTGTCAGGATTTGACATGCCTTCAGGCCTACCATACCAAACACGGATCACGGATCATAGCTGATAGCCACTTGTAAAATTTGGTATCGAGAGAGAGTTTTAGTAATATACCATTAGAATTAATCAATCAATTATTAATTTATCCCTGCGGCTTCACGTTGGACTAATCAAAAGAAAATTTCAAGTGTCTTAGTGCAATCATTGTCTTCCATTTCATGATTTACATATTTAAGTGTGTATTTAACGAATTCAGACAATTCCTTGGCTGGGATTGCACTAACGTGTAGATATTTGATCAAAATTTCGTCTAAATCAAAATAAATTACAAGAGGATTATTTCCCGGGATGAAACTATACTGTGTCCTTCCTAGAGTCCCAAAATATCTCCGTACCATATTATATCAGGATCGGTTACAATTTATTGCAAATAAAGAAACTGAAACTGAACTGAACTGGTTGAGTAGTTTACGCGTGAAAGCGTAACAAACCACCAAACTCACATTCGCATTTAATTTATTAGTAAGGATTGACTAAATTTGATGGATTTCCGACCACTCAGTTTCTTACTTTGTAACATGCTTGAAATTGAATTGCCCTAGAATTGCCAGCGACATATTGGTTGAATGATTGTAAGACGTTAGCAAATACCATTAAGCTATCTCATTCATGTTTACTGTCACAGCTTTTACTCAAATTTATATGAGAAATTACTAATATTAAGACATGTTTATATAAAATTTTCTGGCATGCAATGTAAATAAATATTGGTAACATTAATCAAATGATGCGTTCAGCCGTTCATGCTCTGTTTCTTTGGAAGATTAATACAAAAATGGGGTGATATGATGAATGTTTAAATGTATCAACAAAATACATCATTTGATAATGTAAGCATGTTTCATACATTCAGAAATTTATTAAGGAAGAATGTTTTTACTATCTAGTTTTGCCCCATAGGCATAATGATATCGAATACTGATTCTCTACAGCGTTACACATACTTTAACAGATTCAAAAGAAGTAATGTTAATAGTATAACACATTATGCACGGGATATACAATAGATAGAATGCGACTTTTAACGAGTTTCCGATATTTCGACACAGTTGCATGCATCACGATCTCAGGTACCGAGACTGAAGAAATTGCGGGTGGATGTTAATGTTGCATAGATGTTGCATAGGATAAGATAGAAACAAGGACCAGAGGCCTTACCATGACGTCCTAATTCCGACTCAGTTCAAGTTTTAGCTGTCACTTTTACTATAAATCTGACAGCGAGCGAACCTAAACTGAATCGCATTAAGACGTCATGGTAAGGCCCCAGGCAACAGAAGATACGCTCAAAGCCTACTTGTATCAAACTCTTACGATAATTCGCAAGTTATTGGTCCCTAGGCAACTGCGTGTATTCTATTACGCCCATCAGACTTTACCTATGGGATGTTGCAATATTACTAATCGCTTTCGAGAACGCGGTCGCACCTGTGCTCCAATTCACGCGTGACTAAAAGCAGCATCTAATGCAAGAGCACAGTGCATTTGCTTCAATTTGCTTAATGAAACCCAACTGCTGATACACTACGTGCATCTAATGCGTTAGCTTCTTTGGTAATTATGAGAATCAAATTGATAAAGCGCACGATGTATTTAGGTACAATACGGTCCCCTCCTCTGTTGTCAGATCGTTAAGCACTGTTGCCAAGAATTGCAGCAACCCAATATTACGTTAAGTGAGCATATTTGCCAAAACAAACAGAGGGTTCCGCAATAATTTACGGCCCTCAACCAAGCGAGTGGAAACGTGTAAACGGGGCACAAACAAGTCGTCGACCTGGAAATCTTACAACGGTTTCGGCCCAAAGATTAATTAGTCAGAGTAAACATCTCGACTAATCTCGTAATCAGCGTGCAACTGACTGAGATAAATAAATTATCCTCGTGGGCGAATATGCCACCGCGAAACGCCACAAATTTTGCCCACTTGTAATAATATCTCCGGTGCAAAGCTCAGTCGTGGGAAAACGTGCATTTGGGAGGGTGCTTTAAGAAATACGAGATATCGAAGAAATAAGATAGTTTCGGCTACGGAAAATGGAAGAGCAAAACAACGGGACGAAACAAGAAGTAAGTTTGTTTTGTTGGAGCGCTCCGCTTCTTTTCAGCCCCTGTTAACGGTTAATACTTACTTTGCTTTGAAAATTTACTTGTTTAAAGATCCGTTAGGTGTACTTTTTAATTTTCAGAATTACATTTTCAAAAAGTTGTACATAATTTAAATCGCATGAAATTAAAAACTTAATCTTTACGGTTGCAAGAAACCGTAGCCCTGAGTATTTAATTTTAATTTCAATTTAATATTTCCACGTGTTTCTAAGAAGAAGGATCTTGTCAGACAAACGGACGGAGAACGAATTTATCCTGTAGGCGGATCTTAAAAGTACGTAAATATTTTCATAGAGCTTAATATAAAAGATTACTTGAATCACGACTTGAATAATACCTGTTCCAAAGTACCCGTTATCTACAAAATTAACGACTGCAAAAGGGAAATTAAGTTTCTTCAGAAGTTGAAACGTTTTATTGCTTTAAAATAGAGTGCTTCAACGCTTTACGGGGTGCCAGCTGACGTAATAATCTGATTATGTTTTTAAGAACAAACCCAAAGGCGGGCGAGGGCCTGAAGAAGAAATAAAGAAGTTCAAGGAAAACCTCCTTCAGTCCGCAGCGACAGGCACTGAGTAAGTCTCATGCAATAAAACTAGCTCGGAAATGAGCCAGACATTACAGGAAACTGGAATTTATTAACTACATTATGCAACTGCAGAAATTGTGGAAGACGAAGGCGTGGCATTATATTAGGTTTTGTCACCTGCATGGAAATGAGGAAATAACGAAGTTTCGGTTACTGCGATAATTGTTACCCTGAACTTTGTGTCGTTTAGATCTAAATACATTATGATGTTGGCTATTTGATAACTTTCCAAATTTATACGAGAAAATAATTTACCAAAAGAGCAACTTTAAAGTGGACCAAAACTATTACTAAATCTAAATAATAAGTCGATTTCTAGAATGGGTATCATTACCAGTGAATTATCGTACGGGGTGTCTATTACAGCCTGTATAATTAATAGTTTAAGGCATTAAAACGTTTGTTATTATACTTACAGATAATATTGTAACAGCGGAGCTGGTCCGTGCAGCGCATAAACTCTCATCGTAAAGGATATTCTTAATTTCCGCCCGGGCCAAGGCTTTTGCAAAGGCGCCATTTTCATTGTGTTGTAAAATGTTTTTATTGGCAGCTGATTGAAATAACGCCGGCTCACTGTAAATGTTTTTGTAATAATGTACTTATATTTTTAATTCTGCTGTTACGAAGTGTCAATAATGGACCTGGGTGGATTTTTGACGTTGTAATTTGTGTGCAATACGTTTAGCATGGCACACAAATTACAACGTCAAAAATCCACCCACCTTAACTATTAGGGTACAAAAACAAAAAGCTGTAATTTTCTCACGCATTGGGAATCAAAATAGCATCACTATTTTTTTAAAATCTTTATCGATATTAAAAAATTAAGGGACACGTATTAAAATCCATAAAGTTTAAAATGTATAATGCGATTTACTCAGAAAATTGCAAATTAACATAATTGCTATAAACTAAACCTAACCTAAACCAATCTATAGAACTCGCTATAAAAAAAATCATATACCTAATAGTTTCACAGAAAATGGCATTATATATTTTGAACTATTATGCATTTTAAGCCATTATACATTTTAAACTTTATATATTCTGATTTCTGATCCGCTCCCGGTTTTGTGAATTTTCATTTAAGAAATTTCCCTCAAGCACTGATGTTTTTTTCTAAGTGATAGGAGCAAACAAGCTTGCTGGTCATCTGGTGGAAAGAAATCACCGTCCACACACCAATAAAATAGGATGATAACGTTTAATTGTCGGCCCTTTAAAAAGAGCATGCTCGTTTTTTGAACACACCTTAGTGCTGCTAGCTGATTCCAAAGATTAACCACGCGTGGCAAAAATCAAACAAAATACCGTCATGCTTCTGTCAAAAAGGTCACAGTGAGCTCTTCATCCGTATAAATCTGTTGTGTACGCAGGTCCATACTATCCGACAGTGGAGTGGATGCGCTACCCCCGCCATCTTCAAGGTCTCGCTCAGCATCCAAGGCGAGGGAATCCCTTTGTGTACCGCCCAACGTTCTAGCTGAAATGGACGAGACTAAGCTATTCGAGCTCAAAGAGGTAAGAGGCGATCATAGCTTGGTATTATAAAAAGATGATAAGTCTTAAAAAGTTTAGAGCTCTTTGAAGGCATATTGGGATTGAGTCGTATATTTAGATTTTTTTTGACGAAAATGATATGCTTAACTTCCGTGATGATATGCTGTGAATTGGAGAGAGTTCCAAGCTTGTTTATGGTCTCAAATGATGGATATAGTGTAGTAGTTAATAGTTCTGAGGAGTTCCGGCGTTAATTTCGTTTTACAAAAATATTTAAATTTTTTTACGAAAATGATATGCTAACTTCCGTGATGGTATGCTGTGAATTGGAGAGAGTTCCAAGCTTGTTTATGGTCTCAAACGATGGATATGGTGTAGTAGTAAATAGTTCTGAGGAGTTCCGGCGTTAATTTCGCTTTACAAAAATATTTAGATTTTTTTTGACGAAAATGATATGCTAATTTCCGTGATGGTATGCTGTGAATTGGAGAGAGTTCCAAGCTTGTTTATGGTCTCAAATGATGGATATGGTGTAGTAGTTAATAGTTCTGAGGAGTTCCGGCGTTAATTTCGCTTTACAAAAATATTTAGATTTTTTTACGAAAATGATATGCTAACTTCCGTGATGGTATGCTGTGAATTGGAGAGAGTTCCAAGCTTGTTTATGGTCTCAAACGATGGATATGGTGTAGTAGTAAATAGTTCTGAGGAGTTCCGGCGTTAATTTCGTTTTACAAAAATATTTAGATTTTTTTACGAAAATGATATGCTAACTTCCGTGATGGTATGCTGTGAATTGGAGAGAGTTCCAAACTTGTTTATGGTCTCAAACGATGGATATGGTGTAGTAGTAAATAGTTCTGAGGAGTTCCGGCATTAATTTCGCTTTACAAAAATATTTAGATTTTTTTTGACGAAAATGATATGCTAACTTCCGTGATGGTATGCTGTGAATTGGAGAGAGTTCCAAGCTTGTTTATGGTCTCAAATGATGGATATAGTGTAGTAGTTAATAGTTCTGAGGAGTTCCGGCGATAATTTCGTTTTACAAAAGTATTTAGATTTTTTTACGAAAATGATATGCTAACTTCCGTGATGGTATGCTGTGAATTGGAGAGAGTTCCAAGCTTGTTTATGGTCTCAAACGATGGATATGGTGTAGTAGTTAATAGTTCTGAGGAGTTCCGGCGTTAATTTCGCTTTACAAAAATATTTAGATTTTTTTTGACGAAAATGATATGCTAACTTCCGTGATGATATGCTGTGAATTGGGGAGAGTTCTAGGGCATGCAGAACCGGGTCCGGTTCCAGATTTTTGATACCCGGTTCTGGAAGGTAATTAGAACCGGGGGAACCGGTTCCCCCGGTTCCAGTTGATACAGTTATTTTTTTTATTGATTATCAGAAAAAATACCCATTCAATGCAAATAAATGATTTTGATTTCGATTTTTTTGATTTTTGAATAGAAAAGAATTTGATGTTAAGCCTTTTTCTAGTTTGAAGCAAAATAAAATTCCAATTAAATAAAGAAATATACAGATTGCTAATACAAAATTAATGTTTTACACTCATCCCTAGTCGAAATCTCTACTAAGTCTTGAATGCTTCTAAAATAATCAAAAATAAGTTTTAAATTTTATCATCAGCTTCGCGAACAATTCAAATTGTGTCTGTAAAGTTCCCAATCCACGCTGGGCCCGCGTGGGAACCACCCAAGCCCACTCATTCTGAAAGTAGGCCTGTGAGCAGAAGTGGGACGTGGAGATGATGATGATGATAATGTTTTAAATATCCCATTTTTTCAACATAATGTCAGTTATCCTACCGTAGGTTAAAACCAAAGAGGCTTAAAGTATTTTAAATCCACAATTTCCTCTTTGGTTATCATCTGCCTGCAAACATTTAGGTAATGAAATAGTTCATCACCAGCCTAATACACGTCCCACTGCTGGGCACAGGCCTCCTCTCAGAATGAGAGGGTTTGGGCTATAGTTCCCACGCGGGCCCAGTGCGGATTGGGAACTTCAAACACACCATTGAATTGCTTCGCAGTTGTTTGCAGGTTTCCTCACGATGTTTTTCTTCACCGAAAAGCTCATGGTAAATTTCAAATGAGATATCGCACATTTTAGCACGCCAGCGTTTTATTGCAACCACTATGATTGAGCAAATCGGGAATTTGATGGAAACTAAGCTAGAAAAAAACAACAAGAACATCATAAGTGAATTGAAATCGTTAATACATTCTGAAATAGATGCTGCACTCCATAAATTCAAATGCGAAGTTATCGACAAAAACAACATCTCCTTACAACTACAACAACAGACTATAGCTAAACAACTAAATGATACAAAAGAGAAAATACAATTACTGGAAAAGGAAAATCAACAAATTAAGTCTCAAATACAGGATCTGCTTTCTAATTCTTCTACTTCTACAAAAATAGAGATTTCAAAAAATGACGACTTACAAAAGAAATTCGTTCTGTATGGTTTGGAAGAATTTTATGGAGAAACGGACTCATCTCTTTATTCCCGTGTCAACAATATGTTTAGAGACATATTAAACATCGAGATAAACGGATTTATTGACTCGGTCAAACGAATTGGTAAGAAAGGTAACCGACGGCCGCTAATAATCGAGCTACTAAGTAAAAGAATGAAAATTTATATATTGGAAAATGCATACTATTTCAAATCCACCGAATATGCTGTGTCAGATGTACTAAGCAGAGAAGACTTAGAAAAAAGAAGAAAACTAAGAGAACTGCTAATAAATGCGCGTAAGACCGGAAATTATGCAATAATTCGGAACAATAAACTGTTCATAAATGGGAAAGAATATACACAAATGAACCAAACGAAAAATGAACAACTCACGTCAGAAAATACTTCTATCTTACCAAATACCCAGATACAGAACGAGCAGCACAGTGCTACTGCAACCACTTCTACGAACACCCCAGCTACTCAGAACTCAGAACCAATCTGCTCGATGTTACACAGTGCTGAAGATCGAGATAAAACTACTAATAACGTAACTCAGGAATCAGAGAAGCTACGGACCTTTTTTCGGAAATAAAAGTCAGCACCTACTCATATATCATCAAAATTTAGCGGGCGCATTAAACAAATCAGATAGGTTAACCTTAGCACTGGAAGAACTGCAAGAACACAATGGAGAAGTTGACGTCATGTGTTTGTCGGAGCACTATATGAAAAAAGATGAAGCTAATCTATTGAAAATACCAGGCTACAAAATGGCTGCGTGCTTTTGCAGAACAAAAGAAAAAGGGAAGAGAGAAAATAGGGGAGGAGTATGTATAATGTTAAAGGAAAATATAGAATATAAATTAATCAATAATATTAACGAACTGTCAAAGAACCATCTTTTTGAATGCTGTGCAGTGGAAATACCAGACTATAAATGTATTGTAGTATGTGTTTATAGAGTTCCCAATCGCTGTTATGATACTTTTTTTAAAAACTTAGAACTCATCTTGGGTTATTGTCATGACAGGGGGAAACAAACAGTGCTTTGTGGAGATTTCAATATTGATAGATTCAAAGACTCAACCATAAACACGTACTTTGAAAGACTTCTGTTATCATTTAATTTTGAATTGAAAATATCAAATCCAACTAGAGTTACTACATCTGGACAGACCTGTATTGATAATTTTGCTACTAATTGTAATATCAAAAACGTTGATACAATAACCTACGAGCTAGAACTATCTGATCATATGGGTATTTTCATGGCAATTCCTTTAAGAAAAGCTGTGAGGGAACCTTTGAAGCAATGGTTTACAAGAAGTCGAGATTATTGTAAAGAGAACATATCGAAGTTCATGGAAATTATCAAAAAACTCTCTTTCACCTCGGTATATGAGAGCGTTGATGTTGACGAGGCTTTTTGTGAATTTTATCACCTATTCAAACTGTTTTATAAACTCTGCTTCCCTTGGCGTAAACTCAAGTGCTCAACAAAAAAGAAATCCTTATGGTTGACAAAGGGCGTGAAGGTGTGTGCAAAGAAAAAAAGATCACTGTTGTGGACATATAGGCTTAAACCGACAGAACAGAACAAACACGTGTACAAAAATTTCGCTAGGCGATTAAAAAGAATTATCACGTTAACCCAAAAGGCGCAGAATACTTATTATATAAAAAAAGAGCAAAATAAATCAAAAGCAGTGTGGAACATTATTAATAAATTTAAAAACAACAAATCAGGACATTCCATTACACAGATATCTCATAATAATTCTATCATAACCAATCCAAAAGATGTAGCTAATTGTTTTAATGATTACTTCATAAACCATGTGCCAATAAATAATATAAAACGTACTAATAAAATTAAGCCAATTGTTAATTCAATTTTCATGATGCCGACAAATCAACAAGAAGTAAAAAAAGCAATAAATAGGTTAAAAAACACAAATAGTACTGGACATGATGGTGTGTGTACGAAAATAGTCAAGTTTTGTTCGGAAGAAATTGCTGGTCCTCTAGCACATATTTTCAATCTTATGTTTGAGCAAGCGAAATTTCCTTGTCATTTCAAAATATCTATTATGAAGCCTATTCACAAAAAAGGCGACAAAAATGACGTATCTAATCATAGACCGATATCAATACTATCTATTTTTTCTAAACTTGCCGAAATCTTGATATGTGATCGTCTATATAATTTTTTGGAAAAATTTAACATACTTAAAAAGGAACAAAATGGCTTCAGGAAAAATAAATCGACACAACTAGCGGTATTTGATAGCCTTCACCATATAATGGATTGTATAAATAAAAAAGTACATGTAGCAGCTATATTTATGGACATGCAAAAGGCATTCGACTATGTGGACCATAAACACCTCTTAACCAAATTAAACTTGTATGGAATCCGTGGTAAGGCATACAGCCTTTTCGAATCATACTTAGAGAATCGGAAGCAAGTATGTGAAATAACAGCTGTCTGCCCACGGACAAAAACCAAAATTACGCATCAATCGCAAGAAAAATTGATTAAATTTGGGGTACCCCAAGGGAGCACCCTTGGGCCCTTACTGTTTCTTAGTTACATTAACGATCTACCTGACTACATCTCTCACCCAACTGTCCTATTTGCAGATGACTGTACAGTGATAGTAAAATGCACAGAAGTAGATATGCTAGAAACAGAAATAAATTCTGCTATAACCAGTGCGGCAAAATGGCTGGAAAACAACAATTTGATACTAAATATTGCCAAAACTAAAATCCTGCAATTTCACCAACCTCAGTCCAAACCGCCTAAAATAGAAATTAGTTTTAACAGAATACCAATAGATATTGTTGAGAAATGTATATTTTTAGGAATAGTACTTGACCAAAATTGCAATTGGAAATATAATATAGAAAGAATATGCTCTAAAATAAATAGCTTTATATATCCTCTCAGACAATTAGTTAAGTTAGTTAATCAAGAAACTGCGATTACTGCTTATTATGGACATGTGCAATCAATCATTACATATAGCATAATGTTTTGGGGTAGTTCATCAAATTGGCACAATGTATTCCTAATGCAAAAAAGATGCGTTCGTGCAATTACAGGAATAACCATTAGGGAGAGCTGTAAACCATATTTTAAAGAACTTGGTATATTAACCGTTCCTTCTCTATTTATAATGGAATGCATGACTTTTATAAAAAAATATGACGATCGTTTTCAGGAACATAAACTCAACCCTGAACGTAATCTTCGCCCAAGAAACAGACACATAATTCCACGAGCATACTGTGCCCTGTTCAGAAAAAGTGTATTTTGCATGGCAGTCAAACTATTTAATAAATTGCCAGAATATCTGAAAACACTACCACTGAATAGATTTAGAAATAGAATATGTAAAATATTGAAAATTAAGTGCTACTATGACATACAGGAATATTTAAATGACACAGAATTTAATAATGCAGGAATAAAATAAATTAAGTATATAAATTTTATAAATGTTATAAATTTTATTGTAGAGGTATAATCATTTTGCTTATTTTTATAGTGTATGGTCTGAATAGGAAATTGTAATTACTTATGACCTATCGTGTAACATTAAGTATAGGTACAACGTACGGAGATGAAGTCTCCTGATATAAAATTTGTACGCCGTATAAGCGGCAAAAAGTGGAGAACTTCAGAATGTTGGCATAACACCTGTTAACCATGTAACCTACTTTTTGAACAAATAAACTTTTGACTTTGACTTTGACTTTGACATAAATTCCGAAAAACTCAGAGGCGCGAGCCTGTGATTCGAACCCACGACCCTCTGCTTGAGAGGCCACAGGTCAAACCACTAGGCTACCACGGCTTTTTACTAGGCTACCACGGCTTTTTTTTATATTAAATAAGTTAGGACATCCAAAGTAAAAATATGCTTATCAAACAACAAAAAATTAGTTCTATTACTGCAAATTTCCACAGAAAGAGGAGATAGGTACCTAAGTAAGTTTTCCACGCATAACATTATTAAATTCTTATACGACGCTGCATATAAAGCTTAATTCCCGTGTTAACTGTGTTAAAAACTTTATTACAGCTCTTTGTAGCCGTAGTTAACCTTTTTAGCTGCAACTAGAGTTAAATTATGGCGGAGCAAATGCACGACACGAATTCGACACCAAAACAGAAACTATAGTATTTTATGCAACCATTATAATTATAATGAGGGTCCTTAAAACCGAGTGTGGTTTTTGAAATGAGCCTTGGCGAGTTTCAAAATAATATTACAAGAGTGTTTTAAGGCCTAATTATCTACAGTTGCATACATTACTTTATCTGACACATACCATAAGTACTCTAAGATGAGTTCAGAAGCAGTAGGGAAATGACCAGCATTATGACAAGCAATTATATACTAGGTTCTGTCTACCCCGTAAGGGATAAAGACGTGATTTATGGAAGTACTTTCTTGTCTGTGATAGGTAAAATCTGTACTTTAATGTTATTACAGTATAGATTTTTGTAAGGTTATGGTAAAATCTGTAATGTAGGTAATAACAATAACAAGTAAAGATTTTTGTACTGTAATGTTATTACAGTATCGATTTTTTAAGGGTGTAATAATGCAGGTCATTTCCTACGGTTTCTAAACACATTTAATGTGTTTAACAATTAATGTGTTTTATGTACAATAAAGAGTTATACACACATAACATACATACATTTTAGAGCACTAATAATTATAATATATGCGTAGATAAACTCTATATTTCGTGGCATCGGCATCACATACTTTAAGCTAAGTGGATTTAAGACATGTAGCAATGAAAAAGAATTAAAACGCAAATTATAATTCTTAGAGCCCATTATAGCAACCACATGCAGAAATAGAACTAATTCGGAAGCCCGAAAGGGAGGTTCAAAATGGAGAGTCTCCAAAAAAAAACAGGAAAAAGGATATTTACAATATAAGTAAAAAGTCATGGAAATGTCAGGTGTTTTTAGCACGCAAAGATAGTACAAAGTAATAAAGTTGTAAAGACAGGAGAATGTGTAACTTAGACTATTAACAGCACGAGTTTACAGCCTATTAAGTTGTACGTTTGTTTAATTTATTGCAGGCATTTCTACTATTCGACTTGGACGGAGACGGTTGCATCGACCACAATGACCTGCGAGGCACGCTGGTTAGCCTAGGGGAGCACGTGGAGGATAAACATGTTCAGAGCATGTTGTCCGAGGTAAAAAGTAGGGATCACTCCAAAATTCGATTTTTGAAGTTCGTATCATACCGCTCACTCTCAAATTAAAAGCTATCAGTGTGAGCAGAACGGCAAGACAAACTTCGAATAGGTATCGAATTTCGAAGAATGAGCCCTGATTAAGTGTATACCAGACCACACGTTAAGAACGGTTCTGTAGCCTATATTGAGTAAGGATTGTAGGTATTGAAAATGAATACCACAACGATTGAGCTGCTAACACAAAAAAAACCGTATCTTTAATAGGTAAATCATGACGGTTGTCGTTATGCGTAAGTCTGTTATGTGGCGATATCTCCGAAACCATAAGAGCGGCATTGCTCAAAACAATTTTCGTTGAAAGTATTTGGGGGTTTTTTAGTGTTCACCCCAGAACAAGCAGTTCGCGCGTTCAGCGTTCTTCTCGGGACGTCAGATGAGTTTGATAGAAATAAGACACCACACTGATTCACATTAATTAACTATTAGAATTGACACTCAGATTAGTGTAGTACAGAGGTAATACAGAAATACTTTTATATATTATCAGTAAATCAATAAAACACAAAGACGTGCGCGGGAGGCGGTCAGTTCAATGGCCATAGGAAATGGTCCATACACAAACATTCGTATCAAGTTCCGGTTCCACAGAGTCGGAATGTCAGAAGTCACAGATAACATAAGATCGCTAGATTATGGATTAAATAATCTGCTGTGCGATAGTGTCGCCACAAGTACTCATTACACACTATTAGCTTCATTTTTTATATATTTTTGAAGGTCAGGGACACAGTTTGTACAAGTTTCAGAGCTTCTTAATTATTCACTTTTTTGTAGAAGGTGGGAAAAATAATTGAATGGCGATTACTCCACCGACAAGAGCTGGGCTTTTAAAAAATAAAAAGAAGTTGGTCAAAATCAAGTTGCAAGATTGAATTACATTGGTTGTTTATTATTAAAATATAAGTGAAATTATTAAAAGGCTGTTGAAAAGCTTACAAAACGTACCTTCACTGTTCCCACAATACATTCGCAAATGAGGTACTATATATACCCAATGGTAATTTTAACCTCAAAACTCTTCAGCAGATGAAAACGTCTGGCTTTCCTTTGGACGTTCATTGTTGGTGTTAAACTCACTGACGCAGGCATATGTCAGGCCACCGACTTCAGCACAGAATTTGAGGAACTTATGCATTCTTATTTCAGAGCCAGCAAATCCTTTCTCAAAGCTGTGGGGTGGTGTTTAATGTTAAATAAAGCAAGTGAAATGAAACGTAATTTACGCGTCAAGTATTACTTTTACAAGAAGACGAATAATAATGAGTATATTACTAAGTGTGTGTTGTGTATGTGTGTATGAGTATGTGTATGTGTTGGGTATGGGTGGGGTTGGTATGTGTTGTGTGAGAGTACCCGAAACTGACGAGCATGTATGAAGAGATTGATTAATGTGGATGAAGCGAAAGAGGTATGTCAGGATCGTAGCAAGTGGAACAAAGTAGTCTCTGCCTACCCCTGTGGGAAAGAGGCGTGACGATATGTATGTATGTATGTATGTGTTGGATTCCGTACCTACAGTCAAGGGCATACATATTTGTACGTTACCAAGACGTCAAAAACATCTATTACAACTTTATGTCACAAACAATAAGGTCTGTGACACAAATATTTGACATGATGGCTGCATCGATATTAATGCCTTCGACTGTACAGTGAAAGAAACTGAATCCCGTACCACTATGGAACCTTTTCATCGAAAACGTCATAATGACTTACCGTACACCTGCCAAAGAAATTTTGCGAAATTTTACGAGAAAAGGTTCCACAGCTGTACGTGATTCAGTTTGTTTGACCGTATATTATTATGCAGCAAATTATGGCGGCAAATATTCAATGTCGACAACCATACCGTACCCTAGGTCGTAATCCTGCATATAGATATAGACACTCTACAATTCTTTACGTAAAAAGATTTTATCTTAAAATCCCCACTCGCTCAAGTACTTGCAATACCTAAATATCAACAACTACCGCGACTCTTTTACGACCGGATAGCCTAGTGGTTAGAGAACCCGACTATGAAGATTGAAGTCCTGGATTCGATCCCCGGTCGGGGCAGATATTTGTATGAAAAATACGAATGTTTGTTCTCGAGTATCTCGAGTCTTGGATGTTTAATATGTATTTAAATATGTATTTACATATTTAAGTATGTTTATCCGTTGCCTAGTATCCATAGTGCAAGTTTTGTTTAGTTTGGGACCAGGTCAATTGGTATCAGTTATCCCAATAAAAAAAAACTCTTTACCTTTGAAATGTTCACAGGCACCAAATCCCTTGGATTTCGACGGGTTCGTTAACCTACTGGGCTTCAAAACGTTGGAACTGGACTCAGAGGAAACGCTCATCGCCGCACTATCCCGGTGGGATAAGAACAACTCTGGGTACATTGCTGAAGATAGGTGAGACGTCTATCCGATATATGTATTCACACCTCTTTCCCGTGGGAGTACCTAGGTAGAATCTGCTTTGTTATTTCGCCCCGATATGCCTAATGTAAATACAACGCAACACGTACGTGTATTTCAGTAAAATACTCGAAAAACATACATACATACCGTCACGCCTCTTTTCCACATGGGTAGGCAGAGACTACTTTGTTCCACTTGCTACGATCCTGACATACCTCTTTCGCTTCATCCACATTCATCAATATCTTCATACATGCTCATCGGTTTCGGGTACTCTTGACCTTACCTTTTTCCAAAACGTCCCCAATTTGATCACGGAACGTCCGTCTAGGCCTTCTCCTCCCAACGCACCCGTTCACACTCCCCATATAAATATGTATCCGGAATGAATTAAGTTTACGTGGCTATTTCGTAGATAAGCCCCATCTTAAAGCTGTCTCAGACATACCTTACACCACATATTTAGTTAAAAAAATAAGGATGTAATATTTATAACCGCCCTACGCTCCATGACTCCAAGTCATAGACGTTGGTCAAAAACCGGCAAAGCTGAAGTGGGATTGGACTGGTCATGTTTGCCGTCGAACGAGTTATGGGCCAAGACAACCACCAAGTGGTGTCCCATTAACTCAAAGCGGCGGCCAGGCAGGCCTAGACGGCGATAGCAGGACGAGCAGGGGGCCTTACTATGCGTCTTAATGTGTTTCATTTTAGCTGGCCGCTCGCTGTCAGATTCATACTAAGTGACAGCTAAAACTTGAACTGAGTCGGAATTAGGACGTCATGGTAAGGCTCCTGGACGCCTTCTTGAAGGACTGGCCACTTGCCGCAGTAGACCGAGAGCATTGGAAGCGTTGGGGGGAGAGGCTTTTGCTCAGCAGTGGGACACAATATAGGCTTAAATGTAACTAGCTGTTGCCCGCGACTTCGACTGTAAAGAATTCGTTTAGCGCTATCCCGCGGGAATTTTCCGGGTTAAAAAGTACCCTATGTGCTATTCCAGACTTTTCTCTATCTATGTGCCGAATTTCATCCAGATTCTTTGGGCCGTTCTGGCGTGATTGAGTAACAAACAAACATCCATCCATCCAAACTTTCGCATTTATAATATTAGTTAGATTAGATTGTAATAATAATATTTTTGGCACCTCGAAAGTAATAGAGACATAACCCTGTTAAGACGAATAAAATGATTTCAAACGCAGTCGAGGTATTTCAATAATGATTGTTGTTAGGGTCCCTGAAATTCGTATAACGTGTCCGCGCTCGTCCTAGATTATACGGACAGCTGAGGATTGAAATTCCCTGCTCTATGTTCGCTGAACGTCGTCCGACTTCACATCTAGGATGAATGGGCATTTATTCGGCAAGCGTGCTCCATCTTTGGCAACATCTTGATTTACCAACAGGCATGACTGTGATCAAACGCAAGCGACGACCGAATGGCCTAGTGGTTAGAGAACCTGACTATGAAGCTTGAGGTCCCGGGTTCGATCCCCGGTCGGGGCAGATATTTGTATCAAAATACGAATGTTTGTTCTCGAGTCTTGGATGTTTAATATGTATTTAAGTATGTATTTATCTATATAAGTATGTTTATCCGTTGTCTAGTGCCCATATCACAAGCTTTGCTTAGTTTGGGGCTAGGTCAATTGGTGTCAATTGTCCCAAGATATTTATTTATTTATTTATTTAAGCCTGTTTTACAAAAACGACATTAATAATAATATGTGACTTATTTAACAAAAATAACGAAACAAACAAAAAAGATTTGTTGACTTACTTTATACCCAAATGTAATCTAATTCCTTACAAAGATTAGATAGGTGGGTATTAGTAAAAAATAACAGATAGTAGCAAAATATAATTAAAATCATATCCGACATATACCGTTCATCGCATGCGGTACAAATTTAAGCAAAAACTGCTAGCTCGTCTTTAATCAGTAAAAACGAATTACAATCAAGCACAAACAGAATTTGCACAACACGTGAACATGACCTGAATTAATATACAACAAGTTTACGGATTGCAAGCTCGACAAAGAGACGGAACATTTGCTTAAAAAATAATGAACCTCGTACTCGTATTTGAATTTCTTTGATGACATTTTGTCCTCACAGTTACATTTTTCAGACATTTTATGTAAACAATTCCAGTTATTTCGACGAGGATAAGAATGTTGCAATCACGTTGAGAAAATAAATATAAAAGCCCTATTTTTACTACCTATCCTTTAGCTTCCAATGCAAATTTATGTGCTAAAATAGCAAAACTGACTTGAGCCACGCGTGACATTATACATTATGTATGTAATAAGTCTGTATAAAATTACTTATTCTCTCCTTTATTTTATTTATGACAAAGGTTTTAACAATGACCCTTTTTTCATAATCACTGGGTATTTTTGTGGCTAAAAAGGCTTCATATTTTATTATATCAGTACTATGATGTACTTAACTATAAATTTCAAGGGAAAACTTACGATAATAAGTCGGGAACGGACAGACTACTTTCAATTTATTTTGGAAGACCTTAAGCGTAAGTGTTTTAAGTTAAAAAAACATGTCTCAAAAGAACTTAAATTAATGATGAAATGCATGATAATTATGAAGACACCGAGAACCTTGTTGCGTGCGAGAATTTTCTTGCTACACTAAACTTTATGCAAGCACCTACGTAATTATAAAATTATGAGAATATAACATGCCTAAAATAATTTGGCATAAAATGTCTATTCAAACGGCCCTAGAGTAATTAATAAGTAGCTACTTAGTAGCAACTAAGACAAGAACTATGAGAATAGACGAACTTATCTAATCTCTACGGCATTGAGGCTTGAATACCTCCGAACTTCGACTAGAATTAATCACAGGAGGCCTACTTCACATGCAATCTATAAAGTTGTTTAATAGTTCTTTCAAATTTTTTTTCTCTTAGCCATTAGCGTACTATAATATTCATACAGGCAAGCGTAAATATTATGGTACTTTAAGTCAACGCATAAAACGTAATATAATGTTACCCAGGCTCTTTACAAGCGTAAAAAGTGTGCCGTTTTTGAGTCGTTCGAATAAATACATATTTTTGCCTCTTACAGTAGTACCTCAACGTTTTAAAACGAAAATATGTAAATGTTTGCTGTTTATTCAGCCTTTGGACTCGCACTCACTGAATGTCTTAAGCAAATGTAACAAACCAAAATACGCCAAGAAAACGGTGAGAAAATTTTATCCATCAAAAATGCTAAATCCTACAGTTGCGAACATGATAATCCGCACGTCACACATTGTCTGTTATTCCATCAGAGAATTTAATAAGAATCGCGGCAAAAGAACATGATCTTTTAATAGACGCAAAAAAGCCTCGGCCCTCTGGATCCCTCACGCCCCTGGAGATCCATAAACAAAACGGATCAAGATTAAATTACATTTTCCGGTATGCAAAATGTATTAGGGAAAACCTCAAGACATGATTTAAGGTGCGCATGTGTGTGCACTCTGAAATATTGGGGCGATAACTGTTCGTGAATTATTTGTGAGCAAAAATATTTAAATAAATATTCAATAGTAATATGTATTAGTAAACATTACTGGGGCCTTACCATGATATCTTAATGCGATTAAATTTAGGTTCGCTCGCTGTCAGATTCATACTAAAAGTGACAGCTAAAGCTTGAACTGAATCGGCATTAGGACGTCATGGTAAGGCCCATCATTGGTAAACGCTGTATCTTTTATAAGATTGAGAAAAAATTGAATTTTATTACTTCATTCATTCATTACATTTTTAGGATTTGCTTTTCTTAAGGCGCTGTCAACAGCAAATGACCTTGAGCAGCGCCACTCTTCACACATACGGTTCGCGTGCCTGTTAGCGAAAGAGAAGAAACTATTCCGGCAGCTTGGCGCGCATCTAAAATCTTGCAAATAAGACACAAATAATAAGAAATAAAAAAAAGTATGGATTATTTGTTAAATATGACTCGTTAGCCGTGTAGGTATGAATATGTTGACTTCATGT
The DNA here is from genome assembly GCA_963854515.1 of Pandemis heparana. Lineage (NCBI taxonomy): Eukaryota > Metazoa > Arthropoda > Insecta > Lepidoptera > Tortricidae > Pandemis > Pandemis heparana. Next base: position 10,531,760 of record OY978015.1, on the reverse strand, counting down.
TTTTAATTGCAGACCTATACGTCGAAAAAATAAAGACATAGAACCGTTTAATGATGAATTTAAGACCAATCTTTGCAATTATTTTCTATCGAGCCGATTTTGTTCAATTATGTATCGAGTCCGTCCAGCGTCTTTGAAATATGATGAAAATTAACACATTATTTTCTTTGTTTTTTTTTGTCTGCAGTTTTTCTTAAAAAAGTGCTTAAATAACATCAATTTCATCAAAATTAGGTGTTGTCAGCCTCTTAAGATTGAAAATTGATTTCAATGATGGTTTCATTAATGCGCGTGGCATAAATCACGAAATACAGCTTTCAAGTATCATCGAACTAGGTTTTACTAATATTAAATTTATGCATATGCAATGCATTGTACCTAAACAATGTATTATGTGCGTGCGGGTCAAATTTTGCAAGTCAAATTTGGCCTACTTGTTGTAGTTAGAACCAAGTTTTTGAAATTTATTAGACGAATAGCAATGCTACTACAGCCTGCCATAAACTTACATTATAACATCATATTAAAAAATTACAAACCCCCACGCATTAATCGAGTACTTAATCAATATGTAAAAAAAAACAATTTTATACCAAAAATGCTTTACATCATTTTGGAAAAGAGCTGATACTCATCTAACTGCTGGACTAATTTTTACCAAACATAGCGAAGAACCGTCGCAAGGAAACTGGATTTCGAATGAAAAAAAAACCACTTCGAAATCGGTCCATCCGTTTGAGAGCCCACGACCCCACAGACACACACGCACACACACACACACAGACATCGACGTCAAACTTATAACACCCCTCTTTTTTCCTCTTTTTTTAAAGGTTAACTGATAGAGATCTCTTTTAGGGATAAGTTGTTGTTTATATTCTTTTGTGAATTATATCTGTTTCTTTATAATTTTGTACAATAAAGCATTACTTACTTACTTTTTCGTCAGGGGTTAAAAATACTTTTTTAAATAAAAACTAACTCTATTTAGTATTCAGCAGAACCGTTTTCTGTCTTTGTCCCAACAACAAAACATTTGTGACAAATCCTAATCCCTTGCTAAGATTACTAACGTTTATTCAAAACAGAACTGACCGCTAATTCCTCCCAAATCCAAGCTACAGCGATAATTACGCAGTAACTTGATCCACCGGCGTAATAAATATTTTAAACATTATTAAAACCTCGAGTCGTATTCTTGCAAGTCCCCTCCAGAGGTTTATTAAAATTTTCGGTGTAATCTGAATTTTACGACTCCACCGGATAGGCTTTCATATAATTCCGGAGAATCTGACGAGGAGACGGATATGAAAACATTTCTTGGTCGTATACGTGGCTCGTAAAATAAATTCAGTATGTCTTACATCATGGTCGACGGGATAGCTCTATGAGGCCAAAGTTCCGACTTTATAGCTACAATATATTAATTTTAAAAAGCCGTGGTAGCCTAGTGGTTTGACTTGAGGCCTCTCATGCAGAGGGACGCGGGTTCGAATTCCGGGCTCGCACCTCTGAGTTTTTCGAAATTTATGTGCGAAATTACATTTGAAATTTACCACGAGCTTTTCGGTGAAGGAAATCATCGTGAGGAAACCGGACCAATCCCAATAAAGCTTAGTTACCCTTCTGGGTTGGAAGGTCAGATGGCAGTCGCTTCTGTAAAAACTAGTGCCTATGCCAAATCTTGGGATATTTATATTTCTAAATCTACGTGTATCGAATGTGTGTAAATAAATATTTCTCTCTCTCTCTCTCTCAATATTGATGAGACAAAATGTTTGACTTTTTCCATTTGAATTTCAGAATCCGGCATGACCTCATGACTTGGGGAGACCGTTTTACGGAGAAAGAAGCTGACTATGCCCTGGATGATGCTCCCACTACTCAAGTGGGGGGTAACACGATGATCGACTACGTCCGATTCTGCAGCCAGCTGTGTGGCCTCCGAAAGGCAAACAAAAAGCAGTCTGCGTAGAACAAAACCAGAAATGAAATAAAGCATTTTGTCCCCTCAGAAAATTGCTTCTTATTTGACAGCGAGTGCCACCGAAACAATCAACAGAGCTCGTTGACGTACAAATAGCGATTTATCTTTGATAAATAATTTCAAGAGGCCCCGGCCAAATTCAAAATGGATCCTGTTTTAACTAAATAGCACAAAGTTGGAAATTCACAAATGGGGTTATTTCAAATATCCTTTCAGGAAATTGAGAAGTTTCTCCAGGTAATAAAGGACTGCCGAGAAACGTCAAAACTCCTTTTAAAATATAGTTTCAAGATTTTAATCAATTGAAGCATCAATATTCATAAGACGTTTTAATGAAATATTCATGTTGACCTTTGGCTTAAGTTAAGATAATTTTAAGAAGGTAGGTACTTGATAGGAATGCTCATGACGTAGACTAATAATCTCGCTTGAATTAGTTTTATAATTGCCCACCAAATGAGGCATTAAATTTGATAAACATTTCAACAACGTTAAACTTGATGGAGTAACTATAAAGCTGTGAGCCGTTTTTCATCTCACTAAACATTTGAGTAAATAAAAATCAACTTAACCATCAGCATAAACCGAAAGTACCCCATTTTATTAATTTAGTATTTGACAGTCTTTTCAGCAGTTTCATTTTTGAGACTTAACCTGGATGTGCGCACATTTTAGTTATATGCGAATAAGATACCAAAAAGACACCCGATAGGTATTGGAGTAGTTAATCTAAATCTGAGAAGCAAATTACCCAATATGTTAAGTATATTAGTAGCAAAATACGTACGAATACCTGTACAGAAACAAAGCGATACATATACTCGTACACTACCAGAGATTTGATTTTGTTATAATAAGCGTCCTTAATGTGAGACACTTCCTACTAGATTAACATCATTAACTCACTCGAGATGATCCTTGTAGATGTCGAAGTCTGTGAACACGAGCTCGACGATCTCGTGCGGCGCGGCGAGGAAGGTGTAGAGCAGGCAGTCGAGTCGCGGCGGGTAGGCGCGCGGGTAGTCCGGGCTGCTGAACGTGCCTCGCTCCTTGCCGTGCGTCGACGTGAAACGTATACACGTGCAACCTGAGGACAACACATAGCGCATTAAGCATAAGAATAAATAAGAACATAGTAGAACAGAAACTCCCGCTCCGGCCGGACTCAAGGTCACGATATTAGAGTACTCGCTAAGCGAGCTACTCAGTCAGGTGGTCACGGCCGACGTCGCCACACGCGCGTTTGGTTGTTTGTTCTTTCCGTACCTTCATTTTTTTTTAATATAAAATAGGCTTACTTTTGACCTCAATCTCGCTTGATGGAAGGCGAAGATGAGGCCTAAGATGGTACACGTTTGCCTAGAAGGTGTCTGTTCACTTTGGCCTTAAAGATGTCCAGATTATAGCGTTCCGGAAAAACTGACTTCGGCAGAGAGTTCCACTCCTTAGCTGTCCGCATAATGAAAAAGGAGGCAAACCGCTTTGTTCGTAATGGAGGAATGTCTACAACATAAGGGTGAAACTGGTCGCCGCGCCTAGTCGTTCGGTGATGGAAAGGGGAAGGGGGTATTAGGTTATGTAAAACCTCCGCACACTCACCGAAATGTAAACGATAAAAAACCGAGAGGCAGGCCACTCGTCTACGGTGTTCGAGGCTCGGAAGATTTGCCTCCATGAGTGAGTCTCTGCCTATGATCCTCTTCGCTCGGCGCTCCAACGAGTCCAAGGCATCCAGCTGACCTCTAGCAGACCCATCCCAGAGATGGGAACAGTATTCCATGCAAGAGCGAACTTGAGCTTTATAAAGATTTAAAAGTTGCCCCGAGGTAAAGTACCGTCTTACCCTGGAGAGAATACCCAGTTTTTTGGCAGCTGTGTTTGCTATGGACTCGATGTAGCGACCGAAATTTAGATTGGAAGATTGGAAGACAGATCAAGACCTAAGAGCTCAAGACGGTCATTAATCGGAAAGGGGACATTCCGGAAAGTCGGAGTCAGTTGAAATGGACTCCGTTTCGCCGAAAAAAAAGACAGTTTTCACCGTCGGCGCAGCCCGTCGCCCACGGCGTCTTTATGCTATGCTCGTTAAATGTTTGAGAGCAGTAGGCTTATTGTCTAACTCGCTCGCAATGGCCATCGTGTTCATTTTGACAGTTCATGTATGGGCTGACAATTGGCATCGGAATCAGCTAGCTGTAGTAGCTGTCACATTCATACAAGAACTGTCAAAATGAACACGATGGCGATTGCGAGCGAGTTAGACAATAAGCCTCTGTTGTTCTAGCTTGCCTACCGTGTGCAACGTAAAAACGCGGAGGGCGAGGACGACTTCTCGAACATGTACGAATACAGTGTACAAATGGCGGGTGAGCGCGACCAAGGTCTATGATCAAAATGCTGCTCTAAAAATAAGCCACAATAACATGGTGGTGTGAACAGCTTCACAAGCAAAGGGTCGAGCAACTCGAGCACTCCTAGTTTTTCGGAATTCACGTGCGAAATATCATCTGAAATTTACCATGAGCTTTTCAATGGAGAAGTGTGGGAAGCCACATAGATTTGCGAAGTAATTGAATGGAGTGTAAAGTTTCCGTTCTCATTCTGAGCTGCTCATGCCCAACTATGGAACGTAGACTTATAGATAATGCTGGAGATGATAATCAAAGACACATAGTAAACAGGGGCCTTACCATGACGTCCTAATTCCGACTTATTTAAAGTTTTAGCTTTTTTTTATTTATAAGAGGGAGCAAACGAGCAGACGGGTCACCTGATGGAAAGTAATCACCATCGCCCAGGGACACCTGCAAGACTTGGGGAATCACAGGTGCGTTGCCGGCCCTTTCAAGAACAGGAAGGCTCGCTTTTTAAAGATCCCTAAATTGTACCGCTCAGCTGTCACTTTTAGTATGAATCTGACAGCGAGCGAACCTAAACTGAATCGCATTAAGACGTCATGGTAAGGCCCCTGGACATAAAAAGGTATATAGGCAAAATTTACAAGATAATTGCTTCACAGTGATCTTCTACTTCTACGGTTACTCAACAGCAATAATGTGCCATAATGTGCCGCTTGGAACAAGTTGTTTAGGCTTTCATCATACATTATCTGGGTTGTATGTCTATAACCCAAACACCAAACGTCCCTTATCATAAACACGTAGAATTTCATTAACATGTTGATTGTCCGGTAGTTCCTCCCTACAATTTGCACAAACTATTCTAATTTAGCTTAAACGTTTCTCATCTTCATGAGAGTGCTGTCAAGTCGACGGGTAAATTATACCAATGTGCCTTGAATTGAACATCGATTATTCTCAGGCTGTTTTGATGCCAAATGAAAATTAATTAAACATCAAACAATTAAATACCTTATTGATTGGATCAGGCGTTACTTTGCGTTGGTCCATTTTTTACCCCCGACACAAAAAGAGGGGTGTAAATTAAGTTTGACGTCGATGTCTGTGTGTGTATATCTGTCTGTGGCATCGTAGCTCTCAAAGGAATATATCGAGTTGGATGCAGTTTTTTTCATTCGAAAGCCAGTTTCCTCGCAGTGGTTCTTAGCCATGTTTGGTTAAAATTGGCTCAGTAGTTTTAAGAGTATATCCGCTCTTATCTAAAATGATGTATGGAAATTTTTGCACAAAATTGTTTTTTATTTAATTTACGTATTTATTCTATCTATTACCTACTCGATTAGAGAGAAAAGAAAGAAAGAAAAAAAAATACATTTATTGACAAAAATTCGACACAAAAATAAACATCTTAAACATTAACAGCCGACAAAATAAGTGCCGAATATTGCCGAAGCCCCAGCGCTGATTTTCGATGTGACCCTTTTTCTTATAAACTAAATCTGACTAACTAAATTTGCTGCGTTTGATTAATGCGTCGCGGGGGTTTTAAAATTTTAATTTAATGTTATGATTAAAAAATATTTAGCTTGTTTACAGCGGCACAGAGCGTTGTGGTGCAGAGTAGCAAGATACGAGGACGAGTACATGTTTTTGGTTCATCAAACATTATTAAAAACTTCTTTATAATTATTATAACATTATATATTTAGGTAAAGAAATGTCGTATTAGTAAATAATGTAAACATATTTTATAGCTGTAATATTGCCCGCGACTTCGTCTGGTGGCGATTTATCTATCGCGCGCCAGCGAGAACTATACAATTTTCTGTGAAGAAAATTATTCTATGGCCTTCCCAAGGTCTCAAACTATGTTCATACTAAATTTAAACACAATTGTGCGAACGACGAAATTTTTACGATGATTTAACACGATTGGCATTGTATGTAATATTATTTAGGATGTTAAAATTCATAAACATGGTACATATTTCGGGAAATCTGCACATTGTTATTTAAAAACATCAGCCAAATTAGTGAACAACTCAATATCTCTATTATACTTTAACTGTGTGTGAATAAAATGTCAAATGTGATCGTAAAAATCTTGCGTTTGATTTACTGATGCGACCACTCCCCATACCTGTACAAACTCTATCATAATACTAATTATTAAAGTACACCGAACCACAATTAGGATTGCTCAATTACGGGTAAAATTATATCAAAGGTCAATCGATCAATAATCAAATCCAACCAAGATTAAGCTGCAGTTGAGTGCCTGCCGGATAATTAATGAAAACGCATTACCCACGCTACTAATTACTCACTGATTATTATCCTACTTTCGGAAAAAGTATGTCTAGATGTATTCGTCAAACTGGTTTAAGCTTGATAGTTTTAAATACTTTGAGACTATTAAACTGAGCATAACACTCAATAGAGATTTGTTTTTTTCAGCAAGTGGCTCTATTAACATGCCGTCATGGGGACCCTGCCGCAGCCAGTAGGGTTCGACGGGGTTTTCTTTTTACGACTTTTTTTAAATTTCTTAATTGCAAATATAGGTTTTATTAGAGTTAGTTTTAGTAAAGATATATAGATTTCGAGGATAAGATTAATTGTTTATTTCGGCCTTGTTTAAATAAATATCGCAATGAACCTTAGGTAATTATGGTGATGGCCTATAAAGTTTAATAAATATCACTATCTTTGTGGCGATGATGAATTTTATTAATACCAAGCATATTTTAAAATACAACTTACTGTGGTTTAATTTGTTGCTACTGTCGTATGTGATATACTGTCGTGTATGGCCACGTGATTACAATAAACTTAGCCAAGAATAAACAAAAAAGAGAAAGTAAAAATAATTTTTCGTACAATGATTGTCGTCTTTAGCTGATAAATAGGTAACAATAATACGTTCATCAATGTTTTCCGATTAATCGAGACTCGATCAAAGCTATAAATTTACTAAATCCCAATCGTTGTCATACAAGTCCGGGGTTATTTATTTGAGCACCGATTGTGCGCGCCAAAATCTGACCATTTTACAATTGACTCTTTTTAGTACATAACTGTAGAGGAATAAGGTCAAACTTATGCTGGTTCTAAGTAAGACAAATTTTTGTTTAATGCTTGGCTGCGGGCTATTAGCCCTTTGTCTATGTTTGCTTGAAATAAATCGAGTTTGAATCGAATTATTGAATATCGAAGAAAAATTATGGATAACAGGGACCAAATTTGCGTCAATGTTTTAAAAAAGAGCTGCATCTAGTTACTTTAACAATAACTTTAACCTTAAACGATGATTTTAAAGTATATTTCACAGAAAACCTATGAAATAAATGTCAAAATGTCGTTTTAAAGTAACTTACTCACACTAATTACCCACTTCATCTTAAAACAATTTCGCTTGTGACTTGCCTCGACTTTCATCGTGAAAACCGAAGTGATCGCCTGTCCGAATGTGCAACTATCCGGAAATTGGGAACGCCTGACCGGTCCAAGTTGGTACACTAGATAACTAAATTCGATAGGAATTTCACCAGAAATTAATGTTAGGCAAATTATTGCTCGTGGAAATTTTCGCGCAACATCAAATCATTGGTTTTGATCGGGTAATGAAAATATTAATCGCATAGATCGCATTACAATTATAATAACCCATAGTCATTAGGTAACGATAATAAGTAACATTAACATAAAATTAGTCTAATATTTCACATAAAAAGTTTTAAAAATGAGTAAACTTAACCCCATATCATAAAAAATCAACAACTTCTCATGGCTGAATAACTACCATGTTATTTAAAAAAAGTAAATTTTAAAGTGACAAATAAAGACATACAAATTTAACAAAAGTTTAAATAGTTTAACGAATAGTTTATTTAAATAAGCGGTTTTACCAAAGAAAATATCCATCAGACTCCAAACTAGGCTGAGCCTCTATCTTGGAAGTATAAGTAGTGTTTAAGAATAATAGTGTAACCGCAGAGTAATTCAATGTGTCAGGCAAGACGTATGGATCCGCGATACATTTTCATAAATAATGATTGAAATCGCGTTCACAAAATTTTGAATGGAAAAAATTAACAAATTATTACGTTTGCGTTTAATATCCAGTTACTAAATTCGTATCTATTACTTAGAAGAAATCGTTTAAAGGTAAAGAGGTACTCTCGATTGAGGAAGGCAAAGTGGTAACCTAAACAAATCTATCGTCATCCAAACTATTTAATGGATTTCTAAGTTTCATGAACTTAAAGTGTACTTCAACTCAAACTGATATTATAGTCAAAGTTGTTTTGAGGGTCAAAACAATAGTAGATAATTTAATACTGACATTATTCAATTCAGACAGCTACTTAGTTAATGTGTAGCCTAATTAACGTGTAGTTTAGTAAAAACAAATATGTACAATGATTAGTAAAACGAATTAACAAGAGAAAAGCGAAATATAGAAGAAAAACAGTTAACTAGATACCTACCTAAGCTGATGTTTGTCCTTTAGAGAGAAAAACGGACGCATTCTAAAATCAGTCGCCTTTGCGTCTAAAAAAAAATCTTGTTCGTATAAATTTATTTTGAAAAGTGTCCCTTTTGCATTCGATGAACTCAGAGTCCGTCCAAAAAAATCCTTCCAAAGACAAGCTTAACTCTGACTAGCACACCCTATACACATGTCTTAGGCCGCAAGGATTAGGATGTGTCTATATAGATTACTATAAATCCAAGCCGCGGAAGTAAACTTTCACTAACTCACATTCTGGTCCCTAACACACGGAACTTGCGATCTTGCATTTAACTCAAACTGTGTCCCTTATTGAAACTATTTCACTAACATTTAGAATGATTCCTTCTGAAGTCATCCAGCGAGTTTCTCAAAGCAACTTACTGTGTAAACTAAACTTCATTAAGAGACATTTTGAGTATGGCTTCCTTTACGACATCAGGAAGGCTTTTTACTTTCTAGTATGAGTTAGAACCTTGGAGGTATACTTTTAAAATTTTTCGATGACTACTTTTTATTTGCCAACATCGGTAGCGACTTTTTTGTTTATGTGAAACAAAATTAGCAAAAAACCTTCCCTTTCTTATTGATTGTTTCACAAAAAATGACTTTTTTTTACTAGGATTTACTTAATATTAACTGACACTTAAAGACTTCAAACCTGGTTGCACTGCAAAATTTACTACCTATTGTTCTTCGGACGTCATTTTCTACCATAAGATATTTTTAGTCCTAGGAATATTATACTACTAGCTTCTGCTCGCGACTTCGTCCGCGTAGAATTAGGTTGAAGAACTGATGTTTGTAATTATATTTTGCAAAAAATATTTACGTTGCAACTCTACGCAGCTACGACCTTTGACATGTTTATCGCTATCCCGCGGGAACTATACAATTTTCCGGGATAAAAAGTAGCCTATGTGCTAATGTTAGCCTATGTGTAAAAAGCCGTGGCAGCCTAGTGGTTTGACCTGTGGCCTCTCAAGCAGAGCGTCGTGGGTTCAAATCCCGGGCTCGCACCTCTGAGTTTTTCGGAATTTATGTGCTAAAATTACATTTGTAATTTGCCATGAGCTTTTCGGTGAAGGAAAACATCGTGAGGAAACCTGCACACATCTGCGAAGAAATTCAATGGTGTGTGTTAAGTTCCCAATCCGCACTGGGCGCGCGTGGGAACTATATCCCAAACCCTCCAATACACGGAGGAGGCCTATGCCATGAGGCACGCTGAATTTCGCGACAATTTAATAAATAAATAAAAAATAGACTACAATAACAACAACAACATGTACTTACTGAAAGTGTAGCGAATTCGGAATAAAAAAGGCTTATAAAAAAAAAATGTGCTATTGCAGACTTTTCTCTATTTATATGCCGAATTTCATCCAGATTCGTTGCGCAGTTCTGGCGACAAACAAACATCCATACACCCTTCCATCCATCCAAACTTTCGCATTTATAATATTAGTTAGATTACTTTATTACACGCAGACAAAATCATGGAAAACTGCAACAGGATGTTTATAAACAAAATACAGCATCAATCACTGGAAAAAATATTTTTAGAGTTGTTTTCTCAATTGTGGATGCCTCAAAAAATAAAAATTCAGCATTATTGCATGCATTAATGCATGCATTAATGCATGACAATGGTGTTTGTCTATACTCGCATTAAATCGAATCGAAGGATAGTATACATAATACTCCCGGGTGCTACATTGATGACATTTCAATTATACATCGAACATGATTATAATTACAGTGCAAAACATCAGGGTAAGACACATTGCCTGGAGGAATACTCCAGGAATACTCCACATCGCCGTGTTGTTACTGATCAGAAACAAGTAAATAATTAAATACAAACAGCAGGCGTTCGAATGGCGTTAAAATTAATGAAACTAGCGATTAATTGTTGCTATGGTAAATTCGGGAAAGAATTCGTGAAACAATTCGATGTTAGCCCGCTTCGGCTTCGCACAGGTTACTAAACTAATCCTCTCTCTTCTCAAATTTAAGAGCCCAGCTCTTGTCGGTGGAGTAGTTGCCATTCACTTCTTTCCCCTGCCATTGTTTTGAGCTCCTGATACGACACTACATTAACCTTCTCCTTTGCTTGATCCATAAACGCGCGTCTCGCCCTTCCTCTGCCTCTTCTTCCTTCTATTTTCCCTTCTATCAGAGTTTTTATGTAATCGTCGTGTCGTATCAGGTGCCCCAGCATACTTCCTCTTCTAATCTCAATCGTCTTCAGCAGTGATCTCCTTTCCCCTACCAAATCCAAAACCTCTTCATTTGTTCTTCTCTCTGTCCAGCTTATCCCCTCCATCCTCCGCCAACACCACATCTCAAATGCGTTCAATCTCTCCCTATCTCGCTGGGTCAATGTCCACGTCTCGCTTCCGTACAACGCTATGCTCCAGATGTAACTCTTAATAAGACGTTTCTTTATGTTTCTGGACATCTTAGCTTTAAAAAGTTGTTTTTTGCCATTTTTAGTTGTTATTTTGTTTTTACTAGACTAATACGTAGGTATAAATCTTTCTCTTGAATATTGATGAAAACTGCATGGAAATCCGTTGCTTAGTTTAAAGGACCAGGTTAAATTATATACTTAATAGAGGGCGTGGAGCGACTTTGTTTTGATACTATGTAAAGATACTTAAGTTTTTTGTTATTCTCAATTTTAAATGTCAACAAATTTAGCTTAGTTACAATTCTACAAACGACATGTGTGGTCACACATCGTTTAGATCTGCTTGTAAAATTATGGTTACTAGACAGCGAATTCACCTTTTTACAAGTGAAGTTATTTGTTGTACGGAAATGAAACCTGTCTTTACTTCATAGTAATTTTAACAGATGAATGGTTCCGTCACACAAATCATTTTCCCACCCAAATTAAATTACATTTTGTCGAGTGAAGTCCAATGAACACGCAGGTATTACAATCGTCGGTAAAATAATGATCTCGACCAAATTTAACGAATCTACGCCTCGCTGCTATCTTCGTTAGCGTGATAACCACAAAGCTCGCTTGAATCAAGTTCAAAGTCAGAAATTATAATTGATAGATGAATTGTAATTTAGAATAGGAAAATTTGTATTGTTTTACAATAATTACTTTTTGGAGGCCATAATTTATTAGGATACTGGCAGTAGTGACCCACTAGTTCGTTTGTCTGGCCTCTCTAACATAAAAAAAAAGTTAGATGTATGTCTCTTATTTCTGATAGCAGTATACTGAAAAATGGCAACAGTCCTCTCGGTATGGAATATCCTTATATTAGGATGTTGCTCCCGTACAGAATATTTATACTTAGTAAAAGATCGGCAATGCAAGAAAAATTAGCGTTGTAAGATAAGAAGTGCATGTCAGCGCCAGATAGACGATTTTTTTTTACATTTTTTACATGATCTAAGAAAACCCAGTGACATGCTTAATTGAAACGAGTAACTCTTCTTTTTAGTCTATTTTTTAATATTTTTTAATAACATCTAACTTAAAATTCCGTTTACTCAAGTATTTCTATATTTTTAAATAACACGGCGAGACTTCACCTAAAGTGATAGTTCGTTATCTAAACGAGCACATTTACTTGACTTTTCCCGACCCTCTTTATCTAATGATGTTTACGCAATCTCAAATGATATAACACGATGTTAAATTACAAACATTTGCCAGTTACGTTCCGTAGTCACAAGATGAAGCTTCTATTTTTGGTTTTGTTGGCTGTGCTGTCTTTATTACACCTGGGGGAATGCAGAACTGCATCGAGCGAGGTGGAAATAATTTCTGGAGTGACGACGGTGGAGAAAAGGGAGCCGCTACGTTTGGCATGTACGTTTAGAACTCTCAAGAGCACCGAGCCGTATCCCTCAGTGGTAGTAAAATGGCACAATCAGGTTCAGAGATTCACTTGGAAAGCAGACGGAGAAGTAACATTTGAGAAAGATTACAAGCACGAGGTTGTATCGCATGGTTACCCGACTTCAGGTGGACTATCTGGAGGTTCACAAACAACGACATCTAGTGATCCATTTGCGAATGCCCCTGTTGTTCCAGAAGAATACACGTGGGAAGATATAGTGACGTGGTTCCAGAAAGACTGTTCCAGACCATACTAATTGTACTAGATTGTCATGTTTAATACAGTGTCCGTTGAAGATTAAAGTCGCATAGTTTAATTTTAAACTTCCTTTTCTGACTATTCTTAGAACTGTATCTCTTTCAACTCAAAACAATTAAATTTACTTTAAAGATCGAAAACAATTTATGTAAACAGAGATAATTATATAGATTGTTAGTAGGCTGTTCTCGTTTAAAATACACAGTTACCGTTTGTATAAACGGCACACAATTCATTGTAATAATTATAAAGTAACTTTTATACAAGAAATAACTTCAGCTTCGGTGATATTTAAATTTAAATCCAACAAATTAAGTTTGAATGAAGTAAATTTAAATGGAAATTAGTCATTTTCAAAAGTCACTCCTCGAACGGTTTGAAATTAACTTAAGTTCGTATTAAAGTTTTAAGCTGTTTCAAAGTTTTTGACTTTTCATTTGAAATTGGATTTTTATGGATTATTGCACTTCAAGTTTGCAACAATGTGTGAGATTTTATAGTGCAAAATTGCGTGATATTATTGCAGCCATAACAATAAATCTGGGATGCTTGTCTTTGCTTTTATGGCTAAGTTTTCCAAAAATATCTAGGAAATATACGCAGATTGATGGGTAGTATAGTATCGCAAAACTTAAAATTAGGGTTTCATTTCCTTTTAACTTCGTAATTGTAACGACGCCGTCCAAATCTAATCAGATACAGAGTGATAAAAACAAGCCAATTTGAAAATTATCATTACAATTACAAGTATAAAATAATCATTGATGACTGACCTAGCGATGTTTAAGAAAATAATAAACTCGAATTTATAAACAACTTTCTAACGCAATACAAAATTAACCAACGTCAAACCTCGAGTGTCTAAGGATATCATTTAAATAATTATGTTATGGTACATTAAATCATTCGAACTTTGTTTAAAACATACCGAAAATAGCCTGAAAATAGTATTTAAATTCGATTGACCTTAAGTAAAATGAAGTGATAATCCGGTAAATAAGTGTAACTAAATAGAGCACCAATAACTTTAATCTTCATACGCAGGCACTTTGGGGGTGGATTATGGTCGGCTAATTCTCGGCATTTAGTTAGTTTTGAACGCAAATTCACTTAACTTCATCGAAGTTGTGGGATTTATAATCACCCGTCGCATAGACTACAGATTAGCTTGTTAATTGTTTTATTTAGTTTGAACATGTTTTATTTGGGCTTTAATCCAATTAGGAGTGACGATAAGTTAAGGCCGTTTTATCACACTAAGGGCCTGTTTCACACTCTCTGTAATGTTCCAGATATCTTAAGTGTCAGTTATATATGATTTTATAAACAGACAGAGACGACATCATAGATAATCGACGCTTAAAATATCAGGTAACTTAAATTGGTGAAACAGGCAAAGCAGGAAATGTTTCGCAAAATGAATTCCATATATAGTACTTAATAATATCACTTATTTAACTTTCTTTTCGATAGGTGTTTGATGTAAATCTCAGTAAACTAAAAAAACTATTAAGTAGATTAATTTGACCAGCACGTCAATCAATTTGTTTTTTTTTTTAATACAATAATTATGATTATGGTTTAAAAATTCGATTAATTGTGTCATATTTGAGCTCTATTAGTAATGAGTAGGTAGAGACGTACAACTTTGCCGACATTTTTGTCACAAGATTTTTAATACTGTTTTTATTGCTTTGACATTGGCGAAATCATCGCATCGATCGAAGGGCCATTATTAAAAATTTGAAAAGTAGAGGCGGTGTCAAATGTAGGCGACGTAGGCAATCGCTATGGTTTTGCGGTCTGACGTGGTGACGGGTTATACCTACGCCATTAAAGTTTCCGTTTTTTGCGACAAAACTAAACAATCAAAACAATTGTACTTGCCTGTTGAAACTTTATTTAATCAAAACTTAATTTCAACGAAGTTCTATTACAGGAGTTTCAAGTCTTGTTTAGTTTCTTTTTTGTTAATTCTCTACAGTACCCAGGCATAAAGATTTTAGGCCATCGGTCTTCTAGGCTAATTTCAGCTATGTAGAGCGTTGTCTCGCTCTAACTTACGTGACGCCAACTGTCTCTTTCCAAAGACCGAAGTGCAATCTTTGTGGCTACTTACTATCCATCCCCTTCAGATATGTGCTACATGGTCTATAAAAAGTGACTATTAAGTGGACTTGAGGAGTTCTTGATATATCATTTATACAGCTAAATGTTGATTATCTAGTACCTAATGTGGATTCAAATATTGGTGCACTGGTATTGTGCCTAGATCAGTAGATATTACAGATGCAGAGCTCTATCTCCACTCCCTAGTGACACCCTTGCTCTCACGTGTTTACGTACAGTATACTAAATATTTTCTTAACCATACAGCTTTGGCCTGGTCACATTTCTCACCAACTGAGCTTTATTACGGGTAATACTCATTAACCGAATAATACGTCGTATACCATCGCGTTGCGTTCTCAGCTTTCGGGAATTGTCCTGGGAACACACAGTTCTAATGATCTTGCGACAGCCGCCGAATTCACTCTTCATTAACGGGGTTTAATGAGAACGACTGAAGCGCTTTGAATTACAACGAACTTTATAGGTAGTTTGTTTCGTTAGCGTTGTTGGCTGTTTAAGATTCCGATCCCATTATAGTATGTTTCTTTTGAATAACTGTGTTGCATTCTCTTTGGTTTTTGGAATGATAAGCGATTGTGATCATGATAGATTTCTTATTTCTTCATATAATTTTATTTTGTCAGCTAGTCTTAAAAACGTTTATTTACTTAATTTTAAAATCAAATCCTTCTGTTTTTCATACAAACCCCTTTTTCGTACGTATTAAATTGAAAGAATTGGCAAGTAGGTAGATATTGTTTGGAAGAGTAAAGGTGAAAAGGTAGTGTAAAAAACACACGCGTTGCAATTATGAGCGAAATTTTATAGGTAATGTAAATATACGTAACAAATAATAATACATGCAGTGGAATACAGAACTAAATACAATAGTAAAGTAAAAAGTACATTATCCGGGGAAACTTTAGAACCATAAGGGCACGGCACAGGGGGTGGAAACGTTTTAAATTTTTGGGTTTAGTTAACGAGGAAGACACGGAACCTTTGATCAGTGAGCCGACCAAATGTCCCTTCTTATTTTCGGAACTAAGGTAATATTAGGAAGAAGCTATTGAAGTTCATAGAAAATTACACTGAAAAGTTCATGAAACCGTTGACTTAGTCGCAACTTAAGGCTTTAAACACCACTAACGCTGTAAGAAGAGTAGTTCCTTAATGATAGTCATCATTCCGGTATTTCCACAAACTCCACACTTTATGTACGTATTTGATCCCTATCTATTCAATTGTTCAGGAAAATATGGCTTGAATTTTTTTAATCCAGGACTGGTGCTTTCCTCTCTCAAAGACTAACCTATCATTTCAAACAGCAAATCAGAAAGCTAATGCGGCCAATGATGGCGTAATGCGTAGTTTTAATTCTGTTTATTTTAAGTTTTCTTTTTGCCGTTAACAATTTTAAAACGTCCGTATAATATTGTTAAATCTGTTTAAACAAGAAGTCCCAAATTACGAGGACAATTGACAACTTGGTACATTAAAATTCGTTGACAAACTTCAACAATAACAGTTTAAGAGGTTAGAGGTGCGTAAATAATTAATGTAGCACAACCGTGCTATAGTTTAGTTGAATTCGTGTTCCCGAGGTTATTGCCTGAGGTTTACAAACAACCCAAAGTTTAATCATAAAACGGCCCGCTCCGAATTGGGGACTTGTAATATGAAGATTTCTTAGCAAAATGTTCGTAGTTCCAGAGACCTAGAATTTTGTTATTTCAGCGGTCCAGATAGTAAATTAGATGAGGCGCTTTGCAAAAATATTTTTATAGCGCGAAAGTTATTTTAGTAACAGGATAGGAGATGAGGTTCCTGGTAAGTACAAAAAAGGCGTCGGTTGTCGTTATTGTTTTAGGTACACCTACACGTATATCTTTTTGTTTGCTTACTTACTTTCATCGGCGTGTATCAAATAAAAATCGCCTATTCACAATTTCTTGAAATCTAATGAGAAATCGTTATAACATATTCTCTAACAAGTGCCTTGTAAAAAATTTGCAATAAAATGATGTACAACACTTTCGTTAAGCTTTGATAGGCGGTGTTAACATAGCAAGAGCTAAACAGACAATCCAACAAATAATTTACTAACCATCAAGTTTCTAGTGCCATGGTCATAGAAAGTATAAATCTTTCATTCGTTTTGTAGATTAATCCTGCTGCTAATTTAATAAAAAAATCTTGCTATTCTACCTCTTTTTTATCGACCTCTTCTTAATTTAGATTCAGCTCCTCATTTAAGCACCTTAATTTTTAAGCAGTAGCTCACTTTATATTCTTTTCAGCCAACCACAACCTCTATAAAGAGCTTTAATAACGAACGAAGAGGTGACCTCAACGGAGCAGGTAATCCTTCGCCTGTTTCTCTTTGGACCATTTTCAGGGCGTTTGAAGGCGAGATACATCCCTGTCAGCCGTCTGGCTATTCTGCAGACAACCGCATTTAATATTCAATTAGAGGACCATTTGCCCATTCATCAGTAGGGATCCAATAGTCGAGCTGGATGTGGCTTAAGTTTTTTCTTCATCGGCTGTTTCGGACAAGTTTTCAGGTCTTGGATTTAAAATTTTGTAACTGATTTCTTGCAGTACCTTCTACTCATAATCCTTCAGAAAATATTAAGTTTGCGAGTACAATAGTTGAGATAAACAGATATGCAATGTTACTTATAAACATAGTGAATAAGTAATAAAACACATAAATGAAAAATATTGATTGAATCAGGCTTTATTACCGGAGGTTAATATTAATAAAAAAACCTTGCGACTCCTTTACCACACGTATACAAAAACAATGATTTAAGTATTTGTAAACTTATAATATGTGTCACACAGAAACAGCTGTCTTGTACGTGAGGTCGAACGGAACAGTAAGGTGGTTGGCTGTTTTTGTACAATGAAAATAATGGTTTTGTTTAGTGCCCACGAATAAAATATATTTTAGAGCTGTTATGAGTCATTTTGTTTATTTATCTTCAAATCATTTCCTTCTATCCACATTTTATGTCCTCGTAGCAGTATCTAGTATCTAGCAGTGTCTCAAAGATAAAGTGTGTAATGGACACTGTTTGCATAATTTATTTTGTTTGCGATGCGAGAGGGGTAACAAATTTTGCATTCATTTGTTTAAGTGCCCTGCGTTACATGGAGTGAGCAAATTAGATTTAGGACCCACTGAACATACATAAGTTAGAAGTCACCCAAGATGCTTCGATGCGGAAACTGCAAAACTCTGGTCATTATCGAGGAATATGGGCTGTCTGAATTGAAGTATAAATGTTACCAAATCATTAGGTACAAAATATTATGGCGCAAGTAATTACTTAAATGCAAAAGTACTCATTTAATTAAAGATTAATCACATTATTTGAATGTGCCGTTTTTTTAAAACCCAACTTTTTTATTTTCCGACAGACCTAGTCACATTAAGACTATCTGAAGACTACATATTTTAAGAGCATAATCCTGCTATAGAAATAAACTTATATTCTTATATCATATTGATAATTGTACAGCTTGGTTTGGGTAAAGTTGTTAACATCTGAGATAATGGCGAAAATTAACCACTACTTAGTATCAAATTTACCTATTTATCTCAAAATAAGTCACCCCTGAATAAAATAAAACATCAAGAAGTAGCGGCGTGATAAACTTTACCACACCGCGGATCCCCATAGAAATGAAACCAAAATTGTTCTTTAGAAACACGATCCAATATTTATAGAGAGTTCCTCTAACAATAGAGAACCAACGTGCTAAAACTTTCAAAGAAAGATAACAGCTCGCACACTTCTGCTACCATAATGATTGTTGTACCCATAAAAGGTCCTGTAAAAGGGACATGAAACGAGGATAGAATGAAAGTAAGGGATTATGTTTCGACTAGGAAAAGAGAGCAGTTACGTGGGAACATTCATATTTAATTTAACCCGGGAGAAGCACTTCCCTTATTACCTGGAGGAGCGAGTCATTGTTCCACGGGATTCGGTCATTTTTGGAGTATGCTCAAGTTTTTTGGAACAAAAGAGGATTAAATCTACGTTCCACATAATTATAATAAAGAGGTGGACGTAGCGGACCTTGTTTTAGATTCAACACAAGTTCCGCAATTCTGAATAAGCTGAAAGTTAAATAATTGGAGCTCGGGGTTACTATTTCGGATGACTTTGCGAAAGGTTTATTTTTTAATTTTAATGGAAAATAAATCATTTTTCACAATCTGTTTAATTAATTACAATTCTTGTCCCAGTACGTGTTTTATAAAATGCGAATACAAAGGATTTTTTAAATAAAAAAATATATTATACCGATAATAAAATCATCAAATACAGGTAGGTAGAGAAATAATTTAGTTAATCACGTAAAAATCAACAAAACTTTACTAAAAATTAAACTTAACATCCTCACCAATCTATCAGTGGTTATCTTACCAAATGGCATTGTACTGTATAACGTTGAGGTCTGAAATTGCTCACGTTTACATGTAGACATAACAATTTGGGCATTATTTCCCCTAACAAAATACAATAGACAATCATGAAATAACAACAGCTAGGCGCGCTTAGAGACAAGAGTATTAATCACGCCCCAAAAAACACATTTCCTATGCCACATGCCAAAATGTTGTTTTGATTTAAAATAATGTTTGGGCGGGCCGTTTTGGACGAGTGAAATGCCGCCGGGCGTAGATTACGGCAGCCCGACTTGACAACAAAACCGGAGTTCATTTATAATTTCGCGCGAACTCAATTATGTGTGTGTATGCGTGGCTTTAGAAATTTTATACTATGACCCCTTGTTTTGTGTTCGCCAAAACGTCAACTGCTCCCCGTTGTCAGCGAGAACATACATAAAAATGTGTTAGCTTTAGCATTGGATGTAAAACTTGTACGTCGGGGCAAGAGTTAATCAAGTCTTGAATAATTCACGAAGAATGTCTTTAGAATCTATATATATAAAATCCAAAGTCCTGACTGACTGACTGACTGACTGACTGACTGACTGACTGACTGACTTAACTATATATCAACGCACAGCCCAAACCACTGGACCTAGAGACTTGAAATTTTGCACATAGATACCTTATACAATGTAAGCATCCACTAAGGAAGGATTTTTGAAAATTCCCACGGGATAAGGAAAAAACGGGATTTATATATTCAATTCCGAGTGACCCTATCTCAGTAACAATAATAATTAGACTCTTCAAATTTGATACACAAGTAGGTGATTACAAAACTAAGAAACTAATTTCAGGATTTTTGGATATTCCCACGGGATAAGGAAAAATGGGATATATACATTAATTTCAACGAAATCCTATGAACTATAATTACAAGACTCTTCAAATTTATCATGGAAGTAGGTGATTATAATAGTAAAAAACGGTTTTAAGGATTTTCGGAAATTTCCACGGGAAGGGGAAAAACAGGACTATTCGTTTTACTGGTTGTAGATAGCCTGAAAATTCGGTATGTTGTAGGTTGCTTGGGAGTGTAGAGGTGCATTAAGAGGCTGGCAACACCTAATTTTGTTGAAATTGATGTTATTTAAGCACTTTTTTAAGAAAAACTACACACAAAAAAAATACAAAAAAAATATAATGTTAATTTTCATCATATTTCAAACACGCCAGACGGACTCGATACACAATTGAACAAAATCGGCTTGATAGAAAATAATTGCAGTTTGGTCTTAAAATCATCATTAAACGGTTCTATGTCTTTATTTTTTCGACGTACGGGTCTGCAATTAAAAACATGAAGTCAACATATTCATACCTACACGGCTAACGAGTCATATTTCACAAATAATCCATATTTTTTTTTATTTCTTCTTATTTGTGTCTTATTTGCAAGATTTTAGACGCGCGCCAAGCTGCCGGAATAGTTTCTTCTCTTTCACTCACAGGCACGCGAACCGTATGTGTGAAGAGTGGCGCTGCTCAAGGTCATTTGCTATTGACAGCGCCTTAAGAGAGGGCTTTCCAAAATAGCCACGGGAACGGAAAAAAACGGGATTTTTCGTTTTACTGGTCGTAGAAAGCTGAAATTTGGCAAGTGGGTTCCTTGGGGAGTGTATGGGAGCATTAAAAGAGCATTTCCCGAAATTTTTACGGGAACGGAAAAAAAACAGAATCGAAAAAGGTATCACCCTAATATTAGGCGAAAGTTTGTGAGTGTGTGTGTGTATGTTTGTTACTTTTTCACGCGAAAATGGTCGGACAGATTTGCATAAAATTTGGAACGGAGATAGCTTTCACCCTAGATTAACACATGGGCTACTTTTTATTCCGAATAATTGAACAGTTCCCGCAGGACAGCGATAAACATGTGAAAGGTCGTAGCTGCCTAGAGTTGCAACGTAAATAATTATTGCGGAAATAACTATCAACATCAGTTTTTAATCTAATTCTACGCGGACGAAGTCGCGGGCAGAAGCTAGTCAAACATATTGAGAAATCACTCAGTGTGCACAAACGGCACCTGTGACTCAGTGGCGTGGCGTCAAGTATATCAGAAGGCAAGCCGAAGGGAACTTAACTGGCCTTTTCCTCTAATTCTGCACAATAAATTGCCCAACTGCCTTAAAATAGGCAAGCCGGTGGGAATCGAGTTCTATGGACGCCACGCCACTGCTGTGACTGATCTTGGAAGATTACCTAAATTGTAGCACATCCCGAAAATCAAAACACTGAGTACCATTGATTCTCTCACATACACACACACACACACACTACACTGTACTGTACTGTTACACTTTTTAGCGTGGTTATTACTTACTAGCTGTTGCCAGCGACTTCGTCTGCAAAGAATTCGTTTATCGCTATCCCGCGGGAACTACGCAATTTTCCAGGATAAAAAGTAGCCTATGTGCTATTCCAGACTTTTCTCTATCTATGTGCCAAATTTCATCCAGATCCGTTAGGCCATTCTGGCGTGATTGAGTAACAAACAAACATTCATCCATCCATCCATCCATCCATACTTTCGCATTTATAATATTAGTTAGATTAGATTACGAAATAAAATAAAAAATTGCCGGCTAGCAAAATTTTCAACAAAATGATTTATACACAGTCCTAGTCAAAGAAAATCGGATATTACGCAGATTTTCGATATACTTTATGAAAAAAGCTCTTCTATTAACTGAACAAACGAGTATTTCCCATTGTCTTCTTCAAAGAGCAACAGGAAAGTATCACAGATAACCTTATCGAAATCGGAGCGACAGAGTGTCAGTCATTCGTAATAAATGACTGCTGTCAGAATCACGTCAAAAATGCGAACACAGGAAAATTCCGCACCAACTTGGCATCACCTGTCATACCTCGGATCGTTAATCAATACCACTCACGCTTGTCCGAAGGCTTTATTCAACTTCCTGGGCATAGCGGGAATTAATAGAGTAATTGCTTAATACAATGAATATACTCATCGGAACTGACAGAAAATGATCGGTTGAGGAAAGTAATGAATACGGTGGACTAAAGCTGTAGGTACTTAAGCATAATATTTTTAATAGAAAACTACCGTGAGCTCAGACATAATTAATGCATAAGCTGGGGATTAACTACTTATGCATTTAAAATATCGGATCCCTGTCTGAGAGTTTCGAATCTACTCGAGATTTTTAATCTTGAAGTGCGTCACTGCACGGTGAACAGCCTAACTCTTTTCGAATACTTTTATTACATTAATCATGTCTGTAAGCTGTACTCTGTAAAATTGTAAATGAAATAGAAGCCTTATTAAATCAACTAGTACAACATACGACAACCCAGACTTCAAGTCTTTAGCGTTTCCAAAACAAAATAGTCTGCAGATCATTTCTCAAGGTTCGTCTATGTTATTTCTATGCGTAACGCTGCTATGCTCAATGTGGCCAAACATCTCTTACTACGAACAAATACCCCCAAGAGCATTAATTAAATGCTATCCGTACGAAATCACAGCTGGGTTAATAACACTCGACGAGCTCATTCAATTTGTTGAATCGCTGTTTTGAAAACTGCAAGACAAATGTAACCGTGTCGTTTTACAGCGATGTTCATTTATTTACACTGTACAACGTAATCGCCCGTGTACTTTTTGATAAATGGTGAGGTTATCTTAACAGAATGCTTGTTTACGAGGTGGGGTGATGTTTTACAGATACGAGCTCATATTTTAAGCTTTAATAAGTTTTTAACACTTCATTCTCCTATATTAATATCTATGCTGGGTCTGTCAAAATTTCTCCGAAATATTTCAGAGGGTGGTTAAATTAACTCGATCCTTCAAAGATTTTTCTTTAAAAGTTTTGATTCAGAATTTAGTCCCGCCCTTGATGAGGTTCAGTTTCAACATCAACGTATAGTACATACATATCGTCACGCCTCTTTCCCACAGGGGTAGGCAGAGACTACTTTGTTCCACTTGCTACGATCCTGACATACCTCTTTCGCTTCATCCACATTCATCAATCTCTTCATACATGCTCGTCGGTTTCGGGTACTCTTGACCTGGCCTTTTTCCAAAACGTCCCCAATTTGATCACGGAACGTCCGCCTAGGCCTTCCCCTCCCAACGCACCCATTCACACTCCCCATATAAATCTGTTTAGTTAATCTTCTTTCATCCATCCTCTCTACGTGACCAAACCAACTAAGCATACTTTTTTCTATCGTATAGATTATCGTATAGAAATCTAACGTATAGTAACAACAGTGTATACTACATTTGTTAACTACGATTAAAAAACCTGAAAAACATTTACAAGGGGTATTTAGTCAAGCTAACCCAAGCTGCTGAAGTAGTCCGGATTAGTTTTAAAACACGGTGTTAAACATTATGCAGCAGGTACTTCTAAGTACTTCCTCTTCTAAGTAGCGTTTTAATATTAACGTTTACATGATGAATATTGTGAGTAAATAGTATGGCTCAAATCTGAGCTGGCACCTCCTGAGTTTTTCGGAATTTATGAAATTACATTTAGAATGTTTGAGGAGGCCTATGCCCAGCAATGGGACGTATATAGGCTGGAGATGACAGTAAAATAAATTATTAAGTCTAAGAAAAAGTCAACACATAACACACTGATAAAATTAACCCGAGCATCGACTAAGCGGATATAATGTTCAGCCAAACCGCGACCTGCAATATGGCAAGATTATTTCAGTCTAAATTGGAGTCACATTAAGCAAAGTACCGCACGCTTTTAGGTTAATGGTTATCATACGACAGCTGGCTCTGCACGGAAGTCGGCTTGTTATTATCACCAAGTTAAGGGTGGTTCTCGTATAATGAACCCGAGCCTTTATGTGCAATTATGTTCAATGGCACCCGTGGTTATACGTTATTTAGTGGCCGTACCAATTGACTATACGCTCCCGTTAAATGCTAAGCTTTGCTGTTAAGTCTAAACAAGCCTTTGATAAAATGTCTTGATGTTAGCTATATTTCGTTGTTTAAATATGTTAACTAATTAAAGTTTACTGAAGTCAAATGCGAAGAAATTGCACAGTTGAAGTTAACGTGAGAAAAACAATGACACAATAAAATTGAAACATCGTTTATTGAAATTAACCTCTCTTCGATCTTTGCAGGACGTAAAATATAAACCTCAACACGACTATTTCTCTTATTGTTATTACATTTGCGTTATTATCACAAAACGGAAATCTTTAAAGACAAAAGCGGTAGGTAATTAGCGTTGCCGTAATGAAAATTCAGAGTGAAACAAACTCTTTGGTATAGAACAAAGAGGCGGAATAGGCGGTTTATGGAGTGCCACGAAGCGTTTTTGTTGTACCTACTACACTTGATTTGAATGACAAAGCGCGCGTCTTATCTTGAATCGTCATGTTATAATGCTAACCTTAGGGTAAAACAGTTAAATATTAAGGAATATAGTCAACAATAGGTGAGCATTTGATAACTTCTGTCAGCGCTGCAGCAGAGATACTTCATCTGAAACAAAGATAATTTCGCGGGGCCTGAAGTTACTTCTTAATGAAGTTCTGGTTCCTATTCTATGCTTCTATAGATAATGTATAGGCGACGATAAACATGTAAAATTAAAACGTTTTACTTTTTAAAACTGGCTGCAAAGAAATTTTGCCACAAGAAAAGTGCAGTATCGGTTGTCATGTCCATAATATTAAAAAAAGAGTTTTTTTAAATAAAAAGATTCTTGATCGAAAGAGCCTGATTGAGACTAAAGATCTAAATAGGTTATGGACCCGTTTTGAACTCAAATAAAAATAAACTACGGAAGTATTTCCAATCGTTCCAAGTCGATCAACCGTGTTCAATTTAACGGGTATTTACTTGCCTGCTTAACTATTTTATCGAACATAGAAACATAATAATATAATAAAGTCTTTATGTGGTTAATAATTCAGGGGTATGTAATGTCATTTATAGTTCAGACCTTTTTCATATTTCAACCATAATTTTCAACATTATCCGCCCTCATACATTTTCACAGTCGTATTATATATCAAAACTAGGTGACGCCCGCCCGTGCCTTTGTTCAATTTTTTTTCTAAGTTGACGACTTTCTCTACAGAAAGTTCGCATTTTTAAAAAGCCGGAGTCTCTAATACAAAAAATAAAGGTCGAATAATATTATTATGATCATAATTCAATTTAGCGCTTTCATTTCAGAGTTTAGCAAAAAGCAACAAAAAAATCTTTATGCCCCTTCGCGGGTATAAAAGTTAAACGGAAACGGGCGATTAGAAACCGCTGGCAATGAAATAAATGTGCTCTTTTACGTTTGCCTCGGCCATGGCTTTATTCGTGCGGTCAACTGTAACTAAGAACGGTTGGTAATCAATACACCTACAAGAGAGCGATTCAAACGCTCACTTATTTCTATATGCTGTCTTATGAGTTCTGTACCTACCTCTAAAGAAAAAAACCTCCAGAACTTCATCGTCTGTAAAGATCGAATTTCTCTGGAACGCGTAGAGGTAGGTACGAAGTTCAAAATTAATTTAAACAATAATTTGGAATACGGTCTTTCTAACCGTAAAATAATGAAGTTCCTAAGTTACAACCTCTTTGCTAATTATATACAGTTCTCATTTATATGTACCTACATATATAATTATGAAATTCGCCAAGAAATTAAGTCTCACAGCCCAAGTTTTGCGGGTGGTAGGGCGTTGTGCAAGGTCCGTCCGGATCGCTACCACCATCTTACTCGCTAATCCTGCCGCTAAGCAGCAGTGCTTGCACTGCTGTGTTCCGGCGTGGAGAGTAAGACAGCCGGGGAAATTACGGGCACAAGAGACATCTCATCTAAGTCCTCTAGGTTGGCAACGCATCTGCAATCCATCCAGGATGCGGGTGTCTATGGGCAGTGGTGATCGCTTACCATCAGGTGACCCACTTGCTCGTTTGCCTTCCTATTCACATAAAAAAAAAAAAAAAAAAAAAAAAAGGCAAAAGTACGAAAAACAGTGTTCTGAAAAAAATATTTGTCATGGAAATGCTTATAAATGTGTACGAAACCCTCAGCGCGCTGGTTTTTAGGTTTACTGTTAAGATGAGAAATTTCATTTTCTCTCAGAAGCTCTAGTGCACATCTGGATTTTTTTAAACTGAAATAACCAAGGTGTAAAATGATTTGTATAACAGTGTATTTGAAAAAAACACGTGAAGCTTAGTTATGTTTACTTAAAAACATTTGACAACTGTTACCTACTTTGACATTTACTTTTCCCTGATAACTTACATTGCACTGTAACTTTTTATAAAGAAAAAAAGACAAGTCTAAATATATCTCCACGAAGAAGAAAAAAAAAACAAAAACAAAAACGTTTTCTTTATTGCGATATGAAACATCTGTCCGTTGTACACTGGGCCGCGATTATCTGGTGCACGGAAACAACCCTTCATACATTATTCAGCGTCGGCCGCTCATCATACGCTTGTATCGGCCGACTGTACGCCGTATTGGCTATTTCTTACCAATTACGTCACGATTGGAGGTTTCACATCACGGCTGCTATGCGGTGGTTTGTTAGGCATAATACATGAGAAGCAGCTTTCAAAAGGTATCAAAACATGCAAAAGTTGGGTAATTAGGGGCCCCTTTTGCTAAGCCTCCACTGTCCCTCTGTCTATCTGTATGCCACCAGGCTGTATCTCAGGAACCGCTATAGCTAGACAGTTGAAATATTTATACAATGATGTATGTTACATACATACAGTATGTACCTACTTCTGTTGCCGCTAACAATAAATAATTACATTTTTTTTATGTCCGTCTATCTATGTAACTCACATGAATAAGTGTGAGTTTCACCGAGTTACTTTAGCAATAACATGCAAACCAAAAAGTTAGGCCTAAATCTAAAACACAATTTTAGCCACAAGTTCCCAATTACCACCAAGGGACTTAATTTCACTTATTTTTGTACCAAAATTAATTTTCAGTCGCGGCATGAACGCGGTATGTTTACAAAGAGCACTTGGCAGTTGCCCGCATTCCCTTGTCCTTCTGATGAACATTAACAAACAAAAAGCCAAAACACCACTCAGGACGAACATTGTTTGGAATAAAAACTTTTTTCGTTCATGCATTCTCCATATTTTAACACTGTTAACCGTGGTCACGCTTTTAGCGCTACTACAGAGCGCCCCGTTTTATTGTGCTGCTTCAAATATTTTTGTCGAATTAACTAGGTACTGTTTATAAAATTACTAGCGACCCGCCCCGGCTTCGCACGGTATATTATGCATGTATTATACATATAAACCATTCTCTTAATTCACTCTATCTATTTAAAAAAACCGCATCAAAATCCGTTGCGTAGTTTTAAAGATTTAAGCATACATAGGGACATAGGGACAGAGAAAGCGACTTTGTTTTATACTATGTAGTGATACCTAATATTATTGTCCTGTGTGTCCTGTGTGTGTTGTCGTCAGGATTGATCTTTCAGCGCACAGCCAAAACAAAGTCTAAAAAAAATTATACCGCTTCGAAATTACAATCAATACCTACTATTTTTTTATTTCACAAGGGCAAAAGCATAAGCAGATTAATCAGTTTTAGTAATTTAGATTAATAAATTTATATGTAGGTACAGTACTCAAATACACTGCTGCACGTAAATTTACAACGATTGATCTACGTTACGATACTAAAATAACATCGGCTGTCGGATACACAGAAGAGAGAATATTTTGCATAAGTAAACTGGCTTAATCATCATCATCATCAGCCTGAAGACGTCCACTGCTGAACAAAGGCCTCCCCCTTAGCATACCATAACTAACACAACATTAGCTAACTAACTGGCTTAATGGTTTCTATCAAAAAATAAAAAGCGACGGATAGCACTCCGGGAGCCGGCAGAAGTGAAAATAGCAGCTTAGATTAGATTTTATTGTTGTAACTTCCATGTCGCTCAAGACGCGTACCGTACTGGCCACTTAGAAATAAAAACGTACGTATTATCTATACTGAATGACCTGTAACAATGTGCTGATGCCCTAGTACTTTTGCTCCACGACGACTCAACAAAAATCGAACGCGATTCATTCGTATTTCAAAATAAGCTCTTAGAGGATCTGATATCCTGGTACTTAAAACTCTCCCTCCGTCTTACGCCTGACGCGAGTTAACTGCCCAACGCCACTAAAGAAATTTTCACTTCAAAAACAAAGCTTTACGTAATTTACCGCTAAAATCACAAATCGTTTAAGTTCCTGCTTAAACATCACAAGCGTCCAAAAATAACCTTTCGGTCGTGAAAAACTGACTCCTGTGTTTCTCCGTAATTTACCACAGATTCATCAAGTCAGCCCGTATACCGCCGCTGAGCAAACGAGATGTTGGGTGTTCTTTGCTCAGAACGTAGGCCTCACTTGTTTACAATCACCTTTTCACCAATTACGGTCAGTTACACAACAGTGAACCCAGCGCTGACATTAGAAGGTGCTTTTTCCAAAATTCCGTCAACGGTTAGGCCGATGCTTGCTTTGTTTACGCGCCTAATATTCGCCTCAAGAAAGTAAACAATGTTTTAGCGGCCGTTAAAGATTATGAATGGTCAAGTTTTGTTCGAAGTTCGGGTGATATATTATCCGAGAACTTTTTGCCAGTATTGAATACCTACTGACAATATTATCAACTAGCTGGGATGAAACATATCTGCAGGTTCGGAGATTGGCCCATACAAACAGACACATGTTGATCACAGAGAAACTAAAAAATTTAAAAATCTGGATTTGTTCTATTTAACATTAAACCTCTACAGTTTTATTATGTAAGATACCTTATTACTGATGTAAATAACCTAACCTAAAAAAACACAACAAAACAAAACAAACAAACAAACAAAGTACAAACACACAACAAAGCAACACAACACAAACAACAACAAAACAAACACAACAAACAAACAACAAACAACAACAAAGAACAAAGTAGTCTCTGCCTACCCCTGTGGGAAAGAGGCGTGACGATATGTTTGTATGTAAAAAAAAACATTTTAGATACAAGCTTTTTTGCTGACTGTACTTTTTGTCGACTCTGATTGCATTGCCATGCGTCCTACATATGTGAACCAAATTTCAAGTCAATCGCACCAACCGTTGAAGAGTTCCCTCCTGCGGAGACGGTCCTGGTTGGACCACCGGAATTCTAATACCAGATTATTGTTGTGTCATCTGACTTACACAAGTATGTAAAATTTCAGCTCAATCGGTTGAAGATATCTGCTTCAAAGTTTAATCGCAAGATTCCACCCGGACAAACATACTTACATACATTTTTTTTATTTTTTATTTGAATAGGAAGGCAAACGAGCAAGTGGGTCACCTGTTGGTAAGCGATCACCACTGCCCATAGACATCCGCAACCCCGGAGGGATTGCAGATGCGTTGCCAACCTAGAGTCTTACTGTCTTACTCTCCACACCGGAACACAGCAGTGCAAGCACTGCTGCTTAGCGGCAGGATTAGTGAGTAAGATGGTGGTAGCGATCCGGACGGACCTTACATACATACATACATTGTAAGTTAATATAAAGCTTTTAATAAAAATGTGGTATCGATAAACGTATTTTGAATTATGACATCATTCACTCCCCAACTCAGCAAACCCTTACACAATACATCTTGGTAACAGATAGAGGGTGCTTTTAAAACTAGACATCGCAAAAATATCAAACAATCACTGTTATAAATAGACCATCAAAAGCCGGTCAATTATTGACGTTCTCAATCCAAAATAACATCAGTACGCTTATTGTCTAACTCGCTCGCCATCGCCATCGTGTTCATTTTGACAGTTCATGTAAGGACTGACAATTGGCATCGGAATCAGCTAGCTGTCAGATTCATACAATAACTGTCAAAATGAACACGATGGCGATGGCGAGCGAGTTAGACAATAAGCCTACAGACTTACTTTCATCCGCTCGAGTATTTATATAGATCAGAAATTATGTTACGTAATTACGGTTTTCCCTTTCCTCGAATAGCTTATTTTTAAGAAGAAGCTTATTTTCTCACTAAAATGAAAGCTGACAATATCACGTCGCCGAACTAAATATAACTAAGTACAATAACTTTTAGACAGTATGTTCTTCAACCTCGATATTGGCGGAATCTTTGATAGTATCAATGGGTCTACAACTCTACATCTTAAACATATTCTATCGATCGGTCTTGAAATACTTATAACGTACAGTTATTATTTTACTTTGTTATCATTTTGTTTTACTTATTGTTTGATCCATTGTTGTTACAGAGATACAACAAACGTGATTTTTAGGGTTCAGTACCTCAAAAGGAAAAAAACGGAACCCTTATAGGATCACTGTGTTGTCCGTCCGTCCGTCCGTCTGTCAATACCCTTTTTCTCAGGAACGCGTGAAGGTATCAAGCTGAAATTTATATCAAATCCACTGCCCCTTGGAGCTGTGAAAAAATCAAACTTCTTAGCCAACGCAATCAAAAGATACAGCCGTTTATGCCGCAAATTTCCGCAACTCCCAAGGGAATCAAAACCTACAGGGTACTTCCCGTGAACGCAGAATCTTGAAATTTGGTATGAAGGTAGGTTTTATAGCACAGATTAAGGAATAATTGCGAAAACCGTAAAAATGTATAATTTCTAAACGACACTGAAAATTAGAACACATAGAAAAATCCGAAAAGTAAAGCTATGGCCGGGAAATATGTATGTATGTCTGTATATATCAGTGACCAATATAAAGTGACCCCACAATGCGTACATTTTGCTTTGGAGCAGGGCTCTGCTTACACTGGTTTATAGATATTTATAGATAATGATACGGAACCCTCGGTGCGCGAGTTCGACTCGCACTTGGCCGGTTTTTTTATTACCAACAAAATTCAATTATGCGAACGGACAAAAATGTCTTTTTGTTGTACGGTGGTACGGAATCCTCGGTACACGAGTCCGACTCGCACTTGACCGGTTTTTATTATAATAATATACTTGAACTTACTAGGGTTGACAGCGTAGCCTTCATCGACGACGTGCATCGACAGATGAAGCAACACCAGCAGAGTAGCTGACAACTGGAACAATTTAAAATACTATTAGTTACCAGAATAACTGCCACACGTGCATTTTTAGAGCGATACCGTTTGTTTTTCAATATGAATGTTTTAGTGGCACGTGCGTCTCGGTATCTTGCGGTTTTGCGATAATAGAGGCAATGGCCTTTGTATGAAAGATTAGAGCTCGAAGCGATAAATTCACCTGGGAAGATTCATACTATAACAATATTATTATGTCTATCGCACACTAAACACTGAGTAGAAAGAGGGGGAAGCCTCTGTCCGAAATAAGACTAGCGCTGTGGGTTAGAGTGAGAGATAAAGAGCCTGCCTACCGCTGCCGTATGCGTCATAGAAAGGGAAGCCAGACAGACTGGCGCCGTAACGCGTTACGTTACGAAGCGGTTTACCCTCCCATAAGAAGTTATCACTTCAATACTAACAATCGTTGACTGCGAGGTGACAAAAGCCGATCTGTGAAGGCAGTGGGAGCACCGGCCAGTCTTTAGGTAGTACCTACTTAAAAATTAGTTTTAGGTAACTTTGAAAAAAAGTATATTGTAAAAGGATTTATACATACATACCTACATATTGTCACGCCTCTTTCCCACAGGGGTAGGCAGAGACACTTTGTTCCACTTGCTACGATCCTGACATACCTCTTTCGCTTCATCCACATTCATCAATCTCTTCATACATGCTCGACGGTTTCGAGTACTCTTGACCTGGCCTTCCTCCAAAACGTCCCCAATTTGATCACGGAACGTCCGCCTAGGCCTTCCCCTCCCAACGTACCCATTCACACTCCCCATATAAATCATTTTAGTTAATCTTCTTTCATCCATCCTCTCTACGTGACCAAACCAACTAAGCATACTTTTTTCTATCCTAGTCACTATATCTTCTTTCACACCAGCACATTCCCTTATCACACTTAAGAATTTATAGTTTGTCTATAAACTATCTGATACGTTTAAAAATTAGCAATTAATAAAAAACTTTTACCTTCCTACTCCGTTACTCAACTACCGCCTACTTTTATTAGTAGCGGAGTAGTAGCAAGGTAAACGTTTTTTGTTCATTGATATAGACCTTCGCAAAGTAATGCCTGATTCAAATAACGTCTTCAAATTGTAAAAATCAAACATCAAATTTACGAAATTACTTATTTTTAACCAAATTCTGTCTCGCGTCGCCCTTAAGTTTCAGGGTCGTCACATCGTAATGTGTGTTTCACGAGTGGCGACCCTGCGCCCTGCCTAATCTAGCCTAAATAAACACGGCATACAATCTCCATGGCTACCAAATTCCACTTGCTCGCTTGACGCAGGAAAAGATTGCGAGCTGGGATTATTTAACTATCAAATTAACAAACGCTGTGTAAATGAAATTTTTACGATTAATTAAAATGATTGCCGTGATGTTACGTTGAATGAACGCCGCGAGCACGGCGAAACTGACGGATGTCGCGGCGTTAGAGCCCCAGGAATCCTGTAAACTATCCGCATATTTTTAATAATTATTTTGCTGTTGTGCGAGTAATTGGAATACCTATCTATTTAAAGCACAATTAAAAACTGTCGTAGTCCAGTCGTTGAATGCTAGAAAAATTTGTGCCCTTAAGATTACTTTTTAGGGTTCCGTAGCCAAATGGCAAAAAACGGAACCCTTATAGATTCGTCATGTCTGTCTGTCTGTCTGTCCGTCCGTATGTCACAGCCACTTTTCTCCGAAACTATAAGAGCTATCTGTTGAAACTTGGTAAGTAGATGTATTCTGTGAACCGCATGAAGATTTTCATACAAAAATAAAAAATAAACAATTAATTTTGGGGGTTCCCCATACTTGGAACTGAAACTGAATTTTTTTTTCATCAAACCCATACGTGTGGGGTACCAATGGATATGTCTTCAAAAATGATATTGAGGTTCCTAATATCATTTTTTTTCTATACTGAATAGTTTGCGCGAGAGACACTTCCAAAATGATAAAATGTGTGTCCCCTCCCCCCTGTAACTTCTAAAATAAGAGAATGATAAAAGTAAAAAAAATATATGATGTACATTACCTACCATAAAAACTTCCACCCAAAATTGGTTTGAACAAGATAAGTAACCAATAATAAAGTGACCTCACACTGCCTACGTTTTGCTTAAAAGCAGGGTTCTACTAACACTGGATTTTATTATAACTTACCGAATTTGTACGGAACCCTCAGTGCGCGAGTCCGACTCGCACTTGGCCGGTTTTTTTTTATAAAAGTTGCGTTTTCGAAAATAGTAGGTACGCTGTTGAATGCTTTTATATTTTGCTACGGCAACAACGCGGTCCCTGGGTAAACTATGGACTTCTCTACTAATATCGTTGTATAAATACAAAGTTTGTGCAAGTGACTCCATTAAGTCCCATACATTTTGCTTCCCCAATGAGCCGTGGCGGTTGCCCCTTGCCGTTTCACGGCGCAATATGAAAGCCACTTAAAGTACTTATAATGTTTTATTTTCATATCGTAGTACATACAGGCATCATACATACCTCGTCAAGTCTTATTGAAACGTATCAACAATTTTATAAAATTAAAAGTTAAATTTTTTATCAAGGTTTCGAAATTTCGAACAAATTTGTATTACCCGAGATACCATGAATGCTTTGATCATGAATGTTTCATTTTCGAATTTTTATCGTCAGCTTCATCTGCGTCTATCTAGAAAACGAGGTTAAATTCTTCTATGTAGAACACGCATTCAGAATCGCAATCGATTTGATTGTTGTGTTGTTGTTATTGTATCCTCCAAAATAATAACTAAAGTCTAATTTAATTGAAGAAATAGTTATTAGAACTATTCCAAGGCTAAAAGATAATAGTTTCAAGTGATAAACGTAAGTCAAGTCTGTTATAATAGTTAACCCTTAAATTCACATAATTAAAAAAAAACTCTGTTCAAGCCTCACCGGTATTTTAGAGTTCAACTTCTGTGCATAAAAAACTAGCTGTTGCCAGCGACTTCGTCTGCAAAGAATTCGTTTATCGCTATCCCGCGGGAACTACGCAATTTTCCGGGATAAAAAGTAGCCTATGTGCCGAATTTCATCCAGATCCATTGGGCCGTTCTGGCGTGATTGAGTAACAAACAAACATCCATCCATCCATACTTTCGCATTTATAATATTAGTTAGAAGTTAGATAACTAACTAACTTGGCTCAGGGACCGAAATAGGGTCTTGGCCTCCGAAACGAGAGCACGCCATCTGTCCCGATTGTGCGCAGCTTCTTGCCAAAAAATGTAGACAGGTATTCTTAGAACTTGTATAATATACTTAGTATACATTGCAAAATTAAGGATAGTAATAGTATTAGATGAACGCGTGTCACGTCAGTGCCCATTTTGTTATCAAGCTAGTTAGTTCATAATAAAATTAATTACTATTTTCTGTTTAAGTTTCTTTTTTCATTTTCCAGTTTCAGAAATTTTATGTTCACCTGTGAAATAAACGAGTTCGCGGTACTTTTATTACTCCCAAAATTAACGAGAAAATAAATTTTAATAACCCAGTAAGCGTTTATGTCCAAATAAAAAGGACTTTTGAACGTTAAAAGCAACAAAAACGTTCACATAATCAAATTTTAACTAGGGATTATCTACTTACATCTGCGAGTAATTTACTTTTTACTCTAATGCCATAGAGCATATCATTATTGTTAAGCATATTTTATTCTCAGTATTTTTTGATAGGTATTCTTTATAACAAAGTAATTTATACCCTTTTTTTACTCATAATTTCCAGTTTATGTCGGTGCTTATGGTATTATGCCGGTCTGGGAACAAAGAAAAAACATAGAATGTAAAGTACACCTATATACCAGTTGCTTCTCTTCCCGCGCAGATGGGTAAAAGCTCATCGAGGGAATGGGCGAAAATCTTGTTAGTGTCTAAGCTTAAACAGTTACATAATTAATAGCCTCCCTATATACCAATGCAAAATATACAAAAAAACTCTCATAATATATATTTTTTTGGGAGTCCAATATTTTTCAAAAAAACCGACAAGTCACCTTTATAACGAAAAAAAAAAAACAAATCAAAACATAGAACTTCCAACATCCGTCTACATGAATCGCGGATCATTTTTTTTAAGATAAAATATAACACAAATGTAACCAGATTATCTTCTTCTTACGAAGTGTTATAAGTTGGGACAGCCTGTTTTAACATGTAAATGAAGTCCATGACGTTGAGAAGAAATCCAACGTCGCTATCTATAAATTAATATACAATTATGTAAGAGCTTTATGTAAGAGCTTGTCGCTTTCATACAAAACCTAAGGCTTGTATATTTAAAAATGTTACAGGAGTTCCCAGGGCCAGCTACTAAAATGCATTAAAATTCCGCTTTGTGAACGTTGTCGTGGAAAAATGGGGACTTGGAATTCAAGTAATTTACTTAAGCGCGTTTGGAAGCAAAATTTTGTAATAACTAGAAAACTAAGAATAATAATTTTGATTTTTTCTGAATCTTTTGTTAAAGTATAATAATAAGTAATCAAACATTGGCTAGAAACCGTTAACTTATTCCAAATATGTAAATGAAAAGAAAAGTCCCGACTTGATGACTGAATTTTTCTTAACGCACAGCCCTAAGCGATATTTTTGACTAAGATTCATGATGTAGACGGGATACCTATAAAAATGGAGTTAACAAAAATCCTACAGGATAGAATGGTGACAGGGGTGAAGCTGCAGGCGTGAGTTAGATAAGTTATTCTTACTTAGTTTACACCCACATCACTCGGAATAAAAGAGGCAAAATGAAGAAAAACATAACATAATTTATTAATATTTTACTATTACTTCATTAAAGCTACTACGAGAGTACCAAGGTAAATTTACCTTTTTTGTTACCTCAGAAACAGGAATACAAAATACACATAAAACAATGTTACCATGCTCCAATCACTTTACCCCTCAAAATTGTGACAGACCTCAAACTAAGGAACTACCACCCTCTTTACATTTGTACTCTGTTTTGTCAGGCCAACTAATTATTTACTGTTTATTTATTATTCTCAAAAGATACATTATCTTAATTTTACATATCTTTTGCCAAATTATAGCTTTTATTGGCAAATACTACACACACTGTAACAGTTGTACCTACCATACTAAACTAAGCTAGACATGTACGGCCGCAGGACGCAGCCATGATTTGTTTGGATCGTAATCTATTCAATGACACGGAATTAGCGGAAAAAACCCACTGGCGTGGGCGCAGCAAATAGTGAGCCTTAATCTAATTGCAAACAATACCTAAATATAGAAGGAATATTGACCTAACACACGAAGACTGTGCTAGAACTGTTCTTCAGAAGTATAAGTCTAAAATTAAGATTCAAGGAATTATCATAGTATTAAAAACTTTTAGACTAACAAAAATCATTTACCTTGCTACTCCGCTGCAACGAGCTGGTGTTTTTTTTTTTGTTTATTAACTTAGTACGGACCTCCGCAAAGTAACGTCTGATTCAATCAGTTAAACTTTTAAATCATGCGGTTTTCGTAATAACATAACCAAAAAAACCTTCTAAAATGTAGACAATTCCGTTCATATTTGGTGATAAGTACGATTTATATGACTATTTAATTCATGCTGACTAAGTGTTCTATGAGAGCAGTATTACGTATTACACTAAACGATCCTAAATATTATCCCCTAACATGACTCAGACAACACAAACAGAGACAAACGCCGAACCCCAATTCGAAACTACTAATGTAAGCAATCTAAACAAATAGAGTAACGTGATAATCCATGCTTGCGGTATTCTTCCTATGTATCTATAGCTATACTATTCTATGTGTTTCTGCTGTTGAAACTTTGATAATCATCCGGATAATTACTTTGCCAGGCAAGGGACAAGGAATACGCGAAGATAAATTCATTCGTGTAAAACTACAGTGTAAGATTCAGAAAATAGGTACATATTCAAATTGAAAACTTGCGATGTGTAGCAGAATACCCATATAATTTGGACTGAGCCACTAAAACCATTCTGCGAAAAAACAATTAATTTTTTGCTACGTGAACAATATAAACTAAAAAATACTTTTCATCGTAAAACCTAATTTAATAACAAGCCGGTATTTGCCTTTGCGCGGCAAACAAAATAACTCCACTTTTTTGTAAAATTAATTGCACTTCGACACGCTTTATAAAGCCTCGTACGTACGTAGCCTTTTAAATTATACGATAAGATTGTTAAACAATCTGATAACATGTAACCCTCCTTACCTTACCCCTTACAATCAAGTATAAGTACAAACTGCTGCTATAGTAATATCAATTGACCTAGTCTCTTAACTAAATAAGTAACTATGGGTAAATAAATAACTAAATAAGTACTATGGGTACGGTAACATCCAAAACGCGAGAAAAAAAGATTTATATCCGCCCCGACCGGGTGTCGGACCTGGCACCTCAAGCTTTATTGTCAGGTTCAATAATCACACCACAGGTGACTTTCCAACATCATTTCCTTTAATACAGGACACAGCTTTCCAATATCCCAACAGACCAATATCCAACGGACAACTGTGATTGTCTCAAAAAAGACAACTTGATCGTAGCAGCGACGCAACAGCATTTGGCAGCAGCGGCCAATACAAAAGTTCCATCCGGATAATGGTCCAGCAGACGGGTACAACTTATTACCAGCATTTATCAACCAACAACTTGCCAACTAGCATTAATTGTAATAGCGAATGTCAAGGGCGGTGCGCTTAAGGTATTATTCGACCACGCTGGTGCGGTGCGATATTATTGACATTGGCACGGAATCCTCAGTAATTTATCGAGGGATCTATTCTGTTTAGCAGAATGCTTTCTCTAAAGAAGACCATCCTATATCTGAAGTATCATGATTGATACAACTGTTTCCCTTTCGTGACTATATTCAATTTAACGTTGATTTTCATGAGGAATATACGAGGCTGCGAGGAAAAATAACAAAATTTAAAATCCACGTGAAACGTAATACTGACACATGCACCGCTTTGCTCACTTTTCGAAAGAGATTATCGAAAATCGAGTGAATGTAATTGAATTTCCTGCACGGAATCAGGTTTTATTTTTTCACCTGGTAAACTACGCACGTTTTATCGTTACACTATTTTGGCTATCAATATTAAAATCATTTTGAATATTTTAAGAGTTCAATAAAGGGTGTTGTTTATTAGGGTTCCGTACCAAAAGGGTAAAAACGGGACCCTATTACTAAGACTTCGCTGTCCGTCCGTCCGTCCGTCTGTCACCAGGCTGTATCTCAAGAACCGTAATAGCTAGATAGTTGAAATTTTCACAGATTGTGTATTTCTGCTGCCGCTATAACAACAAATACTAAAAACAAAATAATAATAATAATTAAGGGGGGCTCCCATACAAAAACATGATATTTTAGCCCTTTTTCATGGCTACCACTCGCCGAGCTAGATCTCAAGAACCGTAATAGCTAGACAGTTGAAATTTGCACAGATTATGTATTATTATTGTAATTTTTTTTTATTGTGGCTACAACAATAAATACTAAAATCAAAATAATAATAATAATTAAGGGGGCTCCCATACAATTGAGTATTTCTCGTACGGAACCCTTCGTGCGCGAGTCCGACTCGCACTTGGCCGGTTTTTTACAAATACGTTGTACATACAAAATAAATTGAGACCAATTAATAAACGGCATGGGTGACTTATCAAAGTCTAGCTATTTAAAAATGTTAATAGTTTTTTTTTTTTTCAGTTGGGGTTCTAGGCAAAATGAGTTTTTTGTCACATGTAGTCCATACACGGTCTAGTGTACTGTAGAGCTTCGTGAGCATTTACTTTTCTTTCACCGAACTCTTCAATTGAGTTTTTGAATCAAATTTTTTTTTGTCATAAATGGAAAGATCATATATAAGTTTGGTAAGAAAAGTATTTTTAGTTTTTTTTTATTCGCTATAGTTAACGAGTTATACCGATTTGAAAATTGATCGTCGAGTACCGCACCGAAAACACACCGACAAGTTCCCGAACAAGGCCAAGCCGCGTGTGACGTCACAATGTTAGTTTCCACTCGTAGTTAGTATACAGGT
Organism: Pandemis heparana; assembly: GCA_963854515.1. Taxonomy (NCBI): domain Eukaryota; kingdom Metazoa; phylum Arthropoda; class Insecta; order Lepidoptera; family Tortricidae; genus Pandemis; species Pandemis heparana. The sequence goes on along the minus strand of OY978015.1, from coordinate 10,491,985 downwards.
GATACCGTTTTTTGACTTTAATCTACTCTATTCTGTTATTATCCTACTATTATTATAAAATGCTATTGATTGTGAGAGCGTATTGGTTTGTGACTCTTTCACGCTAAAACGGCTAAACAGATTTCGATAAAATTTGGCATACAAGAACTTTATAATTTATAATCTGGATTTACGTACCGGCTATAGTACTCGTAGGTGTCATTCACGATGGATGCCATCCACCGTGGTTCTTATTCATTTGTAGTTAAAGGTTAATTTTAATACATCTACGAGTCTTTGTGGATGGCACTATCTATACTTCTATCATGCTTCTATCCCAACTTTCCACGGTACCGCGATTTAAAACCATAAAATTAGATGAGAAAATAGTGATGAGTACACTTGGGTAATAACTATTTATATGAATAAGTAAATAAGTCGTGGAATTTCAGTTGAAAATCCCGTTGATTTTATCCCAGGGGAATTTCATAAGAAATCCCGGAATTTCGAGCACAAAGATGGCGGATGACATTTTGACACTATGACACTAAAAATGTTTATGGGTGTCGTTTTTGAGTAAATTGGTAGCTCTGAGCCCGATTTTGGCATAATTTTTTAGATTCAAGATGGCGGATGACATTTTGACACTATTGACGTTGTCAAAGTGCTTAGAGCGACAAGGCACTAAAGTGTAAAGATATATGTTTGACGTCGACCGTACCAGCATCTTAGTAATCCTGCCGCCAAGCAGCAATGCTTGCGCCGATGTGTTCCGGGTGAGGGGAGTAAAACAGCCCGATTTTGGCATAATTTTTTAAATCCAAGATGGCGGATGACATTTTGATACTATTGACACTTTGACACTAAAATATTGATGGGTGTCGTTTTGAGTAATTTGGTGCTTCTGTGCCCGGTTTTGGCATAACTTTTTGGATCCAAGATGGCGGATGAAATTTTGACATTACTGACACAAAAAACACAAAAAAGTGTAAAATGTTACTCACAAACATTTTTAGTGTCAATAGTGTCAAAATGTCATTCACCATCGTAGATCCAAAAAATTATGCAAAAATCGGGCTCAGAGGCACCAAATTACTCAAAAACGACACCCATCAACATTTTAGTGTCAATAGTGTCAAAATGTCATCCGCCATCTTGGATCCAAAAAATTATGCCAAAATCGGGCTCAGAGCCACCAAATTACTCGAAAACGACACCCATAAACATTTTTAGTGTCAAAGTGTCAAAATGTCATCCGCCATCTTGGATCCAAAAAATTATGCCAAAATCGGGCTCAGAGCCACCAAATTACTCGAAAACGACACCCATAAACATTTTTAGTGTCAAAGTGTCAAAATGTCATCCGCCATCTTGAATCCAAAAAAGTATGTCAAAATCAGGCTCAGAAGCACCAAATTACTCAAAACGACACCCATCAATATTTTAGTGTCAAAGTGTCAATAGTGTCAAAATGTCATCCGCCATCTTGGATTTAAAAAATTATGCCAAAATCGGGCTGTTTTACTCCCCTCCCCCGGAACACATCGGCGCAAGCATTGCTGCTTGGCGGCAGGATTACTAAGATGCTGGTACGGTCGACGTCAAACATATATCTTTACACTTTAGTGCCTTGTCGCTCTAAGCACTTTGACAACTTCATATGAAACTTCCAACTTATAGTTACAACGACAAGGCACTAAAGTGTAAAGTAAAGATATCTTTGACGTTGACCGTACCTAGCGATCCGGACGTACCTACCTAGAACAAGGTTAGGCTCTTACACCCGCAAAAATTCCCATTGAATATACTCGTATAATACAATCCCACGGGATTATAAAAAAACTAGGAATACCTATCAACCACAAAATCTAGCCATTAAAATTTACGTACCTACGGTCGAAGAAACTGAATCACGTAACCTGCCTAATAGGTACAATTTAGCAATAATATCTCTGGCAGGGTGTATGTTAAAATTCCACAGTGGTAGGTAAGCGATTCAGTATCTTTCACTGTACTTAGGTACTTTATTGTGAAATCTCAGGTCCAGTAAAATCAATCCAGTTCACATAAATCAGAAACATTATCAGGATTAAGCTTTTATTACCTACCTACACATGACTAAAATAAAAATTTACTTACTATAAAGTGATACGCGTGCTCGTTTGCCACCTTATTTCATAAAAAAAACTTCAGCAGATATTTTTTGTATTAAATTTCGGATATTTTTAGTGAAATCAGCCGTTAACCCAGTACTGTCGTGAAATTGCTTTAACATTGTGACGTCACAGCCATGGCGACCAATCATGGGCCGTTCCCGGTCAAGTGGTCATATTTCAAATTTCATCAATTTTGAATTGCTTATAATTAATTTAAAAAAATTATTTTAAGAATTCTTTGAATTAGATATTATATAATATGTCATAAAGTTTTAAAAAACAAAAAAAAATACGATATTTTTTTTAAATTCAAAGACTCAATTGGTTCCTCGTCTCATACAAGTCTCCGAGCAGTACATCACGGACCGGAAAATATTTTATCTTGGCTGATTTCAGCAGACTGAGTTCTAAACAAACTTGTAGAATGTGTGGCCGGAGTGCACTTAAAATTCAGCGCAGCTGCATGCTAAAATTTTAGTTTTATTTTAAATTCGTTGCCAAAGTTTTTTTCGAACACACGTTTAGGAAATGCGGTCTAATGTAAGCCCCAGAGTGGAATATGTGTTATAACAGTTTTATGAGGCCCGTTTTTTCCGGCCCTGTGGCTTTGTGATGCCTACCCGTTTGAAATGAGCGTGAATTTTTAAAATTTGGACATTGACACGTGAAATGTTTGCGATGCCTTTTTAGACAATTGAAATGCGGGCTGGAAAGATTTTTATTTCGTATGTAAGGCTAAAATGAATCTGTACATACAATGGGTGTCGTTCGTTAGATTGCCATGTATTTGACGCAATTTCGATACGATAAGAATCCAACCCCCAACTAAACAGAAGGCTCCCATTACCAATCAAACTAAAAGTTACGTTGGATCGGTCATGTCAATATCATTTCGTTCTTTCGAGCTGCTGAATCCAAAAAAAAGAGTTGATTTTATATTTTGAAAAAGGGCCATCAAACTTTAAACAAGACCTTTGACAGCTTCTAAGAAACTTATATTTAGTTATAGTTGAGAACGGGGTAAGGACCCGAGGTCGTCTGTGGTGCTCGTGTAATCCTGTAAATCTCATGAATTTCGCAGCTGGCAGCTTAGCACTTAAATTATACTGAGCTAGAACATTTCGCCACGTCATTATAAGGAGCCAAGTCAGACGTATCATACAATTAAAACTTATAATATACGTTCAACTTTATTCACCTCATGTACGAGGAAATCATATATGTTATGAGGTTAGAATTTAAAGTTTTTAATAAGGAAGTTTTCGTACTTGAAGGGTAGCAACGGGGCCCTTTTACTAGGGCTATGCTGTCTGTTCCGCTATCGGATATCAGAATTTTTTAAAGATACCTAGTGCATTATTATGGTCATTTTAACAAATCATCTCCAGCCTATACACATCCCACTGCTAGACACAGGGTTTCAAAATGAGAGAGCTTGGGTGTAGTTTTCGGCGTTTTTTTTCTGAATTTTAATGATGACAATGATAGTACAGTAAAAATCTTCGAGTTCGAATCCGACTTACACTTAGCCAGTTTTTTTTAGAACGCCGCTACCGAACGTTTTGAATTTACTTCATTTTTTGATAATTTGGTCAAGGTTCCAATATCTAACCAAATAAGCATCAGGTCTGTTTAACACCATCAGCAGCAGCTGTTTAATTTACGATCCACAAGCACTAACCCATTATGACCGACTACACGAAGCGACTGTTGACATAAACTAAATTAATTTTGCAGTCTGTTGTTATAGTAATCGACAACGTTAATTAAACATCTCATTCTAAATTTATTATCAAATTCAACTAAGTTCCAGTAATTGACTTGCGAATGAGTGAGAGGGGTTAAAATAAAAATTGACACAGTGCAAAATGTTACAAATGCACTTGCCAGCTTCTAGTTTCTGCTATTCAAGCAATCCAAACCTGCATCCCAAGAAGCTTAATAAATGTTGAATTTAATTAATTAAATGCTAAAGCTAGTAATCCTGATTAAAAAGGGCGCGAGTATCACGAGCAGTGTCTTGCTATTAATCCACGGACTTATGCCGGGACAAAGTTAAATGGAGGATTTAAATGCGGAGGAGCTTTATTAAAGTTTCCAGACCATTCTCAGATATCCTGTGGGTTCGTAGGAGACTCTTTTTCCCTCTAATTGCTGCGAAGACCCGCGAAGTCCATTTAACAAGTGTGGCCTTGTCGGGAATTTTTAGTTATTCGAGTTCTTGCACGCGATGTTTTTTGTTTGAATGGTTTTTAATTCGTGACTTGTTGTTATTGTGCTTTGTTTTGTTACTACATGATAATTTATTTTTACATCTGTATTTCATTTTTCAAATTATATTCAGAGTTAGAAATAATGAGCAAAGGTTTAATATAATTTGGTGCTTATATAGGTTAGGTAGGTACTGTTACAATAGGACTACTCTGAAAGTATCTTTTTTGACGCTACCTAAGTATTTGAAGTCAGTAACAGAAATTATTGATTGATCGAAACATGGTCCACTTAATAATTCATCACTCTACATCGCTGACTACATGGTACGGCATATGACGAGACATTCGCAACCTTGAAATATAAAAAAATATATATGTGACGACTAAATGTGACGTTATTATAATCCACAAAAATTATGAAAAAAAAAAGCTAAATTAAATTTGACACTGTGAATTTCCAATACTTGGAAAAATTACCAAGAATTGATGACATGACAAGTAAAGAAAGTAAATTGCACAAAAAACGAAGTAAGTGTGTAAAATACATCCGTTTTTATTTTTACTGTCGTTGTGTAATATGGTGTATCAATATTGCTTGAGTAGTTTGTGTTTGTGCCCGGAGGCGTTTAATCTAAATTAGGCAGAGATTGACGTGTTTGTCCCTTGGGCATAGCTTTATTATACAACGGCCATAGTAAGCGTATAACTATTAGTAGCGGTCAATATAGCGAGGGAAATCTTAGGTATCATGTAGGCGGAGTAATTCGTCAGAGAATCAAGGTTACCGACATAGCTCAGCGAATTAGCAAGCTCAAGTGGCAGTGGGCAGGTCACATATGCCGCAGAACTGATGGCCGTTGGGGCAAACTGGTTCTGGAGTGGAGACCGCGTGTTGGCAAACGCAGTGTAGGGCGTCCTGTTGCTAGATGGGGCGATGATATTCGCAAAACAGCGGGCAGGGATTGGAGGAGGAGAGCTGTAGATCGAGCCCAATGGCGTGCTATGGGAGAGGCCTATGTCCAGCAGTGGACTGACACGGGCTGATGATGAGGCGATGCGGGCAGTAACCCAACACTAGTTTGATTCCCCTTACCACCTATACGCCGACAATCACGCTAAACGTAGAGTTTAGCCCCCTTATTCATAAACGCACTATAGGCCTCTGTTAACTTAGTAATCGTTTGTCCTTATCTGTCACTTTGACATTTACCTTTCACAGATAAGGACAAACGATTACTAACTTAGCAGAGGCCTATAGTGCGTTTATGAATAAGGGGGTAGGTCTTGTTACCTTAGACTCAGTCTATTCTCTCTGGAAAGAGATGTCTACTGTGACACTCCCCATAATTGAATAACTTTATTTTGCTATCTCCGCGATATAGTGAAGTCAAGTCATGGAAAAGGAGGGAAGTAAGGGATAAAAACGTGATTTATGTAAGTATAACTGGCGTGGCGTCCATAGAACTCGATTCCCACCGGCTTGCCTATTTTAAGGCAGTTGGGCAATTTATTGTGCATAATTAGAGGAAAAGGCTAGTTAAGTTCCTTTTGGCTTGCCTTCTGATATACTTGACGCCACGCCACTGGTAAGTATGTAGGTATGTATGAACTTTTAAATCTGTTGAGTATTAGCTGAGAGTTATTAACTGAGAGCTCGTTGAAGTGGCAATGGGCAGGCCATATAGCACGGAGACCAGATGGTCGTTGGGGCTGAAGGCTTCTCGAGTGGAGACCGCGGATCGTAAGCGCAGCGTAGGTCTTCCACCAACGAGATGGACGGACGAATCGTTAGTCGCGGATTCACGGAGTATATGGCTGGTCCTATGGCTGATGATGATGATGATTAACTGAGAGTGGTGTTACAGGCCCTAAATCTCCATTTTCACATAACCTCGACGGCGACATGTAACCTATTGTGTGCGAAGTATGTCAAGCAACCCACCCGATCGATGATTCGTCGCGACAGTTAAATCGATTGACCGGAACAACTCGGTAATTTCTGTGAAACCGTCGCATTATTAAGCAGTTCGAATGGTAAATGATGTTTGTATTAATTTTTAATGTAATTAGGTATGTAGAAAGAAAGATATTTTGTTATGAAACATTACCAGCGACAGCACAACTCGGATTAAGTTCATGCCCTCATCTACTCATAAAAAAAAAACAAAAGCATAAAATATTAAACCATTATTTATTTGTAATAATTTGTTACAATCAAATAAGGAAAATAACCGAGTAATGACCTGACAATAAATGAGCTGACTGCCACGTACAAACTGGTCTAGGTCAAAAAAGCTAATGAGAAGTTGCGAGACTTAAGCATTAATAAGTATTATAATTATTCTAAGCCATTATGGTCTCCTCCCCCCCCCCCCCTCCCCCCACCTTTCCACTTTTCCAGTCTACTGGAGTGGTCAGTTCTTCCAGCAAAAGTCCGACTCGTCCCACCATCGTCTTCTAGTCTTTATCGTGTTGACGTTTTAATTTTTTGGGACTCAAATGTAAAAAAAAATACTTTTTTTGAGCAGCGGTGATCAAAGATATCTTAAGTTTTAAATAAACATGGATAGCCATTACGAAGAAAATTACTTTTAACGTCAGTACCTAACACAAACAAAAACTTCATAACAGGGTATACAACGTTAGCTCGTAAAATGGTAAATTGTTTCCTGGAACAGGTTTTATGTTAAAATTGCATAGAAATCTTTGTGAGCGTAGCTAGGCGTAACTTCGCGCAACTTATAACGCAATTTGACTGGAAAAAAATCTACGGAAAAATAATTTCCTCGCACGCCAAAGCAATCGCTTTAAGTTAGTAAGAAGAGCTCGACGTTGCCATTGAAAAGTATGATGAGCTTGAAAGTAAAAATAATCTTATTCTACCCAGCTTTTTAAGATCGTGTTTTTCACCTAGACGGAAGTTCCGTTACCAAATTGGGGACGTTTTGACAAAAGGTCAGGTCAAGAGTACCTTAAACCGACGAGCATGTATGAAGAGTTCGATGAAGCGAAAAAGTTATGTCAGAATCGTAAGCAAGTGGAACAAACTCTGTCTACCCCCGAAAAGAGACATGAGGGTTTGTATGTATGTAAGCATAAAGCCTTGAAATTATTCTCTGTATCTGAAATGAATTGATAATTTAAACTTATCTCAAGAGACGAAATAGAACTCGATATTCCCATATTTCTTTAGCTAGGCATAAAAGTTAAAAATAGGTTCATTGATTTTAGGAACCACTCAGTCACCAGACTTGTCTAAAGACAAATTGATTAAAAGATTACGCTCGCAAATCCCCGTTCGCGATCAAGATGACACAAATCCCGACCTCAGAGTCGTCTGAAATTCAATAATGAATAGTCAAGGATAATAACAGCAGTTTAATACACAAAGCACAATAATTTCAGCGCTTCGGAACAATGGTGGCTGAGATTTGGGATACAACAACGCTGAACGGACCCTCGAAATGAGCGCTCGTTGCCCCGGTTGTATAACCCTAATCGCTATTGCTATTCTTCGTTCCGTATAAAGCGTGTTAGGAAAATTTACATGAAGTTACATTTTTGTTTAGTACTAATCAAAAGAATAGTTGCTTTCACATAATTATGGATTGTAATAAGTGAAGGTATTTGATTAAACCATTAACTAAAGAGCTGCCATACAAGTAACTTAAAAGTTAAGATGATCATAAACAATGAATTGTCACGACATAAAAATATCCATGACGTTGTATAAAAGGAGCATACGGTATGAAATCAAAATAAAACTTTATGCGTATTTTTGCAGATCAGAAAGGGCTCTGTCACACGTTCTTTTTTTAGTCTATCTATTAGCAAGCGCGTCTTTAAATATATACAGGACTAAGAGTGAACAAAATCTAAAAAGTTCAAAAACAACGTCTAAAGAATATACAAATAGAAAGGCTACTGCATAAAGTCTGATGGCGTTCAAACGTACTTGATACGGGCCAAGTCCATACAATCTCTTGGAATGGCCGCACATCAGGAGGCCGTTTATCTAAACAACTGAAGACAGCACTATCAGTTCGTTGGTTGCAGAAAAATGGCCACCATTTGTTGAAAAAGAATGAACCCAAGGGCATTTTATTCATAGAGATAAGTCAAATATAACAGCGGAGTAAATACGGCGGAGGACATTATTTAAAACTTGAGATATTATACACTTAAAGCACTCTTACTTTGTAACATTTTTCGACGACAAAACTAAAACGGCAACGCGAAATAAGCGTAGTAAACCTTTCAACTACTGTGTGCTGCCTAAATAACGGGGTTGTTATTTTCATACGTGTTCCAAATTTTCAGATATCAACATGAAATATTTCCAGCAACCACAAATTTGTATTTCGAGAAGCATCCAAAGCAGGTTTATAAATTCATGTGCTGTGCTCTAAAATTTACTTTTCGTCTCGAACTTAAAAAAATTGTTCTGTGCTACAATCTTGACTGATTTAATAATTAATATAGATGTTTTTACGTTTATGTATTTAAATTCCATGTTTTGTAACATTTTAATGAGAACATACAATTTTTTTGGACCGGCATCTACCCCGTGATCATGATCCGTTCAATTGCGTCAAAGTAAATATCGGGATATTATAAACGGGATATGAACCGCGATTACCTTTATTGAGCTCCCGATATTTCGACGCAGTTGCATGCATCATGATCACAGGTAGACGAATATCGGGAGCTCAATAAAGGTAATCGCGATTCATATCCCGTTTATAATATTTTGAATGTACTAAACCGTGAGTCATTGAAAACTCTCAAATATCGGGTGTTCATGAAAGTTAATTTCAATCTATAGGTATATCGATTGTTTAAATGAGAAACGTGCTAAGTGTAACCTTTTTTATTTCAACTTTAAAGTTTCGACTGTCGGAATTGAATTACAAATTAACTAATAACTAACTTAGCACTGACTAATTGTTTTCTTTTTATGTATTATTTTATTGTGTTTTTTTTGACATTATTTGTATTATTTTATGAATAAACAATGACATTTTTACTTAGCACTAAGTATAGTTTTGTCTTTTAGACAAAATGTGTTATACAACCAGCCGTGAAACACATTTAAAACTTCACATTTATATTTCACATTTTCATATGATAAAAACGTACATGATAAGTAATTTATCAAGACGCTATTTTGGAGTTTCACTTAACAATCATCAAACATCTGACATAAGACATATAAACACTCTGAACAAAGTTCTGTTTAGTATTGTGTGCCCGCACGTACGTTCTTAACTAAAACAAACAAAATCTCAACTTAAAATTAACAAGGAACTAGAACGTAGAGTTTATGAGAGAAGGTTTATCACGGGGCGACGTGAGCCCGAGTTACGCAACGGACAAAGTGAGGGTAATGTGTTTTGACGCACACTCAGATTTATGGGTCGACGAGGAAAATTCTAGCCAGCACAAACTTTCTAGTGTTCTCTTATATAGAACGGGCAATTCCAACTTTTGACTTAGCTATTTCCTCAACCGCAAATAGATTAGAAAATGGAAAAGACAGAAAGCGGTCTAGCAAAAATGTTAAAGCACTCCAAAAGAAAAATACAAGCGTGATTATTTGAGTAAATAACACAATGCGGAACAAGCATCTTAAAGTTAGCTATCGTTAGTTTGTATACAGTAAAATACTAACAGTTTATGTGTGCATTTCTCGTAGGTTACACCGGAATAGTGGTAGACATGTGGTGTTCTTAGGTCACTAAATCTTCGTTAGGTGAGCGACAACACATGGTGCCCACTGCTGCGAGGGTGGACGACATAGTGTGACCACAATAGTGGTTGGTATGTAAACATAATGAAAGGATAATTGTACTTATGGAAGAGCGTAAGCAGAGGATACAAATATTGATCAATACAATAGTTGTAGGTACTCTATATCTCGCGCGAGGAGAGTTCGATTTTCAAATTAGCTGAACAAATATGATAAGTTAGTAGTTTTTAAGTCTTTAAACCTCATAGCTGCGTCATTTTGAAAAAAAAAACGAAGAAATGAATCAACAAAAAACATAATATCGTATTTTTTCTAACATAATTTCACGAAAATCGAATGAGAAATGCGACCTGTAATGGAAAATATACAGCCGGGCATACGAAAGCATTTTAATTTTGCTCAAGCTGATACAGAAACGCGCTCGCGTTTCGCTCTGGCTAGGTCAAATATGATTCGTATTTAAATAATAGATTAGACAGGCTGCGGGCGCAGTTGAATACTCGTAATTAACTCCACATACACTACCAGCCTTGATGCAGATTGTACCTAATAATTCACTTTCTCATTCTCAAGAACCACCATGTTGAAAGAGTTTTCCCCAACTGTTTACTTTATATACTTACCTGCTTAGAGGGCAGGAAACTCGCATGTCCTTTCCGCAAACATGAACAGCAAAGGGCCCAACTCCAAAACACCTTTCTCTCAAAGGTCCGTAATCAAGGCAGACGACTGCTCCTAACTTTCTACCTAAAAGTTTTGGAAGATGGATTTTAGTTTCTTAATCTTTCGGTTTTTTGCTGTTGTGATTTAGGGAAGCAGAACAATGTGATTTTGTAGAAATAACATTCAGCTTTTTAACAAGCGAGTTGGCCGTCTAATTCCGAAAATCATTAGTCCTTTTGCGACAGTTTTTCTTTTATTTCCTACACGGAACGTGGATAAAAAAGATCCGAGTTATTCACTATTCCACACAATAAGTAAAAATTGACTTTTGAGGCAAAAGAATTCGATTTAATAACGGAATCGTAACATCCTTTATTCATACGCGATTCTTCCTATTCTTGATTCTACACAATATGGATTCTATACAACTGCAGTTTACTAGGTACATTCGTGATTCTGCACAATCGTTATTATACTCGTAACGCAATTGGTATTCTTCTTATTCGTAATTCTACACAATATGGATTCTATACAACTGCAGTTTACTAGGTACATTCGTGATTCTGCACAATCGTTATTATACTCGTAACGCAATTGGTATTCTTCTTATTCGTAATTCTACACAATATGGGTTCCACCTGGGTTCTACACACCTGCAGTTTGCTACATTTGTGATTCGTTTAATCTCGGAAGATCCCGTGGGATAGTTGAAAAACTATAGTAACTTAAACAGCTTAGTACACGACAACTTATGCATCTAATTAAGTAAAATTTGGCATGCTGATACCTTATATTGCCGGTTAAATTAATCACGAATTTCGTAAACTGCAGCTGTGTGAAACCCATTATTGCGTAGAATCACGAATAGGAAGAATACCGATTGTGTTATAATAACGGCTGTGAAGCCTGTGAAGAATCACGAACGTAGTAAGCTGCAGTAGTGTGGAATCTATATTGTGTAGAATCACTAATAGGAAGAATCGCGTTTGAGTAATCGATCGCATAATTCAATCAATCTAACTCAATCTGCTGAACTATTCCGGATTTAATTTTAAGACACTTTCCAACTTTGCTCGTTTGCCTTCCATTTCACATAAAAAAAAAAAAAAAAAAAAACTAATATTAGAAATGCGAAAGTTTGGATGGATGTTTTTTTGTTACTCAATCACGCCAGAACGGCCCAATGAATCTGGATGAAACTCGGCACATAGATAGAGAAAAGCACATAGGCTACTTTTTATCCCGGAAAATTCCCGCGTGATATCGATATACGAATTCTTTGCAGACGAAATGGCGAGCAAGTTGAAGAGCTAGTTGTTTATTATAAGTACAACAGGTTACTGTTTGTTAGAATTGGGTACAATGTAATCAAGCCTTATAATTACGAATCGACGTAGCACATTTCCACCGCCGAAACATTTTTAAACTGATTAGGCATCAAATTGTTCATTTACAAAATTACTTAAACCATTTACATCTAATCAAGTAACAAAACACTGCCGTGAAACAAGGTATTAGGCGCAGATAAATCTCCTTTTTCACTGACTTAACGGATATTTGTCCCCTTGTCACCAACTTTGTCTAGATAAATTGCCGTATTCCATTACAGGCCACTGCTTCTTTATAAGGTCGCCTTTTACATTTTTTACAAATAATGAGACAGCGCGCATTTTAAACTTGTAACCAAAGACGGGAAGTTTCTGGCGTTTTGATAGCCTGTTGTGACAGATATGTGTGTTGTTTTTTTGATCTTTCATGTAACTTTTTGAGAGATAAGTAATGTGAAAATTAACAAAAAGTAATTAATAATGTAACAAAAGATGAACATATTTTTTCTAAGGTAGCCGTTAAATTTTTACTATTAAAGCCAGAAACCTAAAATTGCTATTGTCTCCAACGACTATTTTCGAGCCGGGAACGTTTCTTATTGTTTCACTTTTCGAAGTTCCTCTGGCTCAAGGGGTTTAACGACGAAACTTCGTGAATAATTTGCCACGCTCACAACGCTGGGCTGCATACCTATTTCTTAGGGATAACGTATTAGTTACATCAGTTGCTAACCGAGGCGTCCATAAAGAATGTATGGACATACTTTGGGCGGTTTTAGCGCGAAATAATAGGGGCTGCTGTTGTTTATGGTCGCATTTGAATAATTTTGCAATCCACAATTTATAATATGCCAGTAATAAATTTAATTTTAAAAGGTTGCTTTCAGTTTTTATATATATTGTGTGTTGTTCCAACATTTGTTTTAATTCGGCTTTTTATAATATTGTATTGAATTGTTGATGCTGCGTAACGTGTGGTAGGTAGATTTAACTTTGTTGTGTATATGATTATGAAGGATAGATGATAATGCGAGTACAATCAACGAAATGAGCAGTCAACAAAAAAAGTTGTATTAAAAATTAAAATGTTATCAAACAATATGAAATACATAAATTAAAAATACAGATAAACTATTGGTGGCACAGGTAAAATAATTATAGACTTCCATCACTAACTGGACTGGAAAAGTACTGGGCAAAATTTAGCTGTTTCCAAAGACTGGTAAAGTTTCAATGGTTTTCTCCGGATTACCAGTTTTTATGAACTTCGAAGTAAATTGACTGTCATCCAAAAAAATGACGATTATCGTTCCTTCTCAATTCTTTTAAGGGCTCAATTCGTCTTTAGGTACATGCAGACCAACCCTTTTATTCATAAACGCCCTATAGGCTTCTACTAACTTAGCAATGAAATCGTTTGTCCTATCTGTGAAAGGTAAATGTCAAAGTGACAGATAAGGACAAACGATTGCTAAGTTAACAGAGGCCTAGAGCGTATATGAATATGGAGGAAAATATTTTACCATCCTAAATGGGTTTTGTTTCATCCGTCATTACAGGAAGCGCATGAAAGATGAAAAAGATACTAAACCAAGACTTATTTTTCATGGAAATGATTTATCTGATAAAGGTGTGTACGTGGGCGTCTTTTTCTGTTATTGTCCATTCCTGGGACGTCGCAATGATGTATGGCTGGTAGTATTTCACTTGTTAGCTCTCATTATTCATGAATGAATAATTACAGATAAAAATGATTACCGGTAATCCGGTAATATAAGTTTTTCCCAGCTTTATTAGGTACCCTTTTACAAGCTTTTATTCAACTTCCTAGGTTTTTTTGGGTAAAATTTAATCAGATTCTAATGAGTGACTTGAAATTTGGGGTACGTGTAGGATGGATGACAAAAGTACGGTCGACGAAATTAAACGGCGTACATACCTCTGTGGAACCTTTTGTCATACGATTTCGCAATAATTTCTTTGACAGGTGTATGGTAAGTCATTATGAAATTTTCAGTGTAAAGGTTCCATCGTGGTACGCGATTCAGTTTCTTTTACAGTACAGACAAGGAAAAGTACAGTCACTCCGCCACGTTGTTTTTAGGGTTCCGTACCCAAAGGGTAAAAACGGGAACCTATTACTAAGACTTCACTGTCCGTCCGTCCGTCCGTCCGTCTGTCCGTCTGTCACCAGGCTGTATCTCAAGAACCGTAATAGCTAGACAGTTGAAATTTTCACAGATTGTGTATTTCTGTTGCCGCTATAACAACAAATACTAAAAACAAAATTATAATAATAATTAAGAGGGGCTCACATACAAAAAACGTGATCTTTTAGCCCTTTTTCATGGCTACCACTCGTTGAGCTAGATCTCAAGAACCGTAATAGCTAGACAGTTGAAATTTTCACAGATTATGTATTTTTATTGTGGCTACAACAACAAATACTAAAATCAAAATAATAATAATAATTAAGGGGGGCTCCCATACAACAGAGTAGTTGTTGGCGTTTTAAAAGAGGAACGTTAACAGAGTAGTTGTTAGCCTTTTTTCTGGTACGGAACCCATCCTTGCGCGAGTCCGACTCGCACTTGCCCGGTTTTTTGTTTATTAATTTGGACCTCCGCAAAGTAACTCCCGGTTCAATAAATTATTCAAAAATACTTAAATTATAACTGTAGTGATACAAGATAAGATAATACATAATTTACGTATCGAAAATGGCACGAAACACTAATGACAGGAGATAGAAAATGTTTGGTTGCTTGCACGCATCAATCCCATTCAAACGCAATATTTTTTTATGTTTTTCTAAATGATTAAGAAATTGCGCTTAGAATATTTTTTATTGAAGATTTTAAAAAGCTTTTATTTAACTTGACCTGTTTGTTTTTACTTGAGTCAAATCTTGAAAGGCAAAGACTCCTTCTAGTAATCAACAGTTAACAAAAAGTACAGTCAGCAAAACATCTTAAATGAAATTTTAAACAAAAACTTATTATGGGTAGGTAGGTACATAATATCTGCCCCGACCGGAAACCGGGGCCTAACGCTTCATCGGGGTGCGGGTCAGAATATATAAAGTTTAAAATGTATAATGGGTTAAAATACATAATGGTTCAAAATACATAATGCTATTTTCTGTGAGACTATTAGATAGATGACTTTTTTGATATATAGTGACCTACAGATTGGTTAAGTTAGGTTAGATTTGTTTTATAACAATCCTGTTAATTTGCCACTTCCCGAGAAAATCGCTTTATATATTTTGAACCATTATGTATTTTAACCCATTATGCATTTTAAACATTATGCATTTTAAACATTATGCATTTTAATACATAACCGCTTCATAGTCAGATTCTCTAACCAACAGGCTATATCTAATGTGCTAAAACTAAAGAAATTAATATCACTTTTGTGTTTTAGGTATACTTCGCCCTCAAGAAAGTGGCATAAGAAGTGCAATGCAAAGTTAAACTACTGGCACCTCCAGTCGTAATTGTTTAACCCGGTTTACTAATTTACCTTTTAATTACGCTTGAAATACAAGTGTAGGTAAATTACAAACTGGATTAAACGGGTTAATTTAAACTGCTGAAAGAGTGAATTCACCAATTTTGATTTTGAAATTGAACTTTTGGCTTTGTGAAATTCGGCGCATACCTACCTGGTGAAATATAACAGTTAATGTGCATACCGAGTATTAAAATCACAGTGTCTGCGTACTTACGCAATCCCGCCACTCATTTCGGCATCGCCGCCGAATAACGCCTCAAAAGATTATACAGATTGAATAACTCAAGTCACTTCGAAATTGTTCAGCGTATTGTCATGAACTCAAACTCGTATAGCGTGCGAATAATCTACCAGCCGACAAGCCAATCCGGGCGGGGGATTGATCGTCACAATAAAAATTCTAAGTACGTAGAACTTGGAAACTTCTACCGATCTCGCGGGCACCTATTACATACGGGATACGATTCGGGAAAATCAGAACATACATCAACGACGTGGGTATGACGTGAACAAAAATGTTTACCTTTCCGATATTATTTTGAAACGAAGAATTCCCTAGGTGACGGCGATGTTGTTACTGTTGCATATAATGTGTATGTATGATTTACTCTAAAGCGGTATACAATCGTAGATACAAATTATCATTCTATAGCTTTTTGACCTGTATTTAATTTTTGACTTCCGGATAGCCTGGTAGTTAGAGAACTTGAATGCTAAGCTTGAGGTCCCGAGTTTTTTTCCCAGAAGAAGAAGATTATTATTATGAAAAATATTTGCTTGTTCTCTAGTCTTGGATGTCTAATATTGTATTAACAATCTTTAATCAAATTTAAATGATAAAATGTTTAACCGAGACATCCATAATACAGTACCCGGCCATAAAGATTGCACATCGGTCTTCTCGGATAATTTCGGCTTCGTAGAGCGTTGTCTCTCTCTAACTTACGTGACGCCAGTTGTCTCTTTCCAAAGACCGAAGTGCACATTCGTAGTACTTAGTAAAAATGTGAAACTGTTTTTAATGCATACTATAATATTTTTTATACATCGTACCTAATCGCAAGCCGTGAAGTTTTTCTGGCACCTACAATACATAGTACCTCACTACATACAAGTAAAGTTTTAGTGCCTTACCATAAATCATCAATAACATGAACGTCTGTAACACGCGTATATGTGAAAAGCGTCCGGCCTTTCAGCTACAATCTCAGGTAGCTTCCCAAATCATGCCAAGAAAATGAGTCAATGCATTAAGTCGTTAAGCAGCGGAAACCGGTCGCGTGCAACCAACAACAGACGACACCTCCATTGTCGGCAGACCCTCAAGCCAGACACTTTGTCACACCCTTTGTTACTCAACTAATGCTTCTTAATGTAGGTACTAAGAGCTCGGAAATGGCGGACGTCGTTTGCGGTATCATTTTTTTAACGGACCACTTTAAAGCGAAGAAGGAATTTGTAAGAAAGACGGACGGCGGTATGGCGATATCTTCATTCGTCGGAGTTGAACATTGTTTCGAAGGGACGTTTTGAAGTTCGCGTGATGAGCGGGAGTTGGAGATGTTAACGATGACATTCGCTGCACACATTCGTTTACCCTACATTTAAAGTGAAAATAAATAAATTACAGAGGTACAACACAAATAACATTCAATTTGGAACCTAACGGTATAGTCATGCCTTCCTATCCAGGGTTTCAAAACACAAGATCTTATTTTATTATTAGATTGTCTTATTATTAGAAATCTGAACATTACCTGAAACAATTTATCTCTTTGGTGCAGTTAGTTAGTTGGTGCACTATATATACTACGCTAAGTTAATGAGTCGACTGCAGTAGTAACTATATCGGTTGAGACAGAGTTATAGTTTAGTTGTTTAGTTTAGTTCTTCACTAATACAGTAAACATTTACGTCACTACCTTAGTAGGTATCTCTACTCTTAGAAAAGAGGTTGCGTTTCTAATTGCGAGATTGAAGCAAATCTAGGGTCGCGGCAGTGACCCAGCCAAGTCGAGCAAAACAAAGGCATGGCCGTACTGTCCTTTTTTTGAAACCAATGAGGCCATTTTCAACCTCCTGTTCATTTACTGTCTAAATACAACATTGACTGAAATTTTATTAGGTATTTTAAATATTTGTCGAAACATCATTTCGGATCGATGGTTCTGTTAACAGCTTTTAAGTAAGGCAACTTTGAGCATTATTTTTCCAGCACATTTTCGAGCTGTTAAAGCGACATTTACTACAGTGTTATAATAATAGGATATCACTCTCACGTCGCCCGCTCTTGTAGACGACGAAAGCAATAAGCTTTGAAAAATATAATATAATTATTTACATAGGTATTTTTCTAACGCAGATATTATTATTTTTCATTTTAGCCTATTATTAAAGTGTTCCATTGCTAGGCAAAGGCCTTCTTTGGCCTCTCGTCCTAGTCAAGGTATTATAGCTTGTAAATTAGCCACAGTTACCTCGCGGCGAAACTCAAGTCAGCGAGGCCTCGCAAACACGTTGCGCACAAACCTGAATAAATAAAGGAGGAAGAATTTCATAGCCAAAGACTCTTTGGCCCGATGTTTAGACTGGTGTGCACAAACAGAGACTTTCGGATTTTAATATCTCAAGATGCTTTTGGATGCTCTTTCGCTGTGTATGTTTCCTTGTGACATGTTAGCTCTGCTCATTAGAACTGGCAGTAAGGAGTGAAAATTGTGCAGTATTTACGTTGTGGCTGCTTTTTGGGTTAAAATTGGCACGCGTTGATAAAATTTAACTGACGATCAAAATTAAATTAAATTATTACGTTGTTAATACAATCCTGCGAGTTAAAAATGTATTTTTGTCCAATAAATCTGCAGACTTTAAATGTTTTAAGTAATAACCTTTTTATAATTAATTATATTATAACAACAGAGACAGCTAAGAATCATGCACTGCTTTATATTTGACCACACTAGCTGTTGTCCGCGACTTCATATTTATTTATAAACTTTCATAAATTTAGTGAATACGCACTAGTATAACACAGTATAACCATTACGCCGTGGCATAACTAAATCGCATTTAATGTACACTCGTGCCAGTGTGCCACAAACTAGTAATTAAAATTTTGATTAAAGCGGAAAGTTCTTGATTAGTTTATAAAAGGCACCTAGTAAATAATAAATATTTACCAGCGGGGTACACACGTGAGCTCACTGCAGTGGACTTGTTTTAACTTGTTTCTGTTCATTTCATAACAAATAATGTTGGAACAAAATTTATTCAGTATGTAATTGCGTTAATGATTAAAGTATTTAACGCAAAGGAACGTAAGACTAATTAGTAACGGGATATAGAATAAAAAAATAATTGTTTCGAAAGTTTAAAGGGTGCGGTCTAAATATATTCAACTTACATAACAGTAAATGTATTTATTCAATCTGTTAAACTATTCCCTTAATTTTTTTTATCTCGTGATATAAGTTTTAACATCATGAGTTGTAGGTTAGTGTAATCTAACCTCACTTCTTAAGAAAAATTCGGATCATTTTTTTAAATCTACTACAATGCAATGCAATGACTTAATTGAAGATCACGTAATGAACTACACAGAAAACAGGTACACAGAGAAAATTACAAGGTAACCTTATACAACCTTATCGCTTCAGAGCGATCTCTACAGGGCAATCACATTGAAAAATAACAGACATTTGAATAGTCCGCAGAAACGGTTGACGATTTTTATGCGTTTTTGTGCTGTGTTGAAGATACAATATTTGGCTCACTTCACTATGCAAAACTAAGCTTAAACTAAACCCACCGGATAAAGCTTCAGCAGGGGAAAGCAATAAAATACATTTTATTTTAGTTTGCACACCGAAGAACAGGATGCGTTTTGAAGAGGCCAATCAAAATGAGGCGTATACTGGCAGACATATTCTGATTGGTTGATTCGTGTCGTATCAGAGTCGATTAGCGTTTGCACCTTGATCAAAGTCAACAAACTGGTTAGTGAGCAAGTTTACGGATAGGCTGTTCGCTCGCAAGTGTTAGACCGAATCAGGGAAACTGCCTAAATGTCAACGTTAACGAACGATACACCTTATTCAGTATAATGCCTATAATGCGTACGGGACAAGTTGTGATGGTCTATCGAGCGCAGGACTGAATCTCGAAAGCTGAGTCCGCCTTTACTCCTTGGTCACAAACTGTTTTGAAGGACTAATGTCAGAGCTTGACGATGTTTTTCCATTGGGATCTACTACTTTGAAATATAAAACTGTGTATAAAAAAAATCTTGTTTGCTTGAAAAAATTGTGAGCCATATTTTGTATATGATGATTTATTAATGATAGCTCTATATTATGTAGAACTAGATCATTAGTCGATAAACACCGATTATAATGATGATTTAATTATGTAAATTAATCACGTACGTCGTAGGTATTAAATTAAAATTAATAAAATGAAGGGATAATGGAGCGCTCTCGACGTATCGTCAGTCGAGGCGTAACAAATATGTTTGATTGCTGAATTAATTAAACGGCTATTGTTCCATTATTTATTGTTAAAGTCATTACCGAAATTCAGGGCGCAATGGTCAATGTTAATACAAACAAATTACAAACTAAATTAAATACTTCGTTTATCGGTAATTTATTGGGAATTAAAAAATACGTCGGTACTCGTTAATGGTTAGTTTTACATGAGTAAAACTGAAATTTCAGGCCAGAGACAAGTCCGCCAGGCCAGGCGGGGGGGGTTAGTCAGGGATAAGTCCGCCTTTGCGCATGTATCTCAGTGTTTGTCAATTGTACTTTGTCTTATGTTTATTTTTCACAATAAAGAGTTTATATACATACACTCTAACCCTATGACTATTAAAACTAATCACAGAGATGAGCAGAGCTGTCTTCAGATTTTGTCTAAAAATAACTGTTTCACTTTCCCTGTAGCTCCTCTCGGCTAATCGTACATGGTTTAGAAATGACGCCTGCAACGACATCAGCCCGGCTAGCACGACAGCGCGCATGAGTCGCGTCGCGCGCGAGATAGACTACCCGTCTATCTCTAGAACGAACAGTAAGAAAAGGACGGGCAATCTATCTCGCGCGCGACGCGAATTTGCGCGCTGTCGTGCTAGACGTGCTGGGGCCTTACCATGACGTCCTAATTCCGACTCAGTTCAAGTTTTAGCTGTCACTTTTAGTATGAATCTGACAGCTAGCGAACCTAAACTGAATCGCATTAAGACGTCATGGTAAGGCCCCAGGAAGTGAAATTGGCTCTCTGACAATTTGTACCCGCAACCTCAATATCCGGAATAATACTCCGGCCGACTGAGCTTGAAAAGGAGGTGCTTAATGAGAGGAGTTTTATATTAGGGACGGACGAATGACTTTAAAAATTACAAATACCACACCACAATACATAACTTGTATGGGAGACAAATAAATTGACCTATTTTAACCCACCGACGTTCAACGGAGTTCTACCTGCCTTACAAGTTTAAATACTGCAGCGCCAGTAAAAGCAAGTTGCAGCAAATTAAACAAGCCTTGACAAAGTGCACGCTGGAACTTCATTCCGCCCATTGTATCAGATTATCTCTTGGAACCTTCATTCATTCCCTCGCGAAGTGATTGGAGGGTTCATTGCTTAGCCATTATAATAATAATAATAATATATGTTTTATTTCAGGCAAAGTATACCCAATATTTATTGCTTATGGTTAAAAAATTGATTGCTACATTTACTATGCGGAAATGATAATTACCACCATCATAGAGTCAGGAAAATAGGTACGTGAGACTATCAGTGGAATTCATCTTTATAGGCTATCAAATTCTTTAGAGATATATATAATACTAGCGACTCGCCCCGGCTTCGCACGGCATAATAATATTATTATGCATGTATTATACATAATAAACCTTCCTCTTGAATCACTCTATCTATTAAAATAAACCGCATCAAAATCCGTTGCGTAGTTTTAAAGATTTAAGCATACATAGGGACATAGGGACAGAGAAAGCGACTTTGTTTTGTACTATGTAGTGATGATATACTAACTAGCTTCTGCCCGCAACTTCGTCTGCGTAGAATTATACATTCCACTTTTATACCTTCCCCTTGAATCGCTTTATCTATTAAAAAAACCGCATCGAAATCCGTTGAGACTTGACTTCACTATATCGCGGAGATAGCAAAGTAGTTATAAATAGTAACAATTACCGCACTTCGTCCAAAATGTACGGGTTATTTTCTCTTCCAGGACGTATGCTGTCAGCCTCAAACGGCTTTTACAACAGAACAGAATGCAAGCAGCTATATAGACGATCTATTGAGTATGGCTTAAATTCCACCCATCTAAAACCTTCAGGCACAACATCGCCATGCCACGACACGACAGTAGAGATGAGCAAACGTAAAAATATATCGATACTTAGTGCCCATATCACAAGCTTTGCTTAGTTTGGGACTAGGTCAATTGGTGTCAATTGTCCCAAGATATTTATTTATTTATACTTATATGGTATAGCGTAACGACATTTTGTCAAAAATATCGATATTATTACGCAGAGTACCTAAATTTGATTACCTAAAGTAATTGCAAACATTCAAAAGTGAAAAAATATTAACATCATTTTTAAGAAGCTTTATTACTTTTATTTATCCTCGTAAGTCCTTGTGTACTTCCAGAAGTACAAATTAATAGCAAGAATAACTGCCGAATGTACTATGTGAAGTACAAATTCAATGAAAAAAGAAGCTGAAATATGCTGAACTTAAATGTAAAATCACAAAACTGTGACTCTGTGGCTCGGTCTTAAGTAGTACACGATTTATAAGAAGTCAAAACTTACGAGGTTAAAATCAAAAACGTAATCAATTAGGTGTAGTATTTATAAAGTAAACTCAAAATTATTAAACTTAACAACTAAATTTGTAGAATGATTTTTCATTCAAGTAAAGTAAATAAATAAGTAAATGTTTATTGTACAAAAATAAAGAATCAAACCACCCCACAAAAAACAGATAAGCTGCACAAAGGCGAACGTATCCCTAAAACATCTTAAAAATACATCGAATTTGTTACTCGCTAATAAATAATCGATATTTTTACCCATACCTACATGACAGTGATTTACTGTGACGATCTTGACAAACTCCAGCCACGCATGCATCGGGGTGTGATAATACGAGATTAAAAGGGCCCAAACAACCCTCGGCGGCCACTCGTGACCTCACCACGGCCATAGCGCCACGGTTTTTAATTAGGTCGGGAAAAGGCTAGCTTATGCCGCTTTGTAATATTGTTGGGCTAGCTTGTGGAGCTTTATAATAATCACATTTTTAAAACAGAATTTTACGAAACATTTTTTTTCCCAGCAACAAAAACTTCCGTGCTGGTCTGGTAGCAAGGAGTAAAATAGAATGTATCAGCTGCTTCTCTTCTCTCGCAGATGGTAAAAGCCCATCGAGAGAATGGGCGAAAATCTTAGGACTCATGTTGTAGGAGATGCGGCTAACAACCCATCACTATTTTGATTCGCCTTTACACCTATATTCCCGACGAGATTTATATATGTATGTTACGACGAATTTATAAACAAAACCAATGTACGATTACATAGAGTGAAACAAGATAAAGATACTTAACTGTCACATTTTCTACGCAAAAAGCTTTGAATATGGTAACAATTTTGTATGAAAAATATTAGCTCCTCAATTCAGTAATTTTTTATCTCTATAACGACGGTCTATTAAATAATATACGATTTTAAACCTACTCTACAAATCTTAGTAGGTAGGTACATGTATTTGTGCTATCAATTCTGCTAAATACATGGATATAGCGTTACTGTATAGCTATATACAGGGTATTAGTCGCATTATCGTGAAACGTCGGCAGTAACACACAGTGTTACCACAGAGTAAAAGTTTAACAGGTACAAATATTATACTATGTATTCAAAATGCCTACGCCATCTTTCGGCATTTAGTAAACTGTATACCGACGCTCGGAATCGTAGGGCTGTCAAAACCTAGCTTTGATCCATATTTTTGGTGTACGAGTAGGTATAGTCGGCCAATGAAATTTTTTAGCATACTTAGAATTTGATATTTACTTATTATAAATTTGAAATTGAAAAATCGTTTATAAAATTTGTGTCATTTGACATTGTGTAATACGTCAAAGTGTATTATGATATAATAACTACTAAAGTGCTCAACATTTGCGTAGTTCGACGGCACTTTAATGATAATTTGACGATTGTTTTCATACTTGTTTATATTGTATTATGTTTGTTTTTGTTTTTTATTATCGTATTGTTTTTAAACTATTCTTTTTTGTGCTTGATACCCGATGGCCCCAACGGAAGATCAGCGTTGGCCGTAAGACCAGCAAATGCTGAGTTGGGGCCATTTTATGTCAATTTTATGTAGTTTTTAATATGTTTTTGTTTTTAATTACCTACTGTGATTGTCATAAATAAACTTTTTCTTTCTTTCTTTCTTTCTAAAGCATAATATGGTTTATTGTTTTGAATGTTTAAATTAAACCATTTCCGCGCAAAAACTGTTTTAAAAAGGCATTTTTTACACGCAGCATTAAAATCAGTACCGTGTCGCGTCTGTTCCGAATGCTTGTGGTATTACTCTGTGGCGTTACCGCGGGAGGAGCCGTTAAATCTACGGTTTACAACGAGATAATGTCCCTCGGCTAATATCGTGGTGTTTGCGGGCTTCCTTTGCGCATATGTATGTGGCAGCAAAGTAAAAGTATCATCATCATATCAGCCGAAAGACGTCCACTGCTGGACATAGGCCTCCCCCAAGGCTCTCCACTCCGGTCCTGTGCCTTCCGCATCCACCGCGGAAAAAGTAAGTAAAAGTATAGTAAAGCATATTTTTCCAAAACGAAAGTACAAAAACTTGGCCTATATCGTGTGGGGCAGCCAAAAAGAACCAAAATAATAATTACCATAAAACATGACGCGGTCAGAGTAACCGTAAAGGTAAATAAATTACAAATAAGGAAACCAAATACTTATTTAAATTATACGTACTACACCGTGACTAAATAGAGATTAATTTTTCATATAAAAAAGTAAATACTTTAGAGCCATCTAACGAAACGTAGATTTTTTTTCTTGGAATCTACACAAACGCTACTACTTATTATGCACCCTGTTATATTGAAATATGGTCTAGTTTCGTCAGAAAAAAAACAAATATCACCATCTCTCCGAACAACTATAGTTGACACTCTTACTGGAGCAATACTGCAATTTTTTGTATACTTAAATAGATAACAAATAACATAAACTTTTGATTTTTCAATAGCCTACGTGACTGCGTAAATAGAGGTACTACCTACTTGAATCACAATAATATAGGTGTTATGAATAACGTAAAGACGCGTGATATCAAAATTCTATATTGGCACGAGTACATTTACGTGACTAACAAGGAAAGATGTTGCAAAACTACAACAATAATAAACGATTGGATTATGTTTTTAAGGTAACAAGTAAGAAAATTGGCCAGTGATTCAAACCAAAGCATAACATGTTAACTGTATGGTTGCGTAAATAGTTTCAAGTTATACGTTACTATGTTGTACTTATCTGCCTATCTGTCTTTAAGTATATTTGTCAAAGTCATTTTATTTGGAAACTGTAGACTGCAAGCGAAATTTGAAGCAGTAAGGGATATTTTTACTATCTAAGTAACTATCAGATACTTACATGATAATATTTTTCCATACTTTCCAATTGTATGTTAGTTAGGTACCTATTGGATTTCAAGTAACTTTTTAGATGAAAATAGCTATAAAATCCGAAAAATCTCAAAAAATAAACTCCTCACTAACATTAAAATCGTAATTACTACTTACTTACATACTTTTAACGAATAATGGTTTGATTAATGAAGATCTCATAGTTTCAGAGAAGAATATTTCAAAAAGTAACCTTCACAACCTTCGTGCAAATTTTTAAAACAGAAATTTCATTATTAAATATTCTAAAACCTGGTAAGAACTTCAGATCAGGGGCCTTACCGAGGCGTCTTAATGCGATTCGGACTTAACATGAGTAATACTTAGCATAAGGTGCATCAAGCTAACAATAAGTTTACCAAAACTGGCGATTCTGACGTATATTCGACAGAAAACCTATGGAATATACGTCGAAATCGTCGAAACCTAATAATTAATGTTATTGTTAAAACAACTTAGTGCACTCGCACTTATAATATATGTATTAGAATTTATATATATAGAATATAGGTAATAGAAGCTACCGAGCAATTCCGAATACAAACGATCTCTGTCGAAACCGCGTCTGCATCATAACTATGATGTCATTTGGGATTCACACCGTCGCCAGCGCACGCCGTAATATACAAGTATTTTTTCTCATATCAATTTTAATTAAATCAATCATGTCTCGTGGGTAAGTATGACAAACTCTAATTTACTTTTTTATTGTATTTATCCGGAAATAATTGAAATTTGAAACATGTTGTATCATTAATTATTAGCTTACTTAGTATCCCGTAGCTATTTGAAATTTATTGTCTGAGTATAGATCCTTTGTATTGCAATGTATCTTAATAATTAAAACGATTCAAAAAGTAAAGTGCTTAAGTGTGGATCGATAAACCTTAAAAATTGGCAATTCTTTTACTAATTAGTAATTATTATTATTAATTATCATAACAGAAATTAATTTCCTTATTAAGACGAAATCCATATGGGAATACGTTTGTATAGAGAAACAGCCTTCCTAGTTCCTCAACAAATTAGAGATTGATAAGATCGTTTGAAATCGGGCATCCCAAATCTTTTTTAACATTGTATTATCAACATTTTAATTTTTTTTTTAGAAAAGCGACATACACTCGGAGAGGACCATCTTTACGATTGTACTTCGACGACATAGCAACAGAAACAAGTTACATGGATCGAATGAATGAACGGTTCATGGAAGAAGCTGAACGCAATCTTTTCGTGGCTGAAGACGGGTAAGAACTCAATATAGTTATATTACTATTACTCAATAGTTCGCTTTTGTTCACGTAATAATTGTACAATATTCGAAAAGTGCACACACTAGCACTACTTAGTTAAAAATTCTATAGGATGTAGGTACCTAAGTAAGCTGCAAGTCATAAAAATGTTCAGCCATGAAATTCTACGGGGCACGGCAATATTGTACGCAAGTATGTAATAAAATAACATTGGACGTTATATTAAATAAAAAATATGATGTTATTAAATAGTCCTCAAAATGCACATCGGGTTCTAGGTTGCACATCAGTAGATTTCATCTCTAATTCTGTTAGCAACTGATACAAATTTAGTTGCAGTTTTACAGTAAAATTATAGCAGTAGGCATTACTTTGTTACCACCTTAAAATACAGGGAGTTCCATATATGGCACGTCACGCTGACACCGAGTTGGAACTGGAACAGCTAATTAAAGCGATGTGTCCGTAATGATCTAGAACTTTTATTTTTCAGAGATCTTTACAAGGAAATGCCAAGACGAAAAACAGAAACAAATATAAATTTGAATGCATCGGTTCACGAACTGGATGGCTGTGAAACAATAATGGAAAAACTTCTAGCTGAAGTGAAAGGGTATAAGTTAATTATGTATGCACATACGTGTATATTAGTTTCATGATGCGCTTGGTGACCCATGACTCCCATCTTACAGGGGTTTCCCGAAGAACTATCGAAGACGAAGGGTGCCGAAATTAAGATTTACTGGTAATTCAATTACAAACGCCGACAACAATGCTGATAGGCAAAATAGCACGTTATCTGAAATGATTGACGCTGTCGAACGAGACGATGAAGAGAAACTGAAAGAGTAAGACTAAGCCCGCCAACTCCTTATTTACGACTAAACATGTTCTTAAATTAATACTAAGATATTCTTAACTTTTCTTTTTAGATTAATCCAAGGTGGAGCCAGCCCTAATTTGAAGTATACCTTAAGAACACGCCAAGCTGAGGATTTACGTTGTATAATAGGAACTGTACGTAAGAAAAAAAAACTTTTTGTGTAATCATCTCTAACTAATATTATAAATGCGAAAGTATGGATGGATGGATGGATGGATGGATGTTTGTTTGTTACTCAATCACGCCAGAACGGCCCAACGGCAAATGGATAGAGACAAAATCGGCATATAGATAGAGACAAGCCTGAAATTGCGCATAGGAAAATTGCGTAGTTCCCGCGGGATAGCGATAAACGAATTATTTGCAGACGAAGTCGCTGGCAACAGCTAGTATAATATAAGCAAGAAATCTTTTTTCGGAGAAACTAATACTGTCCCTAATAAAGCAAAAAAAAGACTCCTGAGTAATAAAAAAAAAGTAAAAAGTTGGTTCCCGTATCGCTTGGATTCTGACCTCGCGCTCGCTCCTTCATTTTGAATACTAACTTTTATTGTATATTAAATCCTTTTTTTACTGTTTTAGCTAAAAGTTGAAGATCAAGCTACTTGGTCTGTTCTCCATGAGGCTAGTTCCCGCGGCCATGCTGACTGTGTGCGTGTGTTACTGGAAGCAGGCGCTGACCCTAACGCTGTTGCTGTGAAAGACCTTACAGCACTTGATGTCGTCGGTTCCACGTATCACTACAATCGAAGCCAGATGAGAGAGGGGTGAGTAACTTAAATGCTGTTTTCTGTTTATTAAGTACCTAACTTATATGTAAAACTAGTTTTTATAAGCAATAATACTAAAGATACAACCTAGTCAGAGACCGAGTGAAGTACGCGGAGCTGAAGCTGTCTGCCAACCTTCACTAGTTCGAGAGGCATTATATACCACAAGAAGAAGAATACTAAAGATCTATTTACGAGATAGCGTACTCATTATCTATCTTAACATCAATGTAACGTAAATAGTGCGACGAATTTAAAAGGGAGATAAGTAGGGCAGGTCATCTAACAAATAATTAAAAAAAATCTTTTATCAATGTTCTTCAAGCTGTGACCCCTTTTTGAATTTGGTGTAAATTTTTATTAAATTAATTTTTAAAGGTAATTAATGATCTGCCCATTTGACTCCGCCTTAAGTTTGACGTAATACTTTATGGGACACTCTGTATGTCATTTTAGTCGAAATTTAACTTATATTTCATAATTGTATTTAAGATGTTGCAAAGAAAAAGAAAGGGATCATTGAAGGGACTATTCATATTTGTATTCTGCTACTAATTTTACTTTATTTTTTTCCGTCAAGTCTCACAGCAGTTACTAAGGCACTACTTGAATCTGGAGGAAAATTCAACACCATGAAAGGAAGAGATGACAACATAGATACAGCTTTGCACACTGCAGCGGAGATTAAAAGCGTTGAAACAGTAAAATTATTACTTGATGCTGGGGCCTCTGTTGCTTGCCTAAATACTGCCGGATTAACTCCATTGCATATATGCTTGCAGACAAAGTCAGCGGAAATTTTAGATGTGAGTGTTTGAAAACTTTAAACAAAATCAATTTAATTACTGCCAAGCCAACCAAGCAATTCAAATGACGTCTAGAATTTTTGAAAGTACGTCTAGGAAATATGTTCTTCATTATTATAAAAATTGTATAGGAAATGGACACAAATACTAAACGCTTGCACTTGCAGGAAAGAGTGCTTATTCTAACCTTTCATTATAAAGAAAACCTTAAATCATACGTAGATAAAGGTAGATAAGACTGAAACTTGATTTTTACATAGATGACACTATGAAAGATACTGTATTAATTGAATGCAAATATTTTTATATGAACTATATAAATTTAACATATATCTGTCGATTTCAGGTTTTAGTAAACTACAACTGCCAAGATACATCGCAGAGATTAGAAAGGGTCGACGTGACTGATAAATGTGGTTTTACAGTTCTACAAGGCTCCGTTATTTTGAACTGGATTCCTGGATTCCGCATTGTGTTAGAAGCTGGGGGACAACTGACTTACTCAGCAAAGCATTCCAAATTAATTTTGTGGAACAGTCCTAACTGGTATCAACTGTTACAGGTAATTTTTATACGCACATTTTTTATATACTGTTGTTTAAAAAAACTGTTTATTGTAATGGCAAATTAAATTTTAGCTGCCTAATACCTATGTCTTATTCATCTCGTTTTATTTCAGTCACGACACACACCTATCCATTTGGCTGTGGCTCGTAATAATACTGAGATACTAGACCTGATGTTAAGCAAAATCCTGGAAAATGATGCCTTGAATTGTTTTAATCAAGAATGCGAGACTCCTTTGTACACAGCCATCAAGCAAGGTCACTTAAGGTGCGTCAAAATGTTGATCTTTGAAGGTGCATCGATATCCAAAGTCTCAGTGAGGAATTGCAGTGCTTTACATGTTGCCGCAGAATATGATCAAACGGAAATATTGAGATTCCTATTAGAATACAAAGATGAAACTGAACATATCATAAATGCATTAAACAAACAGGGCTATGCTCCATTGCACTTAGCCGCTATGAACAACAACCCAGAAAGTGTCACAATACTTCTTCAAGGACGTGCCGACATTCGACAGAGAACATTAGGCCACAACTCACTAACTCCATTACACATTGCAGCGGGTTACAATCATACAGACGTTGCTAATGTAATCCTTCAACACGACAAAACCACAATTGATGAAGTGGACAATAGAGGATTCTATCCTTTGCATGCAGCAGCTTATAACTGTTGCCATGATGCAATGCTCCTGCTTTTAAAACAAGGTGCATCTTTATCATGCTGCACTCAAGGATCCTCAAAAGAAACCAAAACTGCAATTAATATGATAGCAAACAAACTTCCGAACCCAAGTAGCTTCTTTACAGAAGTATTTGATTCGTTCATTAGCTCTCAAGATGCTTTTGGAATGACTCAAATAAATGTCAACTACGAAGTTTTAGGGAAAATCCATGATGGACATCAAATGAAGGTTATAGAGGAATTGGTCAATTGTGGCCAGGAAAAAGTTTTAATTCATCCATTGCTTGAAAGTTTAATTTACTTAAAATGGCGAACGTTGTTGCCATTTTTTTACATCATATTAGGGACCTATGCGTTTTTTGTACTGTCACTAAATGTTTTAGTTGTATCAGTCTTTTATTACAAAGATATACACCAACACGCTTCTATTGTCTTTCAAGAAGCGCATTGGGCTGCCATCGTCTACATATCTATTTGCTTTCTGCTTGTTCAGGTAATTTCAAAAACATTAACGATATTGATGTAGAAAGACGAATGATAATATTAATTAAACTATTGTTATTTACAGGAGTTTTTTTACATAGCCGTGAAAAGGGCCCGCTATTTTTGCTACGTTGAAACGTGGGTGAAATTGGGATCTATTGTATTGGCAGCTATCTTGGCAGGAACAAGATGCGATTCGACCTGGTCAGAATCAGAGTGGCCTAGACATGTTGCCACTGTGGCTTTGCTTCTGTCTTGGGTTGAAATTATGTTTCTCATATCGAGATTTCCCAGTCGGGGATATTACGTTCTTATGTTTGGAAATGTTTCGGTGACAATCATCAAGGTAAGCATAATAACTGAAGATCATCTTAATTTTTTTTTCTCCTTTCCGCGTATACTATGTTCACGCTTCTGTCTTGCAACATGGCAATGTAGAAGGTGGAAATGTTTGCTTATCAAGCTAAGCGTACTTATAAGAACTCGACAATTTAATGAAAACTGAATATACTAATATATTATCGTTTAATCTTGTTTCAGATACTGATAACTTTTATATTTTTGCTGATTGCCTGTTCGTTTAGCTTCATGATTCAGTTCCATTCAACACCTCCTTTTAACGGTCTTGGAGACTCACTACTGAAAACAATTGTTATGATGACTTCTGAATTTGACTACGCTACATTCGATACTAATTTTAAACTTGTTTCTAGTTCAAAGACTGTAGTTCGCTTATTATTTTTATTTTTTCTTTTGTTCATATCTATTGTTTTCATGAATTTTATGGTAGGGGTCGCTGTAAGCGACATTAACAATTTAAATATCCAGGGCAACACTAAAAGATTGGGTAAACTTGTTGAACTATTAAGCACTTTAGATGTCATCGTCCATGATGGGCCACTGAGAAAAATAATGCCTAGAAAAAGATTTGAGAAAATCCATAACAGAAGATATTTGCATAGAATGTCTACATTTCCTGGTTCTGAAAAAACCTGGTCTATAATTTGTGGTGACAGAACGGCGAATTTAAGTTTCGATGCCAATTGGAAAGTGTATCTCCCAATACCTTTAGGAAATTCTATTATGGAGAGAGCGAAAAAACAAAAACAGTTAATAGATGAAGAAAGTGTAAATAAAGCCTACATGAATAAGATAGATTTGCTGTACATGGCTGTAACAAGTGTAAAACCAGTAACGCGACCTATAATAGAATATCACATGAGCGTAATAAACGCGAAATTTGAAAAAATTGCGTCTGATACGGAAAAAATGAAAGAAATGTATATTCATACTTTAAAGAAGATGGAAGAAATGATGTTGAGATCGTAATAAAAAGAGTATTTTTACCAAACTGTATTTTACCCTTTTTTCACAAGTCGGATCAAACGTACCTACTCTATTCAAGCCTCATTATCATTAGGTTCTTGTTAAACTAACAAAAATAAGTATATAAGTGTATTATAGTATATTATTAAGGACGATCTTAAAAGTTTGTATAATTATACCTGTCTGCTATACATTATTATATGAATCATAATCTTCATTGTTAAAAATATTATTTAGGTATGATCAAAGTAATCGAACATGATATTTATGATATCTTTAAAGTTGCCAACTAAGTTTCAGCTCATAGCAATGGACAAAGGAATCGGCGGAACCACTCTTAATCCCGTTTCGGTTAAACTCGTTGCTACGAAACTAGATTAAGTAGTTTGTGAATTAGCCCGGGAACCGGGAATCAACTAAACAACCCATAGATTTTCTTCCTCATTTAACTTTGCGCCGTCTCCTCGCCTGATAGCTCGGGATAAGTGCCGCTTTGGATAGAAATACGGCTACTTTCACGAAGTTTTAGTAGCAACCGCATTACTTTAACAAATTACTCAGCCACATAACGCATAAATGTAATAGGGAATACTACTTACTTCGTAATAATTTAGAAATTTCAGAAACTAAAAACCCTACCTACCCGACCCTAAAACGACTGGCATGTATGAAGAAATTGATAAATGTGGATGAAGGGTAAGAGGTATGTCAGGATAGTAGCAAGTTGAGAAAAGTAGTATCTGCCTAACCCTATGGAAAATAGGCGTAAAAGTATGAATGCATGAACGTAGGAACTAAAAATAAGGAAACTTCAACTGATCTCATTTATTTGATCACTAAAAGGCAATTGCCGTAAACTTATACAGGTTTTCGTAGTGAAAATTATTCACAGCTAGTTTTAAAGTATGTAACATTTTAGCGGTAGCCTGGTTTGCAAGTTACATTCCATAGCCTCGAAGGCGCCTTCAACTTTACGCCAGCAAAGATAATATTTTGTACATCTTTTGAAAGCAAAATATTATACTCAAAGAGTTAAAATTCGTAGTTTGCAGCGACTGTATTTAGTAATAAACATGTGGTTTTACGAACTAGAGCAGGAAGGTAGGTACTTCAATTATTTGAAGTTTTGTCCTCCCTCAACCAAAATACAAAAATACGATGATTGTATGTTCGAAATAGAACATAAACCTTTTTACAAACTGCTTATACGCCAAGGTAGTGCTGGCAACTATAACAAACTAAAGCAAAACAATTATATCGATGCCAACAAAAAAGTTAAGGAAGGAGAAAAACTTCCAAAGTTTGGAATTGTTGGAGTTGTGACGAGTGTCCTGAGTGTTACTTTAAAATCACATCAGGCTCAAGAACGAGTAACAAAAAAACAATTATCAAGACTCTTTATTCGAACTAAAAAATGAAGTTACCTATCCCTATTTGGCGACGCGGTTGGCCTAGTTGGTAGTGACCCTGCCTGCGAAGCAAGCGTCCTGGGTTCGAATCCTGGTAAGGGCATATATTTGTGTGATGAGCACGAATATTTGTTCCTGAGTTATGGATGTTTCTATCTATATTAAGTATGTATTTCTCTATATAAGTATGTATATCGTTGTCTGGTACCCATAACACAAGCCTTACTAGCGCTTACTTTGGGACTAGGTCAATTTGTGTGAATTGTTCCCAAATATTTATTATTATTATTATCCCACAGATTTTAGTTATAATTTTTTACGTAAAGAATGTCATCTTTTTAAGTTGGTTATGCAAAAATATATTAATCCTATATTTTCTTAAAAAAAATTGTATACCTAGTTTACTTTATTAATAATGGCAAACCGACTAAGGCACACTTCGTAGCGTTCACCTTCGTAGCCTCCACCTGATACCACGGCCTCCCCGGAATTGGCAGCATTCTACTACCTATATTTTACACCTCGTAAACCAGCGTAAACTAAGCTATTTCACGCGGAAGTCGGTAATAAAATAACGCAAGTAGAGTAATTCACGTCCAAATTGCGAGTGATTGTCTCACTCGACAATTTCCGCGGTTCTAACCAATTTAACTTTTTCATTGTTTCTGAACATCTGTCAAAGCGAGTTATGAGGTGGCTCCGTTTGGGAGAGCGAGAGCGGATTTAATTGTCTTACACAACTCGAAATGACATTGCAGCTTCAAGCACACTTATTTAATGGAAGGAGTTGGATTCCGAAAGAATTTGCGACGTGAAGGACTCAAAACTAAGGATAAAAGGGTTCTTGGATCACTCTGAATGCGCGTATTGATTTTGTGTTCGGGGTAGGATGGCGCATAGTGTCAATAACCGTAGACCAAGCCAGCGTAATAAATAACAGTTTCTCAAAAATTCAAGCGAAATGATTGTCAAAATCATTACAATCGTAACGAGTACATAGCGAGGCAAGGTGAAAAAAGCCTAGCTTGTGACTCAAGGTCTTTAAAAGAACCAGTCACCTGTATAAATTACACACATAAAATATCGAGGACAAAGCAGGGCGATTGAAAAAGAGTAGTCCATTGTCCGCTTCTAACTTTTGTGCGTGCTTTTACCTCGAACCTAAATAGAACCGCAGTTCCGGCTAAAATTTTAGTTGTTTTATTGGATTCAGTAGAAATAATAGTTACTAAATACACTAACCGGTTCAAAGCTGTTCTTCACTTTGAAACGTAGATATTTGCAAAATATCAAATATAAACCCGTAACTCCATTCCATCAGGGCATTTTACGCTACAGATTGACATGGCCCGTTATGTAACAGGATGCTATAAAACTATAGGTTTTCATCGGGAAAGTTTAACCGCAAATGAAAAATCTAGCTTTCACGAGTTTCACGACTAATACGCAAAAACCCTGTCTGACCTTAACGAGGCATATCGAACACAACCAAAGCAGCACGCCAAAGGGGATTACGTTGCGCGAGTTTGTAGAGTTGCCAAAATTGGGAAACGAATCGAGACCTTAATGAAAACTTGAAAAACACCGAGTACTAATATAACCACCGAATGTACGGTGTATGTATGTATGGTGTATGTGTACATCGAGTAGGTACTGACTTGTTACGCTTTGATTATTCCATTATGAGCCAACTGATTAAGTATTATCACTCATGCTTCCTGTTTTCAAGTTTTTTTGTGATCTACTTTCGGCTGGCGTTCATAATAATTAGTTTGTTTATGTTAGTTAATTAAGTATTTTAGTTTTAAACGGATCCTACTCAATAACAGCGATGCGGATTGCTGCAACATTCGTTATGCTAAGTGAGACCCATTATTACACGTAAATAACCAGCGAGATTTGAATATGTACAAGCACAGAGAAAATGGAATCTACAAAAACGGCATAATTATAACCACTTGCCACTGCTCTGCCACAAATCTAGATAACACAATAAAATCATATTTACGCAAAAATCTCACACAATAAAAGGTCGGCTTAATACGTTTGATGCAAACATTAAATTGGATTTACGTGTGGACGCGGCATTGTCCCCGCTTACGGGGGTAAAATTAAAAAAAGGGTAGATTATGGCTCCAGTTTTGTCCTGGAGAATTGGCAATTAGGGTCCCTGAGTCTTTGGCCGTTTGCCGCTGTAGAAAAACAACCAACTTTGCTTGTCGACAGTTTAAATGATTTAGCGAGGGATTTAAATTGTAAGTGAAAAAGGGATTGCTACACCGTTCACTTCGTACTAACTTGTCGTAATAATTATGTAGCTATAGTAATAAAATTAAAAAATCCTTAAAACCAAAAGACAGACTAAGTCATTGTATAATTCTAATACAATTGTTTTACGAAAAAATATTTTATGACCTAAAAACGTAACTCAAGTAAAGCTTTTCCTCGGGAAAGCATAATTATAGTGTGCAAGTGACTTTAATTTAATTCTTGGCAAGAACGAAGGTGGCGACGGTAATGTCCTAGTACTACCTTAGTAGAAAAACTGCACACCATTAAATTTACACCACGCGCGTCTTACAATTTTATGCACCAAAGAAACTTTGCCTCGGACAATTTTAAAGTGTAAACTGTAGCCTCAGTTCGTGTCCTGGGATTGCCAATTAGAGGCAACTAGTTAAAATGCAGCATCGATGAGATTCCGACCGGACCTGACAACTTGCGCTGACAAAAAATTTATCGAACAGTTTTGTATCAAGTATTAATTTTATGCACGGAAAATTTATCAAAGTTCCTCGTTCGATTTAAGCGCCGTGTTGAAAGGTTGTTATCATTTCATTTCAGTTTTTATACTTGCTCGTCTTGGTTGACTGTCGTTCCGTGTTTGTCTTTCCTTTTACGCCTTATCATACTTTTTACACGAGTAGGTACTCAAAGAAAGGTTGTTGCTGAAAAGCTGCGGCGTCTGCATCTTTGCTTGAAAAGATTGCGTCGAAAGTCTTTCAATGAAATGACAACAAAATGCAACGTAAACACTCGTTTTATTTTAGTTATTTTTTAAATAAACACTATTTTAAAATTAACACAGTTTTAAAAGATTCGCTGTTAATTTGGTACATTATAATATAGTATTTCCATAGTAGATGATGTACGCGACTGCGTCACAATACCGGCGCTCATAAAACGCGGTCCACAAAAATTTATTGTAATTTTTCGTCTTCATGCATGATTTTCGGTGTGGCAGAAAAAAGAAGAAACAGAAAACAAAGTCAAATGAGAGTACATCATATATGAACAAAAGTTGTACGTGAGTCGTAGTAACAGTAACG
The DNA here is from genome assembly GCA_963854515.1 of Pandemis heparana. Classification (NCBI taxonomy): domain Eukaryota; kingdom Metazoa; phylum Arthropoda; class Insecta; order Lepidoptera; family Tortricidae; genus Pandemis; species Pandemis heparana. The sequence continues at coordinate 10,455,090 of OY978015.1, read as the reverse complement.
TAGTCATCGGGACACGCATGCCAAACCGGAACGGACCGACATAAAATAACTGCGCGGAACGGAACGTTGTCAGCGCAACATCTCGGGTCCTTGTTATAAAACTGAACTGAGATAAGAAACACAGATGCGCCATAGTTTTAAAGGTATGGTGCCAAAAGGAGCTACTAGCGGGAACTAGTAATTGTTAACCCTCCTTTTAACCCATTTGCAACGGACCAAATAAATCTTGTTTTTCTGTATTTAATTTATTTATAAATATTTATTTATAATTTATAATCCAACATAGGTACTATGTTACCCGCAACTCTGCGAAAATTATGTAATAATAATAATATTATGTAGTTTTCCGGTTAAAAAGCAGCCTCCACTCGATTATTTCTCATTGTTTAAACTAAGTTTTTGCCAGGTTTAATGTGAAGAGGTAGACAATTTGGAGACACGAATTATCAGACGAAATTTTTATTGTGACCCAATCTCTGACGCGGAACGGTAGAAAATTATTGTTATAATTTCTATACTTGAACAAGAATTAGGTACGGTTGCCCAAATAAGTGGTCTACCACTTTTCATCCAATTTCCTATCAAATGAAAATGTCGCTAAAGTCGAATTTTCAAGTTGACAGCCTGTCTTAACGACATTATATATTGTATGTATGTATGTATGTATGTATGTAAAACTCTTTATTGTGACGTGCAAAGGAATTTTAACCTTAGGGTGGTAGACCACATATTTGGCTGATGGTACATTAAAAAGGTAGTTGCAATTATAAAAACAAAATGTTGTTTTATTAAAATGTTAGATTAATTATGACATACCTAACCCTAAAAACATCGGCATATTTTGACGAAAAGAAACTAAATTAACCTCCCAAAGCTTGTAGGCACTAATTGAATGTCAACTAAATCACTTTCACTGTAATGCTATCCCATTATGTTAATTGAATGACTCGCCCCGAAACGTCGCTTGGGCCTCGCATATTTTTAACAACCACGGTGGACGACTCTCCAAGTTCCGAACTCTCTAGTGCGCCGCTTTTTTTAAAACAAAATGATCGCGAATATTTTTCAACAAACATGCTCAGTCACGATTTTTTATAACCAAGTTACGAGTATTACAAAGTGACTGCGGTGAAACTAAAAGCGATGCTGTTATTGTTGGTTTATATTTCAAACAAAGCGACTACGTGCACGTATTGCTACGACTCTTCATTTTAGCGGTTTTGGTGGCATTAAAGTGGAATTTGTTCTTTTACTTTGTAGTTTATACATTACATTACATTATCATAGAAGTTGTCGCGCGATGCGAAGTACTCGTAAATCCAAATCAAAGTATTTTTTTCTTTTAAACGTAGAATAGGCGTGTGTTTGACCACAGTAAATGTAATAATAAATAAATAATAAATAATCTTTTAGTAAAGCAAGATGGAACGACAAGCACAAAATAATCACTAAATATATAATAATCAATAAATCATCTTAAACACTTTTTCACCAATTACAGGCTGAATAAAACTCTGTAATAATACTATTTTGCGCCCACTGCTTTGCCCATGACAAAATGCCCTATAACTTAAGAATTTCGAAAACAATGTCCTTATACCTTAGTCTACGTCTTAAAGGGCGCTTTCAAATATCAATGGTGTAGGCTAAGCGTTTATGATATAAATAAACCGTATTAGTCAATCTTTAAAAAAAACGTTTAACTTAATATTTACCTCCATTGCACTACCACTGCGTCCCATGGCGAAACAACATCGCCTTATTTGTTTCGGAGTACCTGAGAAAATAAAAAAATGCATTAATTAAAAAAGCACATTTATTTATTTATAACTCCCAAGATAATAAAATCCAAGAATTTCAAAAGCTGTCATCAGGTTCACGGGAGTACTTAATGTCGCGACTCAAAGCTAGTAAACTATAAAATTAAAAATGCTTACTTCAATTGCTATAATACTTAATTATAGTCTTATAATAATCAACTATAGTAACGTCCCGAATAACAACGCTTTGAAAATTATGTTTAAGTGAAAACACGAGCTGCCATAACATTTTACTATCGCCAATTACGTTCTACGTTCGAAAAAAGCCCCATAATCAATTTATTTATTTTGTAACACTTTAACCCTCCTGTTAGATTCTATTTTACTAGTCATTGCAATAAAAGTTACAGCCACTGCAAAAATTAATAATCGATCTGCAAAAAAGACAAGGGTTTAATTCGTTACTTTTTAAATGGTTTATTCAACTGAAAGCGCGCTGAAAATATGTAGTTGCAAGAGATACCAAGGTTGCTTATGTAGCTTCTGTTTCGTATTTTGTAAATGAGGGACAATTCAAACCATCTGTCTGTAGTCATAAAATACCTACCTCATATGATGTCTTAAAAAAATATACAAATCTTGTAAATAAAAAGAAAAGTGTGCGTCTCGGGACGCCCGACAGAAGTGCTAACTTAAAATAATCTAAGTTACAAACAGTATATAATGTCTATCGCACACTAAACACTGAGTATCTAGAGAGAGGGGGAAGCGTCTGTCCGAAATACGACTAGCGCTGTGGGTTAGGGTGAAAAAGGAAGTGCCTGCCTACCGCTGCCGTATGCGTCAGAGAAAGGGAAGCCAGACAGACTGGCGCCGTAACGCGTTACGTTACGAAGCGGTTTACCCTCCCATAAGAATTTATCACTTCAAAAAGAGCATAATATTCACAGGCTTTTAAATCTGTAAATACGTAACGTGTCGCGTTCCTTATCGACCAAACCTAACGGTTAGGGTGCGACCACACCGCCGCTTAAAAAACGGTGACGTTACGGAATCGCAACAAAATGTATGAAGAAACGGTGAGAAAACGTGACACATACGACACGTCACTGCGTATACGCGGCGGTTTGGTAGCACCCTTATTCCTACTATCAAACGGCTATTCGTACTATTGTACTTACAACAAGAAGTACCCGTTTTGTTGTTGTTTATTGCGATACTTATAAAATAATAAATTGAACGCGTTGATTGCGTGTCCGCGGCCCACAAATTACTATCGGCATGAACGAACGCAGCCCTAATGATTAAGGAAATTAGGATAATTATGAACTTCATATCAACGGCAGTTCGTAATGATCACATTCAACAGTTATAATTTATCGGTGGCAGAATTGTTGAATTACGTTTATCGCAGCTTTGCAGGAAGTGAGGAATGAAATGAACGTGTTGAATAGGTTTTATTGATGGTTTTTTTATGTGGCTTTTGGTCTATGGAACATTAAATAAAATTGGGTAGTGTGGTCCTTGGCTTGGTGTTAATCTAGTTGTGTATATTAGGTACGGCGTTATGCAGAGTATATAATCACGTATTTTTCTTTCGCAAGAATCAAAATGATTGCTTTTATTCAAGCAAAATTTAAGAGACCCGGAACAGTGTGTCTAGAGGAAAAGTAAAGAAATTTACATAACATACATACCGTCACGCCTCTTTCCAACGGGGGTAGGCAGAAACTACTTTGTTCCACTTGCTACGATCCTAACATCATAGCCCTTTCACTTTATCCACATTTATCAATCTCTTACCAAATTTACGTGATCCAATATAAAAATAGGTATAATTTTACGTGAGCACGTAAAATTATACCTATTTTTTCTTTACTAATAACGAACGAACTAACTCGCTGGCTTTGTGTGTCTTGCAAAATGAATAAATGTCTTCTTTCTTTCTTTCTGTGAAAATGAAGTTTTTGTCATATCCACAGAAAAGACACGAACGAATTTCTGCGCGTGACCCGCCTACGTGAAAACTGTATTATCCTAAGCTCAATGTTCATTGTGAAACTTCATTGATGAAATGAATAATGTAAATGAGGCCTCTGTAATAATTCGACGGTAAAATAAACAGTTCCACGAACTGAACGATTCTCATGGTTATATTAAACTAGCGACCTGCCCCGGCTTCGCACGGTATATTACGCATTGTATTATACATAAGTCTTCCTCTTGAATCACTCTATCTATTAAAAATAAAATTTTAATCAATGCAAAGCTTATATCGTATTATTGTGATGATCTAATAATCTACTATCCAGTCTACTACTACATCACATCACTACATAGTATAAAACAATGTCGCTTTCCGTTGTATGTCCCTATGTATGCTCATATCTTTAAAACTACGCAAAGGATTTTGATGCGGTTTTTTTAATAGATAGAGTATTTCAAGAGGAAGGTTTATATGCAATACATTCATAATATAGTAGAAAAACACTAATTGTATCCGTGCGACGCCGGAGCGGGTCGCTAGTTTAAAAAATATAATCACTTGCTTGTGAGCATCACGAATTAGGGTGCGACCAAACCGCCGCGTATACGCAGTGACGTGTCGTATCCGTCACGTTTTCTCACCGTTTTTTAAGCGGTGGTGTGGTCGCACCCTTATTCGGCTTTTTTGTTGTGTTTATTTAGTAGTCAAGACTAAGGTTTTTAATACGTAAGACAACTTGCAATTGCAAGCTAGTTTAGTAATAGAAACTAAGGCAACATGGTAGAAAGCATTTAGCAATATAACAAACATTTTGGGCGTAGCAATCGGCTATGACATTGAATGAAAATGAAGACGTATAAAAAAGACGTGTTACTAAGTAGATAGACTTCAACGTACGATTTAGGATGATCTAGGTCTAGACAGCAAACTCCGTTCGCAGGTAAAGGTCACGACACGATACACCCGAGTGGAACAAAATTCGTCTGTTTGATAAATAAATTTACAACATCTTCAACACCCTCTTAGAGCTTAAAAGTTGTGATAATAATTATAATCAATCTTGCTTGCTTAAGGTAAGGGATTACTGTAATTGTTGTAATGAATTAATGTAATTTATGTATCTGCTATTGTTGTATTTATTGGAAGTAATTTATGTATCTAATTTTAATTCATTAAATTGACGAATAATCTTGCTAGTAATTTTGGTATTTATTGTATCTTGTATCTTGTTAAAAAAGTAATTTTGCTGATTTTTTTTTTTTTTAGAATACACTTGGGACTTAATCGCGTGATAAATGATTATTGAATTACTCTGTTTCGGCCACGATACAGGATAATAATATTACCACCGTTTAGTCGAGCAGGTGTAACTACACGCATTAGATTAATACTTAATTTTGAGATACGATTTAGTGAAAAAAGCAATAAAATCTATCAGCTCATTCCAACGGATTATTTACTTTTTATCCGATAAAAACAAATCCTAAACGGCACCCAGCGAAAGATGATTCCGAAAGCGATCCTTTCACGATCCATTGGCGAAGTAATAAACGTTGCGAAACAATGTAATCGCGGTAAAACGTTTTATATGTAAATGTAAATCAATTCGGCTCACTGCTGGGGAAAAACAATGGATTCCTATATTATCATTAGCACTGGGTTAGAGTTGTGGGATCGCGGAGCATTAAACCTACCAGAGGTCATGACGGGCTAACACTCTGTGGGCTTCTGTATTTTTAAAATTTTATGTGCAATGAAGAGTTTACATACATACATACATACACTCTCCTTTATCAGCAGCAGAGCTAATCACACAATGGTCAATAACTGGGGTATAATCGAGCGGGTTTTAGAAGCTAAATACATACCCCCTTATTCATAAACGTTCTGTAAGCTTCTGCAAACTTAACAATCGTTTGTCCTTATCTGTCACTGTGACATTTACCTTTCACAGATAAGGATAAACGATTGCTAAGTTAGCGGAAGCCTATAGAGCGTTTATGAACAAGGGGGATAATATTATACATAGTAACTACACACAAATATAAAAATTGCTTAAGTAATCGTAGAGGCGATAAGTCTGGCTGATGTTTATGTTCGTGGTTCATAATTATACTGTTCCCCTGTAAGGCGACGTGATAAACAAATGCATGAAACTATTTTCATTTCGTGCCTGTATGCCTTTCTCCACTTTGAAAGTAAAAGATTTTTTTTATGTAAAAATCAGTCCATATTACAGCAATGTATTATTTTTTTACTATGCATCTCGAGACCGTGTGTTTGGTACCCGGTTGAGGCAGATATGATGTTAGTACCCATGAAAAATACGAATGTATGTTCTAAGTAGAGTTTTCGATGTTTAATATGTATTCGTCGATGTAAGTTTATTTATCAGTTTTCTGGTACCAATAATTACCAGTTTTATATTTAGTTTTATGTTCATTGAAATGGACCTCCGCAAAGTAACGCCTCATTCAATAAAATATCAAAACCTAGGTTTCAAATTATCCCATTTTTTTTTATATTAAAATAAAAATATTTTTTTATTCATACATAATACAAATAATGTCAAAAAAATACAATAAAATAATAAATAAAAAGAAAACAATCAGTCGAATAATCCGCCCCGCGTCATACCACTTTTGTTTTCTTCCAACTTCCTATCAAATGAAAATGTCGCTAGTCGAACTTTCAAGTTGACAGCCTGTCTTATCGACGTTATATATTGTGACGTGCAAAGGAATTTTAACCTTAGGGTGGTGGACCACATATTTGGCTGATGGTACTTATCAATATAGAACAGCATAGTGTGTATTAAAAATAGCGATTGAGAGCTCTCCACTTTCTGCCAACAAACTGCTATGCAGTTTGGCAGAGGTATATAGATATAAGTATTTTGTACTTCTTTTATATTCTATTTGAGTCAAATAAATTAAAAAAAAAAAAAAAAAAATATTTTCTTCATGTCGTCTCCAGGTTGGTGCTATGCTCTAAGTGCGGGATACACGAATGCCGCTTGGCAGGCCTGCCGGGCCAACCATTTGTCACAGTTTGGGGCGGCGGTAATAAAAAACCCTGCGGGCAACTGACCACATCGACTCGTGGACAAACCACTGGTGTTTTATTTGAATATTATTATGTGTTTCTGACAGTCGTTTGATGGTGTCGCAAATTAAAATAAAGTCTTCCACTCAGGCATATAGGTCTCTCAGAGTATTCTGTTATTGACTTCAACTACATAGTATAAAACAAAGTCGCTTTCTCTGTCCCTATGTCCCTATGTCCCTATGTATGCCAAAATCTTTAAAACTACGCAACGGATTTTGATGCGGTTTTTTTTTTAATAGATAGAGTGAATCAAGAGGAAGATTTATATAAATAAATAAAATATAAAATATCTTGGGACAATTGACACCAATTGACCTAGTCCCAAACTAAGCAAAGCTTGTGATGTGGGCACTAGACAACGGATAAACATACTTATATAGATAAATACATACTTAAATACATATTAAACATCCAAGACTCGAGAACAAACATTCGTATTTTTCATACAAATATCTGCCCCGACCGGGGATCGAACCCGGGACCTCGAGCTTCATAGTCAGGTTCTCTAACCACTAGGCCATCCGGTCGTCAATATGTATAATATATGTATAATATACCGTGCGAAGCCGGGGCGGGTCGCTTGTTAAGAATAAATCTTATTTGGTAACTATGAGATCAATTTTAACTAACTTAATTTTTAAATTACATCCAATATTTTCCTTCGTTTTCGTGAAAAATTTAATCTAGATAAAACTTGACACTATCATAAATAGAATTTGACAATACCAAATCGACATCCGAGAAAGATGGTCAAACAACTTCTCTGCGCTTATAACCACTAATAATATTACTTGGGATGACAAAATGGTCACATTATTAGCAACAAGTCATTCATAAGAAAGCAGCCACCGCGAAAAATTGAAAGTCGTTAAAAATTCCGAATTCCCAATAACAATAAGTAACTTTTTGTTTTTTTAAACGAAATCTCCTAATAATTATGTCGTCCTCTGTAACTCCCTGGCGAGAAGGAAAAATTAAATTAAAACACGCTATTTCTAATAAATCTGTCCACAGCTGCGCTCGGCAGTCTTAATTGACGTAATTGAAAAGTTAAAAACCCCACGTTTCCGCCCGCCTTTTTAAATATTTACTTTAGCACCCAATTAGTGTGCTGCTAGTAGAATTTTCTTTTCACCTTCTATGTATCACTCTGTCTCGCTCGCTCCGACTCGCAGGACCGAATTCACGCCAAGTCAACAGTAAAGCTAATTTCGTTTATTTTCACTCTACCTGCAAATTAAGGCTTAAATATTCTAATTTATTATTTGCCCACGTCCTAGCCGTTCGCCGGTGAAAAGGCATCACGCTTTCTAATACCTTAATAATTTTAATTGAATTTATTCAGTCTGCTTTAGTTCCTTAGATTTAAAAATGTTGTTGTTGTTGTTGTTGTTGTTGTTGTTGTTGAATGTGACTAATGTTCCCAAAAACTTTGAACGCCAAACAGCAAATCATAGCTGTACTATTCTAATAATTCCTATGATCTTGTATATCCTACCTATGATTTCGAAATAAATGTATTTGTATTTGTATTTGTATTTGTATTTTGATCAAAATACACTGTCATTACTAGTGTTCCAAGGACTCAAGCCTTTTAGCACGTTTTTTTAAGCCTGGCTTCGATTTTAAACACTAGTTATTACATATTGTCATTTAAACTAACCGTCATACACAAACATCACATCATCACATCAGCTAAAATTCGAAACGGTATATTTTATATCAGCAAATGAACATTCAAGTTTCCGGCCCTCCAGACTCTTGGAGCGAAATTGATAAGCCCATAACCATTTCCGGGAACATTTCCCTCGTCCGCTCCTTGGTCGAATAAATGTGTGATCACCAATGCCACTCGGTTTTATTTGTAGCAACTCCCGCACTACTGGATAAAGGCTTAGTTAGATGAACTCAAGAATTCAATGGGTTCGTTTTGAAGCGTTAGAAGCCAAATGTAGTATTTGTGATATTACTGCCCTTAGTAATGATTATGATAAGAGATATATCAACTAATGTGATTAGTCGATTCCTAACGTCTCCGCTCCTATTTATGAAACCGTTTCCGTACTGTTTCCTTGTATAGTCGGCTACCAAAGTAGTTAACCTGATTTATTAAACGTCAATTTAGTGATTATGACATTATGTGACTGTTGTGTGTTGTAGCATTACTGTTGCTTCTCTTCCTGCGCTGGTAAAAGCTCATCGAGGGAACGGTGGAGGGGTGAAAATCTTAGGAATCATTAATATAGGCAATGTGGCAATTTTTTTTTGCCATTTTTCACGACAGGTCAACAAGACTATAATTCAAGGACTTGTAAATTATACAGTTGCCGTTGCACCCAAAAGGCGGGGAAAGAATACCTTAACCAATTCGCCTACCTAAAAACAAAAATAACATCCCACGTCTTCCCAGATTCTTTGCACCATCAACCCTAATTGGTCACTTATTATTAAAAGCCAAGTAACTACTACATAGCACGTTGCGTGCGCCGTTTCATTATACCGATATACGTGAAAAATCACTTCGCTCCCGCGCCCCTGGTTGAACACGCACTTCTACCAGAGTGCTGGCCGTCGGGCCCAAGTGTTGCCAACACCGAAAGATCCAAATCGGTAAGCTCAATGTCAAAAGTCGCGGGAAAGTCGCTAAATAATCGGGACGCGAATTCTAGTTCTAGAATAGCGGCCCTTGTAGGAACACATGAATCAAAGGTGACAATATTATATTTGTCCCAAGAATTTTACGTTTTTCTGCAGATCCAAAATAAAGACAAAAAAAATTGGTGGGATTTATTAGAATTATTCGACAACTAGCTTCTGCCCGCGACTTCGTACACGTGGAATTAGAAACTGACATGTTTATCGCTATCCCGCGGGATCCGGGATAAAAAGTAGCCTATGTTTCAATCTAGGATAACAGCTATCTCCGTTCCAAATTTTATCCAAATCCGTCTATCCGTTTCAGCGTGAAGAAGGAACAAACATACACACTCAGTCACATCGTCACAAACTTTATAATATTAGTAGGATAACAGTTTTCGAGCATATTAGTACGTTGTTCTACAGTTAGTGTACTCGTTAACTTAAACACATAGGTATAAACCTAACTATCCACTGCCTCTGCACTGTGGAAATAGCGAAGCAACCTTGTGAAGTCGAGAAAAAAATGGCTAAAACTCTTTGTCGCTATGGCTTAGGCTTAAGTCGCCATTTCTGGCGACAATATCGCTGAATTGGTAACAATGCCCAAATCGCGTGAGCCGACGCATAAGCGTAACTACACACATTGTGTTGTAAGTAACATGGGCCTTTTCATAATATAAGTATTAGGTTCCATTAGGATTTTGTGCGGGCTAATATGATCTAGCGATACGGGTTTGTCCTCGGGGAGATTATGTCTTTTTGAGCGTGCAATCTCGTGTTTAAGACAAGTCTGCTGGATATTTATTTCTGCTTTGGTATTTTTTGTATTATTACATTTCTCATGTTTGTTATTTTATATCCACGGTTTAGAGATAAAATTCACTAGCTGTTAGTTACTCAAAAAATTGCAGTAACATCAGGTACAAGTATTTTAAATACTGACGACGTTTGTCATAAAGAAAAACTATGTATCTAAATAATCATGAACTCTCATAATGATAATAATTGAAAAAGCGACTTCCCTCTTATTATTTAAATATTTAACACACACGCTTATCATCTTAACAAACTACAAACGTACGTTGTTCTATTTACAAACGTAGGTAAGAACGAAGACGAAATTGCGGTTAACAACTAGTCGTTTTTATATTTACAATGATACACGAAAGTTTTGGTGGTTCCTCGTCGTCCTGAAGAAAGTAGTGATACTGATATAACGGCTATTTATTACACGATAACATTTATTATGTTTCGATCGCGATGTTGTTGTAAACATCAGAAACCATTAACTATTTGATTGTTGGTCGTAAAAATAAGATGATACACTTTTACTAGATACGTATAATGTTGGACTCAGTAGAAGTTTCTGCGTTCTAATCTAATGTAGGTATTAGGTACTACAGTTTATTAATAAAATATTATATTGACTTTATCAATAAGTAAATGACGTAAACGTTACTATTTATCTATCTACGTGGGTTTCTAAATCTTTGCGGTTGAAATTCGCTGCGCAAAATGTCATCTATTTACAAACAAAACGTTACAAGGTTAACAAAAGTTTGTTATAAGAAAAAGATCAACAACTGTCCTAATTTCGAACATAAAATGAGATAGGGATGCCCTAGTTCTGACGACAAGATATGTCTCAGACCCGCCAGCTTCCACGGGGACCACTAAATCATGCCATCTTTTTACTTATGCCATATGAAAGAGAAGAGCTCTACCTACTATCTACCTACGTAATATATGCAAAATTTGCAACCCAAGCTTACATTACGGTGATGCTTGAATGATATAAATCTAGATGGTATCTGCAATTTTAATTACGTGACCTTCAGAGAAGAGTGATGAGGTTTCCAGTTTCCCAGAACGAACAGTTTGATGGAGAAACAGACATGTAAATTCAAAAAACTATTGGAATGTATTCAACGTTTCTAATAGATACTTCTCAGATATTTTTAGTGTGTTAAATGTACCTAAACATGTCATTGTTTTGCATTATGGTGTCTGTAGATTTTATCTGTATTTGTCTTATTTCTTCTTCCTTCTTCGACCTACTTTTCAATTAATCTCTTTTATGGAACACAATAGACGTTAATTCGTAATTTTTTGTATTTTTATGAACAGTTAAACGGATCCTGAACTAGGACGTTATTTATTATTTTATGTTGTAGCCATCTGCAAAATCCATGTATCTCATACCTACATCACGTATATATATCTATGTAGGTATAAGTATCTAGGATGTACCTACTATCACTAAATGTACTCGGCTTCATTCTTGTCAATAGTACAGCTGAACAAAAGACCTAGCAGCGCTCGAAGGCGTAATTTTAGAGCCGTTTTTTCAGCATTCACCAACAGAACAAAGCTCGTTGAAAATTAAAACAAGCTTAAAACTGTGGACGTTTGTAACTCCATATGCATTTAGAAGCGGCGCAATCCAGCCGGCGATGCATTGTGCTGAAATTGAAAGAACCAACCCGGAAAGAATAACCGCTTCAAGCAATTCAGACGAATTTTCACAATGAGAATTGTGCTGGATATAATATTTACTTCGAAATATGGGCTGCGTCAATTTGGCACCGGGGTTTGAGTGTAATCCACTTCGGGAGCTCAGTTTTGCTCCTTATGGATGTTTTAAACTGTCTAACTGAAGATGTACAAGTAATTTATGGAATACATTGTAGCAAATTGCACCTTATATGTTAAGCGCTTAGCGTTAGAGGTTGCCCGCAACGTCGTCTGCGTAGTCATAAAAGTAGCTTATACTAATCAAGGATATTATAGCTTCCTCACATCGACTAAATATAGAAATAGATGATACTTTTAACTTAAGATTTGTCAATTTATAATTATGTAAATTGTAATATGCCTCCGACGATGAAATAAGTCTCAACAATTCTAAAACAATACAAACACATTTTTGGGCGATATGATTTGCATTAATGAGCCACAAGTTTACTAACATCTTTGTTGGCAGAACAAATTATAAATTCCTCCCACGATTGGATTCCAATACTTTTATTCGTCCCTGGGTACCAACCATTTGCGGTGTATCCTGCAGAGTTCTCAAAGCAAACTTTGTTGTTAGCGTGAAATAATATTAGTATGTCATTGTGAAAGTATTGTGGTTTAGGTTGTTGAAGATTTAACATTTGCACGTTCGAATCGAAACCTGAGTCTGTGTAATGCTTGCGAACGAGAACTAAGCATCTAAGATGAAATAACCCATTTTGATCACAATAACTAAAAAGCAAAAGTATTTGCAAGGATTTCCTCTATAGAGTCAAGTGACGATTATCATCTGAATGTACCGATAATTCCACGAACGTAGTTCATTTGGGCACTCACAGCTGACAATATGCCATTGAGTTTAGTTAATTAATACGGCTTACTCGTACAAAATTGTTGAAAGAAAACGCAGTCTCAGTCCTTACATCGAATATGCCACTTATCACGTTTAATATCACCGCAATGACTCGTCACTTAGCCCTCTTCGCGTTTCACAGCGGCACATTTATATACTGAACAGAAGGGAAGTTTCATACACTACGCTGCTAGTATAAAAGGCGTTGTTGCCTATATTTAGGTAAGTATGTGACATTACGGCGAAGAGAAACATTACGACGAGATCGCGATGGACATGATGATGATATTCCCTGTGGTCTCAGTACGGACAAAAGGCTCGCAGGGAACCTCCACGCGTCGCGGTCTTATTCTCTTGTTATCAAGGTCTTGCTAGAAATCGATTGAGGTGATCTATTTGTTGACTGAGCGTCTTCGTGTGATTCGTAGTCGTCCTGGCTTCCTTCTACCAGAAACATTGGTCATTAAACCAGATTTTTACAGCTTTTGTAGCGGTTTGTTCGTAGGTACTATTGTACTTAAATGACAATTTCTTGGGCACAATTTTTTGGGGATAAGTTCGCTTTGGTGCATTTGTGTAGTCCTGTATTCATCTTTTTCATGTGTTTTATTTATGTGCAATAAAGAGTTTTACTTACATACATACATACATAGGTACACACTGCCCGTGGATACAACCTGATCATACACTGGCTGGCGCTTCGTAGTAGGTATCTTGTAGTTTCGTCGTGTGATTGTATAGAGCTTTGATCCTGAGGGAGAAACAATGTGGCCGCGTCTCGCGTAATTCAGAGGGCCAGTCGAATGCTAAGTTCGTGTGAGACAAACTTTCGCTCCTTTTAACACTTTCTCTGCTATTTACATTTTATTACCGCACCAACGCCCAGCGTTCATTTGTTTAACTTTGGACTCTTGTATTTTTCGCGCTTGTTTATACGAATCATTGTTGGGCCCGACTTTTGTGTACTTTTCACCGAAAAATTAGACTTGTTCGAATTTGGGTTAACATTGAACACTTGAAATTAATTTTAGTATGTAGAATAATAAGAATTCGAACTTACAACACTTTGCAATCATACTTCATCATCATCATCATCCCCAGCCTATTTACGTCCCACTGCTGGGCTCAGGCCTCGTTTCATAATGAGAGGGCTACCAACAATCACACTTACGGCGTGAATAAACCATGAATAATGTTGATAACAAAGCTGAAAACAGATGCTGCTATCACAAATCTGTGATTTTTTAAGAATAAGAGACATAATACTTACATCATTGATATCACTTTTACGTTAGTACGCAACGCACACCTCTAAACACACCTTACACAGTTACAGTTTGCATTGCTAACTTAATTGTTGAGGTGAGAGTCAGCGTCGGGATTCCTTCGGGTTCAGGTCACGTTGCGGGCGACACGCACGGGCCTTCGTTTCCTCTACATAAATCAATTTGTTGCCCTATATACAGAAATATGGGGCTCCATTTAATTTGAGGAATCTATTACCTGCAAACCTGGTACTCGTAGTCTAGTGGTTTCAGCCAATGGCGTCTCAAGCAGGTCATAAGTTCGAACTCTTGCTCGCACCTCAGTGTTCTTCGAAATTTACGTGCGTAATAATATTTATAGTTTTTCATGAGCCTTTTATGAAGGAAAACATCTTGAGGAAAGCGGCTTATATTTGCAAAGCAGTGCAATATTGTATGTGAAGTTCCCTATTTGGGAACTACAGCCCAAGCCCGCTCTTAATGATGGGAGGCATATGCCCATCAGTGGGACGTATAAATACGCTGCAGATGACAGGATTGTTTGCGGTACTCACATAACGCTTAAAATGGTATTAGGTATACAAAGAAACCAGCTATGCGTTTCTCTAAACGAACTACGCCATGAAGTGAGTGCTGTTTCTCAAAAGACGATCAATGTCGTATCGGCAATAAGTAAACAGAATCAATATTTACTGTTACCGAAATATCTAAAAGACTGAAAAGAATCTTATTAGTGATGCTCCACTGTGATTCATCCCAAAATCGGGATGAAGAAAGGGTTCAACGAACCCCATAATTTATACGGACTCTTTCGTTCGATTTGAGCTCGGACTTGGGTCTGGCAGGGGTATCTTAGCGAGATGTAGGCATTTAATATAAGTTACTACGAGTAAGATTAGTGCTAAAGGTCGTCATTGTCTATAAAATGTGAACCAAAAGAACAGTAGGTAATTGGCTTTAGGTGACCATTTACTTTAGAAGTTATTTATTTAGGTAAATAACTTGTGTTTGAATGTAGTCTATGATGTCAATGTCAATGTGATTTATTTATTATTATTGTGATTTATTTGTGATTTTTTTATTATTTTGTGATGCCTTTCCAAAACCCGGTTCTTTCGATAGGCTAAAAAGTCATCAAACTTACGTGCAAGGTGATTCGTGATGACTCATAGATAGCTTATGACATGAATCAGAAATGTGATAGGTCAAAAGTTCTAATATTGAGTTTTATCACCTTTTTGAAGAAAGATCCCAGGACGCTTCTATGCCGTCTCTCCAACGTCTTGCCTTCAAGTATGGCGACATTAAATAGAAAACTCAAGCCGTTTTTTTTCATTCCGTTCCTAACGTTGTTAATCTCTGAAGTATTATAGTATCTTATAAAGTTACGTTTTCGAACAATCGTAAAAAGTATTTCTCATCAATTCAGCATTAAGTTATTACAAACCTAGAGGTCATCCGGCCTACTTTTCCGGCTACGAAAGCAGTGAATGGGTACCGTTGTTGACAATAACTCAAACTCAAAGGCACCATGTCTATTTCAAGATAATATTCAGAGCCGATATTTCTTTACCGTATCGAGATAAAATTGTTGATAAAAGCTCATTGAAGCCCTATTAAGTATCCGAAGAAGCCAAAAAGTACTCGTCATTTTTCTCCGGCTATTTTGTTGTTTTTCAATATTCATATCATAAGTGCTGATTTTACATTACATTCCTTTGCAGTAAATTTAGGTCAGGACAATAGAGCCTCGATTATTTTTTATTTGTTTCAAGGAGACAAGTAAAGAAAAAAAAACAATAAAGCTTTGAAAATGAGACAACGCTTATTATGGATTTCATCCGCATTTCTTCCAGGTTTTGTAGGATTTCCATTTGTGTAGGTAGCCTACGTTATATGATATATTGGACTGTCTCTGTGACCAGAGTCTACCATAATACTATTGTATACTTTCTAGTCATGTACCTATCTTCGTAACAACTTTTGTTATAAAAACTACAAGCAACAGTTGTATCTATATACAATATGTACCTATATTGTGTCAACCGGCTTAACAATCTAATTTTGCGATCGTAGATTGTGCCCTCATTCTCGATAGCAAAATTCAGGAAAACTAATATATAAGAAGGAAACGTGAAATTCTCAGTGGCTTTTATTCTAGTATCTTGGGAAAATTGCTCGTATTTTAAAGATAAAGAGGACGAGAAATATGAATGTTATTACTGACTTAATTTTATACTTACATTTTAAGCCAATAAAACTGAGACGTTGTAGCCTAAAATAACCTTGCCTGTTTTTATTTGATCATGAATATAAATAAGTTCAGTTTAGCTGACCATTACTTCTACATTATAATTTTCTAAGATGAAAGAGGTTGAGAGGTTTCCATTAAAAATAAAAGAAACACGTGAACTTGCTAAAATGTTTAATTTCTAACCTCCTTATTCATAAACGCTCTAGGCTTCTGCTAACTAAGTAATCGTTTGTCCTTATCTGTCACTTTGACATTTACCTTTCACAGATAAGGACAAACGATTGCTATGTCAAAAGAAGCCTATAGAGCGTTTTTGAATAAGGGGGTAAGTAACTGGAACCGCTTTTAAAAATCGCAAATTTATGAAATTTTGCACCTTCTACAAACACTACTAATAGAAACAGGCAGACTATGTAGTAAACTAATGTTGTTGTTGTATGTAGGTAAACTCTTTATTGTGCAAAATAAACATTAAACAAATATAATTGACAAACACTGGGATACAAAGGCGGACTTATCCCACTTATCCCTTTAAAGGATATCTTCCAGTCAATCTTTGAGTGGATGAGAGTGGATGGATATTATATTAGGGACGGACGAGTTTAAAAATTACAAATACTGAGCGACACAATACATAACTTTACCTTTCGATTTGTAAAATACTGAATCTTGGAAGCCTTTAAAATAACGTAACAAGCTAGTTTTACGCACACAAGCAAATTCCCGTAACAGAAAGTCGTAGAAGTGGGACGCAGATATGTTTGTTTTCATAATCTCCAGGCGTCTCCCCTATTGTTGACACACTATGCCTGTGACCTAGAAACATACCCAGCGCGTTAATGTACGCGGGGTTTATTTTAAAACTGTAGGTTAAAAGGTGAAATGTACGTTTGGCTTTGATGTCGGCCATGGCCATGATGGACCACTTTTGTTGAACGCAGGAATGTTTAGGAACAAGGTTTTTGAGAGTGTCATGAATTCGTGTGATGACTTGCGTGTTTGATACTTTAATACCTAGGTAGGTACTTTTTATTGAATTTACAAGCAATAGACTACTAGTAGCTTGGCATAAATAATCGATTTTATGAATCTGGCATAACGTTGAGGTCCATTTTAACGAACAAACAGTTGGTACCTTGCTACTCAACAAGCACGCATTATCTTAAATATTAAAGATTAAAAACTTTTTTTATTGCAGATCGCATTTAATTAATTACTCAGGCACAAAAATAACAACTTCATGTCAACCGAAAGACGTCCACTGCTGGACATAGGCCTCCCCCAAGGCTCTCCACTCGGACCGGTCCTGTGCCTTCTGCATCCACCGCGATCCCACGATCCTGATCAGGGGCCTTACCATGACGTCCTAATTCCTACTCAGTTCAAGTTTTAGCTGTCACTTTTAGAATGAATCTGACAGCGAGCGAACCTAAACTGAACCGCATTAAGACGTCATGGTAAGGCCCCAGGTCGTTGATCTATCTTATTGGAAGCCTACCAACAATATCCACTTAGACAAAAATGAAAGGAACAATTAGGTAATACCGAGTTATCAAATGGCATAATGATAATAAGGCTTGTTTAAATTACGCATCCCAGTGTAAATACGGTAGCACATACACATGAGCAACTAAACTTCATGTAAGTAGAAAACTTAGTTGAGCTACACAAACACACACACACACACGAAAAAAGCCAAAAAAGTTCAAACATTCCAAAAAAAACATCCCAAAATTCATTACATGTAATTCTATCAAAATTGAAATGGGCAAAACAAAAACATCATCACTTTAACTCATTACATACGGGCGAAACTACTTACAGGAACTACCACTGGCAAAATGCAAGTGCTTAAAACCATTTGGCAAAGCGAATATCGGGCTTTGCGAAAGTATGCGGAACGTTAAAACAATGGACTGGGGCTAATTGAGAAGAAAATGCTCTAGCCTCTGACTAGCCATACTTACTTCATAACTAGAGCAAGAGAAACTCATTATAAGAGAGTGGTTTAATTGCAAAGTTCAGAAAAGTAACAGATCTTTTTAGTAATCAAATATTTATTACAACTATATTATTATTTTTAACTAAGCAATAAAAGCAAAATGGACAGTACATTTATTTGTTTGAAATCTCAGGAAACTATGTGGAATTTGTACGGAAACAGGACAGGAATAAAATATAGGGTAGTTTTCACCCCGGATGCACAGTTCTCGAGGGAAAAGCGACAAACGTTTTGAGCGTATGAAGTGGCGTGCAACTGGCCTTTAATGCACGCGAATATTATTTCAAAAACGTAGAATAAGATCGCTACAATATAATTTAAAAAATGGTCACTTACTGAAAAAAACCGGCCAAGTGCGAGTCGGACTCGCGCACCGAGGGTTCCGTACCTTTATCTATAAATATCTATTAACCAGTGTAAGCAGAGCCCTGCTCCAAAGCAAAATGTACGCAGTGTGGGGTCACTTTATATTGGTCACTGATATATACAGATCTACATACGTATTTACGGTTTTCAAAATTTTCCCTTAATCTGTGCTGTAAGACCTACCTTCATACCAAATTTCAAGATTCAGCGTTCACGGGAAGTACCCTGTAGGTTTTGATTCCCTTGCGAGTTTCGAAAATTTGCGGCATAAACGGCTGTATTTTTTGATAGCGTTGGCTTAGAAGTTTGATTTTTTCACAGCTCTAAGTAGCAGTAGACCTGAGTATTTGATATAAATTTCAGCTTGATACCTCCACGCGTTCCTGAGAAAAAGGGTCTTGACAGACGGACGGACGGACGGACAACAAAGTGATCCTATAAGGGTTCTGTTTTTTCCTTTTGAGGTACGGAACCCTAAAAACAACATTTTGACTAAGTAGTCTCTCAAATAAGGACATAAACTGCATCTTTGTTGCACATCCTTTTGCTTACCACGACTATAACCTCAAATAAAACAAAAGTTGTATTCCGTGAACAATAAAGTGAGGACGAGTAAAATTACGCCTCGCCCCATGTGCGTGTGCGTAGCTCAACTAGTTCACTCGGCGAAATTTGGGTGCACTTGTGTAACTGTATGCACACGGAAAGTTGCAATTGGCATTGTTCATTTTTTTAAGCTGTGCTTTTAACACACAGGTATTTGATAGAATGGACTATTTCAAGAAACTAATTTGAATATTATGCTTCTACGTAGCTTTGTTTATTAATAACTAGCTGTTGCCAGCGACTTCGTCTGCAAATAATTCGTTTATCGCTATCCCGCGGGAACTTCGCAATTTTCCGGAATAAAAAGTAGCCTATGTGCTATTCCAGACTTTTCTCTATCTATGTGCCAAATTTCATCCAGATCGTTGGGCCGTTCTGGCGTGATTGAGTAACAAACAAACATCCATCCATCCATCCATCTATCCATACTTTTGCATTTATAATATAAGTTAGATTAGATTAGATAAATATTTTTTCCCTGTTTGATAATTTGTTAACTTTAGCAGGATCCCAATTGGGATTGTTCATTTTTTTTTAACCCCCCTTTTTATATTTTTTTTAGAAAATATGGAGCACTTTAAGAAACTAATTTGAATATTTTGTCATTTCATGGCTTAATTTAGTTAATATAAATGCTTAAAAAAATCAGATACGACTTTTCGTAAATTATATACGGCCGGCTGAAATAGGCAATTTTCCCACAATCCTTTAGAAAAAAAAAAATAGTTGTCATAACTGTTGTGACTGTCATCTCAATGTCAAATAAACTGTTTACCTTTGGTTTACCAACAAGATTATTGTATGTTGCGTTAAATCCTGATCACGGTTATAATGACTTGAAAATTTATGAATGTGGAAATATGTGCAATTGTGTTTTGGTACCTACTTAGGTACATCGAAATTATCCTCGCAACTATATTGTGTACTTATAAACTTTGAAGTATTCCTTTACGACACCATTTTTCTCTTAAATTCTTCTGGGATCCGTGCGAACTATTGTTTTGGAGCTGTTTTTAGAGTCATTATTGCATTTTTTGTAATTTCCATTATTTCGTTTTAAATCGACCAACAATTTTAAGTTTTCAACAAAACAATATTTACTTTACTGACATTGGGTGACACTGATAACTAGTTGACATATAAATTTAATAGACAAACTAGATATTTGCCGATTTATTATTTTGGAACTTTCTACCAACAGCCGCTCGGTAAGGTCGAATAAAGGTAAAAGTAAATGGTTTTCAAATCAGGGTATGTTGTAAAAAAATGAACAATCCCAATTGCCTTCGTACAGAAATATAAAAAAAACGGTTTTGTCTATATGTCAACGTCATAGATCTGTGAATGTGTGTGTGAATTTAACGTCAAACTTATCAACAATGTTCGCGAGTTCGAATTCTTTCCGTTGTTGGTGTTATTATTGTTTTCCGTGCTGTTTTTGCTTTTTCGTTTCACCCCTGTACATCTTTCCTGACTCCTACTGACATTAAAGTGGTCTCCGCAACAATACATTCTAATATTTGTAGATTAAGTAAGAATGTAATGTTATAATGTAGATATGACGGTGACAGCATGACAGTTGCCGTAGCTAAACTTTTTTTTTTTAATTTTTGTGGCAAACATTTAATGCCCGATTCTGACATAAAACCCGGTCGTTAGATCAAACAAAGGTCAAAAGTAATTTCACAAAAATATCTGTAATCGTAAAGTATGTTTGAAATCGGACAGGATATATCGGTTATTTGATGGTTTTCCTCCAAATGGTTTTCGAATTGGAGCATACTAAAAAAAAATGAACAATGCCAATTATACCAGCCTCACTTTGGCGTCCGCACTTTTGATCTGGTCTGAGATACCTGTGAATCTAACGTAAATGAACATTAATCATACAATTTAACTTTGTACCCACGCCTTTTCAGATTACAAGTAATATTTGTACAGGCGCGCTACAATAAGAAAACTTTATAATATCAATCACTGTCATGCCTAAATAAACAAAAGGTGAGCTAGCATAATTAGCTGGCAGCGAAATTGCAAATATATAAAAACCCAAATCAAAAAGTTTAGATTCAATCTCAGGTATCACAAAAGTCAGCCAAAGTCAATCGAGTCAAACACTTTGACCTGCTGTAATATATATGTGTTTCTAGCACGACAGCGTTGTAAAAGAGAATTTACTGACTTAATAACATTCAACCCCGAATCAAACGCTTGCTACACGACAGTTTTACTTGCTAAATAAACGGAACGTTATACCAACCGTATAGGGCTTAAATTATCCACTTGGCGTTTCATTTCGGCCTTTAGGCAATACGTGTTCCAATTGAAATTATACTGAACATGATTCAGAGCTGCAAATTAAACTGAACAACCATTTCCACTTGGCACATACGAATTATATCACTAAACCCGCATTATTGCTTTATATTAATACGCAGCATGTTAAGTCAAATGTTAGCTCTAATGCCTGTGAAATCACTGTACAGCCTACAAATGGACGAGGATTATTATAATCGAATACTAAATGAGAGCCATTATGAACTTGTAGCGTAATAAAGAATCAATGCCTCATTTGAGTGCTTTCCATAACAACCACAAAAACACTTGCCTTGGGCTTGTGACAAACTGTACGAAGCTCGGTGAAGTGAAGTGTTAGTGTTTTGTCTTGTCAAACACATAAAATTTGCCGGCATGCTCCCCGATATGGTTCTTTGACTGTTTTTACAGTCGCCAGGAAGTGCGACTTCTTGGTGGAATAGGTAGGTACTAAATAAGACATCATAATAAATCTACTGGCAAAGAATTGCACTTTTTAAGATCGAAACGATAAAAATCGCGGTTTCTTGTATTGGCACCATTTCCCTTGAAACTTTATTTTATTATGTTATTTTAATTTTATATTATAAATTACCAACGGACCTTACTTAGTATGATCCTAACTGATTGCTGAGGCATTCTGAAAAGAGCCCACATAAATTAATACGTTCCTACAACTATTTGAAGGGGTCAAAATATAATGAAGTATATTTGAAAACATAAATGCTGATAGCGGAGCCACGCCTGACGACAAAACGTCATGTTGTCCCGAAGAGCGTAAACATCAGCATCAAAATGGGAGACTATTCGGGAGCGCAGCTCCGGAAGGGGAATTCCGAACGGGAATTACTTTGGAATAAATTCCACCGAACCGTGTCAAGGATTTGAATCCTGGATTGGTATAAGGTGATTTCTTTTAATCAAAGCTTTTGAGACGCACGAGCTGACTGTAACACGTCTTCGCTTCATCTGCGTTTACTTAATAAAATTAAAAAAAGTTCAGTGTGTGCGTCTTTTGTGAAGCCCCATTCGCGTTCCCAGCAACTTCCTCCGCCGGAAAATTACTCTCTTTAGAAACGTTTTAGGATTACCTAAAGTCGGATGATGACCACAATTATACTCGGGCTTTTCGTAAACTGATCTCTTTGGAATTTTTTGCAAGAAAGCTATTAGTTTTTAAACTAAACTGATATAGGTACGTATTGCTATATTTAATAACCGCTGCCGGGGAAAATCGCAAGCTACCAAATAATCTTTAATTCATGAAGTATCTACGAAAATTTCCGATGTTCCTAATTAATATACACAGCTCGGAGCTTGCCTTTTAAAAATAGGCTGCGGGCGCTGCTATTAAATTAAATTGCTCGTTATTATTAGGGTAAGTACCCTTATTTCCTTATAGGTTAGCAAAATGAAATTATAATTATCTTCCTTGTACATCGTCTTTACCCTCTCGCTCCTTTGAATTAGGCAAAGGTGTTTCGTAATAAAATTAACTGTTGACTTGACATCAAAAAATTAAGATCACAAATGGCGCAATTGAATTTTTCAGGATTGCAAATTTCCCTCTTCCAGTACATTCTTTGCGCGTCATTTAATTCCATATGAGGTCTTTTCCTTTTCGTAAAACGTGCGTTGTACGCAAATAAATCAGGCTCCTTTGGTGCAATGGGAATGTGTCGCTTTTTAGCTTTGACAAATGAACGCTAAGCGCTTTAGAAAATTATTCAGCGACTTTCTGCGGAATTCCGTTTGAAAGGTAAGGATTGCGAGCAACGTGCGTATATTAGGATTCCCAGAGGGTTTGTAACAAATTTTATCCAAATTTACAGTAAAAAAAAAATACGAAAAAAGATTGTTGCCATTCTGCGTACATGGTCGACTTGTTTGTGTGATGTTACAATTTATTAAATTCAATAGTTCACGATAGATAAACCGAATAGCGATAATCATGATTTATTTACTGAAATAACAAAAACAGACTCCTCATCTACAGTGTTAAAATTAAAATTCATCAAAAACCGACACTAACTTATACCAAAAACATTTCAGACAATAAGTTACGCCAAACAGAGGATAACCGTGCAACTAATGAAAATAGATTGAAAGTTATTTCCGTTTCTATTTCTAATTGTTCTCAAAACAGTAACACCAGAAGCCATATTCAACCGCACCTACACGGCGAGCGACGTATTAGCTCTGCGTGGCCCATTCGATTTCCGAATATTGTCGTTCCACTTGTGAAATACGAGACCTCATTATTCACTGACAGTCTCTCGAATGGATTGTGTGCATGAGACGGATTCGTCTATGAAAATTCATTAAGAAGATTAACTACTGCGCTAGAACTGTTATCGCGCGCGCCGGTGACACTTATTGCTACGTAAATATGTACAGCGTGTGAGAGTATTGAGGATTGCTATTGTCACTATGAGGATGTAGGTTAGTGTTATATGGGTGCGTTGCTAACAGAATAAAGGGTGAATTGACGTCAGATACAGCTGTTAGTTTGTGCTAGCTCTTCGGGTTTACTTATCTTTAGTAGGTAATAGGTTTATTGTTTATTCATCCTTTTTATATAATAATAATCTTGAGTGGTAGGTACTTAATGTTACGGAAAAATGCTAATTCCAAACGTAACATCTACATACATAGAGTGTTTGTTTTGTTTGTTTATTGAGTTAATTAACAACTAATGCTATTTTTTTTAATGAATTTTGTTATCAGGCAAATATAAAATGAACAAGTCAATAAATGATATTTGAGAGAAAGGTCACAGTAGAAATTGAATTGTCTATTTGCTATTGGTAGACTATGCTAACAATTATCCAGACTAGAAGCCAATTTCATTAGCCACTAGTCCATGAGTTCAATCCAATATTCAATCTTCTATAGAGTAAACCGAGCAAGCAAATATTATTCGCAGCAATTATTACCGATGACCGAAACAGGTTCAAAACTGGCTTAAACAACATTTCTATTATTATTTATTCATAATTTACCTCCTTTCCTTACCTACTTTCAACAGGCCAAAGGGCAATTGGTGGTGAATGAGAAAGAAAAGACCGCGACCTTTCAGCGGCCGACTTGACAGGGCTATTGCAATTTATTTTTTTCACTCCCACTTTAAGGATCTTCATTTGGCCCTTTTAGCAGAGCCCAGTTTTTACGTGATCGTCGTGGAATGCGTTGACTTTGTGTGATTTGGTTAGCTTTAGAGTGCAGTGGCACTCAATAACTTGTACCTACGAAAAGTTAAATCACGTTTATTGTAATAGAAATACATTGTGTCGGACTGGAAGTTGTGTAAGTTGAGGGTAGAGGCCGTTGCTCCACGATGAGTGGTACAGTACAATAGGCTATTTAGTTAAAATTAACACAGCAAAAAAAATTATTACCTAAATTTCACTTCATTTTACTTTGCCATGTTATTATACGGACTGGAGAGACTAGATACTTCTTCAACCAGAATGAGACTCATAAATATCGAATCAGATTTATACGAGACCATATCACAATGAACTTAACAAACGATCGATAAAAAACCGATAGCAAGAACACTACAACATACGAACACGGATTAAGCCCCAATCGCGCCTCCAACAGAATAAAAACAAAGAGCATTAAAATTGGTACACAAGCAGCAGATTACTCAGAAGAGAATTGTGTTTAATACCCTGATTTGAATAACAAAGCGTGAATGAAGCCGAAGTCATGGGAAAACGTAACAATTCCTGAGCCGGCTCTCTTGCAAGCAGATCTTAAGGATTACGCTTTTTTACTCGTGATACGAAAATTAGCGGAAGAAAAATGTTGAAAACATTTTTACAAGTGGAAGTTCTGCAGCGAAGTAATAAGCGTAACGTAAGTTTGGGAAAGTAATTGATTTATACAGAATCGCGCTTGCTGTTTATCGCTTTAGATTAATCATTACATATTGTCTGTCTGTCTGTTCACCATTAACTCAAAAACATCTAGACGGACTTCTGATATTGAATCGAAATTCTGATATTTAAGTAACTTAATGGCTTCTATGTATGTACCTACGAGATAAAGGAGAAACAATCGAGAAAAATAATTGTGGCTTTAGCGTTATCACTAATGTTTTCCAGAATTGGATAGCCCGTGTTGCCTCTCTTGGTGGTTCTGTTTAGTGCTGATTTAATTAAAAAATATATTATGAGAGCATGATGGGCATAGCAAAGACATACGAGTCTCAATTAGATTCCGCACGGCACGTTCTGGCGTAATCCTGTTTGCTGGAGCCGCTTACAACGACATTACACATCGGCTTCTGTGAGAATCTCTGTGCACTCTTTGAAAATTGATTTCAGAGTGGTGTAGAAGTCAAAAGTGAGACAAATGATAAGATAAAGCTAAGACTACGACTAGTTTACGAAGACTATATTTTATGAATAAGTAGTCTGTTCACGAATAAATACAGATAGATAGTTGATTTTTATTTATTTTTTAAACCTTCTTAAGGAATGGTAATGTAATGAATATTATTACGTTTCGTTGGAAGTTTAATCTATGCAATTCCTATTTGTTTCAATTTCAATTTTGATTTGCAATGTTGCAACAAGTTAAATTTGACCCACTATAGTAGTCAGATCGATTTTTAGTAGGTATTACATACGTGGAATTTTGACAATGCAAATAAGTATAAGCAACAAAAAGTACAGGCAACGTAAAAAAATTACTAGAAAAGTTTTTTTTTTAACAATAACAGTTTTTTTATAGTATTTTTAAACTCAACGTGGTGGCCGCCAGAATATTTGCGATATTTTACTTTCAGATCCCGAGGTACGTCAATTCCTGCCGGGGCTTTACATAATTATCCCTGACATTATCAAATAAATGCGGATAACAAATGTTGACGTACGAGCCTCATATTTTGTGCCAGAGTAATGTATAGGCTCGGAGGGAAATTAACTTTAGCATTTTTGTTCAATTCAACATCAGAAAAAAACATTTTGGTTAGCGATGTCGGCTTACAGCATTTCATTTATTTTATCATTACACTTGCTGTTGCCCGCAACTTTGTCTGTGTCCCGTGCGAATTTCATTTTTTTATCAGGATAAGAAATAACATATTATAATCAGCCATAGGGTATCTTACGCATAAAAATATATGCAATGTCTCTCCTTATAACAATTTACTTTTATCTAAGCGAAATGATAAAAAAAAAATCACAGGATTCACAAACATGTCATATTTAACAAGAACACAGATAAATAAACATGTTCTATCATTAGGCGACACACGTCACATCAAAGACAGCTCCTGATATTTTATTTGATGAATTCGTTAGCAAAATGAGCAGAACCTTATGAGTTGTAAATAATCTTAATTTGGGCAAACACACGACACGTTTTCTTAATAAAGATGGCTGGAAATATTTCTATTGGCTGACTAAAATAATCCAATAATAATAATAACACCTCAAACCAATTTGTACCGACAAACATCGTTATAATAATGAAAGACTTGAAAGCTAATTGAAATTGAGCTCACCTATATTATGAGCAGCCTCGTTAAAAGATAAGGTTTCAAAGAAGAGCAATTTACTGAAAAGTAATAAGTCAACGTTATTACAATTTCTTTCTTTTGGTACTTACCCATACAAACATTTTGAAATAAAAAGAAAAGAAGTAAAAACAATTACCTACCACACCGCAACATAAAATCTTGAAATTTAAATCACTAGGTTGACCTAGTGATATCTGCAGATCGAGTAATGTCTGTCTTGAGACAGGAAATTTTGCACTAATCGAAATGTTCATGATTTTTGTGAACTCCCAAAGAAATACAGTAAAAATAACTACATATTTTAATTGTTACCGCAACTTTTATTTTAGTTGTTATTTTTAAGTTAGCTTTAGTTTTAGATTTGTGTTAATACAAAAAAAAATACGAGTATTTTACTAAATAAATTTCTTCACTTAAAAACCCGGAATTTCACGGTATAATCGAAATAGCTTAACAAAAAAAAGAAATTCAAACTGCACCTAACTGTTGTGCGAATTCGAAATGCCTGCTGCTTATGCATAAATTATAACGCATATGCTAAGTGCCTTTCTTTCGCTGGTCTACGAGTAAATGAACGGCTAGAATATATTCATCGCCTATGGAAAAAGAGCGAATGTTTTAACACAGCCATGAAAGAACTTTTGTACAGACACAGAGAGTATGAATTATGAATAAAGTAGTCTGTTTAGATCTTTTGATGTCGTTTTCATTTGCTCGAGCCATTTGGCAATTAGAAAAATAAAAACGTAAATTAACAGCTAAAGGGGGTTTGTAAACAAGAAAACAAACTTGAATAAAAACCTCGTTGGTTGTAATTGAAGTTACGAATTTCTTTTCATTTTACATGAAAGAAAATCGTTTTGCGTTCCGTCGTTTTTTATCCCTTCCTTTCAGTGTAGTACGAGTAATTACGCAGCTGAGCAGTATCGAGAATTGGGAACGAATAAAGAGATAAGTATACGGAAATAAAGAGAGAACCACTCCAGAATTCTTTGATTAATGGCTTCACATAAACAAAACGCTAGAAGAGTATCCATTAAAGTTTGAGTTAGGCCGTCACGGAATGTCCTGCGTGAAGAGTGCTGGCCGATTGTTTCGCCACGGTGCACTTAATGACCTCTTTCGTCGGGCCCTACCGCATCGATTCCAGCAACTCTAGAGCCTTGCGGTTTGTTGAGGGACGACGGCAAGAGGCCAGATGGTGCCACCCTGGTACCATGGACGCTGGGACGTTCTTTGGTGTGGGACGCGACATGTGTCGACACCTTTGCTGCGTCCCACATACAAAGCACTTCACTAAGGGCCGGGGCAGCTGCCGAACAAGCCCAAATGAGCAAGCGTCGCAAATATGCTGCATTAACAGATTACCATGTGTTTGCGGCGCTTGCTTTCGAGACAATGGGACCTTGGTCGGCGGACACAAAAAAAATTATAAGGGAACTTTCGAAACGTTTAGTGCTAGCCACAGGTGACCCTAGGGCTGGCGCTTACCTCTCTCAAAGGTTTGGAATTGCAGTTCAGAGAGGCAACGCGGCCAGCGTTTTGGGGTCGATGCCTGTGGCCGAAAATTTTGACGACGTATTTATTTTATAGTTTAATAGTTAGTAGTAGTTTTACTTTTTGTATTAGTCTGTTTTCATATCACCTTATGTATTTGACACCCGTTTAAGTATATTTATTTTAATAAGAATTATACATGTAAGATATACAATCATGCTAGTCAGGCTAGGTGAATTTGTGTGAATTGTCCCCTAACATTTATTTATTATTTATTTATTTATTACTTAGTTGGTATAAAGTAATCGATTACGCCTAATTAGATTACGTCGTCTACGCTATGACCAAGGAAGTAGTAGTTTACGAAGCAGCCCAACTCAACAAACGAAATTACGTATTCCGATAATTTGGACGCAACAAAGTTCGGCTAAGTGAGTCTTTTGTCCCACCAAAAATTAATTTCTAAATTTATTCAATCAAAAGGAGAGTGGCCGACTTTTGATTTTAATTGCTTATTCAAAACTTCCTGTGTTCTACGCTGACACTTCAATCTAAATAGAGAACGCGATAATGGTGGATTCAATCAAAGTTTAACGCTTAGCGGGAATGTTTTCGGCGATGGTTTTAAATATCTGTTATCTATAACTTTCTAACAGACAATAACACGATTAAACTAGAGTTTGAATTGAACCCGAGACCGTTAACGTGTCGGTTAGTCACTAACCTATTCGAAACAATTGGAAACTAGATGGATGCGGTAAACCACTATCCTAAAAGTCGGGCGTGCCTAAAATGGAACTTCCATCAATTTTAGTAGTGGAGTAAAGTTCGGATCATAGTATTAAACTCATATAATACGTCAACGTTTAATTTAACATTATGAGCGGAAAACTATAATACGACTGGATCAACCTATTATTTCTTTCATCTGTACAAAAAGATAAGGCCACCTATTATACCTAATAATTGTCTCTTTATGTACCAGTTTTCTGTATTGTTCATTATGTGGTGTTCAATAAAGATGCATTGTATTGTATTGAAACAAATATCCAGTTGCCAAATATATTTGAACTCTTTCGCCTCTACACGCAATTCATTTAAGTAGGCGAAGTTGATATTTTGTTATTTTTTCTCGTAAATAGCGATTTACTTCTCATTCGATTCGTATTGTATGTTAGTTTACATATATTATATACAAACATAAATCAAGTATTTATGCCTTACGGTAGTCCATTAACCTCCATAATTAAAGTCTGTATAAATTCACGCAACCCTGCAATAGCAACCTCCTATTCCTGAATAATTGTCTGAATATGACGCTACTTTGCGAAGGCCCATACTAAAATGAAGTTCATTCGTTTCCATTCATAATAGATTTATAGTTACTTAATTACCAACTACAATAACTTCAAGCTCGAAAACCCGATTAACAAATATCTGATAATTATCCAAAGTAAAACAAGTAAGCCGCGGCGAACTTCTGAGCGTAGGAATTGAAAGCTCGGCACTTTCTCTCACAAAGGCGCTCCGAACATACTCCAAATAACGTTTATCGTAGGCGATGCAACTCGTTCTTGTTACGCGGATTGGAAACTTTCTTGCGGATTTATTTTCCTACAAAAACGGCTTTTATAGTTTTATATAGAACGGTTTTTTATGGAGTGGAACGGTTTTTCAGATGTCTGGGAACGATTCGATGCCGCAGCTTTGTTTAATCTCGAAGCCGATTTAGGTTTTAAGATCTTTGCCCACCGTACCATGACCGTAACTAGTATCCCTTGCTTTAATTACAAAATTACAACAAACCGGATAACTCACGTATAAAAAGCCGAAAGAATGCTCCGAATTGTTTCGGACTAAAAAAAATGAAAAATGAGGGTAGTTGTGCGCCGATGTCAGCTGCGCTGAATAGCCGCGTGAGCAGAGCGTTGGCGCGCAGTGTTCGTTTCGCTGCCGCCGGGGCGACCGCTCTCTGATGAAGGACTACGGAATAATAGTCCAAAACAATTGTCGGAGCATTCTTTCGGCTTTTTATACGTGAGTTATTCGGTTTGTTGTAATTATGTTTGAGCCTCACGGTAATTTCATGTGGAAATCCCTTGCTTTGTCTAATTGTACTAATAAGACAAGGCAAGGTGTACTGGGTGTCGGTTACGGTCATAGTGGGCAAAGACCTTTAGATGAAAATAGTAGTGAGATTAACATTAATTCGAATATTTATCTCTCTCTCTCTCTTCAGTCGGTCCCCCAATGTGTAGGATCGTGATCCCGACAAATGTCATCCACAATCTCTCTCCACTCACCCTTATCTTCTCCGCGGCGGATTACTGATGGAGTTCGATAGGTACTATAGAAGTTATTATTTTCTTCTTCTTTTCTTTAGTTTGTCACGTTTGTCAAATAAAAAAACCTTCGATGATTGTAACGAATTGCACGTTACGTTTGATTTATAGTAAAATAATGCAATAGTAAGCAAGTTTCCTAAAGTGGAACCGCAACGTCGCAATGAACCAGACGGCGGGGCAGTCAACGTTAAAAATACAAGTCTATTTAAAATGAAATCAGTGTCTGAAACCTTGGGTTTTACCGTAAGTGTTTATCGAGCACCGATGCCGGGCCGTGGCAAATAATTGGCAGGTAACCGACGAGCGGGGTAACCAGGTATTTAACCGGACTATTCGGTTACCTATTTAAGAGCGAATGCTTTCCGAAGATTTTCAATAAAATAACTGTCAGTGATGACCTCGGTTCGTAGACACCTGCTGCTGTATTCCGGATAGGAGAT
The DNA here is from genome assembly GCA_963854515.1 of Pandemis heparana. NCBI lineage: Eukaryota > Metazoa > Arthropoda > Insecta > Lepidoptera > Tortricidae > Pandemis > Pandemis heparana. Next base: position 10,423,601 of record OY978015.1, on the reverse strand, counting down.
GAGTTATTGACCTAGAGGTATAATCAACTTGATATCTTTATCCACTGACATGACGCTAAAATCACGCATCAAAATCCGTGGCGTTTTAAAAGATTTAACCGTACATAAATACAGAAAGCCATGGTAGCCTAGTGGTTTGACCTGTGGCCTCTCAAGCAGAGCGTTGTGGGTTCAAGTCCCGGGCTCGCACCTCTGAGTTTTTCGGAATTTATGTGCGAAAATTACATTTGTAATTTGCCATGAGATTTTCGGTGAAGGAAAACATCGTGAGGAAACCTGCACACATCTGCGAAGAAATTCAATGGCGTGTGTTAAGTTCCCAACCCGCACTGGGCGCGCGTGGGAGCTATAGCCCAAACCCTCCAATACACGGAGGAGGCCTATGCCATGAGGCACGCCGAATTTCGCGAATAAATAAAAAAAAATAAACGACAATAACAACAACAACAACAACAACATGTAGTTACTGAAATTGTAGCGAGTTCGGAATAAAAAAAAGGCTTTTAAAAAAAAATAAAAAAAAATACAGACTGCGGAAACTAGCTTTGTTTTATACTTTGTAAAGATATAACACTAGTCAGTCAGTCAGTCACCTTACCATTCATCAATGTGGATCCTGTACAATTCCTATCAACTTATCCCAGACCATGTCCGGTATTTTCCTGCAAATTTGGTAACCCCGTCTTGAAACTTAAGGAACGTTGAGTTTAAGTTCCTCGAACTACGAATACCTACAGTTAATGGATGAGGAAGAACGGAAAACTTGAATGAGTATTTAAGTTGTTCGGTATTGTTGGCTCGAAGCACTTCTAATAGTACTCTTATTACAAAATTTGAGATGCTTAACTACATAAGTGTTACGAAATTGATACGATCTTTATGTAAGAGGTCTTAGAACTCATCCAGAATAGTGCAGCAGGTTATTGGGTTAGTTTAATTTAACTTGATTTTTTATCGTGGTCGATAAATGTTTCCATACATTGATCGATGCTCAAAGCAAACCACGTCAAAGGTGGGACTAAATTTTAAATCAATAATTTAAATGAAAACTCCTTGTACTTAACTAAGTGTGTTAAGTCAAACTAATCTACTTAACCACTTGCTGATATTCAGGAAGAACTTAACTATAAGGTCTTAGCCCCAGTTTGATACTAATAAAATTGGGGCTTTTGAACGAATTCAACTGTTTATTTTAACGATATGAGTACGTAAGAAGATTTGGCGTCTTCTTTTTTTTTCTTCTTCTCTTTTACTTTAACGGGGTTTATGTTTATGTAAACTTGGTAAGTAGCTACTTTATTTTACCATTATGTTGTCAATCTTTCCCCTTTTCTGTGCTCTTTAAGTGTGTGAGGACTCCATTGGTAAACTTCCCAACCGAGTGTTTAAAAATCTAAGTTTAACTATTTACTCTGACAACAATAAAGTACAGTTAAATTAACGCCAACAACAAAGGTAAACAACACAAACTAGTAATTGCATGCAACAGAGCAGGAACGCAAGACTGCGTCGCAAACGCTGTTAATTACCGCCAAATTGCTGTTATCCAACATCCAGACTTCACTCGAATGGAACCCGCCCAGAACAAGATGCTAATCAAGAACAATCAACATTGCTGTAACGACAAATCCAGTGTTTTGATTTGTTGCAATGACTTCGGTCTCTTCGTTTCTTTCGGTTCTTTCGGACATTCCGTCGGGGCCTTACCACATGACGTCTTAATGCGATTCAGTTTAGGTTCGCTCGCTGTCAGACTCATACTAAAAGTGACAGTTAAAACTTGAACTGAGTCGGAATTAGGACGTTATGGTAAGGCTCCTGCGTTCTTTAGAGCCAAAACTTAAAAATCTCTGATCTGAGCTAGTTTTTTAATCCGAATTGTACATTTTCCTCAGGCTTCATAACACGCAAGAATAAAAAGCCCTTTGTAGCAAATGCTCATTCTACTGATGTCAATTAACACGAATGACTGGCAAACAAAACTCGTTTTATGAAACAATAAAAACGGGGACTAACGATTTTCCCTATTCCAACGCGGCACAACTGACACGTGAACAAAGGTTCTTTATATTTCACGAATACTCTTACTACTATTTCAGTGATTTCCATCGGTTCATTCAGTCTTATAATGTGGAAATTATATGCGGCTAGGTGAGGCGTGAATATCTCCAGGATTATTATATTTCTAATATATCAAAGGGCGTCAATTATGGAGTTAAAGTATTAATTTACTCGATACGTAGCTATTATGCCCAGATTAAGGTGATTCAATACAAAAACAAGCTCGAATTACTTCAGGTAAACTATAGCTTTCAGGACAGAAAACCTCATTTAATCAATATGTTTGTATACATACCTCTACATCCAATCTATCTACATACACAATGGGATTCAAATGTAATAAAACAAAAGTTGCTTCACCATTATTTCACACAGTATTGGACAAAGCTGCAACTCAGTTGGTAATTATTTGAAATTTGTTTACAAAAGGCGACGGTTGCTGTAATTTAATTTGAAACAAAGTTGTTGGAAATTTTCGGGTTACTTTGTTGTATGAGATTGATTACTTATTAAGATTCAAACGTTTTATAAGTCTTGAATTGGATAAGATAAATATTGTTACTTATCCGCATGGGAAATGCAAATCTACAAAGTGAATTAAATAAGTACCTTTATCAATAAAACATTAGCCTTATCCCAAACTTGTACTGTCTTGTTATCCCTCTGCATAAGTGATGAGCAGTCAGTAACTATCTAATCACTATGCCACAGCTATCCGACTGTCATATCATATTACACGTAAAATTGCATATTCCGTGAATTATTCCAGAAAATAATAATTTATAGAAAATTGTCTAGCTCGAGCCCGCAGCCCCATTGCAGAATTCCCTCCGAAAGAATTTGGCAAAATTAGTTCTTATACCTTTTTGTAGTCATTATGCAAAATTTTACGTTTCTAGTTCCAAAGGGGGCTTGGCATTAATGATACAATCAGCTAGGACTTTTTAAACTCTTTAAAATTAAATTACTAGTCGTTCGCTACAAAGTTTGGGGAATATCCAAATCAATTTGGCCATATCCGAGACGGTAGATGCAGTAAACATGCTCCGGCAACTGATAAGACTGATGTCGCCGGTTCCGTTCGAGTTGATTTGCGGTTTAAAATTTATAGGTAAGCTTTCGGTAGAGAGTCGTTTAGGAACCCGTCTTAAGTCAGCAGTAAGCCAAAACTATCACTAAAAGTTTTGATGTGATGTTTGATGCAAGATCATCTCGGCGAGTATTCTGTTCTGCAGATCGAATAACAAAAGCTTTTTAATATTTGGCTGAGTCATCTCAATTTTATCACACAAAATGCTAGTTAAAAAATATTGACGGTTGTCATGTCATCTCTCATTTACTAAAGTTCTTCACTTTTTAAGTAAATTTCACTTAAATTTCAGCATTTTCTTTTAATAGTTTTAAATGTAGTTCAAAAAAAAATTATAAGTACTACACTCGTTAACTTCAAACCAAAATATTTATTTTGTTCCCTTAAGCTCACTATTTCGTTCACAACATAAATAATTGGCAGAATATACCTTTGACTGTCCCATCTGGGACATAATAATGTCATCGTAGCGAAAGCTTCATATTATTCAAATTATGTGTAACTTGTACTTGCCACAACAATTTCAAAACTAACTTTAGGCGAATGAAACTCCAACAAACTTTGGGATGGCTTCTATACCGTGTCGGCATGATGGGTGAAGTAAGAATAGACATCTATTTTCATGAAGAATTAATCCCTAGTGTGGGGATAGTCTGAGAGATACCGAATGTTGAAAACCCCTAATTTCTACTGTGCTGCGGTGTTGCTCACCTATTATCAGGTAACCCACATGCTCGTTTGCCGTTCTTTTTATTTCAAGGTTTTTTTATGCATACCTTTTTTATACTTTTATATTTTGCATACTTGAGTAAGTCGGATGACATTACAATAATCTGGTAGTGGAGTTCTGGTCAGTACCGTCTCCGCAGGAGGGAACTCTTCAACGGGTGGTCGAATTGACTTGAAATTCGGTACACATAATGTAGGACGGAAGACAATCCAAGGTAGAGTCATTAAAAAGTACAGCCAGCAAAAAATGCTGGTATTAAAAAATATTTTTTTCACAGAAGCTTATTAATTTCTTCCAGGACGCAAGTTTTTTATAAGTAACGGTAAAGATATGCAATTTAGTTTTCCCAATGTTTTATCACCGTTTGCTATTTATTGTTCCAAATCTATAACATTATGGATATTTGTTTCACGCAACAAACGTCAAACCGGAAAGTCTCCGTGAAGGAAGATTAGTTAAAATATTCATTCTATGCAGTGCAAAGAGAGCCGATTGAATAAATTATGCTTGCGAAAAAGGTGTAGCACGTGCTGACTTTGCAGGTGTTTATTTTATCCCAACTTATGGTGTGTCTAGTTAAGCTTGTCACGCACAATGTGGCGTGTGGTTTTGTTATCATTGAGCAATAATAGTGTTATCTTTCTAATATTGCTTTAATACTCGTAACACTACTAAGTGTGTTGAGATAGAGTAATCTTTGAATATTAACTACAAAACAAGTAGAAACTTAGCAAACATAGTTCCCTCTGTGACAGTAGTACTACCAAGTAGTTCAACTGGTAGTACAAATGATACAACGTAAGGTCACTAGTACTACTAATAAAAATATAAGAATATCCCTCCGGTTTTGTCATTGACCATACTGTTAAATGTACTACAAAATTATACACATGCCTATGCTTGCATATCCTAGTTATGGAATAGGTAGTGATAGATTGGTAACGTAAGAAAACGAGCGATGTAATGTAATACATAATTGAATGTTTTTTTATTTACGAGTATGTATATTTACTCGATTAATGGAGTGGAGTTTTAAAAATGTTCAAATTTAATGTTATCTATAGCATGAACGACATCTGATTAAAAATGAATTCCACACTCAACAAGTGAGAACGGGGTCTAAGGTTAGCATTCGTCGTTTCGTGTAGCGCAGTAGACGGACTATCTAACTCAGAATTTGTCAGATTAATAAATGTACCTACTGTAACTTGTTGTGACAAGTAATATAACAAGATTGTACATAACTGATGCCATTGATAAAACGCTAATTTGTGTATTGTATGTCAGTCGTAGGTTACTACCATGTTCGCATTGTGATGTCGCACTTGATTTGTGACAAAAGTGCCGGCGTGCTCGCATTGAATGAACATTGAATATGAACAAGCAAAAATACAGCTGGGTTTTATGACAGCGCCTCGTAGGCTTGATTTGATGGCTATGCCTTAGTTCCAGGATTTATCATCATAGAATTCTGAATGCCTATCAATTTTATTGGAAAAAGTTTGGTAGGAATTTGGAAGTAGGCTTTAAAAGTTGAAAAGAAGTTGTTTCAGTCGTGTTACTATGAAGGGCTGGCCGAAAACAAAATGGCGCGTTTTATGGAAGACCTTTATCGAACAGTAGGCGGCTATAAATTAACGATGATTGTGATGATTAGTTACAAAATGAAATGATATTTAAATAACATAGGACTTTACTACACTGACGAGCAAAAATAACGGGTCACTTCCAATAGAAAGTTGTATGAAAGTGACTCGATATTTTTGCTCATGAGTATATTATTAGATTCTACTTGTACGTTTGTGGACGGTTGCATACGCCTTGTTACTATTTACTATAATCGAAGCATTTCATCAGAAATTCAATTTGTTGTCCCTAAGCTAACATTCAAAAGAAATTAACATTTGATAACTCGTAAAACGACAGACAATAAAATTGAGTTAATTAAAATTGCGGTAGCTACACTCTGATGGTGCGATAGGGAAATTACTATACTCCGCCTTACCATTTCAAAACATTGGCGGTTAAATGAGTCCTCCCATATTGTAATAGCATGGTACAATGTGTACTCAATACAATTGTGTTTATACAGAAATTACAGGAAACATGTGTGGGCACGGAATTAGGAATGAATGTTATTTCTTGCTTATTCTTTGAAATTAAATGTGAAGTAAGTTGAAATTTAATGTCGACTTTTAATTAGAGTGAAGGAAGAATATCTATGAACAAAGTAGTCTCTGCCAACCCCCGTGGGAAAGAGGCGTGACGATATGTATGTATATATGTAAGAATATCTATCTGCACGTTCAGACGCCTTACCATGACGTTTTAATGCGATTCAGTTTAGGTTCGCTCGCTGTCAGATTCATACTAAAAGTGGCAGCTAAAACTTGAATAGAGTCGGAATAAAATTAGGACGTCATGGTAAGGCCCCAGGAATAAATATCTAACACCAACAACGGTTTTATTTAGAAAAAGTTTAGTTGGATGAGATTAGCAGCGTTTTTTTTTTAATACCTAATTGTGTTTTTTAAACTTGTGTACAACATTATGCCTAAACACTTTAGAATTATTAGGTTGTTGCTCATAAAATTACTTTTGTATTGTTTTTAGTGGCCACGAAATACGCAATACTTAACAACTGTCCTACTCTCTATAGGTACTAATGACCATGCAATTATTGTACTCCCGCAAACAGTTTATAACGATTGCAAATATATTTTATCTAGTGTTAGAGGGATTTTGGATCTAAAAAGAGATCCATTACGATTATTTTCTTAAACGTTTTGTTCATTTTATAATTCTAATTTTAAAAAATATTGTTAAAAATGCGCCCTCTTTTGACAAGCAGGCGTATTATAATTAGTAATAGCTACTCAATGACAGATGGCACTACTCTACACCGTGCTAGAAATAAATAGTGGTGGTCGTTATTACAACAGCAGATAACGTAATGCATTATTTGCACGCAACGAACAACACATTATCGAATCGTCAACTATCCTGTTATCATTATTCGTTGTCTGTTGCCAACGTTGTTATTAGCTGTTGCTGTTTATTGTCAATAACAACAATAACAAACAAGGTAACAGAGCGTTGTTTTGCTTTTGTTCCCGTACGTTTTTATTACGCTGCGATCGCACGCGTTGTAGGCGTAACATTCGTAACGTAACGAAATAAGTATAACAATTATTTAATAATATGTTTATTATCGTTTTGTAAAACAGCAATATAACAGGATAACAGACAACAGTTTACAATAACAGCTATTTAAGAATAACACAACACTGTTATTCATTATTGCAAAACAGCCGTTATTGCCACCACTAGAAATAAACTCGAGAGATGTCGAGTGAGGCTTGGTCGCCCAGCTGCCATTAATTATGTCATTGTGGTATCAAGCAGAGGTAACGCGGATATTTTAATTACCAGGTACTGTGGTTCGCCTGCGATCTAACCGCTAACCACACTACTGGTTGCAGCGGTTACGCGATAACAGGTGTTCCGAGTTTGCTACATTTAAGTAATTTTGTTTTAATTATCCGAAATGGAGTGGTAATTTGAGGATCGGATTAATTAATGAGTTTGCCGGAATTTATGTGCGAAATTACATTTGAAATTTACCATGAGCTTTTTTCGGTGAAGGAAACTTCGTGAATAAACCTGCACACACCTGCGAAGCAATTCAATGGTGTGTATGAAGTTTCCAATCCGCACCGGGCCGCGTGGGAACTATAGTCCAAGCCTTCTCATTGTGAGAGGAGGCCTGTGCCCAGCAGTGGGACGTATGTAGGCTGGTGATGATGATGATGATTTATTATTAAATGCTTTTTGTTTATTTATTTTTATGTAAGTAAATAATGTGGATCAACTTTTGCTTCTCACTCGATGCTATACCTAGTTACCTACGGTCTCCTCGGTTACTCTTTAAATCGTACTTTTATTGGTTTAAAATTTGCCAAACGTGTATTTTTGCGGTAGGTTTATGTCTCTTCTATAAGGTAATTGATCATTTACTAAGTATATATGTTAGTAAGTATAATGGGGTACAACATATCTTCTAACAAACTCTGCTACTTTTGTCCTCGTGCTCGCAAGTTTGTGACGATGTGAGTGAGTGAGTGTGTATGTTTGTTCCTTCTTCACGCTGAAAAAACTGAACGGATTTGGATAAAATTTGAAACGAAGACATCTGGTACCCTAGTTTAAAACATATACTATTTTTATCCCAGGAAATTGCATAATTCCCGCGGAATAGCGATAAACATGTTTTACTAATTCTACGCGGACGAAGTCGCGGGCAGAAGCTAGTAAAAACATAACTTGACTCATGTATTAGCATTAGCACGAAGCAGTTTTTAACTTTATTCATAGCAAACATTTACAACCTTTCGCTACTGATAACACATAAGCAAATCTTCTAACGCCACTAAACTTCGCGAAGAAGAATAGGTACTAAAACGTGCCAAAACTGTAACCGAAAACCCACTTATTAAGTGAACCTATCAACACGTATCGGATTCACCCAATAACAGTTCTATTTACCACACAATACCAAATTTGTTGACAAACTAATAACTGTTTGACCTGTTCGTAACTCTGCCCATAGCGGAACACCTTTTTGACAGCTATAGGTCTCAGCGGGAGACACAGCGAGATGATTTCTCGATGGACTACGAGTTAATAACTTTGGGCTCAAATTAGTTTCCAAATTAATCTATACTACGAGGCCTTTAATTACTTCGTCGTTGTTGTGTTTCTGTTTGGAGCGGTGGCCAGTTGTTCTGCTCTCTCTTTCTGATATCTGATGTTTGAAAGAGTTCCATAAAGCGTGTAAAAAAGTCATTTAACTTAAATTATAATTTTAGAAAATTCAATAAAGTATTTAAAAATTTATAAAATATACATTAAAAAACTGTATCTTCAATGACATCAAATCAATGTTATTTAAGAATTTGGCCACACTTTTTTTTTAATATAAAACGCGGAATACCTAGGTTCTAAGGAGCAAAAATACTGAGTCAAAGTTCCTAACAGTTTTTCTTCCCTTTTTGTTATTAATAGTGGGAGTTTAATAACCTTAGATCAAAACGGTTCAAACGCTCGTATTTGCACCCGCCGCTCTACTGCTGCTAACCACAGATTGTCGAATGGAATGATTTAATATAAGGCACGTTGTGGACGTCATTCATTACCAGCACGGCATGGTTCGACATTTATCTATGCGGCATATACATCTACGTAATTGCCGACAACTCTGCAATAATAGCTTAATATAAATTAGGTATTGTGACCACATTCAGTTGGCAAGTGTATTAATTTAATTTCATCATCATCATCATCATCTCCAGCCTATATACGTCCCACTGCTGGGCACGCATTTAATTTAAAGGATGTAATTCTCTAAACAACCTTTGCCTGTCGATTTAGTGCTGTGCTCGATTAAGAACCTTATTTCAATTCTCAAAAAAACGCCACACGTTTCCTTTCAGAATCACGAGCTCTTTCCATCCCAGTAGGAGAGAAAAAATTACCAGAAATTTTCGTACATTTTTTATGTCATTCTTTTCCGTTACGCCATGCAAGGTGTATGGAAAATGGTAACACAATAGGAAAAAAAACTTAGAGGCAATTTTTTGTCCCATTGAGATTGCAAAAGCGCGTGATTCTGAGTAGAAACAACATAAAATTGTTAGGGTACCTATGTAAAAAAGTTTTTTTTTTTTTTTAGAAATGCTTATTTAACTTTAATATCTTCAACGAAATCCTGAAAACATATTAATTATACAGGGTTCTTCAGTCAGTGATACCCTACCACCTGCTGATGTATTCTGAATTAATTCTTAGACTAAGTACCTATATAAAAGTGTATCTACTCCTAAATAATAATAAATAAAGTCATGCTAGCCATCCTGGAGCGTCTGCAATGTCTGCATTCTCTTCGCTGCTAAAATGGCGAAGTTTAAATACAACGGAGAAAGTTCAAGGGAACTATTCAAAGTATAACAATGAGGAACACTAATTGCTGCCATCGCTAAGTATTGTTAATTGGAATAGCTAGTCGGTGCCCAGTTGAGCGGAAGGTGTTTAACTTACTTATATTGCAGACGTCAATATTGTGCTAACTAGTTTAAAGAAAAAAAAATATTATTATTGTGCGCCCTCTCATTCTTCACCTATGGAGATGTGTATACCTATGGAGATGATGACGATTGTGAGCCTCTTGTGTTCCCCTACTGAGTAACGGCCTCCCTGAACGCTTGAACTCTGGGACTTTATTCTGTTACTTTAAATCACAATCGCATTCACCATTCCGTTTGTGTCAAACGGTTAACGATCAGGGTATAAAGGGACTTTCAGATTAAAAATGCCATACTAGTTTATACTGACTGGTTATATAAAATTATTAAGATAAAGAATACACACAAATACATTGCCTTGGTAGAAATTTAAGAAATTATAAAATACGCTTGCCTTTTTATGAAAAAGTACTGCCGAAGACGCTCAACTCTTTTAAGGAAAGACAATCTTGACAACAACCTTGTAAAGTAGAATTTTAATCTTTTGTTAATTTAATCTTTTACGTACCGTAATCTGGGCGCTTAATTAAAAAATATACCGTTCTTACGAACTAACAAGGAAATTTTTCGCGAAATATTTCAGGAATTTCTTTTAGGCGTGATTTGTCGAACGTATTTAATTTATGATTTAATTAAGAACAATGAGATGGCTCATTTTATTTTCAGCAAATTTGATGATTCTTCATTGTTTACATACTAAGCTGATATTAAAACGTTTAACTAAACTAGCGATCATTATGACGTGGTCCGTTTAGAGTTCAGATAATCACATAGTTGATCATGCGCATAATGTAGATTACAACTTTTCTTCGAATCAATGGTAGAAATAGAATCTGCGTGTGGACACGTTCCTGATCTTCTCTTAATTTTGGTGCAGATATAACAGCTAGGCACCGAAACGGCAGCGACTCGGCGTCAACCATACGCAAGCTCGTAACGGAAGCGGCTCGGTGCCTTCGAGGCGTCCGCGCGGCTACAGCGTGATTACCACGAGCCGGCGAGTGGTTGTCCCCGCGGCGGCGACTCGACGTAAGCGCGGTGACGGCGAGTTGCCCACGCGCTGCTAGCTTGTGCCGAGGCGAGGCGTTGCCGTTCCGATGCCGATAAGTATGCAGTTTCATACAGACAGTACTGAACGGCTCGAGTTGAGGTGGTGCTGATCTGGTGCAGAACGGTTCAAATCAAATCAAAATCAAATCAAAATAATTTATTGCAAATCACATTACAAGTATAAGGTGGAATATTTTAATTAGGTCTACATGTGACACCCTGCAAGGGCACAGCAATATCGGAGGGCTCTTTTTTGTTTATTTGTACCTACATATTAATATTATTTTAAAACTTTTGCGCTAAACTAAACCGAAAACGGTTTTACATTCGTTATGCGACACTACATAGGGGCTATTTCACATAAACAAATACACTCATACATTTTTGTCGTTAAAATACTCATCTAGGCTATAGAAACATTTACTTATTAGGAATGATTTCAGTTGATTAATAAATGCTAAAGCGCCATCAATGTCTTTCAAGGCATTTGGTAGATGATTGTAAATTTTTATGGTCATGAAGTGTGGGTTTGATTTCACCAGCTTTAATTTGGAAGATGGCAATTTGAGTATATTTTTAGTGCGATTGTTTCTTTTGTGGCCTGTTAATTTTGAATAAAGATCTTCATGTTATGTGTGCGTGTGGTTATGTGTGCGTCAACCTTTGTTAAGGCCTTGGTCGTTCTTACTCTCCAATCACGACGGGGAGCGGTCCCTCTCGCCGTCATGTTTTCTACGTTGCACATGACGGCCACTTTCGAACATCTACAAACACAGCATTTAAATTCCGCGGGTGGCGGATGAGAACGACCGAGAGCTAACTGACCTTTACTGGTTTTAACGCAGGACGGCTACTTACATTAACATTTTAAAATCCAATAAAGATCAGGACCCCCATGACCCCATTGAGTTGGGATTGTTTGTATTGTTTAGCGTCCACGGAAATAAAATTAAGCAGACAACGGATAAATTGAAAAGATAAAACACACTTCAGCGGAAATACTCTCCTTAAGTTAATATGGCGAGAGGACCAAAATAAACAATACCGAAGTATTTAATTGAAACCGGCGGCCCTCCAAAGAGTACTCTTTTAGGTTAAAACGACTTTGAATGAAAAATATTGTGTTTTGCTTTTTATTTTTCTTTATTTTTATCTCAAGGGCTATCAAGTGCCAATAAAATGTGTTTAAAAGTACCTACTACTTTGCGTTCGGTTTAATGGATTTTTTGGTGTTGATTTTGTTTTGTTTGTGGTAGGTATAAATAAAACTCTTTAGAATATTCGACTTTTTGTTTGACCATACTGTATGAAAGAAATGTTGTTTGGCAATAATGTTGATATCAACACTACGTAAGTACATAGACACCTTTGCCAAAGGTCACTTTCTGAAACCCAGTGGTCTATGTATGCTGATAGCAATAGAACACTCATTATTACTGGATAACAACATGAAATAGTACAATAGGACTCCATAATCTATTAAGGAAAGTTTGAGCTTAAGTAATGCTTTAAAATTAACATAAATTAAACATCATAGCGGAATGAGACCTACAAGAAAATGTAAACTAGACGCCTTAGTTTCCCTGGAGCATATTAACATTTAATAATAAAGAATAATACTGTGTACGCGTACGTATTTATGTAGCTCTCGTTGTGCGCAGTGTGAATACTTATTACTAACTAGCTAATGCCCATGGCTGCGCTCGCATCGCAGTTTGCTATCTCGAGGGGCATTCTTAAAATCCACCCATATTCATTGACTACGTAACAACAGTAGCTATTAAGGTCCGACCACACCGGTGCGTAAAAGATGACGGTGCGTTTATGCAACAAAATGTATGAAGAAACGGTGAGAAAACATGACACCTACGACACGTCACTGCGTATACGCGGCGGTGTGGTCGCTCTTTTAAGCAATAATTAAGCTATCTACAAGAGTTTGGGGAGAGACAATCAAGAGTTTTTTAATCATCAACATCGCCAGCCTTTATACGTTCCACTGCTCAGCTTCGGGACTTCTCGCGGAACGAGGGGCATTGCTTCGCAGGGGTGTCGTAGGTTCTTCCACTACCTATATTGTATTTTCTTTATTGAAAATATTATGGTAGGTATATCTCAATGAAAGAAAGTCTAGACTTAACTAGTACTATCTAAGTAGGTAAATATAAATCGTAGCCATTTACTGATATTATACTGGAGGGACCCACCAATTACAATATGAATTCGTAGTGAGAATATACCTTATTTACCATCTTCCACATCTATACACGGATCTAAATGAACCAATTCCATCTGCCTTATTATTCCACGGTTGTCATCTCGTTATACGTAAGTATCCAGATTCCCGAATCTGCGCAAACATCCAATTAAATGTCAAATATAGGTAGACTTGGAACAACTAGTGACGTTCCCGCTCCAAACACTTTCATACAATTTCAGTTTATGTGCGATTTCCGGCCTTAATCTTCGAAATTCGAGGTTCGTTTTGAGCCGTACTGCTCACGTTAATAGTCATTAGTAAGAGATGAATTTTGAATATCGAATATCAAAGTAGCCCACATACATACATACATATCGTCACGCCTCTTTCCCACAGGGGTAGGCAGAGACTACTTTGTTCCACTTGCTACGATCCTGACATACCTCTAGTAGCCCAGATGATTTTAAAGTTTATTAAGTATACTGTTTTTCATCCCTCCACTAAAAAAGGGATAATAACGACACCAGGTAGATTATGTAAGTTAGGTGGCAGGAACTGAATAGAAATAGGAGCCCCGCCACGCGGAACTCCGTGGATTTGTAGAACTTTGAGGAATTGTACAAATGTAAAAAACAGTCTAAGGCAATTTTAAGGAATCTGGAATTATACAAATGCCAAAATTGTACTCGAAGTGTCTGGAGTATTTTATTTCGTCAATGTACAGTATGTCAGTCACTACAATTTGTCAAGTACCTAAAGCTTGCATTTTGCTGCCAATTTCTGCAGTTAACATACTAGAATGACAGGTACTGTCGGTACAAAAACGTACATGAAAAAAACAGGTACATTGCGTAACAAAAACACAAAACCAACACACACCTCACTAAATAACCTAAACAACACCATACCTACTTCAAATAAAAGTATAACACCGTCTGCATTTTCCTCCACAATGACTTCCTCATCAGTGAATTCGGCTCAAAGCATTTCCAATCGAGCCGAGTCCCTTTTGCAAGACGCCCATCACTAAACAACATAACTTCACAGGATAGAGAATATTCGCGAGGTAACATTATTAACCAGTAAAGCATCAGTCTTTGATCCTTCGCATAATGCTACGTTGCGTATGGGATCAAATGGTTAAGGTATTCAGAAATTAATAAAGAGACAACCTTAAGACCTTTGAACGTAGCTATTAGACGATTACCAGACCCCAATCCCGTAATATGGAATTTCGCGTTCCAAATTGTATTATGCGTCTCGAGGATAATTTACGCGATTATCCGTTTCGACGGTATTTAGTTACCCTTATCTTCGAATGTGTGAGCCCGTATGGCAATACGCGAAATTGACTTTGACGATCAAGGGTAAACGAACGTAACGAGAGAAATCAAACAAGAAATAAAATAATAAATGGATGATAAGCAAATAATTAAGTTCCGTGGGTTCTTTCCACGTACGCGTTGTAGGTACTGTGGCGCGGACCAGGGTTGACTATTATCTATACATACAGGGTGTATCAGATAGCCCCTAACAATAATCAACTGGGGTATATAACCATAGCTATAGAAGCTAAAAAAAATATTTAAAAAAAAATTTTTTTTTTGGCTTCTGTAGCTATGGTTATATACCCCAGTTGATTATTATTAGGGGGTATCTGATACACCCTGTATTATAATATAAAGAATAAAATTAATGGTTGATCGAGGGCATTGTAGGAAAATAAAAGCTAATGAAGACTTGAAACATTTGGTTATCTTATATAATGCATTTAGGAAAGAAATTGAATATCTGCCCTAATTTTTTGTAGATAACGGATAATGAAGATTATACTAATTTATAACTGCTACACAAAATGTTTTAGACGCAGAAATTAGAGATTCGAGCGTTTTAAAGCACAGGCGGGGGGTAAATTACCTAACGCCTCTTTACAAAGCGCCCTACCGTAGATTAAAGTAAAAATTTGTACTTGTGTCTACTGTGTCATAAAGTAGTAGTGAAAATGCCAAAATTTTATATTTAAATAATAAAATTTGATTAAATCATACATACTTTCCATTTTACTAAACTTTATAAAAGGGGACATATTACTGAGCTTTAGCCTAGATATGATATGTATAGATATGATATATATGATATGTATTATATGTTATGTTATCGTACCAGTTTGCCTGCATTAATTAATTTGTAGAATGTACTTGTAGATGCGCTATACTTAGGTACTCAGTTAATGCTTTCGGGACTATTCGAGGGGGATTTGTCTATCGATAACCTTATTTATTTTTTGTTTTATTTACTGTAGAAACAATCGAAGATAAGGGTCAATTTACCTACATTTCCTTCAATAGCCTTAGAACAATTATTTAAAAATAATAAATAACTAAATAATAATAATAAATAAATGACTTATGACTTAAAGATTATGTATTTCAGACGTTCACACCAAAATAAATATTCATTGTATTTTTTTATTACCATGCACGACTTTGAGACTTTATACAGTAAAACTTTTGGTAATAAAATGTTTTCATTACTTTCATTTTTATTTCAATTTGTATGTGAATTCACAACGTCCCCTGCGGCAAGTGCCCGCCATTAAACGCTTTGCTAATTGACAGAAAAAAACGGAAGCTTTCAAGTCTTGAATATTCGGATTTCCATTTATTTCACCAGCTCAGTATTTTTTTATCATAAGCCTACCCAAACAATCAACAACAATATTAATTACCTGAATCCTAGAAAACCGGTTTACAGTTACCAGTGAATATTTGTAATTAACTCCAAAAAAAAAAAAGTTAAGTATTAGTATTAGTGTTTGTGTGGTGTTAGGATTAATTAAGTTTGTGGGATTTGTGTGCGTTTTGTGTGGTAGTAGTGGTGGGAGGGCTTGCATGCAAAACGTACATATTTCGCACAAGCTTGGTTATCTTGCACGTAAGTAGCGGAGTAGCAAGGTAAATATTTTGTGTTCATTGAAATGGACCTCCGCAAAGTAACGCCTGATTCAATAAAATATGTAATTAACTCCGTTTACACGTAGATTTTCGCTTTTGAGATTAACTTTTGTAATGGCATGTTGACACGACAGGTTTTGGCAAACCAAAACTTTATTGCAAGTGCATTGTTCCCGATGGCGAACAACGGTACCTCTTTCTCGTTTTGCATAGCAATTGCCAGCACGAGCGCAATTGCATTTTTCCCAGCAAAGAAATACTAAAACCATTCCGCTATTGGTATTCAAAGGATTGCCCATATTACGAGCGAACGAGGGATATTCCTTACATTTTTGTAACAAACTTAATACCACAGGCGAATGCTACGAACACTTCATAAAATTATTCAAATACTAGCCGTAGCCCGCAGCTTTGTCCGCGTAGAATTTAATATAGCCTATAACACTCACAAATTATGAGGGTTTTAATTGGTAAAAGAATTTTCAAAAACGGTTCAGTGGATCCAGATTACCCACACAACCTCATGAACTAACACACTTTACCTCTTTGTAATATTATATTAGTACAGGGCCCCGCTTCTCGAAGCTTATTAGACTAATAATATTAGTGTTTTGTTTCATTTTTTCGTTTAATTTACGAGACAAAAAACTAATATTACTAGTCTAATAAGCTTCGAGAAACGGGGCCCAGATGTAATTATTTTACTAGTTAAAAATAGAATAAGAACCATTGTTCAGATCTAAAATTAGTCGTCATTACTTACCTCCGCTACACTGTACAGAAGTAGGTTACCTTTATGCACTATTCAGTCACCACCTTAATGTCACTGAACATTGTTATTTTAAAATTACATGCGCAACTGTAAACATTTACAACGGTACAATCAACCTAGTTTAAGAGTTAACTGGCAAGTTGAAACGAAACCATAGTTTGGTTTGCGAAGTTACGCGGCCCGCGTTCGTAGGAGGTGCTACGGCGTAGACGTCTACACGCCCGTAACGCTCGCGACGAACTGAATGAGCTACGACCAGCCCATTAGTAGGCTTTTTGAGCACTTAAGATTTTTTCTTTGAGGCCGTAATGAAGGTCGTGCTAGTGGGAAAGAGTGAAATATTCGGTTAGGTTATATTCACTCAGCGCGACAGCTACTAGAGGTAATTTAAACAAGATAGACGCGTGTGATAACTTCTTTAAAAAGTTTTCGCCGCCTCGTAACCAGTTCAGGATTCTGTTAGTTGAAAACGAACCTTTTGAAACGTAGTCGTTAAAATAAAATTATTACATACGAAAAGTGGCTTTTTGGAAAAGTAGGTAGGTATAATTTCCATCGGAAGCTTTTTAAGAATTGAATAACATATAACCACGTTTCGTCTAACTAGGTTGTTCAAGAAGAAATAAGATGTTTCTATAACTTTATTATCAATCTTAATTTTGAATTTTGCATGCGTTCGGAAGAATTGAAACTATAAAGTTTCCATTTTTGCGGTTTCGAATTATGAATATAAGCTGTTTTGAATAAGCTGTTTTAAGTAAATATAAGCTGAATTATGAATATAAGCTGTTTTGAATAAGCTGTTTTAAGTAAATATAAGTTGAATTATGAATATAAGCTGTTTTAAATAAGCTGTTTTGAAAAGACGCTTCACATTTTTATTTTCTCTGTTCATGAACAATTTTATTCGATTGTTGGAGATAGTTTTGAATTTTATTCGTCTTATTATAAACTCAATAAAAGTGTAGAACAAGATAAAAAATAAAGTTACTTTTAGTATTCTCTTGAAATTGATTCCACTTTAACAACTCTGATAGTTTTCAAAGTTTGTTGACGAAGCCCTTAATACTTTTAAATGGTTTGAGCGTTAGTCAGTTTAATAATAGAAGTTGACAGACACTGTAATTGCTTCTGTAAATTGACAATTAACTAACGGAAAAAAGCAAAAAGGCCTTTACTACTCCGCCACCAAAGTCAATTACTTACTTAAAAAAAAGTACTTAAGTAATTAAATTAAATTAGGAAATACAGTACATTGACAACACTTATCAAACTACCCTTTTACTGTTTTCTTATTTTATTTTTCTATTTTGTGTTGTGTCGAATTTTGACAGTAAATGTTTTCCTTCTTATTTTTCTCTAAAATCCACCGCCAATCTTTTCGACCAACTGCGCCAAACGCAAATAAAAGGATAAATCCTACTAATCTAACTAATTATTATAAATGCGAAAGTATGGATGGATGGATGTATGTTTCTTTGTTACTCAATCACGTCAGAACGGCCCAAGGGATCTGGATGAAATTCGGCACATACCTAGATAGAGAAAAGTCTGGAATAGCACATAGGCTACTTTTTATCCCGGAAAATTGCGTAGTTCCCGCGTAATAGCGATAAACGAATTCTTTGCAGACGAAGTCGCTGGCAACAGCTAGTATTATAAATGCGAAAGTTTATGACGATGTGACGATCTGAGTGAGTGAGTGTGTATGTTTGTTCCTTCTTCACGCTAAAACGACTGAACGGATTTGGATAAAATTTGTAACGAAGATAGCTGGTTACCTAGTTTAAAACATAGGCTACTTTCTTTCCCGGAAAATTGCATAGTTCCCGCAGGATAGCGATAAACATGTAAAATTATTGCTAATTCTACGCGAACGAAGTCGCGGGCAGAAGCTAGTATTTAATAAATCCAACCGTCATCCGCTGAATTAGAAACTTCTAGAATCCTTTCGTTTTATAAAAACAAAGCAGCTTGATTACAATTTTCTAAACATAATTTTAGCCCAATTTACGAAGCGTAAAAAACGAGGTTGCTTTATGAATTTGCATGAAAGTCCGACGTGCTTGATTACCGACGTGGTCGAGTGTGCATGCTGTTAACAATTAGGTCGACTTCGTAATCATGCTTATTATTACAGTTGTGGTCTAGACGAATAAAAACCGGCCAAGTGCGAGTCGGACTCGCGCACCGAGGGTTCCGTATCATTATCTATAAATATCTATAAACCAGTGTAAGCAGAGCCCTGCTCCAAAGCAAAATGTACGCAGTGTGGGGTCACTTTATATTGGTCACTGATATATACAGACATACATACATATTTACGGTTTTCGAAATTATTCCTTAATCTGTGCTATAAGACCTACCTTCATACCAAATTTCAAGATTCTGCGTCACGGGAAGTACCCTGTAGGTTTTGATTCCCTTGAGAGTTGCGGAAATTTGCGGCATAAACGGCTGTATCTTTTGATTGCGTTGGCTTAGAAGTTTGATTTTTTCACAGCTCCAAGGGGCAGTAGACTTGAGTATTGGATATGAATTTCAGCTTGATACCTCCACGCGTTCCTGCCAAAAAGGACAGACGGACGGACGGACGGACGGACAGACAACAAAGTGATCCTATAAAGGTTCCGTTTTTTCCTTTTGAGGTACGGAACCCAAAAAGCAATATAGTAAAGGAATTCATCAACATATAAATTACAATCATGCTAAACGTGGCCTCTAAGTCTGGTTACCGTTGGCTCTGTCTTCCCCGTAAAAGATAAATATACGATATATGTATGTATGTATAAATTTGATTAAGACTGTCTGATTTAAATAATTTAAGCATTTTTTTTTACTATGAATCTCACTGTTTAGGAAATTATAATTATATTTGTGTAAAATGGGCAACGTTACGGTAATTGTAGGTAGGTATTGGCAGTGGTTAGATAGTGATATTTATGAATATCGTGACTAATGAGCTTGTGTGTACATAATTTAGTAGGCGAAAATTACTTGATCTACTTGCTCGTTTGCCTTCCTTGCAGTATAAAAAAAACGCTTTGGAACGGCTATGATCTACGAACGCATCATGTTATTTTTTATACTATTAAATATCCAAACCATTAATTGTTATTAGCTACCAAATACCAGTAAAAAAAAACACCGGGTAGCACTCCGGGAGTTCCGGCAGAAGTGAAAACTACACACACGCACACTCGCGCAAAAAGAAAAAAAACGTTTTTTACACGAGATTTGAACTGGTCACCTGAGAGAACGCACTGTTATTCCACACCTCATACCACTAGACCAAACGCACATACATCAAAGTGACGAAATCAACGTACACTTCAAAAATCGAACGCGGCTCTAGCTTCATTCGTATTTCAAAATAAGCTCTTAGAGAATTCTGATATCCTGGTACTTTAACTCTCCCTCCGTCTTACGCCTGACGCGAGTTTAACATTTTTACCCATCCCAAAAAGTGCTCAGAGCCGCTAAAGAAGTTTACATTTTTAAAACTCAAAAATCAAAATGTAAAACGCAACATTCAGAGTCCGTAATAGAGCAGTAATTAAAAAAAAATCCGTGCACTGTGTTATGTCTATGGTCATTATAGACATGAACGTGCCTTAAAATAGGTGAGAACGGTTCGTGCAGCAGTCGCGTGTTCCTCGGACCTTCACTTGAACACACAGGTCAGTGTTCGGGGGAGCGATGTGGTAAACTCGTGTGAAACTGTTTTTGTTTTGGTGGGTTAGACCGCGAAGCGCCCTAAGGGCTTCTGCTGTAAGTTTTCACACAAAAAAACTCAATTTCTATGGGAAAATTGGCATTGCTAACAAACTGTTCTCGCAGTATTTGACATTTTGAGGCAAACGCGGTCGAGACGTATTTTTTATAGGAAAATACACTAAGTCTTAAAAAAACGCCGTATCCCGTATGTTATGAAAATCGACGAATATGTGTCCAAGCCTGTTACCAATATGAGTTATTTGCTACTCACGATCATACACAAATGAGTATGCAATAATACTTAGGAATAGTACCAGGAGATGGGCAGCAGTCTTTTTGGGTAATTTAATGTGGCGAGTATTGGCGAACATCCCCTGAGGTTTGCACGTGAAGTAGCGGAGTAAAAAGCAAAGATTTTTTGTTTAAGTTTATTTCAGTTGCCCCGTTTGTTGTTTTTTGTTTCAAAGTAAGCGAAATATTACCTCCTTCCTGTTTGTCTTTCACATCACCTGTGACATTCTAATAACTATAGGTTGCAATACAGCGGGGAAATGCTGCCAGCATCTTTGGCTCAATGCCGCGGGGGAGTACGTTTTTGGATTTATTTTAGTTTTAGTTAAATTAGTTTATCTTGTTATTTATATTTAAGTTGTATTTTAAGAGTTTTGTTAAATAGATATATTTAATAACTATAGGTACAATTTCAATGCATACAGATCATTGTAAATCTGTAATGGCCGCCGCCGCAAAGTGAACTACATTAATATTTTTTGTTCGCTTTTCGCACTCAAACGATTTATAAACCACAGATACTTAGTATGAATAACATCACCGTTAAAAAGCAGCTTTCAGAAAAGGTTTCAACAAAAATGAACGCACAATTTTTCCGTAAGCAATATTTGTTTATTATTAAATATGATATTTTATCCTACATCAACGTACATTTTATGAGGCAAATAA
The DNA here is from genome assembly GCA_963854515.1 of Pandemis heparana. NCBI lineage: Eukaryota > Metazoa > Arthropoda > Insecta > Lepidoptera > Tortricidae > Pandemis > Pandemis heparana. Next base: position 10,401,987 of record OY978015.1, on the reverse strand, counting down.
CTGCTAAAGGGAAAACGTAACAGCGTTCATTAATATCCATTGAAGAAAAACTCCCTAATTTAATTCATGTCGGCGAAATATTTTCTATCGTTTCGAGGATTTTACCCTGCAGCCTGGTTTATTTTTACTCTCGTGCCCGCTGGCCTGCACGCATTGGAGCGGTCTCATGACCAATTAATATACTTTGTTATTAATAACCAACCTCAGCATTGAATGTTTTTTTTTAGGTACTTAGTACGTTATTTTATTGACTAAAATTTTAATTTTGTTATCAAGACTATTCTAACATTTACGGCTAGATTTGTGAAAATGTTATCGAAGCTATTAAATAGATAAAAGCGAGGCTTATTCCAGGATTTATATTAAATCTATAGGGTGTGTTTCTGGTCAGCAACTTCTAGGGATAGTCCCCGGCCACTATGAAGTAAATCCTGACACATCCTCTAGAGTTGTTTGTTACACGTTCGATCATTGTATCGATAAAAATTCGACTTAAATTCAGTTTTCTACAGCTATAATAAAAAAATATTTATCAGTTAATTACAACACAACGGATAACTCACCTATAAAAGCCGAAGGATTGCTCCGACAATTGTTTCGGACTATTTCGTAGCCCTTCATCAGGGAGCGCTCGCCCCGGCGGCAGCGAAACGAACACTCGTGCGCCGATGTCAGCTGCGCCGAGTAGCCACGCGAGTAGAGCGTTGGCGCGCAGTGTTCGTTTCGCTGCCGCCGGGGCGAGCGCTCCCTGATGAAGGGCTACGAAATAGTCCGAAACAATTGTCGAAGCAATCCTTCGGCTTTTATACGTGAGTTATCCGTTGTGTTGTAATTATGTGTCAGTCTCGCGGTAGTTTCATGTATTTATCAGTTGTACGAAAATACGAAAGAAAGTGAAGAAATACCTATTTATAATTAAAAAGGTTCTGTTCTAAGTTCTTAGAAGTTGCCAAATAAATAAACATAGGTACCTACCTACGCATTTATTCGAATCCTTTCTTTTTATAATACTAGTGTAAATGAAATAGAATATACTTAAGTATTTTTACAATCAGTTAATTTAATTTTATGAATGATAAAATTATACGAACTTTTCAACGCGTGAATCGATATATTGTGTGGTATTATCACAGACATCATTATAAACTAGCAGACTTGACATTATTTCACGCCTACATTGACTAGTGTAAAAAATGCCACTACCCCTTTTCCTCTAATACTAAATCGTATAAACCTATTTCTTTTTTGCATGTGTTGCAACACCAAGTCACACATAGACAATTTGGAAGCCGTGGCAGTTGCTAAGCGACATTTGAGCGACCGATGGCGTTAGATTGTTGTTGTGGTGACCGACCGTCGGTATCTTGAGTGAAATCACAAGTGAAATAATATAAAGTTATAAGTTATTTAAAGTAAAATCATGGTGAAATGCTGTGTTCTCATGTGTTGCAACTCATCAGACAGGAAAACCCCTGAAATATCGTTCCATCGGTAAGTTAATCTTTTGCTATCATTCGTCATAGATTTATTTGTGTTTACCGCGTTCTAACTAATCAATGGTCTTCAAATATTTAGAAATAATTATAAAGGCAGTATTCATGAAGCTGACAAAACTTTCAATTTAAAGTTTTCTAAAGAAATACAAGAAATATTTTAGTTTTACTGAATAAGGTAACCTCATTTGACAATTAATGTATGTGTATGTATGTGTGTGTATGTGTGTGTGTGTGTGTGTGTGTGTGTGTGTGTGTGCGTGTGTGTAGTATCTATATACGGTCTCTGGCCCTGTTGCTACCGTCTGCTGTTTAGACTTGCTGATCTCGGTTACCTTACTAAAAATTTTATTAAGATTAAAGATTATATAGTCATTATCAATATTAGCATCTTATCAATTTAAATATTGTGCCTACCTGTTTTAATTAGTTTGTATTATTATTTTCTTTTTACTTTAGTAATATTTTTATTTTTATTATTATTAATTATTTACAAGGACATAAATATTGCTATGTCGTATGTGTATGTGTGCTAAGTTAGGTATTAGGTAGGTATATTGTTAAGCTTATGGATTTCCGTTTTCTTTTGTTGTTTTATTTTTTCATTTACTGTCTAGTTACAGGCTAGCAGCGTCGAAGTTCCTAAAACGTCCCCATAGCAAGCCTGTGGGGACGGAAGTGATACATGCCCTCGGTACCGCTCTGCTTTCAGAGCATGACATGAGCGCGTGTGAGCCAACATTGGGGGCGGCAGACGTAAGCTTGCCTTCGGAATCCAAAAGCTTATCAGTTACTTACTTGACATGAAATGCATATTTCATATTTTTTATTATATATAATATATATTTTTTGCTCTTTTTCTCATCGACATTGGAGATATCTCCAATTAACTTATTTGACGGTGGAGGCGTTTTACACCTCCACTGAACTTAGATTATTTTTATTCACTTTTTGCTTTCTCTTTCTTATCATTATCGCATATTTTGTTTCGCTTTGACCAGTAGAGACTTTATACATCTCTACTATAGACCAATGTAATTTAAGGTACGGTCTTAACTTAGGGACCTTTTACATCCCTTTTATAAAATGTATTAATTGTATTAGGTAAGTTAAGTAGAATTTAAGTACTATTGTAAATCTATTTTATTTTGAAAAAATGACTTTCTGCCAAGTTTCTTGCGGCGCATTCTTCTTGGCAATGATGGTCTTTCCGAATGCGCTGGTAGATTTAAAAAAAGACATGTAAAAGAGCCCTCGGCGGCCTATTTGCAAAATAAACTTTTGACTTTTGACTAATGTACTGCGCAATTTTTACAGGGCCGAACTAGGTGTACAGGCCTACGCCTGATAATGCTTCTAAGCAATACTGGATTTAACAAAATTGTGATCACTATTCGCCTCGCCATTCAACGAAATATTCTATAGATAGACAAGTGTTATGCCAACGTAACTACCGACCGACCCTATTAAGTACGCAACTGTCCAGCAGCATTTTTATTATGACCTCCGCGTTTGGACTTCAGGTTTCCGAAGGATGAATATTTAAGAAACGCCTGGATCAGGAATATTAATAGGAAAGACTGGCAGCCTAGCTCATCAAGTGTGATTTGCTCTGAGCGACGATGAACACGATGCTGAACTCTTGTATTTAATTGTCAAAGTGATACTACATAATAGCTAATTTAAGAAATGCAATCAAAAGTTTAAAAAAATTATATTACTTATTCGAAAATAAATAATTAATGGTGGTTTTATTTTGTACGAAAAGATGAATCTCTATATAAGTTTCGACCTGTTTACCATCCAAGGGCATATCGACTGATTCCAAAACAGAAGTATTCCCACTACCTCTAATATCAACTGGCTTGCACTTGACCTCACTTATTAAAAGTATTTATACTGTTAATATTTTTAGGTTTCAGTTACCTTAATACGTCCCTGTTTTTGTATTAGTGTGAGTTAATCTTTTATGTGTGCAAAGCTGCCACGCATTCTGAGCAGTAATGTCAAGTCTGCTAGTTTATATGATGTCTGTGGGTGGTATTATTGCCACTCACTATTCTATCACACGCAACAAGCAAACAAGTATAGCATTTTTCTCCTGTGGTTGACAGAGGGTTGACATTAACAATAATCAGGAACTTCATAGTTGTGCAATGTGTCAGGATTGACTTCGTAACGGCCGGGGACTATAGGTACAACAGGGGTAATTAAATTCATGATTCTGAGTTCAAAAAGAATATTATTACACTCCCTTGCAAAAAAACGGGCACCGATGGTTTTTCAGATTTTTAGGCATTAAAGCTTAGAAAGTATAAGCTTTTATGCACATAAAATACAATAACCATGGGTGCCCGTTTTTTTGCAAGGGGGTGTATTATTGCTGACAGTAAGTAATTCACGTACGAGCAAGGTTAAGGAGTCAAAGTGCTGCCATTATGTACATATGCATGATCCTATCCTTAGTTTTCCAACTTCAACTATTAGAAGATTTCTATGAGCCAGCTGTTCGAACACACTCACTCAAGTACATATACAGGCAATTTACAGACATAATCATAAACAGTAACTGTCAGCCTATTTCTGTAGTCTCCAGTATTACCATGTATTACCATTTGTTACGGAAACTGTTACACTGAAAAATAACAACATGAAGTAGGTAGGTAGGTATAATTTTAATATAATAGCTTTTTCTTCGAATGTGTATTTTCCTACTCCTGTACTATTATCTGTGATTTATGTTATCACGAGCACCACTATAAGAACACTCATAATAAGACTTTGGCTAAGTCTATATTGTCTATTCCCTCTAAAAGCACTTGTTGGCTTATGGCTCTAAAAGTGCTCCATCGATAACTCTGCCAGTCATAGACTGCCAGATCTAGGTAAAACTTTTACAGGATCAACATTAAATTTACGATGAAAATGCATGGCTACCAACTTAACAAATTATTTCATTCGTATGGTTTTTTATTGAACTAGAACTTTCTGAACGAAATGCTTGGCTGCCAACATAACAAACAAGATTTTTTAATAACGTCACTGGCAAGTTGGTAAACGTTTTGGCTAAATGCGCCAAGAATGCAAGGCTATATAAAAAAAGTTAATGTTAACACTACGCTCACATCGTAACCCACACCACTCGCCTTTTTTGACCCCTCTAATACAACTGTTGCATAAAATACTATAAAAAGTATAAGTAAACATTCAAACTAGGATTATCTATTCCATAATAAAAATGTATTCACTTCCAATCGCTCGGAAAATAAACTGAATCGGAATACACTAGCCATAGAGCAAATAACTAATAGAGTAGATATGTCATATTTACTTATGTGAAAAAATATTCGTTAAGCCATTATTGTAGTGATTGCTGCACTCTGATTGGCCAGTCGAAGGTCAAGGTCACTAGAGTCGGGCAAGCAGCTATTATGATCAATGTGGGTAGTTAATTTTTAGTTGTTGCTTGAAAGTCACTTAATTTAAGTGAAAAAGTAATAATTATGTAAAGGCATAATTGTAATAACTTAAATCAAATACCTAGTAGGGATGATGTGATGGGAGTGATACAATGATAAGTTAAGTACCTACTAAATGTGTTGCAGAATCTGATAGCCCAATATACCACTCTATAGATGAAAAACTGCAGTATGTCGGCGATTGAGCTGACTAGGTACTTAAACTATACGGACGAGGGTGATTATTTTACTCTGGCGGAACGTCGAAGCATCTTTTGCGTGGACAGTAGCTCGTAAGAGGAATGAATGTCACTGTCAGTGTCATTGTCAATGTCATTGGACTGTCATTGGAAAAGGCGCGCAAAATGGTGGTTGTCCGACGGATCGCCGACGTCCGCAATTGTTTTGTTTTATTTCTTGTTAATTTGTTAAAAGTACGAATAATAATTAAATATTAAGCACTGCATCTGGGAGTTTAATTATGTCCGGTGAGGAAGATACTAAAAAGTCGTCAAGTAAATGACGTGTTGTATGTGTGAGTTACCTAATGTGTGCGAATAGACTAATTGACGTTCAAAATTAGAAAAATGACATGTCTTATGTCCCATATCAGTTCTGTACACTACTTACCACATACAACAGGTCATTGAATTAAGTTTTTCACCTATACCTATTTATTTAATCTACGATCGTACCGTATGTCTCTTTAAACCTTTTACCCACTTAAACCTTCTCGTCTACTTGCAATCTACAGGGAGTCGTTTTCTAATTCACATGGTAGAGGCGAGTGTCCTCGGGGCGCACTTACCTGCAGTAAGTGTTGCTGGCAGCTCTCAGCAACCGTAATTTGTGATACGCAATATAGCCAGTGCACGCTCCGAGAGACTACATCCCAACATGGGTTATGCATTTGGCCAAATGTTTGCCAAGCGCCGAAAAAAGCAGCTAAATTTCAATATCAGCATAGGGGTCGACAACATAAAATAGTCCAGCAAAATTTGAACAGGATTTTACTAAAAAGTACAAACTAGTTCCAATCCCAATTGACTTGCATGCGGTCTGATTTTAACGAACAAACGAAATTTAATCAAACACGTGTGGTGTTCGGTTACACGCATTTTTACACAAGTTCACAGATTGGTTGATCAGAAATATTTGCTATGCCGGTTGATTGAACTAATTAAATTGCAAAAACACACTAGCAGATACCTGTCTGTTTTTACGTGTCATACTCCCCAGCTCCCCTGCCTATTCACAATTGACACGAGTACTGTGGTACCACCAGGAAGGTACACTCAGCCGCATAGTACCATTAGGTTTTCTGACGACTCAGATTCATGCACTACAAAATGTACCTATTTTTTTAATGCCTGCACTATTTTATGATTAGTTATGACATTATATGGACCGTTTTCGAAGACGTCGCGTGACAATGTTTTTCTACTTGCATTAAATATAATATAAATAAAATAAATATCATGAGACAATTTTACACCAACTGACCTAATCGAAAACTAAGCAAAGCTTGTGGGTACTAGACAACGGATAAAGATATATGTACTTAAATAGATAAATACATTTAACATCCACGACTCTCTGGTACAAATATTCATTCCTTTTAAGAAATTAGGTTCCTTAAACCTAGAAAAATCGAAATCACAATTTTCCTTCTTCTGAATGTTTTATTTATTTATTTGGGAGATGATAAAATACTGCCTACGCTAGTATAATTATTACGTCCATACACTAATGACGTTAATTGAAACGAAACTATTACGTCCGACTATCCTAATCGATATCTAATAGACCGCGGACGGGTTACAAATTACGAAAGCAATATGCAAATGTCATAGCAATTACCGTTAAATAGCGGTAAGGGAATTACAGGCGAAAATTCTCAACTTGGAATAGCGTGGGGTATTATACATAGTGAGAAATAATTACAGCGCACGTAGTCATGAGCTTCGGGTTTTAAATTATTTTGCATAACGTAGCCAAGCGCCATGGATGTTCTGGGATAGTCCCAATTATAATGAGGGACGTTCTAATTGCGCAGACAAACGCTACTTGCCGCTATGGTTGCTGCAATAGTAAACAACGAAGTGAACTCCCTAGTAAAGTCGAAAGCGACTCTAAAATTTTTGTTTTAAGACATAGTAGGTATCTTAAATGACTGGATACTTTCGTACACATCGTTATTAGCATCGTATCAGTCGGAATCGGAAGACATTCATTGCTGGACATAGCATAGCGGGTTCATAATATTATTACACCTTGCCCAAGGGTACCCACAGAGGTCGGTTTGGAGTGATTTTTGAGTACCTCTAAATCTAAATAGTTAGTCCACCTCGTGGGAGGCCCACCAACACTTTGCCTTCCGTTAAGCGGAAAATTCGTATAGCCATCGAAGAAGAGTTCATTGTTTGAGGTTGGCCAGTCAGTCCACATCCACGATTCCAAGTAAAATTTAGAACTGGTGCAATTGTTTTACAATTTTTTCCATAAAAAATCTCAAAGCTAGACAACGTCGTACCTAGTTCAGTTTCACAGTCACAGACTCACAGTACAATCGAACAAATACACGATAGGTACCTACCCAAAGGCTTCGATAAAAAATGCAAAATTGATTAGTCCGTAGTCCGTACACAGCGAATATGAAAACGATCGGTGGAAAGCCCTCTGTTACATTTTATGACGTAGCATTTTGATCACGTTCCTAGAATATTTCCATAAACTTAGAATACTTTACCGTAAAGATCTGCAATATAAATAGTCGAGACCATTTATCTTCTACGTTATTAGTTATGTATACGAGCCTATAAGGACCTAATGATAAAAATGAAATGAAGCTGTCGAATTTAGTCTCGTTTCAACTACTTTAACGATAAAAGAAAGTGTAAAAGCATTTACTTTCATCTCCATCTGAGTCACTTAAAAGATGCAGCGCAGCACCTAGAAAATTCTAGAGGAAAATGCATTACCAAAGCCGAGGAAAATGTTGTTACCGCAGGATGACAAAAGCGTCTACTCGACATCGTTCTTAATAGTATTAAAGCAGAGGTTAAACTAGACAGCTTTATAAATTCCTGGTTTCAGCCATAAATATATCATAAACTATAGACAACTAAGTAGCTGTTTTCCACGGCTCCGTCTGCGCATTGTAAATTATAATATAAAAGGAGGCAAACGAGCACACGGGTCACCTGTTGGAAAGTGATCGCTATCGCCCAGGGACACCTGCAAAACGTGGGAACTTTTCAATTTTCCGGGACAAAAACTACCCTATGTCCTTCTTCGCTGGTACGTTCCTTGGCCTCGCAAAAAATTGGGTTTGTCTGTATAAACGGTGGCTGGTATACAATACATAATCCTCGTCATTCTAAGAAAACACACCTAACCTATTCAACCATCATACGTGTCACACAAACAAGCGGCAGAATATCGAGCAAATGCCTTTATGGGGACGTTTCTCACGTCCTAAGCAAAGAATATATGGTCACGTTAATTTTGCATCACCACTATTCAACCGCGATACGTGGCTCCCGCCCACAACAGAGTTTATGTAGGCGACACGTAAACTAAGAATGAAGATAATCTTTATGAGAAGGGCCGCGCGTATTATTTACTACTGTAACGGCAGGGTTGCCGTCCGTCCGAGTTACAAGGGATTTAGAATTGATATTATCCGGCCTTTTTGCAAACCATCCCTCTATATAGGCACTGTCCATTATTTTGGGCTACTTGCCTACGCAGCCAGCTTCCTCTCCTCACAACCCCAAAAAGGTTGCTACCAACATTATTATTTAACAGTTTAGACGGTAATCTCAGAAATCATGTAATAGGCGATGTGGTTAGCAAACCATCACTATTTTGATTCCCCTCGCCACCTATGCGCCCACAATCATGCAAAATGGCCTTTAGGCCGTGTTACCTAAGGCTGTACTTATATTTATTTACTTACATGAAAGAACACAACGTAAATTATAAAAAAAAATGTGTGTCAATCAATGGACACGTTTATGATTAGATTACCAGCCCTATTGGAACGTTACGCTAGGTAGGGTACAGCTGCCCAGAAACCGTCGCACTTTATACATTTGTACCATACAAGAGATTATATTAACTTAGCACAAGTGCTAGTTATCAAACTTTGTTGTTTGTTGCTTGATATTTAGTAGAAAAGTTTGACACTGAAAGTTATTTAGGGTGCTCTTAATTTTTGAAACTTCTCAACTTAGTTGATGCTATCCTAGTCATAGCTAATTCAATTAATTATATGTAACTTGCAGTGAATTAAAAGATAACTAATCGTGTTTCAAAACTTACTTTCGGTTGTATCGTAAGCTAATAGTGTAATTCGAAATGATGTAGCTAGCCAAGACTCTATTGCAAGGTCGTTAAGGCATGGTTCCATACATAGTGTAAATAGTAATACATACCTGGCGCAAGATTTTTCTATAAAAGTTCAGTCAATGGGTCTCGCGATTATGAAATTATTATACAGAATAATTATAATCGCCGCTATACAAGTGTACATGTGGTTTAAAAACAAAAACAAGTTGCGTGCTGGCGTAACCTACTTACTAAGCTTTAGTGAAATTAAGGCCTCTAAAATGGTTAAAATAGCCTTAAATTTTTGATTTTCTCGGTTCTTTTGCTCGTTTAGAGTATAAAAGCAGTAATTAGCTTTCATGAAGTATAATTTGGAAAATATTAAACTAGCAGGTTCCACGATTCGTAATTTAAATTTAATTGGATTAATTATTAACTGCTCTACCCATGTATGTATTAGGGCTCCCACAAAAAAATATAAATTTAAACCAGTGGTTCCAAACCTTTGTTGACCAGGGCCCTGACCTTCTTTCTTATTCTGCAGAACTTCAGCAATCCTAGAATAATAACACAGTAAATCTAAATTCAAATCATCATTATCACTTTTACCTACTCTCAATTGATTGCTAGACTTGGCGCGTCTGGCGATTGTTCGCGGACCAAATGTTGACCCCTGCTGTGGACCATTGGTCGGGAACGGGAATCACTGACTTAAACGAGAAACTAATAACAGGTATAACCAATGTTTCGATACTACGTTCTATATCTATGCCTTCAATTAATTACTTACTTCATTTACGCTGCGTATTTTTCCTTCATCTCTTGTGAAGAAACTAGAGCAGAAAAAAGTACAATACTTAGTTCCTCGGATTAGGTACAAATATTTTTAATCGCCTCGGCACTAGACAGCTCCGATGTATCTGACGGCGACTGACCTGTACGTAAATATCTACACGATAATTTAAACATAGGCAAAGTCAATCAAGCGGCTACGTATTAAAATACATAAAGTTTTAAATGTATAATAGGTTAAAATACATAATAACTAACTAACTAACTACCTTGGCTCAGGGACCCAAATAGGGTCTTGGCCTCCGAAACGAGAGCACGCTATCTGTCCCGATCGTGCGCAGCTTCTTGCCAGTCGTCGACTTGAAGACAAAAAAAAAACAAAAAATACATAATGGTTCAAAATATATAATGCGATTTTCTCAGAAAATTTCAAATCAACAGAATTGTTATAAACTAAACCTAACCTAACCTAAACCAATACATTATCAAAAAGTACATCTAGGTAGTAGTTTCACAGAAAATGGCATTATATATTTTGAACCATTATGAGTTTTAACCTATTATACATTTTAAACTTTATATATTCTGATCCGCTCCCCAATGAAGCACATCTTTGACCACAGTCGCTACCTTATGTTTATATCGCGGCGTATCTTTGACCTAGATGTGAAGTCGCCGGTTATATTCTGGTTGACAGCCCTATTAACTTCTTAGAAAACACCCGCCATCGTGAACACTTAACCTAATTAGGGCAGTAAGTTCCTTTAGACTGTGAACGAACATTTCGTAGTCCAATTAAAGCCTTTGTCCAACTGCAAACGTGGTATAGCGAGACGGAGTTCTGTTCGGCGCAAACCAATACATACCATGCGAATTGTATCAAGCACGTATTGTAACTATGACCAAGTCAAGCAGGCATTGTGTACTTACTTACAGGGGGCACTTACTTATAGCACTCGATGGTGGAAAGTGGATCGTGGTGCGTAACAGGGCCGGATTTAAGGGGGGGCAACTGGGGCTACAGCCGCGGGGCCTCCACAAAAGAGGGGCCCCCACAATAGAATTCGAAAAAAAAAAACAACACCGACGAGCATGTATGAAGAGATTGACGAATGTGGATGAAGCGAAAGAGGTATGTCAGGATCGTAGCAAGTGGAACAAAGTAGTCTCTGCCTACCCCTGTGGGAAAAAGGCGTGACGATATGTATGTATGTATGTAAAAAAAAAACAAATTCAGACTAGTAAACGGTGTCCTTCCATTTGACCTGAAAATTATTGACAAAAGCATCATTCTACAAAATGATCATTTGACAAAATTTCAATATCTGATAAACAGTGAACTTTTTAAAAATCAAAAAACCTGTATGGGTGGCCCACGTTAGGTTAGGTTAGGTTTGTTTTATAAGTTTTAAAAAAAGTTTACAGTTTATCAGACATTTAAAGTTTGTCAAATGATGATTTTGTCAATAATTTTTAGGTCAAACGTTAGTGAACCCTAGTAAACACTAGTAAACAACGGAATTTGGACAGGAAAATAATTTGGGGCCAGGGGCCTCCACTCCTTTGTTGCCCAGAGGCCTCCAGACCTCTAGATCCGGCATTGGTGCGTAATGGCAATACTTATTGCCAGTTTTTCGGCACACTTCAAAGTAGTGGCGTGGCCAGTGGTGTGTTCACATAGTGGCTCATTGTTAAATTCGTCAACAACTGCTAACTCGCTCGTGATTCGCTAGATAACGATAAGCCATGGACCAGGCCGTGACCACCTTTTTTGCCGATCAATTTTATTCCTGTCCATTGTGTATACTGTACAAGGGCCTCTAGTTTTATTATTAAGTCGTTCAGTCTGTCATGTTGTTTGACGACGCACCAAGCTTAGAGCGTCTCTTTACAGTCTCGAGCCGACGTTATTAAATTTGCACTTCTACATTCTGAATTGCGTGCAGTTACATCTAAAAAACCTAGTTACAAACGGTTTGTCCAGTACGAAACAAAGAAATTAGCCGACGAAAGTTTCTACTCAGCCTGATGTTTTCCAACACTCAAAGTGCATACCTAGTTCCCGCGTCGTTTTATACTAAAGTTTAAGTAGATGAGCATTTTTACGCAACAAAATATCAAAGAATTTAGAACCAGCATTAGGGATGGGTTATACTTGCTATATCGCGTACCAGGGCTTAAAAGTACGTCCACCTTCTCATACCAGGTGCAGAAACCAGGTATCAAAATACTTTCAAGGTATTTTCTTCCCAACGTAACGACGACTCGAATACTTGCTTCCTTGCAAGTTGCAAGGAAGCAAGTATTCGACTTGCAAGTTTAAACCTTGTTGTTATACAGATAAGATTCAAAATATTCCAATCAAGACGTAAAATACTTTGAAAGTATTTTATTTCACGTATAAGCATAATCTGAACCTTATGTGTATGAATACAAGATATAATTTTGCATTTTGAAATTTTGATTTAAGTACTTGCTTTACAGTTCGCATAGGCTTCTGTTCCTTACCGCCAAATTAACGGCCACCCGCCCGGGCTACCAAATTAACGGCGAGATGTTTTCGCTGTATATGTTTTGTCAGATTGGACACTCCCGATTTAAATGTCAATTTTGCCTTACACATTTTGCACTCCCCAATATTATTCCCTTTATCTATAAAATGGTCCCACGCCACACTTTTTTTTGCTGCCATATTTAAACACAATAAATTTATTACAACACAATATACTTAAAACACACACACACACACACAGTTTAAGAACAACTAATTGCGATTATTTGCGATGATAATCGAGTGCAAGCACAACGTAAACAAAAAAATTCAGAAATACAAGAACTTCAAAACTGTGCAAGATTAAAAATGCCGAACGTACACGCAAATATGTACCTTGTAATCCTTCCAGTAAAGCTGTATGAATTTTAATGCAATCTTAAATCTTAATGCAATTACAACTTGAATGATTCAAGGTCAAGCAACATGAACGAAATGCATTATTGTAACCTATTTTTCATATAATTAAGGTTTACTTTCCAAACTAATCAAGTTGAAAACACTGAGCGAGGCGAGACCGATATACATTGCTCCGCCATTGCACGGCGCACGCCCCGAGCCCAGCCGAATAGCACCGAACGACGAGCGAGACAAGTTCCAAGAAAAATACATTCAATTCGTTCGACGTACGAGTTCGACGTAGTAGTACTTACTTTGAAGGGACAGTATACTTTAATGGGAAAATACTTTCAAGTCTTGCAAGTATTTCGGGTCGTACCTGGTTGGTATACTTGCAAGGAAATACCTGGTATCAAAACCTGGTAACGTAAATACGCACCATCTCTAACCAGCATACTTCTCACTGTTATATACTATTTGGAAGTACATAGTTGTTACGTTAGTAATTTTCTCTCTGCCTTTCCAGGTCTAACATACCTATTGGGAAATTTGAAGTGAACTGCGATTTGTGTGTTAGATCCACGAACACGAATGCATACGAATATTCAGCAAGCGGAAGACAGGTGTGTTGACGCATGGCTCCTAGGCGGTGTTTGTTCCGCAAGGAATTCCGAAATTCAATTTACTAAGGCGCTACACTCCAACTATTCTTCAGAATACTAAATGTTTGGCAGTTTGTAAGTTATACGAGTTATTTGTTTTTGCGGTTGTGGACTGTCTTCAGATGCGGTGCAAGAAAGAGAAGAAACGACCAACCAGCAACCATTAATACTTAAAAATAACAGTCTTACATTATGTTATCTTCCCTTGTTACTAAAAGACTGAAAAAGATCGGAATTTTAATATTATAATTATTTTACGGGCACATTTCATTAAAAATCCTTTTCTTGTCATTTTCTGTATGTCTGTCCGACTGTAAACTAATCTAACTTCTAATCTAACTATCTAACTAATATTATAAATGCGAAAGCATGGATGGATGGATGGATGGATGTTTGTTTGTTACTCAATCACGCCAGAACGGCCCAACGGATCTGGATGAAATTCGGCACTTAAATAGAGAAAAGTCTTGAATAGCACATAGGCTACTTTTTATCCCGGAAAATTGCGTAGTTCCCGCGGGATAGCGATAAACGAATTCTTTGAAGACGAAGTCGCTGGCAACAGCTAGTATTACAAATAAAGCCGGAACTAACCAACTAAAAGCTAACGAGCCGACCGTATAAGTGTAAGGCATGCTTCGAGAACGTACCTACGTGATACACACTGTAATTAGCTATCTTTGTAATAGGCACATGCCTATCTACAGAAAAAGAATTGGATGCATACAACTATTGTATGAAATTATTTATTCATGGAATCACTAAAACTTCCGGGTTTAGACGGAACCATTAAATATGTATTCCGCGACGCCACGGCCAGACATTTGGGAGTGAATAATAGAAAACACTTCGGAGCAGGCGTTCCTTTTTTCTGTCGTGTCACTCATGCTTTTTGGTAACTCAGTGTTGAGCAACATGGCCTTATTTACGTAGCAACATTTACAGTTACGTAAATAATGACGGAATGTAAGCTACGCAATATGGAATATATTCCACATAATGCATTAATTTTTTTGAGACATTTCTTAACAAAATATGAAAACATCGTAAAATTCGACAAAAAGAGAAATTAAGAGTAGGTAGGTAATATCCGTCGATAAAAAGATACTAATCAAACAGCGATTAGAAAGAGATATCAGATGTTATAAAACATTTTTTTTTCTAGAAAGAGAGAGACAAATCTTTGATGTTGTCTCGGTTATTATTATAGTTATGTAACTACCTATTTGAAAAATATTTTTCATATTATTTATTTAAATGAGCTTTTATGAAAGCATTAAATAAAGCTTCACGGGCTAACGGCTTCACTTCATGACTCTTAACGAAAGTACTGTTCACAAGTGCTATAACTATTAATCTAGGTATTGCTACAAAATTACGGCTCAAATTAGCAAACAAAATAATTGACAAGTAAGTTTTATTCTAATCTAATAACACGTACTCTTTTTGTAAAATCAGCACAATTTTTCATCATTTTCGAATTATCCGTACAGTCGAGTCTTTTACTTATTCACTCATAGGGGTTTCATTAATAAAACAAAATCCAAAAGCGTTTAAACATCTACCTACGAGTAAACTTTGTTCTTACAATAATAACAGAAAACCGCTTTGTAGTTTTAGGACCAGTAATGTTATGTTTGAATCAAATTATGTATGTTTATACTAAATATCTCGATTCAATATTATGTAGGCCGATATGGTGTGGGTATGTCGGTATGGTAGCGTTAGGCAACCTTCCAGTTATGTAGCAGCCGGCGTACCACGTGACATGCCGGATATTATCCTAGTTCATATAGCACTTGCGACGAGAGTTGCCTTTAAGGCCCGAATACACGACACGACACAAAAAGCCATGGTAGCCTAGTGGTTTGCCCTGTGGCCTCTCAAGCAGAGGGCCGTGGGTTCGAGCCGAGGCTCGCATCTCTGTTTTTCGGAATTTATGTGCGAAATTACATTTGAAATTTACCATAAGCTTTTCAGTTAATGAAAACATCGTGAGGAAACCTGCACACATCTGCGAAGCAATTCAATTGTGTATGTGAAGTTCCCTATCCGCACTGGGCCCGCGTGGGAACTATAGCCCAAGACCTCTCTTTCTGAGAGGAGGCCTGTGCCCAGCAGTGAGACGTATATCGGATGAAGATGATGACACGACGCAAGTGTCGGACACTAATGTCCGTTCTAAGCGCGACATCTTAACAAAAGGTCGCAGACAGCGGCGTTCAAACATAAGACACTGGAATATCTGATTGAATGTATATACACCTAGTGTCGTAGTCTAAACTTACCTTTAATTAGCCATGTCTTCTGTACTTTTGACACTTCACTTCACTTCTTGCCATTGTTCATGTATGTGTGTTTGTCAATTGTATTTGTCTTATGTTTATCTTGCACAATAAAGAGTTTACTTACTTACTTCACTTCTGCAGCTTTTCGTTGGGGGCACGGTAAACGTAGACACGTGCTCCACACATCTGAACTGAACCAGTTCCCAATGTGGTACGGACCACTGATGACTGAAGGTTTTGGCAGGCGAGTAGGTCCTCAGAAAAATTAATAGATTAGAGGGTGCTTATGTCCAGGGAGCGCTGTTCTTAGGCCCACTTGCACAGTCCAGAGTTAAAAAATTAAATCGCTAACTCGTGGTTAGGTTTGACAGTTCCATACATTTTGACACTACTTGGCCCCGGGTTAGCATCTAACACGGGGTTAAGTCGTTAACCCTGTAGGCTTATTGTCTAACTCGCTCGCAATCGCCATCGTGTTCATTTTGACAGTTCATGTATGGGCTGACAATTGGCATCGGAATCAGCTAGCTGTCACATTCATACAAGAACTGTCAAAATGAACACGATGGCGATTGCGAGCGAATTAGACAATAAGCCTACTGGTCCGTGGAAGTGGCTCTTAAAGATTAAAAATAATAACGTTTAACTGTAATTCCAAAGAGCATTGATTGTGCAAATCCCTGAAGAGTACCTGAACTCTTAGAATGTTGTTTGTTTGTGTTGCTTTCTCGCTCACTCTTAAAAAGGTTTGATACTTGTATCGGCCGAGTGAGGTAGACAGCAAGACAAACCCAAATGGCGTTCTAAGAGCTCATACCTATTAAGAGCTTTTAACTTACTAATTTCGCTTTTTATGAGCGTGCATCCCTACTGAGCTGGCAACGTCGCATTTTTGGTGATTTTTTGCGATTACTTCACAGAAAATGAATGAAAGTTTCAAATATCCGTCTGTAGTGCACTTTGTTTTTAGTGTATTAATGTGTCCAATGCAATGATTAATCGTGATGGACTTTTATTTTCGTATTAAAGGGATAAAATACTATATCTCGTTTAATAAGAAAATAAAAGTCCGTCACGATCAATTATTGCATTAGACACATTAATACACTAGAAACGAAGTGCACTACAAACGGATGTTTGATACTTACATTCAATTTCTGTGAAATAATTGCAAAAAATCACCAAAAATGCGACGTTGCTAGCTCGGTAGGGATGCACGCTCTTAATAAAATTTTGACATGGCAAATAGGCGGTCAGCCAAAGTTTGGGAACCTACGATCTAAATCATGTACTTAAAGCCGGCTACTCACACGCCTGCCGCAGGGGCAATACCCGGTCGCACGGCGGTCGGGGCAATTTCGGCTGTTCTAAAAATTGCCCCTGCTTGCCTATACACATCACGATTAAGGAGGCAATACTGGCCCTGCTTCCAATATTGCCCCTGCGGCAGGTGTGTGAGTAGCCGGCTTAAGTACTAAAAATTTAACTAGCTACCGAGTACTTATGATGCAATCCTAAAATGAAATAGAAACGTATTTTTTAAACTTAATGTAATTTAATTTTCGCACTAACAAAAAATATATTTTATCATGATAACTTGAGTATACATCTACACAAACTTTAAACGACATTAAAAATACAGACAGACACATTCACATTTTTTACGTCACGTAGGTACCCTTTGTTACTAGTTAATTTTTGTTATTTTAGGTTAGTGTTCCTTTTTTGCCAGCTATTAGGCAATTATCCTCCATTTTTTTGTTAGGTTTGCGTCATCGTTATAACTTTAAATTTCAAATGTAATTTTTTTAAAATTTATAGCACACTTAGCATCATTTCCAATGGAGTTAAGTCAATATTAACATCTTGAAGATAATTCATTTACTTCCTAATGACAATATAAATGCTACTTTTTCGGATCTTTCTGTTTTTTCACACTGAAACAAAACAAATGGGAACTAAACGGTGTTGCCAACGTCGCTGTACAGACTGCCATAGTTGCCATACTGATTATGATAAGACCTATATATTTTGCGACTACAAACCTCCTGTGGCGTGTCTCGAGGCTATAAGTTACAAATGACAACCACTGATTGGTTGATTCCGCCAATGATGCTAGTTTAGGCTGGAAACAGTGCTCGACCGACGGTACGTCCAGGGTCCTTACCATGACGTCTTAATGCGATTCAGTTTAGGTTCGCTCGCTGTCAGATTCATACCAAAAGTGACAACTAAAACTTGAACTGAGTCGGAATTAGGACGTCATGGTAAGGCCCCTGACCGTCAGCGCTGACCGTCGGTCGCGAAAATGCATTCAGTGCTACGCTGACGGCGAACTGTGGCCTTACCATGACGTCTTAATGCGATTCAGTTAAGGTTCGCTCGCTGTCAGATTCATACTAAAAGTGACAGCTAAAACTTGAACTGAGTCGGAATTAGGACGTCATGGTAAGGCCCCTGTTTTGTTTGGTTTGTTCGGTCGCTCCTTCAGCGAAGCACTGGGGGGCTACTCCGAAATTCGATTTTCCAAGTTCGTATCACGCCGTCCCTCTCACTCTCAATTGAATAACTATTAGTGAGAACGGAACGGCACGAAACGAACTTCGAAAATCGAATTTCAGAGTATAAGGCCAGAACGCATCCATACATCAAGCTTGTCGGTCGACCGACGTACGCCGTCCGACGAGCCGGACCGACGGCTCGACCGACCGTGCGCACGCGCGGACCAAACACGCGCCTACCGTCAGCCTAGCTGTGTGCGCATTCATAGACTTGCATACATAAAATTAATACATAATAATTTAATAAGAAATAATAATATTTAATAGGAATTTAATAATAATAGATGATTTTGAGCTTAATAAAATGCTCTTATAATATCGATTAACAGTAATGCAATTGAATTTATTTAATTTAATCTAATTTATTTTTTTATGATTTACGCTAGATCTACAATGACGAGTCATGCATGTTCTTTTTGATATCTGTATGTTGTGCAAAGTGTTAATTATGTAACAGCTATGATAATGAACATTTCTGATTCTGATTCTGATATAGCTACGCCGACCGACGGCCAGCGCTGATCGTCGGTGAGCACTGTTTCCAGCCTTACCCCCTTATTCATAAACGCTATATACTCCTCTGCTAACTTAGTAATCGTTTGTCCTTATCTGTCATTTTGACATTTACCTTTCACAGGACAAACGATTGCTAAGTTAGTAGAAGCCTATAGAGCGTTTATGAATAAGGGGGTTAGACTTGTAAAATAGTGTAGCTTCGAGAAACGGCCCACTGGACTACAACCATGGACGTAATACAATAAACAGGACTGAGTACTCTGAAAACTTGTCTTTACGAAAATAAACCATATCACAAGGGGAGAAAGTATCTTTTTGTGTTGCGCCGTACACAGATGCTAATCTGCGCCGAGAGGGATAGCGACAAGGGAGGAGTGTGTCACGTTCTTTCATCTTGCCTGCCTAAAAAAATGATTTTGATCAAAAAATTTGGCTTAAAAAAACTCCGTTGAAACACCGATAAAATACTATTTTCATGTTATTTTAACAGTTTTAAGTTAGCGTACTATAAAATTCATTATTTCGTTGCATTAAATAAATAATAAAAGATATATTTTTGTCTAGTCTGCTTTTTTTATTTCTAATGGTAACCCTTCTAACAACTATGTTCACCATGAATTTGTGTATTGTGTGTCCTTGTGATTGTAGGATCGTATTTTGTCCCACATAGCAAAAATCTTATTGTCACCCTGTTAGAAAGGGACACGAACCCTACGAACTATCTCTCTCTGCTCGTTTTTCAGCTGCGAGTGCTCAGTTCCGTTTATTGTATTACGTCCATGACTACAAACATACCAAAACATATTTTAAGTTAACTATCACCAACCCATATGCTTCAGACACGTGGTCCACGCTCTTTAATTTAACTTCCGGCATTTTCGGATATGCGTAAGTATCAGGTATGTACGTCCTGTACTTCAACTTGTAGAGTTTATTTTGAAGAAAACAACTGAGTTGGTCATCTTTAGGTCTTGGATACGCCGATGCTAAATCTGAAAATCATTATCAATTGAAGTCAGGTTTATTTAAGAAAAGGCATGCTGTTGCCCGCGGCTTTGTCCGAGCCGAGTTAAAATTTGTATCACAGGCAGCTTGACCGTTCCCGACACTTTCGACAATAATCGTTATATTTCAACCAAAATATGGTCTTTTCATTCTTAACTGTGCTATTTGGTAAACAAAATTCTAACCTCAATGTACAATTTTTTGTAAAGAATAAGGTGTATTATGTTATCAAATACACCTGAGGCAATATTTTGTACATAATTTTGCTGATATTTTATCTCCAGTTGCTTTTATTTACGATGAAATAGCTAAAAAATAACAAAAATGAGACGTTTTGAGGTTAGAATTTTGTTTACCAAATAGGACAGTTAAGAATGAAAAGACCTTACACACAACCTTAAAAAATTATGTATCTAAAATCTTCACCGTGATGGCTATCTACTGGTGACAATAAATCATGCTATAGGCCGACCGCTTAACTAAGTCCTCGCCCGCGCGGGTACAGGGGCGCGGGGTAGGACGACGAAGGGGACCGAGAGCGGTGCGGGCGGGTATATATGTAAGTATGTAAAACTCTTTATTGTACATAAAACACATGAAAAAGATGAATACAGGAAAACACCGCCTGCCGCCCGCACCTCTCTCGGTCCCCTTTGTCGCCTACCCCGCGCCCCTGAGCCACGCGGGCGAAGACTCAGGTAAGCGGTCGGCCTATAAACCCGACCTTTAGGGGGAGCGGATCAGAATATATAAAGTTTAAAATGTATAATGGGTTAAAATGCATAATAGTTCAAAATATATAATGCCATTTTCTGTGAAACTATTAGGTATATGATTTTTCTTTATAGCGTAATCTATAGATTGATTTAGGTTAGGTTAGGTTTAGTTTATAACAATTCTGTTAGTTTTCAATTTTCTGAGAAAATCGCATTATATATTTTGAACCATTATGTATTTTAACCCATTATACATTTTAAACTTTATGGATTTTAATACGTACCCCCTTTAGGTTAAGCTTAAGTTTTGTCTGCCCCGTAAGGGATATAGCTGTGATTTGTGGTGTGTTTAGTTTATCGCAAATAGACAAACAGACAGACGCGGCGGAGGACTTTGATTCATAATAATGTAGTAAAGTATACCAGTTTTTCCAAGTTGAAGACACAAGACTTCAATAACGTGCGACTTGTCAAGAAAACTACATAACAATGCCTAAAATAAAATAAACAATAATTTGGCGAAATAAACACGAAACATTATTACATTATAGAACACAGCGAACAATAATTAGAATTGCATATACACGTAAATCATTATCACGATAATCGGTAGACACTCCGAGAGCAGTCGCGGTTTCAGAGTTCACCCGATGGAAAAAAATTATTCATTACATCTGCCCATTTCTCAGACTAGGGTAAATAATACAAGTGCAATTGTTTAGAACATGTTTATTCAGTAACATCCATAATTGTATGCAACAATTCTCAACTACACATATCTAGAGAATAAACCTGTGGTAAATTTGCGATAGAGATATAATAGAGCAATTCAAAAAATTGATCTAATTATTTAAAAACAATAAGGACCCTGGTAACAGTCCATATTAATTAATGAAAAAACTGCAAGTTTTATAGTGGAACCACTTCATGAGCATATGAAAACCTTTTAGCAATTAGTATCCTAATTTCAAATCGTTACATTATATTAGTATTTTGCTCTCACTTTTTCAAATAATTAGCTTTACCCAATAACAACACTTTCACTAACTTTGACTTGACAACTTTTCGTAGTAGTTATTAATTTATTTGTTTTACTTTTTATTGTTTAAGTTAAATGTACGTTATTATAGTGCTTTACAAGTTTTTCATAATAAATGTCTTATAACAAGGAAAAACTAATGAAGTGGCGCCATTAAAACAAATTCGTTATTAAATTATTAGGTGTAACCATGGTAAAACACAGTTAAAAACGATTTTAATATACATTGTCACAGCAACATAAATCACTTTGTATCAACCGATACGAACCTAATTAAAAATAAATAATGACAATAATAATTGTTACACTTACAAAATACAATAGAGGTATAAGTTTCGCCCTGCGAAGAACAAATTATGTCTCACTATTGTCAAATACTGCACTTAAATATTAATACTCGACGAAATCAGATTAGTAACTTTTTCATACAACTAATGTGACATTATTCTAGTAGGTATAGTTTGTGTATATTTTCATCATTAAGTTTCCTTATACTACTTGAAAACATTGCAGGGGCCTTACCATGACGATTTAATGCGATTCAGTTTAGGTTAGCTCGCTGTCAGATTCATACTAAAAGTGACAGCTAAAACTTGAACTGAGTCGGAATTAAGACGTCATGGTAAGGCCCCAGAACAAATATAGGTAGACATTTCAGTGACTACAAGTTACTAAATTCCTCAAGATTTGTGACATCACTATAATGCAAGGACGTATGTACTATCCATACAATTTTAGTTACTTCTTTTGTTTAAGTGCCCATGATTGCGAGTAGTAAAAGGAATCCGAACGACATTTCCTCTGACGCAATGTGGCACTACGATTCCCAGTTATTAATAAATCTAGTCGACCTACGAATAAAATTTTACGTCTTTCATTTCACACGCGTGGGACCGTTGCGATTGGATGTAGTCTAATCCAACGCGTTTCAGCAGTACGATATTTGAGGGCCGATTAAATCTTATGATTATTTATTTTATCACCCTTACCTATTACTGGGTTTGGTGGACTAATTCTTGACCCTATTAATATACTTCAATTTGTAAAATGCTTTTTAATTTACCTGCATTAGGATCAGTTACATTTGAATGCTGCGGTGACTAGTTACATTTAAAATTTTACATTACTAGCTATTAATTTAAAACGTTCACAACATACACAGGTTACAATTTCATTGCGTTAACATTATATATAAGTCATTAATTCCATGATCAAACACTTCAACAGCAACATAAACGTTAATGAATTAATGATCCAATAAACATGATCTTACAATGTAAAAAAACTAATCAAAACATTCCATATGGTCAAAAATAAAACAATAATACTACATGCAAATTTGAACTATTCATATAATACTAATACTAAGTACTTTAATCGAATACTATTTGAATATATGTACGTGTGAAGGAAGCTAGTAAAAAGGCAACATAGGTTTGATATTGTACATTGAATACTTAATTGAACATTCTCTAAAACTACATATTATTATATCTGCATGAAAGTTGCTGGTACTCAGCACTGCTAAAGTTATAGAAACCGCTAATCTAATTAAAAATGAACATAAACAAACATGTCAAGTTGAATTAATACTCTTTATGACTGGTAAAATACATACTGATTACGATTAGAACATATTTCCTATTGAGTTCTGGCTATATTTTTGAAGAGTGCACATCAAATGCTTTGAAACTTTTTTTTAAAGGCGTAAATAAAATACTGGGTGGTTTTATCATTTAGATGTTCTTGGGTACTGGTTGGATGGGTCTCACGTTGAACTGTTCTTCCTCCTTCCAAGGCCACACTTTAGGCATGGAACTCTCATAATCGTGGCAGTAGATTTGGCTTTCCACGTGCTTAGAAATGTCTTTCGGCTCAGGGTATAGCGATGCCAATCCTGTAAATCAGATGGTACTGCAGAATAATACGGAACGGACTTTAATTGCGCTAAATACTATTCGACTCATGTTTTAAACGACTCTAAAATTACAATTGTTGCTCTATTTTATGTTCAACGTGCTACGAGAAAACAAAAAATAATATAATAAATTCGTTTCTAATATTTCTACTTTCATGGTAACAAATAAATATAAAACAAAGACAAACCATGAATTCCTTAAACAAAGAATGTTCGTGCACTTAAAACCGAATAAAACGCGCAGTTCTATAAAAATAAAAACAATTCTGGTTACAAAAATAACACAAAGTACAAAAAATTTATTCACTAATGTTGGTCAGATTGTTTAAAATAAAAATGTCAATTAACGGAGTATAGGACAACCACCGCTTTTCTGCTCAACATTGCTAATTTGTATTTGAAATTTGTATTATGTGATAAGCATGTCATGTGTGGATCTTGGGCCGGCTAATTAGAGCGCAGCCATCGCTGCAGAGTTTTTTTTTCACCAAATTATGTCAGTTCCGCTCTATTGGTTAAATCCAGTATCAATACCAAATTGCAACAGAAACTAGACATTAATAATAAAGAGATTATTATAAAAGTTATGTGAAAGACTCCACAATTTTAGGCTAAAACTTTTTTATTGTGAAAAAAATTGATACGGTCAGGGCAAATAAATATTGTCAAATTTCACGTACCTTCATCGTAGGCCATTTTAGCGACTTCGATTGCGATTGAAAGAGACACTTCCTTGACTTGCGATAGTGGCGGGTAAATGCGTCCAATATCTAAGTCCTTTTCACTGACAAAGTTCGCAAGCGTCTGAAATAAGATAATAAATATATTGACTTTAAAATCAATACAAATATTTTTCAGAATAGGGCAAATTCGTTTTTAAGCAAATCATTCATTACGTAAACTGAGTCAAGCGACAGTGAAATAAACGTGGTATCGTAATTTCGTAATAGTAGTTTATGTGACTGTATTATAATACCTAATTATGTACAGTCGAGTACATTACTTTATATCATAATATCATGTTTCATAATGTAAACCGCTGGGGTCTTCCTATCGAGTTACGATCTGGGTGCCTTCAAGAGGCGAGTGTACAATTTTCTGCAGGGCCGACAACGCACTGGCATCGCGTAAAGCGCTGCGGGTGTCTATGGACAGTGGTGATCATTTAACATCAGGTGACCTACTAGTTCGTAGTTCGTAGTGCGCAATAATAAGGTTTGGGCCTCATTTCCGGTCAAGCGTGCATCGAGAATGAGGGCGGGGGCTGTCGGGCATACTTTTTTCTATCCTAGTCACTATATCTTCTTTCACACCAGCATTCCCTTATCACACTATTCCTTATTAAATATGAACTAGGTAATATTATTGGTGAATTTTCCTCACACCGCATAGTCATCCCCCACATTTCTGATAGCTGTTAGAGAATTTTAAACAACATAATATTTCTTGCCGGTTAAAAAACAACAGTACTTACCCTAGCAGCAGTAAGGAACATAGCCTCGGGTATATGATGCGTGGCTGTGGCAATAACGCCCAGCGCCACTCCGGGGAAGATGTAAGAGTTGTTACCCTGTCCCGTGTGGTAAGTTTTGCCGTTATGAGTCACCGGCGGGAAGGGAGAGCCGGAGCAGAAGACGCATTTACCCTGGAAACGTAAGTTAAAAAATTGAAAACGTAACGTAACGTCACGTAGTAATGTAACGTATGTTGGAAATGTAAGTTTTTGTTTGTTTTTTTTTTTGTTTTCGGTTGCCCTGAAAACCAGCGTCAGCCTTTGTCTGACACATGCTGAGCGGCAACCTTTTTGATGTGTGTTTTCATTGTTATTTTTGGTACGGTTTTTGTTTTTATTGCACCAAATAAAACTTTTTCTTTCTTTCTTTTCTTTCAAACGAGAATGCAGAATATGGTGTACGGTATTAAACTGAAAGTAGTTATGACAGGAGAAAAGGTAACTATCCCCGCTTAAATAAGTCGTCGTTCGCGTGGCACAGGGGCGCGGGGTAGGACGACGAAGGGGACCGAGAGGGGTGCGGGCGGTAGACGAACTACCCGCCCGCTGCGCTCTTGGTACAGGACGGGCGAGGACTCAGTTAAGCGGTCGGTCTATAAACATATCTCATGATGTTTGTTGTTATTTCAATAATACCTTGTTTGTAATACACATAAGTTACAAGATGACCCACGTGATGGGCCCGCCAGTTTATAACCAGCTACCTGATACGATCATTTCGGCCCCGTTGTTAAGATGTTTTAAAATTAAACTCAGGAATTGGCTTCTCGAACACACATTTTACACATTCGACGAACTCTTTTCCTGGCAGTCAAAGCCTACTTACTGATTGCAGAATATTTGTTTTATTATAGTGCTGCAGTTTTGTTAAAAAATTTAATTGAAATGTTTTTCTTTTTAATTTCATGAGTTGTTCTGACATGGAATATAATAAAATAATGATAAAAATGACATGTAATAACAATAATTATTACGAATAAATGAGTATGAGTATGAGTATGAGTATGATGGCAACTTCCAACAACCTGTCTCGCAGTCAATACAATAAGGGTGCGACCAAACCGCCGCGTATACGCAGTGACGTGTCGTATCGTTTTCTCACCGTTTCTTCATACATTTTGTTGCGATTCCGTAACGTCACCGTTTTTTAAGCGGCGGTGCGGTCGCACCTTAACAACAAAAATAAATGTGAAACGTTGGATTGTTGACTAATGAACTCTATTATCTGTCTTTTGTGTAATAAATAGCTTACAACTTAACACCTCTTAACTTCCTTAACTATTATATACATGACATAAACAGTGAATAAATGAATAGAATAATTAAAAACATGGCGTTCGTCTTCTTTAAAATTTTAGTCACGACATAGCGTAACAATTTACAATAGTGGGAGCACTTCTGTCTCGGCGCTAACTATCTGCAATCCGCAGTCACAGCGTGCGCCGAAAGTCAGCCGGACTAAGGTCAGCGCATTATCATTGGGAGTGACGCGACCCTGCCTCGCAACGCAAGTTACCTCTCTAGTTATTATTACGTTATGGTCACAGTAACTGCTGCCCTGTTAAAGACCCGATAATTAAAAAAAAACACCGGGTAGCACTCCGGGAGTGCCGGCAGAAGTGAAAACGACACACACACACATACGCGCAAATAGAAAAGAAGAAAAAAAACTTTTTCTACTCGAGATTCGAACTGCGGTCACTTGAGAGAACGCACTGTTATTCCACACCCTATACCATTAGGCCAAACGCACATATGTTAAAGCGACGAAGTCAACGTACACTTCAAAAATCGAACGTGACTCTAGCTTCATTCGTATTTCAAAATAACCTCTTAGAAGACTCTGATATCCTGGTACTTAAACTCTCCCTCCGTCTTACGCCTGACGCGAGTTTAACATTTTTTACCCATCCCAAAAAGTGTTCAACGCCGTTTTTTAAAGAAGTTTTCATTTCAAAAATGATAAACTTTCTCGTCATAGTTAATTACTTACATCAGTATTTTCGAAGGCAGCCTGTGCGGTGCATTCCGCTTTGCTGGTCGGGTTGGAAAGAGCGAAAATGACGGGCCTCTCAGTGTTCTGAGCCATTTGCTTCAGTATCGCAGGCGTGAACGCACCGCCGACAGTTGATGCACCTGTAACAATATCTTTATGTTAACCTGGGGGGCTACTACAAAATTCTATTTTCGAAGTTCATATTATAAGTCCCTGTCACTCTCAAGTTAACGCCTATTAGTGTGAGCGGGCGGCACGATACGAACGTCGAGAATCGAATTTCGTAGTATAAAGCATTTGTTATTTGAGTATAATTTTCACGGTATCATGTGTTTAATTTAAATATTAACGTATGAGGAAAACCATCAAAGTCAAAGTATCTTTATTTGTAAACATAGGTTGATTATATAGTATACAAAAGGTGGTATTAAGATATTTAGTATCACTATGTTTTGCCCATAGGCATACAAATAATTTGGACTTAATCATAATATCTGAGCTCAATACAAAATTATAAAATTACACCATAGCTGTACGGTCAGCGTATATTAATGTCAGCGCACAACGACTTTACTCTCTATTGAGAAACATTTATACATAATTTAGCTCAGTTACTTTTAGTGTTTCAACCTAACAACAGTTTAACATAACATTTATTATAACATTAATTTTACATTTCAATAAACATTTTAAACTACTAAATAACATTTTCTTCCTACATTTCTAATAACTAAGAAGGGCGCTCGTAGCGTATCGGTTCGTCGCGCGTTACGAGTAGGTATAATCTAAAGGTCGCCAACCTTACAATAGCAACAAGTGACAAGAAATTTTTTACCACCCAAATACTGTGCGAATAATGAGCTAAAAAAGCTAGTTGACTCACCAATAAGGCAGCTAGGTTTGATCTTGGCGACGCAAGCCTCAAACGACTTCTCCGGCTCGACGTCTTTGCCAAACGCGGTGGCGTGCGGCGGCACTCCGCCCTCGCGGCGCGTCGAGAGCAGCCCTTCCACGTCAAACATGTACACGCGATCCCTCGCTTGCTTCTCTGAAAGACCTTCAGCCACCATGGCTGCCACAGTCAAGTTTGCGATGCCGTTGGCCGCCTACGAATAACCGTGAAATTACAATAAAAATTGACATTTCATTTTTATAACACCTGAAAATGTATACATATATGGTTCGAAAGCATTTTGCCTCCTGATCACTGCAATATGTTTATATAATTTTAATATCGCTTATTATAAAAAAATTAAATTAATTAAAAATATGTCCTAATTTTACCAAAACTACCACAGGATAGGTGAAACGCCTTTGCTTTTTTCACGAGAAAAAAAACTATCATAATTTTGTATTTCTGACGACTTCAAAGTACAAGGGAGGCAACTCTGAAATTCTATTTTCGAAGTTCGTTGCATACCTTCTCTCTCGCTCTCAAGATAATGACTATTAGTATGAGCGGAACAGCACGAAGCGAACCTCGAAAATCGAATATTGGAGAATAGGGCCTGACATTGACAATTTGAAATTAACGACAGTTTTTTTTTCTATAGAGAAAAGACAGAGCGATAAGTGTGTATTCTGTGATAGTATCGGAGTTGGGCAGTTCTCCTCAGAAAAATTCTCCCCGAACAAATTTTGTGCCTAAATTTATCTTAGTCCTAGGACTTCATTATGACACTTAAATGATACTTTAAGTTTAATATTAAAGTTTTATATGGGAGGCACTTCATGAAAAACATTATTTAGCTAGATATTTGAGATTAAAACAAAAGAGTAGTGACCTACAATGACGAACTGTATCCACAATGACATTTTCACTAACAGCAATGACGTGGTGTAGGCCCCAATGACGATTGTCTTAAGTCAGTAAGTAAGAAGGTCTTATGTTCATAGTAAGCACTTACCAGTAACTGTCGTTTTTAAATAACCTGAATAAAATGATAATAAAAGTTTATGATTTTGTGATTTGTTTAATAAATAATCAACCGCTATAAAATTTTACAACTGGTCTAGTTATCCTACTAATATTATAAATACGAAAGTTTGTGAAGATGTGACGATGAGATGATGTGACGATGTGACGATGTGAGTGAGTGAGTGTGTATTATGTTTGTTACTTCTTCACGCTAAAACGACTGGACAGATTTGGATAAAATTTGAAACGAAGATAGCTGGTACCCTAGATTAAAACATAGGCTACTTTTTATCCCGGAAAATTGTATAGTTCCTGCGGGATAATGATAAACATATTAATTGCTAATTAAGAAGCTAGTAGGCTTATACATTTCGAATCGTACTGGTCTAGTTATATGATTCGAAATGTATAAGCCTATTCCCACTTGTCTATGTCCCTATTTCTACACTGCGAACTATTTAATAAAAATCCGGGGTTCTCTATTGTTTGCTCGAATTTCACATGCCGGAATTTCATTTGCCATAATTTTATGACGATATATATGCCATAACAGTGTTAGCGAAAAATCAATTCGAATTGACTATTGACGAAACTAATTCTAAACTTACTGATTGAGGATTGACGATTACTAATCGTTAATTCGAATTGATCGGTCAATCCTCAATCCTCAATCGTCAATTCGGATTGACGATTACTTTGTATGTACCTACCTAATAATGTCCTTTTTAATTAGGCCATTTTTCGAAACTGACCAAATGCGTTCAAAAGCGGTGTCTGAGTTTACCAAAGGATCCGAAACATGTTTCCGACGGCAATATGAAGAATGTCCTTCTAAACATCTTATCGATTACAAAACACGTCCAAAAAAGACCTTTTTACGTCGTAAAAACGTCAAATACCTATGTGGAACATGTTTTGGGCACCTCAGATATTGATTTTGAACTCAATTGGTTGATTTCAAGAAAAGTCACCAAAATGTCCCAAACCCAAAACAGGGCCTTAAATATTGCGTTGGAAACATGTTTCAAAACCTTTGGGCACCTCAGATATTTGAACGCAATCGGTTGGTTTCATTTCAAGAAATACTGACATCAGGAACATGTTTTCGAACCTCTGGGAAACTCAGGTATCGACTTTAAGTCCAGTAAGTAAGTCCCAAAAAAGGACACATTTGAAAAGTAATCTTAGGGAATTAATGGTTAATCTAGATTGAGAATTGATTTAATCCGAATTGAGGATTGATGCGTTAATTCCAATTGATTCAATAGGATTGACGCGTTAATCAGAATTGAATCAATTCGAATTAATCAATTCGGATTAACGCGTCAATTCGATTGATCAATCCGGATTGATTTAGTTCAGATTGATGCCAACACTGTGCCATAATGATCATTGGTCATATTTTCATTTGCCATAATTTTTAGGTGCTATAACGATACGTTTGCCATACATTTCATTTTTCCTATTATCAAGTGTCCTAAAATCATTTGCCATAAAATTCAAACGCCATAATAATTATTTGCCATAAAAAACCCAGAATTTTGATTCTTGTAATTTTAAGTATTGCGATAATCTATTATCTAAGTACGTTTTACAGATGTTATGTCTAGAAACCAAATATTAATATGAACTGAATGACCCTGAGGCGAAGTTTTGGCGCTTCGCGCCTTGACGCCATTCTAACCTAACCTAACCTGTATATTAATTGACCAGTCGTGTGGCCTGTGATTTGATATTGCGGGGGGCTCCGCCCCCCGCGCCCCCCGAGCCCTTACGGATGCTTCTATTTCTGCTCTGAGGGTCGCAAGAAACCTAACGAACCTACCGTGTTTCGATAGCAGTAAGTTTCAACAGTCTGTATCTGTTTTTTCCTTAATTATGGCAAATGATTGTTATGGCATGAAATATTAGTGATTTTGAACGTTATGGAAAGTGATATTATGGTATCTAATATTAAGGATGTTGAACATTATGACGTTTGAGTATTATGGCATTCAAAAACATGTGATATTAGGGCAAATGAAGGTTATAGCCAGTGACCATTATGGCAAATGAAATTAGTACAAATGAAATTATGGGAAATGGAGGGATCCCGTAAGCATCATTATAATGATATGTCATATCGAAACGTCATTGTTGGATACGAATGTCATTGTAGGTTTTGCGGTTTATCATTGGAGGCGAAACGGGTCATTGTCATCCCTCTCAATTTCGCTTACAATGACGCAGCCAACAATGACAAATTCAATGAAACCTCTTGGAACTCGTTTGTTTTTAATGCGAACTAAAAATATTTATTTCGACAGCATCAAACCTAAATTTGCTTAAACATAGTTAAGGACTCACTTAAATATCATGCATTATCATCGACAAATAGTTTAAAATAACAATGACGAAAATATTTACAAAGATGGAAGAACTTTTTTCGGTGTTTGCCTGGCCGTAACGCGGCGTGTGTTGCTCATCCGCGTGCCGTGAGCTGACGGAGGGGCGGGAGACGAACGCTGGGGGCTGTATTTTGGCCGTTTAATGCGTTTCGTTTTTAAGAAAATTCACAAACAATAGCTGCATCCAACAATGACGTATTTTTTTTACACGTTGTTTGAAGTAAATTTTATTGATGTTACATTTAATTTACAAGCGTAATTATTATTTAATACTGAGCATTTTTTATCTGTTTTTTATGTATAAAAATAATATTCAATGGTTTGTTTGTACTCTATGTTTTAATCAACTTCTAAGTCTGGTGACTAGGTTGGCCGCATGTAAAATACGGCTTGTTTTCCACTTTTTTGCCAAATATTTTGTTTTATAGAGGATTAAGCTTAAAAATGGTTAGGACACCTTTTGCATTGGTTAATAACGTGCTTAAATAATGATTTTGGTGTACTGAATAATCAGTCAGTTACAACTAATGTCCAGTCATACGAAAAATGAACCTTGTGGAGAACTGCCCAGTTACGCCCTTTTAGAATAAGCAAAAATTAATAAATTAATTATAAATTAAATACAATACAAGCCCTAGCGAAAAAATTAAACTGCCAGCATGTTCATCTTTTCAAACAAAATACAGAAAACCATTAAAATTATAGACTCAGAAATATGAAATGTTGTCAATTGCTTTTTAAACCTGCAATCACCATAATGAATGGCAACTCGCCACCAGACCTGCATCCACCGGTTTCCCGCAACTTTCACGATGTCAGTCCACCTAGTGGTAGGCCTGCCAACACTGCGTCTTCCGGTTCGCGGTCGCCACTCGAGAACTTAACTTACTTTTAAACTTGTAAACTTACCCCCTTTATCAAAAATGCTCTATATACTTCTGCTAACTTAGTAAACATTTGTCCTTATCTGTGAAAGGTAAATGTCAAGTGACAGATAAGGACAAACGATTGCTAAGTTAGCAGAAGCCTATAGAGCGTTTATGAATAAGGGGGTTAAGATTTATAGTGACCAAGAACGTAACCATAACGAGTGACAAGAAAAAGTTGATCCACCTACCTTAGTTAACATTCCATTGCATTTATAGACCGACCGCTTAACTGAGTCCCCGCCCGCGCGGTACAGGGGCGCGGGGTAGGGTGACAAAGGGGACGGAGAGCGGTGCGGGCGGGTAGCACGCCTGCCGCCCGCACCTCTCTCGGCCCCCTTTGTCGTCACACCCCGCGCCCCTGTGCCGCGCGGACGAGGACTCTGTTAAGCGGTCAGTCTATATGTGTGGCCACAAATTCCATTTTCAAATAGGACGAGTTCAGGTTCCCTACAGAAAAATTCACTTGGCACTCCACTTGGCCCTGCGTGTTCGCGTTGCGCTATTGGCATCTTCGTCGCTTACGCTAGAAACAATATAGTGCATCCCCTTCACTCACGCAAATATTTGGATAAATACGCCAAGTGGAGTGCCAGTATTAAAGTAAGTGTCAAACTTACAGAGCCAGCGCCAAGGAACAGGTAGATGTTTTCACTGAGCTTCCGCTTGGTGATCCTGACGGCCGCCATCAACCCGGCCACGGCGACGGAGGCGGTGCCTTGGATGTCGTCATTGAAAGTGCAGTACTTATTGCGGTATTTGTCCAGGAGACGACCCGCGTTCAAAAGGGCGAAATCTTCAAACTGAAAGAGAATGGTTAAAAACATAAGAGTTGTATTGGAAAGCATATGTTTGAATAGTCCTTACGCAAAATACAAAAAAATTACAGGAGCTAGTGTTGCCGACCGACCAACCAACCATTTATTATGTATTTACTTCTTTGTTTCTATTTTTAAGCAAGACTTCCGAGCAAAGCAGCTCTGGCGTCACTGTCGCAGCGACAGTAACGCTGCGCTCGGAAGTTCCTTCATACATTTTCCTACTGCATAAAGGAGCGGCCACACCGCCGCGTATACGCACTGTCGTGTCGTAGGCGTCACGTTTTCTCACCGTTTCTTCATACATTTTGTTGCGTATACGCACCGTCCACGTCTTTTACGCACCGGTGTGGTCGGACCTTTAGGGTGCGACCAAACCGCCGCGTATACGCAGTGACGTTTCGTATGCTTCACGTTTTCTCACTGTTTCTTCATACATTTTGTTGCGATTCCGTAACGTCACCGTTTTTTAAGCGGCGGTGTGGTCGCACCCATATACTATCGCACCATCGCAGCGACAGTCGTGTATTCCTATTCATACGTTTCAGCTAGCCTTCCGTATTAGCGACGATATCTCTCTTCTGTACAGCTGATCCGTTGAAAGAGACCTAATGGAGGCCTTAAACCAACCCAGTCTTTTCCCAAGACAACAGGGCCCTTTTTTATAAAGCTACAAATTACAATTTACAAGCGGAAGTCTCTTTCTGACCCTATGTGTTAGACAGAGACTTCCGCTTGTAAATTGTAACTTGTACCTTGTAGCTTTATAAAATAGGGCCCAGGTGGTGAGACATGTGGCGCTACCTACTATCCCAAATCCCGGCCGACAGTAAAAAGGTTCTCCAAATACATTAAATTTAAATTATTGACATGGCTTGAAGGATCAGACTAATAAATTTTTCTTTAAATAATTCTTAAGCTCATTCTCATTTATCAACGTGATATGCGAAAATTATCTCAACATATACCTTTCCGATTTGTATGTTGATCTTATTTGAATGTTTTACCTGTTTGGGTTATCATACATCATAGCATCCAAGTTGCAAGAATGGAGGCGATAAACGCAAAACTAACATCGCCACATCAGTCATAACATAACGTTCTCAGTAGAACATTTAGAGAATGATGGAATACCTTAATTTGAAGAGTCGTAAAGTAATAATACTACCCTGATGCATAAAATTAAGCTTAGCAAACCAGCTAAAACAAAAAGCATTTTCATAATTTTAATCAAACCCAATCACCGTGATACCAATAAAACTTCAACGGAAGTTAACCGAGTACTGACGTCAAACGCGCATTTTACAAGGAAAGATTACAGATAAAATGCCGCAAAAATATTAACCTTATCTGAAACTGGACAGACACGTTGGTACTTGGAAGATGATAAAAAAGAGCCGCGTGCACTACCTACTTATACATATCACAAAGAATGACAGACTCAGGTGGTAATGATAATCTAAAACGAACTGAAATCACGCGTCGTTACATTGTAGGTACACATATCTCCAACGAAGTCACTGTGTACCTTTGGTATTAAAAAGACTTTAAATCAATACGATAAAGGTCAATTTCATGTGCAACGCTTTGTAATCAGTCACGGCCGCGTGAATGGTTATTTACTTACGTAATATCAGTTGTAATACGTCAATGTTTGATGAATCAAACGTAGTGTTCCCCGATAAATGTGACGATTGAATATGTTCTATATTCAACGTCACTCGACAATCGATAACAGTGCGTGGTCAAGCACGAGCTGATCGTAAGACGCTTAAAAATTCAAATCCTAGAATTAGTTTAGTGAGTTTTATTATTTTTAGTTTTATAGCCAACTATGTCGACTCCGTTTAAATGCCGGATATGCGTCGGATTCCATTTTTAAAAAACGAAATTCGTCACAAATATTATTTTAAAGTACCCATGTGTTTTATAAACTATTTTTAGCTAACCTAACACACATTGAGGAAATAAACTGCGCCAATAATCGATTTTTCAGTCATTGTTTTTTGTAATAAATGAGTCTTCAACTATAAGGCAATTTTAATAATAGGTAAAAATTGGATGTCTTCTTCCAAGTTTTCCACAATCGCTGCATAAATAGTGCGAAAGACAACAAATCGAACGATTATAAACTGTAGGCTTATGGTCTAACTCGCTCGCAATCACCATCGTGTTCATTTTGACAGTTCTTGTATGAATGTGACAGCTAGCTGATTCCGATGCCAATTGTCAGCTCATACATGAACTGTCAAAATGAAGACAATGGCGATTGCGAGCGAGTTAGACAATAAGCCTACTGAACCCTAACTCACCTGTAACAGTGTGTTCTGGCCGTATCTCTGGACACAAGCCTCCATGAACTCGTCAATAAATTCGTCGTACTCCTTGCCGCGAGCACGTTTCTGCCTCAGACCGATGTATAGAGGATCTTCCAATAGATCCTGTAAACATAAAACCCAATCTAAAAATTTCATTTTAGATACAAGTTTTTCTGCTGACTGTACTTTTTGTTGATTATGTGTACCAAATTTTAAGTCAATCGGACCAAACGTTGAAGAGTTCCCTCCTGCGGAGACGATCCTGGTCAGACCACCAGAATTTTAGTACCAAATTATTGTATTGTCATATTTGTCATCTGAGTTAAGAGCGTGCATCCCTACTGAGCTGGCAACTTCGCATTTTTGGTGATTTTTTGCGATTATTTCACGGAAATTGAATGAAAGTTTGAAATATCCGTCTGTACTGCACTTTGTTTTTAGTGTATTAATGTGTCTAATGCAATAATTAATCGTGATGGACTTTTATTTTCTTATTAAACGAGATACAGTATTTTATACCTTTAATACGAAAATAAAAGTCCATCACGATTAATCATTGCATTAGACACAGTAGGGATGCACCCTCTTAAACAAGTATGCAAAATTTCAGCTCAATCGAATGAAGATACCTGCTTCAAAATAGAGTCGCAAAATTCTACCCGGACAAACATACATACATACATACACATACATACGTTGCAAGTTAATATAAAGCTTGTAACTTGTAATAATAAAAAGTTTGTATCAAAAATACGGGCTCATGCCAACCAACAGTCACGTGCAAAGACAACATGTGTGTGTACACTCTCTTCTATTTTTTCGAGTAAAGTTACCGTTAACTTATTTAATACTGCACCGTTTAATCTTTAAACACACGATATTTTTTTTTATCACTGAAACCTACCAAGCGTTATCAGTACCTTTTCATTTCTTCAATAATTATGAAACAGCGTGATTAATAATAATATTATTGTATTTAAGCCTGTTTTGTTACTACGTACTACATTATGTGGAAACTATTGAGAACTAACCTGGTTGTTAGTTCCGACATCCAAAGTAATCGGCAAGCACTGATGAGGTTTGATTCCAGCCAGAGCTGTGTATAGAGACAGCTTGCCCACAGGTATTCCCATACCGTAGGCACCCAGGTCACCTAGGCCCAAGATTCTCTCGCCGTCGGTAAACACTATGGCTCTCACGTCGGGTTCAGGCCTAAAATGTCAACAATGTTTTTTTTGTTTTAAATGGATGACTTCTTTACAAGCATACGAACGTATTAAATTAAACAAAAGCTTGTATAAAGATAAAACAAAAACAGTCGAAATATTAAAAGTATCTAAGTTCCTGATTATTATGTTTATGAGAAATATCTCCATCCAAAAACCTAAGTATGTAGGTAGGTACGGACGATTTAAGAAAAAGATTGATAAGTACCCAAAATTATTATTTACCAGTTTTTAAGGATGTTGAAAATATGCCCCTTATCGTTAATAGTGATGAAAAGACCTCTGGGTCTCCTGTAGATAAGCCCAAACCTTTGGCAAGCCAATCCCACGGTTGGTGTGTAAACGATGGGTAGATATTTCTCGATGTTTTCAGATAGCAGTCTGAAGAACAACTTTTCATTTCTGTCCTGCAATAATCCAATATAACTGTAAATAGCAGTTCGGTTTTCTTTATACACTTAAATCTAAATATACTTCAATTTTTTTAACATTATATTACGGCTCGTGAACTGTAATCTCTTTACAATTTGTACTAGATTAACAATTGGCGACACGCAAATAAAAAGACATTAAAACAATTTTATTTTGCGGCTCCCAAACTATTGCACTGTACTATTTGCTAGGTAAGAAATAGTTGACCAAATGCAATATAATGTTATTGTGGTTTCTTATTCTAAAAAAATCCAAGTATAGGTAAGTATATGGACTGGTTATGATCGATGTTTTGTTACAAAACGCACATTCACATTAACTAGTTATGTACTTTGCAAATATGAGTATGTATGAGCTGAATGTAGCTTGAAACCAATCAATCATGAGTAATTACAATGTATGTGAATAATTTAAGAAGGTATGGTGCAGTAATCAAGTAATCGTGCCTAATTGACGGATAAATAAAAAAAATTTAAGTGCATTCCGTCCAATACAATGCTGCAATAAAAAGTGAAAAATAATAAAATATTGAAATATATTCCTGTTATTTATTCCAAGCCTTACACCGCTATAGAATAATCTGTGTTTTATATTACCCAGTCTTGTATAATAATGTGAATACCAATATTTTTTCTGACTAATAAAATATAAAATTTTAGTAAAATGGAAAATACTGTTAGTTGTTCAAAGTAAGCATAACTTGTGTAGTTAATAAATAGACCATTTTGCCTTCACCACATTTTCCCATTTATCACGCTGTAAATTCCTTTAGTGAAAATATTATTATGTAGTATTTTTATTGTTAGGTATGCTGAAATGGTTCATATTCACAATTCAGCTAAAAAATCGATAGAAAGCATCAACGGAAACGGAAAATTCCTGAAGACGCTCTAATCTAACGACAATAAGATCGTGATCACTGATCAAATATATTTGTGGACTGCTTGTCCGCAAATATAATGTTACTAACTGAAAGAATAATCCATTTAAAGTATCTTCAAGAACGTCAGGTACATTTCCTATCAAACGCCCGGTGCCAACACAGCCAATTACACGCACAAATTGGCACTCCTCGCCACTGGTCCCACACCGTCGTTTAAGATAACAACCGCACACATACGGTTAGCTCCCACTCCCACCATGGCCAAACCCTTAAAGAGATATTCATGAGAAAAATGGTACCTTTGTCAGTGTTAGTCACCTGTAACTCGACGAGGTAGAGATATTTGTTCAGATTGTCCTCATATCTGTCTATGGATATTCTGCAGATATCCAACTGTTCCTCTTGCGACTTGAACTTTGCTGCCAAGAGGCCATGGATGCCGAGGGCTTGACGCTCTTCTAATGTGAATGCGAGACCCTATAATGACAAAATATTTATAATGTAGTGATATAATGATACATTAAAGAGACTAGAACATTTAAAGGATAAATGAGTTCACCTACATACGAGTGCGTCATGTCATGAGTTTGATTGTTTGATGTGATGAGTTTATATTGGGAATTGTATACATTTTAACAAGACATAAAATGTTTCAAATGATCATGTCATATTTCCCTATAATCTACTCGTTGTTTGTCTATATAGTAAATGAAAAAAAAAACAAAACTGGTATTGAATTCGCTAAGTATTAACTTTTATCCAAAAATGTCTAAATATGTTTAAATGTAAATATCGTGACACAGTGTGACGCAAAAACCCCACCACAGAACGACTACATTTCATTCAACGTCAGGTGTTACTCAATATTAAATTAATGTCCAGCAACTATACGTGTGATCGTCATACTTATACTTAGACAATTACGATTCCTAAAAGTTGAATCGTTTCGCTGCCTTAAATAATTACCAGTTCCGTCTTAAACGGCCGTTTATTATGTCCCAAGGTCAGCTAGACGAGCGTTGTAAAGGCGACTCAAAATATCTAATAGATCTGATTGTAGTCTCGTAGTCGTATGAAGAGTCATTGGCCACAGAATTCACGAACTATTTCTCAAAAGAAATTCCGACAAGCTAGGAATTTCAACTAATCTTAATAACCCTCCAGGACGCTCGCCGAAGGGCAAAGTTCATAACCCCTTAAAGGGAGTAGAGACATTTCTACACAATTCTGATACGCCTGAGGAAACTGCTTAGCTCTGTTGAACCTTCACAACCATCACAACCATATATGTATATACATATAAAGTTCATGTAATAGCTGTAAACATCGTGATCAGCGACGTTAGGGTAGACGTGTAAACATTTGTATTGCAATGTCCTTAGTTATTATAGTGCATACACGACTGTTACCTACCTGCCTTCGGTATTCTCTGAAAGACGATTTGAATATTACTAATCTACTACACGAGTAGTTACTTAGAGCCCTGAACTTGCAGTAAATATTTTATGAGCGTAAGCTAGTGCTTGGTTTATTTTGAAGACTTAATTAAATATTTGATATAATAACTAGACCAAAACCAATGAAAGGTCAATTATAATTACATCATCGACAAAAAGTCAAAAAAGTCAAAAAGTTAAAAGTTTATTTTGCAAATAGGCCGCCGAGGGCTCTTTTACATGTCTTTTTTTTAAATCTACCAGCGCATTCGGAAAGACCATCATTCCCAAGAAGAATGCGCCGCAAGAAACTTGGCAGAAAGTCATTTTTTCAAAATAAAATAGATTTTACAATAGTACTTAAATTCTACTTAACTTACCTATAATACAATTAATAC
The DNA here is from genome assembly GCA_963854515.1 of Pandemis heparana. Classification (NCBI taxonomy): domain Eukaryota; kingdom Metazoa; phylum Arthropoda; class Insecta; order Lepidoptera; family Tortricidae; genus Pandemis; species Pandemis heparana. The sequence goes on along the minus strand of OY978015.1, from coordinate 10,362,066 downwards.
ATTTTATAAAAGGGATGTAAAAGGTCCCTAAGTTAAGTCCGTACCTTAAATTACATTCGTCTATAGTAGAGATGTATAAAGTCTCTACTGGTCAAAGCGAAACAAAATATGCGATAATGATAAGAAAGAGAAAGAAAAAAGTGAATAAAAATAATTTAAGTTCAGTGGAGGTGTAAAACGCCTCCACCGTCAAATAAGTTAATTTTAGATATCTCCAATGTCGATGAGAAAAAGAGCAAAAAAAATATATTATATATAACAAAAATTATGAAATATGCATTTCATGTCAAGTAAGTAACCGATAAGCTTTTGGATTCCGAAGGCAAGCTTCTGCCGCCCCCAATGACATGAAATTAATACAACATAAGTCTACCGATGTTACCTATTGATAGATTGATTGACCGCATAAGTGGATTTGCATTTTTTCACGAACGATTTAGAACGTCAGTAGAGTCCAGCTATTATTTTGAACATGATATGCGAAGTAGCTACAATAGGTAAAGCTACGTAATGAACCAACTAAAGCAATTATAAAATATATTGACAGTATTATGACAAGAGTAAGACTTCAGAATGAAGGTATCTAGTGCATTGCAATGGTTGCCAAATATCGATCCGTACTCCGCCTAAACCTCCAGTCTAGGCGATGTGCATCTCAATTCGAAAAGTGAATAGAAACGCAATGTCTTTTTATCCTAGTTCAAATGTAAAATCAAGTTACGTTCCGTATAAGTACATTCAACCAATTTCATATCAAATGCTAAATAATCTGTTCGTAAGGAAAAATTAATAACAATAACCAAAATGCGCTGCATACAAACGTCACCCTTTCACGTCTCGATGTTAATCGGCATAATGCAGATTGGACTTTTCATGGCGCTCGGGTATTAGCCCACCAAACGAAGGAATCTCGCGGGAAAAAACTCGTGTATTTTGGCATAGTTGTAGAGAATGGTGTTTTAAACCGCATACTAAAAGTACTGATGGTTAGGGGTGGAGCTAACAGTGGGAGAGTGGTCCAAAGGTCCCTTTTTTTAGTTTTTCATTAATAACTCGTAAAAGGTGGCTCATAGCAAAAAATGATCTATGACTTAATTAATTTACATAACATTCTCTACAAAAATTGAGATATGGAGGGAAGAAGATGGACAATAAAAAAATAAATATTACTTTAAGTTACTGGAGTCTCCTGAAGCTTGGTTAGACCTTGCACTTTTTGAAGCCACTTCGCCCTGGGATACCTATAGGTAAACTGAGTCGATTCTGACCTGGAGCCAGGAGAAGCAATCGTGCAGGGGGCCAGGGGAGGGGGAGGGACAGTGGCTCCGCCGCGCTCCACTCTAAGCTCAATTTTTTCGTAAATAAAGTATGTAACTGTATCGTGTTTGGTATCATTTTCGGATAACTTAAGGATACTGAATTCATTTTTGATATGATAATTATACCTTGTCATATAAAAAACGAGATTTTTTGAAAAATATGAAAATACGGTTTCTCTTTTCTTTCAAAAATCTTTTATAATACAAAAATTGCCAGTTAAAACTCTATGAAAAAAATATGTATAGATAGCCCGTTTATTCAGGATTATAAAAATACTAGATAGTTGTTGCCCGCGATGGACGGGCTATATGTGTATGTCAAAGCGGTCTATGAAGCTTACCTTATTGAGCCTGGGGTCTCTCAGATGGTCGATGCCCCGGATCATGTTGGGGCATATAATATCGCCGGTGATTTCGTGGTGACCCCGGCATGGGGTGGAGGATTCGATAAAGGCAGGACATTTTGCTAGGGCCAGCGCTAGCAGTCGGTTCGGAACACTGGAGTTTGTATTATGTCTGTAACAAATGATTTATGTATGACAAGATAAGTTCATATTCCTTATTATCTTAATAATAAAAAGCTTCCTTTCAGGTATTTTTTTTTCGGACTTAGTTAGGCAGCCATATAGCGGGGCAAAGCCGCTGGCGTAAGAGTAGTAGGTACACTTATATGAAATACGATGGTAATAACTTATGTACAGCGACATCTTCGTTTTAATATTGTTTTCGGAGATTTTTTGCGATATATCTTTTCAATTTTATATTTATTTTACTAAGATAATGATAAAATTATTATTTTTTAATAAAATGTTAGTGAATCCTGTAAAATAAATATCAACATTATATTCATGGCATGCGTAAACACTGCATCATTAATGTAAATAAATAGGTACAAAATCTATTACATTTTGGTATGGTATGATATACGAGTATCTACAACAATGAGAGTCACTCTATTCAGATAAAATTACAAGTGTAGAAGCAGATATAGATAAGTAGTATATGTATATGTATTTATACTTCTGATTATGTACGTCAGCATAAAAGATTATCAATGATTTGTCTGATAAATGGAGACGCAGGATTGCCGCATGATTAAAAAAGTAACAAGCACGTGACAGTGGTAAAACTTTCCATTCAATTTGGAATAGAACCAGTTTATTCCGATTCGAAGATCCAATATCTATATTTCATGTATAATATATACATACACATAGATATGTAAGGTACAGATGTTGCGGTCCAATTTGTATTGATATTGAGTTTTTAATATTTTTTTACAAAATGATAATACATGTGTAGATAGATACACAGCGTATAAATTTAAATCTACCAAGAGATAATAATAATAATAGCCTTTATTCAGACATTGGCTTTTGAGACCAAGAGATACATTTAGGAAAACATTGTAACAAATTGACGTAGGTAACGTTAATATTTATTCAGCGCCCTAAATCAGCATAGGTATCCCACTAGGTATGGGGCGCGAGTATTATGTAGGTATACAGTGTGGCCCAGATATCAGTACATGTCGTGAAAGCTCTTCTATTTATAGGGCATATTCATATAGCCACTTAAGTAAAAACGTCGGGTAAATAACTTTTTTTTGACGAGTTGCGGTTCGGATAACTACTATTAGGGAACCACTGCAGCATGAAGGTTGCTAGGGAGTTTTGAGGGTCGGGTTTTCACAAAAAAACGTTTTATCTATACCTTCATAGGTGTGTTTAATTTAACTCTAAGACCAGAAACTAATCCGAACGAAGTTATATTCAAAAACGATATAACAATAAATAATACAGATCACTTGTTGCACTCATTATAGACGTGTATAGATACGCGTGTACGGCGACAATGGAAATCAATACTTCAGGAGAACATTCAATGTCAACTTGTTCAAACAGTGCGACTTCGGCTGGCAACTACCGTTTCAAATTAGTCTTCATGTCAATTAAGGAACTTCACGGTCCAACAATTTCGTAGAGTAGTATACTCCAACCAAATTTGGATTTAGCTTAAGGTATACCATGTCACTATAATGTTTTATGTAAAGAGGTTCATGATATTTCAATTCCTTGACTGTACTCCAGAATAATTCCCAGACATTGTAAACCTAGGCTACCGTACAGTAGGTACTCTATCATTTAAATCACGCTATGCTACAATCTACACTTGGATAATAGCGAATATATCACATATACCTAATCGTGTACTATTACTTATTCTGTGAATAATTTGTATACCCCCGCTTAATAACTCGACCATGTTTCTGCGACAGATGTGTCTTACACAATGCCAATTCAGGGAACAATTCGACTGTAGCTAAGACGGGGATATCAATATATTTGCATTTTCCTCGTATCCCGTGACGTAAGCTATAATTTAATATGGTACAGCGCCGGTTTCTGTTATGAATTTGATACGATTCTTAGAAACATAAACATTGGATTACTGAAAATAGATTTCAAAATATTCCACGCTCCGAGAGCACCAGTGACGTTTTTTTAGGTATGTATCCGAATTGATTACTCTTCATAATTATGCATGCCAAACCAAATATGCAGCCAGTTCTTTTTGTTGGCGAATTGTTTACGTTTTCGGTAGCACGTTGCCAAGTTTAATGACGAAACAATATAAGTATTCTACGCTAGTCATTAAGAAAATACGTTCTTGTTATCTAACGCACTGTCGGTTAACGTCGACTAGGTAAACAGTCACACCCTGAAACGCCCAGCTAAAGCGTGAAAATCGTGACTCCTTGTTTGGGCTTTAACGTGATAATAATAATGAAGCCTTGAGTCTATAGTTCTACTGAAAAAGTTATCCGTTAATGACCATTTCCCGCAACAAATACAAGCACAATGATGTCGCTCGCGTTACGCAATTAGCTACTTTTAGCATTGCACATACATATAATCGTGTACATTGATTGTTTACGTGGTTACACCATAGGTACGCATATAGGTACTATGGAAGCGTATACAATGTTGCCCAGAAATTTGGCAAGTTGCTTACTTAGTAAATAGGGCAAGTGGATAAAGATACAATTACTCTTTCGATACCTATGGCTGTAACGGCTGTGTTATTCTCAAAATTTCAAGTTAGTATAGAAACCTTGTCATCCCACTACTATATCAATTATTTAGTCAGATCAATATCCGTCGGCATTATACCGAGACATGTGTCTCTGCGTTGGTCATGCGGTGACGTTGAAATCGATCTACGTTGAGTTGAAATACCCTGGATGCGTATAATGCCTACGAGAGAATGAATCAAGTTATGGTGGTCAGTCAGCGCTGATTACGCGAACGAAGTTAGTTTAAACTTTTAAAGAATAAAACCCTAGATTATACCTACTTGTTGCGGATATAAAGCATTATGGTGACATCCCTAACCATTTAACAGGTATGAAACAGACTAAACCATTAAATAAAAACAATGGGTACAGATTTTTGTAAGCACATCACAATTCACAAAAATGTGTACCTATATTGCTACAAACTAAAGTTTAAATTAAATTTTCGACTAGTTGATAACATTTAGTAAGAGAAGAGCTGAAATTTTCTTCTACTCTAAGTATTTCTAAATCAGCACGACTTTTACCATTTTCAAGTATTGTCAGCTGTAAATCGACAAAAGGTAACAGCGTTATCAAACCACCTACTATGATACTATCGTAAGCACGCTAAAGATAGATTCCTTATCATCATACATACCTACTAACGATAAATATTTTTGTTTGTATTAGTAAACAATGCATACAGCTAAAAATGCTAGCTAATTTAAACCTGTGGGCGACATACATAATACATATTTTAAGGCACATACCAGTGTGGTTGCCAACACATTGAATTGGACAATCTATTAATAGGTGGTACCAGCAGGTTAATATTCGCCAGTATTAAACCGCCATTCAAGCTTTTGCATGTCAATCATTCACATAGCTGATAAAAAGTTTAAATGTTAAAGTAGTTACATACATACACAACGTCTTTATCCCTTACGTGGTAGACACAGCCTAAGGTAACAAAAGGTACAATTTTTATTTCCAGAGGCCCGATTTTTGAAAGCGCATCACTCTAAAGTAAGTAAGTGTACGTAAGTAAATGCTTTATCACTACATAGTATAAAACAAAGTCGCTTTCTCTGTCCCTATATCCTATATCCCTATGTATGCTTAAATCTTTAAAACTACGCAACGGATTTTGATGCGGTTTTTTTTAATAGATAGAGTGATTCAAGAGGAAGGTTTACTATCTACACTAATATTATAAAGAGGAAAGATTTGTACCTATTTTTGTATGTTTGTAATGAATAGGCTCAAAAAGTACTGGGCCGATTTAAAAAATTCTTTCACCAATAGAATGCTACATTCTTCCAATTTGACATAGGCTACATTTCATTTTGAAAAAAATTAGGGATCCTTGGTAAAATTTGAACAATGTAATCGAAGGTGTAGAAAAATGAGTCTTAAAATGTCTTTCGTCGAATGCGCTGCCGAAACTATTAGCGATAGAACAAAATAATGTACAACAATATTGAAGAACATCATAATGTCTACAAAAAACTCCGCGGTAGCATATGTCCAACTATTGTAGTTATGTCACTACAACAACTTTTTTCATTTTAAACATTAATGAAAATGCTAATTGTCTACCCCGTGCGAAGCCGGGACGGGCTGCTAGTGTATAATACACGCATAGTCGCTTGTCGTACAAATATAAAGAAACAGATACAAGGGATCTCTACCAGTCAACCTTTGAGAGGTAAAAATCTCCTTTTATCTTCAAAACTACAGCTCGAATCGAATTTTTAACAATTCCCGATTAATGAGAGCTTATTCGCCTAAGCTACATGTATTTTAAAAGTAAAAACTGGCGGGAACCGTAAAAGTTTTCCACCAGAGTATAGTTGATCCTACTAATACCTATTATAAATGCGAAAGTTTGTGACAATGTGACGATGTGAGTGAGTGTGTATGTTTGTTCCTTCTTCACGCTAAAACGACTGGACGGATTTGGATAAAATTTGGTACGAAGTTAGCTGGTACCCTAGATTAAAACATAGGCTACTTTTTATCCCGGAAAATTGTATTGTTCCCGTGGGATAGCGATAAACATATCAATTGCTAATTCTACACGAAGTCGCGGGCAGAAGCTAGTGATGGATAAATCTAATGCGATACGCTAGGGCGTCGTTTAGAAAACGTATCAAAAGCTTATATTTGAATACATAGCTATACTATAATTTAATTGAAGTCAGACTTACACAATATAATATATGTTATACAAAGAATATTGAAAATGAATAAAGCCCTTGCGAAAATCGCAAGTTTTTTGACACAAACGTTTATTGTTATTGTACCTAATAAAAAGCGGCAAATGAGTACAGAATACAGGTAAGTCTCGGTAACCTTGAACGAGACCTAAATCCAAAGCGGTTTGCCTTAGTCCTTATAATTAAATTACTATAGTTAGATTTACTTGCTCGTTTGCCTTCCTATTCACATAAAAAAAATAAAAACTAGTTCTAGTCCTCAGTTACAGCTTTTTATTACAAACATTTAATTACTTAATAGTTATGATCTTATGATTTTAAAGGACGAGCTAATTTACTTTTTTTCATATTAATAATTTTATCATTTAATATTTACGCACGATAGACTAAAGTGTACAACCATCGCATAAGTAAAGCCCATAAATTAAAAATAAAACAGGCGTTATTGGAAGGCGTATTCCAAACATCCTGATCGAAGTTCGAACGAATTTTGAATATCTGCGTTAAAGCTCGGTTTTTCTCCAAAAATTAACTGTTGTTAGATAAATATGTTACCTTTGGGTCTTGTTACCGTAGGCTCTGTCTACCCCGTAAGGGATAAAGACCTGATTCATGTATGTAAGTATGTATTTTTGCATGTGACATCTAAATTCCAAAGAAATCAGACAGCTAGGTAGTTAAACAAAAAAAAAAACCTTTTTATTTTTGACCAAAGAATTCGAGACCTTATTCGGTAAAATGATACCTTGTAAATGGTAATAAGATAAGTAAAAATTGGTTGCCTGTAAAGTCGGTATACGGGCGAAAGTTTTACGTGACAACGACTTTGAGTGGTAAAATAATTTTAATGTGAATATTCATTCGTATAGTAGGAAGAAGGACGTGTAAACTTGTATGCAGGCGCCTAAGCGAAATAGAAGCGCAAGACATGAACCGGTGTGTATGCCTATCTCTCTCACTCTCTCTCTCTCGCTCTGTCTCTCTCGCTCTTAGGCGGGCTAACTGTGCTCGAGTGGAAGGGACGCGTGCCTTTCACTTTTTATGTCTGTCTCTCTCGCTCTTAGGCGGGCTAACCATGCCCGCGTGCCTCTCACTCGCTCTCATTGTGAGCGCATAACGTGAGCGGAGCGTAACGCAGTTTCTTGAAGTGTCACCCGGCAAACCAATTTATAAGACGTTGTCACGTCAAAAACAACCTCAGAAAACTATACACTTCAGCCAGGGGCAGTTTCGCTATAGGATTGCGGCCAAACCCTTTGAAAATGTTTTTGTGTGTCAAAATGTTGAATCAATTGGCTACTTTGTAGTGAATCCCTCAAATCTTTCAGTATTATTTTTATGGCAAATGACTAGAACAATCAACAGTATGAGTAAATCACGTCAAGTGAATACCATAATGACAATTTTGTTGATTTAACACTAATAAGATAGGTAGCTACTTGAGATATCACTCACTCATTTTGATAAGATCCAAGATAGTGATCCAAGATAGTGTGGAATAAACAAGTAGGCTAGGTATTTACTAAAATAAAATAATCATTAATGAGTATTTCTAGTATCTGTTCAGTGTTCATACTATCTGTTAATCATTTTTTACATTTTGGCACTGAATCATATTTTATTGTGCCATTTGTTACCCAAAGGACAGACCATAAGTTTGACATAGAAGTAAATAGATTATTAGAAATAGAAATGTATGAGCTATTTTTTTTCGAAAAAAATTAGTCACTTCACTTTTTTAAGAGAAAAATACCTATTAAGGTGAATTTTAAAATAATAAATTCTCAGATAATTATAATCAAAGTTATACATTTTAGACACACAATTGACACTTAAACGGGACTTAACTTACGATGACTAGCAAGTAGAAATATACATACTTTTTTTTTAAATTCACTCATTGTCAAGAATAAAATATTAAGTAAGTACAGATTTAATCCATTGAGCACAGATCTGTTATAAAGCAGCCTCCCATTAAATTAATAACGTTATAAGTAGGTATAAGTAAGAATGGCACACATTATGTATAAAGATACACACATAAGCTTCTGATAGATTGAATTTAAATATAAATACCTTTTGCCTTGATAGTACTTGATAGATTTCAAAGACAATTGTGTATGTATTTATATTTAAACGTATTATGAAATTACTAATTTTTTTTTTTTTGGTGACTATGTACTTAAGTATATATTGTGTAAAAGATAGTAATTTTTTTATTTCGATGTACCTATAAATAGCTGCATATTCATATTAATTTTACTAACACCTAAGTAATTGATAACCATTATAATTTTATTATTAATGAGAAACAAATGTAGAAGATAAAAATATATTGTTGAACCCTGTCTGGTTAATGAAAGTAAATACTAAATTTCAACTATTACTGTAATAATTTTTATTGAAAGAATCTGTATCATTTAATTTAATCCATCAGAAACGATCTAACAACCAATGTGATTTACGGGGTACATATTAAAATACATAAAGTTTAAAATGCATAATGGGTTAAAATACATAATGGTTCAAAATATATAATGTGATTTTCCCAGAAAGTGACAAATTAACAGGATTGTTATAAAACAAACCTAACCTAACCTAAACCAATCTGTAGATTACGATATCAAAAAAGTTCATTTAGTTAACAGTTTGACAGAAAATAGCATTATATTATATTTTGAACCATAATTGTATTTTATCCCATTATACATTTTAACCTTTATGTATTCTGACACGCGCCCGTGATTAGGGGGTAATACAGTTTTTACTGACTCACTCATAGCCTAATTTTAAGAGAAAATAGGCATAATAAGAAAAATTAACACAGAAAAGAACAGTAAAATTAAATAGGCCATGAAAACGATACTAAGCTATTCAGCCCGCCGCGCAACGCAACGGGAGAAGGACCTTGAAACCGATCACGGTTACAGGTAGATCGAACTAACTAGAGGCAGCATTTTAATTCAGTATATTCAATTTAAGAAATTTAACCAACACGCGAAATCATTAACTACAGCATTCTCACTACCAACACTACCGTTCAAAAATAAATTTTTACGCTCAAAAAGCAGGCATTAAATTAAAAAACTAATCGAAATATTTGGTAACCATCTCATTTCATTTCAGCGACAATTTTTATACATAAATTCAATAAAAACAGCTGTCATGTTATGTAAACTCCAGAATTAAATAATACTCACAATAAAGATCTTGGGAGTGTTGAAAACATTTTAAATTATTTTTTTCATGTACAATTTCGAAAGCCAAGTAGAAATGACGCTTTCGCGTTCTTCAATCACTTTTATTTATCTGAATAATTGAAACGCCCTCCATGCGTTTAATGGCAGTGATGACTGATGACATGATATTATGACCTTCGAAATATTGTCTATGGTACTAGAGACAAGTAATTTAAAGAAAATGTTTACAGTTTTTGAATAAAAGAATAGACATTTTAAATGATAAATTAAATGAAACCCCAGCAACAACACAAGTATATTTGAAATATTATCACTATTTTAATATTTTTTTTGTCTAAAACTTTGGTAAAGCTTTCTTGACACTTTTAGCATAGTGTAAAGTGCAAAGAAAAATAATGCAAATGTGGAAATATTTTTTACGGTTACCGTATCTTGAAACGTTTTTTTAGCATAAGAGAGTCGTGAAATGGGTTATGAATTAAAATTGAGTATGCTCTTACTTAACGGAATACAATATTCGAAAAGGAGAATCTGTCCAACACCCAGGGCAACTGTTGTATCGTGCCTATACGCTTTAAATGCATAAACATTTTTGATTGTTGTATGTTGGCAGCATTAAGCGTGCTTTTGACAGCTGTCATGCCATGTGAATATCGTACATGATCTGACAGTGACACTAGTGACAGTTCTACTCCTACTTCTGCTTTGCATTCGGAAAAACATTTGATTCAAAAGTGTTTTGAAATTTTTATTTTTTTTTAGCCGAGCTGCAACCATGATTAGAGAAGATGATCCACAATTCCGGATCACACCGTTCCAGCAAATGGCATCGGCGTGCACCGGTGCACTTATAACCTCATTATTCAGTAAGTTTTCATTTAACTGTGACCTTCGGTGTTTATGTACTGTGATTTACATTCAACATAATTAATTTGCTTCCAGTGACTCCTTTGGACGTAGTTAAAATAAGATTGCAGGCTCAACAAAAGGCTCTATTGTCGAACAAATGTTATTTGTATTGCAATGGCTTAATGGAACATATATGTCCCTGTGGTGAAACAGGCCTAGTACCGCGACGTGTACATTTTCAAGGAACTATGGTAAGAAGAACAAATACTTAAATGTATAAAATATTTTTAGTGAATAAAAAACTACTAACTTTTAAGTCCAAGGACAGTCTGCATGGGGCCTCTACTAATCTCTGATAATTGTCCAGATAGTCAGATCTTAGTCCAAAACTCCAAAGATTTCACTAGCTAACGTTTCTCTTCACGTTACTCCGCTATAAATCCTTTTATTTTTCCTCAATGTATTATGTACCTACATACTTACATCAGAGGAAAATGTGTGTTTTAAAAAAAAAGTGTATCCTTTAACTTTGTTTCTAAACTGAAAGTAAAGTTTTTTCTTAATCGGGATCTTCAATTTGTGTTATGAAAAAAGTGTCCCCAATTTTTTTGAGTCACATTTTTGACAACTTATGTAGGTACCAAAATTGGATGAAAAAACTAATAAAGGACACTTTTTTTTCAATTTTTTAAGATTTTGTAATGTTTTCTAGGATGCATTTTATAAAATTAGCAAACTTGAAGGTCTGTCTGCTCTATGGTCTGGCCTAAGCCCCACTCTGGTTCTTGCTCTTCCCTGCACTGTGATATATTTTGTGACATATGAACAACTTCGATTTAAAACAAAAACATTCTACAATAAAATGACAGGAACAAGTAAGTAAACATATTAACAGTTGGTAAGTTAAGTTAGTAATTACTTCAGTAACTTTTAGGGCAGAGAAATTTAAGTGGGCATGCATGAGCCAGGCTCACAACAACAGATTCCATATCACCACATCATGTTCCTTCTTTGGACACTATTTTTTTTTTTTACCTCAGTGATTTAATCATTTCTATTATTTTTTGTTGTGTCAACCATAGCAATACATACAATACAATACAGTTCAAATATTTACCTATTACAATTCAAAAGATATGGTACTTTGAACAAATGGATAGATAAGGCTTTAATCATTTGAGTCCCAAACCATTAAAAAAATTGGTTTCTAAGTTGTTGAGGACACCTGGTATGAGATATAAATAATGCTAGATTTAAAAGATTTTGTTTGGTACTACAATAAGACATATAAATAATGAGATCACGGTACATGCAACTTGTTTATTTACTATATCCCTTTAATTGTCGTAAATAATAATGCTTTTATGTCAGGATAGCATAATATAGTATTCCATGTTATACCTACAACAAAGTTTATCAAATGTGAACTAGATACTGTAAACTCATGTACAGATGTCCAATAAATGTTATCCTATAGTCTGGCAGCTAAACCACTGCAGCCAGATGACACTTCCAAATGTCATTTTACGAAATAATGATACCACATTTATTTCACTAGTGCTTGACTAAGGTCACGTAATGAATGATTTGATTATTGAACGAACGAAATATTTTATGAATGTCACATTCGTAGTTTAGTATATTTCAAAATAAGCGCGATACTTTTGAGGCATTCAAGGTTCATATTAACATAGTAGATAAAATGTGCGATGACTTTGTAACAAACGTAAATAGTGACAGCAGCAGTGAAACTGATTCGGAATAATTTAAGTTTTTAAGTAAAAGTACAAAGGTAGAAAAAAATATTAATGTGATAATTGTTGTTTTACTTATGGCAAAATGGGGAATGAGTTGAAAACTAGTAACTGATTTGACATGCTTCTGCACATTTCCAAATCGCGCTCTTACACTACTGACTAGAAAACATCAAAAAAAAAACCTTATTGAACAAACCATTTTATTAAAATACGCTTTGAAAATTCTCATTTATGACGCAAATTAATTTCATTACATCGTTCATTCTTTCATTCACTCACTAAGTCACATCACTATTTAATATTTGCCAAAAACTGACAACACTGAAAGTGTCATCTGGCTGCAGTGGTTTATCTGCCAGACTATATTTACATACGTGGTAAGGTTCAAAAGTTTCCGGCCTAATAATGAAAATTAACGGTTAGGTTAAAAAATATATTTTTATTTTTAATGTAGTCTCCTCCTATTGTTATACATTTTTCAGATCGTTTGATTAACATTTCTATGCCTTTAAAATAATATTCGGAAGTTTTGTCTTCGAAATGCTTGAAAACTGCAGCAGCGACTTCATCATCGGACGAAAATTTTCTCCCCCTTAAGTCCGATTTAAGTTTAGAAAATAAAAAATAGTCGCTTGGGGCTAGATCAGGGCTGTAAGGTGGGTGACGGATTGTTTTAAATCCACATTTAGATATAGCCGCCTTTACAACTGCAGCCGTGTGGACAGGCGCATTGTCATGAAGAAGACGGACACCCCTGCTGAGTTTTCCTCGACGTTTAAGCTTTATTGCTTCTCGCAACTGGTCTATAAGGCAAGCATAGTAACTGCCGTTTACTGTCTGATTGCGTTCTTTGATATCTATAAGCAATATCCCTTCGCAATCCCAAAATATTGTGGCCATTATCTTTTTGGTAGATTGGCACACCTTTGCCTTTCGAGGGGGTGCTTCCCCAGAACGACGCCACTCCATCGACTCTCTTTTCGAAAGAGGATCATAGTATAAGACCATAGTTTCGTCTCCGGTAACAATGGACTGGATAAATTCACTCTCACATGACTTGAACTCCTCTAAAAGTTCCTTGGAGCACGCCACTCGTTCAGCTCGCTGAGCACTCGAGAGAAGTTTCGGGACCCATCTTGCACTAACCTTATTCATGTTTAGATGGTCGTGTAGAATCCTAAGGACTGTTATTTTCGTAAGTCCCGTTCTTGACGCTATTTCCTTCGTCTTTAGTCTTCTGTCCTTCAGTAGGTACCTCTTGTTCGACTAAATCGACGTTATCTTGCGTAAGAACCTCAACAGGGCGGCCTGGTCGGGGTTCGTCATCGATGGACTCACGCCCTAAACGAAACTGCTTACACCAATCCTTAACAGTCGAAAACGAAGGGGAGGAATTCCCGTACACGTTATCTAACCTTTCTTTGATTATAGTTGGACTTATGCCTTCCTTTGTCAGAAATTTTATCACTGATCGATACTCCAATTTGAACATTGTACAAATTACACCGCTTTTTATATTTAAATCAAAGAAAATTTTATGAAAACGAAAGTTACAAACCACGAAATTATCCACACAATAGCTGAATAAATGACAAATAAAATGACATTCATTTGTTTCTTGTTTTCTTCTTTTAAATATATACGGCCAGGAACTTTTGAACCTTACTGGTATATAAAATACATATACCGGGAATGGGAAGGCCATATGTCTTACACAATCTTTCAAATTTATACTAAAACATTATGCAATAACAACTAGGAAGCGTACAAGAGTCCACCATAATTGAGGAATGCAACATATCCATTGTAAGCAAGCTTCTAGTCTTAACTTGCTGGCCAATTCATGAGTGGCTGCTTTAGTTAATACCAACCTGTTTTGTTCAGCATGATCTTGAATAGCTAACATGATGCAATACTTTGCAAAAAGTTTTTGCTTTGTCATCTTTGTTTTGGCCGCCAATACAGTTGGCGTCATGCAGAGAAAAATTAACAAGACTTGAACTGTATTTAAAAAAAGTGCTTCTATATTCATTATTCGTATTCAGTTATTGACATTCATTCCTACATGTATACATAATACCTGCCTAATTTGATATAGCTCCTTCATGGACTAAACAGTAGGCCTGTAGCGACCCTAGCGCTACCTAGTTGTCGAGTACATAAACTGCTTCGACTTACGAATAGCTAGCGCCGATGACGTCACAGCGCTTTACATCGCGCGAAGTTTCATAACGCGGATGCATAAGTATAATTTCCATCTCTCTGCCTTCGAACTACATTCATTGCCAAGTTGTACTTCATGTACATGTGAAGAAATGGACAATGAATGTAGTCAGATTAATGTAGGTACATCATGAATTTCGGTCAAAAAATGCGTTTTCCTCTTGTTGATGATGGTTATATTTAAAACTCATTTTCCTGTAACAATTCTTTCAGCTGACCAACCAATGTGGATACCTTTAATATCAGGTGCCTCAGCCAGAACAATTGCAGTTACCATTGTCAGCCCGTTAGAACTTATAAGGACAAAAATGCAGTCTAAAAAACTGACATATTCAGGTATGAAAATTGACATCATTTCTACTCCAGCCTATATACGTCCCACTGCTGGGCTCAGGCCTCCTCTCAGAGAGGGCTCGGGCTATTTTTATTTAGGTGACCTACTTTTTCTTTTTACTCCCTAAAAAATTAATACACTATGTTAATATTTCACACATTTAAGTGCTACAAGAGCTTTCGAGCTAGAATCTAATCTTAAAACTTTAGAGACTTAATGATAAAATATATAAATGACATTTTAATGTAAAAATCTGTTTCATTTACAGAAATTAACACTGCATTGAGGCAAGTAGTCAAATATGAAGGCTACGGCGGGTTATTTAGAGGATTAGGATCAACGCTTTTAAGAGATGTTCCATTTTCTGGTAAGTAAATTTTTGTACCTATTTTGTTCATTTAATCAGGTGTTACATTGCAAAGGCCCATTATGCAACAGCTACCTTGCAACTTTGTGGTTGCGGAGTAGCAAGGTAGGCAACTATATTTGTTCATTAATTTGTAATCTAAACACTAAACATTAGTGAAAACCAATTAGTTTGACTTTTACATAATTATCACAGTCTAGTGGTATTTAAGTAACTTAATGTGATGTATTCAAAATTTCAGGAATATATTGGACAATGTTTGAGACAGCAAAGAAACATATCAACTATCCGGACACAGAGAAAAATACATTCTTTTTTAACTTTTTTTGTGGATCTCTTGCAGGCAGTGTAAGTCAATTTAATTTTTTTGTCTTATTAGTAGGTATATTGTTTCCGTAGAACGAAAAGTCACCAAATCGCAAAATTGCCAAAATTAAAATTAAATTAAAAAATAATTACTTAAATTAAATTTTGGCAATTTTGCGATTTGGTGACTTTTCGCTCTACGGAGACGATTTTTACTATAAGTTAGGTACTTACTAAGAACTATGTTAAAGTGCAGTTGGTTCTCGAACATAAGTGTCCACTTTTCCATACTGGCTTGGAAAGTGGATATGTATGAAATTGGAAGTTAGCCTCTCATAAAAATTACCAAAGACCATCAACGGAATGGGCGAAAATTATAGGAATCATGTTTTAAGCGATGCGGCTAGCAACCCGTCACTATTTTGATTCCATTTTCCATCTATACGCCTACAATCTTGCTAAACGTGGCCTGTAGGTCTTGTCACATTAGGCTCTGTCAATCCCCTAAGGGATAAAGACGAGATTTGTGTATATAAAAATTACCACGTACTTGTGAAATTACTGCACGACATGCGCAACATTCCGTCCTTTCCCTGCCTATCTATCTGTCTCACTCTTGGTCTGTCCATCAAAGTGGAATACCTAGTTATGTAGCTAGTATACCTAGGTTCGTAGTGTGATAAGTACAGCTGTTTCCCTTGTACGCGCCATGCTAAGGATGGGTTGGAAAGTGAAAGAAGCACACAATGCCGCCAAAGTCTAGTCTAGCATAAATACCTACTCACCTCTTTATTCATAAACGCTTTATAAGGCTCCTTAGCAATCGTTTGTCCTTACCTGTGAAAGGTAAATGTCAAAATGTCAGATAAGGACAAACGATTGCTAAGTTAGCAGAGGCCTGCAGAGCGTTTATGAATAAGGGGTTCAGTTTATTTTTAACAATCTACTCAGCTCATTGTGATTGGAAATTATACTATACCTATCACATTGTTATAAATATTTGGAAACAGGTTTGATCCCACATTGAAAAATAAAATTTAAGCTATCACACCACTGTTGAGTAATCTGTGTGGTAGATATTGTTAGATTATGCGTACTCAATGCCCACACACGGTTAGCAACAATAGTCTAATATAACATTATCTTTACAGATAGCAGCTTTTATCACGTTACCCTTTGATGTTGTCAAAACACACCAGCAAATAGAGTTAGGAGAGAAAGAAATTTATGGAGGTTTGTAATTTTTTATTTTTTATCCCAAAAATCCAAATTAATCTGAGGTGCTAAGGGGCTCCAAAATATGTATAAGGGACTCAAACAACGAACCTTAGATCACGAATGGAAAGGGAACTATACAAAAACCGGCCAAGTGCGAGTCGGACTCGCGCACTGAGGGTTCTTTACAAATTCGCCAATAGATAGACAAATATAAAATTAAAAAAAAAACCACTTACTAGATCTCGTTCCAACCAATTTTGGGTGAAAGTTTGCATGGTAATGTACATTATATATTTTTTTAGTTTTGTCATTCTCTTATTTTAGAAGTTACGGGGGGGGGGGAGACACATTTTACCACTTTGGAAGTGTCTCTCGCGCAAACTATTCAGTTTAGAAAAAAAATGATATTAGAAACCTCAATATCATTTTTGAAGACCTATCCATAGATACCACACACGTATGGGAACCCCAAAATTATTTGTTTTTTTTTTCTATTTTTGTACGAAAATCTTAATGCGGTTCACAGAATACATTTACTTACCAAACTTCAACAGTATAGCTCTTATAGTTTCGGAAAAAAGTGGCTGTGACATACAGACGGACAGACAGACAGACATGACGAATCTATAAGGGTTCCGTTTTTGCCATTTGGCTACGGAACCCTAAAAACAATTACATAAAAAAGGTTAGTTAGATACCATGTTCAAGCGCAAACGTCAAAAATGAGACATTTGCTAAGAAATTGGATTTTTTGTTGGAATAGAACACGCTTGACTATTTTTGAGTCGTGTTAACTTTTTTTATGCACCTTCCACTCTCGCTATTTCAATGTTTAATTTTAATAAATTGAAAAACATTTTGCTCAATTCAATAGTAATTAAGACAATTCTGACGGTGTCATTTAATTTTCAGACAGTAAACTTAAGCAGAAAGCTTCGAATATGCAAGATATTGCGAAGAATATCTACAAAAACCATGGGGTAAAAGGAATGTTTACCGGCCTGCTGCCACGAATATTTAAAGTGGCACCGGCATGTGCGATTATGATAGCAACATTCGAATACGGAAAGCAATTTTTCCAGACATACAATACTCAAAAATATAAGGAAAAAATGCAAAGGTAACTTTAAAATTTTCTATTGCTTTTTTATTAAAGCAGTGGCCTGTTTCTTGAAGTAACAAGTTACAATTTTACAAGTCTAATCTAGCAACATTGATCAAGAAACTCAACTGTTGATTACAATTTTGCAAGTCTAAACTAGCAACATTGATCAAGAACTAAATTGATTACAATTTTACAAGTCTAAACTAGCAACATTGATCAAATTCCAACTGATTGCTTGTGCACCCATTGGTATGCTTTGATATGCTTGTAAAATTGTAACTAGTAGCTTCGAGAAACGGGTCTCAGGGGTTCCCTATCCTTTTTAGGGTCTTGTATCTTCATATCTTTTCAACTAATCGCAAACGTCAACTAATAAATTTAATTTGAGCCGTATATTTATTTTAGCTAGATACTAAATTGACAATTGCAAATGTCAAATTGTGAAATAATGATACCAGCTTTTATTGTTTAGTGGTGTACTCGAAACCATCGACAATGTTTGTGGTCTGAATACAAGAGGGTTGGTCATGTCATATCGATACTTTTAGGTTCAATTGGCGTAAAGGACAAAATGCCGAAAATGAGTTAAATATACAGTTTTGTTCAGAATTTTAAGCTCTATCGAACTGTATACTTAAAATTTTGATATCTCGTAAAATTTGACCTTTACGCCCCATATTTTTGGATCACTTATCACCAAAATGTGCTTTTTTTGTGGGTGTAAGTAACAAACCTGAAATCACATGGAACGTAAAGGAAATCATGAAGTTATAAACAACGACGTATAAACCTAAATTTACCATATTGTCCTTTAAGACCTACTTTTATAGGACTGAATTTACTTATTTGTCCTTTACGACCTTTACTTCTATACATTATACTTTAATACCAAATCAAAACTGCGGCGTAAAGGACTTATATACAAATAGATATTTATTTCTTGGATTATACGACCTGATTAAGACACAAACATAAATCCTTTGGTCTAATTTTGATGAGAAAGTAAGTGTATCTCTATAAATTCGACACTTTAAGGTTCAATAAAATTGGTGTAAAGGACAAAAATGCTACTTTTCAGGAGAAGTAAAATATATTTTTTTAAGCTAAATATTTTTTTATTTGTGGACCTATATCTTCGATGTATATGACAAGAGTGCTTAGAATTCTTCTCCCTACGCAGTAGAATGGTAACCACAACGAAAAATAGCATATTTTAGAAGTTAAGTGTCCTTTACACCCCGGAAAAAAGCGTCGGTAGTCCCTTACGCCCCGACCTTTCTAAAGAACTCAAAAGTTTTGAGGTTATAAAGGTCAGTTTTTTATAAAATTATACAATTTTGGGGTGTATAGTTCACTGTAACTTACTAAGTAGTTCTTAAATAACTGTAATTACTGATTCCCCTTTCCATCTATACCCACAATTATGCTGAACATGGCCTTTAGGTCTTGTTACCTTAGGCTCTGTCTACGCTGTAAGGGATAAAACGTGATTTATGTATGTTATATATGTATTGTTCTTTATAATTATAAGTATTTATACGTGTCGTATAGATTAGCTAAAGTTAAACGTTAGCAATCGTTATCTTAATAATATATATGTTATTAGTTATGTAGCGTTGAAATTTCATTTAACATACATATTTTAAACAGTTTATTTAGGTATATTTATAAACGATTATTTACGTAATAAAACATGTAGATTTACCCAGGGTAAGACTATGTGTAGTAAATGAAAGCACAATAGTCATAATTGTAACAAAATGTCCAAATATTACAAATCTTAAATCAAGTATCTAAGAGCTCACAAATATTAAGCACGTCACTTATTAATTACTAGCTGTTACTAGCGACTTCGTCTGCAAAGAATTCGTTTATCGCTATCCCGCGGGAACTACGCAATTTACCGGGATAAAAAGTAGCCTATGTGCTATTCCAGACTTTTTTCTATGTATGTGCCAGATTTCATCCAGATCCGTTTGACCGTTCTGGCGTGATTGAGTAACAAACAAACATCCATCCATCTATCCATCTATCCATCTATCCATCTATCCATCCATCCATCCATCCATACTTTCGCATTTATAATATTAGTTAGATAGTTAGATTAGATTCAATCCAACTAATTGTCATTGGAAGATTTCATGTACAATTTGTCATTAGTTATTGCTCACATAAACTGAAATCATTAATTGCCAACAAGTATAAACATAGGTATACTTTATCAGACAGATTTTGAAAGCAATATTCGTTTGTTAGCAATATTTAACAAAAACACCAAAATACATAATCTATAGGTACCTAAATGATACAAAATTTAACTTATAACGATTTCGTTTTGTGTATGGTTGCGTTAAATGATATAGAAGTAAATAGAAGTGACGTACTTATGACGTGACGTGTTTATGATACCTGATTTAATACTTATAATGATCAAATATTTTGTTACAATTATTATAATTCGTGCTTTCATTTACAATATTCTTTTCTTTCTTCTTTTCTTCTTCTATCTCAATGACTATGAGCAGTGCCACTGTTCACACATATGGTTCGAGTGCCTGTTAGTAATAGAGAAGAAACTATTTTGGCATTGTAGCGTGCGTCTAAAGTCTTTGCAAATAAGACACAAATGATTGTCAGCCTCTTAATAACATTTGAATGCTACATTACCAATAAAATAAAAACATAATAATTCCCAAAGGTACATTTTAGCAAATAGTAAAATATTTTGCGTCATTGATACCTTTAATTACGGTTATGTAAGGAAAATAACATAAAACGTCTAAATTATAGTGTGCTATACACCCGAAAATTGTATAATTTTATAAAAAACTGACCTTTACAACCTCAAAACTTTACAATTCTTTAAAAAGGTCGGGGCGTAAGGGACTATCGACGCTTTTTTCCAGGGTGTAAAGGACACTTAACTTCTAAAGTATGCTATTTATCGTTGTGGTTACCATTCTACTGCGTAGAGAGAAGAATTCTAAGCACTTTTGTCATATGCATCGAAGAAATAGGTCTACAAATAATAAAAATACAAAGGTTTTAAAAATAAAAAAAAACGTTTTTTGCTTCTCCTGAAAAGTAGCATTTTGTCCTTTACGCCAATTGAACCTAAAGGTATCGATATTTTAAGAAAAAAATACGATTGTATCATAATCAAGCAAATTTAAAGGTTTATTAGTTTATTACACTAGCTTATACATACAAGAGGTATGTCAGGATCGTAGCAAGTGGAACAAAGTAGTCTCTGCCTACCCCTGTGGGAAAGAGGCGTGACGATATGTATGTATGTATGTATACATACAAAAATCTACAATACTAAATTTAATTTATCGTTAACTTTCGATAGTGGTGGCACATCACTATTTTTGAATTGCAAAAAACAGGCAACACAGGTAATGTCATTTTAGTATCTAGCTAAAATAAATAGACTGTAGTTTTGTAGCAACCCAAATTATTTACCGTTTTTGAATGGAAATTATTTTAGAGTGATGTGTTAAAAAACACGGTTCCTTGAGCGTAACGCTTCGCGTCGTCCCTAGGCTTGGGAACCTCTGCATTAGAGCATTTTGTTTGTGTTTGTCTTTTCTGTTCTGTTCTTAAAATATTATTTGTAACTATATTTGGAGCTTGGCATGTGGATAGACGAAACAAAAAACGCTAGTATAGTATAGTGGAAATACCATTCACCTTTTCTGACAATGTTTGAAAAGTATTGACTTTTGTACAAGAATCTCTATCCTCATAAAAAAATCCGACTAAAGAAATAATCAGTCTCACACCTTCATCACAATGAACCCTTGCTTTTTATTTAAAGCCAGTTCTTATTGCAGCCAAGGGATAAATCTTAAAATAATTAAAGACTGAAAGAGTTCAAGTTTTCTGTTTTCTTCACAAGGTACCTGCATAGTTTGAGTATTGTTCGTTGTATATTTATATTTATTTATATAACGAATATATATGTATAGAGGAGTAGAAATATATGAAGGGCCATCTAATTTCCTTTGCTTGTATTATTTATGGTACCAAAGTTGCTTTTAATAGTATAAATTCACACCAAATAAATTTGTGTCTGTAAAGTTAACCTTAAGCATGTCCGGAGCAGGTTTCCTTTGCCTTCTTGTTTTGCTTAAAAAGGTTAGACTTGGCTTGTTACTAGCTACAAAGCTAGCTAACTTCACAAACTCAAACATACATTTGGTGTTAGGGTGCGACCACACCGCCGCTTAAAAAAACGGTGACGTTACGGAATCGCAACAAAATGTATGAAGAAACGGCGAGAAAACGTGACGCATACTGCGTATACGCGGCGGTTTGGTCGCACCCTAAATTGTAAACCTTAGATGATTAATAAAATTGATTAGGTATGTATGAATACCTAATGGGCTTGAAGTACTTGTAATACTGGATGGATGAATAAATGCAGTCTGCAGTAGATACTGTAATTATTGATATCAAACTTCTAATTATCAGTGTTTATATTTTTTGTTTGTTTTAAGTTGTATTATGTAGGTATAATTTTTACTTACTCTTTAATTCTTTTGATTTCTATTTCTACACTAATTTCTGCCATTAATGAATTTAGTCAAATAATTTAATGAAGATTGAAATACGAAAAATCGCAATACCATTTTAGTCAGTGTGAAAGTATTTTTTTTCCAGACATCAAGAAATTGTATTGATGGCCAATACAAGTAGAAACGAGTATTCATAATCTACAGAACAGAATGAATTCACAATGTGCAATGAAATCATTCTTAGGGCAAAACTAAAATATGTTACTTGTAGACGTTAGTATGCTATAGATTTAGCTACTTTAGTAGTCAAATGACATGCTACGAAGAACATTTTGGAATCCCTGTCGCAATTTTTGTAATTATTTTTTTCAATTTATTTTGAAATGTTATACTTATAATATTGTACATAGTAAGCTATGTAAATACTGGATCTGTAGTGTGTTAATATGCAATGAAATAAAATTTTATGTTTAAATTTATTGTCCTTTGATTTTCCAGCTCCTTTTTGTATAGAAACCTTGGACACGTCCTTGACATCTATCTGGGCCCCGTTACTTGAAGCTTATTAGACTAATAATATTAGTGTTTTGTTTCATTCTTTTGTTTAATTTACAAGACAAAACGCTAATATTATTAGTCTATTAGACTAGCTTCGAGAAACGGGGCCCTGGAGTATTTCGATTTCTTTTTTATTACAAACTACCTTCATAAAGCAATATCTGTAGTTATTTATAATAGAGGGTAAGTTATGATTATTTTTACCAAAGTTTTTTGTAGGTTAGTTAATACACTACTAGCCAACACATGCACACACAAATGTGATTAAAAACAAACGAATATTTTAAATTATAACATGTTTATTTGTAAATACAGTGATTAATGAGCTATTACACCGAGAGGTTCAGCTTTTATGCTACTCAGGTCCAATCTGCTGTCAATTGATTCGTCTATCTGCCCGACGATTGCAACGTTGTCTCCTCGAATTATATGTAGTCCAAGCACCACCTGCGCCACTCCAGTCGACGACGAAAACACTCTTTCGTGAGATTCGTCTAATATTATATTTATTGTTTGATCAAAACCTTTCAATGTGCCGATGAAATTACGTCCGTCAGATGTAATTACAGACACGGTTTGATTCACGTAATTTTCTAGGCCTGATGCCATTTCTTAGTTCAATAGGCGTGACGTCGAATATAAATAAATAATCGAATTATTAATGTTTTCGAACAAACATAGAAAAATGCGTTGCCAAGCCGTATTTTCAAAGCGAATGTCAGATTGTCAGTTCAGTCAAGCAAGTGTCAATGTCAGTTTGTCGTCTCAGATTCAAGTCATAGACAAAAACTCATATTTTGTGGAATAAAATGGGTTTGCACGTTCCCACTCACCATGAAGACGTAGCTTGAAAAGTTATTTTTGCTTTACCTAGAGAAATTAAAATTAAAAAAAAACGTGGTGTCAGGTGTCAGTGTCAAATCCAGTGTTGCCGTTAGCGTACATTTTACACATTTGACGTACCTTTTTAGCCTCCAATGTGTTATGTGTAATGGGGTCCAGTTTACGTACCTTTTGTTCAAATCCAAAACTATGTGTAACATTTTATAAACCGCCGCCAAACAGTTATGGCAAAACTGAGAGCGATAGAACCTGTGTTAAGAGTTGAGTAAAAAAAAGCTTATGTACCTTTTTATCCCAAAATGTACCTTTTCAGAGCTGGATATGTACCTTTTGGGAACTCAGTTGTGGCAACACTGGTCAAATCAGTCAGGATTTAATTGATAGTTTGAGAATGTTATGTGTTTACATTTTCTCATCACGAATTCGTAAAATATAGATAACATTGATAGTATTTCCTTGTAACCAACATAGTTAGTACCTACCAAATAACAGTAACAAAATCCAACTGTATCTAATAAAGTTCTTAGAGGAAATTAGCTATGTCTAATACGGTAGTCCAATATGTTTTGCTGCGAAGCGATTTATTAAAAGAATTGAGATGGTCAGTGGGCGCTTTAGTGGCACAAGCATGTCACGCATCCACAGCAGTCTTACATCTATATAAAGATGACGAGCAAACGATACAATACCTGAACGATTTGGATAACATGCACAAAGTTGTTTTAGAGGTTAGTAAATTCAAGCCATTCCTAATTATTTTAAAATAGCTATTATCTGTGTTTATTTATTTACGTCACGCATTAATGTCACGAAAAGTATTGGATGACCAAAACAAAAAAAATGAAAATTTAATTTCACCCTCCTCTACTCCACACAGAACCTAGGTATACCTGATACCACACTAACGCATTTCAGACCCTCCACGGGTCCATTCTCAAAGCTGTACACCATGATCACAAAACATATTCATATCATATTGGCTTGCACTGACATGAAAATAAGTGCTGCCATGGCAATATTTCACTTATTTGTATCAAATTGCTTTGATGATGGTGATTAAATTGGACCAGATAACAACTGATCAGCAAATAAGGTTTTATTAATTTTTTTTTTTATCAAAAACTTATTTTTATTTTTTTGTTTGTTTCAGGTACCTAATGAAGAATCGCTGAAGAAAGTAGCTGAAAAATTGAAAGAAAATTCAGTAGCGCACAAGCTTTGGATAGAGCAACCAGAAAATATTCCTACATGTTTAGCATTGAAACCATATCCAAAGGACCAAGTTAAAAAGTTTGTTGGAAAATTTAAATTATACAAAACAACTTTGGAAAGCTGAGAGAAGAAATATATTCAAAGCAGTTATATTTCTGAAAGTTTATTTATGTGAGTGACATAACTTTGTTATTATTGTATTTTTAAGTGATCAGAAAAATAAAAACCTAAACTCAATAAAATCTGTTATTTGACTTACATAATTACAAGAGTATAAATAATTTTAGTAGATTCATATAAATTTCTTCTACTTATAAGATTTAAACACTTAAAAATCATCTTCATGTATAATCAACACTTTTTACTAGTAATTGATACACAACACAAGCGAACAAAATTACTGGAATAATGCTATGGTAACTAGCACGTAATTCACATACAAATGACATTGTGATCAGGTGAACATTGCCAGTGTTGTATATAAAATATAAATACAGGGTTTCTGGGTTTCTCAAAATGTTTCGGAATAATTCAGCAGGTGGTTGGTTTAGTTTGACTAAGTATAACCCTGTAAATGTTTTTCAGTATTTTTGAGGCATAGTTGACGAATGTCTCCATACATTGATCAATGTTCAATGTGAACCGTGGCAAGGGCGGTCCTAAATTGTGAATAAAAAAAATAAACAAAAAATCTTTTTAAAGGCGTTCAGTAAAACCTAACCTAACCCAACCCGCTTAAATATTCCGGAAAAAATCTGAGAGACCTTGTATATCGAAGTAATAATGAGCCATAAAATTACGATGTTAAATAAAATGTTTGTTTAATTTTAATTCAAACTATAACCTTGTCATCAAAATTATCTAAAATAATTAAATCGATACGTAGGTACTTCACATAAAAATATGATCACTGCCAGAGTGCAGTAAAATATATTGAAGTAAGTATTACTTAATTATGAACCACATTATGTCAAATAAAATAGGTTTTTTTTAATAAACTTTAACCTAATGATCAAAATCATCTAAAATTCACAATAACGATACACTATAACTTCACATAAAAATGTGATCAATGACAGAGTGCATCCACTTAAAAACAAATAATAGGGTCCTGCTATATCCTTACAAGTCAGTGAGTTTGTCTTAACGCTTTTTAATTTGTAATACTTCAATTTACTGTCATGTATGACCCTTATCATTGACCTCTGATTTAAACCAGATGCAAGAACATTTCCTTCTAAGAATCTTATTCGTTCTATATTCGGATTGCCCTTTTTAAAGTATGTTGTCATGAGTAAGTGATAGTAAGGATCCGGAAGCGAATGTAGTTTGTCTTCACCATTTTCATCAAGAAACTTTGGTCCGTAAAATTTGTAAATCAGCCGCGAGTCCAAAGCGTACTTTTTGCCGCCACTAGCTACTATAGTCATGCATTCCAAATCTCCCTTACAATGTCCCTTTCTACTACTTGCGACAAGGGAACTTAGGTCTAAATCTTGGGTACCTTGAGCGAAAACTTTTATATGTTCATTAAGAAATAACGTGTAATCTTTTTCTAAAAGCTCCTTCACTGAATTTATCTGATTATAATATACTGGCTTTGTAAAAACACTTGATAAGCCACTTTGATAAAATAATGTAATGTACCAAGTAAATAAGACCCATAAGATGATCAAGTAACGTGGACTTCTTTCGTTAGCCTTACCTATAAGATGACCAGTATCATATTTTGTTGTATTAAAACCTTGCGAGTTCACAACGCTGTAAATTTTCAGCGTGAATTCTAACATCTGCATGAGAAAGAAGGTTACAAATATCAGCACCCATATTATAGGTTTAAAAATTGTAAACATTACTATCCATTTTTGGACTTTAACTGCTTTTGGTACCGTCACAATAATATCATCAACAATATGAGGGGTTGTAAAATCAAAAGCACTCACTCTGTTATAAGACAAAACTGTTGCTCCCAGTATTCCATCTATTACACCATTTTGTACGTCCTTTAGAGAACCAGTTGTTGTGAAATTTTGGGACACGTACCCGATGACATTATATTTCGTATCATATTCTAAAGTAGTATTTGTAAAACTATTAGTTAATAATTTGACAAATTCATCCTCGAAACCAACTGGTGTATCGTTGCTATTGGTTGGTTGAAATAGATACGGTTTAATGACATTAATTCTAATTTTTAAACCGCATGCCATACACGGGTTTTTATAGAACACCTTCAAAGACTGCTTCATTATTCTAAGAATAGAATTACGAGATTCGTATAGCCATTTACATTCGTAATTCGAAATGGCTTGCGGTGTGAACATACAATGATTTCTGATTTCGAAGTCATAAAAGTACATATTCCGGTTATTTATTATCAGCGTTTTATAAACGTTCAAATTATGTAGTTTCTCAAATAACTTTTCAGTATCCTGAGGCATTAAGATCTTTATTATTTAAAGATCAAACGAACTTACCTGAAGTGAAGTTCGATCTTAATTATTCTGTCTTCGTCGAAGAGATTTAAATTTAACTGTAGTAGCCCTGTGCTACGTTCGAATCCAATCGCACCCAGTCGTTTAGCACCGTAAAAAAGAAAGAGACAGCAATAGTCTCTTCTCCTTTACGCTGCTCGGTCCTAACTACCTCATTCTTTTCAGAGAAAGCCTGAACTTATGTAATTTAAGCATTGACATATTCAGAGGGAATGTTTTCAGGGAGGGAGGGATCTTAAATCTCTTCGACGAAGACAGAATAATTAAGATCGAACTTCACTTCAGGTAAGTTCGTTTGATCTTTAAATTATCCTGTCTTCGTCTTACGAGATTTAAATTTAACTGTAGATGTTTAGAGATGGTCAATGTTGTAAATTCATAATAACAATAAATAACACATCCACGAGTATAATCAACAAAGCATATATTTCAATATAATTATAATAACAGACCGTTCTCAACATTTTAATCACATTAGTACAATCTGCAGTTTTAACACAGTCTCAGATCATTCCAAACCTCTTAAGTACACCTATGTTTATGTACTATATTATATTAATACATCTAATATAGGTATATAAATATTATTATTCATGTATAAAACACTTGTATAAATTGCTAATTAAACAAAGCATTTACAAAATTAGGACTTTCGTCAGTAGTTGGTCGATTATAGAAATTAGCAAAAATCAACGATTGGTCCGACCAGCCTGCTGACCTTCTAATGGCATCGAGACTGACGCCAGCTCGCCGGGCGGCGGACGTGGAGGCGTGCCGAGTGCTGTGGGCGCTGAACACGCCCGTGTCGATGCCACTAGAAGACAGTGTCTGCTTTAACCAACGACCTATGGTTTGAGGTGAAGCTGCATGAATAGGATTCTTAATCGTCAGTATCAACCTATTATCGTCATGAGGCCTGATCGGGGATGTTTTATTCAAGTATGCAACTAAAGTTTCTGCTGGGCAAACGCAACGGCGTTGAGAAAAAAAAGGTAAATCTAAAATAGGTTGGCGTTTACCTATACCAGAGGTCTTCACTAAATCAGTTATGGGAATGATTATCCGATCTTTGCTTATACTTATGTTAGGTATTCTAATCAGTGATAGCGTTTGGCATCTTTGTCCTGAAGCCAAAGCTATGAGCATTACTAATTTTTTTGTAATGGCCTCTAAACTTAAATCTTCATTAGGATATAGGTTACCTACATAATCTAGTACTGTCCCCGGGTTCCAAGTAGAGGAATACTTGGGGAAGGACGGTCTTAATTTGAAGACTCCTTTAAAAAACCGTTTTATGCGGTCGTCTTGAGACAGGTTATTTCGAGAAATAAGTGCCAAAGCCGACCGGTGGTTATTAAGGGTTCCATAGGAAGAGCCCTTCTCCAGGCATTGTGCTAAGAAGTCTAGTAAATGATGAACCTGAATATCATACGCATCAATGCCCTTCATACTACAGTATTGCCACCATAGTTTAAAGCTAGAACTGTATTGGGACATAGTGTTGCGTGACAATGACGAAAGCAGGACATTTAGGGCCGATGGAGGAACTTGCCGCTGTGTCAACGCCTCCCGGACAACACACACGCTGCCAGGGAAAGACGTCGATGAAGCGGGTGGGTCTTTCTGAAATTTGAAGAAAGTAAGTATTTATCAGGCCGCATAATTATCATTTCACTAACGCTTAAGGATTTAAATAGTGGAAACCACGCCTGTGATGGCCATAGAGGTACTACCATAATCCCAGTAGCATGGTCTAAATTAATTTTTTGGAGGACCTTCAAAATCAATGAAAATGGGGGGAACGCATAAAAGAAGTACCCATTCCATTTTATAGTAAAAGCATCTATATTATATGCATACGGGTCTCTCTTCCAGGAAATGTATTTGGCACATTTTGCGTTTATTCTGGAAGCAAACAGATCTATATCCGGTCTACCGAGTTTAGTAACAATCGAACGAAAGTCATGATTGTTCAACTCCCATTCGATGTCGATGTTCCGAGATTCCTCGTCTGCATCGGTATTCTGGCAAGATTTTATGTAAGAAGCAAACACATGTATGTTTCGCCTCTCACACCATGTCCAGATTTGTTTTGCTATGTCATTCAAATGCGGAAACTGAACTCCACCCATTTTATTTATGTAGGCTATTGCCGTAGTGTTATCCACTCGTAACAACACGTCACAATCTCTATAGTCTTTAGCAAATGATTTTAAACCAAAAAAAGCTGCAAGAAGTTCCAAGTAATTTATGTGATGTTTACATTCCTTCTGATCCCATGAACCACCAATTTTTTCCCCGCTACAAGCTGATCCCCATCCAGCTAGTGAAGCGTCCGTAAAAATTTCTAAAGCATAATCAGGCTGTTTGATTGAATTTGATGAAACCAAAATATTCGCTTTCCACCATAGTAAATCATCACGTATATTACTTGGAACATTCATTATTTTGTCATAATCGTCATTATTTTTCAACAATTCTAAGTATCGGACTCTCTCTAAGGACTTGGTATATAACCAGCCATAATTCACAGCCGGACAAGCCGCTGTAAGAGTGCCGAGATAGCGGGCAAAGCTGCGTATTGTCATAGTCTTTGCATTGAACATAGTGTTGGTACATGATAATATGTCATTTCTCTTCTTAACAGGCAATTCTAATGTAAGTTGCTCTGAATTTAAGATAAATCCTAAGAACTGACATTTTTTCTGTGGCACTAAAGAGCTCTTTGAATAATTTATAACAAACCCCAAATTTATTAAACAACTAAGTGTTTCATTGAGATTCTCTAAACAGTCTTGGAAAGTATCGCCTATTAACAAACAGTCATCTAAATATTGGACAGATTTAAAGCCACGTGATCTTAAGTGAGCCGAGACTGGCTTCATTAATTTAGTGAAAATCTGAGGCGCAGAACATAGACCAAACGGTAAAGCCAAAAATTCATATAAATCGTTGTCAAAAAAGAACCTTAGGTATTTAGTGTGATCTCCATATATGGGTACTAAAAAATATGCCTCCTTCAAGTCCAAATTAACCATAAAACAGTCTTCTGACACTAGTTTAGATGCTGTCCTTATATCCTCCATTTTAAAATGGTTAGTTCTTACAAATTTGTTCAAGTTTTTAAGATTTAAAACCAAGCGTTTTTCGCCATTACTTTTTGGCACGAGAAATATGCTTGAAACAAATTGTCTATTTGAAGACTTACAAGGTTGAATGGCTTTAATTTTTGTCAAACGCGTCAGTTCATTTTTTATGTACGTATGATCCTCTTTTGACAACGATAACTTAGGATAATTTTCTATATTCTGATGAGGTTCGCAAATAAAGGGAATTTTGTAACCCAAAATAGTGTCAATAACTGTCTTATCGTCAGTTATGGATTTCCAAGCGTCAACGTAATTTTTCAAGCGACCAGCATGTACCTCAGTATCTATCGTCTGGGAGCTCGCTGCGCAAACGGTCGGCGCGCGGGAGCAGGTTGCGGAGGCGCTCTGCGCGCAGTCGCCGTTGCTGGCGCTTGCGGGCGGCGGCGCGTCGCCGGCGGCGCGGGCACGTACTGCAGCGCTCTCGTCCCACCGCCGCGGCTCGCGGTAACCCTCGAGCCGCGCTGCTGTTGACGGGGCGGTGGGCCTCTCCAATTTAAATTTTGTGTTGACGTGGAGGCTGCCTGAATAAGTTGTCCAGTCTTCTTAATACCTCTTGAGGATTTGATGAATTCGCCTAGTTTGTCGCCAAACAAGTGAGAGTCTCGTTTACGATCTTTAAAAGATTCGATAAAACTTTTCTCAAGTAATGGGGTGACTAGCGCTCGCCTGGTTTCTGTTTCAGCATAATGTGAATCGGCGATTAGTTTTGACACATCACTAAGAAGCCGGAGCGCTTCAGTTGTTTCTATTGACTTCTTCAACATACCCGACACTACCTTAGCAATAACGGACAGAGCGCATCCCAATTGACTCTGTTTTTTGAGAATACGCGCATCTCTGTTTCTTGTGGATTCTGTCAAAACAGCAGCGACTTCAGGATTAAGGAGAGGCGGTTTTAACAACCGGCAATTGTTAGGCAGCAGGTATTTCTTGAGAATTTCCTCTCTGAGATCTTTTTTGAGCCCGTCTTTTAAAATAGGCTCCCACCGTTTTGCTAGGTTATCATTAATATCTTCACCCCATTCTAAAGCTTCAGGGACGAAGTCACCCAATGCTAGCAAGAATGCTGGGTCGATTTCTTGCTCAGTACATATCGAGTCTGTGGCATCTTCTGTAGCCAAAGCTGTGGTCGCGATATCTGGCGCCGCGGTGTCTGGCGCCACGGTGTCTGGCGGCCCGCTGCCTTGCGTTGACGCTGGCGGCGTAGTTACATTGCTTTCCGGTAGCCTCATCTCGCAGAGATCGTGCTCCGACGCCGGCGGCGTTTGAAACGGCGGCGGGTCGTCTGCAACGCAAACGTATACTATTTAAATAACCACTTTTTTTTTTTTTTTTTATGTGGGTAGTTATTCTACCCTCATGGGAACGAAACAAAAAGGTGGAATGGATTTTTTGGCAGTAATTTCGTACCTGATATACTAATAATAATAGTGTACTTAATGCATTGAATAATTTAAAACATAATAAGGGGACATGTTTGCGGTTAATGTCTCGCATTAACTCATTTAATTTGCTGCAGGTCAATATCACGTATTGACTCGGAACTTTAACTTCCACTGCCTAACATCTCGTGTTAGATCGGGGTGAAATATTAATTCAGTAGTAGACTAGCATAGAATACTAGGTACCCACCTTGATCACTTTTCTCGTCAGAGGAATATAGTATTCTCCTACTATTCTTCCTCTCCAGCTTTTCTTCGTATTTTTTCAACTTCCGACGCCATCGATCTTCTTCAGACTCCTTACTAGCTTTTCTTTTCGGCATCTTGATTTCTCGGGAACTGTTCTTCTTACTAACAATTTCCAGGTGCGATAGCCGCGCGCGCACGGACAGGAATGAGGTAGTTAGGACCGAGCAGCGTAAAGGAGAAGAGACTATTGCTGTCTCTTTCTTTTTTACGGTGCTAAACGACTGGGTGCGATTGGATTCGAACGTAGCACAGGGCTACTACAGTTAAATTTAAATCTCGTAAGACGAAGACAGGATAATAAAACAAAATGGAGCGTTTGGATTCCAGTATCGGTCTTTAACTAAATCTTGTAATCCTTCGATACAATCTTCTATACTTTTGCACATTACCGTGTATACCTCATTCGATATATTCATTTCAGCACCAAGATAATGTCTTAGAATAATTTTGTATTTCATTGTTTTGTGCAAGAAATTAGCAAATTTTATGTCATCCTCAAAGTTGACAAGTGTTAAACTTTTACATTTTAATTGTTCAATGATTTCTGCAGCACATTTATAGTTATCATCATTATCCGGTTCGAATGCTAACAAATCTAAAGCAGCGTATAGTTTTCCTGTCCATAGTATGATATAAAATATCATTAAGTTTTTCATTTTACTTATTTCATTGTAGAAATACTTTCAGCTGCTGCGGAATCCTTTACATCTGCGAAATGTTGTATAAACTTGTTACGGTCGCCTTCCTGTTGCAATTCAAGTGATGGAATATTGGTTGAATTAGAGGCTATCGTTATAAAATGCTAGGTATAATTATTTAATCGTTGATCGTCGGCGTCACACTACTAAGTAACAACTTGGTACACTGCTTTCATTTCATGATTGGTCACGCTACATCAATTATACCTAGACGACATACGTGATGTTTGGGGGACGAGATGTTAGATATTAAATATTATTGTGATAGTTTCAAACTCATTTACTGTTACCTTATTTTATTTTCCTGTTGTCGAACGAAACCCAGGCCAACAAATTAAATTTAACACATGGAGAATTTCATTTTCAAGTCGTGCTATCTTTCAACTCACCCATTGAATGTCAAGGAAATCATGCATTATACGTAATAGATACATAGGTACTGTCAGTTTTTAAAAACTTTTATCTAACTTGACATGTAGGTCTTAGTCGTTCTCAACTGCCACCCGTGGTGTGGTGGGCAACCGCTGTATATGCTGTGTTCGTAAATATTAAGGAGTTGATCGTTCTCGCCCGCAGCTTTTTTAACGTTGCATTTGGCTGGCCCACTTGGACTTGGAACGACCACTTTCCAAAATAAATTATTTTTTAATTTTTAGAATAAGAATAAAAGATCTTTATTTCGCAGAATTACACCTTCACACCTTATGCAAATGCTAAAAAGGAGTACAGCTCTTATCGGGTCATCAAAAGTGGCTCGACGCTGATATTACGTGGATCCTTCCTGATAGCCTTTTCTGCTATTAAACAACAAACCTATGGTTAAGTTTTATCGTTTAATATAATCTTTTCCAATAAATTGAATGTTACGTTGCGTGTTAGTTGATGTGAACAATAATTAACTTGCCATTTATTACGGCATTGTTATGCTGGTGACGTCAAATTAAATTATACCCTAGCCTAGTTTAGCGGACAGGGTACACGCTTACAGATTAATTAATTTATCTTATTGCTCCATATTATAAAACAAAGACAGTACAATGCTTCTCTTTTCTTAATGTCTCTCGGCAATCTTCTTCATTATGATTGACATCTGAACTGAAGATCTTCGTGGGAAGATAGGTGCGAGATCATATACCAAGTATAGTAAAATTGCCGTGCTAAAAGTATAACCATTTTCAAGATATATACATTAAAAATTTTATTTTTCTATTTGACTATGCGTATACTCTGACGTATCTTGGTAATTTTTTTGCCAATTTTACTAAGATTTTTTTTGTCCTCTCCCTTAAGTCGGTCGTCCCACTTACGGGACACCCTGTATATCTGCTAACTCCTCTGAAAACGCGCAATGAATTTTGATGCGGTTTTCACCGGTATCAGTATGTAGAATAGTTTTCCACGAAAAGTTTATTTACTTACCTATGTATTTCAAGGAAAGTATTTGTATGTGATCATTGATCAATAAAAATAGCTTAAGTGAATTTACAACTTTTATTAAATAACATGAAAGCCAATCCAATCCTTTTCAAACTGTTCTTTTACAATCACCATACTTATTTCCTATAATTTTTAAATTGAAAAGATCTAATTAAAAATAATAATTTCAATCTTACTTTTAATTATTATGATAGAAACATTCATTGGAATTTGATGGCAAGTAGTTCAATAAATAACTACAATTTCAATTAAAAATGTTATAAATGATATAGCACAACCGCACAAAAATATATAATATAGGCCCGCTATACTGCTACATGTCAATGGCCTTGAGATGTTCTCCTTTACCTTGTAATGTTTTAATGTATTTTTATGTATATACGCTAACAACGATCGACGATGAAACGAAAAAGTAACGACTAGCTGTTCAAGAGAGCGTATCAGTTTCAAGTTCGGATTCCCTTTTCTTAAGTAGCCCGTTCTAAAAATAAAGAAATATGATTCAACACGATGCAACAAAGGCACACCATCATTTCGATAAAACTCTGATTGATAATAGCGGAAACTTAGCCGAGAGACCAACGTGTATCTTTTTTCTGTAGAGGCAACGGCCTGTAAAGCTTTATAATCGGTGTCGCATAGGATGCTACTATGTATGGCACCTCTCATGTGCAGATCTTTGCTACTTCGCAGATAACTATCCTTGGCTTTACTAAGATACAATTTAAAGCCACGTCTCAATATATCGTCAAATGAATCAATATCATTATAATATGCAGGTTTTGTGAAGATACTTGCCAGATCGCTTTGGTAAAAGCACGTGATAAGCCAAGCAAATAAAGTCCAAGATAATATAAAAATACCAGCTCGTTGCTTAGTAGTATTGTTTGTCAGGGAAGCAAATAAGTAGAGAGTAGTTAGAACACAACCTTTAAAATCTCGGCGACCATGAACTTTTAAGATGAAGGAAACTATGATCCCACATAGAAAAGCTACAAATATAAGGCCCCAGACTAGTGGCTCGAAAACTTTATACATCACTTCCCATTTATCGACTTGCCTGGATTTAGGTACAATTAACATGAAATCGTCACAAAAGTGGGGATAGGTAAAATCGAAAGGTCCAAATCTGTGATGAGACAAAAGTGATCCGCCCAAAATATAATCTGTGTGATCCATCTGAATCTCTTTAAGAAGACCTGTCACAGTGAAGTTGTCATACACTATGCCCGAGCCCATCTCATTCGCGCTATATGTAACACGTAAATTAGTAAAATTAATTCTTTTTAAAATTCCTATAAACTCTTCTTCGTATCCAGTAGGCTCTGGGTTGTCTATTGTTGAAGGAAAAACGAATGGAGGGAACACAGCTACCGTTACAGACATATTACATGCTGAATACGGGATCTTAGATCTTTCTTGTAAAGATTTTATAATATCTGCCCATTTAGAAGCATCATTAGTAGGACTGTTCGTTAGAATCTTGCATTCATATGCAGTGATAGCTCTTGGAGTAAAATGACAATGATCACCAACTTCAAAATTGTATAAATAAACATGACTGTGGGTCACTAAAACTATTTTGAAGACATAAAGTCGATGAAGTTTTTCGAAGATATCTTCCTGGGAAGAATAAGAGTTTCTTATAGCAATGATAAACGCAGCAGCTGGATTCCAATAACGATCTTTCACCAAATCATCAATACCATCATCACATTCTTTTAAATATTCGCACTGTAATATGTAGACCTCGTTAGGCTTATTTAAGTTTGGAGCAAGAAAAGTACGTGTTAACATTTTAAAATTAAATATATGAAGCTGCATCAAAAATGCGTCATTCCTGATGTTAACTAAAGTTAAAGTTAGATTTCGTAGGACGATATTTTCTATTACAGCCAGAGAACAGCTATCAGTGTTTTCTTCGTCATTAAATTCTGTTGGTAGCGTCATTGTTGCACTTGTTGCTTTTATTAAACAAATTACTATTAGAAATAAACCGATAACGCTTAGAAATAACTTCGCCATGGATCTGAACTGCCTCTACACTCTTCAGTTTTAAAGTGTCATTTAATTTGATTAAATCCACAACCCTATATCTATTCCCTTGTTTTCTGACAGTAAAATTACCCGTTATCTTGTTATACTAGACAGTTACTTACTTAATTGTAGTTGTTGCTTCGGTGGGGTTATTTTAGAATTCCGTCTCACCTAAAGCCAAAACTATATTACACCTAGATACCTACTATTGTTTCATGTTTATTGCTGTAGGATCTCAAGTTCTTTTTTTTTATGTGAATAGGAAGACAAACGAGGAAGTGGGTCACCTGATGGTAAGCGATCAGAACTGCCCCTATGCCCAACCCCGGAGGGACTGCAGATGCGTTCCCAACCTAGAGGACTTAGATGAAATGCCTCTTTTGCCCGTAATTTCCCTATTTTCGTAATTTAAGTAGTTAGTAGAGCCACCAGAAAGATTTACCTTTATCTATATCTCTATATTTACATAAAATCCGTGAGTCCTGACTCCTGAGTGATCTATCAGCAACGCACAGCCCGAACTACCTTACCTACCTACTGAGTCTGTAAACTAGACATTTTGAGGGATGCTTTTGTAGCTTGTACCTATCATGAACGAACTGCGTTCGGCAGCCACTCAAGTTTTTATCAAATTTATGTAAATTACTGCATATGCGTATCCGTCTTTATTATGTTCAGTTGAAAAATAACGTACGGAATCCTTACATATGATAATAAATATAGATTAGGAATCTATATTAGAAGTGCATGATGACATTGGGACAATTTATTTTGTTTCCATTAATGTGAAAGCCAATCGACGTGCTTCAAAGAACCGGGGGCCCCATAATTAAAATTACATCAATCAAGTTAATAACTCTTCAGTTACAGCTATGCTATGTTCAACATCAAATGTAAATATAAACACCTACCTACTGTAAATGTAACTAGCTATGTAAGTATACATAGTATTACATA
Organism: Pandemis heparana; assembly: GCA_963854515.1. Lineage (NCBI taxonomy): Eukaryota > Metazoa > Arthropoda > Insecta > Lepidoptera > Tortricidae > Pandemis > Pandemis heparana. The sequence goes on along the minus strand of OY978015.1, from coordinate 10,324,514 downwards.
ATTTGTGCCTTTAACATGATGTAGATTTTAAATTAAGTCTGACACAGTGAGTATCCCTTAATCAAATAATTACAAGTAAGAACCTACTTATTACAATACCTACAATGTTCATTCTCATTAATACCTATATGCAAAATAGTGCCATACGCGACAGACCTATTCGACGTCGTTAGATTTTTTAATAATAATTGGTTATTACTATTGCAATGGAAAGAGTTGATATTGTAGTATTGGATGCAACAGGCTTCACAGGTGTCGCGGCAGGCGCGAGTTTCTCGGTGAGTGACCACCTTTATAAGTTTTAGGTGGCAACACTAAATATAAAAGTCACATCTCGGAGTCTATGGTTTTCTCTTAACGGCGTCAAAACGTGAATTGAGTAAAAGTTTGATTGTGGAATTGGTGGGAATCATCAAGCAGCAACTACAGAGTCTCCTTCCTCCCAAAGCTGAGTATACCCATGTTTTGTAATTACCCATGCTGTGAGTACACCTAAGTTGTCGGGTGTACTCGGGTATGCCTATGGGCTCTTCGGTGTACCTTATGTTAAAACTTGTATTTGTTTTGTACCATGTTTCTTATCGTTGTGTTGGTCGCCAGCTGGGATGTTTCTTGCGCTAGATGTTGTGGGAGTTATGTGGGGATTCATCCTAGTTAGCGTCACGGAATGTACACCTGGAACTCTCAACAGCAACCCAGGTTGGATATCTCGTTCTATGCAAAGGGGACGAGATCTGGGTTGAGTGCTTTTGGCGATCCTCAATGCGGCAACCCAGGTTGGATATCTCGTTCCCGACTTGGGGGACGAGATCTGGGTTGGGTGCTTTGGGGATTCTGGAACCGGTGACCCAGGGTGGTTGCGGTGACCCAGAATGAGCGGTAACCCGGGTTGGATATCTCATCTCTCTGCTGGCCAGAGTGGGGTGAGGTCTGGGTTGCTATGAAAAATCCTGCGATGCGCATGTGGTCAGGTTTAGTTTGCGAGCGGGCACTGGAGACGTCTGGTTAACCCCTTGCAAACGCCCTGTTGTTTGTGGGAGTTGGTCAGGTGTATGTTGCGCCTTAGAGGGTGCCGATTGTGTGTCAAAGTTGTGACATATTGAATGTGATTGTCTTTGTAATACCAGCCATGTTTTTTCACAGCTGAGCAAGAATTAGTACACCGAAGAGCGCCACGGGTTTTTCCGTGACTCTCCACGGCCAGTTGGTTGACCGGGGTTACTCATCTGGCCATAATATATACAGGAGGTGGAAGGAGGACTTCAGCTGAGAGACTAAAGCTACATGATAAAGCGGAGCAGATCTAATGAAAACCAGCAACCTACAAGTAGAGGAATCCAGGTATGATTAATGTAATTATTACATCGCGAAAGGATGAGTTACAAACCCAATTAATACAAATAACCTACACCAACGATATTATACCTATATGATTATTTATGCCTTTCGCGACAACAGGGATATATGTCGTGAAGGAATTGGCTCTAATCATCAAGGATTTGGAACATGCTCTAACTTGGGGCATCGCTGGCAGATCGCAAGAAACCACCCGTCGTTTTTCCGCGCAACCACAAATCGATAAATCGCGCCATTTTACGGGTGATAGGAACTCTGAGGTGACTTCGCCGCTAAAGGCGCTAGTGTGGCGTCAGATGTACCTGAAATGAAACGTCAATTAATCGCGCGAGCCAGAAGAAAAAAAAAGTCAATTAAATAGTAAGTATGTTACATTTTTCGGCTTTATATTACGGATTTTTAATGTAGTAAAGAATGTTATTATGACAGACACGATACTTTACAAGAAGAGCTAAAAAATAGGTGCCCAATTATGCGGGCGATGCGAGCAGAAAAGGCAGCTACTAATTCAGAGGATAAACGGGACTGGGCAATACTGAAGGCAATGAATAATTTGCTATTAAAGATTCTGAGACAGTAATACTTTTAAAACAGCTAGAGTGACTGTGGCGCCAACGTGTGCACACAATAAATACGGTAGCTCTCAAGATAAGGGATGCATGGTAAAACGTTCCTTTCTCTTGCAAAAAGCGCGTGTTGGAGCGTGTGTACGCGTTTTAAATGCTTTAAATGTCTATGGTTATTGGCAGTCCAAAAATAAAGCTTATATTCACTGGCAACATTGTTGATTGTGTCATTTTTCGTGACAAAACAACGTCTGCTCGGAGATAATAAATTCTTTCTAAATTTAAGCTTTAATTAGCGTTTAATAAACGATTTCAGTGTATTTCAAACAATATCCATCACTTCGTCAATGGTACGTATCTCTTTCAATCGCAAAATTATTAATTTAAGACGGGCGTTATCCTCAATACTTGTTCCCCTTGACGGCTCCATTCAGAAGATAATTACATTTTGTCAACAATTCCTCAATGGATATATAAATAAAGCATTACTAATATTGAGATAATGATTTTTATTGTTTCGCTTAATTATAATAAAGTATACCCATAGTTTGATTCTGTTCTGTTTTGTTACACATTCCCATCGTATTTCTTTTGCGTGACTCATTACCTATTAAGAGTCTGTAAATGTCATGGCTTAAAATTTTCTGTTGATAGTCAATTCATAATAATGTAACCCATTTTATAATTGACTACTGTTACACTACTCTTACAAAACTTATTACTTTGACAAGATATGATCAAATCAAATAATTTTGTGGGACTTTTGAACTAGTTAACCTTGATGGATAATTTTTGTTAGTGTTTATTTGGATGGATAATATGCTGTGTACTAATTTTTGGTTTTAAACTGGTTGGTCAGCTGATTGTATCAGGTGTAATAGTCTGCTAAGCTTTACACCTGGTATATAGCCGGGAATAATAGAAAAAAACTATTAGCTCAGTGTCTAAAAATGTTTGACAATACCATAAATTTAATGTTAAAATTTAGAAATGTATGGAATTAGGATGGAAAAAGTCTCATAAAATTTCGCATACTTATTGCAAACATTCTCATTTCTTATCTTTCAATAAGACCAATGCTCATGAATGTAACACTTTCCATTTTTATGACATTAACCTCTGCCCAAACATTTCTTGTGGTCATTTGGTGTGGTGATATTATTTCGGACAATTTTTTCCTGATTTCTGAATAGCTTCTTAACTGGATTCCATTAATATTTTCAGGTGATAACTTAACAAAATGGCTTCATCAAACACTCTACAGAAAGCAATCGATCTGGTTACTAAAGCTACTGAAGAGGACAAAAACAAAAACTATGAGGAGGCACTTAGACTCTACGAACACGGTGTTGAATACTTCCTTCATGCGGTTAAGTATGAGGCTCAGGGAGAACGAGCTAAAGAGAGCATCCGTGCCAAGTGTCTGCAGTATTTAGACAGGGCTGAAAAACTAAAGGAATATCTTAAGAAAGACAAGAAGAAGAAGCCGGTGAAGGATGGAGAATCAAAGAGCGAGGATAAAAAAAGTGACAGTGATAGCGATTCAGATGATCCTGAAAAGAAGAAACTACAGGGAAAACTTGAGGGTGCTATTGTTGTTGAAAAACCACATGTTAAGTGGAGTGACGTTGCTGGCCTCGAAGGAGCAAAGGAAGCTCTCAAAGAAGCTGTGATACTGCCCATTAAGTTTCCTCACTTGTTCACAGGCAAAAGAATACCATGGAAGGGAATCTTGCTCTTTGGACCCCCTGGTACTGGTAAATCATACTTAGCAAAAGCAGTTGCCACTGAAGCGAACAATTCCACTTTCTTTTCGGTTTCCTCGTCTGATCTGGTTTCGAAATGGCTTGGTGAGTCTGAGAAACTGGTACGAAACTTGTTTGACCTTGCTCGTCAACACAAGCCGAGTATTATATTTATTGATGAAATAGATTCCCTCTGCTCATCACGATCAGACAATGAATCAGAGTCGGCCAGAAGAATTAAAACTGAATTTCTTGTACAAATGCAGGGTGTAGGTAACGATATGGATGGCATATTGGTTCTTGGAGCCACAAACATCCCTTGGGTTCTAGACGCGGCCATCAGGCGACGATTTGAAAAGCGTATTTACATAGCTCTGCCTGAAGAACATGCTCGTTTGGACATGTTCAAACTGCATTTAGGAAACACAAGGCATATATTGTCTGAGCAAGACATAAAGGTGTTGGCAGCCAAAACTGATGGTTATTCTGGTGCTGACATCAGCATTGTAGTCCGAGATGCTTTGATGCAGCCAGTCCGTAAAGTGCAATCTGCAACACATTTCAAGAAAATTACTGGACCCAGCCCATTGGATCCCAATACTATTGTTAATGATCTTTTAACTCCATGCTCCCCTGGTGATCCTGGGGCGATGGAGATGACCTGGATGGAGGTTCCAGGAGACAAGTTGGGTGAGCCCCCAGTCACAATGTCAGATATGCTCCGTTCCCTGGCTACATCCAAGCCTACAGTCAATGACGATGATATGGTCAAACTGAAAAAGTTCATGGAAGATTTTGGACAGGAGGGTTAAAAGTAATACTGTATAAAGGGTTATCTTGCACTCATTTTAAATAATTTCTATCACATGTTGAAGAATTTAATGTTAAGCTCCCTTGAATGTTAGCAGAATAATTTATTTATGTTTTGATTCTCGACATGCTTTGCACTTTAATATTCACTTATGATATAGAAATACCGACCTGCCTTTGCATAGTAATAACTATTGGTAATTGAATGTGTAGTGAATTAATTTGTAATATTTTGTTCACTAAAAAATTTGTTCTAGAAAATATTTTCCGATGAACAAGGGTTTTTAAATTGAGAATCAAGAATTTAATAATAAATCCTATAAATGTAACTAATGAATTCCCTGCAACATGTTGCTAAAGATGCATCTGATTTTAGGCCTTGACATAATAATTTTATAATAACTTGTTAGGTAAAATTATCATTTTGTTCCACACAACTTTGCCTGAGGTTAAACTCTTGACTAACATGCACTATTACATGGAAAAGTTAAGAATTATCCACTTCATTTTGATGTTATAGATAGGATAAAATCTTATTATTGAAAATTTCATTCATGTTGCTTAATTGCTTCTTTTTTTATTTTTACAGGTATTTTACTTTTTTTTTTAAATAATATGTAGTAATTTAAAAAAAAACTTAATTGCAATTGTTTTGTCTTATAATTTCTTGAAATGAAGTGATCTAGCAGGATTCTAGGAAAAGTAATCTAATCTAAAGTTTGGCAAATTATAATTGGGTGTACAACTTAAATACAAGTATGTATACTACTTAATTATAACAAGTATTTAGTGCCCATGAATTTGCTATAAAGTTTAGTTGTCAGTAAATTTTAAGATGGGCCCTGAGAAATTATCTGAATAATTTTACAAATGCTGTTATTTGTAAACTTAAGTTGTTTTTCTATATCTTATGCGTAAATAAAACGGCTTAATGTTTTCTCGATATAATAACATGTTAATTAGGTACCTCTATATACTTTGTGAAATGTACTTTCGCCTTTTATTTTTATAATATTGTTAAGAGAGTATAATAAATATATTAATGAAAATATTTCAAGTGATAATTTAATTCTAATTTAACGGCAAATCCTATTTTCGTTAGTACATTATATACGCAACAACTGCAGTTAAAAAATCTCGAAGTTCGTTTCGTGCCGTACCGCTCACACTAGTTATCATTTATAGGAGAGTGAAAGGGACGGTTTGATACGAACTTTGAATTTCAGAGTAGCCCACTGGATAGGTATTAGGTAAAATTGAAACAAATGGTATAAAGTAATAATATGAATTTATTTACAATGTTGCTATTATTTAATTAAAATCATCATGATGCTGATGGTATTTTGACACTAATGCTAAGTACGCTTAATATTACCAATATTGTGTAGTCGTTGCGTTGTCGGCTCGAAGAGCTCGTAACTGTAAAGCAATGGTAAATTAAATAAATTACCACTATAGGCTTCAGCTAACTTAGTAATCGTTTGTCCTTATCTGCGAAAGGTAAATGTCAAAGTAAGGGATAAGGACAAACGATTGTTACGTTAGTAGAAGCTTATTCTATAGAGCGTTTATGAATAAGGGGGTTAGTCATCAAAAAAAGTACCTAAGTATAGTTACAAAATTAATTTGTTGAAGGGCCGTGATTGCTGTTTCGATTCAGAAACTTTTTTAGTACAAATAGGGATGATAATTATAGTTTTTTCTTTGTCTAGACGGTAAACTTCCACGCTGGCTTGGGAGCTAAGAAAAAACATAGAATGTACCAGTTGCATCTCTCCCCGCGCAGATGGTAAAAGCCTATCGAGGGAATGGGTGAAAACCTAAGGAATCATGTTATAAGTGATACGGCTAGCAAGCCATCATTATTTTGATTCTTCTTTTCACCTGTACGCCCACAGTCATGCTAAGCGTCGCCTTTGGGTCCTGTTACCCTAGGCTCTACTTAATTACTCGTATTAGACACGTTTTTTTTTTCACATAAATAAAAAAATAAAAATAAAACACAAACATGACATGACATGACATGACATGGTCAAAACATTACGGAAATAAAGACATTGAGTTCCTTGAAATGACTCATGATTTCACGTCTTGGTACAACTCCAACTTCGACGCGCTTTATCTCTGTAATTATTTGCTTAATTGACGGAAAAACCTACTTGACCAATATAGTAATCAACTAACGGACTAAATAAAATTTTGTCTTCCATGTTACAATACCTATGACAATACTCCTTTCCCTCCTATGCGAGCCTATGAGGGCAACGCATCGCAGCTTCATGTTAGGTTTGGCCGGTGCTGTAAGGCCTAGGGTCGATACCAACAACCCCTGAGGCACTGGCTGCGCGCCGTACGTGATCAGCCATGTGCGGTCAGTCACCTGGAATACAAAGTGAAAGTGTTTTAGTCGATAGCATCAGTCAATCATCGGAAAAGCTGTGGCAATTAAATTGAAAAGGGCGGCAATTTTTGAAAGCAAATAATGTAATACCACTTAAAACTGGTTTCCAGTCGTACTTTCGAGTGAAATGTTTTCTAAAATCGGAATTTGTAAACCTTTGAAGAGCTCAAAACTTCTATGCACCCTTTATTACCTTGGCGATAAAGTTGTGCGTAGATCATTTTTGAGCTTTTCGACTGTACCTATCAACTTCTAATGCTTTCAAATGATATTTTTTGTGCTTTAAAAATCGAGCCCCAGGCCTATTTACCCAGCAATGTAGTCGGTTATTTAGATAATTGACGAGTTTGACTGTACTAAGTTATCTAATAACGAGGCGGTATACGGTTAGACAACTACAGGGTCTTGAATAACTACTACAGTGGTTGAGAAGACTACGGAGCCTCTGTGGCAGGGTTCCATTGGCACCTTTTGCATAGGTACGAAGTTATAAAGGTGCGATCACACCGCCGCGTATACGCAGTGACGTGTCGTAGGCGTCACGTTTTCTCACCGTTTCTTCATACATTCCGTAACGTCACCGTTTTTTATGCGGCGGTGTGGTCGCACCTTAAAGTACCTTTTGTCCATCGATAAGCCACTGCAAGTCTGGAGCCGGGAAGGCTTTGGCGGAAGAGCAGTTCACGTCCAAAGGCTCTTCAGGTCTGTAAGGGCGCTCGTGTCCAGTGATGGAAGGACTCTCACGGGGAAAATCTGTAATGCACAAGGGAGAATAGGCATCGTTATGTAAGTAGGTAAGTAATGCGAAGGTTTAGTGCGTTGGGGTAAGTTGAAAAGCGGGGTAAATTAATAAGCGGGGTAAGGGGTTTTTTATCTTACCCCAACGCACTATAATATTGAACCATGATTATGAATTAAAATAAGATAAGTCAAAGACATACAATGACTTATTGAACACCACATACCAAATAGGTAGGTACATAGATAAAATGTACAGGTAGTTAAGCAATAGGCGGCCTTATCGCTACAGAGCGATCTCTTCCTGGCAGTCTCAAAGTCACGAGGAGATATTTATAAGTACCTACTTAGTTCAACAACAAAGGGTTTTTGAAACCACATCATGACATTAACCAACACAATACCTTCGTAAGTCGAAAGCTGGAAAGCGGTAAAAATCTATCTGAAACAGCTCTAATTAAATTTTGAAATGTATACACTGACGAGCAAAAATAACGAGTCCGGTACGTATTAAAATACATAAAGTTAAAATACCTAATAGTTCAATATACCTAATGGTTCAAAATACCTAAATGCTTTGATAAACAATAACTGTAGATACACAGTCGCGCTCCCGAAAATCTCCGAACCAAATAAGCTCCAATTTAATAAAATTGGCTTAATTTTTTCTCAGTAGGTACGTTGTTGTCAATGCCAGCGTAACGATGCCCACGTGTGTCTTCAAATAGTGCAAAAATCCCTCGCAAAAACGGAACAAATCTGATGGAATATCATACTTTCAGTGAATATCTGTTGTTTTTTCTATTAAATTCTAAGAATCGGAGAGAAATATTAATCTAAATTAATTTTAAAACCATTTCTAAATTGCTAATTTTTGCCAGAATTCGACAACATTGACATAATGCCTTGTCTTTGTCACACGCACAGGAAAGCTTATCAGTAAAACGAAACAGATAAACAACAGAACATAGAACAAAAGTGTAGTGGAGTTGCCATCACCCTATTTTTTATTTCTAGAATTTTATGTGTTTTTGTGTGAATCTTTGATTTCCTGGATGTGTATACGTAAGTCATGTATGTGTGATTTAGTTTTAGACTTATTTATTCATCAACAAAAATTACATAAAAACAAACATACATGTCGCCAATATAAGTATTTCTGTTGATATCGTCAAAAATTAATAATAATAAGAGCATAATAAATTATAAACACTAAAACAATAAAATAAAATACAATGTCAAAAATAATAAGTTTTGTAAAAAATTATGTCAATTTTATAATTCTAATAACATTTGAATAAAATTTATCTTGTGTATGTGTTACTGGGATACATGTGCGATAGTTTGACTGTTTGAGAACCACTCGGACCCTCAGATATCTATTTTTAAGACAATCGGTCCAAAAAGTAAAGATTTAAAAATGGCGGCCACTTTTCCATTTTTGATAACGGTTTCATGTTTGGGGACCACTCGGACCCTCAGATATCGATTTTGATAGCAATCGGTCCAAAAACTAAGAATTTCAAAATAGCGGCCAGCTTTAAAACTTAATTTTCACACTCAGAAACGCCAATTAACATATTAAGAACTCTGAGTGCTGCAGGGATGATTAATTGAAACTTGAACTTGATCCATGAACATGGTAAAACAATTCTAAATTTCCACTGTCAGTCAATACAACCGACTGGGTAGGTAATTAAAGTTAACTTTCATACTCAGAGACGTCGATTAAGTTCTAATAATCATAATATTAACTGACGTCTCTGAGAACGGTTTTGATATATTATTATTCTGCAATAATTATACACGTTGCCACTTTAGGCAGCTACGATATTTGTCATGTTTACCGCTATCCCTCGGGAATTATGCAACTTTCCGGAATACAAAGTAGCCTATGTGTTAATCTAGGGTACCAGCTATCTCCGTTCCAAATGTTATCAAAATCCGTCCAGTCGTTTCAGCTCGAAGAAGGAACAAACATACACACTCACATCGTCACATACATCCATCCTCATAAACTTTCGCATTTATAATATTAGTAGGATATAGGTAGATACGTATCTCGAAAACGGTAAACATTTGGTTTGGAGTAAAGAAAATTAGCTTTAAGATTATCTAAATGACTTCCCCATTCATCCTGTAAAGTATTGGCGTTAACATTAATTTCACCCTGTTTTTTATTGCATTAATTGTCAAAAACTTTTAAAAAATTAAGTCCTCTCCGAAAGTCCGAATGCATTCTTTGTTCACCAACATAATTTCGTCCGTCAAAGCAACGTCAAACTCGTCAAAGCGTCGCCTTCAATGTAACAAGTGGAATTAATCCCTCTGCCGTTTCTGATAAGGCGTTTCATATCCGAGTTTAAACCAAACGTGTGTGAAATTGTCAAGTTTAGCTGTCAAGGTGTCAAGCGTTTTGGAGTTTTGCCGCTACCGAAATTCGACTGTAATGAAGTAAAGACTAGGTTCAAATTTCGTCACGTATTCTTTCAATTCGTCTGTGTGGTGGGATTACTTTTCTCTACGCACACGTAAATATATTTTTAACTGTGGAGTAGCGAAATTCAACTGTAATTAAGTAAAGACTAGGATCAAATTTCGTCACTTATTCTCTTAATTACTTTGTGTAGGTGATGATTTTATTTGTTACGCAAACAAATAAATAGTTCGGACATTTTTTGAAGGGGATTTTGTATGGGACTGTGTATCTACAGTTATTGTTTATCAAAGCCTAAATGAAACTTTCTCAGAATTTTATAAACTTAACCTAACCTAACCTAAATACATATATAGATAGAACCTAAACCAATCTATAGGTTAGGTTAGGTTAAGTTTACAAAAATTCTGTTAGTTCTGAGAGAATCGCATTTAGGTATTTTGAACCATTGGGTATTTTGGACCATTAGGTATTTTAACTTTATGTATTTTAATACGTACCCAACGAGACTTCATACAAGGCTCCATACAAAGTGTCCCTTTATTTGTGCCCGTCGGTATAGTTGACAAGACTAATCAAAGATGTAATTTTTTCTACTCTAAGGGCCTGTTTCACCACTCCTCAACTGTCAATTATCTATGATTCCGTCTCTATTCATTACTACGAAACAGACAGAGACGTCATCATAGATAACTGACAGTTCAGGAGTGGTGGAACAGGCCGTTATTATATTATTATTATTGTTGTATTGATGACTTACAATATACTTCCATGTACCCCTCAGCCTGTGCCGAGTGGAAGGAAGGCGCTTCTTCCGACACCTCGCAACGGTACAGCCCTCGGGACTTCAGCGTCAAATCGCGCAGGTGAACTCGACGCGCGCTCGACTTGTCCAACTGTGTTTGGATTGAATAACCAGTAGGCTTATCGTCTAACTCGCTTGCAATCGCCAATGTGTTCATTTTGACAGTTCTTGTATGAATGTGACAGCTAGCTGATTCCGATGCCAATTGTCAGCCCATACATGAACTGTCAAAATGAACACGATGGCGATTGCAAGCGAGTTAGACAATAAGCCAACAGGGTTGGGGTGAAACTTAGATCGTGAAAAAAAATTCATGCTCAATTAGCGCTGGACAATTATTGTAATGTATTGACGCATTTGTTGAATTGTCTGATAAAATTTGCGGTTTCTACTGTTCAAATTAAGTCACGAAGTTAATGTATGATTACCGAAAATATTATCGGACAAATGTCAAAATATGGGTCAACGTATTATTATTGTCTAGTGACTTTAAATATTTTATTGAATCAGGCGTTACTTTGCGGAGGTCCATTTTAATGAACACAAAATATTTACCTTGCTACTCCGCTAAACGTAAACGTAAACGTAAGCACGTGCAAGATAACCAATGTTTTGCATGCAATCCTTCCCTCCACTACTGCCACAGAAAACCTAGTCTAGTCTCTAGCCTAGCCTAGTGCCTAGTAGCCTAACAGTAGTAGCAGTAGTAGCATAGTGGTGGCAGTGGTAGCAGTGGAGTGGTGGTAGGTGGTACAGTGGTAGTAGTAGTAGTAGTGTGTAGCCTAGTCTAGTGGTCTAGTGACTTTGTTCATCCTGTATACGGGCATGTATTCTTAGTGATTCTTAGCTACACAAAAATAAAATACCTCGCGTCAGTCGTGCAAGATTCTGAACTCACTTGCTGCGATATGGGTGTCTTTAAAGGCCTAATGTACCGAATCTATCCACTTTGCTCTACTATTTGTATTTACAAATAGAGCAAATTGGACATTTTCGTCCAGTGGACGTGTCCACTGAAAATGTCCAATTTGCTCTACGAGTTTTACCGATAAAGCAAATTTAACTGTCTTTTTCCAATTTACTATACTAGTTCTAATGATAGTGCAAATTTGAGGAAAACAGTTCGATTTACCCTATTAGTAGGGAAAGTAGAGCAAACCTAAATTGCGTACCAGCAATCCCATAATAACACTCCCTTAACGTCAGACGTCAGATGAACCGCAAGTCTGTTTGTCAGCTTTATTTAGAAAAAAAAAACTTTCAAGTTTTCTAGTCAGACACTCCATTCGTAGACATCATATGTATCCCTATCCAGACATTTTATCAATAAACATTCAGAGCTGGTACACATTACGCGTTTAAAAATGCGCACTTTGAAAATGTGCGTTTTATGAAAGAAACACTTGTCGTATGTAGATCACAGTTTTCTTATGGTCATAATACAAGCTTGTTTCCATACTTTTGGCCGGGGGTATCATCATAATCATCATCATCAGCCCGTGTCAGTCCACTGCTAGACATAGGCCTCTCCCATAGCACGCCATTGGGCTCGATCTTCAGCTCTCCTCCAATCCCTGCCCGCTAACTTGCGAATATCATCGCCCCGTCTAGCAACAGGACGCCCTACGCGTTTGCCAACACGCGGTCTCCACTCCAGAACCAGTTTGCCCCAACAGCCATCGGCCGGGGATGTGTATCTTCTGAATTCCGATAGCCACATTAACAAGAACAGTTTACCTACCACCATGTTAGGGTGCGACCACACCGCCGCGTATACGCAGTGACGTGTCGTAGGCGTCACGTTTTCTCACACACAGTTTCTTCATACTTTTTGTTGCGATTCCGTAACGTCACCGTTTTTTAAGCGGCGGTGTGGTCGCACCTTTCGTCATAATAATCTCTGCTAAAATCCACTTACATCAACTTTGACTCCGTCCAGCCTGTGGGCATGTTGAGGTGGCCGCAGCCTGGGCATGTACCGGTAGAACTCTTCAGTGTCCCGGTACCACTTGACAGAGTACAGTTTACCGCCCTCGAGATCGTAGTCACATGTTAGCGTGGCAGCTTCCCCCCGTTGCTTTAGCGAGGGTACTGTTATACCAAGCACTCGTAGACAGAAGAGCCCTATTTAGAAAGGAAAGAGTTTAGTCTTACGTTCTTAGTAGATAGATCTTGATAAGATAAATAATCTAAAAATAATAATAATAATAATATAAAAAAGCCGTGGTAGCCTAGTGGTTTGACCTGTGGCCTCTTAAGCAGAGGTTCGTGGGTTCGAATCCCGGGCTCGCACCTCTGAGTTTTTCGGAATTTATGTGCGATATCTCATTTGAAATTTACCATGAGCTTTTCGGTGAAGGAAAACATCGTGAGGAAACCTGCACACAACTGCGAAGCAATTCAATGGTGTGTGTGAAGTTCCCAATCCGCACTGGGCCCGCGTGGGAACTATAGCCCAAGCCCTCTCATTCTGAGAGGAGGCCTGTGCCCAGCATTGGGACGTATATAGGCTGGAGATGGAGATGGAAGATAAATAATCATCATTAGATATCACTATTTAATTGTAAAAAAATAAAAGCGAATTGAAAACCCCCGCCTTTTTTGAAGTCGATTAAAAACAAAGACTGTCGTCTGTCTGTCTGTTCGCAATGAACAGAAAAATAGTACTGAACAGATTTTATATGGTGGTTTTCACGAACAGGCTGTTTCACTAGAAAGGATTTGGTTGGGCAGGTACCAACTCCGACCACTTTAAGAATCATAGATTCGTAAAGTTGTCTAGACCCTTAAACTTAATTTAAAGTCGAAAAAATGACCAGAATTGGGTTGGGGCACCTCTATCATGTATCAAGGTTTTGTATAAATTAGTTGAAATAATGATTATTGTTGGAATTATCGGGAAAAGTCAAGCTTTCTAGGATACAAATTCTGCGCGGACGAAGTCGTGGGCAATAGCTATTATAAAACAGAGTTCTCCGCCGCATCTGTCTACCTGTCCGCGATAAACTAAAAATACTTATGCTGAAAATTTTTTCATGCGGTTATCACAGATAGATAGAGTGGTTCATGAGGAAGGTATACAAATGCAATTTGAAAAAGTTTTTTGTTAAATGGTTAAATTATGACGATCATGTAAGAGCAGCGCTCTTTTCCGTTAAGTATTTGCCACTTCTCCTTGTGATGACACCATAAAGGTGCGACCACACCGCCGCTTAAAAAACGGTGACGTTACGGAATCGCAACAAAATGTATGAAGAAACGGTGAGAAAACGTGACGCATACGACACGTCACTGCGTATACGCGGCGGTGTGGTCGCACCATAACGTCAGATTGCATACGTTTCTGCTGAACGATTTTAATCCAAAAGCAACAGCAAAGAGTTAGAATGGAAAATTGGAAAATATTGCCTACCAAGCGAGTAACTACGGACGAGCAAAAATATAGGGTCAGGTTTAATACAGATTTTTATGGAAAGTTTCTTGTTATTTTTGCTCGTAAATGTATGAAATTTACTTTAAGTTCCGCAACAGTGCGCCATTCAATTCATCCTCAAAAATACGTAAGAATAAACACACCGTCCCCTCTATTTCTTCATATCAATGAATCCATCTCCTCCGAGGCCTTACTTATTCACAAGCAAACCGAGTTATAGTTGGGATCCATAAAAACATACATTTATTATAGCATGCGCCTTTCGAGGAACGTTACATTACATTGAACACGATTTTACCAGATTCAACTCGTACATAATCTATTCAGTAGAAATTCTAAAACAAGTACCTATCACGTTACATCATTAAACTGCTTAAAAATGGAATAAGTTTTTAATTCGGCTTCACGTTTTTAGAGTTCCGTACCTCAAAAGGAAAAAACGGAACCCTTACAGGATCACTTTGTTGTCCGTCCGTCCGTCTGTCAAGACCCTTTTTCTCAAGAACGCGTGAAGATATCAAGCTGAAATTTATATCAAATACTCAGGTCCACTGCCCCTTAGAGCTGTGAAAAAATCAAACTTCTAAGCCAACGCAATCAAAAGATACAGCCGTTTATGACGCAAATTTCCGCAACTCTCAAGGGAATCAAAACCTACAGGGTACTTCCCGTGAACGCAGAATCTTGAAATTTGGTATGAAGGTAGGTCTTATAGCACAAATTAAGGAATAATTGCGAAAACCGTAAATATATATGTATGTCTGTATAAAGACCAATATAAAGTGACCCCACACTGCGTACATTTTGCTTTGGAGCAGGGCTCTGCTTACACTGGTTTATAGATATTTATAGATAATGATACGGAACCCTCGGTGCGCGAGTCCGACTCGCACTTGGCCGGTTTTTATTTTGTATGTATTTTGTTAAGCGATTTCGATGGTTCTTTGTGCCATTAAGTCAGAACCTGATACAGAGATTCCAGGGAAACCCGTGATATCCTCAAATTAAACCGGCTAAATACGAGTACCATACGAGGGTTCCGCTCAAATTCGGCAAGTGAATAATTATAATCCAGTGGCAGTGTGAGGGAAACAACAGATGTTAGAAAAGTTACTTTTCTAACGACTGTCTTTTGATGGAGTTGGCTTAGAGGGTTATTTTTTCACAGCTCTGAGGGACCGCAGACCTAGGGCTACGTAAAGTAAAAGTTGAAATTAATACCTTTACGCGTTCCTGAGATAAAGGGTCTTGATAAACAGACGGACGAACGGACGGACCACAAAGTGATCCTAGGGTTCCGATTTTTCCCTTTAAGGTTCGGAATCCTAAAAACATTAGAAATTCTAATATTTTAAAGGTGCGTATCTAGTAGCTTAGTAAATGTTTAGCTTGCAATAAAACGCATACCTACGTCAACTGGGGTGACTATGGTAATTTTGGGGCTACTTTGATCGTTTTAAAATTGCTATAAAATTTATATTATCCATATCCGGTGAATGTTTGGCATGTAGACGCAAAGGCAATTGACGAAGACATTGATTGGAAGCAGTAAACGCAAATAAAAAATAATGGTAAACTACTTTTTAAAGTCACCCCATAAATCAAAGTCACCCCAGTTGACTGTACTTATATCTAATATTCACATTCTCTAATGTCAATTAGGTCCAGTGGGGAGAATTCGTTTACAACGTACTATGTATTCTGTGTTTTTAATTACACACATCATAAATGTCAAGGGATATGAAATAAATATCCCCAGATAAATTTGATCTTTTGACGCGCGGTAGTAATCTGACTATATTGAAATTTTCTAAATTGACTAGGGATAAAAAATATCCCTTACCATTTTTGATAAGTATATGTATTTGAGATATACACACACCATCTACTTCTAGATAATATTGTGTAAGTGCGGATATATTTCTTTAAATAACTGCTTTTACAATAAGCGTTCTAAAAAAATCGAACGCAAACTTTTTTTCGGGCGGCATTTTTTGCCCACTGTACCTGCTTTGTCTTCAAATAAATATAAGTAAATATACAATATTAAACATATCGATATCGATATATGAACCAAGTTAAAAGCTTGTAAAATAGTTTTTCTTTACATATTAGTCTTCTCGTATATTTAATAGCTAAGTAGAGACACGCTAATTTAAGTAGACTTATTTTTACACAAACAAATATGTTACTGCTTCGATAAATCCAGGTAAGTTATAGGATGATCCACTTACCTTTTATGTGTGTAAGAAGTAAATAACACAGGATCGCAGCTCTCTTCATTTCAACAATAACAATTATTTTAAAACTTAAAAGTTGTAATGCATTTTAATTTCCTTTGGTTTTTAGCACATCAAGTACTGGAAAAATTAATAATAAAGACATTTGTTTGTCAACATTGGGATAACTAAATTTAATTTAAATTTCGAAATTTTGTGTGAACTTTTTGTTGCGAAATTTCAGACTGCCGTGGCTGGCGAGCGTAGCGCTAAGCGAACCGTTTGCAACTGTTGCTACGAGCTACGAAGCAGCTACGAGTGTAGAGGTGCTACGAAAATACCATTCATAGAATCGAGAACAGATTTCACACAGTAATATGTAATATGTAAGCATCTTATGTATTGTATATACATATTCCTGGAAAAGACGCAGTTATCATTATTGTTCCGAAAATTTTTAAAGTTAACTTTTTACGCGTATTAATGTTTTGCTATCTTTGCTATCCTGTAGTGTTTTGTTTTGATACGAATTTTACTTCAGAATAGGTATCACACTTCTTAAACAGAGACAGATTTTTATTATTTCTACGCTTTAGATTCTTTTGTGTATTGTTACAAAACTATAGCTCAAATAAAATTTTCGACTTGTTGACTGAATTAATTGGAGATGTAGTTTTCTTCTAAATATCTACTCGTAATTCAAATTTAGCACAATTTTTTACCATTTTTGAGTGGCACAGATAAAGAGCTTATCCAATTACTTCAGACCAACGACAAAAAAGATGTAATACAAAAGCAGCAACAGAGTACATCGTTTGATCCTCTCTAACTTATATCGACTACAATGAGTTATAAACAGAAAGGTACATTTCACCATTTTTGAGGTGGCCAGTATTTTAATTGTTTGACCGTTTGTTTACAATCAGTGACAGTAGCACAGAAGACAAATACGTTTGGAACGCGAATTTAAACCATCGTTCTAATTAGGTTGCTTTTTATCGTCCTTCTCTTTCACGACCCACTACCATAGACATCGAAGCTTTTTTTTAAATTTCAAACTAAATGTGAAGCAATTTTCCATAACAAAAAATCGAATACCTTCAGCTATAATATTATTATAATGTTACCTAAACGAATTTCGGCAACGCCAGCTTTTTTAATTATACGCCGCTTTATTACGCGAGATGAACGTTTTAATTAAATTAATATTGAAAGCAATTTCGATGCTGTATTTACTTTTAATGGTGTATTCGAAATTTCGGAAAGCGTTGTCATAAAACTCTGTTTACATTCAACTTTGTGGTAGTACAGTCAAGTTACTATTCATGAGCATAAACTGATATATATTTTTTAAACTGCACAATACTTGTGTTAGTAGTTAGGGTACAAAAGAAACAAGTGTGGCGTATTTATAAACATTATTCGACGATGTACATCGAAAACGTATCGAAAACGTCTTATTATCTATCCCTTACAGGATAATTATTGTTACTCAAATATGGTGAAGTCAAAAGGAGAGTTTTATACGTATCATATTTATACAATTTGTCCCAAAATTCTTCCAGAATATTTCAGCAACTGGTTTGATTAGTGTTTTGATATGTAGGGTTTGAAAGTTTTGATTTAAAATTTAGTGCTATCTTTGACGCGGTTCGCTCTGAACATCGATAAATTACGATACATTAGGCGACTTCAATTACAATAGTATTTTATGCAACAGTTGTATTAGAGGGGTTAAAAAAGGAGAGTGGCGTGGGTTACGATGTGAGCGTAGCGAACATCGTAAGAAATACGCCACGAGCTTTTTTTGACTTGCTAATACAACGTTGCATACAATATTTTTTCTACGACTAAGTAGATACCTACTTTTTTTTTAATTTAAATTTATTCAAGATGAAGTACAAGAACATACAGTAGCAGTAAATAATAAAAAAAAAACTAAGAGCTAAATATAACTACTTAACCTAAACTTTAAACTGGTACGGAAACACTTAAAAAACAAAACCACCACTGTCGACGCGTGGCAAGGATCCCAAGATGCTAGCAGCATTGCCTCGCTGGATCGCAAGACTTAGCCGCTGAGCAAAGTCTAATAAACCTACTTACTAAATTAAAGTAATACGTTCTCCAAAAATTAAAAAGTCCAGTGTTCCTCGCCATGAAATTCTCGAAGGCTTTATCATTGCCGAGATTTTTTAGGCAACAAATTTTCCATCACTTCCTGGGACGCCGTGGATATTTCTTCCAGTGTTAACTTAATTTTTCATCGATGCTTTTTTTATGATACATTACAAAACTTTGTTAAAACTATTGCAATCAAATAACAAACAAGACAAGAGCGGGAAACATGAAAACGACAAATGACAAAATTGGAAGTTTGTTTATAGTAAACTTTGTTTTTAATTAACGTTTACTTTTTTTTATAGCCTTGCCTTCTTGGCGCATTTAGCCAAAACGTTTACCAACTTGCCAGTGACGTTATTAAAATATCTTGTTTGTTATGTTGACAGCTATGCATTTATTTCGGAAAGTTTTATTTCTATAAAAAACCGTATGAATTAAATAATTTGTTAAGTTGGTAGCCATGCATTTTCATCATAAATTTAATGTTGATCGTGTAAAAGTTTTACCTAGGTCTGGCAGTCTATGGCTGGCAGAGTAACGATGGAGCACTTTTAGAGCCATAAGCCAACAAGTGCTTTTAGATGGAATAGACAATATAGACTTATCCAAAGTCTTATTATGTATGAGTGCTCTCATAGTGGTGCTGTGATAACATAAATCGCAGATAATAGTACAGGAGTAGGAAAAAGCTTGAAAAATATTTTTAGAGCTATTAAGTAAAAGTAATCCAACAACTTGCTTAATAATAATAATAACAATAATAATAAATGCATTTATTTCGAACAACAGAGATTCATTTTGTTAGTTACATAGTATAAATATCCCCGAAGAATTTTGATATAAATTTAATGTTCAAACCAGCAAGAAATCTGCTGTGAACGGACACCCAGTATCAACTGTTTACGCAATAAAAGTGTAATTAACGTCTGTATTACATTATGTAGGTAGGTACTCACTCGTATAAAGTAACCAAAATTAAAAACTGAGCCATAAACGTTTCTAACTATGTAGTTTTTGCCCGCGACTTCGTCCGCGCAGAATCAAAATTTGCGCTAAAACTTCTTCCTCTTTGTCTCTTCCAACGAAAATGTATAAAAACCAGCCAAATGCGAGTCGTACTTAAGCACGAAGGTTTTCGTACTACCTACCTACCTACCTCAACGAAATAAACCCATTTCTTGCATGGACACGCACTTCCATCATTTTTATATCCCATCCTTTTGTTCTGTGGGAAATTCGAAAAATCCCTTCTTATGACGCCTACGCGATCTTCAAATAACATGTCTACTAAATACTAATTCTATATTTTCTATACCGTCCTTTTATCCCGTGGGAAAATTGGAAAATCCCTTTGCACTTGTACATGCACCTTTTTGATCATCCCGCCATGATGTCTGCCAGATACCAAGAAACTATATTAGCAAGTCAGTTACTCTTTTCCTTATCCCACGGGAATTTCGCAAAATCCTAAAATCAGTTTTCAAATTAAATAAAATGCTGCCGTCCTCGATTATCCTCTGCAAAGAATTGATTTTTAATTATCTAGCGATAAAAAACCATTACCGTGATAAAGAGTAGCGCTGCCAATTCAAGATTAGTATACGGCAGACAGACAGAGAGACAAAGCTACTGTCGCGTGTTTATAATATTACGAGTAGTAGTTATGGATTTCCAGGTGAGAAATAGAACCTTGTTGTAGCCAGTTTGCGTTTTGCTTGATAGACAAGTCATAATCAATCTGGTAGGATTTGCGTGTATTTATCACCTTGATTGCATTACACATTCATTGGCTTTCTAAACGACACTGAAAATTAGAACACATAGAAAAATCCGAAAAGTAAAGCTATGGCCGGGAATCGAACCCGGGTCCTCGTCATTCCGTGACGCGTGCTATACCCCTACACCACCCATAGCAGGTGAGTAAGCGTTCGAATTTTTCTATCTATTACTAACTGTCACGTGACCTTGTTACTATGCGAAACACACACACACACACATCATTCAAATAGATGACGCTTCGCGACAAATAATCGCATAGTAACAAGGTCACGTGACAGTTAGTAATAGATAGAAAAATTCGAACGCTTACTCACCTGCTATGGGTGGTGTAGGGGTATAGCACGCGTCACGGAATGACGAGGACCCGGGTTCGATTCCCGGCCATAGCTTTACTTTTCGGATTTTTCTATGTGTTCTAATTTTCAGTGTCGTTTAGAAATTAAATTTCTAACGGTAAAACCGTAAAAGTAAACATAAAAATTAAGAAATAAAAATTTCTTGATTCATTTGATATTTCCTAACATTCATTGGCGTTTGGCATACCGCGAATTGAGTGCATCGTGGTATACCAACACTAGCTATTTTAAATAGAAAATATGCATCACTTTTAAATGTGTGAGGTATCGATAACGACGGCTAGTTGTTCGTCTTCGTTTCCCGCGCTTGCACCACTCGGTGCAGTGCAGCCACTCAGCTGAGTGAACCTCTTTTTCAGTTTAATTAATCCATATCGTATAAGGACATCTGCTAGGTTCAAAGCAAATTTGTAACTATGTGTGAGCGCTAGGCACTCAGCATATCGACGTTGAGATGAGCAGATTGGGTAAGTAGGAGAGAAACTTACATGAGCTGGTTTTGTACGGTGGCAACGCTGCGACGCGGGCGATGGGCAGATGAAAGTCCTTTCTCTGAGGACTGGGCTGAACTGTCAACTTTACTCTTCGTTGAATTGGCTAGTAGAAAATAGTTCGCGAGCGGGCGCGGGGCTAGCGAAATTGGGACGCGTCCTCTCTCAATGGCGGTCAACAGGTGACTGATAGGAATGTGCGCGCGCGCTGCCGCCTTTAGCTCTAGTCATGTGAATGAATGAGTGGGATGCGTCACGCCTAGAGGGAACACTATGTGTAGACTCTACCATTACTATTACCTACTAATACTACTACATATTTTGTCGTCAAGGCTTGTATTAGTGACTAATAATAACTTTCTTGGGCCTTTGTTTATGTGACCGCTGTAGGTATACAAACTATAAATTAAACAGTTTTTATTCACGATTATAAGTCAAAGACGATTCAACTTCGTTTCGATCTTTTCGGAAAATCTTCTTCGAAAGTTTGCGACCGTAAACGCAACAGCGACAGTAATGCAATTGAATTTATTTAATTTGATCTTATTTTTTTTTTTATGATTTATGCTAGATCTACAATGACGAGTCATGCCTGTTCTTTTTGACATCTGTATGTTGTGCAAAGTGTTAATTGTGTAACAGCTATGATAATAAACATTTCTTATTCTGATTCCGGGGTACATTTTCTTCCCTGATGCATTCACCTTCTTTTTCTACTCCTCATCACCCTTTGACAGAAAGAAATGGCGAAAGTGATTGTAATTCCGAATAGGAAATTAAGTATTTTATACAATATGGCCTCTGGGCTTGCACATGCATGATATATATCATGTCTATAGACAGGCAGGGTAGTCTTATTCTGCCACAATAACGTTGCAAATCTGCGGGAATTGCATTCCGTCAAATATGTCGGCCGCCGCGGTATTCAACTTTTTAATTTACGCCAAAAGTCAGTTTCAGCCCGTATTTTTTATGCGCGTTTACGTGAACCGGTTTTAATTAATTTTGTTATTAAAAATGGAAACAGCTAGGTCTGCGCCAGGTGCTTTTTCACTTGGACACTCAGTTCTTGCGAATTGTAGCTTTGAGTCTTACGCGAATGAGTCAAGGTAAATTTTACTGGGAGTGCTAAGTCGGATATGCAACTATGCCGGAGTAAAATTGCAGAATTGCTTTAACTAAGAAGCGAAATTACCAGATACATGCATTTAACTTTAATAACCCTAAAGTCACTTTGATGCTTTTGTGTAATATTTCTCAGCGATACATGTAAGATTACAATATTTTACAGACAGGAAAATACAACCAGAATTTTTTTTAGAAACAGATACTCGGTTTCTCTATTTTTAGGTTTCAAAATGTCCAAAAAGCAATCAATTATAATGTAAATATCGTGCATCCAATCTATGTATATAATTTTCAAATCAATACTATCCTAATTTAACCTGTATGACAACAGTAGATGATTCCTACAGCTCTATTTGGTCAGCGAATTGAAAATATAATTCAGGTGGTAGTTTTGTATTTTGTAGCAAAGCCCAGTCATTATTTAATCTCTTTCGAGTGGTATTTTCACAGATGTGATTTTAAAAATCGGACCTCATGGTCCGTTTTTCCATAGCAGTTTCACGTTAAAATGGAAGGGCTAAAGCCGAGTAGTATACCTGCATTGTCATTTTTATATGTATAAGTACTTAATACAGATTTAGTCAATATGTGCAACTCAAAAACTTTTAATTCAAAGTCTGTCCGAAAAGAGCGAAAAACGTACAACTGCAGCGTTTAATTAAAGTTAGTCCATTTAAACAGAGATCACTAGTGCTTTCAGACACGTGTTAACGAGAGAATTTACTGAAATTTTGAACCTAATAGCCTTTGATATTAGACATAATTTCGATTGACGTGTAGACACATAGGTCACCACCCTTTTTGCATAATTGAACTTAGCATTAGAGCGTATTGTGAACGGGGACATTACGTTGATTGCCTTAAAACTAATCTTCGTATTCAGCACTTAAATAACAAAATCAGTAACGTAGTGGTGTTTGAAATTAGAAATTATCAAGCATCATTGGGTCTATGAAAAATATTGAATATGCAGAGTACCAGATATAGAAAATAATTTAAGCATAATATCATGTTATTATACGAGGTGACGACTCCACGTCAGACGGTGCAACCACTGCCTTGGCCACCACTTAATTCTTAACCGGGCGGTTGGTTTTTAAAACGAAATCAAAAAGAAGCTTACGTTTTTACAAAGCGAAATCAAATTAGCCGCCAAAAATGGCGTCGTATTTATTACCTACTTTTTTCCTTATTATTTCTTTATATTTTAAAAGGAACCGACTTCAAATTACTGTGTAAAATTGTAATTGTTGAAACGCTTTTTATGGAATTTACGCGAGACCAAAATTTATGTTCTTCTCTTTTTAAGTCGGTCGCAATGAATGTACCGTAAACAAGCATTTTGTGCTGTATCAATTACGAATAAAGCCCGTCTATAAACTAACGCTGTAAGAGATTGTAAAAAGTTTTATTTTCACATGAATTTTTATAAAATATTGCCCGTAAAGTTAAAAACATAAAACGAGGTTTTATTGCGTCTCAACGGCTAGTGTTGCCATAAGCCCGATATCGCTTCATAAATTTATGTGAAATTGATACTTCTCTCTTTATTGTCTCGCGAATGGTCAGGTTTTATACCTGAGGATTTCTTGTAACAAAAATACTATCCAGTGATAATAGTAGTACTTACGACATTTTTATTTCGAATCAACTTCAAATTTTACCTTATTTTAAGTTAGTGCCTACTTGATGAAACTCTTAGTTTATTTGCGTTTATCGTATTCTTATTCCATTAAACTATGAGACTGAGATGAAATTGTAGCAAATTTTACGTTTTTTTAAATTAGGTATACCTAAGTACTACCTAACGAAACATGTTAAAGATTCAAAATTAATCTAGAAAAGACGTACTCTAGCAATGCTTCAATTTTTTTTCTTACGTACGTACCTAGTGGTGTTAGCGTGAACTACGATTGTTTCTGTTTTGGGGCAAAAAATCGCTGAAATTACAAGCAAAATTCGGTGTGACAGTTTTGGACATCCGACATCCATCAATCTAGGGTCGGGATCTGTCCCAAATCCCAGTAAATGTGTCTCATCTATCGCAGTACAGAATGCAGTACGCGGCGCGAGCAACAGTTACACTAACTGTCAGCAATTCAGTACAACATAACCTAAAACAAATGTGAATCCGTTGCAAGTAAACATACATTTTATTCGCAGCGCTCGAAAGCTCACTTTGGCATCGTGCTAAACTTGCAAGTTATCACGTTTTTAAACTGAGCACTCCTACACGTGCAATGTAAAATAAACTCAATTTTTGGTATGCCAAGGTTAAGATTTCCGTGGTGAGATGTACCATTAAGGCAGGGTGTGTACAATGGGCTCCTGAGTTAATGGAGCAAGTGTTATTGAAGCCAGATATTGCGCGGCAGAAATTTAGAATTGTCTACATTTGTTAGCCGGTTCACTGTACAAATGGTGTGGTCAGGTCATTGAGTTAACCGAGTACTGTCAGGATCATAAATTAACTGAACAATCCTCACTGTGGTTCCCTGAAGCTTATGTATGGGCTCATTTCGCGGCGGTTTGCTGGTTCGAGGGGATGACTAAACACGTCAATTAAATTAAGTTAAGTTTCGTATACAATTTGACGAGAATGTTAAATGGTGTTTACTTCGTGTGACAGTCTAATATACATACCTATGTTGGCAACACTGCCAACATAGAGTAATTTTATTATTTCTTTAATTTTTTGTCTATGGGCATGGTGGCCGCCCCCCCCTGTCTGCTTCCTAAAATGGCCACGAATGTGTGTCGTGTTCTTTCTTGCAATAAAAAAACTAGATAAAATACAGTCCACTATTTTAATTAACAAGCAGTAGAAACCTGCACAACCTATATGCGAACTGTGATCATAAATATTGTACGACACAGTAGGTAGGTAACGAAAAAAATAATGTGCAATAGTTAGGCACAGTTACAGCTCGCAGATGAGTGCCAAACTTTTCTTGATTTCATTGGTAGTTATGTATAAACAAAATAATAATTAATTCTTGCCCTGTTCTTGCCATGCCTTGCTCTTTCTTACCTGTCTCCCACAGCGGGCAGCGGCCTGTCGCCCGCGGCGTCTATTTGCTGTATTCGTAAATGTACGGAAACGATCTTTCTCAATCGCCGCTTTTTTTACCCCGCACATGGCGGGCAAGAACGAAAGTTTTAAAATATTTACGAACACAATATAAAGGTGCGACCACACCGCCGCTTAAAAAACGGTGACGTTACGGAATCGCAACAAAATGTATGGAGAAACGGGTGAGAAAACGTGACGCCTACGACACGTCACTGCGTATACGCGGCGGTTTGGTCGGACCTTAAAAAAGGCGCGGGCGAAAGGGCCGTCGGCGGTGGGGAAGACCGACCAAGCCTTTACAATGTAGAAATGCCATTATACTGTAACAAAGCAAAGAAAAAACATAGAATGTACCAGTTACTGCTCTTCCCGCGGAGGATGGTAAAAGCCCATCGAGGGAATGGGCGAAAATCATAATGAATCATGTTATAGGCGATGCGGCTAGTAACCCATCACTATTTTGATTGCACTTTCTAACGTGGCCTGTAGGTCTTGTTGCCTTAGGCTCTGTCTACCCCGTAAGGGATAGACATGATTTGTGTATGTATGTTTGTATGTGTTCATTACATTTGTGGAGTTTGACCACAATAGAGAAATCTCTTTCAAACAAAACCAACAAACGATCAAAAAAAGGTCTCTATTACATAACAAATTAGCATTGATGTGTGTCTTCTGTCTTTATTGAAAACAATAAAAACTGTTTCACATGGGATGTATTATCCAACTTTTTACGTGATATTAAGCTTAACTTCCACCAAACATTTCAAATTAGAAAGTTGGCAGTTTAAACATTTGTGTCAACGCCACGCAAGAAACTCAGGAGGGGTAAGAAACAAAAGTCCCTAGTTGAAGATAAGAGGCTCCTCGGATCCACAAGGGCTTAATAGCCACTTGGAGACCCACTTGCACCGTACAAAAGGTAAATAGAAACTGGGGTACGAATGAAAGAAAATTGTTTTCAACTTATTATGAGATTTGAGACGAATTGGGTTGTTCTGAGGACGGTGTAAGTGGATTTATTTAATCTAAATTTAGTATTCTTGTCTCGGATAAAAAGGGTTTGTTTTATATTCGAAGGAAATGTGATCCTTCATTAGGTAAATAAAATTTCTCCATTATCCCTAACTAGAAAAATTATAGCTCACCTAGCGTGAACATGCGATGAACAAATTTTACAACCCGCTAAGTATCTAATCAAAGATTCATGAACAATACAGAGATTTCCAAAATCAATCGAATGTATGTATCGTACGTACCCAGGTATTAACTAAAATATCACATTAAAAAATATCTATATTCTACTTCGTAATGAATTATAGTAATGAACTGAAGCCTTTTAATTTAGTCTGATATATTTTGGCCCAACTTGAAAAACCTTTACGTAGTCAAGACGTGTGTGCAAACAGGGATGGAGTTAAGCCAAGTTTTTAATTACATTGCAACTTACCTCATAAATATGCTAAGAACAAAATCTCGAGGGAGCTCTCAAAGTTTGAAAATCATCCTTTTATTATTACACTGATAATTTCATGTGAACTCGACATGACATGTTTAGAACTCGAGATGCTATAACGCATTGTATTATGTGAGTTTCTTGATTGGGTGCACTTAATTATGTATATCGTTTAATACGATTTACAGAAGAAAATTGTTGCGTTTGAATCTGATGGCTTTATCTTAAGATTTTTCGAGTGCTTTTTGATTACTCAAAGCACTTATCGAATTACGAATAAAATCACATTTTAACAGTCGTTAGAGAGCCGAGCCGTTTTCAAATTTCACGGTCGCGGAAAGTCTGACGGGTATGACATAATGGTCAAAACGGTCACCTACTCAAAAGAAAACAAAAGACGCTACAATAGATCCTCACACTCTTTATACCTTGAATTCGTGATTTCAGCTTATTTACGTTACGGCTTCCGAAACCACAAGGAAAGTAAAAGTAAAATATGAACTTTTATTGCGAAACCCGTTCGTGCTTCCCGACAAAAGAATACAAGGGGAATCTGTACACGTCCGCTCGGTTCTTATATTGCCCGCAAATATTGTACAGTTGCGTTTAATTTAGGGTCCTGCTGCTTCGGAATAATGCTTTGTGAGGTGCTAACAAATTGGTGGCGGCGCCTGAACGCCCCAGCAGTTTTCCTGCTTCATGAGAAAATGGGTGTTACTGCTGCAGATAATACGCAACACCATATTCAGCATTTGGTATAGCTCTTGCTATACAATGGCGAGTAATCTTTATGTGTGGTAAACGTATACGTGTCAAAGTGAGCGTGGCTTACGAAGCAATTTTCGAGCGAGATTTTTTTTATTTGCATACAACAGCGTGGATTTGGAGTGAGGATGAATCTTAAAACAGCGTGAAACTTAGGTCCGAAAGAGTTAATTAAGGTACCTCTTATTAAACCATACAAAGTAAATCGGCACGCAATGTACCGTAAACAATGCAGGTAGGATAATAAGTTTGACATTGTGAAAGAATGTGTAAACCAAAAAAAAAATGCGTTACATTGCCGCTCGACAGCATCTTTGAAAATTAATTACGTTGAGTTAGTTAGAGAAAATTAACAAATAATGATTGTATATCGTTTGTACCGCTAAAGCCTATGTCTAGTTAATGGTTTCGCTTGTATTCCTAATCCACGCTTTATACCATATCCACTTTCGCTCTCACGCACACTTTAACACGTATGGCAGACACGTGCTTACTACAAATAAAGCTCACTCGCCGTCACTCGTGTGTGACTTAAGACGAATGGTAGAATATTTTCTCCTCTTCGGGCTTTATTTTGTCAATTTAAAAATTAATTTATTCTGTACATAATGGAATTATCGTTATAGTTTAGCTTTAGTTGAAACATTTGATCAACAAAAACAAAAAAAACGACTCAAAAACCGCAAAAATAATGCTGAGGATTAAAAAAAACTTAGTACTTATTGATTGCGGGACCACAGATAGAAATCAAAGAATGTTTTAGTGTGCCCTACCTACTGATCTGTATGATCGATGCCAAGCCCAATACTAAACCAGGTAGAAGAGTGGCTAGATCCTTTCATCTGTTACAAGTCGTGCCGAAAAACGCTCAAACTACTGGTACTAGACCACATTTTCGTGTGAAAAAATCAAAAGCAGTTCAGTTCAGTTGTTTGAAGGCGTGGGCTGTATGTATCTAAAATAATAGGGAAATATGAAAGAACGGCGGTTACGGGCGGACTCTTTGTTCAAAAATCTTCGGAGAACGTTCTAGAAAAGTGCTCACTGTGCATAACCTGAATATTTATTTACAAGCCTTTATTTCTTGTCGTGTTAGCTTATATGTTTGTGAAGGTCATAGTGTTGCGAGGTCCGGTTGGATTGAAATCGGGACAAATCGGGATTTAGGCGTGCGAGTGGTGGCCAGGTCCTTACCCGGGAAGGTGACGCAACACAATTAGTACGCGCTGCCTGCCCTGGCGACACACCACTGAATGCCCTAGCTGGTCTGGTAAGGTATAAGTGCCGGCACGTAAGTCTACCGATGACCTTGTACTCGTATGCGCAGAAGTATAAAATACGGTATCCGTAGGTGCGCAGATCCCCTCCACGTGACTCGTCATCGCTAGACTTACGTGCCGGCACGTATATTAGAACTAGATCCCAATCCTAAAAGAGTTTTCAGAAAATGTTTGAATAGCCTAGTGTAAAGTATGAAACGCAGCTGCTTAGAAAGGGGATCTCATTAACTCCGCCACTTGCCTTTCTCTCGGCGTGGCTGTCGCCGGCAAATAGGCAGTCAAGTGAAAGGACGAATCTAAATTACTGAGTCATAATTAAAGATTTTTACCAGACTAGAGTGAAGGAAAGCCAAGATTTATGTCATTTTTTATAAGTTCGCTATCATCATCTTACTCGCTAATCCTGCATACAAGGCAGCAGAGCTCAGTGCTCCAGTATTGCAGATGTCCATGGGCATTGGCCTTCCGCCAAGTCTGCCTTTGTGCATGTATCTGTGTTTGTTAATTATATTTGTCTTATGTTTTATCTTGCACAATAAAGAGTTTACTTACCCACCCCACTTAAAGTGGGAAAAGGCAAAGAAGAAGAAGAAGAATAAAGAGTTTACTTACTTACGCACATTGGTAAATGCTTAACATCATCACTTGTTCGTGGGTCTCTATCGTTTGCCCGAATTTCATATGCCATAAATGTATTGTTTGCCATAATGATCATTTGCCATAACCCTATTTTCTCTTTATTTGTTAATTATTCAGGATTGTTATGAAACAAACCTAACCTAACCTATAGAGTTCTACAGGATTGCCATTACAATGCTCCTGAAAAAATTACAGTTTCAGAGAAAAAAAGGGTTATGGCAAATGATCATTATGGCAAACATTACATTATGGCATATGAAATTCGGGCAAAAGAGGGGCTCCGCTTGTTCGTACGCCTTCCTCGTTGTAATAATAAGCATCTCAATTTATTTAACTTCGTTAAAATTATGCAAGTGTATGAAATTTTGAATAACTTTCAATAGGCGTGATTAGTTAAAGTCTTACATGCATATATATAAGTCCAACGATAACTCAGTAACAATGCATTGTCGGCATTAAAGTTTAAAAATACGTTAAAAGTATTACTACCGTAATGCAGCCTGGCTTTTGTAGATCAGTAAACATGTAGATGTGCCTCCATAACTTGAAGAATACGAACCCCAAAAAAGGTATTTATTTTTCAAAACCTGACCGGTTTGTTTTTACTTTGGCGTAACCATTTATTTATGTGATGCGACAGGGATCCGGCTATTCTAATTGGTCAACCCCAAACCTCTGCCAATCATAATTAACTTAGCATTACAGTACAACAGACCGTAATGTTTCGCTAAAAAAAATCTGCATAATTTGCACTTTAATTATAAACTTTTTCACACTGATTAAAAGTTAAACTTTCCAGTGAGACATTAGTATGTTGAGGTTGGAAATGCTAGAATACATAATTGAG
Source organism: Pandemis heparana (assembly GCA_963854515.1). NCBI lineage: Eukaryota > Metazoa > Arthropoda > Insecta > Lepidoptera > Tortricidae > Pandemis > Pandemis heparana. The sequence goes on along the minus strand of OY978015.1, from coordinate 10,294,069 downwards.
CGCCCCTCCCGGCCCGGGGTTTCGCTTGAGACTACGTTTCTCGACCCCTGGCTGAATAAGTTAGAACTCTCCATTTTTGGTGACATCATGTATATGTGATTCGGTCCACTCGGGCGTCGTTCCTTTAAACAGACATGGCTTTTATATTGACCTATAAAATGCACGTAAAACTGTAGCGTATCTTGTCTCATAACCGGATTACATGAAACAAAGAACTCTTACGTTTATAGAGGTAACTTTTAGGAATTATTAGCCGATTATAAAAAGAATTAAGTAGAAGCAATTGAAAATGGAAAAGGGTTGAAAGAGCCGCCTACCTAATTATTTAAATATTATTTATGTAATTACTAGATTTGCCCGCTACTTCATTCGCGTGAACTTCATTTTATCGGCAATTAAGGATGCATCTTTCCGGTTTAAAGTATCCTAAGTAGGTAGATAAAATAATATATTTCTCGTTTTCAATATAATAATATTGTTTCATAAAACCCTTGTTCTGACAACAACGAATAAAACTTAAAAATAATTATTCGGTCTTTCGCGAGCTTTGCGCTTAGTTAACAACACATATTGCCGATTCATTTTATTATCAGTAGAATTCAACACCCAATATGAATTAAATTGTTCGTAAGATTTAACTATAATTTTCAATATTATTAGACTTGGGCACAACGCTATTTAAAACTTTTAATTAAATTATTTTTTCATTCAAAATATCGAGTGCTTACGCGTGGTCAGAATTTAATATCGACCAAAGGTTACTTTATGTTAGACCACGAGTAACGCGAGCAATCTCCCGACCACGAGATTCATTGCAGTTATCTCAGAGGAATTTTATTAAAGTCCTCTCTCGTGCCCAATTTAGATAGAGAATGGACGGAGCGTTTCACTAAATCTGTGAGCACTGTTTAAACCATCTGCGGGTGCATTCTGTTCCGGAGAATCGAGGCGCAAATAATATGTGGGGCGCACCAAGTGGCGAGAGCTGCCAAAAGATGGGAAGTTGAAACGCTGCTCAAATGGGACTATGAATGTGAACTTAAATGCCTAAACTGCTAAAAATTTCATCACTGTGTTACAATTTTACACCGAATTCTTCGGATATCTTTTACAATGTGACTTTCATTTTTGCTGTTGATTTTGTTCTGTATTCAAATTCACATGCGGCCATTTTTATCTTGAATTCTAACGGTGACTGTAGACATTGTTGCATGCATCTAGAAAAGGATAATATGGCAACACTGCTTTCGCATAAACACATCAGCTTGGCTCAAATAGGTACCTATTAAATTAAATACCACGAAAATTTATACATGCGTAATGCTTAAGGCGCTGTCAACAAACAGCAAATGACCTTGAGCAGCGCCACTCTTCACACATACGGTTCGCGTGTCTGTTAGTGAAAGAGAAGAAACTATTCCGGCAGCTTGGCGCGCGTCTAAAATCTTGCAAATAAAACACAAATAATAAGAAAAAGAATTGATTATTTGTGAAATATGACTCGTTAGCCGTTTAGGTATGATTATGTTGACTTCATGTTTTTAATTGCAGACCCATACGTCGAAAAAATAAAGACATAGAACCGTTTAATGATGATTTTAAGACCAATCTTTGCAATTATTTTCTATCGAGCCGATTTTGTTCAATTATGTATCGAGTCCGTCCAGCGTCTTTGAAATATGATGAAAATTAACATATTTTTTTTTGTATTTTTTTGTATGTAGTTTTTCTTAAAAACGTGCTTAAATAACATTAATTTCAACAAAATTAGGTGTTGTCAGCCTCTTAAATCACGTCTAAATCCCTTACTTACAGGTCACACAGAGCCTGGGGTAACAACCACGTTTAGCATGGCCACAAAGCCTTACACAAGCGTTGAAAATGGATTTAACACATGTCAGTTCATAGACTGTAATTTTAGGTTTTTGTTAGTGTGAATTAATTTGACATGTAAATAAATGTTTTTTTATCACCTAATTTTAGTCAAATGCTCCTATAAATAGGGAGTATCTTGTATCTACTCCTGTGTCATATTTGCATAAAGTTTGACAACTTGTCTTGTACTAACAAAAAAAAATACATGCTAACAGCAGTAGGTATATATTCCCGGCCACATTCTCTAAGCACAATTGGAGCTAATAGAATTACTTGAGCAGTAATGATGTAAAGCATAATTTAATAGGACTACATAAGTACGTAGCGTTGCATTGAATACATTAGATCGTCTGCATGAATGCCCCTTCGACAAGGCATCGCATAATTTAGCTACGAACTGACCCCACTGACCCCGAGACGACCTTGCTTGAATTGAAATAATTATTATATTACATGATTGATGGAAACCGACTTGTGTGATTAAGCGTTCTTTTACTAAAACACTAGTGTTCCAAGTTTATTTAATAAATTTTTAATATTTAGGTGCTTTAATGGACTTTCGCTTGTTTTGTTTTGTTGGTTTTATTTGTGAGCTTTAAGCTCAAGTCACACGGAAAGGGTTCAAATGATTGATGCAAAATAACGTCGTAATTACAATCGCGTGAAGTTACATTTTAATAGCGTTTACCATTTTTCATTGCCTTTGCGTTCTTGTTGATTGATGTTGACTCTTATTAAACATTTTTATGAATATTTTATTGCCAGTTCTATGCAAATCCGAGAGAAATCCTGCCCCATTTTTCCTTCAGACAGTTTTATAATTTTAGCGACGCGGATAGATAGGCACATAACATTTGCAAGTTACTTTGTAGTTTAACAGTCCGACCAAACTGTTCATTGTAACAAAGTTACTTAACACTACAAAACGGTCCCTCTGTTGCCATCGCTGACTTTTGGTTTTAAGCGAAACTTTCGCTATTTCACGCCGCAACAAATCGGTACCCAGAAATAACTGCTCATGTTTAGTAGTTTGCTTTATACTTACGTAATTACTGTGATTTTAGTTCAGTTACTTCTTTTAGTAAATGCGACTTCAAATACAGCGTTCACTTTATTAGGCACCTACTTAATTTACTTCCTACTACAACATAAAAGTAAGTGCAGTGAGGGAAATGTATTCATGTACCACCGTAGAGCCCTGTCGCGTTTGACAGTCTGCCGTCACTCAAACTCTAGTAATATGTCACCTTATTGAGATAGGGTTTTACAGTGGTACGTGATTCATCATTCTCTAAATGTAGGTGAGCAAGTCTACAAGTTTCAAGATTCTTTATAGGTACTCGTAAATAGCTGTCTTTGGCAAGCAAGTACATGTATCACGGTTCAAATTTTAGCAACTGTTATCTTTTAATCTTCGCAACAGGATATTACATCTCCTGCGAGTGCAAGCTGCATTTACTGGATCCAGGGTAACTCCACGTAGCTACTAAAACAGAGTAAGCTCAGCTGAAATAGAGCGGACGTAAAACTACGTATCAACTATGAATACTTGAGTTTACGAAACGGTTTCCATGGTAAAGGTGGCGGTTGCGTTGCAAAGCGTCGAATTCACGTGAAAGAATGAAAGAGGAATGAAAGAGTGGATTGAAAATGCTGAATCATCGCAGCGTCGAGTGGCGGGGCGGCGCCGGCGATGATGTGCGGTAACGACTGGCTAGTGCTGGGATGACATTGACTAGGATGCTTTTATCGATGAGTTATATTTGTACAAAGATATTTCAATGTCTGATTGACACGTAACACAGAGACACGTTACTTCTAACAATAAAATTGAATTACGAAGGAAAGAATGAGGAAAACATTTTTTTTGTGACGTCACAATGGTAACAACAATCAAAGGTTCAAATTGTTGCGAAATGGTCGCAATTTAGCATAAACGCACAGCACTCATTTAAGCAAGTTAAATAAGCAAGTAAGTGGAACAAAGTAGTCACTGCCTACCTCTGTGGAAAAGAGGCGTAACGGTAAGTATGTATGTACTACTTACCTAATTTAAGATTGGATTCTGATGTTATTTACAAGATACTGTTAGAATGGTTAGACTTATAAAATTTAATGCAGACAGTAAACACTGCGTCAAGTTGGTAGGTACGTCACTGGCTCGCGTAGAGCCGATATTGCAGCAATTAATATATATTGCATAGAATCAAATCGTTTACTCAAAGGATTGCTTCAGTGTTATTGCGTTTAAGGTAAACCTTCAAAGTATTTTGCTATTTAGGTATTGTAATCATAAAGGATCATTACCTGCCGTATCAGTGTGTATTAAATTTAAATACAAACTGTCTTTACAGCACAAGCAAAACTTTTCAAAAATATCGATATGAATATGAAAGGAAACGACGTACCATCCCATCCCTTGGGTCACACCATAGGCACCGGTGCCTAATCTTGCGCGGGATCTCAAAAGGTGGTTTTGAAAGGTTCGCACTGGTGTCTCATGGGCTGATGAAAAAACGCTCAAGTGTCGTCGCGCCTTTAGTATTCACCCTCGGCTTTGTCTGCGGGATTGACGAAAATCGTCCCGGAGGCAGCCACGCCCGTCAACAAGCCGAATTGATGCGTCGGGATTGTCCTTTTCGGGTACAGTGTTTACGAATAGAGTACAATAGAAATATATTTTATTAAAAATGTGGGTATATTTTGAGTTACGTTGCTAGGATTCAGCTCGATGATTTGTAACGGTCGATAACACATATGTATCAAACGGCGATGCTAGATTTTTTTGGCTTTTAAATATTTACACTGCCGTTCAGTGGTGTGGCGTCCATAGAACTCGATTCCCACTGGCTTGCCTATTTAAAGGCAGTTGGGCAATTTATTGTGCAGAATTAGAGGAAAAGGCTAGTTAAGTTCCCTTCGGCTTGCCTTCTGATATATTTGACGCCACGCCACTGCTACCGTTTCGTACTTTTTGGTTTTTAATACTTTTCTTTATATTTTGGTTGATGTAATTAATTTCGTTTTTGCCTGCTATGTCAGTTGTATCAGTTGTGTCTGCTCAGTAAACAATTAGTGGTTTTAAATTGGTGTTTTATTTTATCATTGAAATAATTTCCTGCCGTCTCAAAAATCATTGTTTCAGCTTTTCCTTTCCTCAAACATTAAGTACATGTCCCTAGTCCCTACTCAATAACTTGTCCTAACATTTACGCGTTTGTAAAATATCTATGGATAGAGTTGATAAAAGTTATATCACAAATTCACCTCGGAGTCCGACTCAATCAAACTTGCATCGTATCGCGAGCCAATCTTATTTCCACAGCGACATACACTTGTATAAGTTTCACGATTAGTTTTTGTCGGTGTATCATCAAAATAATCTAGTTTTTTTTATTTCTTCATTCCTTCAGAGACACGCAAAGGAAATAAGGTCCATATAGCCATATCGATTGAATCAGGCTTTAAAACAGTACTAGTAAAATGAGGGGCCGAAATCTCTTTTAGTGATGTGGGAGTTAATAAGCAATTGCGTATGCGTACCTTGCTATTACACAATCGCATATGCAAAATAGCTGCGTCTGTGTGAGACATAATTTATTATTTAAATGCCCTTTTCTGCTTTCCCATAAAACAACATAACTAGGTTATGTCACACAGACCCAATTGCACCATACGAGATGCTAGCATGTTTTAGGCTAAGGATTTAAGAGTACATTCTCAAAATAACTGTAAAGTCACCGTCATCACTAAGTCCATCCTTCAAGCGAACCAACAACGTATAATTAGAAAACATTAGCCTAACACGCTATACAAGTAACAGGCTACCACGGCTTTTTATCGAAGAAATAGTTACTTAAAACACAAATAAATTACTCTTTATTGAACAATACATAATTAACAATACAGAAAACAGGTATATACAGAAAATTTCAAGGTAAGAATAGGCAGCATTATCGCTTCAGAGCGGTCTATTCTAGGCAACCATACTCGGCAACCATAGGAACAGAATGAAGAAAATAAAAGATGAATAAATGTAGGTACCTACCCACAGCGCCTATTTAATTGAAAACTGTTATAATTATAAGCTCATTCTAAGAATTTAAAGATTGCAAAATAACTGTACTTTCGCCATAAAAGGACTTGATTTAGCAAAGAGCTTGTAATTTCATCTCGGCCCATCACGAGTCCGATTGCAACGCCCCGGGGCTTGCCGATGCAAGACATAATGCCTTCAGACTCGATTAGACTTCGGAACTAGGTTGCACAACTAAATAGACGTCGTATTGGATTATAGGTACTAGGATTCCAAGTTTGTTGTTAGAGGATTGGCAGGGAGAATAACGGAAGTACAATTTTCAAGTATCCGATTCATATTGTTTTGATAGGCGTCAAAGCTTCCTAGCCATATGCATGAGTAAGTCGGTACCTACAGCATGAAATTGGTATTAGGTACGTAGTAGATATTTATATAGGTAATGCCTCTTACGTAAATGTAGGTAATTCGTTGCGTAAGTACCTACCTATTTAACTAGTTCAACGGAAGCCCTTCATGGATTTCTTTAATAAACATTGCAAATAATTATCCCTTTGTTTTAATTAACCCGCGCAACATGGTGTGGGCTGGGAGAAATCAAACAATTACCTGCTTAATAAAATTTAAACTTGTCTTCACTTAAATTAGCGTTAAGAGATCTCGAGAATCCACGTCAAATTTATGAATAAACAAAAACAATGCTAATTTACAAGATATACAACCACAGGAAAAACGGGAGCGATGAAATCGGACTAATGGTCGATTCAATTAAGATTCAATTACTTTATTTATTTCATAAAGGACGGCAGTAATGAAACTACTAGCGCCATCTCGTAACGTTTTCCGGTACTCATCCTTCAGCACTTCTTTTTCACGCTCGCTCAGGCGTTGGTTGCCATCTAGCGGCGCATGATAACAACTTTGCACTCGCATTACGGGCGCTTAGTTTCACATAAGCCTGAGTTACTAGTGCCTGACAACTGCCCTAGATGTCGCCATACAAAGCTATCATTAAAAAAAAATACTTCATTTTCGTTTCGAACAATGCGTAACATAACATAATGACTGCTCTGTATTCAGAACACAGATTCAGAAAAATGTGTTCTATCATGACGCGTGTAAATGAAAATGACGAATGAGAACGCTCATTCGTCACCCTATAAATCTATGGTTTTGTGTAAAGTACCTCGGCTGCTGTACACACGGAATTAAATGAAAAGTCAAATAGCTCTGTTCGTTGCATACCTATGTGTTATTTGGGCTTTTTTCTGAAAATAAATCAAATCACCCTTTTTCTTGAATTATACAACTTCGACGGCAGTTCTGCTCAGAATCACGAGAATTTTAGTAATAAAGCAAAAAGTGTCCTTTTTTTTCCTTCCTCTTCCGTTACTTCACTTGTATTAACTACTAGCTGTTGCCAGCGAATTCGTCTGCAAAGAATTCGTTTATCGCTATCCCGCGGGAATTTTCCGGGATAAAAAGTAGCCTATGTGCTATTCCAGACTTTTCTCTATCTATGTGCCGAATTTCATCCAGATTCGTTGGGCCATTCTGGCGTGATTGAGTAACAAACAAACATCCATCCATCCATCCATCCATACTTTCGCATATATAATATTAGTTAGATGAGAGTAACAAAATGGAAAGTTGAAAATTGTCTGAAAACTTTGGGATACTTTTTGCCTTTAAGTATACTAAAATCAATAGTGCTCGTGATTCTGAGCAGAACTGCCATCAAAGTTGTACAATTTGAGAAAAAGGGTGAGTGGATTTATTTTCACAAAAATCCCCATTTTCCTTTGCCCCGAGGCTTTCTTTTCTTTTCCCAAGTACCTACCTATAAGTATAGAACCAAAAACCAACAAGAACTACCTGAACAAGCACCAACGTCATTTCGTATTGTTCCTATCATTTGCTGAGTAAGTAGGTGCGGTTTGCTTTTAATAAAGCGTCCTATTTATGTAAATAAAAATCAGCATAACGAAGACCGTGGCATTTTTCAGCTATCAAGTCGGCACCATTCCCTCAAGTGTCTTATAACGAGAAAGCTGTTATTATTAGCAAAATAAAAAAAAGGGATCCATCTCGTTGCCTCCAGAAAAAATAAAGCACTGTTAAATGAGGGCTAAAAATTACTGAAGCAATTATTTCACGGGTCAAATGTTTTATTTAACAGACGGCCGCTTACTTCAGAAGGATCCGAGACAAAGAAAAATAATGTAAAAAAACATTTGGAGGCATTCACAAAGGACCTCTTAACGCCTTTTGGCGCAACAAAGCTATGGAAATACGCCCGCTTATTAAATACGAGTCATGGCCCGCGGAGTCGCTTGCGGAAAAATACCGACGTGATTAATGATACAGACTGAAAAATAATGAGTATTGACCAAAACTAGTTACTACACAGCGATCACACGCTCATCACATCTACGTTTATGCAACTCCATGTATGTTTTCATCGTGAGAAACCCACTCACCATTTCCACATAAGGGTTGAACACGTTATACAGACTCAGATACAATTACATATTATAACTATACATACACCACACAAAATACATACATAAATAAAATAAAATAAAATAAATATAAATATTTGGGAACAATTCACACAAATTGACCTAGTCCCAAAGTAAGCGCTAGTAATGCTTGTGTTATGGGTACTAGACAACGATATACATACTTATATAGAGAAATACATACTTAATATACATAGAAACATCCATAACTCAGGAACAAATATTCGTGCTCATCACACAAATATATGCCCTTACCAGGATTCGAACCCAGGACGCTTGCTTCGCAGACAGGGTCACTACCAACTAGGCCAACCGCGTCGTCAAACACATACCGTCACCCTCTTTCATCATTTCATTTCATCCATCAATCTCTTCATACATACACACACAAAAGTTTCAAAATGTATAAAAACGTAAGCTTTACGTGTTTGATATTTTCGCCTCCGTTTGAATTTATGCTCTAGGTACATCAGAAAAGGTACTCGTTTACCATTAAGTACGATTATATTTCATTAAAAAAAGATTAGGTAAGAACTACTATATTCCTGTGGCCGTTCTAAGTAATATGTTGAAGTTAATGAAAAAACAGACGCTACTCTTCTCTCCCTCTATCCTTTCATCTACTTTAGCACCAAGTTGACACAGAAGACATTGATTCTGTCGGAGATTACTAATAAAATTTCTTCCACAAAGAAACCGTAACGCTCGGGAGTACGAAGAGGTTATTCCACCCCCTGGTAACCCTTCAAGATAAATCTAAATATTCCTCAGCAAATTCTTGTCATAAGTAATATTATCTTGGAATGAACATAACCTACATTAAATGCGAGGTTTTGAGTAAGATAATAATAAAATATACCTAATCATAGATACTAGGTTAGCTTATTGGGGCTCAAACAATTTATTCCATGATCCATTTCAGACGAATAACGTGTCTTCTGAGAAAGGTGATACGACTATTAGGTATTTTTTTGACGATTGCTTTGCTGAAAAAATAGGCACAAAATAAAAAATCAAAGAAATAGCAATCAATCACGCAAGCAAGCGAACATTCTAGTATTAACTAAGCGTGCAAACATTCGTCTAAGCAAGTGAGCAAGTAAACAATTGGTTTTGTATCTTTTGCAGATTTTGTTAAATGTTACCTTCTTCAAGACTAATACAACACATCAGTTGAAATCGCATCCATATCATCGGTTAAACTGTCTCTGAAGCGCCAACAAACACACAAAAAACTATTCAAAGCTCTAAAACTAGCAGTTTTGAAAATTTTTAATAGGAATAATTTGAAAACACTTTTATTTATATTTCCATGGCTTTTCATCTATGAAGACCATAGACAGCGTCTCTCTGGCTGTATTTAATAAATGGTAAAGTCTGTAGTGACTTTCACAAGACTGGATAAGGCCTGTCTCAACTTCGACGTTTTACAGGAGTAGTTTTACAGGCACTACATTAAAAATGGTTATACACAAACGTGTGTAAGGGTGTAAGGGGTCTTATATATCATCTAACGAGGCCCAAGCCAACCTCTCCTGCTCGCGGCACACCCTGCTATCTAACGAACGAGGCATAACTGGCGACCCACCAACCCGCACCGGACCAGCGTGGTGGGCTTATGGTCCATACCTCCCTATGAATGTACAACTCCCCGAATCGGCCCCGAGTGCTTGGCGACGCGAGGATGCCCGGCGATGACGGTGGTCGGGGCAATTCTCAAGTCAGGGGTGCTAAGAATCCCCGAGCGTCAACGACTTCCTTCCGTCAGACAAACCTTGCGTGTACAATGGACAATGAAACTCTCAACATTTTGACTTATAATGTTAGGACTTTGCTTAATGATGACCGACTGATCGAACTTGAAAACGCAATGGAAGACATAAAATGGGATATAGTCGGCCTTGCTGAGGTGAGAAGAGAGGGAGAAGAAGTTTTGGAAAGAGACAACTGCATATTTTATCACTTTGGTGCCGCAGGGGGGCAGAGCGGAGTGGGCTTTTTAGTGGCAAAAAAGTGGAGGGATAATATCATAGAATTCCATGGCTACTCAGAGAGGGTCGCCGTCCTAAAGTTTCGCATGACACCGACACAGGTTCTCACCGTTATACAAGTCTATGCACCGACATCTGCTCATAGCGACGATGAGATAGAAGATTTTTACGACCTTCTAAACAAGGCTTGCGATGATCATCGAGGAACTTGGAGTTTGGTTCTTGGTGATTTCAACGCTAAAATAGGACCGAGGCAAGAACTCGACAACGCGGATATATTAGGGCCATACGGATTGGGAAACCGAAATACTCGAGGCACTCGCTTAATTCAGTTCGCATTTGGACAAAGCCTCAAGGTTTGTAATAGTTTATTCCGTAAAAGCAAGCAAAGATGTTGGACGTGGTTATCTCCGGACGGTAGTTTAGAAAACGAGATCGATTTCATACTGGCATCAAGTCATAAAATCATCACAGACGTAGGTATTATCAATAGAATCAAATTCAGTTCCGATCATAGACCAATTAGAGCCAAACTTAATTTTAATTTCAAAATTCATCGCAAAATAACTTTTTCGAAACGTTTTAATAAGCCCAATAAAGCGACTTTAATGACAAATTGCGACCAGTTTAACATTGAACTCCGGAATCAATTTGAAGGCCTGGGTACTGATATGGATGACGTGAACACAAGTTATGCTAACATAATTGAGAGCATAAGGGTAGCCAGTAACAAGATATCCCAGAAACGTAAGAAATTGGGCAAACTAACGGTAAACACCATCTCGCTGATAGAAGAAAGAACTCGGTTGAGTCGGGGGTCAACGGAATACCGTAAACTGGATCGAATGGTCAAGCGTAGCATCAGAAAGGATATCAGAGATACGAATACTAATTTGGTGAAGACTGCACTTATTAACAATAAATCACTTAGAATAGCGAAACAGGGAATTTCTAAAGGAAAGTCATGGATCACCAATTTGAAAGACGCAAATGGCACCAAACACGGAAATAGGGAAAAATTATTACATCTTTGTACTGATTTTTATAAAGCACTGTACTCTGACTCAACAAAGAATTATGATACAGGAGAGTTTGTTTGTGCAAATGACATTCCTCCAATTTCGGAAGACGAGGTGGATAAGGCTCTTCGAAACATGAAATTGGAGAAGAGTCCAGGAATTGACGGAATCAGCACAGAAGCTCTCATATTTGGCAAAACAACTTTACTCCCCACTTAACTAAATTTTTCAATCTCATTCTTCGCTTCGGTAAATTCCCGGAAAAAATGTGTCATTCCAACATAATACTCCTGCACAAGAAGGGCGATAAATGTGATATTGGCAATTACCGGCCTGTCAGCCTTATTTCCCACCTCTACAAGACCTTTATAAAAATCATAGAAGGTCGCATTGCTGGGCAGCTTGACCAGCATCAACCGAGGGAACAGGCTGGCTTCCGTCCCGGATTCTCAACCACGGATCATCTTCACACCCTTAATCAACTCATAGAGAAGCATAACGAATTTAATAAACCCCTCTACCTGGCAATCATAGATTATTCAAAGGCTTTTGACAGTGTTAAGCATTCCGCAATAGAAACAGCGCTCCATAACCAGAACATTGATACCACATACATAAGCCTATTGAAATCTATCTACAGCAACAGCACAGCCAATATAAAACTGAATCACTTGTCGGGAGAGACCTTTAAAATAGAAAAAGGTGTGAAACAGGGTGACCCGCTATCTCCCAAGTTATTTTCTAGCTCACTAGAAGAGATCTTCAGGGGCCTGGCGGAGGCTTGGGAGACGAAGGGCATTGTTGTCGGCGGCGAAAGATTAACAAATCTTCGCTTCGCCGACGACATAGTCCTTTTTTCATCCTCGGCCTCAGAGCTTGAACTTATGGTCCAGGATCTTAGCGCTGCGAGCCTTCAGGTTGGGCTTCTGATGAATCGAACGAAAACTCAAGTTATGACTAATAGCACGAAACGTAGGGTCGAGGTAGATGGGCACGTCATACAATATGTCGACGAATACATCTACTTGGGCCAGATAGTATCTTTCAACAACAGGCAGGACAAAGAGGTCGAAAGACGCATTGACAACGCCTGGAAGAGCTTCTGGTCCATGAAAGAGCTATTGAAGGGTAACCTTCCATTGTCACTCAAGCGGAAACTCGTCGACGCTTGTATACTGCCCATCCTAACCTACGGTGCTCAAACATGGTCCCTAACCGAGATTCAGAAGTCCAAGTTGAAGGTTTGCCACAGGGCTATGGAGCGCAGCATTTTAGGTGTCAAAAGAACGGATCGAGTTAGAAACACTACACTGCGCTCCAAAACCTGCATCGCTGACGTGGGCAGGGCAACCGCCAGGCTGAAATGGGACTGCGGCCACGTCTGCCGCATGCACCCAGAGCGGTGGGCACGTGCTACCACTCAGTGGATGCCCCAGGATGGCTATCGGCGCCGCGGCAGGCCGAGGCGGAGATGGAGGGATGACCTAGACACGTTCTTGAGCGACTGGCAAGAAATAAGTGCGGACAGGGTGCGTTGGAAATCTGAGGGAGAGGCCTTTGCCCAGTAGTGGGACAACATTACAGGCTTATAAAAAAAAAAAAAAAATACACAAACGAACAACCACTTCGGCACACTGACAATACTTCAAGCTTACACTTTTTGGCCCGTCTTTCTGGGGCTTAAAACACACTTTCGCTTTAAAATTACGGTATTTAACATAATTTTTCTGGGACGCGATACTTTTCAGCATTGTTACTCGTTTCTCCTCCCGAGTATCATTTCGGTTCTATGCGAGTGATGTCCTTGTTAATTTTAATTGGCAAGGGAAATTTGCAAGAATTATATTCTGTTTTTTATCGTCTGTGTTGCGCTGTCGACGGAGGCAGTTTTATTTTTTTGCGTGAATAGAATAGAAAGCGGGAGTGCGGGATTCGCTGGATTTATTTACATGACTTTAACTAACCGGGTGTAGTTAGGATTTGAAGCCGCGCTGCGCGCGGTCTAAAATAGCTGGATTGTAAATTCGTTCTAGGCATTGTACAAAAAGTCTATGAAAAAAGTGCTACAATTGGATTTTCTTCTTCAATTTGCTTTCTAGGAAGGAGCGTTGCTTGAAATCGAAAATATGTGTCTGTTACCTGGGTAAGTAAATACAATCTTTGCTTAGTTTGGAATGAGTTCAGTTGGTGTCTAAGAGGCATAATTATAATAATAATAATAATAATAACTTTATTTTCACCACAGAAGTTACAAATGCATAACATTTTACAAAGCACACATTGTTACATAGAGATGGGTAAATGACATTTTTATGCTGTAAGTGAAACGGCGGCGCTCGCACTAGACTCTGGATCTGTATCGCGAGTGCCAATTATGAAACCACATTTAATTTTTAAGTACTATGCGTGTCTGCGTAATTAGAAAAAGACTACCATTTCTTGAGGAAAAATAATGTAGCCTTATGGAAACCATTAACCTCACGTTTTCTCTGAAATTGCCCGCGAAATATGCTATTCTGTTTATTTTTTCATTCAGCGTTGGATCGGCACAATAACAAGGAGGGAAAATACAATATTTCGACGATCCTAAGACGCAATAATGTGGGGATCAGCCAGTTATTGCTGAGCAGCTAAGTAGGATATAAGCCATGTATCTATTTGAATCTCTTTGTATTTATTTATTTATACGCATTATTAGATATGAGTTATTCAGTAAAGGTTTAGATACGGAAGGCAAAGTGAATCAAGTCTGTACTTAATTACGATTTAAATTATGATAAATCATGATGCTTGTAACAATAAAGCTAATAAAAGGTGTCCCTCCAGGTGATTTATATACCGATGACATATTTGAGAATCAGAGCCTGGTAATGTCTGTAATATGTACTTAGTTTAGTTCTTAATCAACTTTATTGCCTTTAATTTAAACGTCATGAATTCTGGCCCCATCGATTACGATATCACCCGTAAATAAAAAAACCTTCATTTTCAACATTTAATTTAGAGTGTTCGTTTCGCTGCCGCCCGGGGCGAGCGCTCCAAGAGGAAGGACTACGAACTAATCCGAAACATGTCGAGCATCACTCGACTTTTATACGTGAATTATCCGTTTTTGTGTAATTATAACTTTCATTTTTGTTGCGCTATATTTAACAAATTAACTGATAATAAATATTTTGAAATGATTGGACCCAAATAATTACATTGGGCGGCTAAGCTTAAATGAATTTTAAGGAACAAAAAATCTTACGAGTTTCTTATCGTGAAAACGTTTTCCTAGCCGTTTTCTATATTTTGATTCCGTTCTCTATCGTGGGCATCATCTTTGAAGATACAGTGATGACGCAGAGGGCACCCTCCAAAGACCCGACCCTAAACCATCATTGCTCCAAACTTGCGTCCTATCTAGATCACACAGATATTAATATCGGTTACACGACTACTCAACGTGGCTTTCTTACAAACTAATGTGAATCTTAACATAACTCTGTTAAGGTATGTTTTGAGCGCCAAGTTGCCTTGTCGTGTGGAGTTAGTTTAACGCGCGCATCAACATAATATGACCGTATGCGTAAGGGTATGGCCGCTTATAGTAAATCTGGTCACTTGTGCGTAACAAGGTATTTTAGTGGTATAGGTAGGTACGGAGAAGGGTAAATATTTACCCACGTTATTTGACCTTACTCGATGCGTCATATTGAAAGCGTGATGATTATGAGATATACCTATTATACCTACCTACACTAGCTTTGGCTTGCGACTGCATCTGCGTCGAATTAGTTTTTAGGGTAGCTTATTCTTTAAATTACAAAAATCCAGACAATGCAGGATGGAAGTTGTTATTAAAGTCACCCCGCAAATCAAAATAACCTCGGTTTATGCTACAGTGATACAAAATACCGATGACAATGCAACAATAAAGTGCCATCAGTAGTGAAAGTAGTATAATAAAATTGCTATTTTTTTAATGTAAGAGCTAAAGTTTTATCAAGTTATTAAGAAATGTTTAGAGTTCATAAACATGGGTAAATTTAACACTTTTAATTCAATAAAACTACCTACTTATTTTTATCCTTGGGTTATTTTTCGCCGCAGTTTCCCCTTGGCACTTGTATTAACTTGCTTGGAGCTATAACAATGGCACCTACGTGTTCCGGGATGTTTATGTTTTTGTGTTGTTTTCGAGTAAACGATACGCTTTACCAAAGTCTTTGTTTTCTTATCTCAATTTACAAGTTCGTTGATAATACTGGTTTATTTACATTTTGGGGCACAAGTAATGCCAGTAAGCCGTACAATAGGTGATAATAAACCTGCTTATAAAACATTATGTTGATCATTGTTCGAGAATTAGGGGTGAAAGTAGAGCTGCGCTCATTTGTTTATCCGTTTTAACCAACATCCTTAATAATAAAGAGATTTTAACGCGATTTAAATCATTTTGCACATTATTATTATTTGGTCAGTTGGTGATGCTTTTATTGGAGAAAAATGATATTGTTTGAAACATCTATTTATGTAACCGTATAAAATAGTACCGTGATTAATTGACTAGCTGACAAAGAACGCATCTCCCAAACTATTGGAAATAAATACTTAAATTTTGACAGATTTATCCTTAAGTACCTATTACAAAGGTGCACTGAAAAGGGGTTTTTGGAAAGTCTCATTTCAGTTTTTACTGTTTTTAATTCTTTAACAGCAGCGAAATTAGGATATAACCAAGTTATGTAATAGGTACTTTGAACCAGTGTGGAATTCAAGGCGCTGTATAGACGGCAAGTAGGTACCAGATGTGAAGAAAGTTAAGAAATGAGATTGAGTGAGCATGCCCTGTCAGAAACCCTCGTGACAAAAAGGAAATTTTTTACATTCTGTTAGTTATTAATTTTGACGGGATTATTTTGCACTTTGTTTACTATTTTAAGGCAACTTCAAGGTTATAATTGTTAAAACTGACAGGAATTAAAGTGAAAAGTGAAATTGCAATTATGTTAAAAAGAAATCAAATGTAAGTCAATAATCACAATCATGTTTGTATTTCTATAGTTGTAATAAGTTGTCATTTGACTATTTTTGTAACGGCAACATTGTGCCGGGTAGGTGGTGGGGGAAACGACTTGGTGCCAGAAATTTGGGTCGAAGCGTCACAGAGGAAAGCGGGCTTTGGTGAAGTAAAGTTCTGTTACTGCACTCCCGTGTATTATTTAAATTTACCCGTCTTAACAATTCATTGAAACACGAATAGTATTATAACATCAAATTGTAAGAAATACCTACGCGTCGACGAACTTAGAACAGTGAACCACCGACCCCGTTGACTCTCGATTTCTAATGAACATTAGAAAACTTTCAAGCCTTTTTGAAACAAAGCATTAACTACAGCACTTATTCCCAAAGCAATCAAAAGTACAGCACTACTCTATAGACATATAAATTGCTTTTGCTCGTCTCAAACTACAATTCATTGTTCTGCGAAAAGCAGACACTACGTGGGTGAAATTCTAACAAGAATGGATCGCGACTTACGACTTGCTTACAGAAACGTCTGTAATAATAGTCATTCTTAAATTGTATATACGCTGTCCCGAAATGTCACGTTTAAAAGCAATTGTTTTTAGCCCACGGTCTGCAAAAATAGCAAAAGTGCTCCGTGACGCAGTGGTTTTTAAACTGGTAGATACAATTTGTTGCAAAAGAAACCTAACGAATGAATGAATGAATTTGATGAATGTGGATGAAGCGAAAAGGTATGTCAGGATCGTAGCAAGTGGAACAAAGTAGTCTCTGCCTACCCCTGTGGGAAAGAGGCGTGACGATATGTATGTATGTATGTGTAGAAACCTAACTAACCTGAATAAATCTAAATTAAGCGATCAAAAAGTTTATTTAGCTAATAGCTGTACCGAAAATCGCACTATATATTATTTTGAAACATTAAGTATTTTGACCCATAAAATCATTTCAAACTTTACGTATTTGACTCTCACTCATCCAGATTAATTCTTTAAACTCGTGCTGTTTCTCTTTACTTCACTCCCATAAAACTCTCATAGCTTTATCTACAATTCAATATGTGTAGTTCATTTCCTTGAGCAGTCATGTATAAACTAGCAATAAACTCACTTCAGTTCAGTGACTTAATTGAAGATACATCTTCCGATATAACCCAGCTTACCATCAGTCACGCAATAAACAGATTTAGGATAGGTATATTAACATGTCGTTATCTCCGTACACGGCCGCCTGTTACGTGTACCGACATTGTTTTGTTTTCTCATTCCGATCGGTCCTTTGTCCCGCCCAAAGCCATCAGGCGGCCCAATCAAGTAAGAAATTGATAATCCCCCAACGGTGCTCGTCCCTTTACAGAAGCTGTTACCCCAGATAAGCTCTTGAGCTCTTGAGGATGTGATGGAATGCTCCCCAGCGCAGAAAAATTGAGGGAAAAATACGTCTGCTTATACTCTGTTGGCTGTTAGATGTACAGATTAATTGTGGCAGACAACTTAGCGACAGAGTTATGCGAAGAAAAAAGGTTTTACTCCGATCACATTGATTTTGGCAAAAAAGGAACATTATCAGTGAATTGACCCTCATCAAAACGTAGGATATTCCAACGCCAAATTTCCTTTTTCCGCTAAGATATTTTGAAGGCGTCAATACAAAAATAGGATTCGTTAAACAAAATAAAAGATACTAATTAGTAATTAGTTTCCCCAGTGAGAAGGATATTGTATAGAAGATAGCTCAAGGCGCTCTTTCCTGCTTCAAGACGCCTTTGTAACTAGAGTCTCCATATTAGTGAATGTTCACTAACAATATGGTACTCAGATTTTGTATCAGTAAGGTAATCGGGTGACAAGTGAGTTATTAAATACAAGTTTTACGGAGGAATGTTCGTTAGACAGTCCCGAATAGGGCTTCCAATACCGGGATCTCGGAAAATTTTCGCCATTTTTCAATACCGGTATTGAAAAGTCTAATACCGGGATCCCGGTATTAGTGATTTTATGATTTTTATGTTATTTATTACATACACTATTGCAGGTATAAAATTGACTACAAATAGCAATTTAAAGTAATTATTCACATTTTAATGCACTTCATAAGTATTATTTCAAATACGAATAGGTTACCTTACCTAATATTCACTTGGTATAAATGCACTTGGTATAAAAGACTCCTTATGATTAGGATTACTCTACGGAGTTGCTGACTAGTTAGTTATTAAAATTAAAATTTGTTGTAATTGAATATGATTTTTAACTAAAAACTGTTCTTTTGATTGATTTTTTCATCGAAAAGATTGAGAAAAATTGATAATTGACTGTATTGAAAAAAAAAATTTGATACCCACTTCAATACCGGGATCCCGGAATCCCGGTATTGAAAAAATAAAATCCGGTATTAATACCGGTATTGAAAAAGTCCGGTATTTGGAAGCTCTAGTCCCGAACTTAATCCATATGCAGCGAACAATGTATAGACAATAACCGCTAGTCTTGTGAATTTTTCATACAGAGCGATATTTGTAGGCACATCACGCAGAAATGTTGAAAAATTGTGATGAATTTAGAACACGTAGGGTAGAAGAAAGTTATATAGCTCCAATCACTCTTGTCTAAAGTCGAAAAGTTAATTTGGACTCTAGTTTTGCGGCAATATATATTTACAACTCTCGAATAGTATTCTTGAGTGAAGTGCTCACAAAAATCAGGCTAAAGGCGTACTTTTCCGAAACACAACAAGCAACTGAAACAGCCACGAGGAAGTCACACATATCAGGATAAGCTTGTTTTATGAATCCAGCGAGCAAAGGAGACATTTCTGTTCAACACCTCGGTACATCTGTGAAATTCAAAGGCTAGAATGTGGTTCTTCACACCTTGCCCCATCCGCTCTTTCCATAGTATACACACGTGTGCACAAAGGGGATTTATTTACGAACAAAATATGGCACACAAATTACAACGTCAAAAATTCACTTAGCAGCGTAGTTGCAGCGTATGCGCGGTCGTTATTATTACATTTAGGTACTTTTAAAGGTAAAACAAAGAGACAATTTTAGATTTTAATTACCAACTTGCGTGCTAAATTGTTATGGTAATAATAGTTCACTTCCAAATGAGAAATGTAAAACATCTATTCCATATCCCTTGAGAAATTCGAGAAACACACGTCTGCATCATAAAGACAACCTCTGTGCAAAATTTAAACTTTCTTGAGCGAAGGGCTGCTTTGATTAGTCAGTCAGTCAACCAGTCAGTCTGGCTCTTTCTTTTTACACATAAGCATTTCACAAAAGAATAAGAAGTAGGTAACTTAAGTAGTTGTATGTATGTACCTTACTCTGCTCTGTCCTTAATCCTACAGTCACAAAATACAGCAAAAAGCATATTGTCTAATACAGGTTGCCCGCTATTGCAATTTTTTTTTGTAAGTAAGTAAGTATTGTATTTTATTCAAGAACAATACAAGGTATCGTGTTTGAAATACAATTTTCAGATTAAACATAAAAAAAACTACTAACAACTAAAAATAATAACAATACAAAACCAAATCAACAATCCTCATCAAATATCGATACCTTTAGGTTCAATTGGCGTAAAGGACAAAATGCTACTTTTCAGGAGAAGCAAAAAACGTTTTTTTTATTTTTAAAACCTTTGTATTTTTTTTATTTGTGGACCTATTTCTTCGATGCATATGACAAAAGTGCTTAGAATTCTTCTCTCTACGCAGTAGAATGGTAACCACAACGATAAATAGCATACTTCAGAAGTTAAGTCTCCTTTACACCCCGGAAAAAAGCGTCGATAGTCCCTTACGCCCCGACCTTTTTAAAGAATTCAAAAGTGTTGAGGTTGTAAAGGTCAGTTTTTTATAAAATTATACAATTTTCGGGTGTATAGCTCACTATAATTTAGACGTTTTATGTTATTTTCCATACATAACCGTAATTAAAGGTATCAATGACGCAAAATATTTTACTATTTGCTAAAATGTACCTTTGGGAATTATTATATTTTTATTTTATTGGTAATGTAGCATTCAAATGTCATTAAGAGGCTGACAATCATTTGTGTCTTATTTGCAAAGACTTTAGACGCACGCTACGCTGCCTAAATAGTTTCTTCTCTATCACTAACAGCCACTCGAACCATATGTGTGAACAGTGGCACTGCTCAAAGTCATTGAGAAAGAAGAAGAAAAGAAGAAAGAAAAGAATATTGTAAATTAAAGCACGAATTATAATAATTGTAACAAAATGTTTGATCATTATAAGTATTAAATCAGGTATCATAAACATTAATAAGTACGTCACTTATATTTATCATTCAATGCAACTATACACAAAACGAGATCGTTATAAGTTAATTTTTGTATCATTTAGGTACCTATAGATTATGTATTTTGGTGTTTTTTGTTAAATATTGCTAACAAACGAACATTGCTTTCAAAATCTGTCTGATAAGGTATATCTATGTTTATACTTGTTGGCAATTAATGATTTCAGTTTATGTGAGCAATAACTAATGACAAATTGTACATGAAATCTTCCAATGACACTTAATTGGATTGAATCTAATCTAACTATCTAATCTAACTAATCTAATCTAACTAATATTATAAATGCGAAAGTATGGATGGATGGATGGATAGATGGATAGATGGATGGATGTTTGTTTGTTACTCAATCACGCCAGAACGGTCAAACGGATCTGGATGAAATTTGGCACATACATAGAAAAAAGTCTGGAATAGCACACATAGGCTACTTTTTATCCCGAAAAATTGCGCAGTTCCCGCGGGATAGTGATAAACGAATTCTTTGCAGACGAAGTCGCTGGTGACAGCTAGTAATTAATAAGTGACGTGCTTAATATTTGTGAGCCCTTAGATTATACTTGATTTAAGATTTATAATATTTGGACATTTTGTTACAATTATGACTATTGAGCTTTCATTTACTACACATAGTCCCCAGTACCCTGGGTAAATCTACATGTTTTATTACATAAATAATCGTTTATAAATATAAGTAAACTGTTTAAAATATTTATGTTAAATGAAATTTCAATGCTACATAACTAATAACATACATATTATTAAGATAACGATTGCTAACGTTTAACTTTAGCTAATCTATACGACACGTATAAATACTTATATTTATAAAGAACAATACATATATAACATACATAAATCACGTTTTATCCCTTACAGCGTAGACAGAGCCTAAGGTAACAAGACCTAAAAAGGTCATGTTCAGCATAATTGTGGGTATAGGTGGAAAGGGGAATCAGCAATTACAGTTATTTAAGAACTATTTAGTAAGTTACAGTGAACTATACACCCCAAAATTGTATAATTTTATATAAAACTGACCTTTACAACCTCAAAACTTTTGAGTTCTTTAGAAAGGTCGGGGCGTAAGGGACTACCGACGCTTTTTTCCGGGGTGTAAAGGATACTTAACTTCTAAAATATGCTATTTATCGTTGTGGTTACCATTTTACTGCGTAAGGTGAAGAATTCTAAGCACTTTTGTCATATACATCGAAGATATAGGTCCCCAAATAAAAGAAATATTTAGCTTTAAAAAAATTATTTTACTTCTCCTGAAAAGTAGCATTTTTGTCCTTTACACCAATTTTGTTGAACCTTAAAGTGTCGAAGTTATAGAGATACACTTACTTTCTCATCAAAATTAGACCTAAGGATTTATGTTTGTGTCTTAATCAGGTCGTATAATCCAAGAAATAATTATCTATTTGTATATACGTCCTTTACGCCGTAGTTTTGATTTGGTATTAAAGTATAATGTATAGAAGTAAAGGTCGTAAAGGACAAATAAGTAAATTCGGTCCTATAAAAGTAGGTCTTAAAGGACAATATGGTAAATTTAGGTTTATACGTCGTTGTTTATAACTTCATGATTTCCTTTACGTTCTATGTGATTTCAGGTTTGTTACTTACACCCACAAAAAAAGCACATTTTGGTGATAAGTGATCCAAAAATATGGGGCGTAAAGGTCAAATTTTACGAGATATCAAAATTTTAAGTATACAGTTCGATAGAGCTTAAAATTCTGAACAAAACTGTATATTTAACTCATTTTCGGCATTTTGTCCTTTACGCCAATTGAACCTAAAGGTATCGATATCTCGTCTACAGTATAAAAACATCCTCTTAACAAAAATACTTTTAATTTCTTTTTAAATAGCGGAGGGCTTGTAATGGTTTTTAGCTCAATGGGTAGTTTGTTGAATAAACGGACAGCCTGAAACCTCGCGCAATGCTTAACTACTTTTAGCTTTGGACAAATACTATGTCTTAAGTTTTTAGTACGCGTAAGTAGACGCAAATTTTGTTGTTCAGCTGTCTCGTAATTATCTAATTTCTTAATAAATTCAGTGAGCAATATGAGAACATACAAACTGGGCACTGTTAGTATAGCCAATGTTTTAAAATGCTCTCTGCATGAGACCCATTGTGGAATGCGCAGCATTATGCGAATGGCACGTTTTTAGGCAAAGAGCTCTATTTATGTTGTACTTGAAACTGTGTCCCCAAAACTTAATACTGTATCGTAATTTCGATAATAATAATCGTAATATCGTATTTTCGATACTTTTGTGAAATTGGTATACGATGTTTATAGAAAGAGACAGAGTATGCATTCAAATATGACCTCTAGTTTTCCTCAAAATACTATAATCTGTGTACTGTGCGTTACCGAACGCTCTCTAACGAGCAATAGAATTAGTTGGCTATTCCGCATCACTCGCGTTATTTCCGTGCGAGGGGATAATAATAACTAATGCTAGTTATTAGACGAACCTTATTTATCTTTCGCTTTCATAAGCTGTTATTATTGCTGAACTAATTGGGTTTATTGTAAGATTTGTTGTAACGAAGTCTGGGTAGGATTTGTCGATATAAGAGACTATACATACTAATATTTGTTTAAATCTATCGATTGATACGGTAAAAAAGTGGCTTGAGTAACTAAATATTAATGTTTTGGGAAGATTATTAAATTTGCCAAGAAACATATAGTACTTTTTAGTACACAAAAATATAGTACTTTGCGTTACACTTAAATTGACAACCAGCTATTCCCGCTACTTTGCGAATAATTAATTAACTGTTCAAAATTCTCTAAATTTTTTGTAAGCCAAATTTTAAATAAATTGGTCCAATGGTCTTAGCGTGAAAAGTAACAAATATCACATGAAACACACACACACACACATGTCATTTTCACTTCACAATATATTACAATCTTTCATTAAAAGCAGTAGTTTACAGACACATAATATATTTACAAGTATATTAAAACGGTTTTACAGCGTATAAAATATTGCACGACAGCAAGTACATTATGAGGAATTTAAGTATCCCTAGGTATACATCCTCGTAATACGCTGTATCTCCACCGAACTCCTGGCCAGTGGGGTCATAATCGTAGGGTACGTATATTTGATGCGACGTCATTAATGTTTTACGGCTAAATACCTACAATATCAAGCTTATCGCTAGCTACAGTTTACGTCTTATCGATAACGTGGCAGAGATATCGTTTTATGATGATCGCTTAATCATTATTTCGGTTAACCGTCCTGATGTGAAGCTGCATTAGGAGTTGTAATGAACACTACCTTTTACGTTAAGATGGCGGATTGGATCTGGCAGTTAAGAGATTTTACTAAAGTCCGTTTTAAAAACGGAATAAAAATAGTTTGTAAGAAGACCTTGTCTTCATGATCGTTTTCCAATTTCCGTAGTAGTATTAGTATTTCCATACCTAGTTATTCTATGAATCGCATTAGTCATGTCAATGAGTAATCTCGTTGGAGGCATAACTTAATTAATCCAGACAACGCACAAATTGTTACATTAAATGGGTGAACGTGATAAACTTGGTAGTAAACAGTTCAATTAGTAGAGTTTGATACACATTTGGAAGCTTCATTTGTTTTGTAACAACTTCCTATTATAATTTTAAGGCTTATAATCTACTAGCTACTCATAGTTTAGTACGTGCTCTAAGGGCGAAAATGTAAAAAAAACGAGACTGGGATTTAATGAGATTTATTGCTCGCAGGATTTCGTCTTGATTATTTATTCGATGCGTCTCTAAGGAGAACTTTATTGTCAAATATTTATTAATCCTTGAAAAAAGCCTAGGAGTTTTGATGAACGATAATCTTATAAAATTATGAATTCTAAACTCGCACTTCATTCACAAAATACATATCGCAATTATATCATATATCACGTATACTCACGTATACTCGGGAGAAAAAAAACTAGTCACTTTTCATACAACTTTCTACGGAAACTGACCCGCTAGCTTATTACGTAACTCTATGGCGATCACCATCGTCTTCATTTTCACAGTTCATGTATGGGCTGACAATTGGCATCGGAATCAGCTAGCTGTCACATTCAAACAAGAACTGTCAAAATGAACACGATGGCGATCGCGAGCGAGTTACGTAATAAGCTTGCCGGTTTTTTTGCTCCCGAGTATATAATATAGTTTTTAACACTTCTGTTCCTGAAACTGAGAGTTAAAGTAACACGGAAGCCACATCTACGAAGATATTTAACGATGTAATATGTACGACGCGTACGGCCGCGTGGGAACTGCAGCGTAAGCTATCCCATTGTAAGAGTATCAAATAGGGTAACATATTTATGGCCTTTCAGATAATTTTAAGCTTACTTAATCGTTACACTGTGCAGCTGAGTCGGTGCACTCTGCGAATGTCGGGATTGTTGGGCACTAGCTGGCGGAGTGCCAGCCCCTCGACACATCTAGTGCCCACTTTGCAACGCAGCGAAACTATGCGCCCAGCGTCATGCAAACTATGAGAGCCGACCACGAACCTTGTACAACTAGCAAGAAGGAAAGTTATCTCAAGTGGCAGTTGGTTCGTTACGTGCTTTCATGCTCGTACAGTCTCAAACATCCTGACTAACCGTTGAAGACGAAGCTGAGTAATATTAATTTTTATTTTAAACTTGCAGCCTGAAAAATGTTAGCGAACGCACACTCTAACGACGCTGTCTTACTCTTATTTTACAATTTATTTACGACAATTTGTCTAGCTACTTTTAGATCTCACGATAGTATAAAGCGCTCACAGCCCGCATAATTGCAACCACTTTTTCCGTTTCATCTATTTTTTCCAACCCACGTCTCAAACGGCACGTAAACTGGGCATGTCGAACAAACTTTCCTACAATAAAACTTTCCTTATACTTTCTTGATTGAGTTTAGGTAGGTTTATCTACTAAATGCGGCAAAAGAAGTTTCTGGGCGGGATTAACAAGATTAAAAGTATCAACCGCACTAATTGATGCCATCGAGGGGGGATTACCGGCGCTCTGAGGCTAATTTAAACTTAGCGTTTTCTTTGTTGCGTTTTCGTGGGGCAAAATCTCGTTTGGAAATGTTACATACACTTTGCATGCGATCCACATCGTTGTATAGTAGGGCCAGTTATACAAGTATTTTCTAGATAATACACATACATGTCATGTACATACAAGGTGTTACAAATTCGCTTAGTAAAAAAGTCACGTGATAGTTGTGGGTAAGTACCGATAGAAAAAGGAAATTTAAAAAATAATGCAACCCCCGTTAAAATGTCGTATAATTGATTCTATTCTTGATTTTGAACAAACTTCTTTCAGGGTCTCGGTGGGTGGTATAAGGTGTAACACGTTGTATAGGCATTCTTAGCTATAGGTTTTTCCGAGAAAGCCTTCTCAAAATATAGCGCGCCAGAATAACAATTCCAAGGTTTGTGTGTGGGTGGGTTTGTATTAATAATTTACCTTAATTGATGGCAGGCCGGATCGAAGCACGTGCGGCCGGATTTGGTCCACGGGCCGCCTTTTCTCATCCCTGTCTTAAGGCTGAATTTCGAGGGATCCAGTGTAAGAAATTGTCTTACATGTATTAAAGTTGTCACAGGTATGCTTGGTAAAATAGGTATTAAAAAATCTACCTACGGCAGTGATGTATTTTGGAACAAACAAATGTATCGGCAAAGTATTGTAGTTTGCAGAGATTTTAGTATCTAATTTTTTTATGTTAAACTCAATGTATTTAAGTTAACGCTTACTGTAATATTGCATTATAATACTAAAAGAGCTACGTCTTATTGTCTTGTTATAACTTTCAATTACCTACCTATATAAATTTATAGATCGTGCCCAAAATTTTATTTATTACTTATTGTTGAACATTCTTTTGAAAGTTGCTAAAAACATAAATTATGTTGCTAGAAGTCAAAACTTCTACTCGTAAATAATGAAATAATGAATTATTACTTCAAACTTCAGACCGAATTACAACTTTTATAGCTTTAACTTGTTTACAAAAATAAGTTCAGTTTTGTAAGATTATTTATTAAAACACTAGCTGTTGCCTGCGACTTTCTCTGCGAAAAATCCGTGTATCGTTATCCCGCGGGAACTACGCAATTTTTAGGGATAAAAAGTAGCATTATATTATTACGTGTCATTTCAGACTATTTATAATAATCTATCACTCTGTTCCAAATTGCAATCAGGTATGTCGTGTAAGAGTAACACACGTCCATATATTCATTTATATAATTAGTGAAATGTATTAGCAATAATAGAACGTTCTTTTAGGTATTTCACCATGCCTACTCTTGCTCTTTTCGTCTATTCACAGCTTAGCTAAGAAATCTTTTTTATATGAAAGCTGTTATTTGGCATGGGTGTATAATAATTACGCCAAAAAAGCGTTAGGCCGCCTTTAAACTCGTAAGTTTTACTCGCGTAAGACACTTGCATAAATAAATTAGGTACGGTAAATTTGCTACTTAGGTATAAGGAGTGTTTATGCCTGCAAATTTTTCGTAAGTTAGGTAGGTTGATCAAAACAAATGAAGAGACGGTCTCAGAATAACATTTTGAATGAAAACAACTGCATAATATTAGGTCGAGGACCAGCTTCAAAGCATATTGCAAGTGATTGCTGGGAAGCCACATTTCCCCATAAACAAACATTATAAATAATTTAATGTTGAGTAAATCTTACTAACAAGACTTCTTTAAGATGCTTTGTAAGTACTTACTAATGGATCATCATAGATATCTCAGTAAAGTATTGTTATTATTATTATTAAATACGTGTAACGGTACAGTGATATATCATATTTTAGCGATAACCAACCTTTTTGTAATGCTTCCAAGCCTTCCAATTGTACCCAAATTCCCAAGCTGATTCCCATTTTCAGTAATACGTACCTACTCGATTTTTTTGAGGCCGACACATTTATTATTAATGAAATTGCGAACAAAAGAGCCTACTCACACAAAAAAGCATTAATTCGTTGTAACTAAGATTTTGTTGTTTCTTTGGTTTCAGTTACAAATAACTTGATTTCCCCGGGGCTGGAAACCGTGACGTGCGGTTTGTGAAACAATCAACCAATTTAATAAGATCTCCTCTTCCCTGCTTGGTACATTACATAGTATTGTCAAATTCTTTGTATTAACAATCTTCACAGGTCTACTTTAGACCAGATAACTCCAACCAGCCACAGTTTCATAATGCGTAGAATTTATTTCCTTTTGTCAATCATATTTTTTTTTTCCTTCAGTGTCATCTACGTCTCCAACTAATCATGTCCCACTACTGAGCATAGACCTACTTTCTGAAAAATGATACAGCTTGGACTGTACTTCCCAAGCAGGCCAGTGTGGATCGGGAACACATAGGTACAATGAAATCACTTTAAAAATGTGTGTGCAATTTTTTTTACGATGTTTTCTTACAGTCGTAGGTGTCTGCCAATTTAAATTCATATTACATTATATATATGCGAAAGCCACGAGCATACAATGCTATTTTGGAATATAGAAATTGAATCACCCTAAGTAAAACTTTGTAATTTTAATTATCATTCAATTCAACTTAATTGTTCGAATGTGGATACCTACATTCTACCATTAATAAATAATCGACGACTAAATGAACCACTGAGACCGCAGAATATGCTATTGATTTACAATTAACAATCTAGTAACTCCGACAAAATAAAAACTATTTTTCAGTACCTAACTAAAATGTAGGTAACAATATTGTCATGAATAAATAAGCCAGCAATTACGTTCGTTTCTAGTATGTTCTCTTGAAGTATTTACCTTTGGTTTAAATTTATCTTCAAATTTAAAGTAACTTAAATACGCGAGATCGCGTTTAATGTTTGCTAACTTTACAAATTTTGAAGTTTATCGTGCTCAGTGCTGTTTGATTTTCCCATGTTAAAATAACATTTTAAATCAATACGGTATGCGTTTCTTCTGATACGTTCTGCTATAGCTTTATGTAGAGTTCCTCCTCCACCAGGGAATACAAGTTTGGAGTATTATCCTCAAATTCATTCTAACTTCATCAAGCAAACGACTCATGTAAGTTAATATTTATCTTAGCCATGTTTCGTTCGCAACGTGAAACAAAGTTTTTTAATTTCACTAAGCGCCGAGTGAAAGCTAACAGCATTAAACTTGCGTTGCATTTCACTGGAACTAAACGTGACGGTGAAATTTTAATTTTATTTTCTTTCTGAGTTTTTGACTCGTGTTAAAGATGATTTGTAAAGTTGTTAATGCGCTGCGGGTGGTTTGAATCGCTTTTAATATTAGTAACGATCTGATTCCCTAGCTCTAGAAACTACTGTCTTGTTAGCCACTAGTCTGTTTAAGAAGAGACTTTTGTGAACTTAAAATACAATATTATAGTCTGCAAATTAATGTAGACGGTGTCTGAAATAGATTTCTTATTGCAGATGTTAAAACTAATGAGAAAATCGAGTATGTTTAGACAGATGAAAATTGTTAACGCTTGATTTGCTATTTTAATGTTACAAGGCCGGTGGTTTAGAGTCGATGCAACGTGTTTTCTGCAGTTAGCACTATCAGCATTCTTGTCAGCCTTCTGCTCCCTTTTTAAGCCATTGCTGCAAATTATCCGCCTTACATTTTTAGTCCTGTTTCCATAATGTCCCTTCATTGCTCCACATACCGTGTACCTTAATTAACGTTTGTGTGCCTCTCATAATTCAAGGCGTATTCTTGTTTCCTTTGCTCCATAGACAGTACAATTGTGAAGTCCGCATCAAATCCTGGGACCCAGGTTAATTAAGTATGCAAATTCAATTTTATCTTAACGTGTGGTCAAAGTCGTGTACGCGCGCGCTGGGAAATAAGAAAGCGTTGCCAGCAAAATTATTTTTAAATTGTGGAATCATAAACTTGCCAATGCACAACCTAAATTTAGTGTTACACGTCACTGGGGCCAAGTAAAACGTCTCAAGCGCTGTCAACGAAAAGTTTGTAGATTTAGAGGGGTCTCCGAGTTTGAGCCCCTCTCACAACTCGTACGGTATGTACTTGGCCAACTTTTGACACCTACATCGGCCCTTAACATTACTTACAAGGTGGTCCAATTCGAAACTTTGTTTCACGGGTCAGAGAACTTTAGGTAATAGGTTTGAATGGTCTAAGTCTGGATTTAGTCTGATTTATGGGTAAAGTCGGGTGTTGAAAGATTGAAGTATAAGTTTCTGGGTTTATTGTGTTCTAGCTTTTACTCTTTGCTTTTCTTCTTAAATTCTCTTCTTGTGTTGTCTAGATACAAGCATTGAATATGAATGACTTCACCCGACCTGATCGACGCCTAATCGAATTATGTACGTTAAATTCCAAATTTGAGAATTTGTTGCTAAGCGGTTTCATTTCATTGTTGTGAAAAACTTTTGACTTGAGATATTTAAACAAACAGATTTCTGGAACTCAGAAAAAAGCGTTTTAGACAATTATACGGGAAATAAAAAAATCCTAAGTATTGACCGTGAAATACAAAAAGCTGATCTAAGAATCTGACAATTATCAATAGGCCCTGTCTTGATAGGATTGTTCTTTGCGATCACTGGTTTTTAGTTTACTGTTTTTTCTGTTCTTATCAGAAAATTGTAGGTATGATCTTTCCCACTTTTTGTTCGCCAAATGCCTCTCAAACTAGACATTAAAAAGCCATTTAATTCTTAAATAACTAGACCAACAATTTGCAAAGGCAACATTACAAGGACACTTTGTGCGGATGGAAAGGCCTATCGCGTATTTACATAGGACAAAGGTTCTGTTTGAATACGAAGTTTACGCCAGCAAAGTGTTAGATGTTTGTTTCTATTACTTAATACTGAGAAGTTCTTCAATAACTTAGCAAAGGTCTTAACTCTACTTTACATTCATAATTTTAATCTTATGTATCACAGTTTAATATCAATTAAATTGGCTATTCGTGAGTACTAAAGTTGAGCGGGGTGGTGTTTCACGCCTTAGAAGGAAACATCAATAGAACCTACAATGTGCCCTCCGGGTTGTACCAATAGAAGTAATAAGTAACTTTAATATTCTATCTACAGTAAAAAGTTCAAGATGAATGTTTCGTATAAATTTTGTTTGGCATGGCCTTTTCGGATGGCAAAAACTGTTGCGTAAAATTTTATAAAAAGTCACGACATTCAATTACGGGTTCGTTACAAAATTTAACAGGACCTCGAGCGTTTCAAACTTGATAGAAAGAAAATTCGTGAGGTATGAAGAAATACTTTTAATACTTTTTAGAAATTTACAGACTTTGTAAGGACGTTGAGATGTTGTTAATATAATAATGATACTATGTTCGTAGCCATCTTCATTTATGAACAAAATTATAATTAAATTCCTCTTATAATTTACGTAAAACTTTGTAGTAATTTTTTTTAGTTAAGACAAAAAAAAAGTACTACAAAGTTTTACGTAAATTATTAACTTCACAATTTTTCAAATTTACTTTCTTTTAGCAATTACGTCCCGAATCAATCAACCCTAGGACTTACATTTAAAATGCAAAAAAAAATTGCTTGCAGTTGCTTCCGATGTGTTGAATGAAACATGTAATTTGAACTTCTCACAGTACATCTGCAAATTGGGAATGGATGATTATTTTAAAAGTGCTTGGTGATTTTTCTATTGATTGGAATAACCATCCTTAGCTACGGAAAAAAGTTTCAGATTTTTCCGTCGAGCCATATATTTTATAAAAATAAAAACATTTTACTCAGTCACTCGGCGGCCCCTATACGGCATTATCAAATTAAAAAAAACAACAATGACATTCGTCACTGACGTAGATAGCACCGCACTCTCGGAAGCAAAAACAAGCAACGGCTAAGTGGCGCCGTCTGTAGATTGTTGGTAGTACTAAACCACCTATTTGGGATTTCATTAAAATTACCATTAATTTCTGATGTAATTTTCAGTAGTGTTTTTGATTCGGAGTAGAAATAACCCAATAATTCCAAAATCTGAGAAAAAAAAATATATTATGGTAATTTTTATTGAAATTCCCCATGTATGGTTTAGTAACACGAACAATCTACAGACGGCGCCACTTAGCCGTTGCTTCTTTTAGCTACAAATACCATCGTGTACCACATTTCAAGCAGCATTTTTTTTTTATTTTGATATGTCATTGGCGTACTGCTTACTGCCGTATAGAGGCCGCCGAGTGACTGAGTAAAATGTTTTTATTTTTATAAAATATATGGCTCGACGGAAAAATCTGAAACTTTTTTCCATAGCTAAGAATGGTTATTCCTATCAATAGAAAAATCACCAAGCACTTTTAAAATAATCATCCATTCCCAATTACAGTAGAGTCGTAAACGCGTCATTATTATAATTATGAAACATTACTGCTTTCAAAATTTAGAATTTTGTATGGTTTTTAATGGGCACCTAACTGTTTGCTTTTTAAGGATATTTACCTAGAACTTTTTTCGTTTTAATAGTGCAGCGAACGAAGCTTCATTCGTAAGTCAACATGTTTTGATATAAATAGTAATAAACACAACATAATTTAAAAAAAGCTCTGGGAAAGACAATTCATAACTTACCTTATCGTTACTCATGGGATGTTTATTTTAACTACGGCCTGAATGTAAAGTATTTAATAACGAACTGTCGGCTATGCATATACTGCGACATTACCCGTGTTTAAAATTCAAAGCTAACATTTCTGCTGTTTAAAACCCTCCTAACTCAACAAAAAAGTTGACTTGTGCTGAATTTTCCGCAGATTGTAAACAAAAATAAACGAAGCGACAGCAACAAAAGAGAAAGAATTTAATATCCACCGCGGCATGCGGTATGCTTGTAACAATTTGTTTTCTTCTCGCGAACATTCCTTTTTAGGGTTCCACATACTTACTCAGTTTTTGTCGTTTGTTTATTTGTATAGCGGATGATTCGTGAAGGCTCATAGAGGTTAACGGCTCAGCGGAAATTTGTAGAGCGTACCGGTGTTGTTGTGCTTTCATATCGCAATATTTGCGTTCTTTATATCACTTATACCCTTAGAGCCTTATATTGGTTCAGCCTATTTGCCATCCAATTTTAGTTTACGGGCATATTATTATTAAATATGAAGGTTGGGTCTTTGTGATATCAAGAACAAAGAAGACATTATTGTTCAGATCAAACAAAAATGAGGCTATTAAATATCGCAAAAGCCTTTGTCAAAGTTGACTCCAATCGTTATTACCGTTAACCACAAATTCTGTATTTCAGGAGACTAGTATAAACAATGTTACCTTAGGCTCTGTCTACCCTGTAATGGATAACGATGTGATTTATATGTATGTATGTATGAATAGTATAAACAAATGTCGAAATGTGCAACTATATGTTTGCTTGTGATAAGTTATTTATTTATTAATCTATTCAGATTGTGTAAAACATGTGTATCTACCAGCTGAAAGGATATGAATGATTCTTCCTGGGATAACTACATTATAAAGCACGTGTAAGCTTATTAGCTTTGTAAAAAATATCACGAAATTGTGAATTTCCAACTTAATTAAGGTTGTCGATTAGACAAAGCTTTATTAGCCTTTAGATACCCACATACAAGAAAACTCACACACATAATAACAGGCAAGAGGAGCGTCTTCACCCAAATGTTATTGGCATTCCACTGGCCCACACGCAGCGATTCACTTCATCGTTCCTAATTCAAACTGCTTAGTACTGAATCAGCGTTGACTGCTATTATTATCTTCGGGAGTGAACTATCTATTTCACCTCGCGAGAGACAAGGAGAAATATTTAGAACTGACTGCCAACCTTCGATAGTCGGAGAGGCATCTAAAGAAGAATAAGCACCTATTTCCGGACAAACAACCTATGGCATTTCAAGGCTAGAGCGAGTAGGCTGTTGCGGACTAGGTATTGTCTATCTAGGTATTCACTGTCGGTCAGTCAGTAAGTCGCTGCTTACAGTACTGCTTTGTAGGATAGGTATTCCATTAAATTACACAAATCTGTTATCTCCCGTCCTCGCCAATCGTCGGAACACACTTGTCAAAGCAAATCGCCTCAATGGCTCTAATGGGCCGGATTAGACATATAATACGAACAGAAACCTGAAGTATCCGTCTGTCTTCGGATCAAAGGGGTCGCAGTCCGCGGGTTATGACTCTATTAGGCAAGAGAGTAATAGTATTGGGAACGTATTGGATTGGGTGCGGATCAAAGGGAACTTGCGTTAAGAGAATTTTTTGCCTCAGAAAGATTTTGTTTCCGACATTTCGGGGCGTGCTAATGCTGTTTATGTCGTATCGTGATGTAGGTTTGGTGGTTTCCATTTCGAGCCGATATTTTGTGGAGGTGTTCTTACTTTGCGCAATTTTGTGTACCTGCATTTTGTACTGAAATGTGAATATATATGTATCCGTTATCACCAGTAGTTATAATCTGGGGCCTTACCATGACGTCGTAATTCTGACTCAGTTCAAGTTTTAGCTGTCACTTTTAGTATGAATCTGACAGCGAGCAAACCTAAACTGAATCGCATTAGACGTCATGGTAAGGACCCTGAAATGCTTTAGCTGAGGGGCATGGCCGGCAACTCAGAATTTTACCATCTTTTGTTTAACTTGTTTTGTTTTTATGTATGTTGTTAATGTCAATAAACCTTGCAAATCGAATTAAGAGGAAGTAAATTAACCAAATTATACTTTTCTGATTAACAAACAAAGTAAGTACATATAATAATAAAATTTTGGAAGTCGAATTTGGTCAACTTTTAAAATGTTGCATTGAGTTGAAATTTGACTGGTGTGTGTTGATCCAATGACAATGCTATAAAATATACATAAAATATTTGTTTTAATATTATGTTCTAAATCACATTATGAGCAACATCTTTAAATGTACAAGAACGAAAATAAATACAGCGCCTTATGTGAACGTCTATATCTACAAAATCCACTTTGCTAAAAGCTAGTAATGGAATAAGTAAAATGTGTTTGATATTCGCTACAGAAAATGTTCAATCATTGAAGCAAAAATATTGGGAATTTTTTGTTTTGGACTGATACGTTCTATTTCGTTCTTATATTATTATACTTGTACATTCGCATTATTGGCATAGAATTCTGGATGAATTAAATGGTGTTAGATTATTAGGAAGCAATTCGCGGAACTTCACAAAAACCATGGATTGGTCGAAAATTATGTCGGCATACCTATAATAGACTGTGTAACCAGAACATTAGGTATATTATAATGTCCAATTCTCACAATATACTTATATCGAAGAATACATCTAATTATTAAATTCAAAATAGCCTGTTTTTTGTTATCGATAAAATGTTGCTCGTGTGAAATTTGGGACTCATTATTACAAAGGTCTCGTTTATTTTCGACTCTACTCTACACATATCTAAACAATATAAACATTATCGATTACACCATTGACGTATAATAAACAATTAGACTCCGAATCACGCTCAAAAACTGTCGGAAGCAAAAGTCTGCACGACGCGTCTATTGTGCAGAGTTTTGGTTCAGTCGTGTTTCGACCGCGCTTTGATAACAATGTATATGTCTCTTTCGCACTGTAATCTCAAACGCTTGAGAACAAGAGACAGACAGGTTTCCAGCGCGTGGCGTCGTGTCATTACTTCGCACGATCGTATGCAATTGACATTAAACATTACTGCCACGAAATAAGGTGTTAATTTGAACGAATATGTTAATGTTATCTGTGTAACTTGATGTATTGACACACACAATACATAGACAACGCCGCTCGGACGTTTCTTGAGTAACTTTTGTTTGCGATTGGGAGTCTAGTTGTTTGTTTTAAGTCAATGGATTACACACATTAAACCTAATACTGAACCTACAAGATATTTACAATTTGGGCTACGTAATTAACAGCTTACGTACATTCTAGAATCTAGAATGCGAAATCTTGGATGGAATAACAATGATTTTGCTTCATGGAGCGTAATTAATTTGATCGTAGCACTGTTAGGTAAAACGTCAGCACTAAATCTAGCTACTGAAACTTGCTTTATTACTAAAACATAAGGTGTCTTATTCTGAAATATTCCATGTCAAATGAGTCCCTTAGTCGCCGTTTACGACATCAAAAAATTAAGTGGTACATTTCTTAGCCGACATCACACACCATGTTGTACTCCCGCTAGGTGGTCTTTCGTTATGACGCGGAAAGCGATTGGCTGTGTGTAACACAAAACCGATCGCCATGGAGATCTTTAGGCAAAGCCTAGACATCTTCAGGCTGATATTGTGATGGTGTTAGGGCCCTAAGGGCAAGAGAGATGGCTATATACAATATAAACACTGTGTTAGAGTAACACGGAAGATTACGAATACATGAGTTGTCAAAATGTCTGCTTTTTGACTGCTTCACCATACATGGCACTGCGTACCTGCACCTTACAATGGCGATGAATCCATGTGCTTTGCCAGTAACGTCACTGTGTCACATTCTACGGATACCGTACAGAAATGCAATACGGCAGAATTAGCGAAGTAAGATGGTAGCGATCCTACAAGGTCCTACTTCGCGTCTATTATACATCGTCTTTGGAAGGTGTTACCATTATCCTTGTCACTGCTAGTCGTAAAGCTTTTAGGGGCCCCGTGGCACTATGTTTAATTAGCAAAAGCCATAAAATGTGAACCTAGTTAAAGCACTCGAGATGAATCTCCAGTTCGTTAAACGGTTTCTTGCGTAATGGTCTCCATAATTTTACGTTCGGTCATAACAAGATAATGAATTAGTGAGTGTAAGTAAAGTGACTTACAAACTCTTGTATGTATGTATGTAAACTCTTTATTGCACATAAAATTTAAAAATACAGAAATACACAGAAAATAGTACAAAGGCGAACTTATCCCTAAGAAGGGATCTCTTTCAGCTAACCTGGTACAGACAGGAGCAGTTTACAAAAAAAAGGCAAGCAGTCATATTATGCGCAAATATCAAGTGAAAGTATTAATAATAAATTAACAACCAAATTATATATATTTAAAACAATAATGAAATAATATATAAATAACGGAATAAAATTTGAACAATATCATGTATAAACTTACATAGACTTTATCATAGAAATAGATATAGAATATCAAATAGTTAACATAAATACTTAAACTAAAATACAACATGGAAAGGCACATAAAACATCAGGTTTTTAATCTTTCACAGCAAACTACTTTTAGGATAGTAGTCCGTCCAGATCGCTACCATATCTCAATTCCAGGTGTTGTGGGTGTCCATATGACGTGGTAATATTCACTTACCACAACTTGACCCTTTTGTTCGTTTGTCACCTAATTTCATTGAAAACAAAGCCTGTAGAATAATAATTAAAACATAAGCGTCGTTAGTTGTGAATGGATGCATTCACAATGTAAACTTGAACTCCTTAACACAAAGGTAGCACATACAAAGGCGTGTTTCTTGAAATAGAAATTCACACTGCAAAACGATGCGAGTTTTAAATTATATTTTAATATCCACAGAAGCCTGCATGAACGAACCATGGAACCAACAATTTTTGTTTCGTTTCAAAAGATTTATCGAGTCTTGTTTGCCTTATGTAGATAATTGGCGAGATCTGTGTTTAATTTAACATTATTGGATCGTGTGCCCCAATTAAGGATACAAAAATAAAACTAACAAAAAAATTTGCCCAAAAAAAATTCATTATGGCTCGTGCTTGATCCATTAACGTCGTTTTAACAACATTTTCCTCAACGTTTATTTCCTAATTTAACCGAAACAAAG
The DNA here is from genome assembly GCA_963854515.1 of Pandemis heparana. Lineage (NCBI taxonomy): Eukaryota > Metazoa > Arthropoda > Insecta > Lepidoptera > Tortricidae > Pandemis > Pandemis heparana. Next base: position 10,256,416 of record OY978015.1, on the reverse strand, counting down.
AAAAAGTACATTTGAATTACAGAACGCCAGTAAATTAAATCAACACATAAAATGGAATTTAATATCTAAACACAAGCGTTATTCGTATTTTTTCTCGACATTCCTTGACACAGAAAGACTGACAGACCCAAATAAGGAACGAAACGATATTTGTTTTGTTTTTAGGAGTTATTGCATTTGTTACTACGCCAACTGATGATTTAGAAAAGTGTTTGTTTATTTACAGTATTTTAATAGCTAAGAGAATGATTTTTATTTTTAATCTAAAAGTGTAGATAGCAATTTTTGACACAATGATACCTTTGAGACAGATAAAACCGTTGGATGCATACCTACTTAAATAGAAAAGCACATTAAGGTTGTTAAAATTAAACACAAACAGTGACTGTACTCTAAAAAGAAGTAACATTCGACTTTAGACATGAATTAAGTAGGTGCGGTAAGTAAAGCAACTTGAATGGAACACCTGAATCAACAGAGAGTCAGTGAGTGTTCCAAGTAAAAATTCCTTTTGAGCTCCCTTCAATATGTAGGAATAACATCATTAAATTCAATTTGCCGTTTACATACGTGGCCGCGAATTGAGTTCAAAGGAAACATGTTGCGGGCGAAGCTTTAAAACTGGAATCCGATAATATGTCTGTTAAAACTGATACCTACGCGTAATGAACGTAATTTTTCACACGAAAACTGCGGAGGTAAAACATTAATATGAATGAGATTGTAATTATCTCGTTTATAATATTTCGAATGAGATTGTAATTTACGCTTCTATAGACTTTCATGGTAGCATAAAGTCGGTTTACGGATGGTAGTTTTACGTGATATCGATATTTAAATGTATCACACAAGCCGACGCTTGGGCCGATCGTGCCTCTCTATCGCTTGTTCCACGCTCTCACTTGCACACTCTCACGTAACGTATGTAATGAGTCATGCTTTTTCGTGAGTGTAGCCTTTCATCGATTTATAAGACGTTATCACGACAAAAACGTAGGTTGCTGTGGTTTGTGTTGTTAAGTATGAAACATAACCTTATCCAAGAACTATCTTTCAGCGACGTTACAATTCGAAAAAGTAGGCTAGTATTTAATTTTTTCATCGAACCTGCTCAACCTTGTCTTGGTAAACATTGAATGTTTTGTAATCAATTGCTACATTTTCTTATATGAAAGTAAAGAAGACAATGACTAAATAATAAATAACATACGGCCTAAAACACAAGATAATAAACAAAATCACAAACCACCCGTCACATAAAACGCTATCAGCCGTGCAATCTGACCCCTGAAGCCTGAACGTCAACAATCATTGTCTCTCGGCATTTACTACGGCGTACAACGTAAAATACATTCAAACAGATTTATTACCGTTTCTATCTCGGCCCGGAATCGTAATCTCAGAACGTTAATCCGGCTGCGTCCGCGTCACTTTACGACGCGGCATGGATACGAGGGAATTATACAATTTCTTTATTTCTTGAGAATTTAGGATACGATTCAGAAAGTACAGTATTCTTTGATACAGCATAGTTATTGTTAAGGTTTCAACCTTGTCACGGTATTTTATCTGTTGTTTGCTGACACTCTGATAGAAATATACAATAGTAATAAATTATTACCCTCAGAGAACTTTCCTTTCGAACGTAAAGCATTAGGTTAGATTTTAGTTTGTATTATACTAAAATGCTTTAAGATAGTTACGTAAACCGGGGTAACTTTGTTCATTCTAGGAATACATTGCTTTGGTAGGTAGTTTTAAAATTTGTATAAAATCGATAAAGTCTACCTATTATTTATGCGATGAATGTTTGGCATAAAGAAGAAAAAAACGGTCGATGAAGACATCGATTGGAAGCAAAATACGCAAAGAAGAATTATTTCGCCATTACAACTACTTTTTAAAGGCACCCCGGCCTACATACTACAGATAATCTAGCGAGTACTTGCCAAAAGCATATCGCTATGTAAAATTCCGCTCTAAAGTTACGAGTAGGTACCTAAGTCACTTAAACTGCAACATTGGAGCAAGGAAGCTTGTTTTGCGAGTTAGATAACTATACATTTGGAACTTAGTCCTAAGTGCACCTATAATTCAAAATCTTCAAACTTGAAATAAATTTATAGTAGTTGAACGTGTTAGATAGTGGCCTATTATCTTGCAGATTCTGCTAGCGTCTTAGAACGAACGTGGAAGTTTAGAATTAATACAAGTTGTTAAACAAATTGCGTGTACTATGCAGTCTGTTCACTTGCAATGGATAACTACTTACCTAAAGGTTAGAAAGATGAACAGACTAGGTATTATTTATATTAAAGATATCTATATACGATGAATTCTTCAATGTGACTAAATAAATATGACCTAGAATAAATTGACTGTCGAAAATAGAAAAAACGAATTATTTACTGTGGCCGCGTTCGTGACGAAACAAAAGTAAACATGGGAGAATCGCGATTTGCAAAGGATAAAAAAGGATTACGCTGTGTATGAATATGTAACGCCCACATAACTACTTTTTACTACATCACAACAATGACGAGCTGTTTATCATGCAAACATAATACTAAATTAGACCCTCTGACCCGTGCTGAAGTGGCAGAGAAAATATTTGTTCAGATAAACAAGAAATTGGGTGAAAAAATGTGAAACCCCAAGGCGATGTGTCTCGATACACAGTCCATCAAGCAAGGGAAGACGCGCATAAATAAGCCCTAAATGGGATAGAAATGTTTGTTGTTTATTCGCCAGAATTTACGAAAATCATTGTTCTTTTACTTATTTTGTTGAGATTAGTTTTTAGTACGAGTACTTGTGTTTGTAATATTCCTCTCTAAATTATTAGGTACTCGTAGTGTTCACCAGTTGCCATCATTAAATTAATTAAAAAAACATTAAATGTTTGAAACAGTGCAATACACAATACGAGTAAATAACAAAGCAGCGAGTTCGAAAACAGATTTCGAACAAACTAATCTGTAGCACTTACCTACCGAAATGTTTGGATTTATTTATTTAGCACAGGCTTTGCTGTCTAGCACGTGTGGTATCGGAGTAGCAAAAGGTTTTGTTTCCATTTAGAGTAGTATGCTTGGTATTGTTGGATAGAACAAGGATAGAACTGTAATTGTTTGTAATTTTATTCGAGCTGCATTTTTGTAGCTTTTTAGAGTACCTAGGTAATATTTTCACGCATATGATTTCCAAATTCGGTTGATTGTTACGTACCTATCTATGAGTTAATTTACTAAACTTGCAAGTTATGGTGTCAAAAATATGCCCGCTATTTTTCATACATGTAATACCAAAACTAAATAGAATTACTGGAGTGTAGCAAAATTGTATCAAAACTAATATTTCTGTTCCTATGAAGGCGCGGGGAAAATTATTCACGCCTGACCCTCAACACTAACTTTAATACAATTTGTTTCCAAGTACAACGAGCTACCATTTTCGGGCATCACGCTCTATGAATATTTTATTATTGCGTTAAACAAAATAATCTGCGTTTTAAAGCTAGTTTTGTAGGCAAAATGTATTGCTTTTTAAAATGCGCATGTGACGCAATCTTTAAGAACTTACACAATAGTTTGTCCTAACCTGAGAGCCTCTAGTGTAAGTTTTTGACACGAAAAACGTATCGAACGTGTTCGCGTAAACGTCTCAATGACTATAGGATAATTAAAATCAGTTCTCATAGTATTTGACAGTTTAACGCAAACGTTATCGAAACGTATTTCGCTATCGAAAACTTACACTAAGCATACTAATAGACTGATTAACTGATCACTCTGATCAGCGACACACATCCAAAACTACTTAGATAAATTAAGATTCAACATTTATTTTGTGGCGTAAAGGTGTACGAGGATTTTTCGCAATTCCCACATTCAACGCAAGCGATACCGCAGTTGCAAGCCAAGATTAAATCTCATTAGCCGTGTTAAATACCTAGGGATGTATCCATATTGCTGTGGCTCTTTCAAAGATAACGTCGTACCATTAATAATCAGCGATTATATTATTGACTCATAGTCAGAATTCACTTGGTTTAAAAAGAAATATGTCACAACTATAAGCAGCTCTGCTGAGCTTCTTAACAAAAACGAAGAAGTTTTCTGATCGCTGATAAACTTTAAATCATATTATTTAACAACTATCAAGATTGAGCACAGCTTCTATAAAAAACGAAGAAGATTTCTGAGCAATAAACTTTAGAGCTTACTAAATCTTTGTTCGATTCAACTCAAAACTGCACAGGCGGTGTTTGAGAAAATACACGGGCAGTGTGAAATCCGAACAGAAAACGCTGGTCACGCATTCTAGTTCCCAACTTGGTCTTGGCACATGTTCCTATCTTCAGTTTGCGACTGAACTAAATATAAAGAGCTCTAGTGGCTAAATGTTCGTGTAAAATTTAAAAATCTTGCGCTAGAATTGTCTTGGAGCAAGTAGGATGCCCTGAGGTTCGTTTGATTTGCGAGACCAGTAGGCTTATTGTCTAACTCGTTCGCAATCGCCATTGTGTTCATTTTGACAGTTCTTGTATGAATGTGACAGCTAGCTGATTCCGATGCCAATTGTCAGCCCATACAAGAACTGTCAAAATGAACACGATGGCGATTGCGAGCGAGTTAGACAATAAGCCTACGTAGGTAGGCATTATCTAACGGATGCATGTGACGAAAACTTGGGTCTTATTTAAAGTACGCCAAAACAACCGACGACGAGAGAACAATATTTGGCATAACTAAGATGTTTCCAATATTCAAGTACTTATCGTTTGTTTTATTTATTATATAAATACAATATCGAAACCTAACACACGTCTACATCAAAGAATGAAAGCCGAAATAACACGAGAAGATTGTACGCGCCGGTTTTTTTGCAAAATCAAAACAATAGGCCATATAAAAACGATATCCGCTTGTTACAGTCCGCCACAAAGCGTTATTCGTATGAAACCCGGCCTCAATGGAAAGCCTCTTTGTTACACAATTTTATTGTACGATATTTTCAAAGTATTTTCACTATAATTTTCAATGCAGTTTACTTTTGCATGAATTTTAAAAGGTCTTTAAATTTGTCATCATTCAGGATTTTTGGATTATTTTAGGTTTCGATCAGTTCTTTTACTTTTTCTGTGTCTAATCTTGCTTAATACCTATGCCCTGTCATCGTTCAAAGGTTAACTGGAAGAAATCCCTTTTATCCCTGCATCTGTGTTGTCCTGTATTCATCTTTTTCATGTGTTTTATGTAAAATAAAGAGTTATAGGTACGTACATAGTGAAAAACTAGGTAGTCGTAGTTAGTTTGCATGACATTTTCTTGCGCTAAACATAAATAGTAGGTATAAGAAAATAGTAAACGTTAAGATAATCGATCCAATGAATCAAAATGGAGGAGACACGACTTGATATAATTATAAATAAGGGAAGCTAATAAAGTTCTTAGTTGCAGTAGCAGTCCAAGTCAGGAGGGAGGGGGGGAGGGACACAGGGACACGACACCCCCGACCCATATCGTACTCACTCACATTAATATGTCAAACCTCTTAAAAATAGAGAAGCTACGGAATCTTCTTAAGAGGCTGACAACACCTAATTTTGTTGAAATTGATGTCATTTAAACACTTTTTTAAGAAAAACTGCACACAAAAAAAATACAATAAAAGGAAAAATATAATGTTAATTTTCATCATATTTCAAACACGCTAGACGGGCTCGATACATAATTGAACAAAATCGGCTCGATAGAAAATAATTGCAAAGATTGGTCTTAAAATCATCATTAAACGGTTCTATGTCTTTATTTTTTCGACGTATGGGTCTGCAACTAAAAGCATAAAGTCAACATATTCATACCTAAACGGCTAACGAGTCATATTTCACAAATAAATAATCCATACTTTTGTTTATTTCTTATGACTTGTGTCTTATTTGCAAGATTTTAGACCCGCGCCAAGCTGCCGGAATAGTTTCTTCTCTTTCACTAACAGGCACGTGAACCGTATGTGTGATGAGTGGCGCTGCTCCAGGTCATTTGCTGTTGACAGCGCCTTAATGTGACGCCAAAAGAAAATCTTGGGCTATCGAGACATGCCTGTAGTCATTTTATTTCGTAACTTCGTCAGCAATATTGAAGTGTAGAATTAATTTGTTCATGCTTTAACATTCATCATCATCATCATCATCATCATGGCCTGGTGGCTTCTTCCCTCTTCTTCCACTCTTGGCGATCTTGGTGCCCGTCTCACCCAGTCTCGACTTTAGCACTATCACTCTTTTAAAGTATTTATGCACATACTTAACAACCATTCGTGCGCGTTGTATTGTCGAATGACATGAAAGCGTTTTTATCAAAAGCTGACGCCGCCTGCTTTGTGTCGAGCTAATGGTCTTGACTGTGATAGCTCGTCACTTCACCGACGACTAACATCACAATAAGGTGTTTTATGTACAATAAAGAGTTATAAATACATACATACATACATACAATAGGTTCAAAGCCTCTGGAGTCAGTTTTCGCATATAAAAATCGGTTGTCTGTAAAGTCGGTTTACTGACATTAGTTGAACGTGACAACGTCATAAGAAAGTACTGATGGAATGGTTGCATTTTTCAAAAGAAAATTTTAATTTTATTAGTTTAATAGATATTTTGTATAGATATAGAGAAGGAGGTAAATGGAAATCACAATTGAATTGATCAAGTAACATTTATTTGTACGCATAAATAGGTACAAATCGCTGCACTGGCGGACCAATGCTATTTATTTTAATGATGAAACCACGAATATTCGACAATATTATATCACTGAACATATATTTAATATCGAAAGAATCAGTACCTTAATTGACACCGCATTCACTTTTTACTGCATTTCATACTTGACGAAAACATGTAAATGTATTATTGTACAGCAGCTGTCCACGCGGACGCATCGCTCATTCAAGTAGGAGAGAGACAGATGTCGAACGCTGCCGAACGCGGAGGCCGATTGTGCCTCTTTGTCGCTCGTTCCGCGCTCTCGCTTGCACTTCAAGCCTTAAATGGAACGCCTCAGAGCGAGGTAACGCCGCATGAGTCATGTTTGTTCGTGCGTGCAGCCGGCTCCATCGAATTATAAGACGTTGTCACGTCAAAAACGTCTCGAACGCGTTCACGTAAACGTCTCAATTACTATGGGAAAATTGGCAACGCCACTTGCGGATCGAAACGGCAACATACTGTCTCATAGTATTTGACAATTTAACACAAACGCATTCGAGAAGTATTTTGTGACCGAAAACTTACACTAAGCATACAGATAATTATAACGTGCATATTATATGAGTAGTCGACCAAGTAAATGCTTTACCATTTTTATAACGGTGTCTTAATTTAAAAACAAACAATAAAGTTAGTTGTCCCATGAGTACCTAGAACTCTATGTGATGAGTTTAGAAATAGTGTTTCATATAACGACGTCTGTTATAAGAACGTATTGACCACGTAAGTGTATAAATTCCAAACGTACGTTTTTGTTAAAGTTGTTATTGGAAGTTATTAATGTATTCGTAGCATATTGGTGAAAGTTAGTAAATAACCGATAAGCACACATTTCCGTTAACGGAACCGGTATTTTAATTTATTCCCACCAACGAACGAAAATTTCATAAGGCTTCTGTGTAAACCAAAACAATGCCATGCTCGCGTTTAATAAAACGTAACAGTCGTTTGTTTTATGAGCTCGAAACAACTTTCAGGTCAAACCGCGGTCAGCCGTCAGATTACTCATATCAAGGTAAGGAAATTCAGTGACGTCCGGCGGTCACCGGACCCAACTAGATTTGCTTTCGGAAATGAACGTAACCGCAACTCACCGCCCTATTCCACCAACTCCTTTGATACCGACTTGTGCGCAAACTTTAGAGTACTAAGCCTAACGGAGGCATTACAGCATTACAGGTCGTACATTAGTACGCCTGTTAAAAATAGTTATCTAGTCAATTCAATTTTAATTTTTAAAAAGAGATAGCGCCATCGATACTGTTGATGATTCAGCCAATGTCGAGGTTGAAGAAGACAGTGTCGTTTTTCATTGTTCGGTGGCTTTGATCAGTTGAGAATCTAAAACAGACAACACATACATTGATTTTGTAGTTTCTAGTCTAGAGTAGCCTTACTTTTGTCAAAACACATCTTTGACATCTCTTGTGGGTTTAATGCTCTAATATCTCAATAGTATCTGTTCATAAGTGTTTACGAACACGGTTTTTGAACGAGCCGCTCTGGCGAGCTGGGAACTTTATTCGAGGACATTTTGTTTGTGCATAATTTATGTGTCCGCAAGCATTAATCATTTGGATGAATTCTCGGGGACTTCTCTGTAGTACTAAATAATCTTCACGGGAAAAATACAAGGGTGAAACTTTTACTGGAGTTAGCAATGACGCAAAAAAGAGTATTTTTAATCCGCAACGCTACGTTTGCTAGGTATTTCCATTATAGCAATCATAAACTTTATTAAGTGCCATCTGTACCTTATCGGATCTAAGACTCCGTGTTCATTCGAAACTTGCGGCTTCAACCACTTTATCACATAACTTGTGGACAAAATGTGGATTTTATTTCTTAAAACTAACACGATTGTAGGGATAATGCTGCCCTTAAGCTAACAATACCTAAAGGCCACGTTTAGCATGATTGTGGGCGTATAAGTGGAAAGAAGAATCAAAATATTGATGGGTTGCTAGCCGCATCGTCTATAACATGATACCCAAGATTTTCGCCCATTTCCTCGATGGGTTTTGGCCACCAATTGGTACATTCTATGTTTTTTCTTTACTCTCAACCCAGCATGGAAGAAGTTTGTGACTGGTCTGTTATTAGTTAAACTACAGAAAACAATCATGCATTTTACGGGCATCACGTTTCTTTGACTTTAACATACCTACAATACAATACAATACAATAACTTTTTATTGAACACCACTTAACAATCAAAACAGAAAAAAGGTATACAGAAGTAATAAGGCATACCTATTAAATTAAAGCAGTCATTTTTGTAGTAAAAAAATTGATCAAGTTAACTATCAGAGAACCCAAAATTTCAAAAATTGAATTATTAAACAAAACACGCTGTAATTGAATACTTGTATAAAATTTGTTTTGAAGTTCCTTAATATTTTCGACAATAGTTTTCAAATAATAGCCCGAAAACGTGATTTACCAACCAGCTTTACGATTTAAAATTGTCCCATTTAAATCGCTTACAGTGGCAACGATTGAAAACTGTTTTTGTTTAACGAGAAATAAATTCTCCCCGAGCCAGAAGGATTATCCATAAATTAATAAAACATTTCAAATTGCGAGTATAAACGCTGCCAGCTCGCCTGCTCGGTATTTGAGATCCTCAGGGAAACACTTAAAAGGTTTATTTGTATGATTTTCAGATACTTTACTTTCTGGCTGCGATCTCGCGGGACCTGAATAAAGACTTCGTTCTCGAATACACTAAAAGGATCAAAACGTCTGAGGAAATTCACAACAAAGAAATATTTGTTTTAATTTTTTTTGCCAATCACAATTTGTTTTATTTTCTTGTTAGGAAATTCATTGCTTTACCTATAGTTTCAGTTTTTGAAAAAAAAAAAACATACACGTCTACAACACTTTTGTGCACTCAATTAGTAAGAAGTAATTGGCAGCTTCACTAGTGGTACGTAGCAGCAATAAACTAATTTCAAAGTATTTGAGACCTCAACACGGATGCGTTCGAGACGTTTACTACGAAAAAAAACTTACACTAAACGTTAAAAAACAGATTCTACGGTCACAATATCCATAAAGAATTGACGAGCATGAATAACGTATCATTTTTCATACTAATTTGTACGAAAACGAACCCAATATTTTTGCTCTACTCACTGTCTAAATTGTAGCAAAATCACGAAAGGAAGCCAAAGTAAAATAACGTAACAACACGTCCTGAGTTGCAATATGAACGCTAGGTTGTAATTAATGTGCTCCGCTGAACAGAGATGCAGAGATACGTGAGAAATGCATCATTCTATATGCATTGGATGTTTTCTGGCTAGCAAAAAATGTAGCCGAAAGATAAAAAAACCGCACCGTACGTAGCGAGCGCTACGCTCATCCTCCATAGGTGGTATAAACACACCTTTTTTCTGTTTGCTGAATAAAATAACCTTTTACAGGTGAACTTATAAAAAAATTGTTCGCTTGGTGAATCGAGAATGTAATTAGTGCAACTAAAAGTTTAATTAAAATCTTTTAAAATGTTTTTGAACGTCTCTAGCTTAATGGATAAGAAAACGATGCTGCAAATCTAGTGGCCACACAAACAAGTCCACAGGCACATTATTCATTCGCTTATAATCCGTTTAGTGCGTCTGCTAAAGTATTAATCACCATCAAATACTTTGGAAACAATTTACAATTTAACTTGATTGTTTTGCTTGACCATAAATTTGCGTTCAATCAAAAATTGACCAAGATTAACTAGGAACTTTTAGGCTTACGTCTTACGTTGTCATTTGCATTCAAAGGAATGAAGAAATACTAAAATACCCCTACTAATATTATGAAAAAACAGGCAGCAATGGTTGACTTAAAAATATTATAACTTACTTACTTATAAAATCAAACCGGATATTGTTAAACATATAAGTACGAAGGATGAGTAAAAGATAAAACCACGACATGTTGTATTAAAGAAAGTCAAAAAAGTATTATCACTACTTACATATCATACTCAAAGTCCTCCGTCGCGCCTTTCGTCCGTTTCGTCGTGAACTAAAAACTAAGTTCGTGAAACTATGAATGGATTTTCATGTAGTTTTCACCAGTGTAGTGGTTCACGAAAAAGGTGTAAGTTATATAATTTGGCAAAGTTTTGTGTTAATCACTTGAAATATAACGATAATTGATAGAACCAAAAAAAAAAAAAAAAAAAAAGAAAGAAAAGAAGAGGAAAAAGGCCAGGTCAAGAGTACCCGAAACCGACGAGCATGTATGAAGAGATTGATGAATGTGGATGAAGCGAAAGAGGTATGTCAAGATCGTAGCAAGTGGAACAAAGTAGTCTCTGCCTACCCCTGTGGGAAAGAGGCGTGACGATATGTATGTATGTATTGATAGAACGGGGAAAGTCAGGTCGCCTGGGGATAGAAATTTAATTTCTCCTTTTAACATAATATAGGGGCCCATCTAATTCAATTAATCAATTCATTGCAGAATGCTAATTTCGGAATAAAAAAGTGAGATGACTGCTCCCGCTACCCCTAAAAACGTACCAACCATATTATTATACTCATTGAAATAGGCGCATATAACTTTTACAACATCCTGTTTATCTCATCTTCAATCTTGTTTTCATCTAACGGGAATCGTAAACAAAATGCGGAATCGTAAAAAATGACTGACATAAATCTTTTACGCGTCTAAATTCGTGTTTCGTATAAAAATCAAGGGAAGTCATCAGTGCGTGAAATTTTTCATTTATATGGGACTTTCGGGGAGTTGATTGGTTCGGAAATGACCTTTACAAGGCTTTCTTAAGAGTTTTATGTCTGTCCTTTCGCATTCTTTCACAGAATTTCTTTTACGGGAGTTCCAATGTGATTATGCCTACGCATATATCTAACAAGTCGAAGCAATAAAATAAAAATAATTGAACAGTTTAGTTAAGGTACAATTATGTTTTTCAAAAGTGATGCGATGCGGCTAGCAACCTATCTTTATTTTGTTTCCCCTTTCTACCTATACCCACAATCATGCTAAACGTGGCCTTTAAGTCTTGTTATTTTAGGCTCTGTTTATCCCGTAAGAGCTATAGACGAGATTTGTGTGTGATGAATATTTTATAATCATTACCTACTAACCGGTCATTCACAAGACAAGCACTCCCCGTGAGACTGCAAGTGCATTGCAACAATCATAAATTTATAATCTTACCATCCGACGACGATTTCCCTGGTCATTACTCGGCCGAGACGGTCATCCCTCATCGGTTAACTGGCAACACGCAATGTATCATGTGGTCGCGCATAGAGTCGCTGTTGGTTGTCGGCTGTCGTCGACAGGTGGCGCCAATTGCAGTTGGCAACAATGAAAGCCCTAACGTGCAACCTTCAGTAATCCTACAGTAGGTACTCCAGAGTAACAGGATAACGGTCACCTAAGATTAAAACACCCATTTAAAATTTACCACAGATATCGCTATCGATAATTTTCGTGGCATTGACCTCGTGGATCGTAATAAGACAGCCTGAGGGTGCTTTCAAATTTTGTTGGCACTCAATTTACAGGTGATCGCGGTAAGTCTGGGATCCTTATTGAGTTTTTAGACGACGAGACTAAGATTCGTAATGATTTTGTAAATAGGTACTCGAAAGTTAATGTCACTTGATGTTAATGAAAACTTATTAATTTAGATGCTAGTAACTCAGGTAACAAATTTATGTTAGTGCACCTGGTATCTTGGGAAACCAATTAGTAATAATAATATTGTTATTTGCTGCTGGAGCCACAACAAAACAGCATACTAATATTATAAATCGTGAGGATGTGAGGCTGCGAATGTGTAGGTATGTTTTTTCCTTATTCACGCTGAAACGACTGGACGGATTTGGATCAAATTTGGAACGGAGATAGCTGGTACCCTATAGCCTATCTATAGCCTTATCTATAAATAAAAAACTTAGGCTACTTTTAATTCCGGGTAATTGCATAGTTCCCGCGGGATAGCGTTAAACATGTGAAAGGTCGTAGCTACCTAGTGTCGCGACGTAAATAATTAGGTATTGCAGAATATACTAACAATATCAGTTCTTTAAGTTTAATTCTCGCGGACAAAGTCGCGGGCAGAAGTTAGTGCCAAATATGACAATGCTGCTACTATCACAGTATTATCACCATTATCACACAATAGTTATTATTTTATTACCAATGTATTTATATTTATTTATAAGCCTTTTTATTCCGAATTCGCTACAATTTCAGTAAGTAAGTACATGTTGTTGTTCTTGTTGTTATTGTCGTTTATTTTATTAAATTGTCGCGTAATTCGGCGTGCCTCATGGCATAGGCCTCCTCCGTGTATTGGAGGGTTTGGGCTACAGTTCCCACGCGCGCCCAGTGCGGATTGGGAACTTAACACACACCATTGAATTTCTTCGCAGATGTTGCGGGTTTCCTCACGATGTTTTCCTTCACCGAAAACCCAATGTATACATGAACAAAACTAGGTATGGCTATAATAATTTATTTTGATCATCATAATTGATGAAACCAATAAGTCAAGATACCTATCAACGTACTTATGAGCACTGTTCCTTTCAAGTAAAAATAGTTGTCCTGATAAAATAAATCCACAGCACATTTTAAAAAGGCGTAGCGACACTCAAAAGGTTCCGCTGACGTCACCGAGATCATTTACGCAACCCTTTCGCTGTCAAAAAACGGCACGTTTATGCGTCAACACGGCATACGGGTGTATTGAGCGTTCCGCATAATTACAAACAATGATATGACAGTCCGTGCCCCCATCCATCACGAGGCTCCAGTGAACCGCGGTGATGTATGGCTACATCGCAATAGGATCAAACGCTAGGCTTTGTGCTGCGGAAATTATGTTTGGATGTGTCTTAGTATGTGTATTATTAGACTGTTCTTTATTAAGCTACGTCGGTCTACTTAAAAGTTTGTAAAATTTTATTGATCATGTCATAAGAACATCCAGCTTATGAATTGCATGTATGTATGTATTATGTAACTTTTTATTCGACATAAAACACATGATGTGTAGAGATGCAAACTTATTCCTTAAAAAGACATCTCCCAGTTAACCTTCGAACGATTCACAGGACAACACAAACCAGAGTATAGAGACACATGTACTAAAAAAATGTGAATACACAATATTTTTTCTGCGTGACAATTCTAATGTTAAGTTTTAAGGGCTGCAATGACATTTCAGAAACTTTGTTGGACTTCGTTGCATATTTAAATATACAAAATGGTACTTTTTTCCTGAACTAAAACCATCATTGGACTAACGCAAGTAAACACCGCACCATTGCAAACAGCATTAACATGCTAGAGCGCAAACATTAAGACTTAATCCTACTTCGTAAAATAAACTAGATATCCGTTCAGCTGTGTACCAGCCCGTGTTAGCTTCAGCACTCTGTGTTTTTCCAGGTAAAATTATAACCGTTGTAGCAAGAACGCTGTAAATTGGACGTTTCAGATATTAATAATGTGTTTGTTGATCATTATCCACTAGAAAAACGGAATACGTGACCAACATTTTTATTTCAGAAAACTTTTCCACCCTAATTGGTGCTTACATTTTTTGTGACGGGCCTGTCTAAAATATAGACGAATCGGGGAACTTTGTACGCGAGGCCATTTAACAAAAAGTCGTACTTTTACGTGACTAAAGGCTCGGCGTTCTCAAACTTCATTTAACAAAGTTTGCAAGCAAATTTTTTTTCCAGAGCAAATCGTGATTAGTCCGGGAGCTGCTATTTTTCAGCGTTTTTTTTTTTTCACGCTTCCGCCGTCGCTGAAGTTTATTTTTGAAAGCACAGGCGAGGGTACTCCTGAAAATTATTTCAAAACACTTACGGGAAAAAACGTTAAGTGGACGTGAACTCAAGACGCAGAATACTCATTAAAATTTGAACACTTAGAAACATTATTATAACAATTAGGAATAAATTTATATTAAAATTTAGTATTATGAAAAAAAAGAATAGAAAACAAGATTCAAAAGAAGAGGAAGCCTAAGCTCAGTATAGTGGAACACATTAGGCGAAAAAAAAGTTGAGAATCTCATAAAAGTTGTGCATAAACGGTCTTCTACCGGTTTCTGAAAAGAGTCGAAATATTAAGGACATTTACTGTTGGTAAGCCTATAGAAAAGTGGTTTCTCCCGTACAAACCCATAGCGGCGCATTGGGAAGTAATATTGGATTTGTTCGGTGCGGAATCTCGACGGTCCATTACGCTAATAGCTGAGCAGTGAGACGGCAAAAGGAGATTAAGCTATGCTCAGTCATCGCTTTTCGTTACTGCTATTATAATTAATTGATGAGTGGAATTCTCTATAGATTGTTTGGAAAAAAATCGGTTTCTGTTTTTCAATTGATTGATGATTATGGAAATATTTATGATTATTTAGATCAGCGCGCAAACAATGTTGAAATATTGAACAGCACACAACCCACATAAGATAAATAATATCGTCGAGACGTGAGATACTCCAACATGGTTGAAGAATCGTTATAGGAGTCTTTGACTTTTTTGAATAAGATGCTTTGAAAGACGTGGATATATTGGAGGACTTTATGGGACTATGGTAGATAAACTTTTGGGTCAACGCACTTAAAACTTTGTCCTAAATCTCATTCCAATGATATAAATCTGAATAAAACATAATAAATCCTTAATATTATTCTCAAATGGTGTTTACATTGAAAGGAACACATCGAAATATTATACACAAGTAGGTAAGTACATTATACTTTTTCTTTAACACAAAATCGTCAGTAAAATAAGATTTTACACTCCAGTAGAAAAAGCATCTGAACTGCCAGCTGCTAACTTTTTGCTTCCAGGGAATTTAACTTCTTGCTTACTGTTAGTGAACTACTTATTGCATTAGCTTGAATATCACACTGTTTGTGAATAATATAAGGTTAGTATTAAGGACCACATTAAGAATCGACCAATCATGACTGTTAGCAATTGATTGTATCAGATGTCACTTTATTTATTGATGTTCATATCAACGAGTGTTTGGTTGTAGAGTATCAATGGTTTTGGATTTTTTTATATTGAGATGAAATTCACGTTACATTGTCATATTACATTACAATAGGAACGCGAGTGGGGCAAGACATCGAATTCAACAAAATGTGTTTGATCAGGTATTTATAGCTCCGCTCCAAGTTAGAAGTGCACCCTTAGACTACTAACATGAACGCAGATACTGTAGGTCCACCTCAAATACAAAGTGGCTTGGTGTCGTGTGCGTGTCGGCGTACCTACCTCAACTAGTTTGCGTACACTTGTGTGCGTCCACGTGTATGCGCAGGGCAAAGCGTAGTTTAATTCCGCCTCACTTTGCCGTTTACGGAGCTCTGTCTTGGCTTTCTACTTAATCTAAATTATAGACATGTCATAATTATAAAAAAAAAATATTTTGCGTTCAGGCGTCAAGTTTAGTATCCTTCTGTTTGGTTTGCTTTGAAAAATGATTAAGACTACAGAAGTTGAAAATGCCGCGTTATGAGAACAGATGATTCGAGCATACAATAACTTAGAAACTTTAATTTTCTTGGAACTTCACACCCACCATTAAATTGCTATTTTGATTTATAATAAAAATATTATTATACAACACATTAAAATTTTGATAGAGATAATTTATAATCTATATATCTATATATATAAAACAAAGACGGGTTTGTTACAACACTTATAACTCGAGATCGGCTGGATCAATTTTCATGGTTTTTGTTTCGTTGGATTTGTCTCCGCCCTGAATAGCAGAATACATTTTAAAAACAATGAAAACTTGACGAATACATAATTATGAAAATGAAAATGTACCTTTGTTTAGTACCTGTCAAACTTTTGTTTTCCTCCTGTCATCCTGTCAAATACTGTGATTGACATTTATGCATGCGTTCAGAAATGTATTTTGTGTAAACTATTTAAAAAGGGTGGATAAACTTTTGTCTGTATTTTTTTTAATCAATTAAAAAGGTTGAAAAGTGTATTAAGCAGATTTGAATAGAAGTTCCTCAAATATTTATGCGTGCGTTCAAAAATAATGACAAATGGTTAACATTTACGCGTGCGTTCATAACTTTATTTTGCGTAAATTAAAGTTTCTATTTTCGAAATCAATTTCTAAGCTTTATTATTTAAGTTATCGAAAGCGTAAATATCTTTTTATGTTATCTATGATTTTCTAAGATACATTACAAAGGTTAAAAAGTGCAGTATCCAAAGTAGTAGTCTATGATCTAAACTATTGTCAATCAATGTCTATGTCACGAAAGTTCAGCTACTGTTATATTTGTTTGTTTTGTGTGGTTTTGTGCGAGTACATATTTAGTATTAGTATTAGTTACAATGCCACGTCCTAGAAGATCTAATCTTTCCCAGCGAAGTCGTACTGCAATTAGGCAACGGAACATCGCGAGTCAATTATCTGATGAAGAACGAGACATTGCACGAGAAGAGCGCCGCGTTAGTATGGAGCGAAGAAGGGCTTTAATTCGTGCCTCTCAAACACAAGAGGAAAGAGAGGCAGCCCGTGAAACGGCTAGGTTAGAAACGAGAAATCGTCGAGCTTATCGAACAGATCAACAGAGGGATAATCTTCGACGTGCAAGAAGAAATGGTTCAAGCGTTGATTTGAATCGAGCAGCGTTTGTGCTGCCTTAGTGGTAAAGTGAAATTGCCATTGTTGGTTCCGCCACCAGAGCCATTACACGACATTCATTGACTGTTAGGCGGTACGAAGTTCGCCGGGTCATCGCGAGTCAATTATCTGATGAAGAACGAGACATTGCACGAGAAGAGCGCCGCGTTAGTATGGAGCGAAGAAGGGCTTTAATTCGTGCCTCTCAAACACAAGAGGAAAGAGAGGCAGCCCGTGAAACGGCTAGGTTAGAAACGAGAAATCGTCGAGCTTATCGTACAGATCAACAGAGGGATAATCTTCGACGTGCAAGAAGAAATGGTTCAAGCGTTGATTTGAATCGAGCAGCGTTTGTGCTGCCTTAGTGGTAAAGTGAAATTGCCATTGTTGGTTCCGCCACCAGAGCCATTACACGACATTCATTGACTGTTAGGCGGTACGAAGTTCGCCGGGTCAGCTAGTATGTAATAACTATAGGTAGGTAACTAAATATTGTACGTCCGAAATGGACAAACTATTGAAACTTATAAAAATAATGTTATCACAATTGTACACGGTTTTAAACAATTAACGTTTCTTATTTCTTATTTCATTACCCACAGTGCATTTGATACATGATTTATGAAGAAAATGTTATATGTTAGGTAGCTTATTAGGTTGCTATATGTTAGTTAGCTGTATGGCATACGTTTCGGACATCTGAGATGGCAATTAATGTTAATTGAACTGGCACAATCGGAACATTGTCCTATCATAATGCGTTTAATTAGATAGAGCACTCCTTATCGGTTACCGCTACAATGTGGTAATTACTATTTAGTCACCCATATGATAATTAATAATGGACATTGCGTACAAATTTAATATGATTTTCGTATTCATTATTTGTATCCTACTAATATTATAAATGCGAAAGTTTGTGACGATGTGAGTGACGATGTGACAATGTGAGTGAGTGAGTGTGTATGTTTGTTCATTCTTCACGCTGAAACGACTGGACGGATTTGGATAAAATTTTGAACGGAGATAGCTGGTACCTTTGATTGAAATATAGACTACTTTTTATCCCGGAAAATTGAATAGTGAAAACTCTGGATGATATTCAACTAATCGATCAAATTTGTTTTTTAATTATTTGGAAATAAATTACCTACTTAAATAAATTAATAATTCCTCAATTGAGTTAACAAGTCAGTGACGTCATAGCTTGTTGTTGCCGTTCGAAATCTACTGGTGTCCCGTTTTGACAGCTCATAAAAAGCATGTCCATTGATTGGTAGTGTGAAATCCCCTTCTAAATGAGCTTAACCGTCAATGACAGTAATTTCCTCGTCATACAATAATAAATATAATTTAGATATTACGAGTAGGTAGATATCGCATTACATTATCGTATTGCAGTTGTTTTACAATTTGCGATGACCTGTCCGAGCTTTGTAAATCACAGATCCTCCAAAAAAGATCGATCCACAGCGCACAGATTTTATTGCCCAGCGATCCGGCCGCAACACTATAGAGCCATAATTTTTCATGGTAAGATATTGTTACTTTTGCCCAGATATCGGCCATTTGTATAATAAGTCGATAGGGATCGTCGTTCGAACCCTCCGTAAGAAGTCACATTGGAATTTGTTTGGGCTCCCAGAGATACTTTAGTGGAAATGTCGATACTTTATAGTCTGCACTATTCCGAGGTCGAGATGGAGATAAGGAATTTCCTTTGAATAGGTATTTGATGCGACGTTTTTTGGCAGACTATTTGTTAGTGGATCGCTGTCATTCTTACTTAAGTATTACGGAAAAAATACCCATTCCAGAATAATTGTTAATCATAATTAAAAGTAACTATTTTGTTCTAGCTCTTTAAAATCCAGATGAGAGGTGGTGATGAGCATGGGTGCCAATAATGGACAGTAATTATAAAGTGATAGTTTTAATACAGCACAAACAGAAGGACAACTAGAACATGTGTGAGAAGAAGAACAATGACGTTAAAAAGAAAATAATAAAAATACCTACTAAAAGCAATAATAGCATATCAAAAATGTGAAAGAGTTTGCGATACATGGTGTGTATAGATTCAAGCATTATTTTGTGGAAATTCATCATAAGCTGAATGGGTATTATCCAAATCCACAAAGTAACAGCTGTGACATTCTGACGGTCAATCACGATATTGTTTAATGGGGTAGAGGTTTTGGTTGCGATTGTGTTGATTTATTTTCTAAAGCGGTGGCAGAGTGGATTAATTACACGAATAAAACTTCCCGTAAAAATATGCGGGTAAAGATCGCGGGATAGCTGCGGGTAGCCCAAAACCGATCGTCGAGGTGATCCTATAGGCCTATGTCCAGCAGTTGCCGTCTCCTGGGCTGACAATGACATGATGATGATGAAAAATATTCATTTGTCTTGGCCTCACTCTATCACGGAATGAAAATCTGAGTTTATCAGAGATGGATAGTTTTTCTTTCAGAACACCAACTCAACTATTATTCAAAGTTTTGTGTTTAACCACTTTAACTCTATGCATATCAAAGCAAAGTCTTATTAAAAAACAAAATAGTGAGGTATGTAAAATTTGTAATTTTATGAATAAATGAATATGAATATGAATATGAATATCTTTTAAGGTAAGTGTAAAGAGAGAATGCACCCATTGTTACGAAGGAGTTGGTTGCAGTGGTATTCGAATGTTTTGGCAAAAGCTTTGAAACACGTATACGGGGTGATTTCTCTTGCAGACCTGTATGCGGGCTCTCTTTGTACTATTCGTAGTCGTATTGTGAGTATTGCTTTTTTGCTTGTGGGTTCAAAAAATAAATGTTAAATGTATATTCTTCTTTTGTCTGTAATGTTATCATGAATAAATGTTTTCTTTCTTTCTTTCTTTCTTTCTAAAATGAAGTCACTTGGTGGCTTAGATGTAAAAATAAAGTGTTTACATACATTCAATATGATCGAATTTTTGACAATAAAAAAGACGTATTAACAGTTTTTGAGCGCCTAATCACTCTGATCTAATAATTATAGGCATCTTATTGTTACTGTCCGTAAAAAAAGGCAAATCATAGGATAGACGGCGAAATCAAGACACAAAAGGTTTTCGTAAAGTACCTACTGTACTGCCACAATTTACGGTTATAAATATATTTTCAACCCATTCACATTAAAGACAAATTACGAGTAGATATCGTTTACTAGCAGGCGCAATGTAGCGTAAGAGACCGATGAGGTCTGAGTCAAAAGGCCTACTAGCGTAAACAAACGCTAGTTTATCTCTATCCTTTTTTTACCCGCAAGTCTCGCGGATAAGAGTGGGAAAGAATTTCACTCCTCCAATGTAAACGATTGCTGTGCCGCTGTTGAGAGAAAAAAACTGACGATCGAGTGTTGTGGTGCATATTTCGGAGGCTTATGTCCGGAGTTGAACAAATAGAGGCTGATGGATGAGTGGATTAATAAACGGATCAATGAAGCGATAAATATACGTATGACCAATCACGTCGCAAAGCACTTATTGGCCGTTCAACAGAAACAATGCCGAATATGGGTACATGTACGCTCAAATATAATGTTTGGACTTCTTTATTTGACTTAGATAGAGTTGGAGTTGTTAGATAATGACCTGCAAATGTAGTAGATAGGATATTTAACTCAAATTGCTAGTTTTTTTACTATACTTAATCGTAACATACTTTAAAATAATAATTATAAATTGGCGTGTTACCAGTGATGAGTTATGGCTCTGAGACGTGGTCTTTGACTGCTGGCCTTTTGGAGAGGCTCAGAATCGCTCAACGAGCTATGGAGTTATGCTCGGAGGTTCTTATCGCGACATAATCCGTAATACTGAGATTGGCAAAAGAACTATAGTCACCGACATAGCTCGAAGAGTAAGTACGTTGAAGTGGCAATTGCCAAGCCGAATCGCTTGTAGAACAGACAACCGTTGGGGTAGAGAAGTTCTCGACTGGCGACCAACCGGAAGACACAGTGTTGGCAGACCTCCCACTAGGTGGACCGACGACATCGTGAAAGATGCGGGAAACCGGTGGATGCAGGTGGCGAGTCGTTGTTCATTATGGTGTGTTAAGGGGAGATCTTTGTTCAACAGTGTACGTCTTCAGGCTGATGATGATGATATATTTTTTACATACCTTGCAGAGTTGCAGACTTTGTGGCTCACAGGCCACGTTATTTCTACAGTCGCCACGTACTGGTAATGAACACACCGAGTAAAACACTGGCTAATCGATCTAATATTATGAACGAGCAATATTTACTTGTATATTTATTTATTTATTTCTGTAATCTTGGAAATGATTAACGATTTCGCTGAAATTTGCTATAATGGGGTTTTTGAGACGTAAAATCAATCTAGCTAAGATCGCACAGATACTTTAATTTATGTGATTGATTTGTTATTATTACAATGTCTTTATTTACAACATACATCTATGTCCTCATTTCCAGAGTCTTTTGGACATAAAACGTGATCCAATCGCGAGCGGCTCAAAATAGAATATTCTAGATTAGTCACGGGCGAGTTTATTACAAATTGGAATCGGCTCGTGTGTCCCTGGGGAGCCTACGCTGCTTCGGATCTCATTGGTTATGACGACTTATGTAACGTAAGCATTGAGATGTGTTCACCCGACAGCAAAGCTCAAATGGAGTTATGGTTTTCACTGTCATTACCAGTCATGTATGCATGTTTAGTTTCTTGCCGATGGTGATGAGTAAATGGGTCTGATGATGTTGCGTTAAAACATCGGTGTTTTTACATTTGAACATGAACTCAAATTGAGTGTTTAAATCAAAAGAACACGGAGCCCCAGACTTAAAAAAAAAAGTCTTCAGTCAGTCTTCTGAAAAATCATAGTCAAGCTTTTATGCATTTCTAAGATCTAAACAGGGGCGTATTGCGAAATGAAATGGATCACTTTTGCAATTTTTTTTTAATTTACATACTTACATACTCTTCCCCACAGGGGTAGGCAGGGTAGGTAGGTAGGTTTAATTTACAACCTGCATAAAGCTGTGTGATAAATGTGCCAAATATAGTGAGAAAATAATGATTTCAATACTACAGATAACTTGCGTAGTATAGTAGTGTTTGATAGTCAATTGACGGTTTCGAATCCATCCAAGATTCCTAATCAGAGAGAGCGTGTCAGGTCATAGGCGAGCGCTTTCAGCGAACAGTCGCGAGTACTATTCCGTGATTAGGAATCTTGGATTTGCAACTGTCAAAACAATCCAACTGAATACGTAATAATCCGGTGTGTTGACGATTAATTGAAACTCACTCAAAGGTACCTACTTACTCGAAACGCGCGTCAGTGTTTGTGTGGGGTTAGGATTAATTAAGTTTGTGGGATTTGTGTGCGTTTTGTGTGGTAGTAGTGGTGGGAGGGCTTGCATGCAAAGCGTACATATTTCGCACAGGCTTGGTTAACTTGCACGTAAGTAGCGGAGTAGCAAGGTAAATATTTTGTGTTCATTGAAATGGACCTCCGCAAAGTAACGCCTGATTCAATAAAATACCTACTTACTCGTAGAAATGGTAATGAGTTTTATTGCACTGTTTGGGGTTCTGTACCTCATTTGAGAAAATTTGAACATTTTATTAGGATAACTTTGTCGTCCATCCACCCGTTCGTCTGTCAAGATGCTTTTTCTAAAAAACACGTGGAGGTATCGAGTTGGAATTAACAGAGTAAATACCTCCTCCTCTGCTATCTCCTTTGAGTGAAACTATCAAACTTGAGTCAATGTAATCAAAAGACTACACATTGAGCCCTCGGTGCCTACTGAAAAATTTATTTTCCATTTTTTCATAGTTCACTGTCCGCTTACGAGTACACATCGCGCACAATTGTCCTTTGGGCATTGTAACCATTACAGTAGCCTTTATTCACTAAGCCAGTTAAATATACAAAAGATTTTTCGGGACCCGCAAAATTTTACCTAACTCGGAATAATTCACATAATAAACGAAACCTTAAAAAAGTTTTCACCGAAAAACAGGCCTATTAATTTAAACGGACATTGTACGAACGTTATTATGTTTCTTACAACTCGGAACACTTCATTATTCAGTACACCGAAATTCCCTAACTTTTTGCCTTCACAATGGAAGTTTGTTCACCTCTCAAAAAACATTAGAGTTCCCGTGCCATTAATTACGAACAGAAGTTAAGTCGGGGCGTACAAATTACATCAGTCTTAGTTCGGGAATGTTTCCGCAATTCTTTCCATTAATTCTAGTGTAGGGAATTCGGAACGTAAAAAATCGAGTTTGGATAATTCGTCTCGCAGGCCAGTTGATCGGCTTAATTCGGGAGATTTCATTCGGGTAATGGCGGCCATGTTTCACCTGAGTGCGTTTCCGTAGAAATTTGTTTGAAGCAAGGGACCTATCTGGACTGAGACAAGAGGCAAAGTGTGACCGTACTTAGGAAATCCTTTGCGGACGAATTTGTTTTCATTATGTTTGGGGAATACCGTTCTGGATTTTACATATTTATTCGTACTGACCCGGCCGTTGGTGGCTTAAGTCTTGCTCCTGTTGGAACGCAAGGTTTGAAATATATTTACATTCTGTTACGGTACTTAGGTACATATGAAATTCGGAACAGTTCGCTGCCGCTGATGCATTTTCATGTGAATTTGGATGTTAAAACTTTTCTATGTTACGTTTCTAACAGTAAAATGGATTTAATTTCATATTTATATTATCAAAAAATACCTTTTTACTTATGTACAACTCCTAATACACCAATTTGATACATTTCTTTACTTCGAATTCCATTTTATGTACAAATGGCACAGAGTCCGTGAAATGCGAAATTCATAATACAGCCTCTAATCGACGTTTAATTACAAACATACATCGGAATGGGCAAAAATTTTCCTGCAAATTACATTTTAATTGAAAAAGGTTAGAACTCCAGCGAGTGATGATGAATGAATTATTGCTGTAGGTCGTTTTGCGATATTGTACATTCATTTTCGATCGTCCTCAGTTTCAATTTCATTTAGGATGGGGCTGAAGTCAAATTTGTCTTTTTTATGATCGGGTTTGTAATATTAAATGCTAAGTACAAAATTTTGTTGGAGTGTGTGTCTCTTTTTTTTGTATTTAAGGAGTGGTCTCTAAATATGTATATTCTATTATTTTAAATGATGCTCGTATTACTTTAATTATTTTGTGTCTGCAACGTCTAAAAGTCAGGAGCATTTTCTGGGTTTTCAGTTTACTTCCAAGACTGCCAAATTTAGATTTACAGCACGGTACCTGTAGTAAGTTGCGACTTCATGCCATCAACCTGATGAAAACCCGCATTCGAGAAAGTAATTACTCCAGCATACTTGGCGGACAGCAAGATCGACATGCAAATATAATACTGCTATAGAAATTCCAGTGATCGCCAACAATGGACGCAATTTCAGCGACGCCCGGACGCGACCATGGCCGGACGTGCGGCCGAATACATAATGACCTCCGATGCCCATATTTGTAATTTTATTACCCACACACCATCCTTGTTATGGTAATGATAATAACCAAAAGTTGAAGCCATGAAACAGGTTGGTGACACCTGAACTTTACCAACTAATTGAGTAGTAAATTGAGGTTTACTGTTTTAGTTTTAGACGGTATAATTAAGTTTATAACAATTGCCGAACAACTGACGAAGTTAACAAGTACTCGTACTGTTCAGTGTTAATAAAACTAAGCAAAGTTTACTTTATTAACTTTGGCTAGCGTTTATTAGCTAGCTTAAGCCCTTGGATTCGCCTCCATTGCTGACTTTTTTTGGTCGATCCATTCTCAAAATGATTCTGAAATTTATTTACATTTAAGTAGGTCGATAAAATAAAAATGTGCACTCAGTGTCGAAAAGTTCCGCACTGCATACCTACCTCTTCGTCACCGATTCTGATGAAGTGATAATACTACAAAAACTCCTTGCTATTCACAAAGGAGCCGAAGAAAACTTTCCAAAATATTTGCATTTGAAAGGGAGTGAGCACAAACTACTTGGTTCTGACGGGGCAGCGCGGACTGCCCGTAAAACACCCGAAAAGGTATTTGAATGCAGATGCGAGATTGTTCAGAAGATTGTCTACAAGTTTCATCAAAGGACCGGTATGTTTGTGACAAATATTGGGTCAATTTACATCAGCTAAGCGGTTCAGATGGGTTTGCAGAGGGGTGGAGTATACGTAAATCCCATGACGCTGAGTTCCAACAATGGAACAATGTTTGGCCGAGCCGCTTGCATGTTCCATAAAACGGAAGGTCCGTTGTAATCAAGGCAATTCCGGTACGGTGTCCCCTGACAAATCTTTGAATGAGCAGCTTGGATATAAAAGCAAACATAAAAGTTAATATTGTTTTCAGGAAGACACTGAATAAAGAATGAACCCTCAGAGCCGTCGGTTGGTCGTTAGGGGGACAATGAATGTTTGAGCACAATATCTCAAATGAAGGACCAATTGTTTCTGTTTCTGTCCTTGTCTGTCACTCGTGTGCTGAAGGATATGAATACTTAGTATAAAAAAACAGGGCACGACCGGGATTTGAACCCGGGACCTCTCACACCCAAAGCGAGAATCATACCGCTAGACCATCATGCCGCTTGCTCAGTACGTGTGAAAATGAAGATCTCATATTTTTCCGTCTGCAAACGACACAGTTGTCTCAATAATTTTGGTAGATATAATATGTGATATATAGTGTGTCTATAACAATTTGGAACGTTTCTGTTTACACAGCTGTTAAATAAAACATACTGACTGTTTTAATTTTAAATAGAAGACTATCGAGAGAGACTCTAATCATACGTACCTTATTGTAATACATATTTAAGAACAGCAGGCTTATTACGTAACTCGCTCGCAATCGCCATCGTGTTCATTTTGATTCCGATGCCAATTGCCAGCCCATGAACTGTCAAAATGAACACGATGGTGATCTCGAGCGAGTTACGTAATAAGCCTGCTGCTCTGCTCTTTGTCCGTTTTGTATGTACTTGCATTGTACCCTAGGTGTCATTCACGATGACGCTTGGTTCTTATTACTCTTTAAGAGTAAATATTGATAAATTCACGTATCTTCATGGATGGCACTATCTATATCATGGTCTGTAACTTGTACCTATAACGTTCTATTCAAATCTTGCGAGTAAAACTTGACTCATTTCCATCTATCTAACTAATATTATAAATGCGAAAGTATGGATGGATGGATGGATGGATAGATGGATGGATGGATGGATGGATGGATGGATGGATGGATGGATGGATGGATGGATGGATGGATGGATGGATGGATGGATGGATGGATGGATGGATGGATGTTTGTTTGTTACTCAATCACGCCAGAATGGCCCAACGGATCTGGATGAAATTCGGCACATAGATGGAGAAAAGTCTGGAATAGCACATAGGCTACTTTTTGTCCCGGAAAATTGTGTAGTTCCCGCGGGATAGCTTTAGTTAGTTATATATGTTATTTTTTTTTGTATTGTATTGTATAATGTAAGTCCTGTGACAACAGTCTGATAGTGAAATTCTGGTGGTCCGGTTAGGACCGTCTCCAAACGAGGAAACTCTTAACTACTTATGTAAGGTGGATAACAATACAAAATACAGTAGGGAAGCAAAAAAATATACACTAACTTATTTAATAAAAAAAAAACAAAATCAAATAAATCACATAAATGATTAATTGATTGATTAATTTGTCGGTGTATCTAGGGTACGTTCTTAAAAATATGAAATTAGGACCTATTGATTAATATTTGTTGCATCAGCGTAATAATCGCCTTTAAACAACCGCAAAGCGTGAATTTAAGGACCAGAACATAACGTTGCTCGTATAAAGTTGCACAAACACTCAGGATTCTGGAAACAACCCGGGCGGATGCGCAGTGATGAGGAAACCGGATATCCGGCTGACAGAGTACCAAGGGCTTGATCTTCCGTTCCATCACAAAACAATGTTGGCCAATTTTTTGTTTGAAACGGGAAGCGTCATTAAATTGGTAAAGTAAAGCTGGCCGGTACGCAATGGGCGTGCTGGCATCATACTGGAAATACGATTTTTGAAGTTTGGTGCCTTTCCACTCATACTAATAGTCATTAATTTGAGAGTGAGAGAGACGGTACGACACGAACTTCGAAAATCAAATTTCGGAGTAGCTTCTTTGGTTACTAAGGAAGGACCGACTGTGAGTATTGCAATCGCCGAGGGGTTCAATTCAACAATACAAAAATATTAATCACAATTTAATATCGATACAAAGCGGTTTATGTTCATCGATTCCACCGGAATCTGCCATCGTGCGAATTTGACATTCTTCGAATCTGGTATCCTGCGAATCTGAAAATCTGGCATTATGCTAATCTGGCGTTCTGCGAATCTGGTGTTCCGCGAATCTGGCGTTTTTCGAATCTGGCACAAAGCGTCACACACTGCGTACATTTTGCTTTGGGAGCAGGGCTCTGCTTACAGTGGTTCTTACATATTTATAGATAATGGTACGAAACCCTGCGTGCGCGACTCCGACTCGCACTTGGCCGGTTTTTAGGAATTTGTGTAGCGAACATGCATTAGAAATAATATCACCCTTAATTAATTATGAAACTTATGGGTCTCAAAATTTACATGGAAATAAAAATTAAATTTCGAAAATTTGACTTAATTAGTGACTTTTATTAAAAACGATTTCTTTGTAGGCTTCACTGGCGTATTTTTAATTAAGTTTTCATTACGTAAATTTATGAAATTTAAAGGGACGTTCCAGGTTAATTGAACGCCAGCTAAGGGAAAGCGGTTGAGTTGAATATTTAATACGTCAACCCTAGAGATAATGCCCTGTCGTCGCAGATTTGGGCTTTGAAAATATTTTTACATTTTCCGTCGGACCCTAAGTGAAAGATGAGTGAGTCATCCCGTGGGATAATCTTCCGAAATAGCGCAAAAGCATTGAGTTCCGCAACGACTGAGTCCATAACAAGCGCAAGGAAGTCGTTGTTAAAATCTTTTGACTTTGTAATGTATGTTTGTTCAGGTCAAATCTTGCATGTTAAATTTGACCCACTTCTAGCAGTCGTATTGACTTAAGATTTGTTGTATATAAGGTGCTAGGAAATTAGATGCTATTCATAACCTAAGAATCAATTAAATACATAAATTATTTAAGTATTGTGTGGTTTTTTTTTCCATACAAAAATAACAATTACCATTACCGTCCAAAGAAAATCATCCTTGCATTAGATACTGTAATTAATTAAGTATGCTTTAAACTAACTAACAACGATGCAAACAAACGATTCTCAAAATATCTGCATCTGATTTTCTAGCACCCTGTATATTATTACTTATGTTGGATTGAATGGACGACAATGCGAGTACTGTCAAGAAAATGTACAGTCAGCAAAAAATCATATATATATATATATATAATATTATAAGTTCTTTAAAAACGCTTTCAAAACTACTACTTGATTCAATCAGGCGTTACTTTGCAGAGGACTATTTCCATTAACTGTGTTTGTAAAATTAATTTAAATCTTTAATTTTACATTCTTTTGATTACATTCTTTCTTTTATTTGCTCATTGAAACTTCCAACAACTATCGAAGCTTCATCATCATCAGTATCTTCAGCTTACATCCTAACTGGGCAAAAGCCTCCCCTCCCCGCGGACCTTTATGGATGGGATTTTCACACACACTATTGTAATGCTTTGCATTGTGTGTGTGGATATTGAAGCTTGGAACACAAATAATTAGGTACTGATAAATAACAGTACAAATACTGTGAGATATGACTTCTGAAGGCTTAAGTAATACTTCGTGACGCTTCGTTCCATCATTCACGTCTGAATTACATTCAATTATGTTAAGCACGGTAAAAAATATTTCGTGCACGTTTAAGTGAACTCAATTAAACTGGTTGTCGGTCACTTCGCCATCCATTTAGTTGCATCGATTGCTGTCCAAACGGTTTAGAGGTTGCGGCACAAAAAACAAGTTTGAACAAAACTGAATTTTGCTTTGCTGCTTGCGAGCAATTTTTACGACGGCCGTAACTTTTTTAACGGAGTTAAAAATGAATCGGTTATTCGAATTGTATATTTATCATTCAAATATTTCTTTTGAACCGACTATGTGAGCCCGCCAAATACATTGTACACTATGTTTCATAATATAGAAATACATACACAAACCACGTACCCTTACTGGGTAGACAGGTCCTAAGGTAACAAGATTTACAGGCCAGTTTAGTATGATTGTGGGCGTATAGATGGAAAAATAAATCAAAATAGTGATGGGTTGCTGGCCGCATCGCCTATAACATGATTCCTATGATTTTCGCCCATTCCCTCGATGGGCTTTTACCATCTGCGCGGGAAGAGAAGCAACTGATACATTCTATGTTTTTTCTTTGCTCCCAGACCAGCATAAATAAAAAAGGTGTCTCGAAATTATTCCGGAACATTTCAGCATTGACAGGGTTACTTTGAATGAACTGTAACAATGTTATTACAAAAAAGTTAAACGCGTGTCTAAAAAATAATCTATTGCAAAATCTCTTTCTGATTTTTTTCTATTGTGCGACAAATTTTCCACACATTGGTTGATGATGTTGATGTTCGAAGTTGACTGCGTCGAAGGGGTGCTTTAATAAAAAACAACAATGAAAAATCTTTACAGGGGCGTTTACCCAAGCTCGACCATTATGTAATTATGTACAACAGTTAGTGTCATATAGTTTGAAGCATACAAGTCGGCCAAATAGCTCGGTACACCATAGAAATAATATTATGGTGTATCTATTATACTACTAAAAAAGCCGTGGTAGCCTAATGGTTTGACCTGTGGCCTCTCAAGCAGAGCGTCGTGGGTTCAAATCCCGGGCTCGCACCTCTGAGTTTTTCGGAATTTATGTGCGAAAATTGCATTTGTAATTTGCCATGAGCTTTTCGGTGAAGGAAAACATCGTGAGGAAACCTGCACACATCTGCGAAGAAATTCAATGGTGTGTGTTAAGTTCCCAATCCGCACTGGGCGCGCGTGGGAACTATAGCCCAAACCCTCCAATACACGGAGGAGGCCTATGCCATGAGGCACGCCGAATTATGCGACAATTTAATAAAAAAAAACGACAATAACAACAACATGTACTTACTGAAGTTGTAGCGAATTCGGAATAAAAAGGCTTATAAATAAATAAAATAAATATTATACTACTACCTATTATATCGCTGACTGTACAAACAGTACTAGGTACTCGTTTAATGGAATAGGATTTGTTACCTAAACTACATTATTTGTCTCTTCACCAGATATTAACTAAACCGCGATGAGAAAGGCATTGAAAAATCTGTCATTCCATATATATGTTTTGATGTAAGTATATAGAATAACAGATTTTCAATTCCTTTCTCATCCCAGTTTAGTAATATATCTTAGCAACATTTGCGCGTGCCTGGCTCCAAGCAATTGATGATATCATTAGCCGAATTTGAATCACACGTCGTCACACTAATTAAGTTTAACTCTGTTCCTCAAATACGTACTCCCTAGTGATTTTGGAAAGCCCCGATCAATGGCGGCAGCCTTACAGGATTATGTCCATTGAAATTGCAATCGTATTGAACTGTCGTATTGAAGAGTATTTGTATTGTATTGTATTGTATTGTTTTACGTAATAGATCAACAATTAACTACTCGTAACTTCAAACGTGAAATAATTTCATACAATTTATAGAACCCACCGCAAGAGATTTTTAAACAAAAAACAATTCAGAGTTCTCGGCAAGCACACAGTACCTCTCATTCTCGACTGACTGAAGACAGAAAATACTAATGAGATAGCTTCGTTCTCCCGGTATGAAACACTTCAACCGTTCGTCGAAACATTGATAATCTAACTAATATTATAAATGCGAAAGTATGGATGGATGGATGGATGGATGGATGGATGTTTGTTTGTTTGTTACTCAATCACGCCAGAACGGCCCAACGGATCTGCATGAAATTTGGCACAGAGATGGAGAAAAGTCTGGAATAGCACATAGGCTACTTTTTATCCCGGAAAATTGCGTAGTTCCCGCGGGATAGCGATAAACGAATTCTTTGCAGACGAAGTCGCTGGCAACAGCTAGTATCTCTATAATGTTTCGTGTGCTACGAATCGTGTACATAAAATAAATATCGGTTGAATTACTGAATGTCAAAACAATGATATTACTCTTTGTTTCTACGCGTACAAAGGTCCTAGTTCACTCTATATTCCGAGGCATTTACCTGACGGTACAGGAAAGAATTTAAAACCCGAATACTAAACCTGCAAACAAAACAGTTTTTCAGTACGTAAATAAAATAGGCTTGCTGGTGAACGTTCCAATCACTTTGTGCGGCAGCCAGCATCGACTGGATCCCCTTAATTACGACTTTTCAGAAGGTAACACAAATTAGCATGCATCAAAGAGTTGTGCCTAATGAGCCGTCTCGAGCGAGGTGAAATTTAAATGAAACTGTACCATGAACTCGAACGAGCGTAATTACCACTTCTCTATGCCCTGTAACAGCCTCTCAAAGCTTAATTAGCCTTGAATTATGTGAGAAGTGTTTCAGAATGGCTTTATATAAGAATTAATTTTCTCCCGACGAGCTGTCCTTGGGAAATTGGACCGTACTTATTTAGTTCTAAAAATTCGTTGCGCGTTGGATTAAAAGCGATTAGTGAGTTAAGAAAATTAATATTTAGGTAGCCTAATTTTGAATAGGATTATAGGAATGTTACTGAATGCTTTTAATTTCTGTATTGCTTATGTAGTGGTACATATATAATTTTGAATTATTTTACAAACATTAATCGGAAAAAGTTTTTGAGCATAAATATTTATAATATGACGTTAGTTTTAAATACGAAAACCAAGTCGGAATGTAGACTTTTCTAAAGACATATCGATTTTACACTTTCCTGAGAGAACGGGTCTAGACATACAGACAGACAGACGAAAAAGGTAAATAATCCTGTAAGGGTTATCATCCTTCTTTTGGCGGACGGAACTCTAAAAAAATAGCATAACATGACAGGGATGTTCTAAATAACCATTACCAAACTTTATCTACTTAATTGGCAAATAGCAGAAGCGTTCGTCATTTGATTTAATTTAATAATTAAATGTTAGCGTAAACATTCCATTTTCCTCCAAATGTAATGTGCTCAGAGAAAACGTTGGGTCATTTACCGCCACGATTAACATTCGGTCCTGATCACTCTCAAGAGACCTAGAGGGTTTGCTTATCCTACAAATATAATAAAATGTGTAAATTTGTTGGTTTGTTTGTTTCTTTGTCTTTGTGGTTTAATCACACGTTAACTGTTGAGCGGATTTGAATATTTATTCAAACATAAATAGAAGATCACCTTTAGTTGCACATGGGATAGGTATCTATCTACTTAGGTACCTCTACCTACTCTTTATGCCAAGAAAAAGAAAATTTGTCGCGAGAAATATATATTTTTGTACCTATTATATTCAGGGGCCTTGCCATGACGTCTTAATGCGATTCAGTTTAGGTTCGCTTGCTGTCAGATTCATACTAAAAGTCACAGCTAAAACTTAAACTGAGTTGGAATTAGGACGTCATGGTAAGGCCCCAGGTCGTGTTGCTTAGAAATCTTCGCCCACGACAACCACCGTTGCGTCGTTTTGAGACTGTAACATTTAACGGTCCATTGATATGTTAATTGATATTTTTGAGTGCTATTTAACTGTTTTATTACGACCAATACTGCGCAATTGGAAATAGGTTTATTAGCTCCATAATTTAAATAAAGTGATTCATCAGCTCATCAGCTGCATTAAAATTAAACAGCCTGTAATTTGAAATCGGTTAGTTTAAAAAATATATGCACTGCGCATGTACTTTTTGTGGTAAAGACTCTCGTAACGTTCCATCTAGAATACGAGTGTAATAAAAAATTATGTTAATCTTATTTAAAAAAGGTAAGACTATATAGGTACATAGGTAGGTTGATAGGAAGCATAAAATGTGTGACCGACTCGCATCATATTTTTGTATTAAATACCGCCAATCCACCGCAAAATATAAGGCTATATTGTTCACATCCCCACTCAAACCATAAGCCCTTAAGTTTTTCTTCCTAAATGTGAGAGGGGAAATAAATAACGACCGAAAACCACACTGTCCATATGTTCGTGTGATCCCGAAGGAATCGGCCTTTTCCTCGTACATTCTTCTATACCCTTTTTCAGAACCTCGTATTATAGCGTAAGTACTTACATGCAACCACGTTGAGGAGAACACATCCAAATGTTGAAGTTAGCGCAGTTATGCTCAAATATTGAGATACAATCTCTCTCACACATCAAAATAAATTCATAAAGAATAATAAACTAGACCAACAAAGAAACATGTTATTGTAAGTCTAAAAAACGGTGCCTTGTGGTAATCTGTGTATATTTAGTTAATGAAACACAAAATAATCCGTAGTGACCCAGCAGTTTGGCCTAACTTCTCTCATAGAGTTTTTTAGTGAACTGAGGTGATTCTAATCAAGAAAAAACAATTGAAAACGCATTATAAAGAAATGATCAAAATAAGCGCACTTAAAGATCGTTCACACGATTGCATTTAATTGAAACTCGCGCATTGAAAGTTCATTCGAAACCAACTCACATTTGAGTTCAATTTGCACCAACTCTGGTGTTAGGTGGATTTGCTACTGGCCATTATTTCAGTGAAACGGCTGTTTATAGACATTAAACGGGCATTCACGGCGTAATATCATTTGTCCGTCGGATAGCTCATCAAATGTTTATTACGGCACTTTGATTGAGAAAACCAATCCGCAAATTCCCCACCAATTTCGTCCGAGATCATTATCTTAGTGGGGCCTGTTAAGGTGTCGCTACACTAATGCAAGCGCAAAATATCGCTTCAGGCTTGCTGCAGATACTTCTGCCACAGCAAGCCTGATTCCTCATTATTACAATATGAAAAAGAAGAAAGTACTGGGTATTGAAAAATAAAAGAGATGTAATAATGTTAACTGGTTTTACTAAGCTTATACCTTCTCCAGGAATTCACCACTGTTGCCTACGGATAAGTAGAAAAACAATGCAGATAGGCATTATTATTTCACGGAACGAGGCTTCTTCTTTTATACTGTTAGTACGCTTTTATCTTGAATAGCCTTTGCACACTGTTGCTAAATATGCTCTTGTGACTATTTAGGAACGGCATGTAATTATTAACCACCTTATTCATAAACGCTCTATAGGCCTCTGCTAACTTAACAATCGTTTGTCCTTATCTGTGAAAGGTAAAATATGCCAAAGTGACAGATAAAATAAGTACGATTGTTATGTTACCAGAAGTCTATAGAGGGTTTATGAATAAGGGGGTAAATTTTTGTTACCACTTTTCTGTGAAATACTTCGTGACGGTCAAGTGACTATAAAACCTCGCTTCACTTTACTGAAGTGGAAGGTCAAAAGTCTCTAATAAGACGATATTGGCATTGCTATTTGCCTCAATCCAATTAAGTTCAAAGCACTTTCTTATTCAGAAGTTCATTAAGTGAAAATAAGTTTAATAGCTTTTGTTGTAGTTGCGGCCTGAAAACGACGCGCCCAGGGAAATTACACGTGAAAGGAAATACGAAAACGAGGACGCGACGTCTTCCAACCCGGCACAAGTTACAAGCAATATACCAAGTTGCAAGTAATATATATTGACGACCGGATAGCCTAGTGGTTAGTGACCCTGACTATGAAGCTAGAGGTCCCGGGTTCGAATCCCGGTAGGGGCAGACATTTGTATGATGAATACGAATGTTTGTGCCCGAGTCATGGATGTTGTATGTATTTATCTAAATTATATAAGTATGTTTATCCGTTGCCTGGTACCCTTAGCACAAGCTCTGCTTAGTTTGGGACTGGGTCAATTGGTGTAATTTGTCCCATGATATTTATTTATTTATTTATTACTTATTTAATATAACGTGAAAAAAAAGCCTTGCTAGCCTAGTGGTTCGATCTATGGTCTCTCGAGTATCCTCTGACCTCAAGACCTCTGAATTTATGTGCGAAATTAGAATCAGATTGGAAATTACCATGAGCTTTTCGGTTAAGGAAAACATCGTGATGCACATGCGAAACAATTCAATGGTGTGTGCGAAGTACGCAATACACACTGGGCCCGAGTGAAAACTAAAGCCCAAAACGCCTGATTCCGAGAGTAGGTCTATGCCCAGCAGCGGGACGTATTTAGGCTGGAAAATGTTTATACATGTCAACGTGAAGCAACCAACGTCGAATATGCGTAGTATACCTTTTTACTTTCACTTTTGGAAGTTAAAAGTAAAATTTTTAGCTTCGACACTACTCGTACAACCAGACCCAAACGAATTAACAATAACAAGAGCATATAACATAAAGGTGCCGATTTTCGTATAGCGTAATTCAAAACGCTTTATCTTAGAACTTACACCATCATTCGAGCCTTATGATTAAATCTGCGGTCACCCTCTTTCAATTAATCCATGAATTGAGTGGAAATCTAGCTTTTATTGCAGGAAATTGGCATTCAGAGAAATGATACGACAGATAGAGCACCCCTTACGGTTGTAAAAAATCAGTCGCGCGCGATTCCTCGGCTTTGTCAGTTTTTGTATCCCGCAGCCGATTTTATTTGGCGTGTCCGGTCAAAATAAGGTTAAGCTGGGTTTTATCAAGATCCGTTTGAAAGCAATTGGCGGATTTTCAGATATTTGACATCTTTGTAAACGAAACTTAATAAACCCTTAAACCCTTGTCTACATTCAGCTCTACGACGTCAATTACATGTATATTAATAATATAATTTGAGTACATTGTGTCCCGCTTTTGCTAATAGAGCCTCTGCATGCATTTATGTATCTTTAAAAGGGAGATTAGCAGTTTGAAGTTCAAACTTCCTCCTCTTTTGCTATTGGTCTGTGATGTGGTTGTATATACTTATTTTTGTTTCATTTTACAAAGGATTTTGTGCCCAGGCAACCATATACAATTATATCCAATTATGTTTTATTTTGTTTAATGTTTATTTTTAACTGTTGTATCATTCTTTTCTTTTCAATGTATCAATGTATGTATATGTATCACCCTATGGTCCCAACGGAAGACCAGCGCTGGCTGTAAGGCCAGCAAATGCTGAGTTGGGATCATTTTGTGACAATTTATTTATTTATCTGCTGTTTTATGTGTTATCTCCTTAACAAATATTCTTATCTCCTTAATTACAAGCCATCTTAATACAATCTACCAACCGTATTTATGGTCCAAGTGAAAGACAAGCCTACTTTATTGACACAACACGTACTACTACAAGTCGCTTTGTTTCTAAAGTTAAGTCTAGTTCAGTTAACATTCACCCTGACTTCGGTGAAGCTACCTTTAAACGCTTTTCTCGTATTAAAATATGCGATCCATTTGAACCTAAAACACTCTATCCATCAAGCATCAACTACAGCGCAATCTACATACGTAACAGATTCTTGATGACCACTCGGTCTTACCAGCTGGCAGGTGAACGGACGACGTGTATTCAGTACTATCTGCATGAGAGCAAGATATATCGCCTCAATACATTCACGGGGCCGAATCGCTATCTCAACTTTAAGTGAAACTTCACCCAGTGGGGGTTGACTTAATGTGTTTCGTGTTCGAGCAGAGTCAATTCAAACACATATCAAAAGTGGGTCAATCGAGTATGAATACTCGAACAATTTGTCCAAGAACTATGAACTATGGAGCGACTGTGATGACTTAATAAAGACACTGTACAAAATTTGAGGCAATCAGTCTAATAAGTAATAATGATGTCCTGTGGACACTTAACATGTTCCCATTAATAATTAATAAATTTATCAGAGAACATTCCGTTTGAAAATTTTGCAACTTTGATAACTTCTCCTTATTGCATTGGCTATGCTTGATACATAAGTAAGTAAGTAATGCTTTATTGTACAAATATAAAGAAACAAACACAAAGCCAAAGCTTGATATAAGACAAAGCTGTTCGACATAATTTTCTACGGGATAAAGACTGCGATGACCTTTTATGAGTTCCCGGTATTTCGACGCAGAAGCACGCATCATAATCACGGGTTTACAACGGGTAACGGTGGTAACACAGAGAATCATTCAAAACTGTTAAAGTAGCTGTTAGCTTACACTCACTAGAACCCACAACGAAAGCTTAATAAAATGATCGACTTCTTTTTAAATTACATAATTATTAGTACGAATTTGCCAATATCAAAACTCCCCTCGTTATTTTCGATAACGTAGGTATAAGTATTGTAAGCTATCGGTCCTTCCCCCTAAGATACCAGGAATTGTCATAACATCAATGAGATGACAGAGGATCAAGTTGGGAATCTTTTATGGGTTCCGTAATAAAAGAAAGGCCTATTAGCAAAGTTTCCTGCCTTGAGCGACAGAAAGTGGCTGCTGATCGCGATCCGATTGTTAACTCTGAGTGTAGTAATTTTCTGGCGTACTGAGTTTTGTTTTACTGTCGCACTGTTTCTCTTCTCCATGTTTTATGACTTTTCACCTCGAAAGAATTTTTATACGTGTTTTCCCCAGCTTATTTATCGCCAGTGTCAGTGCTTGATCTACTAGGTATTGTATTGTGAGATTTGGTTATTTTTTGAATATAAAGTAAAAATACAAACATTGGTTTTATTATTTTTTATTAAAATTTCCGTTTAACGCTAATTACGTAAGGTCACGTTTAGTATGATTGTGGGCATATGGGTGGAAAGAGGAATCAAAATTATAGTCCATTCCCTTGATGGGTTTTACCATCTGCGCGGGAGGAGTCAGCGTGGAAGAAAATGAAGTAGGTAGTTGTCTTATTGTTAGATCGAGACAAGATTTTTTCATCTCTCATACTCTGAAAGTAGGTCATTGATTATCTGGATATAGGGTTGAAAGTGACTCATCGCGACCCTTGGGTTGAAAGTAATTTTTTTTTCTAGCTAATCCAAATGAGGTACATAGCAATGGAAATACGTATACAGCCATGTAATCTATGTTTAAAATAATAATCTATACTAATAGTTCCTTTTTAATTGTAAAAGGCAAAATAATCTTAAAATAACATTCCCGCTATATATAAGCTTATGCAAGCGTATACAACGAGAATTAGTAGAAATTATTACGTTCGGTAATTTTTTTAGCTTGAAATATTTAAATCGACAATTGATTGATAGCGACCTCCGTGTCTGCAAGTTTAAAAAAAAACTAGCCGGCCGCCATTGGTGCGCAGAAGAAATGCGCAATGCGCACAAATCGCGCAATAGAAAAAAAAGCGGGAAGAGAATGACAAACGTAAGAAATATTAAATGCGACCATGCGACGTTAGTGAAATTTTAATTTCCTCATACTCGAAATGAAAAGTAGAGTGTTCAACTCGGATGAAATTACCCATTTCACCCTCGAACTATTGGCACCCTCACTTCGTTCGGGTGCCAGAAATATCTCAGGTGAAATGGGTATATTTCAACCCTAGTTTATCAATCTACTATTTTACAACCACGGTTTCTTCCTTTAAATGCAGTTCTTCTCTGAATGTCATTGTTAACGTGTTTCATAATCATCACTACATAGTATAAAACAAAGTCGCTTTCTCTGTCCCTATGTCCCTATGTATGCTTAAATCTTTAAAACTACGCAACGGATTTTAATGCGATTTTTTTAATACATAGAGTGAATCAAGAGGAAGGTTTATATGTACAATACATGCATAATATACCGTGCGAAGCCGGGGCAGGTCGCTAGTTAGTTATAATAAAAGACCAACATTAAACATTATATTTTGTACCCTTTTATTATTTTCACATAATAAATCCTCTCTACCCATAACCAACGCTCCAAAACCCAAAATAACTTCCGCGTTCTAATGGACTGTCAACTTGAAAGCAAAAAAAGTATGACATCACATAATTGCGATCACCGTCACTGGCGCAACTGAATGCCGTCGTGACGAGCTGATGGCTCTGAAAGCGTACTGTGCCTCCCTTTTGATGAGAACCATGATTACACCGTACATACGTAAGTACTTGCATAGGCGTGTGAGTCCAAGAGAGTAAGGAAACTGGAAGTGTCTATATTTACAGACGTATGTACGCGTTGTCTGAGGAGGCTTAAATAATCAATAAGTGGTTTCGCTACTGAAAAGTTTAAATTATAAGATGGGTATGCGTATAGCACGTCGAGTTCAACACTAGCACTGGGCGAGAAGCGACTGGGTATGAAGCGGTGTTCGGGCGCAGCTCACATCCTCCCACTTCCCCAACCCCCGTTTCCTCAGAGCTCGCGCGTGGTCTGTAAATAGGTTTGCTAGTAACGTAATTTTTAGCTGCAATGCAATGAGAGAGATTTGAGTCATATCTCGTATATTATGTGCCACTGCTGTATTTTTACCTAGGAGCTTCAAAGCTCCACGCATAATGATGAATTTGCAGTGTTGAAACTGAAGTTTTTTGAAGGTAAGGTTTGGACTACATATAAGTATTTTCAATGCGTCTTTAATTTTTCCTAATAATTAAAATCAATTACAAAACCAACTACGTAAATGTTTCAAAGTTTACCACAGTCCTCATTCATTTGGGTGCTAAGTTAAATATGTACAAAGCTTAATCCAATAGTCGAGCAATTAAATGTTACAACTGCCAGGACAACTTCTGCGTTAACGTAAAAGGGGTTCATTAATAAAATTGTTTCCTCTTCACGAACTTGATTATTATGAATTGATGTGCCTGTTAAATTTATTCTACGTTATCCATTAATAGCTCTCTAATAGAATAGAAGAACTAGCTACTAGTTTTTGCGTACTCTAACAGTACTTTTTGTTTCATTTATTTCACTTCCAGGTCGCCTAGGCAGCGGTTTTTACATACTTGCAGGGCTGGCAAGCTTTTTGTATTGTACGTATTCTGCCTGTGGGCTAAATAAAAACTAGGCGCTCTTAAACGTGAATATTAGTGCACACGCTCCATTTCCATGTTCGTTTAATTGCTTTTAAATTATTTTTTGTCATGGCCGTATATTTCAGGTTTGCAGTGTAAGCGTACTCGTAATTAATTTTTACGGAAAACAGAATCAATCTTCCTTTGTTTACTGTAAATATATAACAAAATATTCATAGTTTTAATTGACTTAATTCGAAGAATTATTAAGATCGGACAGTTCTTCTGACTAAGGCAAGTAGCGTATTTAGATGAATTATACATAATATGGAGGGTTTCTGGAATGCAGAAAATCGTTCTTAAAGCGGAACATATTTTCAACGGGTTAATGTTCGCGATTATCTTTAGGCCGTATCTAACATAAATGGTTCAAACGGTTTTTATGTAGTAGATAAGTCTCAAAAACTACAATGCTTATTTTAATTATTTAAAAAAAGTATTGCTTGGCAAATACAATTTAAATATTTGATTTGTCTTGTTGTCTTTTTATCAACGAAAAAACATAAATGTTTTGTATTTTTATAGCAAACTAATTCAAAATCACAGCGCAATCTTTTACCTTTCAAATGGAAAGCTGAAGCTTAATTTGAGCAAAGTTATTAAAATTTAATAAGTTAGGTCCTCGTTGGGTAAGTATGTTATAAAATAAACCATGTGCCAAGTCTGTTGGCAACCCTGCAGTTGATTAAATTGAAATACAAGTTTGCAAATTTTCTTTTAGCTGCTGAGGTTTAGCAACTAATTAAAAGAGGAACATGGAAAAAGAAACGTATTTTATCTACAAAATATAATCATAATTGATATGTATCTAGATTTCGCCAACTATTACACGAACTTCTAGTGGGTTTTCAATAGTCGCATATAAAAAACTAAAAAAATAAAATAATGTTGTTGTTGTGGTACCTACTTAATTTCACTTCAATCAAACAAAAATTGCAGACTGAATTTATCTCAAAGTACTTTCAGCTCTTCCAATCTGAAAGGATGCCTACCCAGCAGTGGGACGCTTAGAGGCTGGCCATGATGTAGATGTAGATTTTTTTATCCAGTCTCGTTTGGGATTAATGCCCTTTTCCCACGAGAAAACGATACTCGTATAAGAATTAACAAGCATAATGCTAGTAATGTTAAGGTTTACATAATAATATTTAGCAAATTTGTCAATAGCTAATAATTTTTACATAAGGTCACTCACAGGGCAATAGAAAGGGATAGCTTGGGATGACTCTGAGAACTCTGAGAATCGAATCAGAAATAAAGGCATCTGCATAAAACTTAAAGCTACCGGTATCATCACCAGCCTATACACGTCCCACTGCTGGGCACAGGCCTCCTCTCAGAATGAGAGGGCTTGGGCTATAGTTCCCACGCGAGCCCAGTGCAGATTGGGAACTTCACACACACCATTGAATTGCTTCGCAGTTGTGTGCAGGTTTCCTCACGATGTTTTCCTTCACCGAAAAGCTCATGGTAAATTTCAAATGAGATATCGCACATAAATTCCGAAAAACTCAGAGGTGCAAGCCCGGGATTCGAACCAACGACCCTCTGCTTGATAGGCCACAGGTCAAACCACTAGGCTACCACGGCTACCGGTATATCTCAGCAAATTGCACACCTTAAGTGGCAGTGTGGGCGGTGCACATTCCACACATTTCCCGTAGAACTAATGGCCGTTGGAGCCGTAAGGTCCTGGAGTGGCTGAGCCTCTCATATAGTAGACGGACGATCTGGTCAATACTGCGGGAAGTTATTAGCAGTGGGTAACACAAAACTGATCCTCGGAGTCGGAAAATGTCCAGAAATGGAGATATTGCTATTAATTTGATGATGAAGGTAATGATGAACATTATCTAATCTAACTAATATTATAAATGCGAAAATATGGATAAAATATGGATGGATGGATGGATGGATAGATGGATGTTTGTTTGTTACTCAATCACGCCAGAACGACCCAACGGATCTGGATGAAATTTGGCACATAAGTAGAGAAAAGTCTGGAATAGCACATAAGCTACATTTTATCCCGGAAAATTGCATAGTTCCCGCGGGATAACGATAAACGAATTCTTTGCAGACGAAGTCGCTGGCAACAGCTAGTATTATAAATGCGAAAGTATGGATGGATGGATGGATGGATGAATGGATAGATGGATGTTTGTTTGTTACTCAATCACGCCAGAACGGCCCAACGGATCTGGATGAAATTCGGCACATAGATAGAGAAAAGTCTGGAATAGCACATAGGCTACTTTTTATCCCGGAAAATTGCGTATTTCCCGCGGGATAGCGATAAACGAATTCTTTGCAGACGAAGTCGCTGGCAACAGCTAGTACTAGATAAATACGTATTACAATCTGAAATTCTATCTAACGATTTCGAAGAAATTTGCCTCATAACGTTTCTACGTAGAATCGATCAAGGTAAGTCTTGTCTCTGGGAGGACGCATTTTGTCGACGTCGCTGTCAGGGACTACCTAATTAAGCTAGGTAGTTAAGTTCCTTGTTAAAGTCAAGGAAGACATCATCCTCATAACGTAAGCATACAATACAATCTAACTAATATTATAAATGCGAAAGTATGGATGGATGTTTGTTTGTTTGTTACTCAATCACGCCAGGACGGCCCAACGGATCTGGATGAAATTCGGCACATAGATAGAGAAAAGTCTGGAATAGCACATAGGCTACTTTTTATCCCGGAAAATTGCGTAATTCCCGCGGGATAGCGATAAAATTATTTGCAGACGAAGTCGCTGGCAACAGCTAGTTAAGCATAATGCTAAACCAGCGACCGTTTCACTTTTGCGTGTGTTTTTTTTGTTTTTTTGCGGGTGGTAGGGCCTTGTGCAAGGTCCGTCCGGATAGCTACCACCATCTTACTCGCTAATCCTGCCGCTAAGCAGCAGTGCTTGCACTGCTGTGTTCCGGTGTGGAGAGTAAGACAGCCGGGGAAATTACGGGCACAAGAGGCATTTCATCTTAGCCCTCTAGGTTGGCAACGCATCTGCAATCCCTCCGGGGTTGCGGGTGTCTATGGGCAGTGGTGATCGCTTACCATCAGGTGACCCACTTGCTCGTTTGCCTTCCTATTCGCATAAAAAAAAACACCATATACACTGATGATCTATTTTCATGTCTGTGTTTAATTTTTGTAAAGTTGTGTGTATGCTCTATTTTATGTGTCTTTCAAAAGAATAAGTATCCTCTTTCGTTCTTTCTTTATAACTATTGCATAAGGTAAATCTATTATATCAAATACAATATATAACAGGATGAAATCCTCCGCGGGGAATTTAATAATGTCACAAATCTTGCTATTATCGTGTCACAGGTGCACATAATAGCTAATAATAGTACATCAGAGGACGGACTTTCACCCCACCGTAGCTGCGAGTGAAGGGTCGTTGAAAAATAGCCTCTGAAAATCAGCAACGTTTTATATGGTTAAGTAACTACATTGCGTATAAAGGGTTTTGTACGTGTAATTTAACACAGGTTTGTAATATAATTGAGCGTAGGTAATGTTTGATTGAATCAGAAGTTCTGCGAAGGTCGAAATTAATAGAAAAAAACCGGCCAAGTGCTAGTCGGACTCGCGCACGAAGGGTTC
Source organism: Pandemis heparana (assembly GCA_963854515.1). Classification (NCBI taxonomy): domain Eukaryota; kingdom Metazoa; phylum Arthropoda; class Insecta; order Lepidoptera; family Tortricidae; genus Pandemis; species Pandemis heparana. The sequence goes on along the minus strand of OY978015.1, from coordinate 10,212,272 downwards.
CGTACCAGAAATACTTTGTTGTATGGGAGCCCCCCTTAATTATTATTATTATTTTGATTTTAGTATTTGTTGTTATAGCCACAATAAAAATATATAATCTGTGCAAATTTCAACTGTCTAGCTATTACGGTTCTTGAGATCTAGCTCGGCGTGTGGTAGCCATGAAAAAGGGCTAAAATATCACGTTTTTTGTATGGGAGGCCCGATTCATTACTATTATTATTTTGTTTTTAGTATTTGTTGTTATAGCGGCAACAGAAATACATAATCTTGTGAAAATTTCAACTGTCTAGCTATTACGGTTCTTGAGATATAGCCTGGTGACAGACGGACGGACGGACAGCGAAGTCTTAGTAATAGGGTCCCGTTTTTACACTTTGGGTACGGAACCCTAAATAACAATCCGCCTTTCTCTGCTTCCACATAACTTAATATTACTAAATATATGTATATGTCATACAGATTCAACTATCACCAACACCTACACTACATGTAAACATAAATTATGTGTCACACAGATGACAGAAGTTGTTGCCTTATGATTGCGGAAAAGCAACAACTGTTTATGAACATAATATTTATAAGCAATGATTTAACTATATTGTGACTTTCCAGAAGAACTGCTCATTACCTGACAAATATGTATTGTTTTGAATAAACCTTCAATAAATCATAATAATGGAACTTAGCCATCCTAGGAATAACAGCGACTTAGCGCCCTTCGGCTTAACGAATGTGGTTTTCCTTAGAAATAGGTACGCATCTGCATTATATATATTGTAAGCTTAGTTGAAGCGCACCTTTAGACCTAAGCTTAAGCCCGATTAATCTGTACAATATTTACGAGTCTATGAATAGCAGATCCCAATATTCTACACCAGATACCAAGCGCGCCGACTTTTTAACACTTACAGAGACACTACAACCGAAATTTAGTGACGGAAAATCAAAACTGATGCAAAACCTCCGGAGCTGCGGGTGTCTATGGGCAGTGGTGATCGCTTACCATTAGGTGACCCAGTTGCTCGTTTGCCTTCTTATTCACATAAAAAAAAAACACCGATGTCCCTCCGTCCCGCTACGGTTCAAACGATTCAACTGGAGCCGCGGCCCTTCAGAATGTCATCGTATTTTCGAAATGTATGGACCAAACTTCGACACTTGGTCGGATTTTGGACACGCAAAGTAGATACATTTTGTATTCTGATATGAATCTGTGGACGAGCGTGAAAAGGTCGTTGGCCCTCAAATCTTACCACACCCTTATAAAGTTCGACGTTCAACATTATTATAATTACGGTCTCATTAACATTTTACTGCGAGGTCCTCGGCCCACTACAGCTTTTTGCTCGGGGTTATTAATTATGATCCCGATGAAGTTCAATTACTAAGCTGGACCATCCATCTTGCCACTCAGAGACAGAGTGATGTATGACTCGCTGATATTGGCAGTGCCCACACAAATTTTCGTGGCTATTATCAGGAGATCGTTAGGCGACTTAATTGATATCAAGTCCCAGGCAGCGGAAGCTGTGTTTGAGGGTTCAAAGACATCGAAAAGCAGCTTAAACGCTTGCTTGTGCTACAATTTCAGTATTTGTTCAGAAGCCATGCTGTTAGCATCACTTGTGAATACTGTATACATTACTAAAGTTTTGATAACGCTTTACAGTTTTTTCTTAATCGGTTTGTAAATAAAATGTATGTTAAGCTCTTAATAGCTTTGACATTTTGACATTTGCTTTTGCCAAACGCGGATAGAAGTCGGAAGAAGGTGATATAGTCATCTGTAGCTACACAAATCAATGCATGTTTGCATAAATTTAAAGTAGCGATTTAACAGAGATATTCAGTATTGGCCTCGACGATGCAATGCACAGATTTACAATTAGACATCGATAAAGAGCGAGTTGGGTGGTATCGCTAATATTTTTTGCTCTATCTACTTAACAGTGTTATACTGTAACAAGCCTTCAACAAGCATACAACAGGACTCGTGTAGTGCTGTTCTCTTTGCACCAAGTTTATATCGACGATAGCTATTAAACGTTCCCGTCACTGACTTACCTAGAACACGTAGTGTGTAAAGTTATGACAGCTGATGCTTCCGTTACTCCACTGTCTGTTGTTTAACTTTGAACACTTTCCACTCTGGTTCGGTGCGGTAAACAAGCGCCAAGAGCCGGCTAAAGGCTTTTACCGCTTCCTTAAAAGCATTGACGTGAGCTCTATCGACGTAGAATTAGGAACTTTTACGTGTTTTCATGACATTCAATTCACCGAGTTTGGATTGATTCTAACATTTTAATATTGTATTCTGGAGTGCTGTAAATTGTTACAATTTCCACTAAATTACAAGTACTTGGCCAAAATATTATGTCAAGCGAGGTACAGTTAATTAAAAGTAAAAATTAACTTTTAATCCAGCGTGGCCAGTTTGATTTTAATAAGCTGGAAATTATGGAGTGTTTTGCTTTCCTGCGAAAGATGAGTCAATGGCGGATTTTGCCAAAAAATAGTACGACCAAAACGTATATTACTATCGTGCTCGCATACTTTAGTCGGCTAATGATAGCATAAAATGAGTATAAAAAATAACAATCTTTACATATACGATGCGTATTTCATCCAGGTTTCGTTACCGCATGATAAAAGAAAACACCAACATTTCATACAACCACTATCTCGTGCTCAATTTGTCTGACTATTGTGCGGATAGTGGCGCAAGTTTTTCGATAAGTCGGAGCGATAACAGCTAAACTCTGCCGCACTCCGAGGCTTGTTCCACTTGGCACTGCCGTCAGGTAAATGGACTTTACTGTTCGGCAAAGCTTCACGGAAATAAAGGCGATTTCAAATTGATCGCTGAATTGGAGTTACTTTTTTCTCTTTTCATTTAACTGTTTGCGTTTAAGGTACAGTTTTTGGTATCAGTCATAGTTAGTTATTACCTATACACAAAAAAGTAAGATTGCATACAATGATGCTCTAAAACAAAAGAGCGCTACAAGATTTCAAATATGTAATAAAACAATAAATAAAGAAGTTATTATGCAAATAGGCCGCTAAAGGGCTCTTTCGGATATATTTTTGAAACTACCAGCTCTTTCAATACTATCATTGCCAAGAAAAATGCGCAGCAAAAGACTTGGCGGGAAGTTATTTTAGCAAAACAAAATATAACATTTTTTTTTATGCGAATAGGAAGGCAAACGAGCAAGTGGGTCACCTGATGGTAAGCGATCACCCATAGACACCCGCAACCCCGGAGGGATTGCAGATGCATTGCCAACCTAGGGGGCTAAGATGAAATGCCTCTTGTGCCCGTAATTTCCTTGCTGACTTACTCTCCACACCGGAACACAGCAGTGCAAGCACTGCTGCTTAGCGGCAGGATTAGCGAGTAAGATGATGGTAGCTATCCGGACGGACCTTGCACAAGGCCCTACCACCTAGGGGTACATTCAACTATACCACTAAAATAGAAGTAAAACAAACTAAGTATAAAGAAATTCTTGTATTTGTAGTGAGACTCAATCTTTATCCGCCGCAGAAAGACATAGATAGAACCTTTTCTTGCCAATACATAAATAGTGATGGGTTTCAAGCACCAAGCCGAGCCAACCCCGATCGTCGAGCTGCGTCGAACGACGATGGCTTTTGTTTAGACATTATGAGAATGTACGAATTGTCGCGAACACGGATTTCAGTGTATAATACCTTCAGAAGGAATTTCCTCCCGCTCGTTGGAAACGCTTTCGATCCGGATTCCCGTATTGACACACGGAGGGTTTTCCTCTTCAGGGATTTCGTTTCGAGTGGAGCTGAAGTTTCTACAGGTCGTTGATGAAGTTTTTGTATTGGAACACGTTTTGAGTTTCATTTTTTCGCGGAACCGTAAAGTTTAGAGGAAGTTTAAGATTCAATAAATCAGTAGTTTTAAATTCGTTCACAAAACCGACATCCATTGATAGGTGATTCGATAGCTGTTCAAACGTTGTTTCCGACTTTTGTAATTGTTATTGTGATTTTCTTTTCTGATTTATAATTTATGTGAAAAATATTTGTACACTTACGGGTAGATCTTAGTGAAATTATGACGTCAACTCCACCTAACCATTTACCTATTTCATTTCAATGTTCATGGTAGTTGATTCCGAATGTTTATTTTAGGTGCTTAACGCTTTTCTATATAAACCATAATCATTTCTTCAGTAACTTAAAATTAACTCAAAGTAAGTACATTGGAATAATTCGAATGTGCCAGAGATTTTATCAAGCTAGCGCAGATTTACTTCAAAGCCAGCGGGTAACAGGAAAAACCTGTTTTCTGAGTTAATCGTCTTTACACGCTCAACTTACAAGGCTGGAGTAAAAATTTAGAGGGAACGGATTCGACGCCGTCTCTTTGTTCGCTGCCAGAATTTTCGACCGAAATTTCGGAGTTTTACGGTTTTATTTACATCAAAGTCCAAAGCCGTTATAATTAAATTCCAGATTATTGAAAAAATAACGTTTTGAACAAAGTTCGTTTTCTTTTAAAGTAACTAATTTGATTTAAAAAATAAATAGATAAATAATAAGCGTGGATTAGATTAGTGTTAAAAATAGAAATGGATAGTACAGTACAGGCTGAGTTAAAATGAGTAAGTATGATTAAGTTAGTATAATAATTTTGTTTTCCTTTAATTATTAGGGGACTAAGCTTAAGCAACTTTTTGTAGGTACAGAAGCAAATTTTACTTTGAAACCTCGATCGTTAACTTCCGTAACTCAAACATTTCAAACTCAAAACATCAACGTTAACAGAGATTCGCAACTGAGCCGGATCCTGAAGCGAGTACATGTAACTATACCCAACTAGTAAAGATAAGCCTTGGAAATGTTATCTAGGAGCATGACAACAGACAGACCTTAGGCGCCTCTCGACTCCTCTCGGCGTTTAATTATTTATATCCGCCTACATTAATGCTACCTCCCCCCCCCTCGTCTTACGAGACAACTGAGTGACGTAACTTGGATATATTGTAGCTTTAAGGTAATTTTTGCTACCTATAGGATTTTCTTTTACTAAAACAGATTTATAAAACAAAGGCTTGTAAAAGATATTTCTTTTATACATCCGACGCAAAAAGAAGGGTGTTATAAATAAGTTTGACATCGATGTGTCTGTCTCTCTCCCCCTGTAGCATCGTAGCTCTCAAGCAGATGATAGACCGATTTCGATGCGGTTTTTTTATTCGAAAGCCAGTTTCCTTGCGATAGTTCTTAGCTATGTTTGGTAAAAATCGGTCTGGTAGTTTAAAGAGTATCAGCTGTTAAGCATTTTTGGCATAAAAACGAATTGTTTTTTTTATTTACGTGTTATTATTACTCGATTAATGTGTGGGGGGGTTTTCAAATTGTTTAATTTAATGTTATGCTTCTAATATGTTTTGTGTTTATCTGCTTTTGTCCATGAAAGGGTTGCAGACATTGGAAAAGCTGTTATTTTAAGAATAAAGGCTCTTACGGCATGATCGCTAGAAAGGAGAGTATGGATCTTTTGTTTTACATGGACGTCGAGTTCTTATCATCTGTTAGATATCTAAATTTATTCATAGCTTTAGTAGGTACACAGTGGCCCACAATGATCCACTACAGGCCATCGCCGTTGTATGTCAGTGGGCAACGGATTGCAATAAGTAATGTAAGTAATGGTGGTTCACTGTGTACAGGAGCAGTTTGGAACGAATTACCATAAGTACCATAAGGTAATATGTACTTGAAAAGAGACAGAAAATCTTAAATAGAAGAAAATATATTTTTCGTATTTTGATTCCCCTTTCCACCTACCTATATGCCCACAATCGTGCTGAATGTTACCATTAAGTCTTGTTGCACAACACCTATACTATATAGGGAAAATCCGAATAACTGGCATTGGTTAATACCGCGTATCTAACAAAATGTAGCCAAATTAAGATTTCCCGCCAACGCACGTAAAGTCCTAAATAGAATATATCAGTTCAAACCAGTACTTATAAAGTTGGGTGTTGTGTAGATACGCGGTATTTACCAGTGCTAGTTACGCGGTATTTCACTATTCCCGACGATATCTTAGTAAACAATAAATTAAGTGGTTAGGTAATATTTTTGTAGCTCAGTACTTACTCCACTTTTACTGAAGGTGACCTTTTCTTTGTACAAATTTGGTACGGTCAAGGGCACAGTAACCGCAAAGTAGAAAAGAAAAAAAACATTTCTTTTTCTTTCCCTGATAAAGTTGAAAGTGAAACGAGTAGATTTAGCAAGATGTCAGTCCGTTAAACACACCCTCTGCCTCCGAAAACGGCTAGAGAGCCCAAATTAACGTTATTCCCCTGGAGATACAACACCTAGAACATCAACAAATTCACTGCCCAACCAAAACGGAACCTAAACAAAATCAGCACACAGCTCAATTTAGTATAGAGTGAATAAGCCTCAAGTTTGGAATAGACAGCGAAATTTTGAAATATACGCACTTTCGTTAAATATCTCAGTTAAGAACAATACTATTAGGTGTCTACAAAAACATAATTAATAATGCCGGCACGTATTCTTCATCGTATTACATGTACGCTTGACAATACATAATAGTCTCGCTCATTATTTTATAGCACTCCGAAAATAAAGTAATAGTATTCTCTTCTAAATAAAAGCAAACTCAATTACTTAGTTTCGGCCCGTTGGGGACTGAAGATAAAAAAGTATTTCAGTTTATTCGGTTATTTTTGTTTTCATTAATTCAATTCGAACTATTCCATTAGGCCGCCTAATTAATCACAAGTACGGCTTTGAATGGAAATGCAAAGGAAGTTACCTTCCTCGTCACTTTGCTTTTAGGCTTGTATTAGCATACACTACAGGTCGCCTAGCCTCCGGTGACCTGTCAAACCTTTCTCGCGCGTCACTCAGTGGGTACATTGTGAATGCCCAGGGAGAGGTCATGTATTAGTGGTTGTCTTTCACTTGTTGTTCGTTAGCTGGGGATCGGCGTCCGGTTTCCTTATCAAGGCGTATCCGGCTTTGGATCCATTTTGTTCTTTGAGAATGTACTCGGATGTCCGGAAGCACACGGGACGTTGGTTATAAACGATACTATCTGACTGAACCGCGCTGTTTACGTCTATCAACATAGATTATAATCGATGTTGCTACGTTGCCATCCTATCGTTAAATACTACTTGAAAATAGTTTTTAACTTATTATATAAATTTAGAGACTGGGTGGGTTCGATTAAGGTTTGAGTAGTGAAGATATCGAAGAATATCTTAGCGTTTTTATTTTTGCCGTTGCTTTGTTCTGCGGATCAGTTAATATAAAATACAGCGGGATATGGAATATAAACGGCTTCGCTTATCACAGAAAAGGAGATCTGTCCGGTGCCGACCCAACCCATGGGAAATTACACACGAAAAGTACACCGGAATAAGACCGAAATGTCTCGTGATTAAATCTGCCTTAACCCGCATTTCTGTTTCATTGAATCATTTAATTGAGTGGAAATACTGAACGTTAGGGTCACGTTTCTATTTAGTACAAATTCACTGGGCACATGTTAGTCAAACATAATCTCATTATTTGAACTGAGTCGCTATTTGACACAATGGCGTTCATTAAACTGGTTTCGTCAGACAGTAAATGATAGTCCATTATCGTAATTATTACCGGAAATACCTGAATTCGTGTTGTGGTTGCGTGGTTAAAATAGTTGATTGTGGTTAGAGCTATTTTAATAAAAATTCAACAGCTGTAAATAACAGCAATGTTCGCGTCGCGTCGGGGGATGATAGGTATTACAGTGCATTCTTCTTGGCAATAATAGTCTTTAGAGCTCCGGTAGAAAAATAAAGACCATGTAAAAATGCTCTTTGTTGGCCAACTTATAGATTAAAGATTTTGCTTGAAAGCAGCTTTTTCGACAAAAAATAACTACAAAAAACTTGTGCATTTACTAAGCCGTAACCTTTTTTGTGTTCATTAGCACACGTACAAAAATAGGTAGGTAAGTACTCTTTATTTAATGCTCAAATCGTTCACAAGTAAAACAACAATAAAAGAGCCAGTTACGCACAGAAATACTTAAGTCCAGGATAACGACGATTTAGTTTAGATTAAACTCTATTTGCCTTAAATGTAGTTTGGGACTGCGCGTTGGATGTCGTTAAGCCTAGTATAATTTTTCCAGGCAGCTGTCTTACTCTCCGCAACAGAACACAGTGATATAATCCTCTTTCGTCCGAGATTTACTTGGAAACGGACGTGTTTATCGTTTTTTATTTTCTAAATACGTGTGCTTGAGAACCTATTCTCGCCGCTATCTTCATGCGAGTTAATTGCATATTCGTGTACATTTAATTACGATCCCGGGAACCGCGCGCGAGCCGAGCGGCGGTAGCTGCACCCCCGCACCTCACCTCGGGGGACAGAGATTCCTCGCATAATTTGCCTCTCGTTCATGCGTGCTGCCCTCCCGACGGCTGACGGACCTCGCCGAGACTGCCTGTGCTACGCGCCTACCACGCTACGAGCTACGAGCTACGATATTCATTGACGCCGTGTGCTGAGAATTCTGCGCTGCTACGCTGTGCTACGCTCTGTGATTATACGTACTAATAGTGTCTACATAAGGTGCATTTTTACTGGGCTCGGGCTGCGCAATGGATAGAACAAACAGCGCCGAGTTAATTTGCCATGCGTGCTCGGGGGAGCTTGCGGTGGGGGAGGAGTATCTGCAGTGTATGGTGAAGACGTGTGGTAAGCTGTATCATCGCTTATGTACTGGTCAAAACCCTACAAGGGAAGAAAAGGACACATGGGTGTGTCCCGAATGCTGCATTGATCTAAAAAGAGGCGGACGTAATTGTGACACCCCCGTCGGAACACCAGTTACTACCAAAAATATTGTAACTCGGAACAAGAGTGGAACTCCTGTATTAACTTCGCTGCCCCCGGGTGGGTCGGGGCCTGTGGCGATGGAGTTGCAGCTCATGCGTGATCAAATGACCTTGCTGGCTGGACTATTAACGAATGCGGTCTCAACTGTTGCACAATACCAGACCACTATTGCACAATATCAGACTGCTCTTGCTGATTATGCCTCGAAATTTGAGACCATACAGGATAGGTTAATGAGGTTGGAAATAGCAGTGCCCCGTCCTAGTGTGTGCACTGCTTCGGTAGCATCAGGGCCGGATGGTGGCGAGGGGGTCCGTGGGCGAAAGCCCAAGCGTAAGCGCGGATCAAAAGGTCGCGAGCACGGCCGTGCGAATGATGCAGAGAGGTTGGTGGTCGATGTTAATGATGTTAATGGCGAGCAACCAGTACTACAAGTGGAAGACGAGCACGAGCGTGGTGATCGAGACACGAAGCATCCGGACGATAATTCCTTCGATGGCGAGGAGGACGGTAATTCCTCTTCGGGTAACTGGCAGACCGCTCGACGTCGGAATAAGCGGTACTCTTCGGTGCGGTGCACGGCTGGTCCCGAGAGTACGCCACTCAAAGCAGTGGAGTACCGTAGATACATCCACCTCTGGAACATGGTCTCGGGAGCTGACGAAATACGTGCTTATTTGCAGACGCTTGATCCTGAGAACTCGTGCACAGTCGACGAGCTGAAACCCAAGGGAGAGTACAAGTCGTTTAAGATTGGAGTCCCAGCGGTTATGTTTGATAAATGTCTGTCTGCGGATGTCTGGCCAGCTAATGCGCGTGTTAGACCTTGGTTATTTCGGAGACCGCATCACAAGGGGGTCTAAATCTAGCAGCCAACAGAAATCTGTTCCTAAAATTTCATTAGATCTAGTTTACCAGAATGTCAGGGGCCTCAACACCAAGCTCAGCTATTTCAAACAAAACCTTATATGTCTTGATTGTGACGTAGTAGCTGTGACTGAATCCTTTTTAACAGACTCAATCGAAGATGGTGAACTAGTCTGTGATGAGTGGAGCTTGGAGCGTCGAGATCGCGCCGGCGGCGCGCGCGGGGGCGGCGTGCTGCTCGCGGCGCGTCCGGGACTCTTGCTACAGCGGCGGCGTGTTTTTGAGTCACCATGTGGGGAGGATTTGTGGGTCTCTGTTACTAAGAAGAATGTTATATGTTACATCTGTGTGGTTTATATACCCCCTAGTGCTTCGGACGATACGTATATAAAATGGTTTCACACAGTCGAATCTGTATTAATCTCCTTATGCGGTGTGGTGATTATAGTCGGGGACTTAAATTTGAACCCTCGATATACGTCGCAAAGTGTTTTATGTTACTATGGTTACTTTTTATCGGTGTGTGGCTTGAATGAGATGAATGATGTGATGAATGCGCACGGTGGGAAACTCGATGTGGCGCTGGTCTCGGAGTGTATACGTGGGGTCAGTGTTCTTGAGATCGAGGGAGGCGGGCTCGTCCCCCGTCGTGATGCTTACCATCCGCCGCTGGAGGTTTCCGTTCCTCTAGATGAAGCCTTGCGACAGCCTATCGCCGAGCAGATAGATCCTAGTAACCTTAGTTTGCAACAGGACTGGAACTTTGCAAAGGGTAATTACGAGCTTTTATACAAATTGATCTCCAAAGTAGACTGGCAGGAGGTTCTTGGGTCTCAGGAGGTAGATTTGGCGGTAGATAATTTTTATAAATTAATGTACAATGTTTTCGATGTCAGTGTCCCGAAAAAATCCCGCAATAAAAATCGTGTTAGGCGATACCCAGTATGGTTTTCAGCAGACCTGATTAAAGATTTAAAAATTAAAGCAGGTCTCCATCGAGAGTGGAAAGCCACCAAAAATAGTAATACGTACGACACGTTTTCTAAGCTTAGGGCTGACATTAAAAAGCGGGTCTCCATTGCCTATGGGGAGTATATTTGCCAAAGTCAGGCAAAGTTAAAAACCAACCCACGCGCCTTCTGGCAGTATATCAGTAGCCTTAAATCTAAGGGAGGATTCGTGTCTCAAGTTACCTTTGAGGGTAGGCAGTTTGTTGGACCTGAAACCGCTGAGGCTTTTGCAGGGTTTTTCTCCAATGTTTTTTTACCTAATGTTCCTTGCCTTGATGGTAGTTGTCAAAAGGAAGATAGGCAAAAGCGGTCTGCTAATTATATCCATATCAATGGGATTACAATGGGCGATGTGGAAGCAGCTGTCAAGCGTTTGAAGCCCAAAAGTGCGGTAGGACCTGATAACATACCCGCGTATATTGTAAAGGGATGTATCGAGTACCTAAAAATACCACTTCACTACCTGTTTAATCTGGCACTCTCCACTGGTTCGTACCCGCAACGTTGGAAGATCACCAGGGTTCGGCCTATACCTAAAAATAATGATACTAGTAATGTGGAAAGTCATAGACCCATTGCTATTCTTTCATCGCCCGCGAAGCTGTTTGAGTCAATACTCCACAGAACACTTTCTAACCAATTAAAACCTTTCCTGTGCGACGCGCAACATGGCTTCAGGGCAAATCGTTCGGTGAACACAAACCTTACTATCTTGACCAATATTATCTCAGAACACCTTGATAGGGGTATTCAGGTTGACGTAGTCTATTTTGACTTCCGGAAGGCGTTTGATCGCGTGGATAACGATGTGCTTTTACGCAAGCTCGACAGTGTTGGTTTCGCTCCAAAGTTGCTTGATTTTTTTGCGAGTTATCTGCGCGATCGACAGCAATATGTTCAACACGGTCATTTCGTCTCGGCACCTTATCACACCCGATCTGGTGTCAGCCAAGGTTCCATTTTGGGCCCTTTTCTTTTCGGGATAATGGTGAATGATCTTGAATTGGTTGTTAATAATGCAAAATGTCTCCTTTATGCTGATGACCTGAAGTTAGTGTACGGAGTTGAGCAGGCTGCTGACTGTGTGTCATTGCAAGAGGATATCGCCTCCGTGTTTGGGTGGAGTGTTGACAACAAGCTCTGTTTCAATACAGCTAAGTGCTGTGTGTGCTCCTTTAGTCGTGCTTGCATCCCAATTCATAGCCAATATCTCTTAGGAGGGGACCCCATTAACAGAGTCTTCTCTGTGAAGGATCTCGGCGTTACATTTGATACACGTCTCACCTTTCACGATCACATAAGGGCACTTGCAGCCAGTAGCTTTCGTAAACTTGGCTTTCTTATTCGTAACGTCAGAGACTTCCATGATCCTGGGGCCATAAAGGTCTTATACAACGCCTTGGTCAGAAGCAAGTTGGAAGCAGCTGCCATCGTATGGAGCCCGTATGAGTCGACGTACACCTTGCTCCTGGAGAAGGTTCAAAAGGCCTTCTTAAGAATGCTATACAAAAAAGTTTTTGGATATTACCCATTTCTCTATCCCTCTAGTTTCCTTCTGGGCACCCTGGGATTTAATTCCTTAGAGGTACGGCGTAACTTCAGCCTACTTGTTTTTGCGAGTCACGTTTTACGAGGGGATTCAGATTGTCCGGACCTCGTGGAACAGCTGGTTAGATTGTCAGCTCCGGAGGTGCCTAGGAAACCCCTGAGGCCACGTATTCGCTCCCTGCTGGCCGCGCCACCGGCGCGCACGGTGGCACACAGAAACTCGCCGCTGCTCCGCGCCCTGACCCAGCTGAATGCACTTCTCGTGGCAGCACCGGAGTGCGATCTGCTTGCGGGGCGGTGGGCTACTGTGTGTCGACAATTGTTACTGTTTTGCGAGATGAGGGATGACAGGCCATCTAGCGTTCCTACTTAATGTATGTACATCACTATAGACCCTAACTAGACCTAAGTTTTGTAGTTTTCACAGTGTATTAGTTGTTAAACTGTAATGCTGTGTAACAAATTTATAAATAAATAAATAAATAAATAAATAAATAAATAATTATTCCTACTTGGCGACTGAGCAAGATGGTAGCAGTCCAGGTGGACCTAACACAGTCCTATCTCACGCATCATCATCATGAAAGTGCTTTTACAATACCCGAATGACAATTCTACCTCAAAACCTCACGGTAAATAAACACAGATTAACATACACTTCGGATTTTCTCAATACTGTCACTTAGCTCGAATACATTTTATTAAGCATTACTTAAACACGCAAATCCCGTCGAGTAACTAAAAGCTTCCGTAGCGTATTGACACTCCACTCCAGGAGGGTTTGCTCGGTACGACGCCAGGTACCGTGTCTTTTGACTTTTGAATTCAAGCTTTGAACACGACGGTAACGCCTTTTGCTTTTTAAATTTAAATACTGGTTTTACGACTGGTTTTACTTAGCTTTGTGATACGTTAAAACTGTAGGATAGGAATGGCGAATTTTTAGGCTCGCGTACAAAAAGTTTAGGTAGATTTTAAGCAATTATAGAGCAAATAAGTATGTACAAGAATCAGTGAATCAAATAAAAGCATTTGGGTATTTTTGATTTAACTAGTTTTCATACAATTTTGTCTGTTTCCACTCTTCTCTTGGTTTTAATTAGATAGAGCAAGTGATTATGATTAATAGAATAGTGATAGAAGTTCGAATGTGACCCTCCGTTTTTAAGCTACGATGTCACAAACAAATCCGTAGATACCAAAGTCAATCGAATTTACAACAGCTCTCTTTTCACCGGGAGTTAAAAATTTACTTTTTTTATGTAACTCCATATCTAGAAATGCATGTGTGTACCAAGTTTATACTGAATCAGTTCAGTAGATTTATAGTAAAATTGAGTGTCAAACACAGACAGACACTCCAGTGATCCTGTAAGGGGTTCCGTTTTTCCTTCTGAGGCCCGAAACCCTAAAAAGTAATAAATAACGTCGTTCCAACCTTTTCCAGTTCTCATTGCCACGCAAAGACTAATAAAGTCCTATGAAATGGACTTTATCAGTTAATTAAACACGATGCTATCTCTACCAATTTGTATTATTTCAAATGTACATTGTTAACAATATCTAAAAACAGTAAGAAGAGTTGAAAGACAAGCAAATTACATAAGGGTATTTATTTGTACTACGCGTAATACCGCAAAGAGCGAAGTTTCCTAATCAAGTTGAAAAAAGAAACCCGAACTCACTTATTAAGCGACCGGCGGGTCGTAATAGCCCGATCCGATGATTAGAATTAGAATACCCACCCTAATTGGATGGACTTAGTGAAAGCCTATACGCTGACCCAAAAGCGTTCTAGTCGCTTTGTTTCAAGTAATGGATTCTGTTTCAGCTTATCTGGACCAAGCTTCTAAATTTGTCAAGAAATTGAGGTAAAGATTGAGCCAAATTTGGAATTATACGAATACGTAAATAGGTTTATCTTTGAATTTGGATGCCAATTAGCATGGTAATAGCATTACTCTTTTATTAACTCCAAGCTCGGTGAGTATAATTCAGGGCTTCAGTAAAGGTAAACCTGAAACCTTATTTGTTTATGAGATATTTCATTTATAGGTACTTACCAAAATGTATTGTGCTAAAATAAAGACGGATTTTAACTAGAACCTAGAAATAGTCGCTCAATTTGGGATTTATTGCCACCCCACGCTTCAAATTCATTTCAGTTCTGTGACAATACCTATAAGTAAACCTACAAAGCGTAAAATTGGTTTTCGATTCAAGAATACAAGAGTACAATTCGATTTGATCATGTAAATGCACTGCATTGTATTAGGATTCGACGAAGTAATATTTCAGTTTTGCGCATGCAAAAGTTATGTTAGAAACTATCGGAAAATTGTAGAATGTAGATTTTATTTGCGTGAACAATATCATCAATACATTGATTGCCAAGCCTAGCCTGGTATAGTTTTGAATTCGAGATTATTCTGAACCGATTGGAAACTAAGTTAAATATGAAATCCCATCCTCTATTATCTAAATGAGTTTTGTTTGAAAATTGTTTCATCTACTCATGCAATATTCAGTTTGTTGAATAATAAAAATACGGTACACACATAACACATAGCACTTTATTCGAAACATTTTCTACACATATTGTTCCAGAAAATACCCCATGTACTGGTAGTTTCCTTTCAAATTTTGCATAAGTCGGAGTTCTTGCTAAAATAGACACTGCTTTACCTTACCTTGCGGAAGAAGTAATCATCTTAAACCTTTATGCCTTCGTACCACGTAGACGACGCCTTAAGCCAAAATACCCCGATACACTTTGTAAATATTTCGCTCGCATGATGTGCATCTGGCATATTCCGAGCGCATGTTTCCAACGTAATACGATCAGAAGACTTAGTCCCGGCGACGATAAGCGAAATCCTCTGAATGTTACATTTTAATCTATTAGATAAATAAAAGCAAAACTATTTTGTACCGAGGATAGTTCCGTAGGGTATTTCAGACACAGACGTTATGTAAGAGTTGTTATCGGCCAATCTACAAATTGAACTGAGCGAGAGAAGTAATGTTTTAGCTTATAGAATTAAAGAGATAGCTGATCTAGTGCTTCATCTACGGCTTATTTCATGAGTAAATCCTTTTTAATTGCTCCTTCACTGCGCATTTTATTACGGTACTAGAACGACGGTAACAGTTAAATAAATATATTTTCTTTTCTTATTTTCTAGGCACGTGTAATATTAAGCTCTAGGTAAACTGTATTTGTGAAAGCATCCGCAAATAATTAATACGCATAAAGTAGAAACGCTACTTTTGACGTTACCTGTAGCAACGACTCATTGATCCTCATGGCCATTGCTCTCTTCACAAACTTTTGACTCTACTAAGAAATTAATCGATCGTTGGTTCACCATACATCACACTACAAAAGCTTTAAAGCGTAATAATTTTCCGTATAATCTTTAATTAAAAAGAAAGTAATTACTAAATCATAATGCAGCTTGTTCACCTTTCAAGATAAGCACTATACCTTTCGTAAACAAAAGAGTGTTTCGTATTTTCCCAGCGCAATTACCTACCTGGCGTTTTCTTGCTCTGCATGCAATAGCATGCATTTTTTCAAGTAACCTAATGGCTTTGTAATATCCTCCTACCGATATTATTACGTTACACAAGGGGCACGCGAGCCAAATGGACGTTTTGCAGCTAATGCCTTAATGGGTTGCAGGACATGCGCATTGCCCTTAATTTAGTTTTCTGCCAGTTAACTATTTAGGCAACGATACGGATTCCGATGGCAGTATTTCTGTTTTGGTTTTTATTATGCTATTTCTGCCCAGAAGTTTTAAAGGTTCTAAAATATCTCTTGTACTTTTTCTTTACAAAATACCAGTACCTATCCTATACGAAAATACAGACATGTATGAAAAGTGATATTTACATATAGGTATTTTGTCATTTTCTAAATCTTAATGATCTAAGTGAGTATACATTATCAAATTGTAAAATACTGAAAAGTGTATTTTTACTAATCATTCTGAACAAAGGGACTGATTTTGGTAAACACGTCTATGAAAATAGCACACGAAAGCGATGTTGAATTTGTAAAAGGGCTAGTAAAAAAAAAACGAATTGAAAACCTACTCCTTTTTTGATGTCGATTAAAAATTACAGCTCTAAATAATTGTTGCACAACCAATTAAAATAATAATTCGGGCGGTAGTTTTGAAGAAATAAACAGATTTATACTATTTTCGAGAGGTATTTTATTTTATATTTAAAAAATATGTAGTTTACTTTGTCATTTGTTTTATTAATTGAATACTTTGCGATTGGACGAAAAACGGGTTGAATTGATAGATGCACGTATATAACCGAGTAACTTAATGACTCGTGGAAAAGAAATATCTCCGTTGGAAAAGTTCCTTGCGAAGACTTTCTTATCGGTCTGAGCTGAGGAAAATAAAACAAATAAAACAGATGCTGAACTGGGCGAGGTTACTGCTGTGTTTCTCTTAATTGTAGAAATAAACAACTGGCTAACTGGTTCAATGTTAGATTTGGTCAGTTAAGTTAACTGAACGTCGGAATTATGAACTTGTTTGGTTTAATTTACGGTTTAGTTAATAGGTTTTTTACTCGTAACAGGCGTACATTTGACCACAATCAGGACTTACGCTTACTTGTTTTTTTTAATCCACATTAAAAACAACCAGATTGTAGCGTTTAAAGAATACAGCCACATTAAGGTGCGACCACACCGCCGCTTAAAAAACGGTGACGTTACGGAATCGCAACAAAATGTATGAAAAAACGGTGAGAAAACGTGACGCCTACGACACGTCACTGCGTATACGCGGCGGTTTGGTCGCACCAAGGTCGCACCCTTAGATGACTGTCATTTTATGTCACACGAAATTGTTATCTGGCCCCTATATCACCAACTCGACAATTGTCGATGAACATTGACAATTCCAATTGCAATGCGCATTCAATATGAAGCCAACCGGCGTAGATTCTCGTCCAGTTTGTAATGTAAAGAGAATTGACACTTGTCACCGACAATTGTCGTATTGGTGAAATAAAGGCCAGAGATGTCATACATCATGTCATCTCATGTAACACAACACGTTTGGATGGTGTCATGTGATGTCAAAAAGGAATATTCATTATCGCATGTACTCGTAGATGGAAGTGTAGAGACACTGTTATTATTATTATAATTCTGTAATTATTATACCGGCTGGTTTGATATCAACTGTAATTAAACCGGCCAACGTATAAAATAATAACCATAATAAGCGTTTTCTTTTTTCTGATTTTCTCTTTTGCGGTACCTACTAAATCCTAGAAACGGTACGATACAATATAAAATTCCCGTTGCTTTCTGTATCCACACAAAAAACTTCTCTAGATATAAGACAGTATTTACTTTTACTGTGTATCATGATAATAATCGTAAAAATATCATCGAAGGCCGCTTTTTCTTCGAACTCTGGGTTATCAAAGCTCTTGATATTTGGATCACGTATTATCAGAAAACAACTAGCATTAATGGTTTATGCTGGTGAAGGTTTTGTATTGTATATTTTGAAATATAAATCGTTTTTGATGGAAAATATTAAAGCCACATTGAAAGGGGATAACAAGCCAAAGTAGTAGGCACCTACACAAAGAATGTTCTCTTGTCATCGACATTTTAACTAAGTTGATTAGAAGCTTTTGGAAACATTTTAAGATATCCGCTTGAAGGAAATAAACAGAATTTCTATGTAATTTTCAATTTAAATTACGATGTCAATTATATACATTCCTTCCTTTCATCGCAATTAAATTTTGTGAAGACTGGGAAAATGAATTGTTAGGAAACTTGTTTATAGGACAGTTACAAAATGTAATCAACAAGGCTTCGTTATTATTGTAGCTTTCGGTTTGTGTCAGAGTCTGTATTAGAAACAGTTTGCTGACAAAGTCCACTTATTATTTAGTCAATTTTGACAAACTTCCTTACAATCGAACGAGCCTAATCACATACTTAGTTTCCTCATACCGTAAACCTTTACATACATGTTAACGAAATTTTTCGATACAAAAATTAAACATTTAATACCTAGTCGTTACGGTTAATTGACGTCTCCGAGTGCCGAAGAAAGTCCCGACGCTCATTAAACTTCATCACATCTTATTGCAAACATATGGACCAGTGATGGCAGTTTTCCGAGTGGCATAAAACACAGGCATGGAGTCGGTCCCGTTTTTACGCTAAATTGAACTAAAAGGCTTTCAGAGGCAGACAGAGACGGCGGATGTGGCCGGCGGCGGAAGTCCGGCTTTAGGAGCCCAGGCAACATGTGCTGCTCTTATTTATTATTTTTTTACATTCCAATAAGCTTTAAATGCTAAATGAAAATGGATTGTGAAGCGGCAGCGGCCCCGGAGTTGCGAGAACACTGTCGTAGTGTTACTTCTATACTTTTAATTAGTTTTATGTGTCGTTCAAATGTTTAAATAACTCGGAGTATTAGTAATGGAGTAAAGTTGGGTGTTACACACACATACACAAATCATATAATTAAACAAATAAATAATTGAAATATAATGTCTCTGATCTTTGTCATATTTAAGTAGACACACAATTTGAAAATACCAAATACATTACGTTATTTCGGCTTAGTTGTCTTATAATTATTTACTCCTTGCTGTTATTGAATGAAATGCATTGTGTATTCCGTATTTAATATTGGATAATCACAGCATTTTTAAGAGCTCCAGCTTTATTACACTTTTAATGCCACCAATTTGGAGCAAAAAGGCTGCCCTAAAACATCTGGAGGTAATGGTACAATTCCACTTGTAACAAACTTCGCCATCAGGTTTCTTATTACTTTAGAAGTCGAACGATTAAGTAAGAAAAATGCTATAACTTCCCGTCGCATTGTGAGATAAGTTTCTCTACAACTAGGAAAGTTTTTCATTATTTTCTCACTGTTGTTCCATTACTTACTACTTAGCAACGTTAATTGTTAAGTGGTTTTTAACAAAGTACTCAATTCATCTTCCATTTAACTTGCATTTAACGTTATTAGCTTGTGAAAGGGAATGTCTTATACGAATAAAGCATAATTATAACGCGTAGGCACGTCTCTTGAAGCTTTTGCCAAATTATTGCACTGTTTCTGAATGATTATACCAATTTCCGCGTCAAGTGTCAAAAACTTTACTTGCAGCTACAATTTCCGACGGTTTGCAATCAGCAGTTCTGATACTATCGCTTTGTTAGCTGGTTTGATACATAAACAGTCGAATCCGTCTGTACATAGCCGTGATCGTGGCTATTAGAAACTGGAGTTTGGCCTGCTTCGCATTTACGGAGCGTTTCACTGACTAGACTCAATTATTTGTTAGTCCAGTTAGTGATTATAGATTTCGTTGGTCTTTGACGTTGCAGACTCAGACCAGATCAAAAGTAAAGAGGGAATTGTGAGATACCACACAGTAAAGTGAGCTCAGGAAAAAGTATGACTGAATTTAGGTGTGCACGCGTGCGTAACTATTCTGATTTCAAAGGGATTTTCTAGCATTAAAAATTCAACCGAAACCGAAATGATTTCCAGAATGGCTTCGTAAGTTGCAAAATCCTACTAAATATTATAAATGCGAAAGTTTGAGGATGGATGGATGTGACAATCTTCACATCCATGTGGGTATTGTGGGTGTGTATGTTTGTTCCTTCTTCACGCTGAAACGACTGGGCGGATTTGGATAAAATTTGGAACGGATATAGCTGGTATCCTAGATTAACACATAGGTTAACTATCAACATCAGTTCTGAAGTCTATTTCTACGCGGACGAAGTCGCGGGCAGATGCTAGTAATCCAATAAATGGAAAATGTAAATTTATGAAATATGTGTGATATTCTTTCAAGAAGAAAAATTAACGATTTTTTTTTAATTTGGCTCTCTGATAGTTAATACCAGGATAGTTAATCACAGGGATACTTCTATTTCGAAAAATTGCATAGTTCCCGCGAGATAGCGTAACTTAATTAGTTGCCGATGAGTTCGCAGGAAACATCCACAATTTTAAATACATAAAAATGTAAGAATTTTGCATAGCTAATAGATTAGAGCAAAGGTAGAGAAAATGTTACGATCGACATTGATATGGGTGCGAATGTATTAAGCAGGTGTTTCAGTAAAAGAAATTTGAATATAAAAAACGTGTTGTTTTACTGTAGATTCCGCAATGCTTTTTCTTTGATGATAGCTGAATACAGAATCAATAATTATTGAGAACAATAAATGATAGCGTATATTGGAGAACCTTTTCAAAAGATCGGAGTAAAAAATATATCAGAGGTAATTGGGGTCAGTGTCTAAGTAGACTTAATAAAATAAAATACCTTAGTCCATTTCCTTCTTCGTGTCACCCAGTTCGTAAAGGAAGGAATTTTATCTGATTATTTTTTTAAGGCTTCTTAGCTGACGGTATTAAATTTTTACTGGAACATTTTATGCAATATTTTCTGGAATTCACATTGAAGTTTTGGTATGGTTCCCCGGATTTTCAAACAGTTTTTATAAAGTAATTAACCCCGGAAATATAATATACAGAAACAAAAAAAAACAATGTAATAAAAAACAAAAACGCGTAGATACCTAATAAAGTACAATGATAAGTACTTGTGTATTTACTCAAATAAAATAAATTAAACAAAAATCTCTTAGAAAAAAAACGAAAGTGTGAACACGGGTAACCTATGAGTGAATACTTAAGATAGTTTTATGCATAATTACACTACTACGTCTAACACAAATGCATGTACACACGCACGCACACATGAACATAGCCATGCAGTTCAGTCAAGGAAGCCTATTCATTCCATATTTTATGGTGTGTGACCGTTACTGACCAGCAAATTCCGGAAGGTGGCACACGCGTAAAAGCTTCTTCAGTAGGAACATCAAGGACAAGCTCTTGATCTATACTTCTCTATACTTAGGGCCTGTTTCACCACTCCTTAACTGTCAGTTATCTATGATGACGTCTTTGTCTGTTTTGTAGTAATAAATAGAGACGGAATCATAGATAACTGACTGTTAAGGAGTGGTGAAACAGGCCCTTAGTATTATAAACAGGTAAAGTTTGTGAGTTTGTGAGGTTGTAGTGGGAAATTACTGGATCTACGGAACTGATTTAGAAAATTCTTTTACTTTTAAATTTAATATTTATAAGTGTTAATATGTCTTAATTCTGCGCAGACGAAGTGAAGCGAAGCGGATTAGTGCTGTAATAAGCAGACTTACGCTTAATAAGTACAATATATTGCGACTGGCATTTTTGTACTTAAATTTAAACAAACAGCTCTATAAAATACAATGTTTTTATTCTGACTACTATGTGAAAACGATGCAGAAATGCGAATGTATCGCGGTTCACGCTCCATAAAACAAATATATCAGGGCACCAACAAACAGTGATACGTAACACAAATATAGGAACAAGTGTTCGCTAAATTCGAGCAAATTTAAATACACATGCCTCAATGTTTGGTTTACAGACGCAGCCTCGTGTTTGCTTTTCAAATGTAAGTTTGATGTTGGAGCGTTTTCTTCGGTTGTTCTTGTGATCTGGATCGTGGCTGCGGGGCACTGACCTTCGTATTTCTGTGCGCTTACTAAGCAGTTAACGCTTGCACTTTGGCATTTGGCTTCGCCAGATAGAAACAAAATATTCATTGGTCGCTTTTAATTTTTGGATATTCGGATAGCGGATCTTGATGCATTTATAGATAGTAGTTTAATGTGCAGATAGTAACATTTATCCTCAGTGAAAAAAAATCACAATTCTCTTAAAATCCACACAAAGAATTACCATCAAACGAACGCATTCTAAGCCAATGACAGACTTGTGTTTTCTTTTAATAAAATGTCTTTATAATACTAGTGAAAGGTTTCCTTTTAAAATGTCAGTCTTTGTACGGCGATTTCCAAGAACTCGCATGTCGACTTAAAAACGTACCGTATTTTCATAAATGGAGGATTATATAAACGTAGGAAAATTCCAAAGGAAAATAAAATACACAATGGTCTATTTCGTTCACAAAGAACAAACAACAGTAAATTAAGCTATTCATACTCGCACGCTCTTCTAAATATAACATTAATTCCTTCTTCTCTTCTGATTATCAACATATTATTATGGGACTCCAACTTAGGTAGGTACTAAGTCCAAATTCAGCGTTTTACGAAGTTTCTTGGTCATTATCGTCTTAGTAATATTTATAAACCCCCACGCATTAATTGTTGTTCTTGTTGAAAAAATGCCTGACATCACTTTGAAAAAAATAGTTGATATTTTTTAAACCGATTTTTACCAAACATGGATAAGAACCAGAGCAAGGAGAATGCCTTTAGAATAAAAAAATCTGCATTGAAATCGGTCCATCGGCTTGAGAGCTATGATGCCACAGACAGACAGGCCGACACACACACAAAGACAGACATCGACGGTAAACTTAAAATACCCTTAAAACTTACCCTATATATCCTATATACCTAATATACCCTTAAATACTTTAAATACCCTTTGCGTCGGGTGTTAAAAAAAAAGATCAGAGTCAACTTTGTATAGACACTCAACTTTGTTTAAAGTGGTCGCATAATTATCTTGTCGTTGTAAACTAATACCTGAGTGCACTAAATCAGTTCGTGACGTTTACGGCAATAGGTGGTCCAAGTATTTTTAGGGGCTGTGACGGTAACAAAAGCATATAAATCGGGCGAGCGTCATGCATTGTGCTCAGATTAAGTGAGCGTAGAGGGCGTCGCTATCCTTCGGCAAGATAAAAGCGTCCCATATTTGTAACAGTGACTGCTATGTCACAATGGAAGGAGCTGTTTCAAGAGGAACATGTAAGTGGGGTACATTAGAGATTTTGACTCGAAAAAAATGTTCAAATTATCAGAAAAATAATTGTACGAAAATAATGTCGATGAAGCCGCGGACGCATCTTTTTTAATACGAGATAGCGTGGTAAAATAGCAAGTGATCACGTGGTCGTAAGTAAGGACAACCACCCATGGACTCCCGCAACACCATAGGATTGCACATTCGTCGCTGGCCCAGAAGACTAAGATGGAATACCTAAAACAAAACAACGATTTTCCATAATAAATGCGATTCTATGCTGATACAATCTGATTCCACCCTAAAAGAGCACTAAGGAGGATATTTCTACAATTGCCATGGCAGTAACGCATTTTTTATTCTTACATGTGATGCCACAAAGCCTATCAATACACATCCCTAACTACCTACTGGAATTTATTAGGAGCTACATGAATTTTTCAAAAGTCTGTTTGTGCGCTCATCTGTTCATTTGTTTTTATGTAGACGATATATAAGTTTAATCTATGAGTCCACTGAAATAGTTTTAAAAACGATTTATCTAATATAGCGACCCGCCCCGGCTCCGCACGGTATATTATGCATGTATTATGCATATAAACCTTTCTCTTGATTCACTCTATCTATTAAAAAAACCGCATCAAAATCCGTTTCGTAGTTTTAAAGATTTAAGCTTACATAGGGATTTAGGGGTCTGTAATGATTTTATTCTTATTTTTAATGGTAATAAACGTTTATCTTATCTTATCTTATCTTATCTTATCTTACATAGAGACATAGGGACAGAGAAAGCGACTTTGTTTTATACTATGTAGTGATAATACTGCAGTCTATCAGCACAGCATACTTTTTCCCCAGGAAAATTGTAAACTGCCGCATAGCGCCGACAAAATTAAAGGCAAAATCTAGTTTGTTTATAAACGACTAGTGGTCCATCCAGCGTTCCTTTATCGCTGTAGACAGCCGAGTGAGATCCAATGGCCTAGGAGGATTTCAGCTAATGCAGCCAATACTGTAGGAATAGCTAAAGCACAAAGCATCCTAGCTGCATCGGATGCGAATAGCGGCCTTAAATATGTGCAGTGAAAGATCAACGTGCCTATTCCACTAGTTCAGATCGATGGCTGATATGGTTCCATTTGTATTCACGACGGTGATTGGTCGCTAGTTGATTGGCTAATGACTAATAAGATGGGAATTATTAGGCTTCAGGAATTAATTATGTTATGTTCTAAAATTAAAATGAGTTGAACACCAAATAGCGCAATATTTATGGCCAAACAAAATGCGTCCTATTTTGAAAATGTAACTATGGTGTTACATTTTTTACAATAAACTTGATTTGATATACTAGTACATAAGCTTTTACCCTAGACTTTGCCTTTTTAAGGATTCATTGATTGACATTAACTGTGCAATTTTTGGAATAAAAATATCATGTCTGTCAATCCAAGTTATAAACTGTAGGTGTTATCAAAATGTGTTCAGTGGTTTTGGCGTTATCACAAGCTAAAATTTTATCTTCTGCTTTGTTTTTCAGCAGACTTTTTATCCGCAGACGTTTGTACTCTCTATTTACCGCCACCTAGTTATTCTTTGTCCCAACCCATAAACTAAACTGCATAGCGGCTTCAAAGTGAAATATGTTTTAAGATAGTGTCACCGGTTTTTGCTGGCAACACAAACACGATGAGAAAAAACGCCGACAGTTCCTAGCTTCCTATTAATCTAGATTGTGGTGACGGAAACAAGTTCACGAGCTGAAATTCATTAACGTGCTCAACATAGAGCAACTTTTTAAAACCCAAAATGCAATAACACGCTTAAAGAAACAAAATGCATGAGTGACGTGGTCCTAAGTAAAAACACAGTAAAAACTACTAAATGTGAGTCAGACTGATTAAAACGCATCTGGTCTGGCATCTATCTCATAGTTTCATACATTACAACTAATGCGTGCGCGTATTTGTTTTTATATTATGTTATTGACTTGACGGACTTACGTACCATTTTATAACTAGAGACTTTTAGTAGGTTTATTATAAGCTCTGCTATAATCCGCTCAATTAGCTATTCTTGATTTTCTATGAACTGACAGTTTGCTCGGGAAAAACTTTCTCTGTTGGCTGAAGTAAATAATTCAGCTTTGTTAATGTTTAATAGGTCGCAAATAAGACACGCGACGTGGTTAAAAGTTTAAAGCAACGCTAAAATCGTTGTTAATTCCTACATGTGTTTTTATTAAAAGTCAAGATAGAATTTAAAAGTCGCGACCCGTTTTTTAATATTTGAAAATTTTTTGGTCATGTTTAATTGAATTCACAGTAGGTAAATTAGGTGCGAAACAGCGATAAAAAGTATTCAAGCGATTGAAAGTATCTGTGTTTACCACGATATTATACAAAATTATAATAATGTTAAATCCTTTTTAAAAATAAGCAAGTTTAGAGATACTTTTTAAAACAAATTTATTTGTTCTCATAAATTAACCACTGCATACTAATTTCTCTTGCAGAAAATACACACCGAGAATTTTCGCCACACTTTGTGTCTATCAAGCTAAGGAGAAAAATAAACATGAACTCAAGTAAACCCCCACTAGTTGTGCCACCGAGCAGAGGTTAATCACCTCTCGAGAGCTTCATTTTATTTTACCTTACAAAACAAAAGTGCGATTTATTCCGTGAACCCACGAAGCTGCGGTGTGAAAGCTGATTAGCTGTGTTTATTACTTCTATTTATATTCAAAACGACGTCTGTTCCTCAGAAATTTACATTGTTAAAGACTAAAAAGATATACTACGTCTCATTTTGGCGAAGCGAATTTTTCACGCTAGTGTATCAATGTTTATCCAAGCGTGAAAACCAGTTCCAGTTCATAGAACAAAGCTCATAACATGCGCGTATACCCGATTTAGCTGGGTTCTACACTGAAAAGAAAAATGTTTTTTTTTTAAATTTTATATTTCGCATAGTATTTACCTCTTTTGTTTGAAATATCATCGCGTAATAAATTTGAGTTCAAGTAATGCGCCGAGGCACCCTGGATTCACATTGCAAAGCCAAGTCTGCGGTTTTGTTGCTGCAAGTTACAGGTATACAGTTTTAATCTCCTAATGGGCGCGCCGTTGCCCCGCCGTATTAAGGTAAAGCTAGAAAAGACGTGGCATTTACACGCACTCTTTTGAAGCAAAGGACACGAGTAGGAAAACAATTTCACTCGGCGCGTTAGAGAAAAACATTTTCAACTATTTTTGCTTAACGTCACAGCAAACTTATTTTTAAGTCCGTCTAAGCGTCACTTTAGATTTTATCTTCAGTTACAGTGTACGAGTAAAATAATTGATATTGTTACGCGGTCATTACAGTTTAGTTCTAGTAGGTATTTTGGATGTATGCCACGAGCTGGCTGCTTTGACGTAGACTGCGATGTACGTACTTTGCAAAATTTTCGAGTTAAAATGCAAAGTGGTCCTTTATTGGGGAAGATTTCCTCGCTTACGCGGTTACAGTTCCGCATGCTGCGATGCTAACGCATCCTCAGTTGTATTACCACTATTATGCATAGTAATCTATTCCACTTGAGTATTGGTTTATTTTACAGGTATTTACGTCTAGTGAAAACTAACATAAACGAAATTCTCAATAACATGGCATCCAAGTCATCATGAATCATCATGTCATCCAAACTATGTAGTAGGTATTGAATAGAAATAGAAATAACAGTATTTAGTATAGTAATGGCCGCGAATCGTTGATTTATCTATAAAAAATTGCATGAACATCAATCAATGGATACATTACTGTAACGTCTAATATTCCTTACTCCATATAAAATGTTAACGATGAAAGGTTAAAGAACTCTAGACAGCCACGACGTCATAAAGATTCTTCTAGTTATTTTATGAGTGTGGCGGGTCGGTGCATTGTGCAAGCCGATATTTTTACCCGCTGCACTCACGATGAGTGCACAATAAAAAGTCTGTAATTAACGTATGAACCGAGCGGAGCTCCTATTTTCCGCAGCGGTCATGTTTTCAAGTAAATAATGATAGATTGCTCTGACTTGCTTATTGTTACGCTATCGTTTTTCAATGGCTTTTGTATCGACTCGTGTACACAGTAATTTCCTTCGCTATGATACACAAACATGATACTTTCCGTTCAAATATAGCATGATGAATACTTTTATGATAGAAAGTCGACATTTCTTCTCATTAACATTGTTATCGTGCAACAGTTTCTTCACATTATTTCACACCTACTCTATTAAGGGACAAAATATCTGTCTGTCAACAAAAGAGACGAAAAAAATATGAAGTTAAGTAGGTACAATCAGAAGGCTGACATCTTGTCGGAAAAAAACATCGCGCTATTATCGACAGGAAAATGTGTTCCTCGGCAGATTTCCCGCACTATGTTGAGCAACATTGAAAACGCAATCTGTTTTAACGTTATATAACTGTAGCAGAATTGCTGATTACTAGTTGTAATCAAAATTTGCTTCAGCTATTGCCTTCTAAATTGTTATTTAATGTCTTTGCTTTGAAATACCCGGCATGTTAAGTAATCATTAATATAGCAACTATTTAGCTCAGCGTTTGCCCAGTGAACACGATGTCTCTAAATGTCTTAAGTTGTCTTATGACTTCGAGACGACAAACTAGAGCACAGGCTTTGGACCCGAAGTCCCGGAGTGCTTTCGACCGCTTCGTAAGTTGGTTTCAAGCCAAATCGTTATTAGCCAGTTGTAAACTTTAGTATTATGTTGACTGCTTTTTTGGTAAGTGTTAAAATATTACGCGCTTACATAATTGGCTCTGCCAATTAGATACGGTGTCTGGCTCGTTTTAACAAATTATTGTTTCCAGGATAAATAACTAAAGTTATCGATTTGGATATTGTGGGTGTATCTGTTAGAGTAATTTTAATTAATAAATACAACGGGAATGTTGAAAAACGCGTGAAGGAAGCCTTTTTCAAAATGTCGAAGTCCCGTCTCAGCAGTTTAGGAGACACTCAATTGTTCAGTCATTAAACTTGTTTTTATAATCGATTCATGATCGAGTAATTTTTTATGAATACTATATTATATATCTATACATATAATATTTTAAATATGCTTGTATTCTACATCGACACTTTTCCGGTCAAAAATATTCATTCTTAATCTATTTTAAAGAATTAAAACGATTTATTCAATCACGCGTTACTTTGCGGTCTATTTCAATGTCTCCTTAAAAATAAATTTATTTTTGAGCATACACATTTAGCATTGATGCGCTTTTCCGATCCAGAATCCTCCCCTGATAGCAGAATAGCAGGAATGTCAGTTAGCGGCCCAACCTGCCACCCTTCGTAATTGTGCTGGTAATCCAATTATCGACTACTCGAAATAGAACCCAAGATCACATTTCCACTGCATTGTTTGGCTCCCTAAAGGCTGTACAGTGACAGTGTATCTATCACGTAGATTTTGTATTCGAATTTAATCTCGAAGGGAATTGTTTCATATTTTGATATCGTAGCTACTTACTGTCATTTAAATCGTACCTAGTATTTTTTTCATAGAACATTACAGTGTATACCTACATTACGTAAATCTCTGCGCTGCATTTAATGATAGGTATTTAATGTATATCTCCTTAAGCCGGAATACAGCCATGCAAGAACTGCAGCTTGGCGGCGGACCTAGGTACTTTACCTTACACCTACATTACCCTGAAAAAAATCTATTTTAGGGTCTTTATTATGTAATTGAAAGTTTATTACTGTATCATGCTTAACATGGCCTTAGGCTCTGTCTACCGCGTAAGGGATAAAGACGTGATTTATGTATTTCTGTATTTTACTCCCCCTTGTTTGATCAAAGTAAAATATCGTACATAGTCGCACCTACATAGGTGTGTATATGTTGCCACAATCACGCATAGAGTGGAGACCCTTTTCGGGTGCCCCATTCAATTTATAAGTATGTAACAAGTTCTGCCCCTGTTTTTCAATCCTTTTTTCTTTCAAAGAATGTTTAATTGGACCGAGTGACCGGATATCTAGATAGGGGAGGCCTTTGCCCAACTGACACAAATATAGGCTGATATAATAATAATAAAATGTGTAAATTCATTCCTAAGCTCACTTTTTTCAGCAACATGCCCGCATTTATCTCTCTGGTTCCATTAGATTTCTGTCCAGCTTATTAAAGTGTCTATAAACGTGTACGTGTACTCGACGCAAATCCGATTATAGACCCAGTAAATAATCACGTTAGATCAAAGAGTCACTAATTAGTCTCTAACCAACGCGCTGTTTGCCTTTGTTTGCATGTAGGGGTGGGCGAGTGAAAAAATATAGATACATCGTATCGATATTAGAGTTATAGGTGAATAACTTAAGTAAATGACCTGTTTGTATGTGCGAGTAATGTGTGCGAATAGACCAAAATTGACGTTCCAAATTAGAAAAATATATATCAATTTTGTACACTACTACATACAACGGGTCATTAATTTAACCCCTTATTCATAAACGCTCCATAGGCTTCTGCTACCTTAGCAATCATTTGTCCTTATCTGTGAAAGGTAATGTGACAGATAAGGACAAACGATTGTTAAGTTAGCAAAAGCCTATAGAGCGTTTATGAATAAGGAGTTAAGTTTTTCACCAATATACCTGTCGGCCTAATTTCCACAAAACTATGAATATTGCAGCCTAAGACGTCCAGACTATAGTTTATAATTATTATACACGAACCATATGGTGTAATATTACACACGGTGCTGCTTGTCAGTTCTATTAACTTGAACCTGGCTTGACAGTTGCTCTTGTCCTGCGCCAAGCCAGCTGTGTTTAGCCGTTGACGTTTGAAACATTACTAAATATTGATACGCTGAAATGGATATTTATCCATAAATGGAATGTAAAAATATCGACAGAAATATTGTAAGTAGATTGCTGAATGAAAAATATCGATAAATTTTAGCCAACCCTTTTTGCTTTGATACAGGCTACGTCAATCAGCCCTGTGATCTCTATATACGAGTGAGCAGATTTAATTGAATTCGTCTTTGACACCGGTAAAGGCTCTGTAATGATTAATTAACGCAGGTACCTGATTTGGCATTCTTCGGAGATCGCGAAGTTTGACGTGGAACAATATCCGGTGACAATAGTTAATTAGAGAATTTTAACTAAAGTTTTGTATTGTTCTGCTCTTCTGTTCGTAAGTATTATTACAATTGGCTTTATTCACTGTAATTTAAACTCAGACCATAAAAAAGTGAAGATGAAGTTCTGCTAACTAAAAAATGAAGCCGTTTTAAACTACGCCTTGCTCTGTGCACGCACACAATTGCACTCGGCTTTTACAAAGCAAATTAGTTAAGCTATGCACCCGTGAACAAGGTGAGGCTTATAATAAAGCGGCCTCGCGTTGATCTTCGCAGTCTTAACTTTATTTTGTTTTGAGGAAAAGCATTAATCTGAAGTTGAATTTTGCTGCAGGCAAAATTATATTTTTCCATTTGATTGCATTGCATGATGAATAAAGCTGACATTAGCATACCCTAAATACATGTGTATGTTACGGATTATTATAACCAGACCATTAACAAAACCACTCCGGATAAACCCTTAATTCTACTCATATATCCATTAGTCATAATCGCTTCACTGTTTTGAAACAAAACACAGCTCTCAGTGAAGTGAGGGTGGCTGATGAAATGAAAAGACGATGAAAAGATGAAAATAAACAAGTCAGTCTATTTTGGCCGGAAATTAAGGGACTGGGTCTTTCCGGCCTGGTATCGGATACATGTCGAAACAACAGAGTGCGACCCTTGGCGCTAACTGGGTGAAACAAACAAACGAGTGTGACAGTTGACGTTGTTGTCGTACGCGTGTTACGATGTTGTGCAATTGTGTGAAAATTATTAACAAGAATGGTTTGTCTGAATTTGCACATGCTTTTGTGTGGTATTGTTTAAGAATTTGATAGTACAATTATGACTCTTGAGCAAACGTAAAATGGTTTTAATGTAATGATGAAAACCTTTACTAATGTTTATGCTTATCACTTTCAGTATCCTTAGCGCAAGTTTTCTAAAAAAAAAAGTTTAGTAAACGTAACGTTCGTAAACCGACTTTACAGACACTACAGTTTTTTTTGAGTGAAACTTACAACGAATTGCACCAAGTTTTAAGAAGACTTCTTAAAAATTGTACCTCTTGTATAATGAGGATAGAAAATAGCTCTGTCTTTGATTAAAATTAGTCTGAACCAGTTCCATCGGTGTTGCATTGATTTAGCAATTACTGTCGACGGGATCCATACCTACCACAGATAAATCAATTCGGACAATTACATACAGCGTTCAGTTTAAAATTATATTGTGTACCAAATATTTACATTATCCCGTCAAAACAATTATAGGTTTACTGATTAAACCACGTGTATCGATTTTAACTGAACACGTCGGGGTTGAAATGTTATTATCAGTACCGAATATTATCGGATACATTATGTAATCTAACTAATATTATAAATGCGAAAGTATGGATGGATGGATGGATGGATGGATGGATGGATGGATGGATGTTTGTTTGTTACTCAATAACGCCTGAAAGGCCCAACGGATCTGGATGAAATTCGGCACATAGATAGAGAAAAGTCTGGAATAGCACATAGGCTACTTTTTATCCCGGAAAATTGCGTAGTTCCCGCGGGATAGTGATAAACGAATTCTTGGCAGACGAAGTCGCTGGCAACAGCTAGTATTTTCTATAATTCAAAGTTTTATCTGCCGGGTTTAGCCTGCCTTTATTATTGAAGTAAAAATTAATTATTTTTACAACTTGCTGATTATTCTGTTTTTTGTGAACCGAAAAACAATACATCCCAAAGCACTTAACGGGACGCCTAAGTTTCACTACTCGTACATAATCATCGTTATTAGTAGCAAAAGATTGCTAAAGAGGCGATTGGATTTTATGTAAGTAGGTACCTACCTAGTGTATGTTGAAAAAAATAGACTCTAACGAACTGATTACGATCTTAGTAATCAGTAAATATCGAATTCATAACTGTAAACGGCATCCTCTCTGTATTTGGAAACTACTTAGTTGTGAAACTAATAAATACTAATTATTAGATTACCCCACGGTTCGTTCAAATTAGGTTCGCTAATAATATGCTTTAGCTAACACAAAACCGTAGTGTTACAGTCTGGTTTTAATTAACAGTGGATTTTTATGGCCATCGTCCGTTCGCTGAATATTTTGTTATGGTTGGCTAGAATTAAAGTTACCAACCTTATTTTACTATTCAATTACTTTATTTTGAATAAAGTGGTTATGGTCGATTACTTTATACATGCCAATTTTATTACAAAGTTAGTGTACGGTTCCGCCACATTTCACATGAAACATGTTGTGAACGAGTGTGTTATTTTTTTAGCTTCTATTTATGAACAAAAACATTTATGTTGCTAACTCGCCAATTTGCCTGTTAATGAACTTAAAAAGTCGAGTATACGTAAATTAAAAAAAAATAGTAAAAATGCCTTAAACATCTTTGGAAAAAAGCTGATACTTTTCATACTGCTGGTCCGATTTTTATAAACATGACTAAGATCTATCGCAAGGAAACCGGCTTTCGATTCGAGCTTATCGCCCCCCTCTTCTTGCATCGGGGGTTAAAAATGAAATAGAAGATTGATTTCAGTGAAGAGTAAAATATAAAATATTTGATTCCAAAATAATTTCTCAAATATGTATTTCTTTGAGTAGGTACCTACTTGAGATAGCTTTTGAATAAACGCTGTACAATTTACTAGGTTTATGCTAACGAGTTGTCCCGATCAGCTGTTTTGAATGGAATGACCGAACTTCTGTGATCATGCCCTAACATAAAACCTAACGACATGGACTTTGTCTGCTGCAGTTTTCTTTCTTTGCAAGGCGACACTGTAACTTGCAACGTAGCTTCTTACTCGGAATAGATAACGAGTTTTTTTCGAAATGAAGGTAGACGGAAAAGTAAAAAAGACAGTGCATAGATAAAAAACACATTCAGCTATTTTATATAACATGAAATAAAAACCTTAAACATTAGAAACAAAACGCATGTGAAAATATTTATTACATTCTTCTGAGTTTCGGAATTGTATTTAATATTTTACTTCATAGGCGCTTAATAATTTTTACAAGTAATATGGTACGAGAACGAACGAAGGATATTAATTTATGAAACCTAAATAAAAATCGTATATTATTCAGTAACCCTATCTTCTTCTTCTTCTTCAGCGTGTAGACGCCCACCGTTGGGCATACGCCTCTCCAATCTGTCTCCATCCCGAACGGTTGCTAGTTTCCCTCTTCCAGACTGGTCCTGCTGTCTCCCTTATGTCATCGGACCATCGGGCAGGTGGTCTGCCTACACTTCTTCTGCCTAGCCGGGGTCTCCAGTCCAGAACGCGCTTGCTCCACCGTTCGTCGTGTCGTCGGCACACATGGCCGGCCCACGCCCATTTTAGCTTGGCGACCCTGTGCCCCACGTCAACGACTAACACCGTAACCCTATACCGTACCTATATTTCACACAGCCGTATTACAACCGCATTTAATCCAGGCAATAAGTTAAGAGAATATAAAATTGTCAGTAAAATTCGGGAGCTCATCGTTCCGAATATCATATTTCTGTTTCAGGTTATTCACTCGAGGCCCATTCAGCTCTCTCTGGCCTGAAATAACTGTCATATAAAGTTGATATAATGCGGTCCGCGGCGGCAGGTAGCCGGCTACTGTGACGTCATACCGCTGATTTAACTAGTTGGATGTGGCGAAACTGAGATTTAAAATGCTAATAGCTTGGCCACTGAATTGACTTTGGCTCGCCGGTTGTAAAGTGTTTCAAGTGGTTATTTTTATAGCGATTCGTCCGCTTTAGCGTTTAATTGAAACCTTTTTGATTTTTAATTATACTGCAGTAGCGTTTTTACGAATTTTAAACCTACAAAATTTTGTGTAAGTGGTTATGATTTTGTTCTAAAGAATAATGTACTGAGCAACGTAAGAGGGCGCCGCGAAAAACTTGGAAGTGGAAAGCGGAATACTGAACAAAAACAACATATTTTCTAATTTACTGTCCGCTCCCAGCCAGGCTTTCATTAAAGTCACATTGAACAAAATACCCCCAAATTCACTTTAGATCCATTTAACTTTCTCGAGAGTAATAAATGTCGTTTAACTTTTATGTTCAAGCTGCGTCTCAGTAGCAGCGCCCTAAAAGGTGTCGCGAGTTCGCAATACTACGTCTTAAACAGATTACAAGGTAACACAAAGTTTTCTAGTTCGCTCGTTAAAAAACATGTCATGTTTTTTACATTTTTAGTGCGCTCCCTCGGTAAACTGACTAAAGGATGTGCTTATATACCTGCTAAACGAATTTTCTTTCACAGCTTACTTTTGAGTAGGTATATTTATGTCAAGGAAACATAACTAGCGGCATTCTGAGAATGTTGTAAAGCGGATTTTGCAATAGTAATGAAACTGCGCTTAGTTAGTTTCGTTTTTAGAATAAATGCTGGGGTTGGTAGGTACTTGAAAATAACGGCTAATGTTTAATACTATTCTAAAAATGCGTTTCCTGCAGAAGCTAAATAGAGTATGTGTGTAAATTATAAAAATATTGTTTCAAACATTAAAGTCACACGACGTTTTTATCACAGACACAAAACATTTTCAAACAAAAACCTTGCGATTGCATTCATTTCTCGGTTACGGCGTTTGGTATGCTATTCTCAAAGTAAAATAAAACCTATTTCACAGCTCCAAGGGAATATTGTAAATTGGCGCATTGTCTAGAGCGTTTATATATGAAATTCTTCGCTAGGTATTTGAGTCTCATGCCTTTTGTAAAATGAGATGTGAGATACAAAAACTGCTTACACTAGAGCAAGCTAATGGCATTCCGTAACGGCAGGTGCTCCTCAAATATTTGTAGCTTGTTTGTACTTTGTACCTTTAAATGGGAAGGTGTACCTATATCATGCCCTCGGCGCCCATTTTCTAGATTAACTCACGAACGTTTTGTTTAGTTGGCCCCGCGTGTTATTGAATGGAATGAGATAGATGTTCTTTACGCGAAAATAGAGCTTAAATGCGAAAATATACATTAAGTAATTAAAATTGTGTTGTGATGGGGCAATTTGATGTAGTGGATCCCTCTGTTAATTATAATTACATGGTTTAATCTAGCATAATAGTGTCATTTCGATTCCCCTTTCCACCTATACCTAACGCACTAATATGCTAAGCGTGGCCATTGGGTCTTGTTACTCTGGGCTCTGTCTGCCCCGTAACGAGTAAGGACGTGATATTTGTATGTATCACTCGAAGATTATTTACAAAAAGTAATAAAATTTCATTCTCATTATATGTATGATCAGGTATGTGCAGTGGTTCCCAGCGTTTGCCGTAATTTCTTAAGCCATAAAAATGTATTATTAGATAAATAATGATCATTTGTCATAATTGTTTTTTTCTCTTAAACTATTGATTGTTCAGGATTGTTATAAAAGTAACATAACCTAACCTAACCCTATAATGTTCTACAGGATGGCCATTTCAAAGCTTCTGAATAAATTACAATCTCAGAGAAAAAACGGGTAATGGTATGGCAAATGAACATTATGGAAATCATTACATTATGGTAGGTATATAATATACAATAAGGGCAAATGAAAGGATTCGAGGTACAGTTACTGTACTACTGTAGTGATTATTCTTACTATTTGAACATCGACCCGATCGAACACAGGTGCGTTTAAGAAATCGCGTAGTTTTTTAGTTTGAAATAGAGCAGTATGATCCGGTTATGATTCTGCCCCTCAGGAATTACAATACCTGACGGAACTGTTGAACTGGTCTGCACATAGTTAAAGCTTGAAAACTAGTTCCCGTGTCTGAATTTCGGAGCACCCTAACTCTGGGATTGTTGGGCAGGTTATCCGGTAAGTTCTCTCGCATCCAATTTCGTATCTCTGGATGTGAACGACATTATAATATCCGTTATTGTTAACGAGTAATATTTGTATGAAGCTATCAATGCCGGTAAATGTTTGGTCCTCTCAAAATTGTCTAAAATCGATTAAAATTGTGAGTTATAATGGTTTTGGGGGGAAAACAGTAAGTCTCATATATACCAGGCAAAACGTGATTTTTCAATTTTTTTAACACAGAGCAGCCAAACAGCTCAATCGCCCTTTTAAGCATCCTTAAATATACTACAAATGTATAAATTTCAATTGGTATTGAGTTATAAGTAAGTTACTATTGAATAGCAAGGAGATTTAAAACTTACTGTCATTATAATATTACTAGTATAAAAATCACTATACAAACTTAAGTCAATACTTTTTACATTATTTTCACTTTAAGTTTATGTAACTCAGTTTATTAGTACCCTTTTTAAAAGTCTTTCTTAATAAAGGAATACTTTTAAAAAAGGTACTAATAAACTGAGTTAGAGTTAAACATTTTATTCTGAGCTGACGATTTCAATATAAATTCTTTGACATTCAATTTTAAGTGATGATGTAATTTTATATTGAATGATCAAATAAACATAAACATAAATAGCGAAAAGGATAACATGAAAGTATTAATCTGTATAATAAAACAGATTTTGTACTTTCATGTTGTCCTTTTCGCTATTTAAAAACGTAAAGTGGTAAAACTAACCAAAACATCTGTTTTCTGGCCTTCGCCTATGGCTCTACCCAGGCTGCATAATTACGGCCACAATTAGCACGATGACGCAATTACCCCCTGTACTGTCACTCCCACTCTAATGACTTCCGTGCACTCGGTTAAAAGGGCACCAACGCTTTTTGAGCAATTGTGGCGGCTTGCCGGCGATTTAATAGAGAGCAGTGAAAATTAGTCTCTGTGTTTTATTTTACTCGTTTTCATTTGAAGTCCTGTAATCAGTAGTATCTGAATTATAGTTTTCTTTAACATAATTGTAATTTATCGTGAAGTTGGTTATTAGTGAAGAAAAATCATGGGCAAATGGATTGTGTAAAGCTGCCAATCCACGTTGGGCTTGCATTGGTGTCTTCATGTTTTTCATCTCTTTCTATTTGCAAGAAAAAAAATCTTTAAACGGCTGGCACATACCGCCTTTACCTTTCTTAAATATTTAAAACTGGCCGCTTAGACTCGTGCCAACCGTAGCGTCGGCGTCGGTCGAAAAAAAGGCGACTGGCATATGTACAATATTTACGTTGCATTAGTCCTTCCCTTTGTCGAATTGTCAATCTTATTTCTTGTATTTTTAAATCAAACGTTCGCTCACATTAATTCCATCCACAAATAAAAAAGCCTCACAGTTTCAAAACAGTGTTCGAATCCCAGAAACAAGTTAACAAACTATTCCCATGGATTTGAGCTGAAATTAAGCAACATTTTCGGTACAGTGGAATTTTTGCTGTCAAAAGTACAAACAAGGGCCTGCCTCCTGTGAGGTAGTTCACGAGTTTCCAGTTCAGGAACAAAGGTGAAAGTTTACATTTACTTTTAGAAAGTTATTCCTGATGGGCACAACTTACTCGTAGGTACAACTTTGGTTTATAAATGAAAGGTGTTGTTCGTGAAATTTAGTTGTTTTCTTTTGATGTCAGTTTCAATGAAGAGATTCTTGGAAGAACTAGCGCTGTGCTAAAGCTTTATGATTTCTTCACTTTAACAATCGTATTGAAATATAGATGTTACGGGTCACAGAGCAGCGAATACTCAGGTTTAGTCAATGATATCTGAGTGTAACGGTACTTTCCTATTTCAAATTTAAATAATCGTTACGCCACAAAATTAATTAAAAAACGCCGGTACCTAATAGTATGCCTGAAGTGAGAATCAAATTTGTAGTGCACCGCAACCACTAACAAATTTAGTGGCATTCGACACTGATTAAAATACAGCAGACAATGTGCCCGGTTACAATTTATAACCCAGTGCAAACACGTTTATGACTTATGACAATATGACAAAATACCATGTTCTAACCAAAATACATTTGAATGTGTTTTACAACGTTTTAAGTGACTAAAATCCCACAATATGGTAAAGTCAATGGCATAAATATAATGTACGTCACCAAGACGTCCAAAAACATCTCTACACCTTTATACCACCAACAAAAAGGTCGGTGACACAGTCATATATTTGACATGATGTCTCTATCGATGTTAAGGCCTTCCACTGTATAGTCACTCATCAGAATATAAATGTATTGGAACGGTCTATATCAGAGGTTCCCAAACTCTTTTGTTCCATAGACCACTTTCAAAATTTTGCTGGATCCGGTGGACCCCCTGCAGCTACATTCATTACCACTAATTTCTAAACTAAATCTCGAAAAAAAATTAAGATTAGCTCTATAATCTATGGAAACTTGCGTTGTTGCTGAGTTTCAACGATAAATTTCGAAAAAATTGGTTAGAATTGATTGCTTGATAGGGTTAATTATTTGAAAATAAAGTCGACTAAACAAATTTTCAATTAAATTATATTTTTGTGCTGCGAGTGACTCCATCCTACTTTACTTTCTTGAAATCTACAATGACTCACAGCACAAGAACCAATCAATTCTCACAAATTTTATTCAATTTTCATGCACCCCCGCTTGCGATTGTGGACCCCCATTTTTGGTCACGCCCAACGTAGACCCCCTTCGAGTCTTCCGTGTACCCCTGGGGGTCCACCTGGACCACTTTGGGAACTACTGGTCTATATGCTAAAATATTGAACAGGATCGTATAGTTCGTTATATTTCTGACAAAAGTACCTAAACATCTCCGAAATATCTGGATGTATGTGACTGTACGACGATATTTTGGATATTAAATTAAGTAATTTATAGTTTCTAATATTGTCGGTTATTTGCCTGAACACTAAATTTCCTCACGGGTACAGAAGTATTAAAGGGATTTTAATATAAATTCTCAAGAATCCTTTTATCTTCCGGAAACCTCTTTCTTACAATAAAAGTTTTAATTACCTCATTATTTTCTGTTCCGGTTAGCAACGCTTAAATAAATGGATTTATTATTTTCCTATTATTCGCAGCTGATATCAAACGTTATTTTAATCTAAAAATATGATAATTCTTTGAGTGCAGATTACATTATATTGTTAAAAATGTTCATATAAGACTTATGACAAATAATGTTACAATGACTAATACTTTTCTTTTACTGAATACGTTTTAAGATTTTTTTGTAGTTAAAAACAAAATTTTAAATATCTCTCGTAACGCTATCACTTTATACCTTTAGCAATAAATTGCCACAGAGTGAACGACAAATTTACGAGTATAAGGTTTCTGTGCCTGTACTTTTGTGTGCACTGATGACCAATTTATTGGCCTCCGAAAGTCTTTTATCTGTACGCGTCGCAAGCTGGCTCAAGGCACTGACATAAAGACAAATTGAGACCATTTGCTAATCCCAGCTGATTGAGTATTGATGGCATTGGCTAATTCTCACACGTCTGGACAAAAAGGACATCCTGCTTCTTAGACGGTATTGGAGGAATTGAATGAATTAAAAAAATGTGGTCTCGAACATCACGACCGACTGTGCTAATGGAAATGATCTTATTTATATTAGTCAACTCTTTGAATATAATTCAATTCTTTATTATTATGGGTGGGTTTTAGGACTAGGTTTTGTTTATTATACCTACAAAATCAAACCCAACTTAGATCCATGGATTTATGAATAAATTGCAGTGCTTGTTCATTCACGCCCATATTTAAGCACCATATATATTTTGTTGCATCTGAAGTTCTACGTATCCTGGATACAACTGGCTTTGATTTAGCATTATCAATTCAATTACAGGATATAAAAGTGGCTTGTAAGAAATCATACAACTTTTCTTTTTAAGATTTAAGGGCATCGAACTGTTTCCTTGACATTTGAATTAGCAACGCGTAGTCCTTTATATTTTCCAGCCCTCCAAATTTCATTGACCAATTCATTTATCCTGCAAAGATAATACAGATATTCTAAAAATCTCAAATGGTCTAGTAGATTACACTACTTATTATGGCTTTATTTGTAAGCATTTATGCAACAGGTTACGTAGTTCACGTGTCTAAAGAAATTACTTTTAAATCAATTTTATTAAAATAAATAAACAAATTAAAAGTTAAGCCATGTAAAGGTTTCAGCTGTTGTAAAATTATAATCGTATCACAAAAATTCAATTATAAATCGTTGATTACATTATGGTTGAAATAAGAAATCTTTAGTTTACTCGGCTACTATAAAATATTATAATAATAATTATTATCTTCATTACATAAGCGTATTGTGATTTTTTTCTTAATGTCTTCTGTTCATAACATCAGTCAAAGTAAATAAAATTATATGTATTGTTAAAGTTGATCCCTAATATTGGACACTGCCTTTGTTTTCTGCGTGGGCTTATTAAAAAAGTTTTGACGTCACATCAAAATGTCAAATTTGCTGCCGAGTGCCTCATATGAGTTTGAAAGGATATGGCCCTGTCTGTGGTTAAATTGGTTTAAAATAAAATGACGAACGGAATTTAATGTTGGCGTTACTAAAATAAATAATCATCACACGTATCAAAATATAATGCTTACTCGGATACTTACTAGATCAAGGTATAATGTATTATTATTACAATACTAGCTACCTACATCACTACTACTCGACTGTAACGAAATTTACTATAGAACAAACTGATCCCTGCGCCATTGTGGAACCTTTTCGCAGTAAATGTCATAGTGACGTTACATTGAATTGGCAAGAAACAATATTGTGACGTTAACTGTAACAACGTTCTACGGTGGATCAGGAATCAATTTGTTTGATAATATGTAAGCATGTTGTGTCGGTATTAGAATACCCAATGATTCTATCGCCACAAATGCCAGTTTAAAATAATATTATATATTATATACCCACGTCATGCGGTTCTGTAAATCTGAAATTTGCACCTGTTTGGAAGATCAGTGTCGGCTGTCAGTGAAATTATTTTGGGGTCGTGAAAGTTTCATATCGGGCGGCGTAATAAATTACCATACATTTCCTGCGGTCTGCATACAAATATTGGAGTTTTGCTTCGATGCGGGAATAAATTCTGATTACTGATCTGATTTCTTACTTGGCTTCAGTTAGGTTTAGGATATACCTTTTTATGCTTGTTAGTAGTTGGAGTTATTAAATTTGACATTATTGATGAAAGCACTTTCATTTTTAAAACTTAAATGAAATTTCAAATGAAACAAAGGACGGTTGGAAACGTTTCATTGTAAAAAAAAGATCTTATCTTCAAAAGTTCCGTTTCAGGCAAGATGATTACAATTACTTTATCTTAATTAGTCGCTTAAATTTTGTAATCCCGAGAAAAGCTTTGTATTCAAAGTTTCATATTTTATTATGAAACTTTACATTTATCAAAGACTTTATCACTAAAACTTTAGACACCTAATTTCCTTTAATAGCGTTCAGATCACCCGGTGCTCATAAAATTAGGCAACTAAAGTAAGGCGAAACTCATTTCGGTTCCATAATGGCTCCCTTAAAAAAACAATAAGGTGTTAAACGGACCCTTTCCCGACAAATTCAATTAAGGTGATAAAAGATAAACCACGAACTTTTCCAAACGACCCTTGGAAGTGACCTATTATACAGATTTTAAAAAGATACCAACTACGCGTTAGAAGGGTATTTTTTGCTCAAACGGCAATATAAATGCTAATTTTTAATACTTCGTTATGACTGTAATTAAAACTTTTAAATTGGGCATAATATTAAGTTATAGGTACCTACGTAGTAGTTTATTGACAGTGTTTCGGTCTGAAATCATGTAGAAAACAGGAAAATAAATGAAGTTATGTAATACATTCCACCCATTTGTTTTTTTTTTCCTAAGCGTTAAGGAGACATTTTGCATTTCAGAGTATCCTAAAGTTCAGTAGTCCTGATTCCTGAAGTCAAAGGACATTAGCCTTATCTCATTTGAACCCCCAATTACAAGTTTCAAAGTTTTTAAGTTTTCAATGTAAATAAAATTTTCCAGTCAAGTTTACGTTTAAATCTGAATACGATGAGAAATTACTTACTAGTAAGCTAATATTATAACTATACTTAGTAGAATTATGAAAATCGTTCTAGATTTTTTTTTATTACTCAGCTAGGATCAGAAAAGCATTAATCTTCCATATTCACAATAAAAATAGCAAACACTAGAACCATTACCTTCACAAATCGTCGGAGTTTCTAAGTAATAAAGAAGTGCTATTAGCGTAGATGTTACCCTGGAACAACTTGAATTGCAATGGCTGTTACGTTTATTGAAGATTAACTCGAACACTTACACCAAATGAAATAGGGAACACTTTTATTCTGGTATCTAACTTCAGCTTGATATCTAAAATGCTCCAAAGGATCACAATAAAGTCTGGTTTTTACTGCCATAATAGTAATCGATGTATTATTCGGATCGGATTCGCTGCGCGAGTTTTTATGAAAAAGAAACTTTACCCGTAATCTGAGAGCATCCTCAAGTAATAAAACCGAGCAATTTTCGACCGTTATATTGCTTGTTTGTGACGCGGACGTGATTTGATTCAAGCGAGTTAGCGTCAGAACTTCTTCATTGTGTTATAATAGAACAAGAGTTGAATGTGGGCGTAGAAAGTCATATATGTATAACATGGGTTGTATTTTATCTTCCAAGGAATAAGCACAGCAAGTGTATTAAAAAGATTTTTTGGTTGAAACTGATAAACATGATTCCTAAAATTGTTGCCCATCATGTTATAGGCGATGCGGCTAGCAACCCATCACTGTTTTGATTCCCTTTTCCACCTATTATGCCTACAATCATGCTAAACGTGTCCTTTACGTCTTGTTACCTTAGGCTCTGGCTACCCCGTAAGGGATAGAAAGGTGATTTATGTATAAGTTTAAAATATGTATGTATGAAACTGATAAATAATCAAGTTCATAGTATTTGCTATTCTGAGTTCTTTCAGCCTGTCCATATTTAATTGGCAGTTATGGAATCACCTTAAAATTCTACTCTGAAGTAACAAAAGTTCATGTTCGAATTAGTAGAGATGGCAACCTGTCAACATTCCCTATGTAAATAGTCATCTGAAGTCCAAAAGTGATCGAATTAAATCAATCCCCGTAACAAAGGGAAGCCTTTTC
This sequence comes from Pandemis heparana, assembly GCA_963854515.1. NCBI lineage: Eukaryota > Metazoa > Arthropoda > Insecta > Lepidoptera > Tortricidae > Pandemis > Pandemis heparana. The sequence continues at coordinate 10,168,811 of OY978015.1, read as the reverse complement.
CCATTAGGCTAAAGTAAACCTTGGTAATTGAGTTTGGATTGCTTTAAAGATTTATTTTCACTGTGTCCACACTATGTGCATTGACAGGCCTGTTAATCGCTTTCGACCATTTACAATTGATGGAGTTCCGTAACTCAAAAGGAAATAAAGAACCCTTATAGTATCACTTCTTTGTCAATGTGTCCGCTTAGCCGTCTGACTATTAAGAACCTCTTTTCTCAGGAATATGATATGATAGGATAACTTTTTTCTCTATAGTTTCCACCACGCCATCGTGGTCGTGACCTCTTGAAGTCGTTGAGCGGTGCACTAGCTATCTTCAGGCAGCGCAGTTCTCAGCCATCCGGATGGAAGTCTGCAAGTTGCATTTGCAGACTTCCCTCACCGGGAAGTCCATCACGTCGGAGATCTTCCACGACTCATCTTTCCTTCCACGTGGCCGACTACAATGAGTTCTTCTAGGTTGTCAGGATCTCGTCGAGCCACTAGGATAACCAAGGATCTTCAAATGAAAGTCGATCTTTGTTATAAAACTACTAAATTAACTTCAAACATCTCTTACCATCCTCGCACGATTCTCAATAGTAAAGCAAATGCTTGTTGCTCTTGGTTTTTCAAATTTACGAATGAAATTTTTATTTACCGTATTCGTGCGTTGAAGATCTATTTTTATACATTAACGACTCATTAAATTAATTGAATAAACAGTAAATTAATAGATGTCAGGTATAGAGCTCCCACAAACGGCTCCTGTTACACAACGCGGCAATCTGACACATTAATTACGAGACAGCTTTGATATTACGAAAATTTATGTGGGCGTGTTATTATTTAGCAATCCTGAAATAGACAAAGCAAAAATTCTAGCTCTAATTAGATATTATTATCTAGTTTCCAGCGTCCTAGTAATTAGATGTAATTTGTACTTAATTACAACTACAAAATGCTACGGTTATTACGAATATTATAACGCGCAGTGTTAATGAAATCATTAACACATTTTCAGAGTTAGCAGTTCATTCATTTTCGATGGTTGCTGTAGTGGCGTGATCCAGCTACTGTGGATTTTATAACATAGGTATTCAGGAAAAAGATTATAAATTAAGAAGAAGAGAGATTTGAAAGCGAAAATGTCCCATGTACCTACTATTAGTTAAAAAAACATAGAAAAGGAAAACGGGGAAAGAACAGCGAGTCAATCCGCAAATGGCGCCACTCAAAACACTTCACTTTTGCACATTCGACTGGACGAAAAAAGCTTATTATTTCTCGATCTATCTATACGCATTTACGTCTAATATGTTAAGATGAGATTTGACCTCAAAGTAACCCTATCATGACCTATTTACTTATACTTATATACGACTTAATTTCGGACAAAATATAAGTTATTACTAGCTAGATAAAGATTTTATTCCAAACCTATTCATTGATCTAGTCTGATAACAAGAGCTCCTCGACATGTCTAGCCTTCGATTGTTTCTTATAATGATCGTACAACGCCAGCAGTCTCAAATGATATATGGTTAATTACCTAAATAACATTAAACACATTTTCTACGGTAAGCACCAATGATCGTGGTGCATGTAATTGCATCAAAATATCGGGAACGTATCAAATGTAAGTCAGTAAATATCCCCTAAAAAATATGTCCATTCCAATAACAATGAACATTGAAAAACTTGATTAAATCAAATTGTTGATTTGAATTTTTATCTGGTTTTGAAGGCTATGCGAAATAAGTTTTGTTATTTGCAACACTGTAATTTCTGGGTAAGCAACTTGAGAAAATCCAAGACGTACATACCTAATACTGTCGTCCTAATTTAAATCTATCTAAAAATGTAAAAAAAACTAAATCTGTTTTTGGACATGCGTCCATTTGGATTAGGACTGCAGAATACACATCTTCATCAGAGAGAATCTGCAAATAGATTTTGTTTGAGACAGTACGCCGAGTGATATTCAAAGGGTGCTCACAAATTACGCCATTAGGTGCATACACGGCAACGGCATTAGCGCTATAGAAATGCCTGAACACAAATGCGATGTGATATGTCACGTGAAGATTGAATTTAATGTACCATATTGTGTTTGGAAATGTTCTTTTGAGTTTAATTACTTATCTCCTTACTCAGAAAAGTTATTTATTCAAGTAAGGTATACGTCAGAGTTACTGATAAAGATAAACAAATGTTAATTTAATTTGACAGGAGCTAAGCAAGTGCGTGAATTATTTTTGCGGTTTATTATCAAAAGATTCGTGTAAAATTTTTGGTAACTTCTGTTGTTCTGAAATTGGAGCATTTCCCTTTGTTTGAAAATTGAAAGCATTAACAGGTACGGACGGCCAAATAAGTGGTTTATCACTTTTCACCCAACTTCCTATCAAAAGTAAAAGTAGAAAACTCCAACTAGGACAAAAAACGACGCTGAAAAAGTATGATTGTAATGAAATATTAGATTTAGACGTGTCATATGGCTTATAACCAGTGGACGATCAAGACGCTTCTAATGATACCTCATCTTCCAGTTCTGATAAGTAGTTTAGGAACTATGAGGCAACAGATATTTTTTATCCCTAGACAGTTTTGAACATTTCAATATAGGCATATTACTACCGAGTCAAAACATCCAATTTGTGTAGGTATAATGATTATCCCAAGGCTTTTTTGATGTTTGTATATCTGAACAGGAATTTTAAATGCATAAGTCATGCGATAGCGGTATTCACCAGACGCCTGCATGTTCCGGTGTTCCTGTCGCGAAAGTATTCTATTTCATCTAAATTCCTTTGAAACGGTACATATTCGAAAGGCAGTTTCATCTGGGCTTTGGAGTCATGAAATATCGAAGGTAATATTTTATTCATAGCATAAGAATCTACCTTTTTTTGCGTTTAACCACAACATTCAGCGTGACTTCTACTCACGTTATTTATCACTACATAGTATAAAACAAAGTCGCTTTCTCTGTCCCTATGTCCCTATGTCCCTATGTATGCTTAAATCTTTAAAACTACGCAACGGATTTTGATGCGGTTTTTTTTTGTAGATAGAGTGAATCAAGAGGAAGGTTTATATGTATAATACATGCATAATATATCGTGCGAAGCCGGGACATGTCGCTAGTTTTATTACATACATTTATTTAAGTTGCAATGACATGTACGTATGTGTATGTTTGTTTGTCCGAGTGGAATCTCGCAACTCGATTTTGAAGCAGATATATTCAACCGTTTGCGCTGAAATCTTGCATACCTACTTGTGTAAGTCTGATGACAATATAATAATTATGGTGACCCAGCCAGGATCGTCACCGCAGGAGGGAACCCTTCATCATTTGGTCTGATTTACTGGAAATTTGATACACATAATGACGGATGATAATGCAAGGTACAGTCAGCAATAAAGATTGTATTCAAAATGGATTTTTTAACAAAAACTTTTCAGAATTAGTAATTGAATCATATCGATAGTGCTTTACAAAGTTGATAATTAACTAAAAACAGTACACAAAATAAAAAGTATTGTCTCACTTAGTAGATACAATAAATACTGTTCCGTCATATTTTAAGCAATCTGTCGGCTTTTCGACGATTTATATCGGATATATTTGATATCTGGGCGCGCGTGGGAACTATAACCCAAACCCTCCAATACACGGAGGAGGCCTATGCCAAGAGGCACGCCGAATTTCGCGACAATTTAATAAATAAATAAAAAATAAACTACAATAACAACAACAACATGTACTTACTGAAATTGTTGCGAATTCGGAATAAAAAGGCTTATAAATAAATAATAATTTGATATGTTACAGTGCCAGAAGAAAATTAATAACAGAAATTACCTTACCCTTTTAATTGGGTCATACACCTTTTTTTTTTCGCGTCTCTCCTGTGGACATGGCAAAAGTTAAGGGTCTACAGTCAATATTTTTAAGTCAAGTCTACATCGGCGTGTGGGACGCCTGGCCATATTTCGGCCCATTTAAATAAACCTTAAGTTTGTCGACTCGGAGTCGCTAATTTTATGCCCACGGGAGAGTCAACTTTTTCACTTCATTCGTATTTTTAAATTCGCAATTAACTTACTAAATACAACACATTAAATTGCAATTGTATGTAGTTACCTACTGTTCTCACGTCCGATCAATTACAAACATGCTTGATTTCAAGCCAATTAAATCTTTTTAGATTTTAACAATCTAACTCTCTTTTCCCTAATCGGGTACCTACACATTTTCATTTACCAGGGTGACTTACCATGACGTCTTAATGCGACTCAGTTTAGGTTCGCCCGTTCATTTAGGCTCCAGGGGCCTTACTATGACGTCCCAATTCCGACTCAGTTCAAGTTTTAGCTGTCACTCTCAGTATGAATATGACAGCGAGCGAACCTAAACTGAATTGCATTAAGACGTCTTGGTAAGGCCCCAGCTACCTACTTCTAAACGCCGTATCGATTTTTTGCGCTCAGACTCTGGCGACAAAAACAGTGGGACATGTAATTGACTGGAATTGAATTAAGGGTACAGTGACATACGACTACAACGTACGGGCTAGCTTCACAAGAGAGTCAATGGATTGAAGCGATTCCTCTCCAGACTAATACAAGGTAAATACTTGTTGGAGATTTATAGCTTGAACATGCGGCTGAGTGACTGAATGAATAACGCTGATTCATTTGGGCGCCTAATGAAATTTAAATTACGGGGGTAGTAAGTAATTCGGAATATTATAAACGGGATGTGAACCGCGATTACCCGATATTTCGACGCAGTTGCATACTTCATGATCACGGGTAGACTGAAGAAATTGCGGATGTTATTGAACTTAACCGTGAATCATTGAAAACTCTTATAGTAAGTAATTGTTTTCCTTACACAGTTTTCTTACTTGTTAAACATGCACGCGTACCTACGAGCAAAATGTCGAGTAACTTGAATTATAGTTTCAAGAAAACTCACCTTTAATTTTTCCTTATAATTTTATTTTTTCACTGTGCAAGTTGAAAATAACCTTCAGAAATATAGGTACCTAAAACGAGATTATGCTTTATATGAATTACAATCAAGGCCTATAGTGAAACATAAAGATGAAAGAAATAACCGTGAAAATATTATAAATATTTAATTAAGACTTGGAAGTAAGTAAATTAAATTAAATGTTGTGGAAAGTCTAATTAATATATCTAGATGAAGGTAAAGTAATAATTGCTAATTTAAAATCTCCTCCATTATCTTAAATGCAATTGTTATGTGTATTTATTATACAAAAGCTAAGACGTTAATTCAGGCTGTATTGAATTTCGTAATTAACGTATTTCCTCGCAACGCAACCAACACGCGACCTCGTGACGTCGTAATTACGTCGCGAATGCGCGCCATTCCAATATCGCAAACTCCGTTTGTACGTCGGCCGAGAACTGTATTCAAATGTGAACTCTAAAAATGTTGTGACTAAGGCAAATTCAGATTGACCGAGTCGTATTTTGTGCAAGGTTTCACGTTCATAAATCACGGGAATCGCACGCGAATGAGTTATTGTTTTTTATCCCGTAAATAGTAGATCAATTGAATTTGGATTTCAAATTGAAATCGGATACGCTGTACGATTATTAAATTTTAAAATTCGTAGCCATCGTTTTCCGGTTTCGGTGCCGTTCATCTTTCACAGCGTTTCTTCTCTGGAGTAATACGCGCAGCAAATCGAGCTATAAAGCTAATCGAGTTTCTTTATTGACATTGTTAACTTTGAAACTGGTCTTATTTTGCAGGTAAACACATTTTGTTTGGCCGACAAACAACGCTAACCGAATAAGCGGAAACGAGAAAACTTTTGAAAAAACCTCTCGGACGGCGTGTGTAAGTCGTAAGGCTCACTCGAGACAGGAATATTAAGAGAAATTCGTTTTTCCTTCATCTCACGTTCACAACAATTCCCCATCAGTTGCAATAAAATGGTCCAGCAAAGCGAACATAATGGTGGACAATTTCTTTTTCCATCTGAGACGCGCTGAGCCAATGCTACACCAATGCGAAGAGGTACTTGAGTCAGTAATAATTTACTACTCTGTTAAGTACACCCATCAAAACGTACGAGTATTTATAAATTACTAGCTGTTGCCAGCGACATCGTCTGCAAAGAATTCGTTTATCGCTATCCCGCGGGAACTACGCAATTTTCAGGGATAAAAAGTAGCCTATGTGCTCTTCCAGACTTTTCTCTAACTATGTGCCGAATTTCATCCAGATCCTTTGGGCCGTTCTGGCGTGATTGAGTAACAAACAAATATCCATCCATCCATCCATACTTTCGCATTTATAATATTAGTTAGATTTAACGATTTTATTTACACGTGGATTTAGGAACTTTCTTGTCTCACCGGTTAAAACACGCTAATATTGCATCATTCTAGTAAAATCAACACTGAACTGCTATTTTTCTTATCGTAAACAGATTTTTAACTCACTCTTTTCATTTTATCCACATACACAAAGTCAAGTCGTTTAAACTCAAACCATTTTCCGTGAGTTTTCTTCCAGGCGTACCATAAGAAGTAAGAACAAATTCACATTAAATATTAGCCTGCGTTAACTATATCTAAAACCATGACAATATGTTCCAACAATATGCGCGAAATAAGCGCAACCGCGTAACGGTGGGCTGACAACTAGGCCTTATACTCTGAAATTCGATTTTCGAAGTTCGTTTCGTTCCGTTCCGTTCTCACTAGTAGTTATTAATTTGAGAGTGAGAGGGACGGTGTTATACGAAGTTCGAAAATCTAATTTCGGAGTAACCCCCCAGTTCCGGAGGCTGTGCGATTACCTACCTAGCCGCAAGCGCGAGTTAATAATAAATTGTTCGCGAACGATATTTGTATGAATCAAGTTATGGTTATAATTAAGTATCGCTATCCAAAGGGGAATGCTGCCAGCGTCTGTGGTACTATGTCATGAGGGCCTCTCCTTTTTTAATTGTTCTATTTTAAGATTAGATTTACTTATTTTTTAATTTAGGTATAGTTTAATTTCTTTTATTTTTCTCATAATGTAACGGAATATCACATAACTGGCGAAGATTCAACGTATTCTACAAGGTAGAAAAGTGCTTTTTTGATTTGTTTTAAAAGTTTAATTAAATGTCAAGTAAAAACCGAGCACCACTTATCTATTTCTGACAAATTGAATATTCCAACAATTGAAAGGAAGCCGTATTTCATTACTTAAACTGCGTTCACTATTTAAATTGCAATTCATAACATCGGACGCGGCCAAGAAAACGTCAAAACCACATGTTTCATCTCCCACGATTCCGTAACATAATTTCAAAAGAATAGCTCCATTATTTATGTCCAGTCACAGTCCGCCGCTTGACTTGCCTCCAGAATGCTTCGCTTCAAATAATTGGATTTTCCTTCCCAAGTAACATTAGGTACTGTTATTTATGTACTCGTATTAGGCGCAATATAAATTTATGTACAGTACCGAATCGTAGCAGACTGTAATATCCGTTTCGGGCATCACGGCCATATTCATATGCTATGAATAACGCTATTACAAACTAAAGCTATTACATGGAACTATGGTATCCTAACTAAGCTAATTACGTGATTTGTAGCCTCCGGGTTTCCGTCAATGCGAAATGGCGACTAGTTACGATAATGATCATAATGTAACTTTCATTTTGCTTGATTGCTATTCCAGTGGTTCAGTACTTTTCTTTTGATAACCGTTCCGTGCACGAAACAGTTCCAGAGGTATCCTCTTATTCATAAAAGCTTGTTAAATATTTCTAACATTCGTTTGTCGTTCTCTCTCCCTTTAACATTTGCCTTTTGTCAGGCATAAATCATAATACATTTAACGGATTTGGCGCTTGTTACGCATAAAGAGGATACACTTACATGCAAAAGCAAAAGAAATTCAAGAATAAAAATAAATAATGATAGTTCTGCCATTTGTTAAAGAAACAATATTATTTTCAACATCTCTAGGATGTTGTCAATATGACATAAGAAGGGTAAATTTAAGAGCTAACGACAGAAGAACATTATGAAGATTATGTACGAGTATCTAAATCTGCACCAACGTAATAAAACCAAAGCTTTATATAGCCCACGATCCCTAAAGGTTTATTGACTCAATTCAAATTAAGAACGCAAGTTGAAGGAGACGCTAGCCCTGGCATTTTTATTTATGACGAAAATTGTAAAAGCGAACAAATGAACTTGTACCAGCCAGCGTCGCGTACGGCCAGTTCGTGAAGTCGAGTGATTAAGGGGCTCGTGCTGATTTCCCACAAATGTCGACCAACTCTATTTATTTATTTAACCTCTGAGCCGGCGCCACACGACCGCGATCCGAAAATACGGTAGTTTTGGAACTTCGGGCCGTCAAGAGACATCTGCATTAACAAATGAACCTACATTTTCTAGTGAATATCAAAATAGTTAAAAATAGTATGGTAATAATAATGAAATCACAAGAGGCCCTGCTTGTGTTTTTAATGAACTGTGATTTCGCGTAATGTTAGCATAAAAATAAAAGTATGGTTTCTACCCATGGTCTCTACGAAAAGCCACTTAACGTTATTAGGTAAGCATGACGAGACAAACGGGAGATAACATTCATCGAATAAAAATAAGAAGGAATCAAAGGGAAATATAATTCCATACTTACGGAAAACATCAAGAGGGAAGCCTGAAGTGGAAATATCATGCTCCAATTCCTGATAAAGCACATAAAATGTAGAAGAGGAAATTTTGCAATGCTAATAGGTACCTTCTGTATTTGGGTTAAAGTTATTTATAATATTAACTTTTATAGGTATGTTTAAATTCTACCTATTACTATTATTTAGTATAAGTTCAATAGTCAATATTCGCCACCACAATATAAATAAGGAATTCATAAGTAGTTACTGGTTTTTTTTATTTGAAGATTTTTTTATAACAATTTCGTGAAGAAGTTTATTTGGTCCTTCTGGTATAAAATTATGTGATTTATAATTTAGAAATGATCGATAACTAATTGTAACATTTATGACTGAGCAGGCTAGCGTGTATACAGAAATAGCAACGATTTTAGAACGAGTCGTTGCTTAATCATCATTTAGATTATTTGATAATCCTTCAAGTTAAAGTTTTAATATAAATGCCGTTCTGTCAAAATACATCGTACATTTTGTTTGTCAGTAGACAAGATGGTTTATATGTATGTCTTTTATTCAAATGGTTAAACAAAAAATATCCATTTTCAAACAGTCTTTTAGCTGGAAAAGTCGGATAATCTTCTGTAAACTGCGATAATTTTCACGTCGAAGGACCAAACTTAATGTTACCAACGCAGCCTCGTATATGACCGTGGCTATTAAATACTATAGGATTCTGCGCGGTAACATTGAGCTTATAGAACGATATATTGAGCTTATAGAAGACTAATTTATTATAGACTTTTGATAGAAGATTTTCAAGAAGAATAATTGATAATCAATGAATTTGTACATAGACAAAAATAAAACCATAAACAACATTTTCTGTTCATATAGTTCTGAACAAAAGGTTGCATCCCGCTGATAAGCTGATACATATTGCATGACCGTCTTCTAGGCGTTTTGCCACGACTCGCGTCTATGAAGACGCCAATTTCACACACGAGAGGAATTCCAATTATTCCATTATACGAGCCGGTCATACCGATGTGGATTGAGAACGGTCTAGTTAAATAGTTCTCCTCCACTGTCCTGACCTATAACAATTTAATTTTGAATCGAGCTTGTCGCGACGTCTGAACTTATTAATCTACGTTCGATATAGTTTTAGTATATCGGTCGACGTCAATTTCATATCATTATAGAAGTGCTATTTTAGATCGCACTCATTTATTTATGTTTCATTTGGTTTTAAAACCTAACTGCTCTTTCCATCGTCTAGTTGACTGAAAGAAAATCGTAACGTATTTCATTAAACTTTTTAGTTAATTCCGACTTTTGCGTTCAAATTTTCCTAATAGAAGAAAGTTAATTGAGATTTTACAGAAATAACAAAATTAAAAATACAATTGAAAGCGATAGAGCAATAGAGGGGTAGGTATAGGTATAGGTATAGGGGGAGCTGTATTAATTCATAATTTGTTTTAGGATATTTTTATTTTTTAAACTGAGCTCAACATGACTGGAATTGGCAGTGCTCGCTTAGGTCTGTCTGGATTCAATAGAATTTGATTCAAACGCCAGTAGCAGGTCCCAGTGTTATTAATAGACTGTGGAATGTTCCGTCACTGGATTTATTATATCTTTATTTTAATATCCACGTTGTTGAACTGCGCACGCTTTACGAAAATATGAAATTTCATGTAAATCTCCTGCGTTGATATTCTTTCCTTTTCGTATTAAAGCCCCGTATTCTAAAGTTACAAATTGACATAAAGTCACTATTTATAAAACATTAATGTTAAAATAATATGTCTCCAAATTTAACTTTTTTAATACTTAAGTATTATTTAATTTACCCGAAAGGGACTTAATCCGATTAAAATATGAAGCGTGTTATTTCGAAAGGATTTTATTTTGCAGCGGCAATGTTAGCGAACTGACAAAACATTTAACAAAAAATCTGGTACATTACCTAGATTGAAACCGTTTCAGTTATCGAAAAATTCTATCCGGCCGCTTTGGATTATTGAATACGGCTTTTAAACTATAGTAATGGACTGCGGAAATCTATTTTGCGTATTCTTAAATCGAGTATACACGTGATGCGGACTGGGGTTCTGCATTCTAACTTAATGAGACTTAAGTCAATCCGGCGTTAGCACACGAAGCTTGGTAAGCTAGAATTCTAGGAATTTGTCGGGTTGTCCAGGTCTTTGACGAGAAGTCGTTTGTGGTCGCAGTGAATTACTTCTAGGCACGTACCTATGGAATAACAAAGTAAAAATGGTGTGCAAGCTTAACGTAGCTATAATTCAAGTAGTTCAACGGTTATTTTGTCAAAGTAGATTAATTTCCCCACAATTGAATAACTTATTAATCTTGGGGCAATTGACACCGATTGACCTAGCCCCAAACTAAGCAAAGCTTGTAATATGGGCACTAGACAACGGATGAACATACTTATATAGATAAATACATACTTAAATACATATTAAACATCCAAGACTCGAGAACAAACATTCGTATTTTCATACAAATATCTGCCCCGACCGGGGATCGAACCCGGGACCTCAAGCTTCATAGTCAGGTTCTCTAACCACTAGGCCATCCGATTGTCAAAAAAAAATAGTCTCAAAGCATAGTTTTATAGTATTTTTAGTCTGAAATAAATGAAAATAATTTAAGTATACCTAGTAAAACTAGAATTTGTCCCACAGTAAGCAAATTATGAAAGGAGCAATTTGTATCGCATAGGTATAATAAACATTGTGCGAGTAATAATACTATTCTGCAAATGTAACAATGTACTTGTATCACTTATCACTATCAGACACAGAAACGTCACCAGAGATGACGTGTAATAAATCATAGTACCTGCGGTATGCTTACTGTGAATTGAAAATGTTCTTGATTGTAAAGAACCTCATTTTCGTTGTGCGTAAGTTTTGACGAGAGAGCGGAAAACTGGATTTTTAAGGTAAGTTTTTTATTTAAGTACGCCAGTTTAACACTCAGGAATATCTGAGACAACCTTAAGAAAAGTCGTGACATTGTATTATTCAGCTCTAAGTCATAATTTGTAACGTTATCCTTTCTTTCAAGCTGGTAAAGGAGCAAAGAAAATACGTAGAATATATACCAGTTGCTTCTCTTCTCGCAGATGGTAAATGCCCATCGATGGAATGGGCAAAAATAAATAAATAATAAATAAATAAATAATAAATAAATAAATAATAAATAAATAAATATCTTGGGACAAATTACACCAATTGACCCAGTCCCAAACTAAGCAGAGCTTGTGCTATGGGTACCAGGCAACGGATAAACATACTTATATAATGTAGGTAAATACATACAACATCCATAACTCGAGCACAAACATTCGTATTCATCATACAAATGTCTGCCTCTACCGAGATTCAAACCCGGGACCTCTAGCTTCATAGTCAGGGGCACTAACCACTGGGCTATACGGTCGTCGAAATCTTAGGAATCATGTTATTGGTGACCTATCACTAATTTGATTCGCCTGTCTACCCCATAAGGTATAAAGATGTGATTTGTGTATGTATGTGTGTATCATTTGTAAAAGCAGTGCTACAACCCAATATATTTTGCATTCATTAAAAAAACTGCAAATTACAACATAGGTGACCTATTTCGCTTTTTATATTTAAACTGTAATTAACCGCTTTTCAGCACCGAGCTCTAGTTTAGCTGTTGCGGCCAAAGTGTCTACGTGAAAACAGTAACAATAAGATAGTATTTCCTACGTGGTGGTGCAAAAATTGCTACAGCAATTAGGTACAGGTCCCGCATGCATTTTACATGAGTTCGCTGCAACCAGCTAGAAAAATCTGATAAGAGTCGGCGATGTAACACATGGTCGCTGGTGAGCTAGATTTATTCCACTTGAATCTCTGCACTACAGCTATTTTCTTGTGTGGTGTCATTGAAGTTGTCATTAATTACGAAAATATATTTTTCTACTTAAATAAAAAAAACTAGGTAGATTTTTAAAATTGATATTCAAAAATCCTTGGCAAACCACAGTTAAAGCCGTCGTTCGGTTTTGAGCAGATACCACTACTTATTAAGCGAGTTTATACATTTAATTAAATAATAATCTTGTTTAAACAAAATGAAAGAAAACAATAATAATCAGCAAGATAAAATAAACCCTCCACCATATCCATCATAAGCTGTATCCATCATGAATTTAGCAACACAAAGGCCCGTAACAAACTGAGTGTCCGCTATTCCCTATGGAAATTCGCTTGGCTCAGTACAATTCGGCTCTCAACACGAGTGGGGGACAATAATTGATTGATCGACAAAAGGCGCTTGGGTAATATTGTCGCAAGCCTTGTTTGAGGAGAATTTCCGTCTTACAATTTTGTTTTGCTTTTTGCACGCGCGACTTTTGGTGGAACGCTGTATTTGGTTTTATTTTAAAACAAAAAACGAATACATACAAGATTCAAGATGATATGTCAAGATGTACTAAGCCGGGCCACGTAGTTGAACAAACAAACAAAACGAACACAAACAACTCAATCAAAGTTCAATTAAACAAACCCACCGATTCCGGAGTGGTTAATTTTTATTCACAAGAAAGTAGAAACCGCTGGCAATGCACCATTAATTCTTATGGATGGCCTTGGTCTTACTTACCAACAGGTGATCCGTATGCTCGTTTTCCCATTAAAAGAAAGCAACTTTTTGCAGTGGGCAACAACACCATATACCTACTTAGGTACCTATAGTACGTATTCCTTCGATTTTTAGTGTTAAATGGAACAAACCAGCAGAGTCGTGATGATACTACAAGTTTCCGAGAGAGCAGCGATTTATCACGGCCACTCCGGCTGCGGCACTGCGATTGAATGCAGCCTTACACCACTAGTGTCAGGGCACTTTAAATAAGGGATCGCCCGACCATTTTATATCAGAGAACTGTCAAAGGTGTGACGCTTCTGAAAGGAGATAGGCACTTGATCGAAGTAAAATTATACTTAAGTGTTTACTTATTTTTTTAGTATTAGAAAGTTAACATTTTAGCGTTTCTATGTCCTTTTTGTCACTATTGCCTTATTTTGGTCTAAGTGCCGATGCTGACTCCAGTTTGCTCAAAATGGTTCTGGCCAATTATGTTGCGGTAATAGTCGTGGAAGGACACGAAACTAAAGCAGTGATTGGTTTTTACAAAATACAAAAGGCATAGACAATCGTTGATATTAAAAGTATTGAGTTTATGAAAAGCTAGCCATTCACCAGCAGTTACAATTTAAGAGGATTCCGACACATTAACATTTAATAATATTGTGATACTTGAAACTAAAACACTTCCGAGTGTCTAAACTACCCTATCTATACATCAGGCTGGCAATTATGCGTCAATGCGGTCCAAGCCCGAAGTCCCATTTGGTGTTAGCTAGCGATGAGCAATATTAACTTGAACGTTGCAATATTCGATGTTAGGTCATCACGACATGTGCCAACTGCGCCTATGTCAACCAGTGATGCGACTAATTTAATACAACGGCACCGAAACAGCTGACGCAGCAACCAGCCAGCTGTTCTAGATTAAAATATTCACAATCGAGATTTCTGGCAAATTGCTGATCAGGTCATCGATTTTGCATGACTTGCTTCATTATCTTTTTATCGGGCCTCCGGAATCCAAGATCCCAATCACAATCAATTATTTAAAATGAAAGCTATACATTCAATATCCATGATTTACAATACAATACAAATACTCTTTATTGAACACCACAAATCAGTAAGTACAAAACAATACAGAAACAAAGAACAAAGTATAAAACAGTAACAACATAGTATAGTGGAGTAGTAGTAACAACTACTGTGTTGTCGAAATGTCAGGTTTATTGCTGACCAAATTATGAACAAACAGTACTTGAATATTATTTGAATACCTATTCAATGTTTTATAATATAATTATATTGCTAAAACTTTCATAAATGATAAAGAGAATTAAAAACTTTGGATCTATCAGGCTGCTTTGTATTCAAAAAACTTATTCGCAAAGTCCTATTCAATTTCAATTTTTACAGTAAAGTTATACGATTCGTAGAATCTATGGATCCAATAAAAGTAAAAAATTACGAGCACAAATGTTTATAGACCAGCCGTGCCTGCATAACAGTGGCTACACCGACTAGCATAAAGATAGAAGGAGAATGGAAACACCAATGGGCTCCAGCCTCTATTATCAGAAGCGATTTTTCCAGAAATGTAGCACGTCAGCACATTCTAATAAAAATTTGCGAGTTTCCGAACGCGCCGAGTTCCGTGGATGGCTCATAATAGTCATAATCGACCGGAGGACGTCTAAGTATACTTTAATACTTCAGCGAAGGCTGCGATCTTAATAACTTTTGTTGAACTCTTTAAAGATTTAACGGTGCAATTTTTAAGGGTTGACATTCATCAAAAGGAACCACTAAGATCTGTGATTAATGAAATTTGATACTCTATGATAATTTTTGTAACGTTGCTGTTGTTTATAAATACATTCACAAATCACGTCTTTATCCGTTAAAGGCTAGACAGAGCCTAGGGTAACAGTCATGATCTAAAGGCCACATTTAGCATGATTGTGGGAGTATATAGGTAGAAAGGGGAATCAAATAGTAATAGACTGCTAGCTGCATTGTCTATAGCATGATTCCTAAGATTTTCGCGCATTCGCCCTCAATGGATGTGTAGCTAAAGTTAAATCCTTTTCATTCATTCGATGAGTCTGAAAAAAACACACTCGCGCAAAAAGAAAAAAATACACAAGATTTGAAATACGGTCACCTACACGTTATATCACTGGGCCAAACGAAAAGCGACGAAATCAACGTACACTTCAAAAATCGAACACGACTCTAGCTTTATTCGTATTTCAAAATAAGCTCTTAGAGGACCCTGATATCCTGGTACTTAAACTCTCCCTCCGTCTTACGCCTGCCGCGAGTTTCACATTTTTTACCCATCCCAAAAAGTGCTCAACGCCGCTAAAGAAGTTTTCACTTCAAAAATCCATATAATATAATAATATAATATAATAATATAATATCGTGGGACAATTGACACCAATTGACCTAGTCCCAAACTAGGCAAAGCCTGTACTATGGGTACTAGACAACGGATAAACATACTTATATAGATAAATACATACTTATATACATATTAAACACCCAAGACTCGAGAACAAACATTCGTATTCATCATACAAATATCTGCCCCGACCGGGGATCGAACCCGGGACCTCAAGCTTCATAGTCAGGTTTGCTAACCACTAGGCCATCCGGCCGTCTAATATGACATTTTAACGAAACCTGACAAAAAAAAACCATAGAGAAATCATTTAGGTACAACTGAAAACATAAACAATATTGTATTTCACTTTAAAATATGCCGCAGAATTCCAGCAGTCCTTTTTACAGCGTTATAGAGTCATAAAATAATGCCAGTGTGTTGTGACCGTGTCTGGACCGTCGCCAAGCGGCGATGGCTTATCCTGCGCTTTTGGCGCAAACTTTTAAATAGCATCCTTTCTAAGCCCCAAGCTATGATAAAATGTACCGGATCGAAGACGATTCCAAAGTTTTCATGTAAAGTATTGAAATGAAAATAGTGGTAATGTTAGGGGTGTACTCACTGTACGGCTGTGACGGGCAAAATCGAGGTTACCTAAAATTGAATTGTGACATGTATATAGGAATTTATTATTAATAAACTTCACGAAAAACTTCATTGCGAATTGAAAGTTTTCCGTTTGTTTATCCTCATAGTTTTGAGATATTTGTAGTTGGGAGTGGTTAAACACTAAAGTAGTACGAGTATTTGTAATAGTGTTCAAAATTGATATAGTATGCTAACTACGTTAAATGAGATCAACTCAGCATTTGTCTATCAAGAGAGTGCACAAGAGTCGCCTAAGAGATATAGTCCGTCTTTTTCTACTGTTATAGTTCTAGAAAGAGACGGGTATTCTATCTCTCGCGAGACGTAACTCTTGTGCACTCTCGTGCTAGCCGGGCTTAAGTAAATACGAGGGAAAAAAAATTGACGGCTGTCGACGCGTGTCGAAAAAAAGAAGCATTTTTTTTTTTATGTGAATAGAACGAGCAAGTGGGTCACCTGATGGTAAGCGATCACCACTGCCATACCCGCAACCCCGGAGGGATTGCAGATGCGTTGCCAACCTAGAGGGCTAAGATGAAATGCCGACCAAACCGCCGCGCATACGCAGTGACGTGTCGTATGCGTCACGTTTTCTCGCCGTTTCTTCATACATTTTGTTGCGATTCCGTAGTCCTCTAAATTTAAGAGTGTCACTGGATTTATACTCACAGCGTGGAAGAAAAATTTTTTGTTCATCTGTCTCGTTCTGCCATACGTGCTACCATCGCTCTTTCTCTTGAGAAATGAGAAAAATAGCAAAGCTTTAGATAATTCGCTTGCCATGGATGTTACATACATACACAAACATACACAAATTCTTTATCCCTTACGGGGTAGACAGGGCCTAACGTAACAAATCTTACAGGCCACGTTTAGGAAGATTGGGCGTATAGGCAAAAAGTGGAATCAAAATAGTGATGGGTTGCTAGCCGCATCGCCTATAACAAGATTCCTATGATTTTCGCCCATTCCCTCGATGGGCTTTTGGACTTTTTGGGATGGGATGGATGTTAGAAATAGGCATTGTCCTGTTCGCTATTGCTTCTGACATCGCTATCTCACAAAGATCTTGAGGTAGAATATCGGCGCATAACAGAACTTAGGTGGAACCAGCGAGCTTAGATTTATGCAAACGTCATACCTAACTCTATTCGTCGACAATGTTGTCAAGTGCATACGGCGACCGTACTGCTAAAAGCACTCCACACCCGTCAATAATAATACGAATATATGATTCCGATGCCGATGGAAACGTCAACGCCAATAGTAAAATTGTAAGTGATGCTTCTAGTGACAGGTACGAATATAAATGGTAAAATATTGGGTAAAATGTTGTATTATTAGTTGGTAATTTATTTATGTATATTGTTTACAGGAGTGTAGAATAGTGGTTATCATGATTTAGCATTTCATTTTGTATTGAGGTAGTTAACTAACACAATTAAAAATTAAATTAACTGTTTATTTCCAAAAAGTTACCACGATAAAATAACAACGGTTTAGTCAAAAAAATACACGCTGTTATACCTAGTCTTAACTACAATCCTTTAGTTGTAGGATTGTTGCAGTCAAGGCCTCTACATAATTTTTAGTTTCGTAAACAAACATTATCTTATCTTATCTAATCTAATTAGGTACACCATTCATAAATCTCTTAAAAATACTTTTAATCTTGTTTAGACAATCATGTTTATAAAACTTAAAGATTTCTATTTTCATTTTACGCATACAATGTAAATTTTGCTCAAGTTTTAAACTAATAACAGACTTTTGAACTTACTGCCACTGTAACTAATTAACTACCCAGGTCGTCCAGTTACGGGTAATAAGTACTAGAAGCAGAAGAGTCGAGTTTTCAACCAATAGTTGCGACAGTCGAGTAGAAAACTTAGCGGAGGGGCGAACCACTCTTCTTTCATCTCGAGCTTTTACAACATTTTAAGAAATTGCGCAAAATTTGTATTTGTGCTAAATAAATGAGTTTAAACTCATTGGAGGTGGAGGAACACCATGGGGTAACCTGCACGCATCTGCAAAACAATTAAATGATGCGAGGTTCCTACCTAATCCACTCTGATCTCGTGTGTGTATAGGTAAGTACTGTAAGCCAAGCCTTCAAATTCTGAGAAAAGACCTGTGCGAAATGTATCATGCATTGTGTACGTAAACTCATTATTTTAAGAATGTCTAAGTTAAGAATTTACGAGGACTGGATACAATAATTCGACTATTCTACTTTTTTATGATACGCCATGTCGCCGATGTCACTTGTGCGCAACAAACTGTGATTAGCTTGTAATAATGCGATAATTGTTATTAAACCTAATAATTCAGTAATAAAGTTGATGCTAATTTGATAATTAGACCTATCACTCAATGACTTTATTCAAATAAAAGCTTTAATTCTTGCCTATTAAAGACTAGACTAGCTACTGCGAAGACTTGAGACGCTCATCACTTGCTTAGCCCAGTATCGAGTAAATAAACAGGCTACAAATAATTTCTCGTTTTATTTCAAGCTCGTCTTGTGACACAGTTATCTCCAGGCAACATTATATCACTGAACAGATCTCGGCGGATAAATAAATACCTTGTTTCAACTCGATACCCCTGATGCAACTCGATCAGAGAGTTACTTACAGCAAATCGGGATAATTATTTACCCGTCGTAAAATTGTTGCGCTAAGACCTGTCAAGCAAATTATTAACCTTTTTATTCGTAGAAAAGCATATTATAATTGTTTTTCCATGCTGGTCTGGGAGTAAAGATAAAACTCGGCTAAAATGCGGCTAGCAACCCATCACTATTTTGAATCCCCTTTCAACTTATACGCTACAATCATGTTAAACGTGGCCTTTTAGGTCTTTTTAGGCTCTGACTACCTCGTAAGGGAGAAATACGTGTTTTATGTATGTTACATACATACAATGTTTTGTTTCAAAGTGTCTATTGTAGGTATACCTAATGACACATTTGCAATGGACGCGTTCGTTTGTGTTGTGCTGCAACATGCACATAAAGTTATGAAGAGAAGCGCAGGTGACCATATTTAGTCCGTTCTGAGTATATACACATTACGAACGCTGTTACGAGCTCTGTTTGTTTACTTGATACAAGTTGTTTCAAAGTTAGTTTACTGGAAACTGAACCTTGTTCGAAAGGTAAGCAGTGCAATATTGGTTCGTGATCATTTTCAATATGGCATTTTGTAATAGCCTTATATTGTGTATGTGAAAGTTGCCAACCGATATATATCGTAGGTTATGACACTCCGGTAGTTTGGTACGGAGTGTAACTGCAAAGTTTCATAACGCTACGTAACCGCCGACCATAACAGTCGACTATGAGTGCAAATAATACTCAGAGCCGCCGGTCTTTCCAAGTAATATTCACGTTGGGTTATTGACAGGACAATGGTAGGTAGTTGTTCCACTTATTAAATTGTCCCAAATACCCTCACCTAGATGGTAATGGTCTAATGGTGATTCAACGAAATTTTTTGTTTCTTTTTGTGAAGCTGTAATTTCCCTGTGTTGCGAACTCTTTAGTATATTTTTAATAATTATTTTTTATGTTTTTATACACTTTTTAATATGATTTTTTACGTGGCTTGTCAGTTTTAGTTTGTCTTGTTGAAGAAGCAGTAAAAGAAAGAGTTCAGTTTTGCTGGTGTTCTCATTTTATCCAATACTTATTTCATTTTTCTTGATTATCATACAATCCACATTTCGTACGCTTCACCCTGTAAGAAAGACAATAATAATAAACAATGGAATCAAGTTGACCTCATAACATTTTTTTTAAATGTCAATAATAATAATGAGAACAATATGATTTGTTCCAGTCTAAACGAACAATGTAAACATAATGTGAAAACTCTTGTAGTGTAGGCTAGGCTAGTATGATAAGTGTTTTATGGAAACAAACCCGAAGAAAAACTTTTGCACCATGCCCAATATTTTTTTGTTGTGTTTCCTGTGCGCCCAGTAACGTGGACACAATTGAAACCTGCACACGTCCAAAGCTCCAGGCCAGTGTCCGAAACCCACACGGATTGCCCGGAGTTATCCCTGTAATGACCAATAGCGTCCAAGTTGTCGCTTAGAGAGAAATGCTCAATTGAATTTGCACAATACGATAACCACTGACTGGTTAGTTTGTAACGATAACAGTGTCAAAGAGGTAGATACGGAATAAATACTACCTACAAATTCTAACCAATATCACTAGAACAGTTATTAACTATTAGTTAATAGTTAGTTATCTTTGGTTTTAAATGAATGTTAAGACATGTTAGCATGCTTAATATTTTGAAAGTCTCAAATAATAAAAGTGGGTTTAAAAATACCCAGATAATAAAATGTATCGTAGGTAAGTCGTCAAAAGTTTGTCATGAAAAATATTTTACGATCCAACTATCGAAGCATGAAGCCATGTTATGCCTACAAGACAATTGTATTCCAAACTGTCATCGTCGTAAACTTTTACGTGTATTGGCGGTTACCTGTTAGCGGCATACTAAATAAAAGAAAACAGAACTGTTGAACTTATAAAAATAGAAATATGTCGCTATTTGACCTTTCCTCACTAAAAACACTTGACTGAGAAAGCAATGTAGGCAGGTGTGACAGCAAATTACACGTCTATAAGAAATTCATATTAAAAAAAAATTGATCAATTTAAACGTTTCGTATTTTTCAAACCCGCCTGATGGAAAGCGAAGCTATGTCTAAGAACAATAGACGACATAGATGTTTACTTAGAATATTCCCATTCATCCCAGATTTTACGAAGACCAGATTTAAACGATTTGACGTTTTGGGAGAAAGGGAATGCCATAGCCATCTTTGCGAATTTTAGGGATGCTAACAAAATTAATTGTGAACGTCATCTACCTCTAGTCGAGCTGTGTCTAAACGACTAATCGACAAAACCCAGTTAAGAAAATATAAGGTACAGCCATTGCGTTTTAAAAGTTGTGGCAAAAAAGTCCCTTCTAAGGTCAGCACAATAGAAATAACAATGGATTTCTTTTCGTGATCTGAGGGTCAGTAAGTCGCTTTTACAACTAAATACCTACGTACCATGGCCATTACACTTAAACACAGACTAAGCGTTAGTACTCTCACTCTGGCTTGAACTATTCGTGCATACCAATTCACATTGTTTTAACACTCTTACCTCCTTATTCATAAACGCTCTATATAGGCTCTGTTAACTTGGTAATCGTTTGTGCTTATCTGTGAAAGGTAAATGACAAAGTGACAGATAAGAACAAACGATTGCCAAAAAAAAAAACAAAAAAAAAACAAAAGTTTACTTTGCAAATAGGCCACCAAGGGCTCTTTTACATGTCATTTTTTGAAACTACCAGCGCATTCGGAAAGACCATTATTGCCAAGAAGAATGCGCCGCAAGAAACTGCTAAGTTAGTAGAAGCCTACAGAGCGTTTATGAATAAGGGGGTTCATATTTTGGCGTATGTACACACTTAAGACATATTTCAGAGAAAGATTATCAGAATCCAAATAATAATATTTTGAGTGATATTTACATTAAGTACATTCTTATACTTCAGCATTCGTATTAAGTGTCAACTGTTATCAATGTTGTGCTAACAAAATCGATAAACGAGAGGAAACTGTTTTATGCAAATTAAAGCGTTCATCTTATTTAATCAGTAACTAACTCAGCTTAGCACGTATGATTTTTCAGTCGCATAGTTTCATCCATATCGTGTACGTACCACGGCGCTTTGCTTTGGGTAGTTCGCGCTTGACCGCTTTTTGCATTTTATGTACACACAGCAAAACTATTCGGTATGCACCCTAGTTGTCCATGTGTGTCATTCTATACATCCGCACCTATCCGCTGCCTTAATTACACACACACCAAAATGGTTTTGTATCCACACGAGTATTCACACTAACATGGCCTATGTGTGCTGATTGTGTTCTCTGACTACCTTCACATATCTCTTATTGTATAGGTTATTGTTATTCAAACGATTTTGCTCAATGGAAGAATAATTTCGTCAAGAATAATATGAGCGCGGTGGCTCAGTCGTACTGATTAGGACTATGAATGTTAAAGACCTCGGTTCGAATCTTGCTCAAATGTTTCTATTTTGTATTTTTTTTTTCAATTTATAACTATCTTAAAACCAAATCATGACTACTTCAAACAAGAAAAAAAGAAAGTAAAAGAACAAAATAAGAAAATAAAATCATTGTTTCAAATTGTTTATTACAACATTTAAGTAATTATTATTACCATAAGACTATAACTAATTAAATTAGCAAAATAAAACTGCATGCTTTTCCTTATAATATAACAGAAGAAGGACAACATTTATTCGTAAAACAACACACACTATAGTGACCAGTATGATTTTAGGTCAATTAAAAATTTCTGTTACAAACATAATTTAAAATTACAATACAAATGGTAAATTGAATGCACACCACAAAAGGGCTATTTTTAAGATGTAATTCATTCGAATTAACAAGGGTTTTGAAAAGAGTATCATTTATAAGAATTTCCGATTTATTAAGTTTACTTAAGTCTGAGAAAGATGAACGAAACGTTTTATTTGTCGAGAAATAAAGTCAGTGGTGAAATGAATCGACATGTTAAATGACAGCCATTAACAATAACATCATTGCACACTGGATTAAATCTCCACTTTCAAGTGCCTAAGCTACCTAAATTTGCTTTGGATTTTATATCAGATGGATCCCAGTTAATAACAGTTAAGGAATCTTGTTGGGTGCTCAGCCAGTCTTTGACTATGACACAATAACATTGTTATGCACGAAATAGGTCACACATCACTTTTTTTTAGCACTGTTATTACGACCCCCAACCCACTAACTCACAAATCCCATGGATGACATCCAAGCACTTTTCGCCACAAAATTTTTCGTCCATCTTTTACAGACGTAAATGGTTTTTCATCACTAAAAATCACTACATTATTACCTATTCGAATCAAAATTATAAATATTCACGATCAAAGTTCATTCTGTTTCTTCTATGCTGGCTGATCCGTTGAAGCATTTTTTTTTTGCTGGTTTACGAGTTACGACAATGCTATCCTGCAACATGCAGATGAAGTCGCACACAACGTAGGTAACATTGTCACTCGTTGATGTGAAATAGGTCCCTTTAGCGTGTGCGGCAACTACTTATGTCAAATGGCGTGAAGATGAGACTTCTTGTTTTGACACAGAAGGAATATTCTTATCGTGCCCGAAGTCTGCATAACAGTGAATCCATAATTGAAGTCTTCCGCTGCAAAATAAATGAAGTTTAATAAAAAACATTCTTCGTCAAAGAAAGTTATTTGAATACATTACGGATACAATAATAAATCATTGTTTTTAACACCATGAAGAAATTTGATGTAAAATAAGAAGTAATTATTTTATCAGACACTTTTTCTACTTACCGATATCAATAAACGCCTTGCGATTCCTTATAGAAATATTTTGTTCGTAAAGAACAATAATTTCTGCTCTTTTCAAAAAAGATGATGACTATCCATATTTTGCAAATCACAAGGTATTTCAAAGGCAAAATTAAACAGTTCGTTGTTGTAAAACCACTTGTAAAACAAGGCGTAACGAATGGCGGCTAGCGTTGACAAATTCATATTACTAATAATTTGAGGGTAGAATATACTTTATATTGTTAGACGGCAATTAATAAAATGTGCATCGTCTAGCAAATTTCAACCTTATTTCAAAGCTCTTTAAACAACTATTTACACATTGCAAATGCAGTAGTCACAGTTTGGACGTAGTAATTCATAAATTCACCAACTATATTAAATGTCTCGGTGGCTCAGCGGTCACAAAGGCAAGTCGGATACTTGATTTGTGCACTCGCTCTCTAGTAAACCGAGTTCGAATCCTAGAAGAAATGACATTTTTGGATGTTATTTAAATGGCGATGCTGGTTGTAAGGAATATTGGTTGGAAATGTTGGAATTGAATCTCAGACCAGACTTGATGAGAAATAAAAATATAACAAGTTGAATCAGTGAGATGGTAGCTACTACGCTGGTAATAATAGTTCAATGCGTCAGATTGCATAAATTTAAAGATTCAAGGTCAAAGTAAGACTCGATCCAGGGTGCCTTCTCTTGCCTTACACTTGCGATGACAATATCCAATGTAAGATAATAATGTAAAATGTTTTTAGGAAAATGCAAAAATAAAACAATACTTTTACATTATTTCAGTAGAATTAACTTAAACCGGAGATATTGAATTTTTAAACCTTTGAGCCAGGCACGATAACAAGGGGATTTTTTAGTTTAATTTGTAATTATTTTTAACTTAGTTTATTATAAACTACCTAACTAAAATAGTTTCAACTTTCTTCATTGTTATTTTATAGTTATTGTTGTTGTTTATATAATAAACAGGTAATTTACAGCGACATTACTTATTTATCTTGTTACTAAAAAAACTGTACTGAGAGGGTAGATATACGATCGAACTCACTCACACATTCACATGTGGATTCTACGTAATGTTCATGTCGGTACTCAACACATAGACGACGTTTGTGTGCGTGCCTATGCTTACCGAATTATTTTGCCGTGTGTACGTATTTAATGGTTCGGCGAGCGGGGCGGTAATTATCGAGGCCAGTAAAACTAAATGACCTCTGATTTAATTCGTCCGCAGCTGGTTATCGATTGTACGGCGGCACTCTACTAGATTGTAGCGATCTAGGAATTTAAATTCAAAGTTATTCCGATCATTTTACTAAGAGATTTCGTAATTTAATTAAATGAAATGGGTAGTTGTTACTCGTGTCACTGTGTTATTGTTGTAACGAATTGATATTGTATGTACAAACAACACAACCTATTTAAAAAACGGGTTGCTCTCCGGGAGTGCCGGCAGAAATGGAAACTTGAATCGCGTGGTAGGAAGAGAGGGGGATATTACTTCGTCTCCTACGCCGCGCGGCGGTCTACTCTCCCTCCGTCTTGCGAATTTTCGATCAGGTCACGTATCCTGACGCGAGTTTAACATTTTTTACGCATCCCAAAAAGTGCACAACGCCGCTAAAGAAGATTTCACTTCAAAAAAACCGGCCAAGTGCGAGTCGGACTCGCGCCCCAAGGGTTCCGTATCATTATCTATAAATAGCTATAAACCAGTGTAAGCAGAGCCCTGCTCCAAAGCAAAATGTACGCAGTGTGGGGTCAGGTCACTTTATATTGGTGACTGATATAATACAAGCATATTTACGGTTTTCGCAATTATTCCTTAATCTGTGCTATAAGACCTACCTTCATACCAAATTTCAAGATACTGCGTTCATGGGAAGTACCCTGTAGGTTTTGATTCCCTTGAGAGTTGCGGAAATTTGCGTCATAAACGGCTGTATCTTTTGATTGCGTTGACTTAGAAGTTTGATTTTTTCACAGCTCCAAGGGGCAGTAGACCTGAGTATTTGATATAAATTTCAGCTTGATACCTCCACACGTTCCTGAGAAAATGGGTCTTGACAGACGGACGGACGGACGGACGGACAACAAAGTGATCCTATAAGTGTTCCGTTTTTTCCTTTTGAGGTACGGAATCCTAAAAACACCTCTGAAATAAAAAGGTAAGTAAACTAATCTGAACTTTGCCGACCTGTCTGAGTGGAAATTATGTGATGATCGATTCCAATTACTTTGAAGAACGTTAAAAATCCAAATGGTACCAATAACAACGTTCTGGAGTTAATTGCGCGTTTTATGGAACCGTTAAACGTATATTTCTCGTGATGGGTAGTCATCTGGTAAATGGGGTTACTGAAACGTTAACTTTCTTTTATAATGAACAGTTTCGCACTTATTGGATAAAATATAATTTAAATTATCGAAATAAATAGTAATCCAGTGGCCTAAAGCTTTAAAAACAAAATTCTATGGGAAAATGAGTACCTATGTTTTTTTTTAATAAGAATATGAAGGAAAACGAGCAAGTGGGTCACCTGATGGTAAGTGATCGCCACTGCCCGTAGACACCCGCAACCCCGGAGGGATCACAGATGCGTTGCCAATCTAGAGGGCTAAGATGAAATGCCTCTTATGCTCGTAATTTCCACGGCTGTCTTACTATCCACACCGGAACACAGCAGTGCAAGTACTGCTGCTTATCGGCAGGATTAGCGAGTAAAAAAAAAATAAAAAATGTAGATTTTTTTTCAAATAAACCACCAATGAGTATTCGAAAACACTCTAAGCGCAGCTGTTGGAAAGCTCAAGCATTAATCCTTTACCCTCTATTTCGCTCACGATTCATTGATCCCCGCAAAGTGCATTCTGCGTTTGATTCTAAGATCGCCGGAGGCTCGGGCATCCGCCTAGAACGGGACGTGATTCGCATTCACCTTGGGGAATGCTAGGAAATGAGTCTCCACACGCGACCTGCTTCCCTGGTACGTCCCAGGAAATTTGCCAAAATATTTGGCCACCCTCCACTTTTTCATTTGGCTGGTGAGTTTAATTTACAACCTTTTCAGCTGCAGTTTGAGCTACTTTGTTGATATAAGATGTTGAAATGAAATTTACACTAGACGAAGGGGCAAATTTGTCCTGGCAAACAATTAATTGACAGTATTTTTTCAGTGGAAAAATCCGAGTATACTTAGTAACTTTATACATTGTTCCTTTGCACTCGTTTTTTACAGAATCCTACTTATTCATATCTATGGTGCGGTTTGCATTCTCCAGTACTTATTGCAATTCTTCACTTCTCCTTGTAGGTACTACCTTTTTTCTATCACTTTTAGCGAGAGATGAGGTAGGTTAAGTACCTATATATACACATAAGATACTTGTACCTCTACACGTCTACACTTATTTGAAAACGTGTTACTTTCTTAACAAGTGTGAAATAATCACACAACTTAACATTTCCCATAAACAGTGTGGTAATTGCGTGTAATTTTTTTGCATAATTTTTATTTTGCGTAGTTACCTTCTCCCTGTTCAGTACTGTAAATACTTTACGGAACTACAGGAGCTGCAAAACATTATGTACCTAGTCTATCGGTCTGTGAAATTATTTTTTTGGAAATCTATTAGCTATTAAATATTATATTATTTCAAAACTTTTAGTATGCTCTTATCATGCCAGTACTACGCAACAAAGCTTGCTACATTCGTTACGCTACGCCAGAGAGCGTAGCGGCGGCATAGCACACTCACCATTAAGTATGGATGACTCGCAGCACTTTACCGACAGCCGGGTTATAAAATGCGTAAGTGCTAGAATATTAATTTGACAAAACTCATGCATTACGTTCCGCCGAATATGTAACGAGTAATCTCAGCCCATAGGAAAGATACATAAAAGCAGTACAGTAAAATAGCAGTAAAATACATTGACATCACACATCGAAATTTACATCATCAATCCCCGAGATTCATGTTTCATTTATTCGCAGACGCACATGCGATCCCTTTATAGTGTCACAATATCCGTGTATCTTAACATGGAGGAATGTTTTTCCGATCCGGGTACTAGGGTGGCATGCCGGCGAGGAGGTCACGTGTTTGGCGCGAGGGCCGCGGGTAATTCGGCCCCTGCCACGCGGCTGCTGTTCCTCTAGTACGTGACTTGTATCGCTAACCCGTCGAAAACTTTTTGGTAGACAACGTTGTTGATTTAAAATGTTAAAGTTTCTAGACTGGTGCACGTTGACGGTCGCTAAAGTTAACCGCATTACATAACCTCGCCTCTCAATGTTATTTCAACGCGAACTAGACTTTGCTTGTGTTCGCAGAGCCCTAAGCTTTTAACACTTTAACTGCCCACCATGAGTCAACGAAAATGCATTACAATCGTGTAACCAAGTCGATCAGCACACAATCTAACTAATATTATAAATGCGAAAGTATGGATGGATGGATGGATGGATGGATGGATGTTTGTTTGTTACTCAATCACGCCAGAACGGCCCAACGGATCTGGATAAAATTCGGCACATAGATAGAGAAAAGTCTGGAATAGCACATAGACTACTTTTTATCCCGGAAAATTGCGTAGTTCCTGCGGGATAGCGATAAACGAATTCTTTGCAGACGAAGTCGCTGGCAGCAGCTAGTTATTTATATCGACACATGTCATAGTTGCCAACGTCCCAATAGTGATTAATACGACAGTCAAGTACGGATACTGCGGATTTAAGTGAAGAAACATCGTCAACCTTAAAAAAATCGCTCCACAATCAATATTAATATACGAGCAGCGTAGCATTCAAAGCAATATGCAAATCGTAATTCAGCATATTGCCTATCAAAATATGGACCTCCGAATATGGAACAAGTTATCAGACAGTCCGGTGAATTTCTGAAATTCAGCGGTAACACAAACATTACGTAACTACATGACTGTGTGCTAGTTTCTTTACCAAGTAGAACTTTGTCTATTTGTCATAATCTGATTTTATTTATTTTCTTGGGACTCAGTTTGCCTTAATAAAATCTTAATACTAACCAAAACTATTCTGATTTTATTTACTTTTTATTTCAGGTTTCGGTCGGTTTTTGTCTTTCTTGTTTTATAATAATACCTGTCACTAAAAGAGAAAAGTTCGTCTTTTTACGTCTGTTTTATCCTGCAACCATTGATTTCATGTATTTTATGTTCAGTTAGGAGTTATACTTACTTTTATGTGCTTATTTAAACGTTATTGGTAGTTTGATGATTAACGCGAAATATCAGATTTACATTCGCATCATTCTGGCAAACTTATTGTATTACTTAATTGGAAATAAATAAGTTACAGAATAATGAGATAGCAGGCACTTTTTTTGATACTATATCTTAGAACTTTGTATGAAAAGTGACCCGTTATTTTTGCTTGTCAGTGTAGATACTGTAGATCAGAGGTTCCCAAACTCTTTTGTTCCATAGACCACTTTCAAAATTTTGCTGGATCAGGTGGACCCCCTGCAGCTACATTACCACTAATTTTTAAACTAAATCTCGAAAAAAAAATTAAGATTAGCTCTATAATCTATGGAAACTTGCGTTGTTGCTGAGTTTCAACGATAAATTAACAGTTTTCGAAAAAAAAAATGATTAGAATTGATTGCTTGATAGGGTTAATTATTTGAAAATAAAATCGACTAAACAAATTTTAAATTAAATTATATTTTTGTGCTGCGAGTGACTCCATCCTACTTTACTTTCTTGAAATCTACAATGACTCACAGCACAAGAACCAATCAATTCTCACAAATTTTATTAAATTTTCGTGCACCCCCGCTTGCGATTGTGGACCCCCATTTTTGGTCACGCCCAACGTAGACCCCCGTCGAGTCTTCCGTGGACCCCTGGGGGTCCACCTGGACCACTTTGGGAACCACTGCTGTAGATTAACGATCTTGTGTCATGATACAACATTAAGAGCCTGTTTCACCACTTTCTGTTAAGTTTGTGATGTCAGTGTCAGATATCTATAGCGCCGTCTCTATCATCACGAATCGGACAGAGATGGCATCATCTAAATCTGACACTTAAAAGGTTTCAGAAACTTAACACAGAGTGGTGAAACAGGCGCTTAGTACTTTAAGGCACACTTTTTTACTAAATTTAAAGTGGTTGTATTGCTTTATCGAGAATCAATCGCGAACCTCAACTGCGCCCAATAGGTATGCACTGCGAGTACGAAGGGGAAGTAATGGGCATCGTAACCGTAACCCTTTTACGTTTAAGACTCAACAGCCGTAAAAGTATCCAATGTCGTAAAATTGATCCCTGTAATAAAATTACAGACCGTGAAGGGCGAAAATGAAATATTGTGTCGCCATTACGAAGAAAAAAATGTGAAATTTAAGAGCTTCACGAAATTGATGTTTTTATGTTTATTTCGAGAACTTACCCTGGCCGGTCGCAAACCTTTCTTTACCAGTTGTGTTGGATGCTGTTTTATATTTCAATTCAATCATGATGTTACATAAAAATGTACGGTTCGGTGAGTTGAAACATACGGCAGAGCATGTTTAAAATTTGCATTAAACTTGTTTCAAGTTTGAATAAACCATAGTAAGATATGTTGACGACACTAGATTTGTGGATTATTCGTCTACATCTACATTCTTCAAACTCTTCTCTATTTAGAGCGGAGATTTAATTTTATTTGACGATACAGCTCATTGATCCTTAAATCACTTCTGTATTTTTTATTAAGTACTTTTAACTTACCCCTTATCCTATTTTACTAATCTTATCTTACTTATTACTATCTTGTCTTACTAATATTATAAAGACAAAAGTTTGGATGTTTGGACGTTTGTTACTCTTTCATGGCAAAACAAGGGCATAGGATAGTTTTTATCCCGGAAAATAGCATAGTTCCCGCGTGATAGCGATAAGAGAATCCATCGCAGACAGAGTTGCGGGCAACGGTTAGTCATCAATAAAATGTAAATGTTAATATAACGGACGATTATGGCGTTTCTTGACAATAAAAATAATTCACTCGTAGTTAAAATACAATAAGTCAACATCACGACAGACCGGATATCCTGTGGAGAGCAAAAGAAACACGATCTACGACATAAAACGCTCGAGGAGCTCAAAGTACATTTCATTCATAATTTCTTTTCTATCTCGTTAAGTTCCTTTCAATTTGAACAAGGACGAGACAATTAGTGATGAATACGGAAAAATTTAAATTTCCACGTCATTTATCATTTATCATTTATGCGCGTCATCTTAGATCTTACGTAAAACCGTCCATCATTTGCGCTTAATTGATTGATTATGTATAACTTTGGCCTTCGATACCTAAATCGGGTCGAAGGTTGGTGAAGACAATAGCGCTGTTATCCGCAATCTTCCGAATCAAGTTTCAATTTGTGCAAAGTTGAATGAAGGAAATTGTGCGACGTTAGGTCGAGATTCGCGCGCGTCGTATAACCCCGTAGTAATGTGACAGAGTTCGCGATGGTCCCAGCTGCTTCGGATAATGTCTCCTCGCTCTCTTTATACCATAGGGTTTATCTCCGGACCTTCTGGGACACGCCTGACCCCTGATTTATATATGAAAACTCCAAATTTATTGGATACCCCGTTCCAGTAGTTAATAGCTTAGATATTCTGTGGTTGCCCGCACTAGTAAGTAATGAGTGGGGGACAGGTCACGGGACAACTGAAATGTGCATTGTGGTTTTGTTTGTATTGCTTTCGATATTGAACGTTCCAAACTGTTTTCTAGCTGATTTATGTATTGACAACAACAAAACGGCTGTTTAAATTAATACGTAATGATAATTGAATTCCTTTCCGGCCAGTCTTCATAAAAAAAATCGACAGACGCTAATTGCTTTCCTTTGTCCAATTAAAAAGTATAACCTGCTGGGCTCACGGAAGAGCTAATAATTACGCAGGTAAGGTGCGGTGTCTGGGGTAAATCTCAATTTACGCCGCGGTTGTGATCCTCCAGGAAGAAATGAAATATACGAGTCGAGTTCGAGCCCTGACCCATGTCAAATCAGCATTCGCAGGTATGCCCGGAATTATTTACGGCCAACTCACCGCTATGAAAATTTTTATCACGACGATAAATCTTTATTAGCCAAGTTAGACGAATTCTCCGAGAATCCGGCGTGGAACTTGCAGCTTTTTTCTGGGTTGCCTGTAGTTTTTTATGAGCGATGTATATTGCATAAGGTAACATCTGTATTTACATTGACGACTTGCTCGAATCTGTAGTTCATGTAGAACGAAGGTCTGCCTTTATGGGCCGTGATTGAAATACAGTTTTTAACTTTTCTAGCATTGAACATTTTCAAACAGCGATAAGACGCTTATCAAATGGAGAGGCAGGATCTCACTCTCGACAAAGAAGACTGGTGGAAAAAAGGTTTTCCTTTAGAAAATTCTCTGCCTTTGTCCAGAATTGGGACTATTAACAGGCTAAAAAAAACTATTGTCAATCTTAATCTAAATTTTAACTGTCATCTTTTGTTAATGCAGATTACTTCGATGTTGACTTTATTAAACTTAATTTAGTGCAAGTGTTACTGCAAGTGTAACAGGCAACGACAATGAAAATTACACTTTTGATAAAATAGAAGTTCGATTCATTTTGTGTGTAGATATGTATCTACATATTTGGATAAAAACTATAATAAACTTACATAAACACAATCTTCCCAGATAATTCCCACTAATTTACATTCAGCTCTATGCATCCTGCAATTTGGTCCAGCGTTAGGCAAATCTGGCCACAATCCCGCTGAATTACATCCCGTTTCTCACGCACAGCAACCGTAGTATGTACTCTGTTTATGGGATATATACATATATTGGGCAAATTGCCGCATCCTTGGCCTATGAATATTACATGAACCGACCGCACGACGCGATCACTTCATCACGGAGACTTTAACTACGCCCTCGCTAGTTTTGTGGCGTTATATCCGAGGATCTGGCGGGATTACGCTTGTAAATAAACATGTTTATAAGCGATTGTGAATAAGATAACTTTATAAAATATAGGAATTTTGCGACCTATAATATATTTTGTTCTGGATAGTGATAGACAATATTGACCTATATCTAAGCAAATTTTGTTTATGTGGTGGGTTTTTTTAAGCTAGAGTCCTGAATGAAGAATTAGTAAGTCGTCGATTTATGACCTTCTTGCTACCTACCCTGGACGCACTGCCTACACTGTACGTCACTGGTTACATATTCCTACTTGCTTGTTTAATGAGCGGTATGACGTTCATAGCAACCACCACTACTTAGAAAACCTGGTTTTAAATTTTAACAAACTCCATCCTCACCCGTTTAAAAACTAACGCTGCTACGAAGTCACACATACACAAAACTCTCGGGGGTTTTAAATCATGCCAATGTAAATTATATCTGAAATTGAATGTAATACGCGCAATAAAATTGAAGTAAATCATTTGGACGTGTGCTGTTGTATGCACGTTTCGTTCATATTACAATGGCCGTGGTTACGGCACGGCGGCAGGTTGTAGAAATTACTTGAAATATATTTGAAATCAAATGTTATGTCATCGACAAAAACAATGCTTTTTATGAAACGATTCATATTTTAAAAGAAATTAATCTAAATTTCAAATACCTTATGCGTTAGGTGTACCTACAGTACGTGAGCTCTTAGAATTCCATTTGGGTTTCGTATATCATCGGCCGATTCAAGTTTCAAACTCATAAGTATGAGTGAAACAGCAAGACAAACCTGAATAACATTCTAAGTGCTCACAGACTGTATTTCCTTTGATTTGGTCAAGCCCAGTTTAGTTTTTACCAGAAACTGGCTACTGCCCGCGGCTTCGCCCTGTTCCAATGTATTTTTTAATTTTGTTGCACAAAAATCTTGTCCAAACATTATAAAATACAAAAAAATCCGGCCAAGTGCGAGTCTGGCTCGCGCACCGAGGGTTCCGTACCACTATCTATAAATATCCATAACCAGTGTAAGCGGAGCCCTGCTCCAAAGCAAAATGTACGCAGTGTGGGGTCACTTTATATTGGTCACTGATATATGCAGGCATATTTACGGTTTTCGCAAATATTCCTTAATCTGTGCTATATGACCTACCTTCATACCAAATTTCAAGATTCTGCGTTCACGGGAAGTACCCTGTAGGTTTTGATTCCCCTGAGAGTTGCGGAAATTTGCGTCATAAACGGCTGTATCTTTTGATTGTGTTGTCTTAGAAGTTTGATTTTTTCACAGCTCCAAGGGGCAGTAGGCCTGAGTATTTAATATAAATTTCAGCTTGATACCTCCACGCGTTCCTGAGAAAAAGGGTCTTGACAGACGGACGGACGGACGGACGGACGTACGGACGGACAACAAAGTGATCCTATAAGGGTTCCGTTTTTTCCTTTTGAGGCACGGAATCCTAAAAATTGTTACTTATGTAAATTTAGTACAGTCGTTTTAAATTTAAGAAACATAAGAATAGAAGTATCATAAGAAGCAATCATGTATGTATTAATAAACAATGTCAATTTGAAGTTCTTTTATCAAATAGGTACCCAATATTGCTCAGAGTCAATAGCTTCGAGGGCCGAGATTGCAGGAAATTATTGTTATTTTATATGAAATGAGTTTGTTTTATTTTTGTTCTCATAAATGAGTCCAATATCTTGTAAGTTTCCGATTTATTCTGCTCAATATATCCACATTTCCGGTGCAGATATTATAGATAGGGTCGGTACCAATACCAAGAACCTATTCCTCCTTATTATTATTGGTTTGTTAAAAGCTTCGAGTAGGTATAATGAAGCTATAGAAATTTAATGATGACTATTATTTTGGGTAGATTATCAAAAACTATTGGAAGCATTATTTTCTCCTTCGAAATATTATAAACGGCATGTGAACCGCGATTACCTTTATTGAGCACCCGATATTTCGACGCAGTTGCATGCATCATGATCACGGGTAGAAACAAACGGGGTGAACGGGGGGTCGGGGTTGCGTCGAAATATCGGGTGCTCAATAAAGGTAATCGCGGTTCACATCCCGTTTATAACATTTCGAATGAACTTAACCGGGAATCATTAAAAACTCTTATAGCATATTTTCTCTTTTTTGACATACTTAGTCAATATTCAAATCATTATTTAAGTACCTACGGAGAAAGTTGAAATTACGGATAATGTCACATCTTGGTAGGTACAATTTTTACTTATAAGTGACGTCACGAGCCCTAACCTCCGAACTTTAAATACGCTTTATGTTTGTCATTATTTGATTGACAAAAGAAAAATACGTGTCCCATAATTCTTTATTATCTACCTGACAAATTAAACAATATGTTTGTTACCCAGACATCAATTTTATTGACACAACGTAGGAAAAATAGTATAACTTCAATTATAGGATAAAACTTTTGAAAGTAACAAATATCTAGTTGCCATGCCTAAAAATAACGAGGAACGCACTCAATTTAGAATATTATAAGGATGAAGTAAAATGAATATAAAGGGCAGTTCTCCGGAGTGGCATTTTTACGTGTCCGGGGCAAAAAATAATAGATTTCGTCGCTAGATAATACTGAAAAAAATCAGACATATACTTTAGGCTCAGTTCCGCCTAGGAAAGTATTAAAATACTTCATAGTTATTTATACATCCACAGAAAAAAATATTATATTTGCAAATAGACGTTCGGTGGTAGTGTCCCACACGCAGATAAGCGAAGAAAAAAAATTATAACTTAGGATAGGAATTTTATTGCCAGGTCTTAAATGTGTTCCCGTATACTAAACTTGTTCATAACTCATATTATACTCACAAATAAAAAATATCACTTAAATTCAGTCAATAAAAACAATTTTTCGCCGTGTCCGAGGGTAACGTCTGAACTCAGTGGAGTTTACGAAACGCGCCGGCATCCTAACAAAGAAAGATACCAGGAATCCCGAAACGCGCGTGTAGGTAGCCTCGGTCGTGCCGTGTTTGCCGGCGAGATCGGACTTCGACTCACAACTCAAGCGTCAGATTTTTCGAGGTAATATTCGTCGTTCGGTGGGTTTGGTTTCGTGTTTTGTTGAATTCGGTGAAGCAATTATTTTTTTCAGTGTTAGTCTAATTGTCAGTTTGATAGTAAGTAAGTCATCTCTAAGGGTATGCGATTTGATTATTAAGTGACTCTTTTATGTACTATTCCTATATTTTCTGTTATTTGAAAAACATCGTTTAATTTTGAATTCGGTGGCAATGATCTCCGCGGGTTCGGTGGGTTTTCGGGCCACCGAAATCATTAAAACTGCCACTGAAATCAAAAAAACTGCCACTGAAATCAATAAAACTGCCACCGAAATCAATAAAGCCACCCACAGATATCAGTATTTATTTTAGAAAAACGTTAAGTATTCTTAATTTTTACACGAATACTTATTCCACGCACATAATAAAATTAAAGAAGTATGTATCAGTCAAGTTGTCGCTTGTTTACGCTTTTGAAAGTGTCTTATTCAATTTTGATTTCGGTGAGTATGTTTGATTTCGGTGATTTAAATATCTCACTAACTAACAGGTTTACAAGAAGGCCTTTAGTACTAATATTTTTTAAATTTAGGCCTGTATTTAGATTTTGAGATGATACAATAAAAAAGTTAGTAGAAAAATTTACCACCGAAGTCACCTAAAACAGCTCATCTCGGAGAACTGCCCTAAAGTGTGTTTACGGCATACGGTACGCTATTTCTGTAATACCGTCTCAGCCCCGACTTACCAACGAGAAAGCACAGCAAAGGACGAGCTTATTGACAAGAGGAATATGCATAAAGCCTTACGGTCCAGCTTGGCGGGATTAGGCATCGTTGGACAGGAGTTAATCTTGTATGGAGAGGCTGAGACAACATGCTTGTTTGAGCCTGTTTTGGATAAACCGCTTTGAATTAATTTTCGACCACAAGGAGAGCTACTGGCAAATAGTGACGGTTACAGAATTATCCAAAATCGTCCGTTCTTTTCTAACTAGAATTCCTACTAGGGTAGGTATTTAAAAAAAACAAAATAAGTGTCGTTTTCTTATAATATCGCGCCGGCCGAGCCTTTGTGCTCGGTCATAGTTTTTGAAAATGCATCTTCTTCAAGTGTCCGAATCCCAACCAAGCATTGTTTCATACATTTTGAAAATACGAAGCCATTTTGATGGGCGGCGGCTCCAGTTGAATCATTTCAATAGTAGCGGTCATCGGTGATTTTGAATCGGTTTGGATTTCTCGTCAAGTAAATTTCTGCTGTGGCGATACAGTAAGTGGTAAAAAGTCGGTACGGATTCAGTAAAAATCGTGAAATTTGCTTAATTTATGGTATTAGTATATGATATATGTGACGCTCGCACTAGAAATTTGTCATTAATATTAATATCTTACATAAGTCAATAATTGTAATGATGTTCAAACTTGAAATATATAAACAAATTAATAAAAACACGAAAACAGCGTGTACAGACAAAGACAAATAGCATTCTCGTTTCTTTTCGTCTATTCCAATATCATTGAGAGTATATTTTCATATCCGCGTGTGACGGCTTGTGATCGATTGCAGATTTGTTTTGTAACATTTATCACTAACAGCGAAAGATATTTATTATACATTTCAAGGCACTAGTTTTTGCCAGCGATTTTGTTTGCAAACACTTCATGAAAATAAAGTTGAGTACCTACATAGGTAAAAATCCAGCTTGAAGAATCAATTATCACTTTTTTACGCCTTACGGTAACAAGACCTAAAGGCCACGCCGTTTAGCATGATAACCTAAAAAGAAGATTTTTTGGCAGAAGTAATGATATCTAAACAGAACCTTTGGTTGGTCATTCGTTACTTGCTGCGTGGCATCATATAACGTGATTTTATTAATTAAAAATCCGTCCCCCGGTAAGTCGGGCTTACTAGTAAAAAAAACATGCCATTTCCTTTACAAAGCTGCATGAAAAGTGACCCGCTCGCTATATTTCCTCGTCACTACATGATACAACCTCTATCACATCACATCTATTTGAGCTCCACGTAAGATCCCAGAAAGTATACACTCATTCAATTTTGTTAGAATATAGTGATTTAGCACCTCTTTGTATGTAATGGTAGTTTAGTTAATATTGTCTATGATTGGTTTGGTTGTCATGTATGTCGTCTTTTAAGTTGTGGCTGAATAAATAATATAGTAAATATAAAATGGTATTTCAACAAATTTAAACACGTATAGAACGATTTGAATTAAATTCATCCTGTTTCACATTTAAAGGCATATTTACAATTATTTTTACACTGCTTATGGCAACGTTGTTTAATAGATAGCGCACAAAATTATACAAATTAACAACCATTTGGATATGTAATTTCAGACCATGCGTGCGTAGTTAAATTTGCATATATTTGCAATACTGTTGATGCAAACAGTTAAAATTTCATCATTAACAAGGTTAAATGTAGCTTTTAAAACGGCCACAAATAGCAAGTATTTATGTTATGTTTAAAGTAAAACAAACAAATTAAATACACTCAGTTTAGAGCTTAGACAAAATGAAAGAGGAGCATCATTAAATAATCTTTTTTTGTACCTACTCTGATTATAAACGCTGTATATGGATTATAATTCGCTCAACTCGAATTAAAGTGGGAGTCTCACATGTTGAGGTCAATCAATTTCAACCTCATAGGGGTGAAACAAAGTCACGTAAGTAAATAGCCCGGCAGCGACCTTTCTTAATGGACACACAGACACCAAGTTCACCTATAGCCATTGTTTCGTTTAAAGGCTAATGGGCTCTCGCCGGCATGTTATTCAAGTGTCAGGAGGATGAATGTCGTGTTATTTATGAGGTTACTGCGGAAAAATAGCTTTTTTAATGTCCCCGTTCGGCCGGCTTTCATTAAGATTATGACGTGACTTATGCGCGTTTTGATTTAAAGCGGGATACGGCTGTGAATGATGATAATGTTGATATTTTTGTTTCTGCGAAGGGTCATTATGACCGCCAGCTCAAAAAGCCGCGATAGCTGTTGATTACCCTTAATTGAGATTTCTGTGACTATATTTGCATTATTAATAGATGGGATCTAAGATCTAGGTAAGCTTAAATAAATTTCCAATCAATCTTGATTTAAAGACTGTCAAAACGTAGGACTCTTGGAACAGACATAAGAAGAGTAAACTTTAAGCTCTATTTAACCTGATATTAACAATGATTAAGAATGGATTTTGTACTTTCTTTCCGTTATGTGATATTATAGGTCCTAACCTACATATAATATACTTACGGTAAAAGTACGGTATAAGCAAAATATACGATATAGGTACATACCGTATATTTTGGTTTACAATTAAGAAAATACCAAAATGGTTTAAAATAAATCAAAATAATGTTGCAAATAAAAAAGATCGACAGTAAGTAAGTACTATTTCCACCTTCATTGGATTTTCACGTGTCGTAGAAACTACACCCCGACGATTCTAATGAAATGTTTAATCCGACAGAAATACGACTCAGGTGTTTACCAGAGCTTGGATTTCACTTCTAACATTTAAATAACTCAGTTCGTTTTCAACTACAGGTACTCAAAAGTTCATTTACTCGGTCCCAGTACTTACTGTCAACAGGAATGATTCGATTACTTTCTTTCATCCAGTCCGCTATAAAATATATATTGTATTATTAATTCGCATAAAAACAGACAATGCGTCGTAGCTTTGAATATAAATTGAACATTCATAATAGAAACAAATAATGGTTACTTTCAACGCGATTCTCAAAGCGCCTTTTGTGATCTTTAAGATTTTATTCAGGCACGTTCTTTTATGTTTTTGTTAAAGAAGCCTGTTTACGTTTCAATTGATTAAAACAAAATGTTTCCAAGACCTTTTTTATCGGTCGCATTATTTGCAACAGCAAAAAATATTATATTTAACAACTGGTTTTTGTAAACTCAATTCTGTTTTAGCCTCAAATAGCTTTCTTTCGTATGCAAAAAAGGCATTGAAATTGGTCCATACAATTAAACACACACACACACACACACAACAAACACACACATATCGAAGTCATCACCGACATCGACGTCAAACTTACCTATAACACCCCTCTTTTTGAGTTGGAGGTTAAAAACCTGGTAGCGAGGGTTCTGTCCAAGTCAGCTCCGGTGATTTTTACATTTGCCGACAATTCGATTCTCGTGCAGCTTATCACGCACGCGGTTCTTCCAGTCTCCTTGTTTAATGACGTGGAAACTGTGATAAATTACTGCTTAATGCTCTTTTTCTCGCACACTTGGCCATTTTTACTGGGCCTTGTTTTATTGTGGACGTTTACGATAAAACGTTAGGTTCGATCAAGTTTTTTAGAGGCGAAAGAAATTGAGCATTAAATTGTCTGGTGGCGTAATCGTATAATTAGAATTTTACAGTTTTTTTGCGTCATAAATATTATGAATTGCATTATATTGTATTTTTGACGTGAAACGTCTTAGGTATAAATCGATGAACGCCGGAACTCACGAAAAAGTGTGACTCTTTGCGTAACATTACTGACGTCAGAGTGTGTCGCAAATAGCGACATTTGTTGCTTGTTGTCGCCACCACCACAGTACATACAAGCACAAGCAGTAGGGAATCTACAAACAAATCGGTCGAAACGAACGCACACATAGACACGCGCTTTTACACGGCCCCTAAGCGGATCTCGCGGTGCCGTCAGTCGCGAGTGGCGCATTGAGACGAGCGGCCGTGTTCGTTTTAAACATGCCAAGAGCGTATTGCGCAGTGTACGGCTGCTTGAACTCGGCTTCTTCAAAATCGGAGCTTTCGTTTTTTAAACTCCCTGCTGATGTTGAAAGGTAAGAATGATACTATAATTATTATGAAATAAAATGTATATATTATTTTTATAACGAGAAATGTCAGATGTCACTTCTCCGACAAATGCTTTTTCTGTTAAATAAAACGTTTGGCTGATTAGATGATAAGTAAGTAGTTGCCGTATATTATAGACCGTGTTTTTGGTGAAAATTTCTACGGACTTTCATTGTTATCATTTTGCATCTACAGCATATGTACTAATATATTATAGAAAACTACACTTGAAGGATAACTTGTCAAATACCTATAGGTAGGGCAAACCTTGGTTAAAAAAAACTATTCAATTTAACAAAAATTAAATCGACAACCCTAACGCTTTATTGGAGCGTAGGTACTTATTTCAAAAAGTAGGCCTATCTTCCCTACTGCTTTAGCTTATACGTGGTATATATACTGTGCCACCACTTTGCGTACCTCACTTTGAGGGTCGGTAGATTGATTTGATAGATACTAAGCGATTTAACCAAGTTTTTGCGGGTGGTAGGGCCTTGTGCAAGGTCCGTCCGGATCGCTACCACCATCTTACTCGCTAATCCTGCCGCTAAGCAGCAGTGCTTGCACTGCTGTATTCCGGTGTGGAGAGTAAGACAGCCGGGGAAATTACGAGCACAAGAGGCATTTCATCTAAGTCCTCTAGGTTGGCAACGCATCTGCAATCCCTCCGGGGTTGCGGGTGTCTGTGGGCAGTGGTGATCGCTTACCATCAGGTGACCCACTTGCTCGTTTGCCTTCCTATTCACATTTAAAAAAAAGTGCCGATAGATGGCGTAACTTAGCCTACCCCCAAAAGCTACCATTTATCGTTATCACGTAAAACTATCGTCCGTAAACTGACTTTATAGACTACCGGTTTTTCATTAAAATAAAGCGTTTTAGTTTGTTACACACATACAAAACATGTCGACGCCAGTAGTTAGGGATGCTTTAACTTGTTGAACTTGA
Source organism: Pandemis heparana (assembly GCA_963854515.1). Classification (NCBI taxonomy): domain Eukaryota; kingdom Metazoa; phylum Arthropoda; class Insecta; order Lepidoptera; family Tortricidae; genus Pandemis; species Pandemis heparana. Next base: position 10,127,125 of record OY978015.1, on the reverse strand, counting down.
TTAATTACTGTAACTCAACAAACAGATTCGTTCATACTGAAAAATATTGAAACGGTTAAAGATTGCGTTTAGTTTTAATCATGTATAATAGATTTTCGTTTATCTGAATAAGTGAACATAGCAACGTGTGCATTAGCATAATTTTAATGTTAAAGTCGAACTCGTTTGAGAGTTTTTTTGTGGAATTATGTAGGTAAAACAACACCCGAATAACAAAATAATTACCTGTTTTGTTCTGTAATAAGCGAAAAAAAAAATAAACTGTAACTATGGCACAATCTTTGCTATAATTTTTATTTAAATTGGACAAAAGTACACACAGGACCAATATAAAACAGTGTAGATGAAACCAGAATCATTTGACTGCAATTCGTGCCTTTAGTTCCATTATACGGAAATTTACGATACACGCATGCCAATATAGCAGGGCCTTTTATATTTCCACGGGCGCGGTGTACTTTCCATAAACATCAATATTCAAATACGTGGGCTCTGAAAACTCATACGGTCCAGGTTTTTATGACGGGGATATTTTTCATCGCCTGAATATTAAAGTTGAAATCCCGCGCGGATCGCAGCGCCAATTGAGCCATATTTTCACATGCCAACCTTTGAATATTCTATGGAGGTTGAAAGGTTTCTGACCGGACTTGGTTGAGTAATAGCTGACTTACGCGATGAACGGCACTCGGGCACTGGCAAAAACAAATTAATTCGTACCTGAAGGGTATCGAGATTAAATGCCGTTCGGAGTTGGCATTGGCTGCGGATTATTTATTCGAAATGATTTTTTTTTCTTTAATTACTTAATGAATATATGGCTACCTATTTCGACACTCGATTTATGAATCTAGCGAATCTTGAGTTAAGTTCTTTAAATTTCGCAGTTCACAATGTGATGAGCCCAAACTATATTCCATTTCACCACAAACCAAAATGTTACAAGGCTACAAGTACCATTAAAAATGATTGTATTTTAACTTGTGAAAAGGAATTTGATTTTGCTTAAGTAGTATTTGTTTTGCCTGTGACGACATACACTGTTAGACCCGCTTATCTTTGTATAGTGACAAGTGAAAATTGCTAAAGACCATCAATTAATCTTAATCATTATCAGGCTTAACCAAGACTTCCTTGAGATTTTCTTCGAAACTTTGAAATTTACTAGGGGAAAGAATAGACTTGAACACAAACAAGCGCTAATTATTATCAGGTAATTAACAAAAGGTGCCGGCCTTCCTTAGATGGAGCAGTTGACGGCAACTAGGTAGGTAATTTATTTCAATTAATTTGGCGACGTGAAGCCCTGACAGATTCACTGAATCATTTTTCTCCCGGGCAATGGGAAGACGTTGACAAATGGGCAAATTATTCGGTCACTTCACCATATGTTACCTACTGCGCAAAAAATGGAATACAGGAACGGCCTGCGATATTTTACCTACCCTGTTTCGTTTTTTGTCCGCTTTTTAGAGGAAATATCGAGTTTATTAACAAGCTTTATCTCTTCGCCGTGTGCCTGGCCCCAGAGATATGGCGACGGAAACCGCTAATATTTCAGACTGAAAAATCATTGTCGATTTATTCAAGCATAACGTTGTAGATAAAAATTGACCGTTCACGACGAATTCGTATGTGCAATAATTCACGGTCCGCTGCTGGCATACTGTTTTGTATTGTTCATACGTTATAAAAATAAAAATAAATGTTTTTAAAAGCAATTCATTGCAACAAAATGATCTACCGTTTGACATGGGTTTTATTTTTTGTCTGTAAACTATGATATTATATATAAGCGTAAGTAGTGATTATTCTCACTTAAAGTAAACTAAAATGGCCTAGCCTAGATGAATCTATTATACGGCGGTATAATTTGCCGTTAATCCGTCTAGATGATTGTGGCTGCTTGTGTTTCAAATGTTATCTTCTATCTTGCAAGAAAAGTGAAAATATATTTTGTCAAATAAGAAAACTCATTTCATAACGTCCCCAACAAGATGGCGGGAGCGTAATGGCGGTTTATGATTGTAACTTGTTATTAGAAAAGTCTACGAACGACGCCCCGCCCTTTTGCTGCCTCATAACGTCCATATTAGAAACAACTAGAACTTCGCAGCTGCTTATTTCCACGATATAATATGCAGTAAATAATTTATTGAAAGTGCAGTTATGTTCATTTAATATTCATTTTATTCACTTCGAATTACACGTAGACTCGGTTTAAAAAATCTATCGTAGCCTTTAGTTTGAACTGTGGCTTCTCAAGTGATCGTGGGTTCAATTCCGGGCTCGTACCTGCCTCTGCGTTTTTCGGAATTCATATGAGAAATTGCATTTGAAATTTGATTTTACCATAAGTGTTTCGGTGAAGGAAATTTCGGTGAAGCGATTCAATGATGACTGTATAAAGTTCTCGATCCGCATTGGGTCCGGTTGGGAACTAAAGCCCAAGCCTTCACAGTCTGAGAAGGATGCCAGGCTGTGGGACGTACATATCTAGGCTGGAGATGATGAATGATGAAATTTACCATTCACTCGCTTATTCGCTTATCTACATTTAATTATTATTCGGCTTTCACTATCCCACGGGCATCGGTTTTTAAGAACTATAAGTAAAGTATTCTTTATCATCCTTGGGCTTACAAACTGCGTAAAATAAATTAACAAATAGAAATATTTTAGGTACCTACCTAATCACGTTTTAAAAGCATCTAGACTGTTTTTTACAATCTTTAAAGTTTTCCCAGTAACAGCGGCCTCGCGAAATTTATAAATACACGTAGAGTCCAAGAATTGCTATTTATCGATTCGTAATCGTCAATCTACGACTACAAGTCGGCAATAAAACCCGCTAAGTACCATTGTCTGACCATTTACGCAGCTGTAAAAACTGACGTAATACCTCTTGATGTCGTCATTAAACTTGTTTACGGGCGATTTTTGTAGTTATATCAAAAGGAAATACGTCTTCGAAATAGTGGACGTTAGAAAATTCGGTCGCATCTCATTTCAAATAGTACCGTAAAACGGGGTGAGTAGTGACAAAATTGAAGTATTGAACATACATACATACATATCGTCACGCCTCTTTCCCACCGGGGTAGGCAGAGACTACTTTGTTCCACTTGCTACGATCCTGACATACCACTTTCGCTTCATCCACATTCATCAATCTCTTCATACATGCTCGTCGGTTTCGGGTACTCTTGACCTGGCCTTTTTCCAAAACGTCCCTAATTTGATCATGGAACGTCCGCCTAGGCCTTCCCCTCCCAACGCACCCATTCACACTCGCCGTATAAATCTGTAGAAATCTGTGTGTGGAATTTGTGTGAAGTATTGAACCTTTGAAAATATTTGAACTTTTGAATATATGGCAAGTTGACTTTTACAGAATTTTAGTTGAATAATGATTATCTGTCGTTTAGTTTCGTAGTTTAAACAATAAACACTATAGGCAAATCCCAGCCTCTCCCCGTAGTGGGGTCAGAAGGGATAGGAACATATAAAACAAATGACGATAACAAATTACCAGAAATTTTAAGTACCTAGCAAGTGAAACACAATATTAGTCATATCCGCTCTCACCCCGTTTTACGGATTTTTTTTAACAGTTTGTTGTAAAATATTTATAAGAAATCGTTTTGTACAATATACTTAAAAAAACTCGTCGTTAGATCTCTACCACTGATGGTAAATTTAGACTAGATTCTTTAATAAAACTCAATTGAGTTAAATAAAGAAACGCAAGAAACCACTCTGTTAAGGTTTATTACACTTAGGGCCTGTTTCGCCACTCTTTGGTCAAGTTCCTGATATCTTAAGCATCAGATGTCTATGGCGCCGTCTCTATTTATTATTACGAAACAGAGAGAGACAGCAACATCTTTATCTGCCTGTTGAGTAGTGAAAGGGATAAGATTAAAAGATATAAAAGACTATAAGATTAAAAGCGACGTCAAACTTATGACTTTGGCGGTTAAAATAAACCGTCGTCTCCATGAACGCTTTTCCTTAGCTTTTTATTTCACGTCCAAGTGTTAAGGCGCTTTTAGAATTCACCACGCCCAACGTCCGCAGCACTCGAGGGCGACCCTGTTCCGACTTCGATTAACCTTCGCCACGAAGCTATAAAAACGATACATTATAGGGATAAACTTGAGGAAACTCGCGGATTAATGTAGCGAGCTCCCAAGACAAATGCAACGCGGTAAATTGTAAGAAATTGCTTATGAGCAATGTTATGGACGGAAGCCTGAAGGCAATGATGTTCTTTCGTAATGGGCTTTGATGATCTTGTGTTTGCACTCAATATATACTTATATGTTTTTGGGAAGATTACTTAAGTATCCACTTTTGACTCGACTAAAGTTTTTACGTAAAAGTTTGCTTCACTACAATGGAACCTGAAATAATTCACTTAAAACAATTATCACTGAATTCGTTAAAAAATTCCGGAGAAATTTATTCGTGTAGCCAGATGTATTCGTAAAACCTCGTTTTAGTTTTCGTTAGATATTGTGATCTTAGTCGCTATACTAAGCTAATTAGTGCACAAATAGGAGATTTTACGACTGAAAATCAAGAAACCGATCTACGAGTGCGTGCGACGCACGGCTGTATCTGCTCCAACGCTTAATAACCTTAGCCAACTCAAGCCAGTTTCTTTTTAGCAGAAAAAAACAATCAACAGTGCCCAGCTTCATTGCGATACAGGTTTCATCCAATCTTCAGTAGGTTCTACACAAGTCCGCAGGTGGCTGCGCCGCCGATTAAACTCTTTATTGGTCTAGACGGTTTTTGTTCAAATGAACTCGATACTAAAAAGTCAAGTGTGTAGGTATGGGTTGAAATATAACACGAGGTTCGCATGTCGACGGTTTTAGCTGTGTGACTAACAGAGAAATATCAAAGGACTTCTGGACGTTTAAATTTTATATAATGTTTAATCTAGTAACAGCTCAAAAGATACCTAACAAGATAGACAAAATTGAACGGATGGTTGGACGGATGCCCTTAGGAGGACAGCTGGCAGTGGCTGGATGAGGGAAGCCCAGGATCGCGAAAGTTGGTGCAATATGAAGGAGGCCTACGTCCAGCAGTGGACGGACAATGGCTGTAGATAGATAGATAGAAGCAAACGCAGCTTTTGACTTTTACAAGCTGATTTAAAATTAGTAACTAATATAAGAGAAAATAAAACCTAATTTTAGGTCAACGTCACGTTAAAAAATGATTAAATACAATGAAATACAAAGACATAACTCAAGTATTCAAAGAACCCTAGCAGAGGAAGTTACACAAAAGCCTTTCCAACAAACCCGAAACATATCACATTTTCCACTCTTACGGGTAAACTGGGGTGCATTCTTTACTAGATAAATCCACGTACTTTTATCACCCCGGCTCCCTCCTACATTAGCTAAACGACTATTGAACGATCGGCGTAAGCGAATGTAAACTGAAGCCTCAGGTGCATCGTTGCTATTCTACAAGCCTGTACCGGACTCTACTTTTACACATAAGCTGGTATTTTGAAGCTGAGAGCACTTCATAGTGTAAGTAGTTGTTTTGGGGAGCGCTGCTAGCATATAGAGTACTACCATTGAAACATTATAACAGGGTATGAAAGCACAGATTTATCGCATTTAATGCTTATGTATGTGTCTCGTATGTGTCAAGGAATTTAATTCATGACCCATCGAGAAAACGTTTCACATAAAACGTTATAGTGACAGCGCATTACTTAACAAGGAAAATCGTTGTGATGCTTAATATAAAAAGGTTCCCTAGTAGGTTGGGAATTAAATTCCTTGACTGTACACTTACCTATTATAATATAATCGAAATGTCATTAAGGTTGCCACTGATACAATCATATCTACATACATACCGTCACGCCTCTTTCCCACAGGGGTAGGCAGAGACTACTTTGTTCCACTTGCTACGATCAGTAAATACCCAAAACAAAGTTTTTTTTTTATTAATCTGTTTAAAAGCACTCGGAATGGCCGTAACAACAATATCCGTGCAATACGCGCCAATCCATTGTCCATTCCATTATAACACCTGCCTGAAAACCGTAAAATTTTCAAAGATTTATCGGCACCAGTACAGTAGTAATAACCTTTTGTATCTGTAAAAGGTCGGTGATTATTTTTTCCAGCTTTACTTCAAGCCTGGAGGATCCAATTGATAAAATGGCAATTGCATTGAAAATGGTCCTTGTCTCGACACTACGCAGCGAAATTGTAACAGTCGTAGCCTTGAGTTGGAATAAGATTCTTCTCGTGTAATGGTCCAAAATGAATGGAATAAAGCCTCATTTAAGAGACTCGAGGGCTCTTGTTTCAATTCTTCGAATTGCGGTGAAGATTTGAAAATCTAAGTATGCTTCAGTTTGTAGAATCGATAAGTTCGGGGTGTTTGGAGGTTTTGACATGCGTTACAATGATAAATACCACGACTTTCCCTTGACTTGATAAATCTTTCATAGTTTTCTTGTTATAGAGTTTTATAGCAAAGTATTACCCAATTACCGCATAATTGATTCTATTTGACAGAATATTTCAATAAATATCAGATATCAGATTTTAAAGTACTTTTCTACAATTTTGTTGTCACATACCACGATAGTACTTCAACTTAGAAAAAGAAAACATCTCTTTCTTAGTAATATCCAAACTAAGTAAATATTCTAATTCGTCTCGAAACGATTCAAATCTGCACCTGCTAAATTAGAGTACCTAAATGATCATTCGAGCAGGAAGACCCCCTTTTAATTATGCAGGTGAGAGTTTGACAAAGTACGACTCTAAAGATACCTATAGAACCTATAGGTATATTAACCGGTCCGGTTATTATTTCCGTGTCGCCGTGGGCTGACGTGGTCAGTGGTAAACAGATCGGGAGGGTCCGCCCGCACTGTTGAATATTTCATGATCGCTTGATACCTATTTTGGTAGCGTCTGAATTCTCGAATATTCCCTCCTCTTCATTTCCTCAACATCAGAAGAGGAGAGTGATAGAATTTGTATGATATTAGCACGATAGATCTGTAATGGTGCTCGTGTCTCATTGTGAATCAATCTTGGTATTGATGGAGGGCGTTCTATGGGTTCCGTTGCCATATTAATAGGCTGAGCTATAATACCTTCCTGTTTCGTGTACAGTATGGCTCGGATAATTAAGGAAACAGCCCTAATAACCTACTTCACTAATTGTTTGAGTTGGGCTACACGAGTAAATGTTTTTAATAGACTTCAAATTCAACTTTATCATTACAGCTTGTTGGAATCAAATAATCTGTTTAGAATGTATTTAATAGACAAAGTTCCAATATGTAAAGCTTCAGCCATATTGCAAAACTTCTTATGCCGAGAAGAGACAGTCTCTTTTCTATATAAACTTTCAGCTCTCTATTCGAGGTGTTCTATCTCAGGCCTCTAGAGTCTAGACTTCCAACGCATTTGCCTATACTCTTGTGTTGCGGAATGTCTATAAGTTGGCGCTACTTGCCAACAGATCATCCATTTGCTCTTTTGCCAAGATTAAAATAAAATCGGTCAAGTGCGTGTCGGACCACTCATAAAGAAGAGTTCTGTTCGAAATTAATAAATGAAACGACGATCGCCGAGCCACTGACACAAAAGAGCGACAAATAATTCACCCGAAATTTAAAGCTCATCATGTTCTATGATCAAAGACACATCAGGTGAGGTAATTGATGTGTTCTAAATGTAATATCTCTTAGTTTTCCCAGGCTTCGGATATGGCTTACAATTTTGACATCACCTAAATCTGAAGGTACAAAGCTAACACAATTATGAATAACTACATAGCACTTAAACTCAGTGTTGCAATATTTTTACGAGTAAATTTTTTTATTACCAAGACTATGTCGGGGACCGTTTACTAAGGATTTGCTTAATTTTTTATACAAATACATGAATATTGCGTGTACAAAAATATATATTTTTTGCGTTTACCTGAAATCAACTAAAATCTTCATCCGCACATGTACAGCAAAAATTGATCTTACTCTCTTATAACGCCGTAAACTAAATAAGTAATACATACGATACGAAAAGACGACAATTTTTCCAACAGCAAAGAATTGCTTGCCGTCGTCTCCGTTACAGCGTACATGAAAACGGATAGGGATACATAACTGCAGGTTATGCGAACAAATCTCATTCCGCCGTCCCACGGGACGACCGGCGATCCGACGTGCACCGAATATTACACCGCTGAACGCTGCGCTGCACCTAAATGGATGTCTAACCATGAAACTATTAGGGATTTGACAATTCTGGGACGGTTGCATGCGACAATTTCTGCGGATAGATGAAATACGACATATATCCTAAGCGGACACAGTTGTTAGTGTCGCAAACGTTTAAAGTTTTACTACTTGATTGACTGAATAAGCTGTCGTAAAAGTTATCGTCTTTCAGTGGAGAGGTAACGGTAAAGTAAAGGTTTACTCTCTTAGTAATAAAAACGTTTGCACTCTGGGAGTGCCGGCAGAAGTGAAAATTTGAACCACGCGGTAGATAGAGGATAGGGGGATTTTACTTCCTCTCCTAAGCTGTGCCGGCGGTCTACTCTCCCTCCGTCTTACGAATTTTTGATCAGGTCTCGTGTCCTGACGCGAGTTTAGCATTTTTTACCCATCCCAAAAAAGTGCACAACGCCGCTAAACAAGTTTTCATTTCAAAAGTATAAACCTGCAGTAAAATGTTATGTTTTGCCTGTACCTGGCAAAGGCAATTGTCAAAGTGACAGACCAATAAATATCGTGTTAATATAAGCTTAACAAGTAGCGTGAAATAGGGAGGTTAGTGTGTACTACGTTTACACATAATGTTATTCCAAGAAGGGAAATATTGGCGCTAGCAGCATCGACAAACAATGATTTATGAAACTGTAATTGACAACCCTGCGCTTGTTGTGCTTGCTTTTGACAGGCGGTTACGCGAGTTACATAAAGTTTCAGTTTTAATATCGACCTATTGAAGTTAGATACTGAATGGGGGTTCAAGCTGATCAGTAGCTTACGCTTAACAAAAATAAAATTTGCGAATCTAATTATATAATAATATCTACGTAAAAACAACAATCGAATTCATGACTTCCTCCTTTCATTTTGGTCGGTTTAAAACCTCAAAAAAGAAACTCAACAATTATCATCGCCGTAAATATGGCAGCCATAACGCAAGCGTCTGTATAAATTGATCTATTTCAAACATACCTAAAAGGTACGTAAGTGTTTCAGTAATTTATAGCGACATTTATAGCTTAATTCACTATCTTTGAATTTATATATATATTTTAATATGTGCTTTCAGTAGCACTTGATGGTCCCATCGGAAGACCAGCGCTGGCTGCAAGACCAGCATTATGCTGAGATGGGACCATTTCATGATGCATGTTCTTATGTTTTTTTTGCTTCTTTTCTTCTTTTGTCTGTAATGTTATCATGAATAAATGTTTTCTTTCTTTCTTTCTTTCTTTCTAATTCTTTAATTACTTTAAACTCGGTAATAAATCAGTCAGTCAACTCTAGTAACATGTACATCTAAGTGTACCATTAGTATGATGAAACAAGCCTTGTTTTTCTCCAAATTCTTGTTGCAACAACAAAGTAGCAACATAATCTGAAGAGCGGGAGACAAATGGCTGCAGTTATGTAAAGGCTCTGCTGCTTCCATAAGAATCCGTCAGTTTCGTTTTCCTTCGCCAAATGTCGGGGACATCCCGGGGGAGGTTGTTGGACTAATGGGCATTATTAATGCACGCATCTGTTTACCTACATTTCGCTCAGGCAATTACTTGAAAGTTGAGATTAGCTGGAATGTTGCTTTGTTGTGTGGATTCAATTGTCAGTAATGCTAAGACAATAAAACCATTACAGTTGGGTCGTATAATTAAGGCAGTGATCAATTCGAATTTAACACCTAATCTAACTAATATTATAAATGCGAAAGTATGGATGGATGGATGTTTGTTTGTTACTCAATCACGCTAGAACGGCCCAACGAATCTGGATGAAATTCGGCACATAAATAGAGAAAACTCCGGAATAGCACATAGGCTACTTTTTATCCCGAAAAATTGCGTAGTTCTCGCGGGATAGCGATAAACGAATTCTTTGCAGACGAAGTCGCTGGCAACAGCTAGTGCAACAGAAATTACAGATTTTCTGAGGGATTTGACCTTTTCAAGCGTAGTATTGCGTGTCATACTAACTCAGATTTGTTGATTTGATATTTATACAGTCGGCCCACACTTTTTCTACTGAAATTTGATGTTAACGTACCGACATTGAAAAAATTGGTAAACTCGGTTCTCATAATTTATCTCATTTCATCGTTACGTATGTGACGTTGGGACCTACGTTATTAACTTCAATACCAAGCAAGAATTTAAATTGTGTGACGATGATAAAAAGCCTCAGGTCGCATGTTTATCGCCCTCGCCTTTGGTTCGTACGACAAGTTCCTGCGATCAGAATCTAATCTGTATGTAATGTAACTATTAACATCAACGAAACGATAACATCATTATGATGGCAGCCAATAAACGAAGATTTGCGATCGATGTGGGGAAATGTCAATAAACATGTATTGTATGTGATGTCTGTACGGTAATGTAATGATTATCATCATCTCCAGCATATATGTGTCCCACTGCTGGACACAGGCCTCTCAGAATGAGAGGGCTTGGGCTATAGTTCCCACGCGGGCCACGTGCTGATTGGGAATTTCACACACACTTTTTCCCACGATGTTTTCCTTCACCGAAAAGCTCATGATAAATTTCAAATGTAATGTCGTAGGTACATAAATTCCAAAAAACTCAGAAACAAGTGCGAGCCCGGGCTCGAACCCACGACCCTCTTTGAGAGGCCACAGGTTAAACCACTAGACTACCACGGGTTTTTTAATGTTAACTGTAATGATGCCCGTCATAAATTCATTCAACATGAATGTAACAAACCAGTAATTGTATTTATCAACACTAATAGTTCATTAATATTGTCACCACATAACGTGACCGTCGGCTGACTCCATATCATTGAATTTATGACTTTCCGTCTATATATAATTTGTAACGCGTAGCCCAAAGCCCTCCCGCGGACAGCGATAAAGCGAACGCGGGAAAGCTACGTTTATTTATGTGTCCGGGTTTCCACCCGAATGTGGCCATGAGACACCACTGTAAATTAATTAATCCCACCCCAGACTTTTAACCCGATTACGATTAATTTTATACCATAATTCGATAGTGAAGTCTCTTGTTAACTAAATGACCGTCACTTGTTTTATTAATGTGAAATTTTCGGTTCCGAGGCTGGTTATTATTTGGGTTGGGAAATTATAGGTTCTGTGGTAAATGAATGATAAAATTTTGATCACGATTTATGCTTGATCATTACTCAGATAATATTAATGTTCTGGTGAAATTGCGGTAGCCACTACACTAGCTAGATTCACCACAGCGCGCAGTAAATAATATGACTAAAAATAATATAGTAAGGTTTTAGATTGTGGTGGGTTCATATATCAGTAATGTCTATGTCTTATATTACTACTATGTACGTTGGGATTACTTTAGTATTAAATGCCATTTCTAACGGATAGCACGTTTGTATCATTTGAGCGCATCCCCCTCCGTCACCTCACCTCATCTCATGGCGATCCTGCCAGGACCAAACCAAATTCAATCATCTAGTCATAGTAAAAGGGAAAGTAAGCACACTTTAAACAAAGGTACATCGCGCGGCTTAAATGTGTGCGCGCCAGTTGGCGGCGGTACGCACGCACCCGCCGCACGCACACACTGAAAATTTAAGGATGATTAAGTTGTCTTTAGTCAAGGCTGCGCTAGCGCCGGTGCCGCATGTGATCGTCTCGTGCTCTCTTTGCGATCACCGATACTCGTTACTCGTGTACTCGTTTTTGCGGATTTTTTTTGTTTTAGGTATATTTAGTCATAGTGTAAATAAGAAATAAAAAAATAATAGTTGTAAATTAGTAATTTAGTAGTAAGATAAGTATAAGTGTAATAGTTTCGTGCAAGGACACATATAAACAATAATACGAGTACCTATTTATAATGGCAACAACTGGATCGTCAAAGTATTGTTCTGTTTTCGGCTGCCTCAATAATTCAGCGAATCCAGAATTGTCGTTCTTTAGCATAGGAACAGTAAGAAATATTAATAATTAATTAATAGTTATGAATAATGTTGACTATTCTTTATTTACTTTAATTAAGTACCTATACTTCGTTTATAACGTTTTACATGGTTATTATGTGTATGTAAACATGGAGTAGTAGGTATGTACACAGTCGCCATCGGCACTCCGGCGAATTTATAAATACGTCGTATTTTTAATTTAGTTTAATAACAATAATATAGCAGCATAGAATCTTGTTTGTCTAGCTAAACAGAGACATAAGACAATTATTTGCTGGTAGGTAGGTACTCGTAATTAATCTAAAATAGACTTCGACAACCCTAAGCGTCCGCGCCGGAGTAGGCAGTTGAGTCTCCTAAACGATGGCAGTGAACCTACTTCTCCCACTTTTACTATGATCTAGTTCAGTATAAAAAGGTAATAAACAAGCGCAAGTCGGATTGCACACCGAGGGTTCTGTACAAAATCTGCAAGTTATTATAAAGTGTTAGCAGAGTCCTGCCTATAAACAAAATGAATGCAGTGTGAGGTAATTTTATGTTGGTTACTGACATGCACTCAACTAGCGGACATAAAATATACTTTCTTAGCATTTTTTTGTTATAGCGGCAACAGAAACAGATCATCTCAGAAAACTTCAATTGTCTAATCACGGTTCATGAGATTACAGCATGGTGACAGACGGACGGACAGCGAGGTTTCAGTAACAGGGTCCTGTTTTTACTATTTGAGTACGGAACGCTAAAACGCTCCAAACGCCCTCGGAAATGAAATTTTATTCGCGTAAAGGGCTGAAATTGAATTAGAAATACCGGCAAAACTATTTCATTATCAGTTTCATCCCCCTGTTAGGCCATTTGCTGATTAAAATAGGTAGGTACGATCCGTTGGATGTCATTTGAAAACTTTCTCCACGATTCCATTAACTACATATATATATACCATGCATTAGGTATGTGTATATAGGTACTCTGCAAATACTGATTTATAGCATCACTAGCTTCTGCCCGCGACTTCGTCCGCGTAGAATTAGCAATTGACATGTTTATCTCTATCCCGCGGGAACTTTGAAAATTTCCAGATTAAAAGTACTTAGCCTATGTGTTAATCTAGGGTACCAGCTATCTCCGTTCCAAATTTTATCCAAATCCGTCCAGTCGTTTCAGCGTGAAGAACGAACAAACATACACACTCACATCTTCACATCCATCCATCCATCCTCACAAACTTTCGCATCTAAAATATTAGTAGGATTGCGACTGTATTTGCACTAAAATGTTGTTACAGGAATAGATGACTAACATCGACCACTATCTAATATAGAATCTGTGTATTTGGAGCAGACATAGCTCTTACAAGAAGAAAAATCTGGCGAACATCTCCTTATTTTTGTCGACAAGGTTGGGAATTTTAAAATTTAAAAATATATTTTGATCATCAAAAGATACGGTAACTTAAGTAACACAAACGGGTCATCAGAACTAACCTGTTGATTTAACACCGAGATTGAGGGAAATAATTGGATGTAGGTCTAAAGAAACTCGGGTGGTAAGGCCATGTGCGAGGTCCACCGAATTGCTATCATGATCTTACTAGATAATCCTGCCACCAAGCAGTAGACCTTGCGCGGCTGTGTCCCGGCGTGAACCGGTGAAATGACGCGGTACTCTTAGCTGGCAACGCATCTGCAATGTTTGGTGGACGCATGGGTGGTGGTGATCACTTACCATCAGGTGACACACATGCTCGTTTTCCACACTATTTCATGAAAAAGACCTTAGAAATTCTAAACTTATCGAAGAATGCGTCAGTCTCCACTTCAGAATAAACAAGTTTGCGCGTTAAACTAAAATTCTCAACGTATTAAAACAATCTTGATACTCGATAAAAACACATAGCAGCTTTATTATCTGTTTTCATATTTGGTACTAAATAAGTATTACGTAAAATTTATAAGTAGTGAGCAATTAAGGTTCAACCACACTGCCGCGCAAAGGACATGACGGTGCGTTTACGCAATAAAATGTATGAAAAAATGGAGGACAAACATGACGCCTACAACACGTCACTGCGTATACGCGGCGGTGTGGTCAGACCTTTATTGTCATGTGGTATCTATTAAGAGCGTCAAACCCACATGAAGTGTAAGTAGGAGGATCATCATCATCATCATCATCTCCAGCCTATATACATCCCACTGCTGGGCACAGGCCTCCTCTCAGAACGAGGGGGCTTGGGCTATAGTTCCCACGCGGGCCCAGTGCGAATTAGGAACTTCACACACACCATTGAATTGCTTCAGGAGGATTGTAATATTTACTATTAAATGGTATGCTTACCTTACTCTTCCGAGGCTACACCAACAAGTCAGCTACGTAACATGATCTTTTACTTCCATATAAGGCTATGCCTACATTACACTGTCTAACATCATCTCAACAACAGATGATAACGTTATAATAACCAAAATAAGTACTAGGCTTGGCGCAACTGCTTGTCCTCGTCAAGCAAATATTTTTTTTAATGTGAATAGGAAGGCAAACGAGCAAGTGGGTCACCTGATGGTAAGCGATCACCACTGCCCATATACACCCGCAACCCCGGAGGGATTGCAGATGCGTTGCCAACCTAGAGGACTTGGATGAAATGCCTCTTGATGGTGGTAGCGATACGGACGGACCTTGCACAAGGCCCTACCACCCGCCAATAATATTCAACTAAATTGCAGCTACAGTTGTCGATTTTAATTTACTACTCACGTACAGTACCCGGGCATAAAGATTTCACATCGATCTTCTCGAATAATTTCGGTTTCGTAGAGTTGTGTCGCTCTAACTTACGTGACGCCAATTGACAACATTTCATATTTCTGAGCCTATAATTTTAATGGTTCTCTGTATTTTGTTTGAAAAGATGAACATGCTGACAGTTTAATTTTTTCGCTAGGTCTTGTATTTAATTTATAATTAATTTATTAATTTGTGCTTATTCTAAAAGGGCGTAACTCCGGTACTATCACAGAATACACACTAATCCCTTTGTCTTTTCTCTATAGAAAAAAAACTGACGTTAATTTCAAACTGTCAATGTCAGGCCCTATTCTCCAATATTCAATTTTCGAGGTTCGCTTCGTGCTGTTCCGCTCATACTTATAGTCATTATCTTGAGAGTGATAGAGAAGGTATGCAACGAACATCGAAAATAGAATTTCAGAGTTGCCCCCCTTGTACTTTGAAGTTGTCAAAAATACAAAATTATGATCGCTTATTTTTTCTCGTGAAAAAAGCAGAGGCGTTTAACCTATCCTATGGTAGTATTGGTAAAATTAGGACTTTTTTAATTATTTTTTATTTTTTATAATAAGCGATATTAAAATTATATAAATATATTGCAGTGATCAGGAGGCAAAATGCTTTCGAACCATGTATACATTTTCAGGTGTTATAAAAATGAAATGTTGTCAATTGTCTCTTCCCAGAGAACGAAGAGCGATCTTTATGGCCGGGTACTATATTAAAACCTACCCTGATTTTCTTATCCCATTGTGGCAAAGACAAAATATGCAAGACGACACTGCAAGGATAGTTTATTTCCAGTTCTTACACATTAATTAGTGTTTGACCTGAAGCGGATAATAACTTTGCCGTGCTGTGCTTCTCGCCGCAGTATTCACTACTGGGTTAAATCCAGACCTTAGAATCAGTCTGTTTAAAAGCCTGTTGAGACCTCACTTTGCGTTAATGTGATACCGAATCTCATTAAAGCTTAGTGTCTCTACTAGAGTACATTTGAAACCCAATCTCGCGACCAATTAGACTAACACAACTGTAATTTGATAGACGTAAAACTAGAACAGCGGTTGTGGATAAATTGACAACATTTGACATTGCTGTTATAAAGGAAACAAATCCAGCCCTTATTCTTTTTCGTATCCTCCTACGTAAAAGGGGTTCGTTTGTTTGAGTTTTTCGATAATCCATTTATTTGTATATACCTGGCTGTATTCTTTTTTATTTGTTATTTTGAATGAGATTTCATTGGATCTGTCTTCGTAGGTAGTGTGAGTGTAACAAGATTTTTATCCATAACCGGCTTATTTTCTACTAGCTTTTGCCCGCGACTTCGTCCGCGTAAAATTAGCAATTGACTTGTTCATCTCTATCCCGCGGGAACTATGCAATTTTTCGGGATAAAAAGTAACCTATGTTTCAATCTAGGGTACCAGCTATCTACGTTCCAAATTTTATCCAAATCCGTTCAGTCGTTTCAGCGTGAAGAAAGAACAAACATACACACTCACTCACATCGTCACTCACAAACTTTCGCATTTATAATATTAAGTAGGATTTGGTTTCGTATGCATAGACTGGAGAGCAGTTATTTAAGTAAGTTCATGAGTTTGTAGATTGTTGGTAAACCTCGATTGTTATTAGTTACTTTATAGTAAATTAAATTATAGTGACTCAGTTATCTCCAATTCCTTTATAAACATTAACTGATTTAGCAAAATAAATTGTTGATTGTATTATAGAAATTAATAATTTCATGGGCATAAACATCTAAATCAAGATATTGGTAAGTCAACATAGTAAATTACACACTGCCCTTTTGCTTTTAAGCTCGCTTTGGGTGAAAATTTACCCTTAAACGACGCCTTCGCACGCACGAAGGCAGTACGTCATCTCTGGTCAATATGTTAAATTAATATCATCCCAGAAAACAGCATGATGATGATGACACATGATTACGTCACTTCCGAGGAGCCACTTTATACAATACATCCGCGCTGCGTTAAATACAGCATTTTAGTGATTTACAACATTAAACAAGACTCATTTGGCTGACTTACTAATTTTAGCATTAACAATATCCTTTTTTAAATTAGTATTATTATTTTAATTTAAGCTAAAAAAGTCATTTTTTATGTAGACTGTGAGTGAAGTAGAATTAATCAGAAGTTAATAAAGTATAATTCATGCGTGCTTGCCTGCGTTAATGAAAGCTGTTACGTTTATTAAAAGTGTCTGCTGTCGTTTTCAATGTAAAAGTCACTTAGCATATTTTTTAATAAAGCCCTTCGGGTCAAATATTAGACTAGTAAAGTGAAAGAAAATAAATGTCCTATTTTTAAACTAGCTCGGATTAAATTTCATTCAATTTTTATACTGTAAAATTACTAGTCATTGACATAGAAAAATGAAGCGTGGGAAGCCCCTATGTCATTTCAGCCGTTTTCATTGTTTCTGAGGAATATTAAAATGGGTGCAGTAATTATTATTGCGGTAATAACTGATATTGCCCGCATTTCACACCCCTGTGTCACGAAGGCTTGAAATTGTTATTTTTTTGCTTATAAATGTGAATATTGTGATGATACACGCAGCGCCCAATCGTCCATGTCCATAGATTTAATTGTAATTAAAATAGAGGTCTGGAAAAGAATAGGTACACTGTGATTTTTGAAGTTTATTTTATATAAACTGTAGTTTACAATACTTAGTAATATACAGTTTCCTTGAAACTTAATTTGTAGTTTAATATTTTTACACGACGTATGCTTAACATGTTAACAAAACAGGGCTTTTACATCTGAAAGGTTGGTTTGATGTGATTAATCCAACTTCTTTGAAGTTCAAGAGGCATAACACTAACAAATAGTAGGTTTACCTACTTACATGTTATATTACAAACAATCATTCTTATGCTAGTTCTATACATAATAAAATATCTCCGTAAAAAATTACTTCACACATATTTTTACAATAACTTACGCGTTATTTATTTTTATTTGAACGCTAACTATGTTAATACATGTGTACGTTTATAACCTACAATGACGTCAATGGAAATTAATTTGTGAGATTGATTTTCAACGTGGCGGAGAATTCAGTCTTTACCTCACTAAATTAAAGAAGATTCAACTAAACTTGACTGTGAGCGAATGTGTCGATGGCATACAAGTTAGGGTACCCTGGCAGAGTAGAGGATTCAGTATTCCCGCTTTGTGTGCCGCGTTCACGCGCTGCCGTGTGTTTGGTGCGCATAATATGCTTCACAATCACCCGAAACTGATCGCAGAACTTCGGATCACCCCATAATAGTGTATTGCGATAATCTCGCTGCTCCTTCAGAAACGCGTAAATTGAATTGTCAGGGCCAATATCGGTGAATACGTAAATAGTTTTCTTAGCCTTCAACATCTCACCGCGAATCTTTTTTATGTTCACATCACGGTACGCAGATGTCAAGTAGTTCGGTGAGAATACGACCAGCGTCAAGCGTTTCTCTCTAACACCGTTTTCATCGTGTTTGGGGGGTTTTATTTCCTCTGAGCTACCTGGGTGGACAATTTCTGCTTTCAGACTTATGCAATTACTGAACGCGGGCATAATGTTGCTTTGCACGAATTCGTCGTCTTGTTCGGAGCACTTTACTATTAGAATTAGTGGTCTGATTTTACGATGTGTCGGTTGTAATACTTGGCGAAGAGTATCTTTTGTCATACTGTATAGTCTTTGCTTCATGACAAAAATGAGGGCTATCATGGAAGCCGCAAGACCCAAGACAAAAAGAATGCACATCGTATAGAATACTATCAGTGCGTCTTCATTGCAAACTTTACTCCAAGCTGAACATTGTATAGCACCCACATCATCCCACTGCAACAAGAAGACGTTAAATATACGTTGTGATACCAATAATTGCTATAACCATCACAAATTAAAATACTCACCTTGAAATTGTTTATCTTCAAGTAGTTAATGAAATCCCAGTTGCTGCAGTCGCAGCTTATAGGATTATTAGCCACTAGAATGTGATGAGTTGAATGGTCCCGATTACCCCGTCTTCTTTTTATCACTGACTCTATATTATGATGATCCTAAAAAAGCATATTAACTTTAGTGTTTTACAACACAATCACAATTACGTTAATCAAACTTCCTTTATAATTCTAACTACCATACAAGTTTTCTTAAATCACGGATACATCAAATGTATAAAAGCTATGTTACTATAATGTGACTCAAGAAATGTCAGACAAAACTAAAAAGGATTTAAAGTTTTTTTTTGATAGTATATAATAATAATTGTATTATGTAAACTTACTTTTAATGTTTTGATATAATTGTATCGTATATCCAGCGTATCGTGGCCATTTAGGTACCAGTCAATAAAAGTGTTCGTGAATGCATTATGGCTTAGATTCAGTACTTTTAAATTGTACGTGTTACTGAAAGGGGATACTCTCCCCATGGGCCAAGTATTGTTGTCCAGTCCCTTGTTTTCAAAATCGAGATGATTGTACGCAAGGGATATGTACATTCTCTGTTTGTTGTTGCTGAATAAATATGACGAGACGGTTTTCAGATGGTTGTGCTCCACGCTCAAATAAATCAGGCTTAACAGTGATGAGAATGTTGACCTGCAACGAGAAATGTTTTATTATTAGACAGAAAAAAAAAATTATACGGTTTTAAATTAGAACAGTTTTATTGGAATCCGAATGGCAGTGAGTTGAGAAAATTAATTATACTGAATCTACACAAATTAAAATGAATCTCTGAAGTGTTTGTACGCGCTTAAGTTTGAACGGTGTTGCACCAAACTGTGTGTGTGAGAGAGAGAGAGAAACATTTGTTTACACACATTCGATACACTTAGACCTGGATAATATTTTTTTGATTGTGTTCGTTGTTGTCAGGAAAATATTGCACGGAGCAACATTTTGACAAAAAGAAAAAATCTGGAACGGGGCGAAGCCGCGGGCAACAGCTAGTATTATATATTTAAGAGCACTTACAGCAAAAGTTTTCATAAGAAGTTAAAAACTATGATTTTGTCTATGTCCCAAATGTCAAAGTGACAGAAGTCAAACAAATGCATCTTAACACGCGTTTGTTACACAACAGTTTTCAACTAACGGAACTGCGGCCGTACCATGACGTCTTAATGCGTTTCAGTTTAGGTCCGCTCGCTGTCAGATTCATACTAAAAGTGACAGATAAAACTTGAACTGCGTCGGAATTAGGACGTCATGTTAAGGCCCCTGTACTTAATATTAAATCGAATTCTTAAATCTTTAATATTGTATTAAATTAACAAGTATGACGAGTCACAAACATCAAAAATAGTAGTAGTAGTAGTCGAAATGTTTCAAAAATAAATTGTTTAATTCATTTGAAAGAGTTACTACTTGTAAAAGTCAATTAATTCAGCTTACCCAGAAATTTCCTCTAACTGATTATGATCCAAGTTGAGGGATTCCAATCTAACCAAGGACGAGAATAGTTTCGGTTCCAAGTCCTTTAGATTGTTATGGCTCAAGTCTAATTCGAGCAGGTTAATCTGGTCGTTGAAAATTGCTTCGGGCAATGTTTCCAGGTTGTTGTAGGCTAACGAAATGTTTGTTACATTCGGAGAGTTGACGAACACGTCATACGGAATCGTCTCAAGACCGCACCTCTGGATATAAACTTGTTTTAAATTGGTAAGACTTCCAAAGAAGTACCTCGGCAACTCTTTCAGTGTCACGTCGTTGTTGAGAATGATGACAGTTTCTAACTCCCTGTTGCTTTTAAATAGATTCCGAGGCAGCGACGAAAACTTGTTCGAAAACAAGGTTAACTTTTTCAGTTTTCTCAGCGGTTTGAAAATTGATGCCGGCAGCTCGTTGAGCCCGTTAGAGCTGAGATCTAGTTCTTCGAGTACATTGACTCCGGTGAAAAAGTCTTTGGAAAACCATGTCACGTTACTTTGCCACAGTGAAAGTTTCCTCAAAAAAGACAGATGAGAGAACACATTTGAAGAAATATTAGTCATATGGTTATGGCTGATTTCCAACGTTTCTAACCGTTCAAGTGGCTTGAGCAAATTCTCTGAAAGGTTAATGCTATTCGATCGAATATTCAACCAAGTAAGATTGTTAATATCCATGAATAGATTATCCGGGAGTTGAGTGTTCCCATTTATCGACAGCAATAGTTTCGTCAGATCTTGTAATCCGGCAAAGTGCTTCCTATCGAAGTATCCAGATAAATTATTCGTGTTTTGAAATATGAGTGCCATTGTTTTCGAAACTCCCATGTTGGTCAGGACGTCCTTGAACGATGTGGCTGGTAGAGGACAGTCTTTGAAACTTACTGATTTGAATGTGTTATGGCGGTTGGCACATCTTGGTAATTTATTGTAATCTAGAGAAGACGCGTTCTCGCATTTGATGTTAATGTAAATGTCTGGTACTAAGTTGATTTTAACTGTTCGTCCTGTGAACAAAACAAACGATCTCAAGCTGTATCTATAAAAGTGGAATTAAAAAAAAATAATTATATGTTAAACTGTAATTAACCATACAAATCGAGTGACTGTAAAAAGATCCTTAGTGACACCGAAATAATCGATACAATAATAACGATAATTCTCTCGCGCGATGAAATGTTTCGAACTAATAATTAACTAACGACGTTAAATGCCCACCTTTTCGATACCACCCATTACAACTGTAGTTATGTAGCTGTAACTGTGACTAATGAAATGAATGAATACTTTTTAGTAAATGGGTAAATGTAGATGGTGGTGCTGGCCAGGATTAGGTGCTACATATGTCAATTCCTCTCAAAAAACAAAAAAGCAACGTACAAAATTGCAAACACTGGCCAACGCGAACAATTTTTAACGATTTAAATTTAGAACGCTCGAACACGCGGAAAAGTGTTGAACCGCTCCGTTTAAATGCACTCACCATCGACGTTGCAATTGAGTTCTACTGCGAGTGTGCCGCCGCAAACGCAGTTAGGGTCGCTCGGACACATTGGTCTTGCTGCTCCAATTACTTGCAGCGCCACTGCGGCTAACACGCATAGCCATTTGTACGCCATCCCTAGTTTTTTTTTAATTTACTTTTTTGCAGTCATGGATTTCTTGTAAGGCAGCTTCGTTGGAGACATGGCTGGTTAATCTGGGAACAATGAAACAAGTCTTCTGAATAACGATGAAGTAAGATTTCTTGTAGTAGAAATACACAAGAAATATGCGTTAACGAGCCGTATTTATTTTGGAAATCCAGTAAGGTTAATTCCGTATGTTTTTTTTAGGAATAATTAAGTTATGTTAGGTTTACTTAGTGAAATACCAGAAAAAAATACGATTTTCTAGATTTCAATATTTGCGACGATTTGGCAATGTCACTGCAGAATCTTGATAAGCCTGTTCAAATCGAAATAGCACATTGTCTAAAGATTCCTGATAAATCTATTTTAAATCGCGCTGTCCCGCATTATCTCGTTCCAGTTCACGGCATCCGCGCGATTGCCAACGAAATTGATTTCGCTATCAAAAGTTTACAAGCAAACACCAACAAAAAGCGCAGCAGGATGAAATGCAGTGGCTGCGAATATAATGGAACGTTCACCCGTTATCTCGGTCCGCCGCACTCGGCGTTTTCGATTATTTTACTACTACAATATTATTGTAATACGCGGGAATAAAAGAATATTGTGTGAGCACCAGTAAATTGATTACGACAGTACCGTTTCCTATAAGTCATCATCATCATCATATCAGCCATTAGTATGTCCTCTGTTGGACATAGGCCACTTCCATAGACCTCCAGTTGCTTCAGTTGGAAGCGGCTTGCATTCATCGTGAACCCGCGACTTTAACCAGGTCATCCGTCCACCTCGTTGGTAAACGTCCAACGCTGCGCTTGCCGATATCTATAGCTGTAGTTTTCTATATGTACGTCACTTAAATCCAACATTTTCTTACGTGTCTCAAAACGTTGCAAAAAGACTGCTAAGCCAAAATAGTACTGGGCTGAACATATCTGCCGCATGCACCCGCCGAGGTGTGCTCACTCAGCCACTTAGTGGATACCGGAGAAAGGCCAGCGACGACGAGGCAGACCAAAAAGAATATGGCGGGACGATTTGGACGCACATATGGATGACTAGCCTGACATTGCGCTGGATCGGGAGTTGTGGAAGTGGAGGTGGAGAGGAGAGGCCTTTGCCTGGCCGTAGGACATGGAAACGGAGATCAGGAAAATTACCTAATTAATTATTCTAAATCTATATATAAATTTCTCTAGAGTCAACTTGTACACCTCTAAGTACCTATGTACGAATGTATTTACTGACGCTGCATATGACTGAATTGTGTGCGGAGAGAAATATTACAATCGATGTGTCAAACCATTGAATTATTTTCGCTGATATTGCCGCAACTTCCCAGAAAAACGATTTAATACTATTGATCAATCCACACCCCGTTATTCCCCTTGTGGGTTTTCCGATGTCTGTAGTTAACATGCACTCCTTCGGTTTTACCCTGACAATTTTGGCCGTCGCGCCGTTTCGATTTTTCACTAATTATTTCGGAATTTGAAATACCTTGGAAGCTAAAATTGGCATGGTTAGTTCATTTTACCGAGTTACTCACGGGATTGACTAAGTATATTAGGTTTCTGTTCAAATTTTAATGAAGCGGCTAGCTTTTGAACTTTGAAGTGATATCAGCCGTCCACCATGGTTTTTTATGTACTGTTTGTTTATTTATGCAGATTGTAGCCCTCGCGAGCGGTACGGGTGACTACGATAGCTGGCACTAAGCATAAAAGTCACTACTAAGTTAATTTAAAACTTTAGTAAATTAAATGGCGGGGTGCCATTGCAAGCGCAAGTTGGTGATGAAACATAATGAAATAAGAAGGGAGTGACTGAAGAGGTGATAATGATGACTTATTATAGACCGCATTAACTTTTTGAGACTGTTCACTATGTACCTATTTATAAAATTTTGAAAACGATTCGTATGATGATTCTCTAGTAGTGGTTCAGATATATTATACAAGTTGATTCTGATGTTATTGCATGCCATTTCAGAGTGGTTTTTTCATGTGTTTGAGGAATAACAGCATTCGGGTCACCTGATGGAAAACAATCACCGCCGCCGATGGACACTCATATCATAGCATAGGATAAACAGATAGATAGATTAACACTTTATTTTCTTCCATAACACACATTATGATACCTACAGGGCAGAGGTACAATATCAAATACATAGAACGTAAAAATAAATATAACAGATTCAATGTTACTAACTTAACTAAGTGGACAGTAGATACTATGTGCCATGGAAAAAGAAAGGCGCTGACTCAGCATAAAGCTGCGAAGACCGCAGCGCTGGTATTCTATCAGAACCACTTTAGGGAGGTCTGTGGAAATGGAATATGCATAATAAAATTAGATAAAAGTTGGAAATCAGATAAATGATTAAAACTTGATGGATAGATGTTTGTTGCTCTTCCGTGCAAACGAACTACTCAAAGAATATTGTAGGAGGATTATAGATGCATTTCCGGCCCTTTGAGAAAAGAGTAGGCTCCGGAAAAACTGATGTCTCAAGTGATTTAGCCGTGGGTCTAATAACTTCCCAAAACCGTTACGCCACAGATAATTATTCGACTTCTTAATACGTTTATCATATGACCTGTTTAAACGGCAGCTAAATAACGAGGTCAAATTCTATTTATCTTCGGCCTCGACTAATATTTTATCTCGCAGAAGTTTCTAGGACGTGACGGAACCCGTCTACCAACGTGCCGCTGAGCATTGCAGATGTTATATCAACGTATGTTTGTTGCTTGTTTCTGCTTTTGAACAATTGTAAAGTAAATGCTTTGCTTATCTTAACTTGACAAAATCGCGGACTACACAGCTAGTTATGAATTAATATATGCCAGCGCTTACGTTTTAGATAAACTAGATCAGATTATAATTTGATCAACTAAAGTTAATTATTAATTTATCGTATTAAAATTTAATGCAAGCGAATTGATGACACGACTGATTAACGAATTGCATGTACCTACCTACTTACTGAATAGGTAGATAATTTGTATTCCAGTGATGAAAGCTTTTTGCTGACAATGTTTCAATGAAAACTGGTCTAAGTATCAATATTTTTTTAATGGGAAGATTCAGGGGAAGCAGTTCTTAAGGTTTTGTTTTATAAAAAGGTAAATTTTAATCTGCAAGTATATCATTTTGTATTTTCACTTTCACAACTGAATGAGCCTCTCACCTTTCATAATAACATCTTTAACTTTGCTGTCAGAAATATACTATTGTTTAAAACATTGAGTATGTTTGTACCTATCATATTTCCATGTCACATGTTCACATAAAATTATGATCGGACTTTGTATACGACTTGGAATTTAAAAGCGATTGTCACTAACATAATAATATCGTATAACCCTTTTACTTCTCGCACACTAAAACTGCTCCAAAAAACAATTTCAGAGAAGAAATTTCGCAAGAAACTCAACCGAATGTTTTCTTTTTAAAATGAAACCCTCTCAAGTCGCAAGAGTGCACGAAATTATAATATTCTTATTCATAATTCTCATTTGAATTCCGCTGTCTCACAATAGTGGGTACACACACGAACGCAGGCTCGTAGACAATGGACGGCGACACGTGGCTCTGGCAACTGAGATTAATGGCCACTGCATTACTTGGCCTTTTTATTAAACTAACTTATCAAGGATGGCTAAGATATTTTTAGTACGGGAAGGATATTCAAATTGTTCTACAGCTTTAAACATGGAAACTAAAAGAGCGCTTAAAACGATTCTAACCTTTTTTACCACTCTTCTACTTATATGAAGACGAACGGTGACAATTAGATAAGAACAAGAGCGTTAGCATATTGTATACTGCAGATATAATATTTGATGATAAAATGATGCCGACTGGAGTGGTGTTGAATGTTATTTTCGCGTCAAATGGCTTGATGTCTCGTAAGGAAAACACTTTCACAAATCAAAAAAAGACGCATGTGACGCTCCTGCGGTGTTTGGTTGTTTAGGTATAGCATGTTTATGTAGCTAATCGATATGAATGAACGTGGAATTGAAAAAGTCTTGTTTTAATTGGCATTTCGTGAAGCCGCTCGACTGAAAGATTGTTTCTCAATATAGCTACTATCTACTACCTATCATCAAATGAATGACATGTCCGACTGATACAGTCGATGGCAAAGATATCTTTACACTATCATAATTATATTAGTGCCTTGTCGCTCCAAGGACTTTGACGGAAGTGATACATGCCCTCGGTACCGCTCTGCTTTCAGAGCATGACATGAGCGCGTGTGAGCCAACATTGGGGGCGGCAGACGTAAGCTTGCCTTCGGAATCCAAAAGCTTATCGGTTACTTACTTGACATGAAATGCATATTTCATAATTTTTATTATAAATTGTATTTTTGGCTTCTATGGCGCTTATAGAGGCCTCTTAGTTTATTTTTTTGCTCTTTTTCTCATTGACATTGGAGATATCTCCAATTAACTTATTTGACGGTGGAGGCGTTTTACACCTCCACTGAACTTAGATTATGCATATTTTGTTTTGCTTTGACCAGTAGAGACTTTATACATCTCTACTATAGACCAATGTAATTTAAGGTACGGACTTAACTTAGGGACCTTTTACATCCCTTTTATAAAATGTATTAATTATATTAGGTAAGTTAAGTAGAATTTAAGTACTATTGTAAATCTATTTTATTTTGAAAAAATGACTTTCTGCCAAGTTTCTTGCGGCGCATTCTTCTTGGCAATGATGGTCTTTCCGAATGCGCTGGTAGATTCAAAAAAAGACATGTAAAAGAGCCCTCGGCGGCCTATTTGCAAAATAAACTTTTGACTTTTGACTTTTGACTTTTGACAGCTTCATATGAAAGTTCAAACATAAAGTTACAACGACAAGGCCCTAAAGTGTAAAGATATCTTTGACGTTGACTATACCAACTGAAAAAAAAAAGCCGTGCTAGCCTAGTAGTTTGACCTGTGGCCTCTCAAGCAGAGCGTCGTGGGTTCAAATCCCGGGCTCGCACCACTGAGTTTTTCGGAATTTATGTGCGAAAATGACACTTGTAATTTGCCATGAGCTTATCGGTGAAGGAAAACATCGTGAGGAAACCTGCACACATCTGCGAAGAAATTCAATGGCGTGTGTTAAGTTCTCAATCCGCACTGGGCGCGCGTGGGAACTATAGCGCAAACCCTCCAATACACGGAGGAGGCCTATGCCATGAGGCACGCCGAATTACGCGAAAACAAGAACATGTACTTACTGAAATTGTAGCGAATTCGGAATAAAAAGGCTATAATAATAATAATAATACCTACTGAACACTAGGTTAGAAAGGAGTCCCGTTCGGGTCAGAAACATATTTTGCGTAATTATCTTTAATTATGCATGGAAGTGGTACTTTTCGTCATAATGATCTAAAACGATTGTCGACTATCAAGCCATAATCTGTAGTCCCGAAAGCAATCTGACTTTCGCCATCACCGTAAACCTCAAGGCTCTGGCAAACATATTCGAACCCTTCGCAGCAGATGGCGGCCCTTTATAACATTAAGGAAAACTAAAAGTATAATAATGGGGCCAAATAGCTGGAAATCGGTTCGGGTTGAGGGCGGAGCGGTTGGTACGGAGAAACGTTGGTCTGTACTTAGCCGTATACGCGGTATAGTACGAACGCGCTCTGTTACGTCACGGAAGGAGGAAGACTAATCCTTCCTACCTTCCTTACCAATATTATAAATGTGAAAGTGAGTATTACAGACTCCTTGCGCCGCTCTCCTACATTTGTTTTTTTTTAATGTTGACAGAGGGTCACCTAGAACTTGATGTCAATAAAGAGCCGTCAAAGAAATAGATTTTGATTTAAAACTGACATAAAATCCCGTGCCCGCGTAGCGGACAGTGAGTTTGTTTGATCCCCTTTCGCGCCTTAATTACTATTACTACAACATTGTCAAAAATGACCTTCTAGCGATTAAAAAACATATAAATGAGTAATTTGAGCAGGCGTTTATGAGTTGCTATGATTCCGTCTCTATTTATTACTACGAAACAGACAGAGACATCATCATAGATAACTGACACTTACGATAACTGGAACTTAACAGAGAGTGGTTAAACAGGCACTAGGTCAAGCGTATCGACTATAATATTACCTACCTACTACGCGAAATATTGCAATGAGCCTTTAGACGAAATATTATAATCTTACTATGTAGGTACTTTATACACTGGTATAAATTACTAAAAATGACACGGATAAAAATCCAAATCTGTTAGCTAGGCTAAAAGGATTTTCCAAGTATTGCTTAAAATAATGAGCGTGTTACGCCTTTGAATTTAAATGTACAAGAAGCTAAAAGAAAACGCGACGTCGTATACGAACCACCACAAAGGAGCTATAATTAACATTAATGCAAGAAATAATTACATTAAACAGCATTAATGAGCAATAAAGAAGACCAGATACGGTTTGCGTTGTTACATTTAACGTTAACGCCTCAACGTTGTTCTGCACAGGTGGTAATACTGCACACGCTATTACGCTCCCTATTATTTGAGCCATAAAGCTTATAATGCAATGTTTACAGGAGCAGTCAGTATAGAATTTTATTACGTTCTCTTTGGTGTCAGGTGGAGCGAGCTAGTAAGATTGTCGAGCTTAAGGCTTCACATTCAGGTGTTGTGTTACTACTTAGCAAGAGTACTTCTACTATGAAACTACCAGACGAATAGACTTACATTAATTTGAGGGCGCGTACATACATTTAACTTAAGACTGCTTAAATAGTTCTTGAATTAATTAGTTATGTACTTGCAACTGAGGAATTAGCATTTGATAAGACTTTGGAAGCAGCTTCTGCTTCAAGTTAGACTGTACGTATTGGATATGAATATTAATTTAGGATTCAACCTAGTTATATATAATTTAGTGGCCCTGAGAGATCTAATACTAATACTGACTGCTTTACACCGATTTTCATGCTAATATTATGTTAAATATTGAAACAGTTTGAAGTACGCGTGTAATTTTTGGATGAGATCATTGACTTACAATAAACAACCAGGCCTTATACTCTGAAATTCGATTTTCGAAGTTCGTTTCTTGCCGTTCTGCTCTCACTAATAGTTATTAATTTGAGAGTAAGAGGGACGGTGTGATACGAACTTCGAAAATCGAATTTCGGAGTTGCCCCCCAGACTCCCAATCGCAAACAAAAAAGTGCCTCAAGAAACGTCCGAGCGGCGTTGTCTATTTATTGTGTGTGTCAATGTCAACACATCAACTTACACAGACAACATTAACATATTCGTTCAAATTAACACCTTATTTCGTGGCAGTAATGTTTAATGTCAATTGCATACGATCGTGAGAAGTAATAACACGACGCCACGCGCTGGAAACCTATGTCTCTTGTACCGATCCGGGCCCTCGCATCGGTCAAAATTCACAAATAATATATTTATACTCTCTTATTGAATAATATTCCATACATTTTATGAAATAAATGTGAAATTAAATAATATAAATACCTATTAATAAAATACGAATTGTTTCCACAAAAATGGGAACGCATTTAAATTGATGAAATAATTACATCAGATAAAAATACCATTATATATTCTGAGCAATATTTGTCAATATTTGTCAAGTTATTTGCGAAAGAACCTCAGACTAACAAATAGTCGTCCCACAAACAAGGTAAAGATTAGAGGAATATCTCTAGGTGTTGCCACCGTGAAAATCAGTACGGCAGACCCTCACACATTTAAACTCTTGTAAACTGTGAAGTTAAACCTTCCGCCACCATAGACAAAATAGTCTCAAGTATTAAAATATTTTGGTAAATAAATATAAGTACATCAATAAAGCAATGTTATTTACGAACCACCTTGGTCAAGCTTTGGGGAATGCTTACGATTTCGTTAATACGACGCAAATGATTTAATGTATAAATGTAGGAGCACCTTAATGTCTAGATAAAATATAATTCACCTTAATTCTTACTTTTTATGGACAAAAGGGCTTCAAGCAACATTAATTCATTGGCAAAAGTATGCATTATCGTTAAGCGAAATACCATACCTATAAAACAGGTTGTACAAAATATTTACTTACGCGTTTAAATTTGAATTTAATTGTAGAAATCAACGCCATCTGTTGTCGAATAGTGTGCTTATTAGTTCTTGGAATTGTGGACATCAACGTCATCTGTTGTCGAATAGTTTACTTATTAGTTCTTGGAATTGCGGACATCAACGCCATCTATTGTCGAGTAGTTTAGTTATTTGTTAGCGCAGGAAAATAAACCTTATTATGATAGAGTTAAGGTAGCAATTCAAATGTAAAAATCGGAACGGTCGCCAACAACGCCGACTACGCCAACTACGCCAACTACGCTATCTCCGTCAACGACGCTATCTCAGCTAACTACGCCATCTCCGCCATCGACGCCATCTCAGCCAACGACGCCAACTACGCCTACTACGCCAACGACGCTAACTACGCCATCTCCGCCAACGACGCCAGAAAGGGGTATAAATACGGACGCGAATTGTAGGAATGGGTCTTTGATCTTTTCTCCTCGGTCGGTGCGTAAGCGCGGTTCTTCAAGCACAATTTGATTTTAGTAAATACGCGAAATCGGGTCGCAGCTGTTTTACGGTTTACATTAATTGATCGAATTAATTATTTTAATGTTTTGATATTATTGTTGTGTGAAATAGTGTTCTGTGGTCGTGAAAACCAGTGATTATTCCTAACCTTATCCTTGGCGGCTCGGGGCTACTCTCCGGCGCCTAACCTCATCTTTCTCATTCTTTAGAGCCTAGCTGGATTTACGATCATAGGATACTAATTAGCTTGATTGATTACTTTGTGTGCTCGAAGTAGGGAATATACGAAACACGGTTTTCGGGTTTCAAGTCTGGCTACCTAACGGTGATAACAAGGTCTTGAAATTTCAACACACTGTTTCAGTGTGAGCTGATGCGTGAGGTCGACTCAGCACCCGACTCCCAGCGAAATATCT
The DNA here is from genome assembly GCA_963854515.1 of Pandemis heparana. Lineage (NCBI taxonomy): Eukaryota > Metazoa > Arthropoda > Insecta > Lepidoptera > Tortricidae > Pandemis > Pandemis heparana. The sequence continues at coordinate 10,096,009 of OY978015.1, read as the reverse complement.
GGGTAGGGTAAACTCCTCCTAGCGTGTACCCAGGCTTCCGCGTTCTGCTAGTCGGAACGTGGGAACTGGTGGCGTTGGTCTCTTATCTAAATATTTATATATTCACACTACCCTTATATCCTTTGGTTAGGATGTCGTCTGCACCCCTGGCTTCGGCCGTGGGCGATGTCAATACACATGGCGTAGGACCTAGGTACACTCGGAGATGCCACTCCAATCCCTTCTTTAGAGTAGGTTAGGAGTTTCCATTGCACTTCTGGAAACTACATAACACAACGCACGGTTAACTGTAAATGTGAGGTTCTTCCTCTAGATTTCACTACACAGCTGACTTAGAATGGAATATTATTTTAGGCATGAATAGGGAGGTTTTTATTTATACCTATTAGGTTAGGCTTTTACTTACTTCAATATCTGATTTAACTCGTAACGTTGACGCTTGTTATTATACCTATTTACTTACTATGTTTAAGATAGAATGTTTAAATAAAGCATTACTAATTTCTATAGCTTTTTGGGAGAGTTTTATTGTTGCATTTAGATCCAATTAAATCAGAACCAGAAATAGAGTAAATAATTATAATATTTTATCATTTAATAAACAACAAAGTGAATCAAAGAAACTCCCATTTTAAAATACTATTTAAGTGAATTAGTTTCCCTCCTGTACCTGAATGACGGGACAGCATAGCATAATAGGATTAGTATCAGGTAGGAATCTGGTTCTAATAAAACACGTTGGTTGGCGTTTAGGAATCGACAAAATTTATTTTTTAATATGTAGGTACATACATTTGCACATAGATAATGTAAACGTAGTTTACTTAATGGGTTCATAGATGGCGTTACGTACTTCGAGTTAAGATTATATTTTGATAACATTCCAACACCCCCACTTTATCAAAATAACAAATTTTCTCACAATATATAGAGTAGGTAATATATAGAGTAGGTAAGAGAAGGTAGGGGAGGTAAACCCACTTTATACATTTCAAAAGAACACAAGTGCAAAACCTCTGCCTAGGCTATTTATTTATTTTATCTATAATTCCAAGATCTTTCATAAATTTATAGTGCTTAACACCTGGCAGACCTTTAGTTAGTAAGTCAGCGGGCATGTTAGCTGTTGATAAATATCTCGCTTCAACAATATCATTTCTTAGAACTTCTCTAATGAAGTGGTATCTTACGTCAATATGTTTGGAACGTTTATGTGATTGATAATTGTTGGCCAGCTTTAATGCACTCTGACTGTCATTATATATAATCATTTTATTACAAGAACCAGTTATTTCAAGTTCTAATTTCTGTAAATATATCGCTTCACGACACGCTTCCGACAAAGCCATATATTCAGCCTCACAACTACTAAGAGCCACCGTTCTTTGCTTTTTACTCTCCCAAGAAACTGCAGCACCTGATTTTGTAAAACAGAAACCAGTATATGAGCGTCTGTCTGTGGCATCGCTTGCCCAATCAGCATCAACAAAACCTACCAGTTCTGCACTCTCTGTGGAATATTTTAAGCAAAAGGTTTTAGTTTGTGACAAATATTTCAAAATTCTTTTTGCATAATTCCAGTGTACATAAGAATAACAATTGTTAAATTGGGCTAAATAACTCACTGAATAAGCAATATCAGGGCGAGTTAGGACAGCTAGGTACATTAAGCTTCCTATTAACTTTTGATAAGGCAACTTTTCTTCACATACATTAGACTTGTCAAGATTTAATTTACATTCTATAGGAGTTTCTACAGAATTACATTCAGACATATCAAACTTCTCCAGTAACTGTTTAATATACTGCTCCTGATCTATTGTAATTACATTGCTACTTTTGTTAATGTTTATTCTCATGCCCAAGTAGTTTTTCACTTGACCTAGATTTTTTATTTTAAATTTCTGACTTAAAACCTGTATCAAACTATCAGATTCATTCTTACAATTTGAAAATATTAAAAAATCATCGACGTACACCCCGACAATGGTTTTCTTATTATCATTATGGTTTTTTATAAATACACAGGGTTCTAACTTGCATTTACTGAATCCTGATTTACACAATGTCTCCTCTACTCTTTGATACCATGCAAGTGATGATTGCTTTAGTCCATAAACAGCTTTTCTTAACTTTAACACTTTATTTGAATTGTTTATGGGAAAACCGTCAGGCAAATGCATAAATATGCTTTCTTTTAGATATCCATTAAGAAAAGCTGTTGTCACGTCTAAATGAGTTATGTCCATGTTTAACTGAACACTTAAAGCAAACAATAAACGCAGCGTTGAATGTCTAATCACTGGGCTGAAGGTCTCTTGGTAATCAACACCAGCCTTCTGGGTAAACCCTTTTGCTACAAGCCGCGCTCGATATCTCACTTTATTGTCTGAGTCTATCTTTTTTTTAAAAACCCACTTACACTGCACTACTCTCGCGCTACTGGGAGTATCGACCACTTCCCACACTTGATTGTCTTGGAATGATTGCAGCTCCTCTGCCATCGCCTGCAACCACTGTTGTTGCTCAGGCCCACTGATGGCCTCTGCATATGTCAGTCCATCTTCTTCTGTAGCTGTAGTACACATGTTGGCGAAGCCGTACCGCTCGGGCTTCTTCCTTTGCCTCTTCACTCGTTCGACTGGAACTGGTGTAGTAGACCCCGTAGCTGACACATCTGGAGTTTTATCTGTACTCTGTGAAGCTGTACTAGTCTGTACATTATTCTGGTTTTCTTCAGAAGCTTCTGGCTGAATGTTTTCACCTTCAACATCCAAGTAATCCGACTCACTTGAACTTGATTCATTCAGGGCCTCTAATTTTACCACAGATTCCTCTACTGACTCCCCCACTGAATCTGTGCTGTCTATAGAAACAGTGACAGTCTCTTGACGCTTCAGTTTTTCCTGGATGATAACATCTCTACTTGTAGAAACTTGGTTTTTTGCTGTGTCATAAATCCTGTACCCTTTAATGTTGTCACAAAAACCAACAAGTATATGTTTCATGGATTTTCTATCCCACTTTGTTCTCTTTTCCTTCGGTATATGCACCATCACTGGACTCCCAAATACACGTAAATGTTGTAAATTTGGTTTCCTGCCGAACCACATTTCGTATGGAGTCTTTTCAATACCTGAAGCTATCGACCTGTTTTTTAGGTACACTGCAGTGTTGGCAGCTTCTGCCCAAAACTTCTTGTCCAATTCTGCTTCGAAAAGTAAGCATCTCGCTCTCTCCACAATGGTCCGGTTATTTCGTTCGCTCAATCCATTCTGTTCTGGTGTGTATGGATTCGTTTTCTGGTGAATAATGCCTTCATGCTTCAGATAATCTTGAAAATTATTACTACAGTATTCGGATCCGTTGTCTGTACGCAATATTTTGATTCTTTTGTCTTGATAATTCTCCACCATTGACTTAAACTCTTTGAAATAAGTCAATGTTTCACTTTTGGCCTTTAAAAAATATATGAAGGTCATTCTGGTGAAGTCGTCTACAAACAACAGAAAATATCTAGCGCCACCAATTGATTTGCACTCCATTGGTCCACAGATGTCCGAATGCACAATCTGTAACATCTCTGTAGCACGCATACCCGTTGAAAATGGTAATCTTGACTGTTTACCTTCACAGCAAACTTGACAACTAGATTTACTTGTCACAAATGTGTCTGAGTAATACATTCCATTGACTAAACCTTGCTTCATCTTGTTCATATCTGTGCTATTCAAGTGCCCAAGCCGTCTGTGCCATGTCTGTCCATCAGCTGTTGATGATGCCAAGAAACAAGTTTCAGTTTGTAAGATTAACTTGTATACACCATCAACAAGTTTCGCCTCGGCAACTAAATCGCCTAATCTGTTTCTTATGAGACATCGGCCGGGTTCAAAAGCAACACTGTTTCCGTTACTTATTAATTCACTAACTGATAAAAGGTTAGTCGCAAGAGTTGGTACGCACATCACATTCTTCACTGTGATCTCGTAGTTGTAACTTGTCGTAACTTCTACATCACCCGCACACAATATAGGTACTTTCGTTTCGTTTGCAACTATAATTTCTGGTAAACTGGACGAATCCCGCCTATTTGTCAACCAACTTTCGTTCGCAGTCATGTGTGTACTGGCTCCCGAATCAACATACCAGTCGCATTTATTAAATTTTCCACTAAGAAAAACAACACTGAATGCGTTTGTTTGTTTTTTCTTCTCTGTTTTTTCGTTTTTAAATGGACACTGTGTCATATAATGTCCAGTTTGCTTGCATTTATAGCATGTTATTGTCTTCATAGTTTTGACGTTTGAGTTTGACATTGACGTACTCGGAGCATAAATATTCGGAGTCGGTCCGCCATGTTTGCTAGTGCTGCCACCTTTACCAAGTTTCTTCTTCTGCCAACTTCGAGCAATTAATGCTGAGTTGTCATTCCGGTCCATTTCTAATGAATCAGCATTTTCCATATCTAACAACTTTGTTTTTATGGAATCTGCTGTAATTTGGATCCCAGAATGCTCAATTGCCATAATCATTGGCATAAACTTATCTGGTAAACCGGCTAGCAACAATGACCCAACCCAATCATCGCTTATTCTGAATCCAGTGCCACTTAACCGTTGCGAAGTTTCAACGATCTGTGTCACATAACTTGTCATATTCTCACACTTTTCTAGTCTGATGGAGATTAAATGACGGAGCAAAGTTATTCTTCGTGAAAATCCTGAGTCATCGAACAAAGTCTTCAGTTTTGTCCATAACTCTTTCGTAGTCTTTGTCTCCTTTATGTGCACAAACAATGACGCGTCAATGGTCAATATCAATTTTGCTCGTGCTCTGGCATCCGCAACTGTCTGTGTTGCGTCCGTTGCCACTGCTTCTTGTTTCAGGAACTTGTCTGTGTCCTCAAGTACTAGCAAATTTTGAACTGCGAACGCCCAATCGTCATAGTTTTCACGACCCCTGAGCTTCGGCACGCTCGACAGAAAACTGGAGGTCATCCTCTTGATATCACACGCGATAGAAGATAAGAAACAATAACTGTATTTAACTATTTAACTATTTTTTAAAGCAAAAATTTGGAGTAGCCCATAACCTAATAAAACACGTTGGTTGGCGTTTAGGAATCGACAAAATTTATTTTTTAATATGTAGGTACATACATTTGCACATAGATAATGTAAACGTAGTTTACTTAATGGGTTCATAGATGGCGTTACGTACTTCGAGTTAAGATTATATTTTGATAACATTCCAACAGGTTCTAGTCTCCTCTTACCCATTGTGGTACAATAACATGACATACAGACTAAAGACAAGTAAAATCACAAGTCTTGTGCCGGAGTTCCTGTAGGGTCTCTGGACGAGGAACATGGTCACTGGCAAAGATCAGTTGAGAAAAATCTCAAGGGCGAATGGCGGGGCCCTGACTTTAGCACAAAAGACAATTACTCACTTTCCTACATAAATGCTCTTGTTATAATTTAGTTTAACCATTTAACAGTACTAGGGAAATACCTACATTACATCCATGTACATTATACTTACCCTAAGATATATATAAAGACTCCCAGTTATTACCTTTTAATTATAATTACTCATCTCCCTTTGGTGTTCTTTAATAGTGGTTTGTAGAAGCTGAGTTGTGTGTGAGCGGAAGGGTTCAGATAGGACTAGGGCATTTTAGTGTTAATTCTTAGGGCATAACTTACTTCTTAGGGTTAGCATCTCTTGCCTCCACTAAACGAATTTTGAGTTACTATCACAACGTAGGAAATAGAGGATCACGCTGGCCATATTTCATACTGTCCGTTCAATCCGAATAGCTTCTCATAGTACTAATTAATTAAGGCTAGGTATTGCTTAGTATGAGTAGATAATTAGCTTTAGATAGTAGTCTAGATTGGTGTCTGGGCGCTGCTTGTAGTCTAGTCTAGGTATAAAGTATATTTAGGTCCATATTAAATTAATTATAAGAAAATTAGATATAAGATCTTAGATTTAAGCTAGTATAAGGGGTTTAATATATTATGGGGGGGGGGGGGGGGGGGTTTGTACACTCTTGTTCGCAAGCGTTTGAGATTACGGTGCGAAAGAGACATGTACATTGTTATCGAAGCGCGGTCGAAACACGACTGAACCTAAACTCTGCACAATAGACGCGTCGTGCAGACTTTTACTTCCGACAGTTTTTGAGCGTGATTTGGAGTCCAGCTGTCCATCGTAAATCAAATCGTAAATCAATCAAGCGAATTTAGCCCGTTGAAGTGGCAAATGGGTAGGCCATATATAACGTGACCATTTATTTTTTTTGTCAGAGCGGGACATCTGCGGAATTAAGTAATAAAAAAAAGTTTGGTATTAGTGTTGTACAAGTTTTTTAAATATAGAACATAAAATAAATCAAAATAATCAAAGCAAATAAGTAGTGACGTGAATTCTAGTTTGTATTTTTATATTTATCGGCTGAACTAATTTGTTTTAAAATATCGGGTCTGGTTTTTAGATAAGTGTGGAACTCACATAAACAGTTTAAATTATTATTTTATTATTTATATTTATTACATAGTACATTTTAAATTATTATTTGGTGTGTTTGCAAAAGCGGGACAATTTCAGCCTCGCGGGGGACACCGGGACAGACTGCCTGAAAGCGGGACTGTCCCGCCCAAAGCAGGACGTATGGTCACGTTAGCCATATAGCACAGAGAACATCTGTTCTTCGTGATAGCCGTTAGGGCCGAAAGGTTCACGAGTGGAAACGGCGGATCGGAAAGCGCAGCGCAGAACGTCCACCAATGAGATGGACGGATGACTTTAAAGTCGTGGGTTCACGGTGGATGCAAGCCTGTACCAACCGAGGCAACTGGAGGTCTATGGGGGAGGCTTATGTCTAACAGTGGACGTCCTACGGCTGATATGATGACACTGAGTTTATTAAATCATTCATGCAACTTAAATCAGACAAATTTACAGCAAGACACACTATAAGGTTTACTTTTGGATTCGAATAACAGTAGGCGGTTCTCTCGATATAGTAATTCTATTCAAAACGTCGTTATTCGGATAAGTATTTGCAATTGTTGGTGTGTTTTTTGTTATTAACAACATGCGACATGCGTTAAAGAAATATGCTCAACTTGCACAAAACTTAAATCAGCAGTAAGGCAGCTAACAAAGACCGGCTTACGATCTCAAATTAATTTACCTTACCAAGTTAGTTATCTAATAATAAATTCAGAATTTCAAGTCAACAATGCGAGGCGTTTACCCGTGGCGCTAAACAGACAGAGCCTTCGTCTCACCCAACACCCGGCTTAATTCTTGCTGCTGTATACAAAATTGCAGTTAAAGACAGCAGGAAACCATTCTGTCAAAAGCAATTTCAGTAAGAGGTTCAGATGGTTCGATATTATAATGTTAAATTGACCGAATTATTAGAAGGGAAAGCAGGCGTCCGTTTTAGAAATGAGTCTGTAATTTTATCATTGTACTTTCCTATTTCTTCACTAAATCTTGGTTGTTGAAAAATGTGTGTCGTAAGTACTTCAAAAATAGTACATGTTTTACATACATAATCATGAATCATGTCTTTATCCCTTACGGGGTGGACAGAGCCTAAGGTAACAAGAGCTAAAGGCCACGTTTAGCATGATTGTGGGCGTTTAGGTGGAAAGGAGAATCAAAATAGCGATGGGTTGGTAATGGTAGAAAATAATGATGTTCATTGCACTTCTATATTTATTTTAAATACTAGCGACCAGCCCCGGCTTCGCACGGTATATTATGCATTGTATTATACATATATACACCTTCCTCTTGATACACTCTTATCTATTAAAAAAACCGCATCAAAATCCGTTGCGTAGTTTTAAAGATTTAAGCATACATGGGGACATAGGGACGTAGGAAAATGTGCAAGTAAACTTTACCAAGCAAACTGATTCAGATACGTCCACGTCATTATGTATCCGAAATGAGATTATGTGGAAATGAGCAGCCAGAGTAACAGTAAATAGTATATTAAAGTGTAAATATTTAAAAAACACACACGACGTACACACGTCAGCCTCTAGGTACAATCATAATAGTTATGTCTAAACAAACATTCTATGTTGCTTAGACAACCGTTTGAACATGTATGGATTACATCAAGCCAGTACACTAGGCGCTATACAGCCTCTAATACGCCCCCTTAATCTATTACATGTTACATAGTTACATACATACACACATACAGACAAGTCATAAAATACTTCAGTGCTTGCCTGTACTCTTCACATTATTATTCAAACAAAACAAAACATACAAAACCTAAACCTAACAAATGAATAACCGCATAACTATCAAGAAAAATAAATTAATCTAATACCTACACAAAACAATTCAAACATAAAACAATTATAACAACTATACGTCCGCCCCCTTATTAGAATAATTTATCAAAGATAAGTGTCCTAAAAACTCTTTCAGTTTTGGGCTATGCACGGACTTGGTTAAAATGTCAGCTATCATTTTATCGGTTGACATGTACCTGATCTCGACTTTATTACTCAGAACACATTCCCGTATAAAATGATACTTTATGTCAATATGCTTTGTTCTGTTATGCATCATTTTGTTAGTTGCAATTTTGTGCGCAGACTGGTTGTCGTTGTAGATTACAACCGCTTTACTATTCACAGTTAAAAGAAGACTGTCCAGTAAACTACGTAGGTAAAGCGCTTCCTTTGAAGCCTGACTTAAGTCCTACGTATTCCGCTTCTGTGGAGGACAACGATACAGTAGCCTGCTTCCTACTCTCCCATGTCACGACATTCTTACCTAATTTGAAAATTAGACCAGTGAAAGATTTTCTATCTAGCGCTCCACCCCAATCTGCGTCTACATAGCCTCGTAAATCTAAATCCCCCGACTTTTTAAAGGTAAGACAGAGGTTAGACGTACCCTTCAAATACCTAAGGACTCGCTTTGCGCATTTAAAGTGTGTTTCATCGTAACACGAATTAAACTGCGAAAGTGCACTTACTGCATGCGCTATGTCCGGCCGCGTATTACAGGCTAAATAATTTAGACATCCTATCAAACTTTGATATGGCAGATGACAGTTCGAATCAGCTGACTTTTCTAGCTTGATTCCCACCTCCATTGGAGTACTAACCGGCTTCGCATCAGTCATGTTAAAATCGTTCAATATATTTAATATGAACTGCTCCTGATCAAGATGAATAACATCTTTATCCCGCCTTAGTCGCATTCCTAAAACATGTCTAGCCGCGCCTAAATCTTTCACTTTGAACTTTTCAAGCAATCCTGTTTTTAATTTTTGCTTTTCAAGTTCACAATTCCCAAATACGAAAATGTCATCAACATAAATCACTACCACTAGCCTCTTATTGTTTATAAGGTGCTTCTGGTACAAACACGGTTCTTGTATTGACTGTTTAAAACCTAACGCTAGCATCTCTTTGTCTAATTCGTTGAACCAAGCATTCGATGCTTGTTTCAACCCGTACAACGATCGCTGAAGCTTGCATACTTTGGTTTCTTGACCTTTGGCTACTGCTCCTTTAGGCTGGAGCATATAAATGTCTTCTTTAATCTTTCCATATAAGAAAGCAGTAGTTACGTCCCATTGATCAATAAACCAATCGTATTCAACCGCTAATGAAAATAACATTCGCAATGTAGAGCTTCTAACTACAGGAGAATAAGTTTCACCATAGTCAATGCCACGTACCTGCGTAAAACCTTTGGCTACCAATCTAGCTTTGTACTTGGTTACCTTGCCATCGCTGTCTTTCTTGACTTTGAACACCCATTTGCATTGTATCGGCTTCTTATCAACTGGACGGTCGACTAACTTCCAGGTTTGATTCTCTTCAAGTGATTGTAGCTCGTCGTCCATCGCCTTCTGCCACAAATCACTATCAGGCCTCGCCAACGCTTCTTCTACCGTCAATGGATCGTCATCTATCACACTTTCCATCGCGTACATGACGTTACAGCCATAACGATCGACTGGCTTACGCTCCCTTTGAGGATACCTCCTTTCAATCGGTTGAGGTAACGTCACTTCCTCTTCAGCAACTTCCTCTTCAGGTACCCTCTGCTCTGGTGTACTCGGGACCTCTGGTAGTACCTCCTGGTTGACAACGTCGCTTGACGAACTGTTGTCATGCGCCTCCGAAGTTCCAGCTCCACTGTTGCTGTCATTGCGTACACTAGACTGAACAATCGACTCTGAATCCAGGCTTAAGCGTACGACAGAATCGTCAATTTTCACATCTTGAAGAAAAACATTTTCCAAAAATTTGACATTTCTCGCTGTAGTGATTTGCCTTGTCTTCGGATTCATTAAACGATTTCGTTTCTGATTATCCGGATACCCAATAAATATCGTCGGTTCCGTTTTCATGTCTAGTTTGCGTCGCTTCTGTTTTGGTTTCAAACTAAAAGCCAAACAACCAAAGATTTTCAGATGACTCACATCTACATCTTTTCCACTCCAAAGCTTCTCAGGTACAGCATCGTTCAAAGCTTTCGTTGGACTTCTGTTCTTCAAGTATACAACTGTACTTACAGCCTCTGCCCAATATTTTTTGCTCAATTTTGCTTCCGATAACAATGTCCTCGCCTTCTCAATAATGGTGCGGTTAGCCCTTTCCGCCACAGAATTTTGTTCTGGTGTGTAGGGTACGGTCCTCTGGTGTTTAATTCCTGCAGACTTCAGAAAATTATTAAATTGACCATTACAGTATTCCGTTCCACAGTCAGATCTAAGGCATTTTATTGACCTACTCGTCTCCTTCTCAACTTCCGCCTTGTATTCACGGAACTTATCGAAAGTTTGACTTTTATTTTTCAAAAAATAAACATGCGTCTTCCGAGTATAATCGTCAATAAATAGTAGGACATACCTCGAACCTCCGAACGAAGGCTCTTCCATCGGTCCACAAAGATCGGAATGCACGAGCTGTAAAATCTCGTTCGCTCTTGTACCTGTGTTTTTAAAGGGACTCTTGCATGTCTTTCCCTCAATACACGCAATACATGGTTCTGTCAAATCACAACTTCGAAATTCCATTCCCGTAACAAGGTTTTTCAATTTATTCATGTATTTTTCACTTAAATGCGCCAGTCGTTTATGCCAAATGTTCGAAATATTTTCATTTTGTTTTGACAATGTCAAATTGACGACGTTGTTTTTGTTTTCTTCCAACTCGTAAATTCCGTCAACTTCATGACATCTTGCAATAGGTCGATTCTGTTTTTGAATCGTGCAACCTCCTTTGTCAAAATTAATGGAATAATTCTTCTTGGTCAAATCGCTAACTGAGATTAAGTTCATGGATAAATCGGGAACATGTAGAACATTATTTAAAGATAATTTCTGCTTCTCGCTGACTTGAGGCTCAGCGTTCCCTCGTCCTTGCACGCGTAGCTTTTCACCATTCGCTACCGAAATTTTCATGTTGCCGTCCTCGGGACTGTAAGACAACAACCTGCTCTTATCATGAGTCATGTGATTTGAGCATCCACTGTCGAGATACCACTTGTCTTTGTTAATCGCCTCCTTTGCATTCAGGCAGACATTCGCGATTCTCTTCCGCTCTTCGCATTCGGACGCTTTGTGTCCTTGCTTATGGCACTTATAGCACTTGTAAACAAACTTCTGCTTACGATCATCGGATTTAGTGCGAGATCTGGCATCGTTCTGTGCTCTTCTTGTAACTAGGGCTTGTTCGTGGTTTGTGTTCATTTTGCTCTGTCTACTTCCTTCTTGCAGCAATTTCGTTTTTATTTGCTCCAACGTGATCTCGGAACCGCTGTTGTCTACAGCCATGATGAGGGGGCCGTACTCAGGGGTCAATCCACCGAGCAAAATCGATATGATCCAGTCCTCTTGAATCGGTGAATCAATATCCGACAGTTGCTGTGCAAGAAACGTAACTCTTGAAATGTAGCTTTCAATACAGTCAAAATTTTCTAACCTGCTACTGAATAGCTCTCGTTGAATGCAGATTCGTCTTCCCCAACCTTTGTCTTCGTAAGCTCTCTGCAGATTACTCCAGACATCTTTGGCAGATTTGGCATTGTAGACGTGAGTAAAACACTCCGGTTCCAACAACAAACAAATCGTTGTTCGTGCTTTCCTGTCCACATCTTCGTTTACCACATCTTTCGAAATTACTTCCCACCAGTTTTTATTTTCTAAGTAATTCCTCACCAAGAATTTCCAGTTCGGGTAATCAGACGAACCCTTCAATTTTCTTATTCCGCTCATGCCAACCGAACAGCTGTTTTCATCTGACATTATGTCACGGAGAAAATTTTCACAAGCTTCAAACCACTTCTATTTTTACTTCAATAACTTTTTACGTTATTCCTGGACTGCTGGGGTCCTGGGCCCATAACCAAATGAGATTATGTGGAAATGAGCAGCCAGAGTAACAGTAAATAGTATATTAAAGTGTAAATATTTAAAAAACACACACGACGTACACACGTCAGCCTCTAGGTACAATCATAATAGTTATGTCTAAACAAACATTCTATGTTGCTTAGACAACCGTTTGAACATGTATGGATTACATCAAGCCAGTACACTAGGCGCTATACAGCCTCTAATAATCCGGTCACATAATATTTGCCGTCCATGGAACTCCATCTTGACTTTTTATTGATCTCTGTGTGTAGCTTCTTTTTAAGCCAAGTACTCATCTGCATGCTGTAACGGTAACTAAAAACCCTAGTGTGAACGTGGTTTCCAAGGCTGTCACTACAGAAACGGTACGCGACTTTAGGGTTCGCAGCAGTTAAGATTACAGCTCGCAGATGCGTACCCAGCTTTACACAGTTCATGCATTAAATTTCAAATAGCGTTCCAGAAGTCCGTTAGTATTAGACGGAGTATCCGATGACCGACAAACGTTTGACAAATGTATCGTTTGATAAACAATTAATTTGACAACCCTTTAATATCTGCTAAACCAAGGCTAAACCGTAAACTTTTTTAACAATCGAAAAACTGTTAAGCGTGAATCATATTAGATTTCGTTAGGTTTTTTTATAACTTTTTCACAAAATGTTAGTAGAAAATAAAGGATTGTCAAATGAAGTGTTTGTCAAACGATGCATTCGATCAAACGTTTGTCGGTGAACATTAGTGAAACGTTAGACAGTCGCAAGTCACACACTTTGTCTCTTAAACCTCAAGTATAATGGAATGGCTGGGTTATGTAAAAAACAGCATACTTTCTTGCGTTGATAACTGTTTCGCGGGACTGTTCGGTTAACGAGGCACGCGAGCAATCAGCGTCGCGGCGCCGGCGCAATTACGACGTCAATAAAGACTGATTGTGATCGCCACGGCCGCTAATGCGTTCCTGAGTTGCAAATATTTCGCTGGACAGGACGATTTTGTATTTCCCAGTGGTGACGGTCACAGTTTAATGAGAGAGCTAATTTTACCACTAAACGCTAACAAGGGCCTTACCATGACATCCTAATTCCGACTCAGTTCAAGTTTTAACTGTCACTTTTAGTATGAATCTGACAGCGAGCGAACCTAAAAGCTGATGCTAACTTTCAAATGATATATCGCATAAATTTCGAAAAATCAGAGGTGCGAGCCCAGGATTGGAACCCGCGACCCTCTGCTTGAGAGGCCGCAGGTCAAACCATTAGGCTACCACCGCTTTTTGCCCGCCGTGTGCTACGCCAAAAACGCTGCTGCTTACCGCGGTTAGCGGGTGAGATGAGAACGATCGAAGCCTTAAAAAACCACGCGTACTGATGTCAAAACATCGTTAACACTAAAAAAAACCTTTCGTACGTGCCGTTGACCCATGTGCTTGATTAGACGTCGAGCCTTTTTGAAAGCATTTTCCCATAGAGCAAGTAACCAAATAGAGTGGCAATTCGGGCTGTCCAATATTGCAACACACGTGATTTAGAATTGTGTCTAAAATACATAAAGTTTGAAAAGCATAATGGTCCAAAATATAAAATGCAATTTTTGGTGAAACTATTAGCTACCCGAACTTTTTTGATCGCGTATTCAAAATATTGGGTTAGGTTAGGTTGGGATTATTTTATAACAATCCTGTCAAGGTGGTAATATATTTCAAATCATTGCGCATTTTTAACTTTATGTATTTCATCAATTACACTATACTAACATTTTTCACGATTATTTTTCCTTTATCGATGAAAAAATGCTTTTAAAGCTACCTCCTAGATTCTAATATATTTTTTTAATTTTCTAAAAATTAAGTGTGTCCCTTTACCATACCACGCAACGACTAATTAATTAATTAATAAACTAATTATACCGACCATAATTAGCTGCTTGCTTAACTCAAGTGACATGTTTGACCTTCGCTCGGCTAATCAGTGTGCAGCAAGCGCCACACTGACTAGTGCAGCGTTACGCTGCCGTCATGCGACCTCTTTGTTAATTTTTTTTCTTAAAAGGCCTGGCTGGTTACAGCTGAATTACTTTTTTTTCTTAATTAAAAAAGATTTTGACATTTGAGCGTGGTGCAAATGTTTTCACGGGTTTGGTAGCCGATGCCGATACAGAAGAATTTAATTGAAAACTATTTTGTAAATATTGTTTTCTTGTTTGCTACCGAAAGAATTGGGTACACCCGTATTTTTAACCGACTTCAAAAAAAAAGGAGGAGGTTCTCAATTCGGTTGTATTTTTTTTTTTTTTTTATGTTTGTTACTTCAGAACTCCGTCAGTTGTGGATCGATTTGGAAAATTCTTTTTCTATTGGAAAGGGAATACTTTCAGTTTGGTCCCAATGCCAATAAATCAAGATCTGATAATGGGATCCTGGAGAAATCGAGGGCAACCTTCAAATTTTATAAGCACACCTATAGCGATTTTAACATTTTTGACACCAAATCAAGTATTTACATTCAGAAAGTATAATTTGATGGACTGAACCTGATGAAGAAGACTGCTGATGGCCAACGGAACTCGTAAAAACTAAGTAATGCTCGCGCGGCTATAAGTGATCTCGATTTATATAGATAAGCAACTAAGAAGAAGAGGCTTTAAGCTGATGATTTTTTCGAACTGATCTGATGCTGAAGCCAACGGAACTCTGTTATAAAACAATGTAACTAAGCCGTGTTTGGGCTTAATGGAATCGTTGTGAGATGCACTTTGGCTACAACCACTAAAAAGTGAGAAATAAAGTGAGCACGTATACCGTGTTTTGCATATTTTTTAGAAACTTCTAACGGTTAGGAATATTTAGACGATACTTTTAAGTACCTAATATTTAGTAAATAGTGATGAACAGATTGCATTAGAGCTTAGAGCGTATTAATCGTGGTCCCACTGTTTCAAAAATACTCACTAGAAATAATAAAATTAGGTTAAGTTCGTTTAGTTAGGTATCTTCAAATGCCCGAAGGGCAAACCACATAGAAATAGGTTCCGTCGACCTTATGGTGGAGTGTAATTCGACATTTTTATAACAGTGGGACCACAAGTCCCACGGGTATTAGGTGTTATACATACATACATACATACATACCGTCACGCCTCTTTCCCACAGGGGTAGGTAGAGACTACTTTGTTCCACTTGCTACGATCCTGACATACCTCTTTCGCTTCATCTACATAAATTGGTGTTAAAAATTGGATAAATTACAAAACGATTCACTAAAAAGCATGAAAAAAAAATTTTAAAATAAAAAATAGAACCGCCTTCAATTCGCTACTTTAAAAATGTCAAATTAAAAAAAATTTCGGTAAGTGCTACCTAATTATTTATATTGTGTGAAGTCGGTGCCTCAGCTCAAATAGTTCCAAGCCGAATATACTTATAGGTACTATAATAGGCAGATAGACTAGGTCCACTTCTGCCACGCTTATCACACATAAATATAACAGTGGCGCGGACTGAGGCACCGACTTCAACATATAAATAAGTAGGTAGCACTTACCGAAAAATAATTTTAATTTGACATTTTTAAAGTAGTGAATTGAAGGCGGTTCTATTTTTTATTTTAATTTTTTTTTAATATCATCGTTCAGGCTACTTGCCTGGTTGTGGCGGCGATTGTTATTTCCTCGACGTCTTGACAATTTTATATGATTCAAAAAGGCCGTTTTCCGGGTACGAATAATTTTATTATTTTCATTTTTACTCCTGACATACATTTTCGTAGAGCTTTTGGTTATTTACTTCGTACGTGGTGTCATCAAGTTATGTTTATTTTCAGCCTTTAGTTGACCCTCAGTATTTTCTTCCGAACAAGTCAACTTCAAACTATTAAGTACTACATATATTGCTGTTGGATATATTTGAATGTCTGGCACGGGGCTGCCGGACTACAGCTAAGTCCACCAGTTTTGTTTGGAGTTCTTCGGAAAAATTTCAACAAACGCGTTTCGAGTCAAAATATTATTTTTATAACACATCGGTTTATTTTAAAATTAAATTTAAGAGCCTGAGATGTACATGAAAGGTCCTTTCGTTATCGAATATTTTTTATAATAGTACTTAAGTTTTGTTGTACAGTTTTAGTTTTAATATGTTTTTGCCGCGCATAATGCGCATAAATTTGCAGTTGAAATTTGTGTAAATAAATGTTTGTTATTTTATATTTTTGTAGAGTTTTTCATTCTGCACTAGGTTATAATTTAATACTAGCTTCTGCTCGCGACTTCGTCCGCCTAGAATTAGGTTGAAATACTGATGTTTGTATTTAGTTATATTCTGCAAAATTTATTAACTTTGCAACCTTTGACATGTTTATCGCTATCCCGCGGGAACTTTGCAATTTTCCCGGATAAAAAGTAGCCTATGTGCTATTCCAGACCTTTACTCTATCTATGTGCCGAATTTCATCCAGATTCGTTAAGCCGTTCTGGCGTGATTGAGTAACAAACAAACATCCATCCATCCAAACTTTCGCATTTATAATACTAGTTAGATTAGATAAATTGTGTGAAATTTCTACTCTATTACTTATTCCTCTATGCTTTTTCCTAACGACACGCGTGCCACGGAGTGACGGGGCAGCATTCGGTCACAGACCCCGGACGGGAAGCGCTTGTACCATAAGCGGGTCGACAAGTAAATAACCAAGTTAAAAGATCAATGCTTTTTCCTGAACAAGCCTTCTTGACCCCAATTCTCTTTGATGGGTGAAGGATAATGTGCTCGTTTTTCGAAATGTCGCCCTGAATTTAGCCTGGTGGTTAGCTCCGACTATGAAACTTGAGGTCCCAAGTTTATGTGTGATCAGATTATGTATAAAAATTACGAATGTTTGCTCTCAAGTCTAAGATTTTTAGTACATATTTAAGTTTGTTTATCCGATGCCTAGACATATTTACGCATAACATAAGCATTTTAATTGGTTTAAGATTAAGTCAATTTACAAAAAACTTTATTAAAAAATTGTTACGTCGTAAAAAACGAAATTGTTTAGATACCAAATATGTCTTGGATATTTAATACATTATGTATTAGTCAGTAGGTTTATAATTATGCGTTATGGACATTACCTTTACTAATAGGGTTTTACCATAGAAAGTATAAAGATATCTGTAACTGCGCTGTGATTTATATTTGTGTAAATATGAAACGCAGATACACGATGCGATATTATTTATTTTTCAGTATTTTTCAGTCAAAATATCGGCTCTGCAAAAACAAAGTTGACCATCAAGCCATATTTTTTCAATTGCATACGCAAAAATACGAAGTGCAGCGTAAATTTTGGACTGGCTTGTATTTTTAAGCCCACAACGTCCGCCATTGGGCTTTCTGAATGGCTATACCTGGTCTCGTTGGAATATCTTGCAATGGAACCGGTATATTAAAACACAACGAAGTTGCTATTGTGTTGTTGGGCCAATATTCAAGCGTTTCGACCGCTCAGCTCATGCGTCATTGTCGTCCCACAATTATTATCCGCCGCAACAACTTTGGACAAGCTAAATGCAGCATCGATACTGTGTTTCGTTGTCATAAAAACTTAAATCGCAGCATCATTTCTTTTAATGGTATATGCTGAGACGATAATGACGAAAAAAAAAAACGCCGAAAAAACGCTGAATATTCGCCATGATATTTTTCTGTTTATTTTATGATGCAGAAACTGTCATTAAAACGGTAAAGCACTTTCTTAATCGAATATAGTACGTATGTCCATTGCTGCTGCATGCTCAACACAAATACAGCAAATGAACTTCTTGAGATAAAACTTCTATAAACAAGAATCTTGGGATGTGCTAGGCACCTTATAATGAAAAGGAAACTTTTGGACCTTATTTTATACTCACCAAAGTTGTGGGTAATGTTAGGTCGAGTTTAAATTACCTCGCCTTGATTATATTTGTTTAGGTAAGGTTTGTTTGCGTTGGCTGGTGGCGGAGTCAAGTGGACAGTTGCTCATTTGTCACCTCAAAGGTTTTCTCGCCCGTGGGTTACGATTAAGGAAAGGGTTTTAATTTAACGACAAATGACTACATAGTAGTTACAATTCGCTACTTTTTTTAACTAATGAAGGCCGTTGATCGATCCTGTTCGTTACACACAGATTGCAAGTATGAGTATTTATGTAATGCTGTTATGTTTAAGACTAATTTACGTATTTTCCCACTCGCACTTTAATTTGATTATAGATGAGATTATACATGAGATTTTTCGTCGGGAAAGATGAAATTTCAATTAATTTTAAACAATGTGAAACAATTTTTTTTTTTTTTAATATATTAGAGGGGGCAAACGAGCAGACGGGTCACCTGATGTAAAGTGATCACCATCGTCCAGGGACACCTGCAAGACGTGGGGAATCACAGGAATGCGCATAATGCGAATTTATTAAAAATCTAGAGCTTTTTCACATAAGATAAAATGTCAGTTTTTAGGGGCATCTAACGAATTGCTTGCATCTTTCCTGTGGCCATGGAAAAAGTTTGTAGTTTGATCAGTATTTCTGTATTTTATTTGATATCTACACATAAAACGGTAGGATCAGCTACTATAACTTTACATCCACAGAAAGGACATCTTTTGTTTCATTTTATATTATAATATATGCAAGTTAATTTGAAATGCTGTCTATGGTGGTAGATGGCTACTACTACTTTGCTATCTCCGCAATATAGTGATGTCAAGTTGTGGGCTTTATGAAGCTGATTATAGATTTTTGTTAAAAGAAGAGCGTCACCCCAATTGGTAAACCAATAACTTGGTTCACTGTACAGTACATACATATTACTTAAGTCACGTCTATTCCCACGAGGCATGGACAGGGCCCAAGGTAGCAGGACCTAAAAAGGTCACGTTTAGGATAATTGTGGGCGTATAGGTGAAAAAGGAATCAAGATAGATGGAATGCTATCGCGTATAACGTGATTCCTATCATTTTCCCCAATTCCCTCAATGTTACCTGTTTTTTCTTGGCTCCCAAACGGTGTTTACTACATACAATAGTGTATAATTCGGTGTCCATATTATTATGCTCGCTGCATAATCGTACATAATTTAATGCGGTGGTCAGCCACATTAACTTTGTACAGCTTTACTACGCATAAACGGGATTTGTCGCTTAAAGGCTTTTTGAAGTTAAAACGGAATATATTAATTCCGAGTCTGTTTCAGTTAACATAATTGTAGCAGTCCGCTGCTAAAGAGCATTAAGGTTATAATTCAGACCCCGTTATCAGTGGTGAAAATTCATTGAAATAGAATCATAGGGTTGTCACACAATATTCATTTAATTTGTGTACATTCGACATACTGGTATAAACGTCAATCAATAACTATTGGAGAAAAAATATCGTCTATTGCACAATTTTACTAAAATTACAGACCATTTTTTTCCGCGTCGCATTCGGTTTATTTCCAGTTTTGCCATTAGCTCCATTTTAAACTGAGAGAATTCAGCATGATTATCCAGGAAGCTCATATTTTTACCGAACATAAAATTAACTAAGTATATGACATATTTTGACGAATATTATGTCAATTTAGTAAGTACCTAAGTATTATTGTAGAGTTCAACCACCAAATGAAACTTTTTTTAAGGCAATTGGCTTCACATTATATATACCTATGAATTAAATAAGTAGGTATATTGTTTTGATCAAATATTAGGTATATCAAATTATGCACGTGTAAATATTGATGTGTAGTGCCAGCCCTAGTAATTTCAATGAATTTTCACCACTGATAACGGGGTCTGGTTATAATTAAGTTTACCTAAAGACGTTTATTATTTTTGTTAGGTGATTTTTAACTAACTTAGTTGTTTCGACACTTCACATTTTGAATAAAAAAAAGCCTGCCGAGAGCAAGTCAGACATAATACAATTAACAACATTGGATATGACAAAAAAAAATTAAAATAAAAAATTTAACCGCCTTCAATTCGCTACTTTAAAAATGTCAAATTAAAATTATTTTTCGGTAAGTGCTACCTAATTATTTATAATTATGTTGAAGTCGGTGCCTCAGTCCGCGCCACTGTTATATTTATGTGTGATAAGCGTGGCAGAAGTGGACCTAGTCTATCTGCCTATTATAGTACCTATAAGTGTATTCGGCTTGGAACTATTTGAGCTGAGGCACCGACTTCACACAATATAAATAATTAGGTAGCACTTACCGAAAAATAATTTTAATTTGACATTTTTAAAGTAGCGAATTGAAGGCGGTTAAATTTTTTATTTTAAAATTTTTTTTCACGCTTTTTAGTGATTTTTTTTGTAATTTATACAATTTTTAACACCAATTTATGTAGATGAAGCGAAAGAGGTATGTCAGGATCGTAGCAAGTGGAATAAAGTAGTCTCTGCCTACCCATGTGGGAAAGAGGCGTGACGGTATGTATGTATGTACCTATAACACCTAATACCCGCTAGGGACTTGTGGTCCCACTGTTATAAAAATGTCGAATTACACTCCACCATAAGCTCGATGGAACCTATTTCTATGTGGTTTGCCCTTCGGGCATTTGAAGGTACCTAACGAACCTAACCTAATTTTATTATTTCTGTGTGAGTATTTTTAAAACAGTGGGACCGCGATTAATACTCTCTAAGCTCTAATGCAATCTGTTCATCACTATTTACTAAATATTACTTAAAAGTATCGTCTAAATATTCCTAACCGTTAGAAGTTTCTAAAAAAATATGCAAAACACGGTATACGTGCCCACTTTATTTCTCACTTTTTAGTGGTTGTAGCCAAAGTGCATCTCACAACGATTCCATTAAGCCCAAACACGGCTTAGTTACATTGTTTTATAACAGAGTTCCGTTGGCTTCAGCATCAGATCAGTTCGAAAAAATCATCAGCTTAAAGCCACTTCTTCTTAGTTGCTTATCTATATAAATCGAGATCACTTATAGCCGCGCGAGCATTACTTAGTTTTTACGAGTTCCGTTGGCCATCAGCAGTCTTCTTCATCAGGTCCAGTCCACTAAATTATACTTTCTGAATGTAAATACTTGATTTGGTGTCAAAAATGTTAAAATCGCTATAGGTGTGCCTATAAAATTTGAAGGTTGCCCTCGATTTCTCCAGGATCTCATTATCAGATCTTGATTTGGTGGCAATGGGACCAAACTGGAAGTATTCCCTTTCCAACAAAAAAAGAATTTTCCAAATCGGTCCACAACTGACGAAGTTCTGAAGTAACAAACATAAAAAAAAAAAAATACAACCGAATTGAGAACCTCCTCCATTTTTTTTGAAGTCGGTTAAAAAGTAAAAAAAAACATGACGTGTAATACGGGCGTTGAACTGTGCCACAAGCTACATTCAGTTCTAAACGTGACCTTTAACCAAAGACAGCCCAAAACTAAGCGTTGCGAAGACAAATTAAAAAAAATTGCATCTTTTGATCGCGTAAACTAAGAAAATTCATTTATTTACTGTTCGAAGAGACACTAACCTTGTGTATTTCGATCAATTAACTTGAAACCTCCACAAGTTTATGTAAAAAGGATCTTGCCAAACAGATGATTTAAAAGAAAGAATTATAATACTATATTTTTTTATTCCGAATTCACTACAATTATTTAGTACATGTTGCGCTCACTTCTTTTTTTTAATACGGCACCCTAAAAAATACCTACACACACAATGAATCGCGTCTTTATCCCTTACGGCGTAGATAGAGCCAATGGTAACACCTTAAAGGCCACATTTAGCATAATTGAGGGCGTATAGGTAAAAAAACCTACTACTACCTAAATAGGTAAATTTACCTACTTAACCTAATATTCACTAGGCCATCGTGTTTCGACCTCACGCGGCAAAGTTTAGCCACAAAGGTGAAAGTAATATGTGTCGACCTAATTTGTGTGCCTCAATCTTCATTAAGGCGTGTAATAAAAACGAGATATTGTTTGACGCGGGCGGAACGTATCGCGTTCAAAGCACTAATTAATTATCGAAAGTGCTCGTGTAAGGTGAAGTGTTAGTCCGTGGTAAAGGCCTAGTAATAAAATATAAGCCATTTAATTATTAAACCTGAGTCTAGTGGTTTGACATGACCGCTCAGGCAGCGCGTCGAAAGCGCTCTCACTTCAGTTTTTTTTTAATCAGGCTATTTGATGTCCCAAGCAGGACAAAGACTCTTTTGCTTTTTCTTTTGCTTTACAAATGTTAGTTGGGACAATTTTGTGGCAATTTATTTTATGTATCTTTAGATGTTTTTTGTTTTTGTGATTGTCATAAATAAACTTTTTCTTTCTTTCTTTCTTTTCTCTGTCCACCCGCTTCTGTCAACTGCGAGTATAGAGCCAACGACTTAATAGAGAGGAAATAAATGTCATGTAGGTAATTTAAGTATTTGGGATAAAATTAAGCCAAGCCGAATCAAACAATAACCGACGATCTGTCATATAAGTCATAATAGTAGGTTATTAAAGATATCGTCAAAGTAAGTTGCTGCAACTCACTTTAAGGAAAATTCCCTTCAAAATAGACAAACATACACACAAATCACGTCTTTATCCCTTAAGGGTAGACAGAGTCTAAGATAACAAGACCTACAGGCCATGCTTAGCAAGATTTTGAGCGTATAGATGGAAAATGGAATCAAATTAGTGATAGGTTGCTAGCCGCATCGCCTTTAACATGATTCTTAAAATTTTAGCTCGATGGGTTTTACCGTCTGTGCGGGAAGAGAAGCAACTGGTACATTCTGTGTTTTTTTTTGCTCCCAGACCAGCTTGGAAGTACAATTCAAAATACGTCAGTGGAATTAAACGTGCTATATACTAATTAAAGGTTAATCCCTTTTTGTAAAAAGTCCGTCTCTCGTCCCTTAGTATCGGGTAAAATAAAATAAGACCGTTTTTTTAGAAATGCGGGGCACGGGCTTTATTCTCCAGTTCCGTAATGAAATAAAGCATACCGGAATACATAGAGAAATACCTTATACCCGTAGATTTCTTCAGTGAAGAATTCTTTTATTGCTATCCCGCGGGAACTATGCAATTTTCCCAGATTAAATTTATCTTTTTTTATCCCTAATGTCCAAAGTATCTTCTTGTAAAATTTTATCACGACCGGTTAAGCGATTTTACCGTCAAGAGATGGCAAATATATAGACAAACTGAGACAGAGTTACTTTCACAGTTTTATTATAAGTAAGGAAGGATAGCGCTCTCTCCAAAGTCACACCATCCTGTATCCTCAACGTTTTAATGATATCATTCAACGCTTTATAGCGACCGCTAATTGACTAAACCGACTTTACAGCACTTACTCAATCGATTAGTTCTGTTCCTGATTCCTCGAATTTTTGTTTCGCCGGATTCTCGTTTCGTCGAATTCTTGTTTCGTTGGAATTTTAAGAATGAATTGGAAGAAAATGGTTGGCTTAGATAAATAAAATTTATGTATGGCATTAATTAATTTTCATAACCTATTTAGACATTCTAACAGTTTTTTCCACGAAGGGTCCTCTGACCCCTTCTTGTTTTCTTTGCTCAACCTGTTGTATTGTCTTTTATTATGCATAAATAATTCCGACAAAACAAGAATCCGGCAAATTGGGAATTAATCACGCAATTTAATTAATTTAATTAACAAAGAGTCATATTATTGGTAAGGAGCAAACCATTACGTAACTTTTAATTTCAATAACAAACGTCAAAATTACCTAACCATATTTATTGTAAAAATTGCTTAAAACCTAGTTAGAAAGATTTAAATGGAAGCTAAAGATAATGATATAAATATTTTTCGTCACGTTTGAATCAACTTCACATTAGCTAAAAGCCCTATTCAATTAAAAAAAGTGCCTCCCACACTGGTATAGAAGTTTGCTGTTTTTATAGAGTATCTTCCTATTAGGTAAAGATGCCACCAGAACAGCAGCAATAAATTACAGATCTTTGTAAAGAGTGTCTGCCTGTATGTATGTATGTAAACTATTTATTGGATTGCTTTCTCTTTATTTTTAATGTAATCATGAACTGTGATACGTAGTGGTAGTAGTAGATTGACTTACGGCGTCTCGAGCAAAAAATATCGCGGTTGCAAACTCAGGCGCACACCTCTGAATTTTTTTCAATTATGTGCAAAAATACATCTCAAATTTACCCTTAAGCTTTTCAGTGAAAGAAAGTATTCTGAGGAAACCTGCACAGCAGTTCAGTGATGTGAGTGAAGTTTCTGATCCCACTGGACCCTCGTGGGAACTAATGTGTTTATTCAAAAAATAACCCATTTACTCATAATAAGTTACAAAGTTCATGTCATTTCATCTTCAGCCTATCTTTATAAGTCACATTGCTATGCTATGTATGTATAAAACATGCATTGAGTAATTATACTTTAGTAATATGAATGAGATAGTTAATGTGATATCACTACGTCATCACGTCCCATGAACTCTTTCAAGTAGGTAATTTACCTGTAATGTAAAGAAGTAAGGATAAAATAAAATAAAAATAAATTATAACGCGTTCCAATACTAAAAACACGGCTAACTACAATAAATAAATAGTTAAAATCAAAATACAGTATTTTAAAACATTATAGTTCCACCACAACCACAATATTAAAATAATAGGTATCTGTAAATTTAAAACATGGGTCTTTTCGTGAACAAACAAAAATTAAGCACTACGGTTCGTTACAGTTCATAATAAAGAACTCTTACCTGTTGCGAAGTAACTCATCCAAGCACAATGCCTATAAATAAACACTGGAACAATGAGAACAAACTATTCTACTTCGAACAGAGTCATTATTTAACGAAGTCCACTCGAAATGACTGCTTTCTGATTTCGGAAGAAATATTTGAACGTAAATTTCCTCAGAGTTCGTAGACGTGATATCGCTACGTAGGCTACGAGGCGACTGCCGCGCTATGGATTTAGCTACGGCGTAGCGAATGGCTACAATCGGCAATGCTCGTCGATTGGCGGAAACAACCGAACGGCTCATAAAGTTATTCGGTTTTAGAAGCCTTTCGTTGTAATTACAACATCATTTATATTGAAGTTTCATAATTGTTTCCATGGACTTGGCATTGCTATGGGTACGGTGGTTGCGAAGTTATCTCAAGGCCCGACAACCAATATGCGGCCTTGTAGACAATAGTGATGTAACGTTGTTCACTTTGAAAATTAAATGAAAATTGTAGAATCGGAACGTAATTCCGTGAGTTAGTAAAATGATACACATTTCTCTAATTAACAAATTCATTCACGGGACAAATTAAAAATTGGTACGAGAGCTGACGTGTTACATGCCACTTTTAATCAACTAACATTTTGTGTAACCCTAAATAGGGTTCTCTATTGATTTGCCGAAAATTTTATTGCCGAATTTCACTTCCCAACCAACGTTTGACCGAATTTCATTTTACCGAATCATCATATGGCAACTTGTTAAAAAGATTAGTTTCAATGAACACAAAATATTTACCTTGCTACTCCGCTACTTACGTGCAAGTTAACCAAGCCTGTGCGAAATATGTACGTTTTGCATGCAAGCCCTCCCACCACTACTACCACACAAAACGCACACAAATCCCACATTATTATTATTTTTAATTATTTTGTGTTCATTAAAATGGACCTCCGCTAAGTAACGCCTGATTCAATAAAATATGATTAGTTTCATTTACCAACCTCACGATTGCCAACTCAAAGTTTTTTTTATGTCATTTTTTATATAGCCGAATGGTACTACATAACCATTAATAAAAAATAAGACATTCTAAGGTAAAATAAAGACTGTTTATAAACTAAAACAAACATGTTCGCGGCTAAGGGGTGGCCCAAGGGCCACCCCGCCGCACCTAAACCTAAATTAATCCAAATTAGTCATAAGAGTTTTTCGGCCTAGTGTAACATTTGCTATGTGAAAGATATTCCAAAAGTTTAAAATCAAAATGATATTCGGCTTCATAAAAAATTGGCCAAATGAGAGATTGGCATACAAAAATTTGCAATAAGTAGTTGTCAAAGTGAACATTCGGCGAAATGTTGGTTGCGAAATGAAATTCGATCAAAAAAAAATTTTGCGAATAGGCAGAACACCTAATAATGATAAACAATTTTTTAATCACAGTGTTTTATTATTGTGTAATGAATTATCAACTTGCAAGTTCTGCAAATAGAAGGTATAAAACGTTGCTTCCCTAACGTACCGAATTTAAAACACGGTTACTTCACACCTGATCCAAAGGCCGATTGATCACTGCTCGTTAACAACTCAATCGTAAAACGAGAAACCAAAGCTAAGCACAAAGTTATATATTTTGGTTGCGGCAAATTTTGCCAAACACTTTTTACGCGAGTCGATTTTTTTATGGCACGAGTGTTCAGCCGCGGCCGCGGACCGCGAGCCACGAAAAAAAGTAGATGCGTTAGTTTTATGAAGTGGAAACTTCTTTAGCGCTGTTGGACACTTTTTGGGATGGGTAAAAAATGTTAAACTCGCGTCAGACGTAAGAACGAGGGAGATTTTAAGTACCAGGATATCAGGGTCCTCTAAGAGCTTATTTTGAAATACGATGAAGCTAGTCGCGTTCGATTTTTGAAATGTTCGTTAATTTCGTCGCTTTAACATATGTGAGTTAGGCCTTGTGGTATAAGAAGTGGGACAGTGCGATCTCTCAAGTGACCGCAGTTCGAATCTCGTGAAGAAAAACTGTTTTTTTTTCTTTTTGTGCGAGTGTGCGTGTGTGTAGTTTTCACTTCTGCCGGCACTCCCAGAGTGCTACCCGGTGTTTTTTTTTAATGAAGCAGGGTAGCTAAAGCCAGGGTGGGAGGGTGACTCATCTGGACGTCTAGCATGAGAGCGCGCAAGAGTTTTTTTCTTACAGGGGCCTTACCATGACGTCTTAATGGGATTCATTCCGATTCAGTTTAGATTCGCTCGCTGTCAGATCCATACTAAAAATGACAGCTAAAACCTTAATTAAATCGCATTAAGACGTTATGGTAAGGCCCTTGTTCGTTCTAGAAAAAGACGGGTACCTAGGCTGTCTCGTTCGCGACGCGACTCTCATGCGCTCTTGTACCTACTAGCTGGGGAGTAAGAAATAATCCATAGTAAAATTGATTCGCGATCAAACTTGAACGTTTAAATATTTAAAACAGAACACAGTATCGTCAATAACTTCGTTGGGCTTCGCTGTATTCGGGTAAATAAAGTATTAACAAACGCTTAACACCCTCAACAAAGTATAAAAGCAGAACAAATGAAAATAAGCAAACGTTACATGAAAATAACTTTGACTAAAAATAGCCTCCCAAATCGCTATTTAACGAAGGTTGTTTTTTTTGTTTTTCGTAGATCGCGCGGCTAAACCGATTGCTGGAAATAACTGGGATTTCGATAATCTGTTTTTGCTCCCACGAAGCCTCCAACAGATCGGGGCTACTATAAATCATTTTCGAATGTTTTGCGGTTTTATGTGGCCGCAACGACGCCCCGGTTTATCTTGTTTCGTTTTAGGTTTTAGGATAAAAGCCGTATTGAAAATGGTGATTTATTACACTTTGGAACGTTTTCGGAGGAAGGGGTTTATTGTTTTTTGTGGCAGGTAAACATTGGTAAGTGTTGGGTTGAGTTAGCACGAGGTAAAGAGGGTTCGACTTTGTTGATAACTACTAACTTTTGGGACACAAAGTGAGGTTGTCCAATGTTTCATTGAATGAACGAGACACGGTGTTCAATCACGTGACATTATTACGTTCATCACATGATTACAGATGTTCATTCCTTTCATATTTATAACAATGATTAAGTCAATTCTACACTTCTAGGATTACATAAGTTATATTTTTTGCCAAATACGGTGTTTTGATTATAGTTTCGTCCGAAACCGAAACCGAACCTTTTATAAATGTGATAAAAACGGTGCATAAAATGTCAGTATCAGATTATATGGATAACTAGCTTCTGCGTGGTTCTGCCCGCGACTTCGTCCGCGTAGATTAGACTTACATTAGCCAGCTATGACCTCTGATATGTATATCGCTATGTCACGAGAACCATGCAATTTTGATAAAAAAAGTAGCCTACGTGTTAATTTAGGGTATCAGCTATCTCCGTTCCAAATTTTATCCAAATTCATCCAGTTGTTTCAGCGTGAAGAAGGAACAAACATATACTCACATCGTCACATCCATTCATCCTCAAATCTTTCGCATTTATTTTATAATATTAGTAGGATTAAACATCTCGCAGGTCCTGTATTTCAAGGTTCTATGTTCAACTTTTGTCGAAGTGAAATTTTAACATCATCATGGTGACACTGGGTCTAACTAAATGAAACTACTCTAAAATGTGAAATTGTAACATTTACTGTAATACTGAGGCAGTGAAAGTACAACGTTTTAAGTTTTGGCGCGGCCAAAAGGTTCTGCTGCTGTTAACGCGTAGCGTGTGTGTGCAGTACACACACACGCACACCGGCGTCTGCATACTACACGGCGCAGCAAGCGACCCTCCCTTCACTATTTTTCCTCTCGATGCGACGGACGCACGTCACAATTATTTGTAATTTTTATAAACATTAAATGCATGTCAAATCAAAGGACTTGTACGTTACTTCAAGAACCACACCGTTCGTTATCCTGTAAGCCGCTCCAGTTCCAACATTTGGTCCTACGACCCGTATGAGAAGAAAGAACCTGCCCAAGAACAAGGAACGCAAATCAAGACGGACTGTTACATAGATGGTTCTAGAAAAGGAGTCCGCCAGCAAAATAATTAGCACTAAGAAGTGGTGAAGTGAAGAATCACGCCTATTTCGACGGGAATAAATTAGTGAGATCCTGAAGGAGTAGCGTTATCGTGAGTTCGTTCCAGTTATTCCGTTAAACGTGTCCCGTTTGCATACCTACTTAAATTATCATTGCACTTTAAAAGCATAGCACTTAATCATTATAATTGCTAAACATTCGTCATTACATTCCTACATATTTGCTTATTGTGTTCTAATTGTACAGTACCTAAATATTAAAAATAAATTCAAGAGGATTCCCCACTCAATAAAACATTTCGTCACTTCAAACGTGAACGTAATTAAACATTAAAACAAGTTAATTGTGAGGATATTATCTCAATTCATTTATTATAAGTAGATCTTTAAAGATACCCACAATTTGTAAATATAAATATAACGATCATAAAATTCCATAAATTATTCTCATTTGCCAATAAAGTTTTTGTTCTCAAAGTCAAAGATCGATCCATCTGTGCCTGTGACTTTTGCTAACACAGCGTTTTGTGCATATTCCAGCTGATTGAGTTGCATGCGCCCGCGCGTGGTGCTTGACCTTGAAGTGCTTCTCGCCCGGCGACACAGCTGACGGCCTGTCGCTTGCTTCTTTATCTGCGCGCTAGCACTTTAACTGCACTCTCTTCT
The DNA here is from genome assembly GCA_963854515.1 of Pandemis heparana. Taxonomy (NCBI): domain Eukaryota; kingdom Metazoa; phylum Arthropoda; class Insecta; order Lepidoptera; family Tortricidae; genus Pandemis; species Pandemis heparana. The sequence goes on along the minus strand of OY978015.1, from coordinate 10,066,120 downwards.
ACAAATTTAAGTATTGCATTTTACTTCTCTTACTTTCCGCTTTATTTCTTCGTTAATAAATTATTACTTACAGCTTACAGTATTACGGACATATTTCGTAAGTAATTATTTGAATACGTGCCTACCTACGTATATGGATGTCAAAGTGTTGACTAGGCAGCGCGCTTCGTTGAAAACGAAACTAACTCAGTTTAAAACCTATTTAGATGCAGTTAATAGTTGTTCACAATTGAGTAACTTACAGATTAATGAGCTTAACTTCCGATTAGCAAAGATTGAAGAACTTTATTCAGATTATGACCGCGTACAGACTGACTTAGAAAATGTAACTGAAATTCCAGACGAGCAGTACCAAGAAAGAGAAACGTTCGAGTCAAGATATTTCGGAGTGGTTGCGCTCGCGCGGGAGGTGGCGGCGCGCGGCGACGCCCCTGCGCGCGCTGACTCTGACACCAGGTCTGTTGCAGGCTCTTGTGTGCACCAAGGTAGGCCCAGCATACGATTACCTACCATAACTTTGCCAAATTTCTCGGGTCAATATCATAACTGGCTGGAGTTTCATGATACCTTTAGCTCACTTATTCACTTAGACGATTCGATACCTAAAATAAACAAATTTCATTATTTGCGCGCTGCATTGAAGGACAATGCAGCTTTGATAGTTCGTTCTCTCGACTTCTCAGCTGAAAATTACGATGTAGCTTGGGGTTTGCTGTGTGACAGATTTAATAATAAGAGGCTGTTAGTTAACAATCACATACAAGCCATATTTAACATAGAAAATATACCTAAAGAATCGGCAAACTCATTACGTAACATTATCGACACTGTCAATCGAAACCTTCGTGCCCTTAAGACACTTGATTTACCCACAGAGCATTGGGATACACTCATTATATACATTATATCAAACAAATTAGATTCAACAACTACACGTGAATGGGAAACTCACCGTAACACACATAATGAGTTACCTTCACTTGAAACATTTTTAAATTTCATAAAAGGTCGTTCAGATCTCTTAGAAACTATGGAAGACATGCAAACCAAGCGCAGGCATAGTGATGTGACACATAATCGACACAAATCATTAGTTGTCAGTTCACACGCTTATTCACCACCTAAAAATAAACAGTTCGTTTGTGATAAATTTTCTATTTATCTATAGATTGTATCTATATAGCAGAGCTTGCAGTGTCAACAGAAATGAACGAATCTTTATAATAAAGATATTTTTATTTATTTTACAATACCATAGTAAAAGAACACATTTCAGTTAGACAGCTAAACAAAAGTACAAGACGTTTTCCTCAAACATCAAACTTGAATACATCCGTCACCTTTCATACCGGCCAGTCTGTCAACGATTGCGAAACCTCTTTCTAACACTCCTCCTCAATCGTTTCCTTCAGACTTCAGATGCTTCACATGCTCCTCATATACCTCTCACAAACATACTAACACAAAACACCCATCTTACTTCGGCAGAACACATGCTTTCCTTTAGGCACTGCCTTAGTCATAATATCTGCAACCATATACTTTGTCTCTAAATATTTCAAAGTCAGTACATCACTTTCAAGTGTGTCCCTAATGAAATGGTAGCGGACGTCTATGTGTTTTGTCCGTTGATGTTGCACCGGATTAAGCGCTATAGCCATAGCAGACTGACTATCAGTATGAATTGTAATTCTCTCCTCCTTACTTAACAGCTCATTTAGAAAGCATCTTAGGAAGATAGCTTCTTTAGCAGCTTCTGACAGACTTACATATTCAGCCTCTGCTGTGGATATGGCTATGCTTCTTTGTTTTGAGCTTTGCCACGATACCGCTCCTTTTGCCATTATAAATACATTTCCAGAATATGATTTTCTATCCACAAGATTTCCTGCATGATCAGCATCAGCAAAACCTTGAATGGCTCTGCAGGTATCCTTCTCAAAAACTAACCCCATATTCTTCGTACCTTTTAGGTATCGCAGGATTCTCTTTACGGCCAACCAGTGTACTTCTTTATAGTTATTGTTGAATTGGCTCATAAAGTTTACAGAGTGTGCAATGTCTGGCCTCGTGCAGACAGCAACGTACATTAATGAGCCTATCAGTTCTCTGTATGGAACTGATTCGTTTGGTTTGTGAGAGTCCTCAGGTTTGGTAAAACGTTGACCAGGAACTGCTGGCGTACTAACTGGTTTACAGTCTGTCATTCCAAAACGCTGTAGAAGTTTGTCTATATACTCTTCTTGATCGATTTTGATTCGACCATCCATTTGTTTAATACTCATTCCCAGAAATAACTCTGCCTTTCCGAGATCTTTCATTTCGAATTTCGACATCAGTTCACTCTTTACCCTCTGCATTTGTTGTGGGTCATTATAGAAAATGAGAATGTCATCCACATACACAGCTAGGATAATCCTGTCTTTTCCTGATGTCCGAGTATAAACACAAGGTTCATTCTTGCACCTATTAAACTTCAGACTCTCTAATTCTGTGTGAAGTTTAATATTCCATGAGCGTGGTGCTTGTTTTAGTCCATATAATGACTTCTTTAACATGCACACATGCTGTTCTTTTCCCTTTTCTTCAAAGAAAGGTGGTTGTCTCATATACACCACTTCGTCAATATTCCCATTTAGGAATGCCGTCTTAACGTCCATGTGGTCTACACACATTTGGAGGTTCGAGGCTAAAGCAAATAACAGCCTCAGGGAACTATGTCTCACCACTGGAGAAAATGTTTCGTCGTAATCAATGCCATGTCTTTGGGTAAATCCTCTTGCAACCAAACGTGCTTTGTATCTGGTTCTATTCCCGGCCTCCTTTTTGATTTTAAGTAACCACTTAGAATCAATAATGTTAGTTGCTTCGTTAGGTTTAACCAAAGACCATGTGCCATTTTTCTTTAAAGCATCCAGCTCCTCCTGAATTGCTTTTCTCCATTGCTCGCTGTCAGCTCTGGATAAAGCCTCCTGTATTGTTGCTGGATCTTCCTGTGTTTGAACTGCCTGATACAGTACATAATCCGGAAATTCTTTGGGCTTCCTATCCCTGAGCGGGTACCTCCGTTCACTATGGTTAGGAATATTTTCTGCAATGGGAGCCGGTCCAGGTTCGCAATCTTCGAACTCATCGATTTCGTCAGTCTGAGATTGTTCAGGTACTCTCTGCAGTTCGGGTTCCTCATGCTCCTCTCTAGGTGCTTCAGCTGCTTCTCTCTCCAATTCAGGGTCTAGCTGTTCCTCTCTAGGAAACTCTATTTCCTGCAATGGTTGTAATGGAACCTCAGATGCTGTTCTACTGACGATGACTGGACTAAATTTCACTTCTCCAAGCGAGGAATTGTTGTTTACCAACTCCGAATTATGTTGTGGTTCAACTTTCTCTCGGTATTTCTGGTTTTCGAAGAATATCACGTCTCTCGCCTTATATATGGCTCCAGTAACGGGGTCAACAAGCCGGTATGCCTTAGCATTGTGACAATACCCGACGTGGATCAGCTCTCTGCTTTTATGATCCCACTTTGTCCGCTTCTGGTCTGGAACGTGCATAAAAGCTTTGCACCCGAAAGTCTTTATCATGCTTAAATCGCATCGTTTTCCTGACCATTTCTCTTCAGGAGTCATGTCCTTTACAGCGATTGTAGGTGACCTGTTCTTCAAGAACACTGCATGTTGCACAGCTTCTGCCCAGAAACGTTTATCTAAGCCAGATTCGTGTAGCATGCTCCTTGCTTTCTCGCAAATCGTGCGGTTTGTGCGTTCAGCAACGCCGTTCTGCTCAGGCGTGTACTCCACCGTTAATTGATGTAGGATTCCTTGTTGCTTCAGGTAACTATCCATTCGTTTATTCACGAACTCGGTGCCGTTGTCAGTACGCAGAATCTTTATTTTCTTGCCGGTCTGATTTTCAGCTAAAGCTTTAAACTCTAAAAAATTTTCGAATACATCACTCTTTGATTTCAAAAAATAAATAAAAGTTTCACGCGAAAAATCGTCAATAAACGTCAAAAAATATATGTTACCGTTTACAGAAGCTACATTCATTGGTCCGCATACATCTGAATGTATTAAGCCAAGAATTGTCTTTGCCCTTGTAGTGCTACGCTTTTGAAATGGTTGTTTGGTTTGCTTTCCCATTATACATGATACACACTCGAGTGTAGAAGTAGAATTTGGAAAACTTACCCCAATTGCCATCTTATCTCTCAGGAGGTTAAGGTTATACTTGCCCAAATGACCCATCCGCCGATGCCAAAGCATCAATTGATCGCCTTCAGTCGTTGCGAGTGCAGAATCCTGAGAAGCAGTTTTAATTTTATAAACACCTCGTTCTTCTACACCTTTCACAGCAACAGTGCCTTGAACCGTACATTCCTCACTCCTGTAGATGTCACAACCATTTTTAGAAAATACAACTACATTATCCTTTTTGACAATTTCACTTACGCTAAGTAAGTTGGTTTGTAAATCAGGTACATACGTAACATTACTGATGGATAGCCCTGACTCACATACAACCGTACCCTTACCTCGACCAAACACCTCATTACCATCCGCACAAGTTACTCTAAGGGGCTGGGGTGTGTCCTTCAAACAGCTAAACCAAGCTCTTCGATTCGTCATGTGACACGACGCTCCCGAGTCGATGATCCAGTCCTCTGGGTTGTTCCTTGACATCATTCCAAATGCAAATGCTTGATGAGCTTCCTTCTTCAATTTAGGATTGTCCGGGCACTCATTTGCCTTGTGTGGTCCATCACAAATGAAGCATTTCACCTTTCTCTTGGTGTTTTTCGGAGCACTCTTGCCCTTATACTTCTTTGCTGTGAATGCTGTTTGTTCTGGCTTCGGTTGACATGCACTCGAGTTTGACATGTGAGTATCTTCCATCTGGAATAACTTCGTCTTCACGTAATCGGTTGTGAGTACAATGTTACTATTCTCTAGTGCCAATCTCATTGGTTGAAAATCTGCGGTAAGACCTTGAAGAAGTAATGCAGCCAATAGTTCATCATCAACTTCCTTCCCTAGGTCCGCAAGTTCCTGTGACGTCGTCATGACACTAGTCACATAATCTCTTACTGTCGAGAACTGCTCTAGCTTGAAGCTTACTAGCCTTGTCAGCAGTCGACACCGATTGTTTAGACCTTTGTCTTCAAAAGCGCACCTCAGTGCTTCCCAGGCTTCCTTGGCTGTCTTAGCCTTCCGTACGTGTACTAATCAGTGTGGTTTGACCATTAAACAAATTCTCGCTCGTGCCTTTTGATCTTTTTTGTTTCCTTGTATATCAGATGCAGGCGGAGTAGCACTCGTGTACTCCCACAGATCTGCTTCCAGTAGATATAACTCCATAAGGAATTTCCAAGTGGCATAATTACTGTTTCCATCCAGTTTATCAATTGAGATACCACCACTTACTGTATTACTCTGCTGGTGTATTGTAGTTCCATTCCCTCCTCCAAGAGAATTTAAACTTTCGTTTCCGGTTGACATATTTGTGTCTACAGGCACATTACCTGATAAATTTTCTATTTATCTATAGATTGTATCTATATAGCAGAGCTTGCAGTGTCAACAGAAATGAACGAATCTTTATAATAAAGATATTTTTATTTATTTTACAATACCATAGTAAAAGAACACATTTCAGTTAGACAGCTAAACAAAAGTACAAGACGTTTTCCTCAAACATCAAACTTGAATACATCCGTCACCTTTCATACCGGCCAGTCTGTCAACGATTGCGAAACCTCTTTCTAACAGTTTGCCCACTGTGCAGGGACAACCATGCTATTTATCGTTGTGCAAAATTTAGAGCTTACACAATTGATTTCAGAATGCAAAAGGCTAAATCCTTAAAATTATGCCTAAATTGTTTACGTCAAGGCCATAATTCGAATGCATGCAGGATAGGACCATGTCGTGTTTGCAACAAGCTGCAAAATAGCTTACTCCATTCTCATGACTCACCTGCTGGTGCAGTCCCGGCTACGCCGCTCAGTAGCGTGGCCCTGTGCGCGGCCGCGCCGGCGGCGCCGGAGCCCATTGTGCCACCTGAAATACAAATCCATCCCGACGACAGTGCTGCTCACGATGCAGTTGTTCTGTCAGCTGTTAACAGAAGCTGTGTGCTTTTATCAACAGCATTAGTTCATGTGCGTGACCAGGGTGGTAAAAAACACACTGTGCGTGTTTTATTAGATAACGGTAGTACCTCGAGCTTCATTACAGAACGGTTACAAGCAAAACTTAACTTACCTACAGCTTCGACCTCCTCTTTAGTTGAAGGGTTAAATGCACAAACTTCACGCTTATCCAAGAAATGTCGTGTAACCTTATCTTCTCTAATATCCTCATATGAAACCACCACTAATTGCTTTGTCGTCCCACGCATTACTCAAGCGTTACCTATTGTGCGTATCAATAATACATTATTAAAAATTCCACCTAACTTAACTCTGGCCGACCCAACCTTTAATGTTCCATCCGAGGTAGACATGCTTCTTGGCGCGGACATATTTTGGAGCGTGCTAGGGACTCACAACATCTCGCTAGGCAAAAACATGCCCACATTAAGTAAAACCGAGTTCGGCTGGTTAGTTTCCGGTCTAGTCGAACCAACAAACATCAAATCTCAAACTACAGTCCATTGCAACCATGCTATCATTACAAATGAGCAACTGCATGAGCAGTTGACGGAGTTTTTTAATCAGGAACACGTCCCTGTACGTAGTCAGATTTCAGTTGAAGAGCAACAGTGCGAACAAAACTTTAAAGATACTACACGTCGTGACTCTGATGGTAGGTTCATTGTTGCTATCCCATTGAAATGTTCCCCCGCCAGGTTAGGTGACTCGTACGATCGAGCCCTAGCTAGGTTTGTATCATTAGAGCGAAGATTTAGCAGAGATGAATCATTCAAAAAACAATATTGCGAATTCATACAAGAGTATATTAACTTGGGACATATGGTAGAAAATACAAACCCTAAAGGTGATACACATCCATACATACTACCACATCACGGTGTTGTGCGCGAAACGAGCTTGACTACAAAATTGCGAGTCGTCTTTGACGGGTCCGCCGTCACGACGACGGGCTTGTCGGTTAACAATATCCAAATGGTTGGCCCAACCGTGCAGGACGATCTAGTTAGCATTTTAATTAGAATGCGACAACATAAGTTTGTAGCAACAGCGGACGTAGAAAAAATGTACCGTATGGTACTCATTAATGAAGAACAACATCAATTGCAACAAATATTGTGGCGTTTTGAGCCTCACGAAAGTCTTAAACAGTATAAACTAAAAACAATAACATATGGATGTGCCTCATCTCCTTACCTTGCTACAAGATGCTTAAAGCAATTAGGAATAGAATGCCGTAATTAAACAGTTTCAGAAATTATTCAGCATGATTTTTATGTTGATGACCTCATAACCGGGGCATCATCAGAAAAAGAATTAATCGCCATTTGTCAAGAGATCATAAAACAGCTCAAAGGTGGCCAATTTCACCTACGAAAGTGGCATTCAAATCACCCGCATATAATTAATGAAATCATTAGAGAAGATAGTAGTGATGGGCTACTTAACCTCGGTAACAACGAATACTCTAAAACTTTAGGCTTGTTGTGGTCTTGCAAAGAAGATAAATTATTGTATTCAGTGAACGTTAACGACAATAATCACATAAGTAAACGTCACATTTTAGCCATTACGTCACAGATCTTCGACCCATTAGGATTAGTCAATCCTTGTATACTAACAGCAAAAGTAATATTGCAAAGGTTGTGGGCAGCAAAAATCACATGGGATGAAACGGTTCCTTCTGAAATTTATAAATCTTGGAATAAATTCGTTGATTCGTTAAAAGGTCTTAATAACATTAAAATTCCAAGATGTGTACTTAACGATTCTCCTAAGTGTATTGAAATACATACATTTAGTGACGCGTCACTTTTAGCATTTTCAGCATGCGTTTATTTGAAATCTATATCACACAATAATACTGTTTCAGTTCACTTAGTAATAGCAAAGAGCCGCGTAGCTCCACTGAAGCCCACAACTGTCCCCAGGCTCGAATTAAATGGCGCAGTTCTCGCTGCCAAGCTTGTGGAGAAAGTAAAAGCATCCTTACGATTAAAAATATCCAATTTTACCTATTGGTGCGATTCCACAATCGTTTTAGGCTGGATTAGATCGTCAAAACAACATTTACTTAAGCCATATGTTTTCAATAGACTACAAGAAATCCTAGATAGGTCTGACCCACTTTCATGGCACTACGTGCCCACTAAATTAAATCCAGCCGACATAGGCTCGCGCGGCGCTACCGCTGCACAGCTCCAAGACTGTTCTTTGTGGTGGACAGGTCCACCGTTCCTGTCACAGGATAAACTAGCATGGCCTAGACAACCGACCCATTCTGAGGACACTGAGTTGCCAGAATTTAAAGTACAGTGTAATTTAAGTTCTGACAAACCAGATTTCGATACACATATTTCCAATTTCATAAAACGATTTTCCAATTTAAATAAATTACAACGTATCTTAGCCTACGTTCAACGGTTTTTACACAACTATTTTCATGCAAGTGACAAGCGAACTGGTTATTTAAAAATTTCCGAACTCCACTCTTCACTGAACGCCTTATGTAGGTTCGCCCAGCGTGAAACATTTTTAAAAGAATTTAACATTTTAAAATCGAATTTGCCGTTACCTATGAAAAATAAACTTACAAAATTACATCCATTTGTTAACACAGCAGATTCCCTGTTGAGAGTAGGTGGCAGGCTATCAAATTCGTATTATGATTTTGACACGAAACATCCAATATTGCTCCATTCATCACATCATGTGTCATCACTCCTACTTAAATATTATCACATCATACTTATGCACGCCGGGCCACAATTAATTCTATCCACATCCCGTCATAGGTTTTGGATTATAGGTGGTAGAAACCTGGCTAGAAAAATTGTGCATAAATGCATTAAATGTTGCCGGTTCTCAGGAAAAGTCAGACAGCCTATAATGGGCAATCTTCCTAAGGAACGACTTCATGCTGACTTTCCTTTCTCCAGCACAGCCGTTGATTACGCCGGTCCAGTGATGATATTGAACCGAAAAGGCAAAGGTAGCAGGCTAGTGAAATCCTACTTGTGCATCTTGGTCTGTATGGCTACCAAAGCTGTACACATTGAGCTTGTGACCGACCTGAGCAGTGACACTTTTCTAGCAGCATTGCATAGATTCATCGCGCGCAGGGGAAAACCGACGAACGTTTTCTCTGACAATGGTAGATGTTTCGTAGGTGCAAGCAATGATTTAGCTAACTTTTTTAAACAAAATCTGAGTAGCATTGGTGAACAATTATCTAACCTGTCCATTAATTTTCATTTCTCTCCCGCGTATTCACCACATTTTAATGGTTTGGCTGAGAGTGCAGTTAAATCGGTAAAGCATCATCTTAAGCGTACAGTAACTTGTGCTAATTTAACGTACGAAGAACTTAACACAGTTCTGGCACAGATAGAGGCGATCCTAAATTCGAGACCCCTGACACCGTTATCTTCTGATCCTACGGATCTTACAGCCCTTACCCCGTCACATTTTCTAATTGGACGACCGGTAGCGTTACTTCCCTCTTCTCACGTCGAAGAAACAGCTGCTCCACATACACTTTCGCGATACAAGAGAACACAGCAGCTCAAGACCCACTTCTGGAATCGATTTTACAAGGAATACATTTCGGAACTTCAAGAACGCCATAAATGGAGCAAGGATGGCGGACAAATCAACTTAGGTGAAATGGTGCTCGTCAAGGACGACCGGCTGCCTCCCAATCAATGGCTGCTGGGGCGCGTGACGCATCTCTACCCTGGCACCGACGGTGTAACCCGCGTCGCTGACGTACTCACCGTGTCTGGGACCGTCCGACGTGCCTTCAATCGGCTCTGTCCACTGCCAGTGGATGACCAGATCTGCACTCCTGGGGGCCAACATGTTAACGCGTAGCGTGTGTGTGCAGTACACACACACGCACACCGGCGTCTGCATACTACACGGCGCAGCAAGCGACCCTCCCTTCACTATTTTTCCTCTCGATGCGACGGACGCACGTCACAATTATTTGTAATTTTTATAAACATTAAATGCATGTCAAATCAAAGGATTTGTACGTTACTTCAAGAACCACACCGTTCGTTATCCTGTAAGCCGCTCCAGTTCCAACAGCTGCTTTTTGGCCGAAATATTATTTTTAGGCCGAAACCGAAACTGAAGCTTCAGTCGGACACTAGTATTTGAGCAACCGAACAAATAAAATTAAGGTCGTAGGCATTGAAACAAACCTAGTTAATCGTTCTTCCCTTACTCACCTCAACGTGATTAAATGTATTTAACCTTTTTGTCTTCGTGCTCCTTCCCCTCACTTTCCCAGATTCCAATCTTTTAATCAAGACTTTGAGTAAAGTTTGAGTTTGAGTAATGAGCCGCCCGCTTCCATTACCAAACACGTTACTGTTAAGAAAACCCGCGGAGTTATTAATCGTAATCTTTATTACACACGGCACGCGATACCGTGATTCCACTAAAAGCATCCGAGCATAAGCATACTCTTATGAACGGAAATACTACACGCATTTTCTATCGCGAAAATTTCTATTCAGAAGGCGTGCCACACTGAATAGTGTTTCGGATGCCTCAAAGAAATATTTTCGGGGCAGAAAGGCACTCGTGGGAAGGCATTAAATATTCACGGCAATATGCCGAGCGCACGCTCTCAAATAACTTATGCAAATATACTAGTTACCGTGTTTTAAGGCGTCATGCCCTCCTCCTACAATACGAATTCAAAGATGAATAAGAGAAAGCGAAACGACATCATTCATTCCGGTCCCAGGTGCCCTTTTTTCGTTCCGTATTAGAGAAAATGTAATGAATGGCTCAGGGTAAACACCTTTTCACACACAAGATACGTTCTGTTACCTCAGCTATTCCGTGTCGTAATGTTTATATTAGCAGAATGTCGCGCAAAGAGGCCGTAACAATCTTAGCGCCGGTGTGATGCTCAGCTAAAAGGTACTGTGTAAAAGAATATTGGGTTTCCTCATAGGCTATTCAAGTGTCAGCATGGGGTCCTCTTTCAGCGTGAGGGCATTAACGACACCCTTATCACTAGGCGTTTGTTTGTCCAGTCACGTCGTCACAAAACGTAAATAGAAAGCCTTTGGCGTAGGTATCAGAGTGTCAGCGCGTAATTAATGACGGTGTAAGATCAATCTCGTTATTTCAATAAAGTTTTTGAAATAAACTTATTCCACGTTCCAGCTGTTTATCATTCCCCCTGTCAGTGTCAGAGAAACTGAAAATAATAAGATAGAGTAACTGCGAGGTGCGACAAGTGGATGTGTTCTGTTGTATCGTAGACATACATCATCTTGCGCTCACTACCCTGCTCCAAAATACAAAGGGCATTTGAATAGATACCCCACATCATTGCGTCGTGAATTGTTCATAAATCTTCCTATATGCCGCCTTTTGTTTAGCCGGCGGCGGCACGTGAATGCCCTCTCAAAGCTTAGGCAAATTCGAATCCCATGCTCTTCTCACAATTGGACGGAATTGAGCGTAACGCCGGTCTGTAATTTATGTTTTCAGTTTTAACTATTCGGGTACTTCGGCGAATTCAAAAATGACAATCTAAAAAAATACACTGCATGAATATTCGTATAATAGATTGAACTATTTTAGACACTAAAGCTTACTGTTAACTTAAATCGCAACAATTATGTTTCAATCAATATCGAGTGTAAATATTTAAGCCGTAACGGAAGCTAATACCCTTTACGCACTTAATATCTGACAGCGTGTGAACTCATTAATAAAAGGGCGTTTCTCACTTCCAGAAAATCACTTCTGAATTTGAGCTCAAGCGAGCCGTAAATAGTTAAGTGGTAAGAGGGAGGAACTCAACTGATGCTCGCTTCGCGGCACATCACGTATAACCGAGATGCGGACGAACGTTACAAGGAATTTAAAACGAGGGCCAAGTTGCCGCTAACTTGTCCAAGTATCTACATTAATTTAGACGTTCCCAAGCTCAGGCGTCAGGCCACACGCGGCCCAGACTTCTGTACAACTCCTAATTTATGAAATCTCAGCAAGACGGATTAAGTTAGTATAAAATGATTACCATAATTTCTCACCAAAAACTTCCGAGTGAGTTTGCGCCATGAATATGCAAAGGGAAAGTTCACACGGCGCCGACTTTTTATGAGTTTTGTCGGTCGTCTGGTACTATTGTCATAATTTATATTTTTCACTTCCTCCTTCGTGTTAGATATTAGTACCCGCACTAAGCATAAATTGTGAGCCTTTGTACCAGGGTGCCTGTAATATTTTATCCTTATTACCTCACCTATTTTGTATTAGGAGTAATTTAAACCTTAGCGTAAGCGACCTTTGTGAAAGTAAACATTTAATTGCTACCTGCGTTCATTATGGAGCACACTAATGCTTGAAATTTACATACATTAACAACCTTTTTGGGTCACATAATTTACTACTTATTGATCCGAGTCCATAGAATTTTTTAACTCGAAACAATTATTAGTTTATTAGGCACTTAATGTGCAAATTTTTGATGAGTCTAGAACTGTGTACGAACTTTACGTAAAATATATACTCAGAAAAGGTGAAGCTTTGCCGAGCTTTTCTAAGTTTATTTTTACGTAATAGTTCAAGACATAGTATGATGTATAAACATGAGCGTCTGTACCTGTACCTACTCCAGTCATAGATGCTATAATTGTCTAAATGGTATAAAGTTTTGTTGAGAGTGAAAATAGATCATTTGATGTAAATTATGGTGGTCCTCACTTCTCATCAGATGACCCACTTGCTTGTTCGCCTTCCTTATCGCAAATGAAAGAAGAACGGTCGCACGGCAACGATTTTCTGCAATTTTTGTTCGTCCATTTTAAATTGTACTTTCACAAGTTCATTTATTTTGAGACGTTTCATATTCCGCGTATTAAAGTTTCGCACATATTCGTAAACTTTTCATGGATGTGGCTTCGTAAAATCAACTTACTAGTATCTAGTGAAGCGTTTCGAAACTCGCGCGTTTTAACCCCAATTCAGTGCACATTAAGCCTTTTCACCGTCTCAACTTAACCATAATGAAAACGGTAAGGAGTGACACCTGAAAAGGTATCGTAGAGTTTCAGTGAGCTCTCCGTCGGATGAGTCAGTATTAAGTTGCAATTCCGCCCAGTTCCTGCTGTATATTTTAAGGACTTTTTTATGGGAACACAAAAATACCCCGAAACATTTTATTCCGAATTTACTAATACCGATTTTTAAATCTCCGGATTTCATAATTCCTAAGAAATAAAATTCCGATCACTAAAAACACGAAATTTATTTAACCGAATTTAAAAATTCTGATTGTATATTATTTCGATTTTTATAACTCCGTATAATGAAAAGCCCGAATAGTGTCATTGGCGCGAAAAACAAAATTCCGGTTATTAATTTTCCGATACTTCATTACTAATTCGGAATTTTGAAAATCGTGATTGTAAACGTTAGGCATTTTGAAATTTCGGATTTATAAAAATCGCAATAATGAAAAATCGGAATACTTATATTCCGAGATTTAAAACCGTCGGAATTATAATAATTGAAATTATGAAATTCGTGACCCCTTTTTTATAGTTATCACTTAATGTTTTAAGCCTTGCTTAGTAATTGTTTGAATCAGACGTTACTGTGCAGAGGTCCATGTTACTGAAAAAATTTTGAGTGCTACTGCACATACTGATAGCGGAGTAGCAAGGTAAATGTTTTTGCTCCTTGTCTTGGTTGTAAGAAAGGCGCAGTCAAATTCTAAGTTCAAAATCTTTCTTTGTCTAGTACTATCTAGTAGCAAGGATATTGAGAAGAACACGAAAACATATACGTACGACTTATAAATTTCAAATTGTTATTAAAATCAAGTCCACGTCACTTTGAACTTCTGAGCTCCAACGTGTACAATAGAGATATCGTGAACCAAAGCACGTATATAAATTAACGGCATCTCATTCCGTCTCTAATTCCCCTGGCAGCCGCGGCAAATACCTGGAAAAAATATAACTCGATCATTTGTCGGCAGAAGTGCGTCCCCAGAGCGCAGAATCCCGGCGGTGCTCGCGACAGTCGAAGAGTAATGCCAGAGATACTTTGCACTTTGATCTACGGCATTTCGCGACAGAAATGCTCTTACGGCACCTTAGTATCTCCACTAGTGATATAAGCCCAGAATTTTGGTGTATTTATAAGTGACTTCATTTGAGCGGAGAGATTGCTTTGCTCAGACGTTGTTAAGGAAAACGGAAAATTATTTTTGGTTCATAAAACAATTACGGGCTTAAGTATTTCGTATGAAATATCTTCATGGCACCACACAACGTTTAGAATCACGCTGTTGGAGTGTATTTAAGCTACGGGAATCGTAACATTCTAGTAATTGTATTTGAGGAATTAAAGAAAGAAAGAAGTCATTTATTCATTTTGCAAGACACACAAATATAAGAGCATACACACAATTTTATAGAAAAAAAAACAAAAAAAAAACACAGACATGAAAATTGGATCTTCAGCGTTGTGTGTCTCCGCAAAAGTGAAACGGTCGCTGGCTCAGGTGTTAGACACCTGCAGCACTTATTTCCAGCCAGAACCGTTTGTGACTCAAGAAACTTTGAAAAAATACTTTGTAATAGCAATATCTAAGAATTTGACTAAACAGATTTCAGATCGACTCGTTATCTGATCAAATAATCATTTCAAAAGCACTATTTTATGTATGAACAATAAAAAATACATTAATCAGACGCTTACATAATGATAACAGGAGCAAAAAGTAAAAATATTTGTGAAAATAAATCGGTTGTTTCGACCTTAGTTATGAATGGATCTATGGACGTATATATTTCAAACAATACCATATTCAATTTATGCAACTTTGACATTCGTATGCAAATGCACCCTATTAACTGTAAGTCCTTAACGATCGCGCCATAACCCTTTGCGCCGCGCTGCAACGCACCTCATCATAAAGTTGTTTCAATCGCGAACCATTCACTCACTCATTACAGTAATAGAGCTATTACGCTAAACACAGACGTGGCAACTACTGGCGCGCCAATAAGATTCCTTAATAATGCCAGCCGGGAAATACAGTTATGAATTATTAATGGCGTCCACCGAGCACAATGAACTTTGTAATAAACTCGCAGCGAAATATGTGGGCTTCTGTCAACAAAAAGTTGGGTTGCTCAATCGGTAACTGGATACCGCCCTACGGCTACGGCGATCGGTTTTCCTGTAAAACTTTGGCTGTTTCGTTATGTTTTTCATCCGGCAAATGAAAATAATATCAAGGAAGTCATATGAATGAGTAATGTTGACGGAAAAAATATATTTCCCTTCTGTACCAACGTTTAGGGCAGGACAGCATTAAGATAATAATAAAATATTGAAAATAGCATTTTTTTTTCATGGCGGTGTTTTGATGGAATAAAATAACAAATTTATAAAGTCTATAGCTTACATAACGATGTCTTCGTTCAACTTTGCGGTAGGTTACATTAAAGATTCATCAAGTATTTTAGAATTCATGGGACCTTAAAAACTTGATGCTACTTAAACTTATAATTAATTTTACGTTAGCTTTTTTAACTTTTGAGCTGTTGGACATAAAAGATCAGTCAAGGCTCTCATTAAAGTTCCAAAAGGTTTTCATTGGGGTTATTAAACAACTTGGAATGTTAGGCTTCGCGTTCTAATTAGACTGATGTGTACATTTGAAGACGTATGCCGCTGACTGAAACTTTTTAATGCTGATGAGTTGCTCGAAGCCGCGGTTCAAACTGTGAATACACTCAATTTCTTAAGCACGCCTCACACATTCGAGCACATTGCTTAATTTGTTTCGCTTGCGTTTCATTAAACATACTTTAACATAATTTCTAAACGACACTGAAAATTAGAACACATAGAAAAATCCGAAAAGTAAAGCTATGGCCGGGAATCGAACCCGGGTCCTCGTCATTCCGTGACGCGTGCTATACCCCTACACCACCCATAGCAGGTGAGTAGTAGCAGGTGACTTTAACATCCTTAAAACATTAGGTATATCTCTACATGCAACTTTTAAAAATACTAATTAAGGATCACAGAAGTTTTTTACTTAGCACTAGTTAGGTTTGGTATGACTTTCATCGTTACGGAATATCTCGGTTATTAAGAAGACAGTTTACTTATTTAAAAATTCTAATTAAAATAATGAAGTTAAATAGGACTACATTTTAAGTAATATATCTATGCAAATTTGACGTAAAAACTAGATCTAAAATTTGACAAACCGACCAAATTCCTAAAATTTATTTAAATCGAGCATTCGTGAAGCATTTAAAACTCCCACTATAGTTAAATTCCTGTTCAAGAGCGTCAGTTATTTAAAACCAATTACACGGATTCAATTGACGCCGGGATTGACTTTTTTTTCGCAATTTTGCAATGAGGTTTGCATACAAACGGTTTCGGTTAACCAATCAAATGAGCCGGTAGAAAAAAGTCCAGGAAGGAAATATCAGAGTAAATCAATATTTTTTTAATTGATAGTAACCTCATAATAATAGGGATAAGTTCGCCTTTGTGCATAATTATTTAATGTATTTTTCATCACACTTGCTCGTAAAGGGTGTTATAACACGCGTGCTTATAGAGCCGTAGCGGGTGATTTACCTCCCGCGGGAATTTCAAATATTTTACTCCCGAGGGAGTTATATTTGTATGGATTTTCATAATTCCCTCGGGAGGAATAGTTTAGTTTTAAAATTAAGAGTTCATTGTAAGTCATTTCAGACTAAGGAGGTTTCAGTTCAGCCAGATTTATGTAATATTAAAAAAAAAACTACGAACCAATTTTATTAAAACTTTCAATTAGACATTACTGATTACGATCCAAGATGGCGGATGATATTTTGACACTAAAATATTGATAGCGGGTGTCATTTTCGAGTAATTTGATGGCTCTGAGCCCGATTTTGGCATAATTTTTTGGATCCAAGATGGCGGATGACATATTGACACTAAAATGTTGGTGTCGTTTTCGAGTAATTTGGTGATTCAGAGACCGATTTTGGCATAATTTTTTGGATTCAAAATGGCGGATGACATTTTGACACTAAAATGTTGATGGGTGTCATTTTCGAGTAATTTGGTGACTCTGAGCCTGATTTTAGCATAATTTTTTGGATCCAAGATGGCGGATAACATTTTGACACTAAAATGTTGATGGGTGTCATTTTCGAGTAATTTGGTGACTCTGAGCCTGATTTTAGCATAATTTTTTGGATCCAAGATGGCGGATGACATTTTGACACTATTGACACTAAAATGATGATGGGTGTCATTTTCGAGTAATTTGGTGATTCTGAGACCGATTTTGGCATAAGTTTTTGGATCCAAGATGGCGGATGACATTTTGACACTATTGACACTAAAATGTTGATGGGTTCGTTTTCGAGTAATGTGGTGGTTCTGAGCCCAATTTTAGCATATTTTTTTTGGATCCAAAATGGCGGACGATATTTTTACACTATTGGTACATAAATGTTGATGAGTGTCGTTTGCGGGTAATTTTGTGATTCTGAGTTTATTTTTTTGATATTTTTTTTTATTTCCTCGCAATGTGATGAAAAACATTGTGTGTATCACGGGCAGTACGGGGATTACAACCTCGAGTCATTAAAACCCCTCCGCCTTCGGCGTCGGGCTTCTAATAGACTCTCGTTAGCAATCCCCTTCTTACCGCCCTCGGTGCACAATGTACTATTTTTGTGATCTGCGTCTGTTTCTTTATATTTGTACATTTACTTACTTAATAAGGCAACACTCCAATTTTACCCTCCATCTCCATCTTGAGCTGAACCTGACAAAATTTCAAAAATACCATTTATGGATATAATCTGGATATAATGGACTCTCGAACCCATTTCCATTGAAAACAACAAAACAAAATCAGTAGGTACTTACCTAATAGTAGAAAATGGGTGAAAGAGGAACTGAATATAAAAGTATTGCCATGTTCAATCATTTTACGACATAAATGTGCCAATTACGTAGAAAGTGCCGCTGTCGTTTCAGTTCCCACTTTTCTATTATTATGTGGACTAAGTAGAAGTATAATGACATTTTTATTTATTTGGCTGCCAATTGACTACACCTATCGCCTATAGTCTACTTTGTTATTTCTTTCTGTATTGTTTTGTACTTAAATAGTTGTGGTGTTCAATGAAGAGTATTTGTATTGTATTGTATTGTATTGTATGAATTGTTTTTTTTATTTGCATACCTACTTACATGTTTTTATATTACGACTTACCAGTGGTTGACCCTCCTCACTTGATGGAAAGTGTAGGTAAAGCCGGTGGTAAAACTCACTGGTTTAGTAACAATCAATCCTAATACACTCTGGCCTTGAACCAGACCTAAGTTGTATTTGCTAACAGTGAAATGAATATGGGTTCAGTACTGATATCTTTTGAAATCAGAACGCTAAAAAGAATTTCATAAAACAAGCCTACAAGGGGAGACAAACGCTACAAGCACCAAGACTCCAGTTCTTTAGCAATCACTTCAAGACAAATGTTTTTTCACTTCGCAACTTGATTATTTAAGTCTAAGCAAAATCTCACGTTTAATCTTAACAAGGTAAACGATACGCCGCTTACTCGAATTACAAAGGCGTATTTCTGTTTACAAAAGATTTGTGAATAAAGTGAAACGAATCGTGCACTTGGGGAGAAAAATGTAAGTGACCGTATTTTCTGGAATACTGCTGCGTAGACTTGTTTTCGCTCTACGTTACGGCGGAATTAATGGCGTTTTCAACGAGAAATTATTCGAGTTAAGTGGTTCATCTCGTTAAGCTGTACTGATTGTTTTGCGAGAGCCGGGGCAAGTTTTTGCTTTTTCATGTTTTCAATCTTGTTACTATCAGTCTCTTCTTTCTAATCTCTTCAATTACGTAACATTTCGAACACAAAACCTTCAAAAAACATTTGTTATAATTAAAGTGGAACTTCACAATATATCGTCTGATTTAATAAACTATTTAAACATATTAAAAAACTCACACTCATCATCTGGTTATGTAGTTACATACAAACTTATATATTAGGTACCAGACTGTGCAATCAAAATAGTAACCTAATGCTGCAGTACATGTCTATGCCCGCTGTGCAACAAATAGGCATCATTTCCAGGATTCTCTATTGCTTGTCTAGCGTGTGCTGTTATTCCCCAGTTTGTTACTGCCGGAGGTCTGCTGGATACATCGGACCCATAAATTAGGAGCAATGGCGTCGCCCTGCTGTGAGTTTTATTGTGATTTATGTATTCGATTATCGAGCAAACGACTAAACTGGAAAGCGTTTTGCCGCTGTAACGATGTCATTAATATTTTATGTGAGACATAGCTTACCATATTTGTTGGATTGTTTGGTTTGATTTCATTTGTTTTGTCATCGAGAGTAAAGCTTGCGTTTTTGGGGGATATTTCTTTATTTATTGGTTTCATTGCGAATAATTAGTGTGAAATAATGGTTTAAAATTTATAAATAAATTTCATATTTACATCTATTTGATGTTTTAGTTATGTAAAACTACCGTGAGACAAACAAAATTGAACTTAAATAATTGAAGTCTTAAGTTTTGAGTACAGGTAGTAGTTAGGTACCTAATATGTTATCGCCTCGTCTAG
Source organism: Pandemis heparana (assembly GCA_963854515.1). Lineage (NCBI taxonomy): Eukaryota > Metazoa > Arthropoda > Insecta > Lepidoptera > Tortricidae > Pandemis > Pandemis heparana. The sequence continues at coordinate 10,046,300 of OY978015.1, read as the reverse complement.
TTAAATCCAAACGAACTTTCCTTATCTTTTTTTTGTATTTTAAGGAATTTTGGAACGCATTGATTTCATAAATTACAAACACCGTTCATTCGGTAAAAAGAAATCCTATCGTCTCATCTAGTTCAATCTGAACAAACTTTGCTTAAGTTTTTTTGTATTTTAAGGAATTTTGGGTTCAGAACGCATTGATTTTCTAAATTACATAGACCGTTAATTCGGCACAGAAAACGACGTAAATCTATATACTGGAGACGAATGCAGTTCCGTGACTTCAAAATGTAAGTTTATCTCCACCGTGGCCGTGTCTATAGAACAGCATATATTATGGACTTTATTTTTTAGTAAGCATCGTCGACCAACAAAGTGCATTACCACTTTTAGTGACAGTTCCTACATCTTAAGTTTAAATTTTGGTGGTTAGGTGTACATTTCGCCAATTCTTTTGCACTAGATTATTACTAATTACCACACATTGAACGAAATATTTAAAAAAATGTAAAAAGGAAACTGCACAGACTTTGTATTATAATCGTGAGTTAATATTTGAAGTTATTATTAATAATTATTATTTAACTGGCATATTTTCTCATTTACCATGCATTTTGTAGCGGGTGGTAGGGCCTTGTGCAAGGTCCGTCCGGATCGCTACCACCATCTTACTCGCTAATCCTGCCGCTAAGCAGCTGTGCTTGCACTGCTGTGTTCCGGTGTGGAGAGTGGGACAGCCGGGGAAATTACGGGCACAAGAGGCATTTCATCTAAGTCCTCTAGGTTGGCAACGCATCTGCAATCCCTCCGGGGTTGTGGGTGTCTATGGGCAGTGGTGATCGCTTACCATCAGGTGACCCACTTGCTCGTTTGCCTTCCTATTCACATTAAAAAAAAAAAAAAACTAGTAAATGTTTCTTTGTTATTTGTTTCCTAATTTAATTCGATCAACGAAACTACTCGTGCAAATTGCCAAGGTATTTTGCTTTATTGATACCTGGTTATCAAATCCTTGCATTCGCTTTAATGTTCAAGCAACCGTTACGCTATTGGCTTCTCGCGTGCTCGTTCACAATTACGTAATAAAAACCTACATTTGGTAACTTTAATATTCAGATATTTCGACGGGGCGTCGGGGCTCAACAGCGTTTATCAATTTCACCTAACCTGTTTCATTTTAAACGAATTACTCCGATAAAAGCGGCACCGCACCGAGAATTATTTACCGAGAACAAAAGCGACACCCACCTTTTCAGGCAGGTGTCTGAAATTTGAAATTCATTGCGTCGTAAACAAAAGGACGATTTTTAAAGCCTCAACTAAGGGGAATGCCTTTTTTTCTAGAGCCGTTTTTTAGGTTAAGCTTCCTGTTATTGCAGTAATATGCAGAGGTATTTACGTTCACAACTTTTAGGGCCCGTTTCACGAATCTCCGTTAAGTTCCTAGATGTCTATGACGACGTCTCTATCCGTTTCGTAGTTATAGATAGAGACAGCTCTATAGCTATCTGACACTTAAAATATCAGGCCCCTTGGGGTTGCGTACCCAAAAGTGTCAGCGGAATCCTACAAAGCCTACACCTTCTGTCCGTCTATCTGTCATAAGCTTGTATCTTTTGCGTGCGTCTATGTGTAGAGCTGGAGCCTTACCATGACGTCTTAATAAGATTCAATTCCGATTCAGTTCAAGTTTTAGCTGTCATCTTTATTACGGATTTGACAGCGAGCGAACCTAAACTGAATCGAAATTGAATTGCAGTAAGATGTCATGGTAAGGCTCCAGCTCGACAATCGTCAGCGACATGTGACAGTTTGAAATTCAATGCGTAATTAATATGAAGCCAACTGGCATATGTAGAGTTTGTAATGAGCCATTATGAGAAAAAGAGCCGTCTCGTTGCTCTGCAGGGCGCGGGCCAGCCCCAAGCCCCAACCTCATCCTTAGCACTGTGAAGGCTAGGTACGACTCCCCTATTATGCGGCAGTATGAGCGTCTTATGGCTGCTACGCATTGAAATACTTGTTTCGTTTTACTAACGTAGTTAATAAGTCTTATATATATTGTTACTAACAAATCTGGACCATTAATGTAAGTAGTCTGAAATAAAATTAATTTGAATTTGAATTTTGAATTTATAATTTGTTAAATTTGAAATGGAGTGCTGGGGAAATAAATCAAAGCCAGATTAGTGGGCCGACCGTTGCTGTCGGTGGCGTTGAAAAAGAGGATTTATTTCTATACAAACAATTCTTATATACTAGTTGTACAGCGCCATCTCTGAGATGACCAGTAAATCAAAACAAATTGCAGTTACTTGATACCTTATGGACTAAATGATCTATCTATAGGAAGTGGTACCATCTGAATTGGCCTAGATGGCGCCACCCGTGTTATTCGTTAAATAAATTTAACATAATGTGAACAGAATTGTCGCATGTCGCCGACAATGGTCTCGTTGGTGGAATAGGGGCCTTGGCTTGTCAACATATTTTATTGTATTAGCCTGATTCACACGACTGGCGACTTGTAGGCAGGCGACAGCTGAGTCTACCCAGCCAATGCGGTAACACACGCGGCCTGGGGGGCTACTCCGAAATTCGATTTTCGAAGTTCGTATCACGCCGTCCCTCTCACTCTCAAATTAATAACTATTAGTGAGAACGGAACGGCACGAAACGAACTTCGAAAATCGAATTTCAGAGTATAAGGCCTGTCTCCTGGGAAACTAAGCACACCAAAGACGTTTCGAAAGATTTTTTTACAATTTCGACGTAGCATTTCTTCTGTTTTGGAAAAATATTGTTAAGTACATTTTTACGATCTTGTCTACCTTTGTGTAATAAAGAAAGAGTTTCAATTTCATAAAAATAATTTACGATGTAATAAAACCTTAAATCTTCTTTCATTTAACTGTCAAATTAAAAGATTTCTATTGGCAGAGGAACAATAATACTGTCCTAGTGAAAAATATGTCGTTCCACTTTGCATCAAACGTGCATTTAGATAAAACCCGTTTAATAACCGTCTATTATTTTAAGGAGATAAGTAGCGCTAAGCTCACTGCCGCAGTGAGTTCCCGCAGAGCGCTAAAGTACTTTGAAACTACGGGGGGCGATTTTTACTAAAATTATACATCAATATTTACAAGTATAGCGCCAGAGATTTCTGAAATCTCTACAAATGAATGTCGTCACTCGAAGATAATTATAATAAGGTTATGTGTGTATGTATGCATTATTTTATTTTATTTATTTTGTTATGTAATATATTTATGTTGGTATTGTAGATTTTATTATCCCTGCATTTCTCCTGTTTATTTGTTTCCGCCACCTACTTAAACTGTGTCCGACTTATTTTTTTCTTTTATTGGTTGTCTGGTAGAAATCGCTATTAAGCGATAAGACCGGCTATTGTCTAGCTTTTTCTTTGTTTCTGTATGTTTTTGTACTATTTGTGTATTGTATTGTATAATAATACCAAACGGACGCTCGCACTGAAAGTTTCGTGTAAATTTAAAAATTACACTTATAAACCTAGTCATAAAGAAAATTATCTTAAACTCCTACAGACGGCAAAATGTTTATACTTAAAATCTATTTAGGTATCTGGTAGATTCTCGGTAATTTCGCCTCGTTAGCTATTAAGTCCGACCCTAATCATAATTTGTGTGTGTTTAAGCTTCATAGATAGAATCTGCAAACGTCATAAATATAATTCTACACAGCCAGAATAGTCAGACCGTAGATTAAACACATAAGCGTGGCGTGGGTTAGGTCGTAATTTTGTTAAAATAAATAGTCATAGCTCTTGTAGTAAGCATTGAATTTTTGTTCTATCTGAAAAGCCTACGTTATAATATTATAATATTAGGTATACATGGTAGGAAGATCAAGAAAAAGATCTCAAAAATCGTCTGTCCCTATGCAAGGTTAGATCTTTAAAACTACGCAACGGATTTAGATACGGTTTTTTTAAATAGATACAGTGATTCAAGAGTTAATAATGTATAATTCAACGCAGACGCAGTCGCAGGCAGAAGCTAGTAGAGTATATTAGACAGTTACCCCTATCACTTTAAGCTGGTTACCTGCTTACCGTCGCGATGATTCCCGTCAAAGTGTCCAAACGCAGGTAAGGATTTACCACGATACGGTAGCACTTCAAATAGCGTCTGTTACAAACGCGTTAAAGTTAATATTTGTGTGGATTGAGAATCTTTAACTTTGGTACGGTGGGTGCGATATTATTAACGTGTCGGGCTGTCGGCCCTTGGGTGGACTGACGCTCGCGTTATTGAACTTCGTAGGCCTGAGATGACGGGAACTGCCTCAGTGTTTACTTTTTACGGGTAGAGGCTTTCGCTTATGTGTTTACGTGGGTGGATTAAGATTTTTGCCCAGTCCCTGGAGAACCGTTAAGTAATGTGTCTAAAATACGATGAAGTCGGTTACTATTGACAATTAAGTAGAACCCTTAAAGTTACGTCTTTCCATCTTGTGAAAAATATTCATTTTAGAGTTTTATATAAACAAAGACCTCCGCCGCTTGTCTGTCTGTTCACGATGAACTCATAAAGTCCTGAACGGTTTTTTTTGCGTTTTCCTCCAATAGATACGAGTCATTTACGAGAAAGGTTTAAGTATATAATTTGTCCCGGTTTTGTGGAAATTGTTTGAAATATTACGATAATTGTTAGTAGTGTTAGAAGTGTTGGGAAAAATCAAGCTGCCTGGATACAAATTTCAATTCTGCACGACGAAGTCGCGGACAACAGCTAGTTAAGTACAAAATAGCACAGAGCTAACCAACAGATATTGAGAGTATCATGTTGTGCTTATGCTGACTATTAATTTTCACGGTCCGTACATACCTACTTAGAAGTTTAAATACCAGTATGATAACATCGCTATTAAAAAAAACTTTAGATTCTTCGCATTCCGCTACAACATGCGTTAAGTAAAATGTAGTTAGGTAGGTACCTACAAATCACTTTCGTATCACAAGCCATCCTAAACATCCAGCCCGTATCTCAAATCCTCCTATATCTGCATAAACAGCTATTTGCGCACATGAAAACAATAACCGGGGGCAGGGTGGAAGCACAACAAGCGAAGACCAAGGATGGAAAATGAGCAAGTCACCAATCGATCGGTTGTCATGGCTACCGCAGACACCCGCAGTATCAAGTGCTGAACACTTTTTCGCCAGTCACGCGAAGCTTGTTTAATAATTGCTTGAGTTGTGTTTGGCTTTCCGCTAATGTAATTTATTTCTTTCAGAGATTGTACGCGTAAATATATTTAGGTATAGTTAAAAATAGGAATATTGAGTTGGGACTGACATTAAAATGTTATACGTACGCTCTAAAACCAGTGCATAAACTCATTTATCATCAATTCCAGGCTATATACGCCCCATTGCTGGGCACAGGTTTCCTCCAGAATGAGAGACCTTCGAATATAGTTCCTACGCGGCTCCAGAGGCTCTTAATGCTATTCAATAGCGATTATTTAGCGGTCATTTTTGACACTTCTAGTATGGATCTGACAGGGATCCAGCCAACTTTGGGTCGGAATTGAATCACATTAAGACGTCATGGTGAGGCCTCGAGACTCGTTTGTAGTTTTCAATACTTTTGTATAGATTAGAGCAGCATTAATGCATTCCTGTAATCAAATCAAATGAATGGTGTTGGCGACTGGCTGTAGCGCGGCCTTTTTATAATCAAAGGGATTTGTCACGTTTCTCCTTCTGTATGTTTTTTATTACGTTTAATGTCAGTTGTCAAGTAGTGCTGATGCTGTCTCATCGTCCTTTTGTGAACTCCATATTAATCCCGTGTTTCTACTAATTATAGCCTTTTCATTCATAAAGTCCACTCAATAGCTATCAAATGGTTTTCTTTAACTTTAACCACGTAGCGTGAAAGTCCTGTCAAATAAATGGCGTCATAAAGGTGCAGCTAAACAAAGTAACGCTCGGCTGCCAGTCAAATAAAATGTAAACAGTTCAAGTTAACTCATACTTGCGAGCCTCGCATATACTTAATGTCATAATTAGACCGTTACGTCGATTTTCGATGTCAGAAAGTGGCGCAAACCGAGTGCTTACTCGCGTGTGCCTGCTTGTTTCACGCCCCTCCTCACGACACAAAGATCGAACACGACATCATAAAAGACCCAATCGAATGTTTCGCTCCCACTCACACCCTGAGTCACGGTAAGGGATAACGAGATTTCAGTCGAGTAGAACGCGGCTGTAAGGTAATTTATAATGTCGACTCTGAAATAACCTCGATTTTTAAAGCATGACTAATTGGGCCCACTCCGTTGGTCGTGTAGAACGTAATGTACCTGACGTTATTACTGAAGGCGCTTCGACGGTTTTCGAAATATCGCTATTAGTGGTAATTTAGTGTGACGTGTTTGGACTGCTCATTAGTTAATCTGGGTTAAGATATTTTAGCTCGCGTTTGTTAAAAAGCGTAGGCATGTTTTATAAACTTTCGTGCTGAGATCTATTTTTCGGTTTTTTATTTTATTTTTCGGTAATACGACGAAACTTTCGAAATTGGAAAGGATCATAGGATAAACACGTACTAGCACTAAATTTAATTTGACCAGAAAAGTTCCTTGTATAAGCGTATATATAACTTAAAATTATAAGTAAAAGCTTTGTTTGAAAGTACGTTAAGTTAGGAAACTCGACTCAACCGTAGCCGAGTGAAAACTTCTTGGTATAATTAAAAGTCGTAATTTATGTAATGTACTTTGCATCTGTGCAACAAATTGCATGACAAACGACATACCTTTTCAAGTCATCTGCTGAAGAAGTGTACCTATATTATTGTGTCCAGCCTATACAAGGGGCACTACTATGAACAGGCCTCCTCTCAGAATGAGAGGGCTTTGGTTTAAATTTCGACGAACACGAACGAGCTATTTTACAATTATAATTTTATGAACTTTTAAAATCTACGGAACTCTATATATCAGCCCGATTGGCACTTGACCGACTATTATTTTAATTATTCGCATCTAGGTAGTTAATTATATCTCACCATAAGGAGCAAAACAACTTCTATAGATAATAATAAGGGTCTATATTTTTTGTCCCATACAATTTTGAAGTTCCGAATGTACGGTTTGTCATAATTTTCGTTAGTCATAAAGCGTTTTATTTCTGAAACAGTATTTTTTTTTCAAGATTAATAGTAAACTAACCTAACCTAACCTACTACAACATTCTGATGGCTTTCCAAATTTTCTGAAAATTGCATGGTTTCATGCGTTATGACCAAAAAAAATTATGACCAACGAATATTATGAGACAAAAAGGGACCTGTAATAATAATTTCAACACACAATATGTTCCAGTGTAAATATTAAAATTGTTTTGTGAATTTCACCATAGAGTACGCGAATTGAAAATGTGCATTTTCTTCGTTCCACGTTATGCGAAGAGAGAATGTGTTATTCTAATCGATACCTGCCTATTCCAAGTCCCTGCGTTGCCAAGACACGATTTCATCTCTCAAATATACCAGCGTAGCAAGCAGCACCTTGACTGATTTTTGACTGAGATTTGGAATGAAAGTTTTATTTGTGTTAAAATTAGGAGCGTATGTAATAACTTCGCTAACTCGATAATGTTGTGCTTAAAACGTTTAGGTATGCGTTAAACATCAAAATCAAGCTACGTTGAAACTGCCTTAATAATGTACTTAGTTCAATAAGTTACAAATTTCAGCACTGGTAGGTATTAAAAAATTAAGTAGGTAGTTCAGAAAATACCATTGTGCCACAGTAAAGTTAAGATGACCAACAATACATAATATCAGAAGGTAAAGTGCATTGTTTATGGTCAGTGATAAATTAAAAAGTTAAACACACTGCAGGCTCGCTAGCTCGACAATAATAATATAATATTACCGTAGGCAAACACGGGATATAACAAATGACGTCATCAAAAGCGCGCGCCCAATGGTGGCGTTTTGAATGGCGCAAATTTAATCGATGTTTTAAATTTCACTTAAAAAATATCTATATTAATAATTTCGTGACCGGCTACGGTAGACTCGATCGAAACGTTGCCCGAATGATAGAACATGAAAAAATAAAATTTTCGAGTCGACAACATGTATCCGCAAAATTCGGATTGTCGAGTATTGTGTAAAATTCTAACGGTGCTGACGGACAAATCGCAGTCGCCATATTGGACACCACAGACTAGCGCGAAACTGACACCGGAGGACGACAAACGTTCCGTTTCATGCTAGCGCACATACGCCGTGCGATTTTTCTTAAACCTGAGATTGGCCAACATAACCATAGAAAAAATAGAATAATTGGGAATGGATGATTATTTTAAAAGTGCTTGGTGATTTTTCTTTTGATAGGAATAACCATCCTCAGCTACGGAAAAAAGTTTCCGATTTTTTCCGTCCAGCCATATATTTTATAAAAATAAAAACATTTTATTCAGTCACTCGGCGGTAGTGATGTAATGAATGTCATATTTTCGACATTAGCGAATGCAAATGCGAATGCGAATATTCAGTTTTAGTTAAAATTTGGCACCATTTGTCTATAGCTTGGTGACTTTGGTGGCAGTCCCGTACATACGAAGTACGTTCCATTTATTTTTTGTTCCTAGAATAGCCGAGTTGAGACGAACGAACGCATCTGATTGAAATGTCATTCCACTCTATGTTGCCAGATGGGCTATTTAATTTAGCGCCAAGCCAATGGGGCTATCTCCCTTACCGGGCGGCGAAAATTATATACCTAATTAAACAACTACTAGATACCCTAATTTTTTTTTTTTAATTCGCATAACATTCGCAGTAATTTTGTAATGGGAATGCGAATGCGAATATTCCAGAAATATGCGAATATTCGCGAATGCAAATTCGAATGCGAATATTCGTTACATCACTACTGGGCCTTTATACGGCAGTTAAGCAGTACGCCAATGCATATCAAATTAAAAAAAAAACTGCTTGAATCTGTAGTAGAAATGTCATCACATTTCTAGCTAAAAGAAGCAACGGCTAAGTGGCGCCGTCTGTAGATTGTTCGTGTTACTAAACCACTATGGTAATTTTTATTGAAATTGGCATTGTTCATATTTTTTAAGCTGTGCTTTTAACACCTTTATTTGATAGAATGGACTTTTTTAAGAAACTGACTTGAATATTATGCTTCTACGTATCTTTGTTTATTAATAATAAATATAAATATTTTTCGCTGTTTGATAATTTGTTAATTTTGACAAGATCCCAATCGCCTTCGTACAGAAATATAAAAAAAGGTTTTGTCTATATGTCAACGTCATAGATCTGTAGATGTGTGTGAATTTAACGGCAAACTCACGTTTAATGTCAACAATGTTCGCGTGTTCGAAATTATTTCCGTTCGTTGACGTTGTTATTGTTTTCCGTGCTGTTTTTGCTTTTTCGTTTCACCCCTGCACATCTTTCCTGACTTCTACTTACATTAAAATGGTCTTCGCAACAATGCATCGTGTAAACTTTGAAATATTCCACATTAGCTTGCGTACACCATTTCTTCTGCAAACCTTCTCTGATTTTCACAATGATTTTGTTCGAGTCATTGTTGCATCCCGGCAGAAAACATTTTTTTATAAATATCCATTATTTGTTACAGTTTTATACTTTGAATTTGCTTTTATTTCTAATGTTTGTAGGTTAAGTCAGAATGTAATGTTATGATGTAGACGTAACAGTGATAGCGTGACAGATACCGTAGCTAAACTTTTTTTTTTTTCATTTTTGTGGCAAACATTTAATGGCCGATTCTTACATAAAACATAAAACCCGGTCGTTAGATCAAACAAAGGTCAAAACTCACTACGTACTTTTACAAAAATATCTGCAATCGTAAAGTATTTTTGAAATCGGACAAGATAAATCGGTTATTTGATGGTTTTCCTCCAAATGGTTTTCGAATTGGAGCATACTAAAAAAATGAACAATGTCAATTCCCCATGTATGGTAGTAACACAAACAATCTACAGGCGGCGCCACTTAGCCGTTGCTTTTTTTAGCTACAAATGTCATCGTTTACCACAGATTCAAGCAGCAATTAAAAAAAAAATGACATGTCATTGGCGTAGTGCTTATCAGCCGTATAGAGGCCGCCGAGTGACTGAGTAAAATGTTTTTATTTTTATAAAATATATGGCTCGACGAAAAAATAAATAATAATAAACAAATATCATGGGACAAATTACACCAACTGACCCAGTCCCCAACTAAGCAAAGCTTTGTGCTATGGGTACCAAGCAACGGATAAGAATACTTATATAATTTAGATAAATACATGCTTAAATACATACAACATCCATGACTCGGGCACAAACATTCGTATTCATCATACAAATGTCTGCCCCTACCGGGATTCGAACCCGGGACCTCTAGCTTCATAGTCAGGGTCACTAACCACTAGACTATCCGGTCGTCAAATCTGAAACTTTTTTCCGTAGCTAAGGATGGTTATTCGTATCAATAGAAAAATCACCAAACACACTTTTAAAATAATCATGCATTCCCAATTCAAAATAGAAACGGATTTTCAAACTTTAAAATGGCCGCCCTGTAAAATTGCCATTTTGGACTCATCAAGTTGTTCACGCCATGCACGGATATATTCTTGCAGATAATTTCAGTTATTGTGAATGCTATCACATCTACCTATTTTTGTATTAAAATAATAAACAGTGATTCGAAGTAATGGCTACACATTCTACCTACATTTTGTACCTACAAGTGTATTATGATTCAAATTTCACCCGAGCGAAGCCGGGTTTCCATCTAGTACTTTAATATTTTCAAGCCTGTTTATATATTTTTCTGTGTTATAGAGATGCAAATGATTATTATAAGCAATAATCAAAAAACATGAATATTCCCTGTTGTTGAAAAATAAATTAAATTCATTCGCAAACCGTGACTCCATGCAATTACTGACAAATGACACGTCAATGTAAAATTTTGTTAGTTTCTTCAGTATAGTCACGCGAACCGGTCTATTAGAGAAAAGTGTGAACAATTTCTAATATTCAAAGCATTTTAGCGTGACGTTGTAACACAAAGCCAGTAATGTATAGAATTTAGATCAATTGCTTTATTCCCAGTAATTTTGAACGTTAGTCAATGAGCTTGTTATTACACAGACGGTGACTTAATGACAACGTAATGGAAATGTTTTGTTTAGTCTGTTGGTAAGTACCTATAATAATATAGTAGCTAGTCCTCTTTTACAAAGCCATGACAAAGGACATTCCAATTTACCTCACTGTCCAAGCAATAGCAAAATACATGTCAGTGTAAAATAATGGGTATAATAAAATTGTTGTGCCTCAAGGTAGTTATGGTGAATCATGGTAAATACTTCAGCGTACCTATATTGATCCGGAAGTAATATTTCAGGTAACGGTTCCAAATAACAGGCAGATAATAAAATAAGGCAGACCGCAGCCGCAGAACACTGGCTCCAGTGTCACCAAACCTCGCACTAACTAAAGTTCTTAATTAATTATCGGCCTCGTACAAACTTAGGTAATTAATAGGAACGTGGTCCCCTAAGCTTAGATAACCCTTTGCGAAGTTCACGTATTAATCCGGCCAGGACACAATGAAAACTTTCCGTCGAACAAAAGTTGGATACTTGTCTATTGAACAGCGACACCTCTTGCGAAGTTATTTGTAAAACTTCGGAAAGAACCGACCACAGTATTATATCTATTTTCAAATGTAAGAATATTATGGTAATACATATATAAGCCGCGTTTTGAATTAAATGAAGGAAGAGACACAACTTTATTTCAATTAACACGTCTCACTGTAACACTCTGGGGCTTTAGTTTATACGTAAACTAACGGTACCAGAATGTTTCTGTTGCATACCATTTTACAATTTGACACTATAAATAAAATACACTTTCGAGCAAAAATAACGGATACTTCTCATAGAAAGTTGTATGAATAGTGAGCCGAACTAATAAGTTTGTTCACAAAAAATATTTAAAATATTTTCAAAAATGTCAGACTTATGCTCTCTTAGGTTATAGGTGCTCTTATTCGTTTCAGGTAGGTACATCTTAGTTAATAAAATTATGCTGAATTTTTGGCTGATTCCGAAAAATGTGGTGTAGTATAAAGTGGTCGTTATTCATTTTTATGGCAACCACAGCTTGCAAGTAGACTGGTTCCAAGCTTTTGTGTTGTCTAGGTAGTTTCTTGCGGATTTCCCTGCACGTAAGAAACAACTACCAGTGTATTATCTAACTAATATTATAAATGCGAAAGTATGGATGGATGGATGGATGGATGGATGGATGTTTGTTTGTTACTCAATCACGCCAGAACGGCCCAACGGATCTGGATGAAATTTGGCACATAGATAGAGAAAAGTCTAGAATAGCACATAGGCTACTTTTTATCCCGGAAAATTGCGTAGTTGCAGCGGGATAGCGACAAATGAATTCTTTGCAGACGAAGTCGCTGACAACAGCTAGTGATATGCTAAAACTTTTATCGTTCTCAATTAGGTATTATCGGCACGATGTTCAACTTTGTAAACATTTTTTATGAATCTCTTCAAAATGAAGACGATTGGAGTTAAAAAGTTGTAAACAAACTTAATGATATCACTCCGTCTAATTGCTCAAAAAAAATTAATTTAAACAGTAACAAAAGCCCAGTGGGAGCGATAAATTAACTAACAAAACCAAATAGTCTCTTGTCACCGCTAGTCATCAAAAGCGAATAAAGGAAAACACGGCGACGGCGAAATTCACCAAAAGTTAATTAGTCAGGTTTTCTGTAGTCTTACTTATTTCGCTCGATATACCCCGTGTAAGTTATTTTTAGAGCTTTTTCAACGCCGCAATGGTATGCCACGCTACGATTTTCAACGCTTCGCTTGGCTCTAATGAAAGGCTATTTTTATACTTAAATTGTTCCGTATATTTTCAGATTGTAATAGAAAAATTAGATACCTATTTTTCATCGGTTGTTTTCTGCTTACTAGATCGATATGAAACAAAACTTACTTGCAATGAAGTATAAAGTATCCTAACTAGGTACATGATAATACGTGTTTTCGGCAAGCAATACACTTATTTTAATAAAACATCATTCATCACTTTAAGTCATTAACATACTACAAACTTGGAAATAAACTTCGTTTTTGAGCTTTGCTTAGCTTTTGTTAATGAAATGCTGAAACTTATTTGATTTTAGGACTAAAGTTTGCACCTATGCATCACTAACTGGAATATTAATGTCAATTAGTCATCTAACTAATATTAAACACATTTATTACCTTTAAATGGTATATTATGTAAAGTTATAAAAATTGCAAGCGTATTCTTAACTTGAAGCATTTGATAATTTAGATCTTGAATATCTGTATATTTGTACATGAATCATAAAGGGAAAATACGACCTTAGCAATGTTTTAATTTTAACTTTACTTTGTAATCCAACTATGAACTACTAAGCTAAGAAAAGTCCTAATTACGCGTTAACATGATACCACAAAAAAAGGATTCTATTATTTCGGCTTCTTCGATATAAGCGGCGCAGCACAAATTATTACCGAAAGTAAATTTAATCACAGGATCGAGGCCGTTGTTTAAAATTAATTAAAACCTTTGCTAATTAATGACTCTCTACGGTTTTCAAATATTGCCAGCTTCGTGATGAATCCTTAATAAAGCTGGTAGTTATTACGTGGCGAGTATGAGGCAAAAACATGGTGGAAACAAGCCTACCTGCCTGCGGGTGGTTTGGCTTCGTGCAGTATGCTTAGTGTAGGTTTTCGGTCACAAAATACGTCGCGAACGCGTTTGCGTTAAAATGTCAAAATACTATGAGATCTTTGTTGCCGTAAGTGGCGCTGCCAATTATTCTATAGTAATTGAGATGTTTAGGTGAACGCGTTCGAGACGTTTTTATATGCGAAAACTTACACTAGAGGCTCAGCTACTCGCAGACGCGGTTACGTCTATCACCACTACAAATGTAAAACAAAAGAAAGAGCAAGCTAAAAACAAGGTTTATATTTATGTATTTTTTTTTACATTATTTATATATGTAATTCGTAGATACTCTGCTACGTTCATTTACTTCAGGTCTATCTAGCTATTTTCTCGATGACAACTCGCTCTTATTACGTTACATTACCATGTGGTATCCACTTAATGCAAAACTCTACTTTTTCATACATGGTAAAAACAAATATCATCATAATTTATTCAAATGGCAAAATAAAAAATGAATACTACATTTCTTTTTATAATAGATTGATTCAATTTTACAGTTGGAATTCAAAACATGTTTTATCCATTTCAATCCGGTAATGGTTTACAACGGTTGAAAACGAAAAACAATTTTACTGTTTCAAACGCTGCGTTGGAATCGTTGATGACTTGTTACCGTGTATAATAACTCTTTTTCTGTAAACACTGAATGAGATCACTTAGTATTCAGTAGGTATTCATTCAATTTCAACATTAAATTTCTTACAAATAAAATTTTACATAATGAATTCCGGTTGGAGCGTGGAAGTTTATAAAATTATTTTTGTATTTAGATACTTAAAATACAGTACTTGAAATCTAAAAATAAGATTAAAACCTTAGTGATAAACTTAAAATTTACTTAGCATAAATCATCTCTGGAAATAATACCGGAGTCTCTAGTGTAAGTTTTAAACACGAAAAGCGTTTCGAACGCGTTAGCGTTAACGTATCATTCCCGGGGGCAAATTAGCAGCGCCACCAGCGAAAAGAAACAACAGCAAACAGGGGCCTTACCATGACGTCTTAATGCGTTTCAGTTTAGGTTCGCTCGCTGTCATGTTCATACTAAAAGTGACAGCTAAAACTTGAACTGAGTCGGAATTAGGACGTCATGGTAAGGCCCCAGGGCTCATGGTACTAATTGTCATTGCAACGTATACTCATACGAGACGTAGGTGACTATTTTGTGACTGAAAACTTACACCATGCATACTGACCACCATAATTGACAAGTGTCCTGTGACTGCTACTTCATCATCATCATCATCATCACCAGCCTATACACGTCCCACAGCTGGGCACACAGGGCTCCTCTCAGATGAGAAGGCTTGGGCTATAGTTCCCACGCGGGCCCAGTGCGGATTGGGAACTTCACACACACCATTGAATTGCTTCGCAGTTGTGTGCAGGTTTCCTCACGATGTTTTCCTTCACCGAAAAGCTCATGGTAAATTTCAAATGAGATATCGCACATAAATTCCGAAAAGCTCAGAGGTGCGAGCCCGGGATTCGAACCCACGACCCTCTGCTTGAGAGGCCACAGGTCAAACCACTAGGCTACCACGGCTTTTAACGAAGATTGCTACTTAATGATGACCTACTCTTCCACTGACAAAGAGTAAGTAAACTACCCCTGATTTTTAATTATAATGATTTTGTTTTTTGAATTAAATCATCTACATACAAGGCAGTTTGTATCAAAGGCAGAAATCACAATGATATCCAAATTTCAAATATGACCAATGGAAACATAGGAATACATCAGATATAGGTACTTTAACCTCAATATACGTACATGTTCAATTTAAATCTTGGCTTTAATCTCATTCATATTAACTTTTGGCAACGGAATATGAAGCGGAATATTGCGAAATGCGTACTCGAATCTTGGAAATAAATTTCAGCTCAACATTTCTGTTATAATGAAACCGCTTTTGACGTCCATCAAAAACGCGTTAAATGATTTGTGGCATTTGAACTGATTCAGCTATGACCGATTTGCATTTACCCTCAGGGCTTGAAAATGGCAGCGACGGAACACAAATTAAACATTTTCTGTTTTATGCCTGCATTTAAATTTCAGTTAAACCATCTCGACATCAACACAACTGATAATGTCATCGTGTCAAAAACTGAATACATAACTTATTTTTTGTGGGATTAATGATACATTGCATCTTTTTTTTTACATTTTATCTAAATCTTGTAATTTGGAACCAAAAGCCCTGCATCACGCTTAACTTTTTTCCATTTGTGCGCACACAAAAAAAAAATTCTGACGTCTTATGACGACCGAATGGCCTAGTAGTTAGAGAACCTGACTATGAATCTTGAGGTCCCGGGTTCGATCCCCGGTCCGGGCAGATATTTGTATGAAAATACGAATGTTTGTTCTCGAGTCTTGGATGTTTTATATGTATTTAAGTATGTATTTATCTATATAAGTATGTTTATCCGTTGTCTAGTGCCCATATTACAAGGTTTGCTTAGTTTGGGGCTAGGTCAATTGGTGTTAATTGTCCCAAGATATTTATTTATTTATTTAATTTATATCGATTAAGTAGCGTAGGTACACAATAATTAACAAAAGGCTATAAATAGTTCAGGTATAAACGGAAAACATCGGTTTCACACACTGATTGAGAAGGCATTTCATGAATTAGTCTGAATTAGAATCGAAATAATTATATTATGTACTTAACGATACTTAAACTCGCCGTTAACTAAAACTCTGCGGGGACGAAATAACGCGGTACATTACCCATGTGCTCAATTAACAATAATTACCATGTAAGAGATGTGTATGATTAGTACTGCAACATTATTAACCAATATTGAAGCTGCTTGACGCGCGAGGCTCAAGTGCTCAGCATATTTGTACAATATTTCATTACGTAATATTAATTGTTTGCTGTAACAAAGTTACCGACGTACATAATATGCCAACATTATTAATTGTTGTAAGTTTCTACATTATTAAGGTTAGTTTGACGTCCAAAATCAACATAATGATTAGTAACGTGTCTTTCGTTATATCCATGTATTGTATTTAAACTATCTTAAAACTCATGAGGCATAAATTAGAAAGATTAAAAATGAAACGGCTTATCTCGCGTAGACCTTTTTCAATGGCGCATTTCTAATATAAATAGGTATATAATAATCGTACGCATTACAACTTTGCAAGACTTTATGATGTAAATGCAGTTAACATCTGCAAGGTTATTACTTAATAACTTCTCTCATTTTAAGCTCTCATAATGCTCGCTGTACTTCGCAGTCCACTAGATCGTTGCTGCGTTCCATCTGTTAAATGAATATTTATCTCATCCAGCACGAATTAATTTTAATTTTATACAAATTATTATTACGGCAACTTGTACAGTTACTCTGTAATCCATTAGCTCAATTTCACGTAGCGAAATGAGAATCGGGGCGCAAGGAACTTTACGCGGGGTCCAACAATAAAAAAGACCGTAAACCACGTTAACACGTTCATAAAAAAGTGAACGGATCCGTTTAAAATAATGAAAAGTAACGGTGATGGCGGCTCGTTGTTTATAATAATGTTTGTTCCAAATAAATCTCCTTCAGAAAGTTCTCCCTCGTGCTCCTCTCGAACTGGCTATGGAAGTTTTGAGTGAAAAATTACAGTCATAATTTTCGTAGAACCGAGAACGTCTTGGCGAGCGTCCCTGTAATTAGATCCTTGGCTGAACCGGGGTTTCTATGGCCGTTTTTACAAGCGTTTTGTTGGCTGCTTAAATGTTTTAAGTACCGCTAATGTGTTTCTGCTGTTTTGAGTCAGTTTATCACTGGCTAGATAAAACCGACCCACTGGACGACATCCAAGACGTCATTCGAGTTTGATAAAACTGCTTTTAGATTGGAATCAATCGAAGTTCTCCGTTCAATTAATAGCGGTTTATCACAAAATCTCCATAAATTTTGTAACTTATTACTTGTTTAAATAGTCATGAAGTAAGTACGGCCGTTAAAAACAGCACAACGGCACAGCAAACAAATCTCAACTTTTCGAGAAATTGCGAAGTCAATTGCAAAAGTTTTGCTATCTGTACAATCGAGCGACACGACGGTCGATTAATGAGCATAAATTAACCAGCTTGAGCAGCGAATGTACTTTTCTTATCTGTTTACTGATAATAACGAAGTTTAATTAAAACCCGGACCGTCGCGAGGCAACTAACCATTAAGGGTGACAGAAAACCTTGATTTTTCATTCTCATTGAATAAGCACAAAAGTATTAGCGAAATAGTTTCGAAAATAGGATGTCGCTGCAGTCGATTTAATTGAGTAAGACCAATTTAATTTAAGTTAGGCTCAGTTGAATTTTTTGTCAAATTCTTTGATTTTATTATCAAGTGAGACTAAAGCCATTTTTGCAGAATTTGATTATTCATTGCTGGAGCCGATCTACAATCGTTCGCATTAATGCTAAAGTTAATGATTGCTATACATTCTACTAAACTTATCTTTTATGTGACCATGGCCGTCGACCCTTTTTATTCCATCAAAGAGGCTAATAACAAAATAAAAGTATAATGTTGTACTTTAGACATCCCTTTGAATAATAAATAGTAGCCGATACAAAAAATAAACGTGTCGCGTATTTCGATCACGTTTCCACCGAACGCAGAATTCGATTTGCAGGACAAAATAATACAATTTTACGTCGTCGAGCCGGGTATCGGTTTAAGCAGAAAATTAGGTTGTAACCTGCTTTAAGTCAATTATACTGACATACTCCTCGTTACAAACGTACCTGCTTTCGCTCTTTTGTGATTTTAACAAGATCTCCTCAAATGAATCTTGAAATTGGGTCTCATTTTGCACGTAATGAGAATGAGAGTTGACTTTGTCGTGTTTTTTTTACGAAAATGTAAAATCGACGCTCCGTTCCAAAGTTCTTCCATGATTATAACGTCTCTGGAGACAGAAAAGTCTTCAAATTCAAGAACAAGTGCTCGTGAATAAGCCGAGTTTTTGACAACAGCAAAACAAGAGTCGTTTAACTTTTCATATCAACTTGAGTTTCGTTCGGAGTGTATTCCCTGCAATAGTATTTTATTATTTATGCATTTTTATTACTTTATGAAATATGTCATGTGAATCTGAAATTTAAAAGAGCACTTTATTTTATTTAGACTTAGCTACTTTATTTAAGTTTTCTGTCACCTCTTAATAAAACACCACATAAAGTATAAGCGTGAGAAACAGGGTTTTTATTTCAAGTCTTAATATCTCCAGAGTTTTCTCAGCAGAACGAGTCAAATAATCCGACTTCGAGAAGTTTCTAATAACGCCCTCTTCTTAGATTCATTGCACCTTGCAGAAATTTTTAAAACTTTAGCGTAGCTTTTAAGATGTTTGTGGAACTTTTCGAATGACATTAATCCTCGGTTCTTTTCTCATCGCATTTGAAAAGCGAAAGTTTTTCTCGGATTGTCGGTGATGCGATTACACATAATTATTATTAAAATTATTTGCTTTCGGAAAACTATTACTTGGCGTCATTTTGAAAACAGACCATGCTTAAACAATAATGTGACGTTAAGTAACATTTGGTATTGTAATAAATTACACAGCCACATTATTATTTTCACATTACGAGTGTCTAATGACAACAGAACTGATACAAGTTATAATTGTATTTAATATTTACCAGCTTCGGAAATAATTACGAAGGTAATAGTATACACAAATTATTTTACACCAAAGCTCTGCGCTGAAGTCTACCTAAGTCTTTAAGTATTCCATTTTCGTTGCGTCAAGAGATGCTTTCCTAGCAAAAAGTATAAAACAGTTACTACGTTGCACGTTGTTAAGTTGAAAAGTTCAGTATTTCGCGAAAGCGGGACGTCGTCGAGACACCGTCTTAATGAACTTATGATAAAGAACTTCATTTTCATGAATTTTACTCCAAATAAAGCGGAATTTTCAAGCAAAGTGATGCAAATGTTTTGATTTAATAACGACGGGGCCGGAAAGCACGGCCCGCTTTAAATGACGTCGCTTCATTGAAGATGTTATTCTTACAACATTTTATTCTTCCTCGAATTACTCGACACTTCGACAGGATAGACAGATTTGCTAAACTATAAAATATTTTCACGCAGTATTTCTGCAAAAATTTATCCAATACAATTTGCACCGTGACTTTCTTGACCTCAAAAACAATTGAGCACACGCACAAAATGACCAATCCCAACGACGCAAACAAATACAGTGCAAAGTGGTTTCTATAAATTCCACTTAGGCGCTTTGCCGCCATCCAACGACTTAGAACTAACTCGTAGTTATAAATTTTCGGATACGCTACCGAAAATAGCTCTGCGGCGAAGGCCTGGTGTTCAGCCAAACAGATGAAATGTTGCCCTGCCGCTCCATTAGGAATTAATGGGCCGATTCGAGAAATGTCATCTTCCGGTAAATATCCAACGATAATTCATTTCCTACTCGACAGCCGTTCAGCCCTTGGATTCGGTTTGTACAAAAACAATGACGTGAACGAGCTCGCCTGCGAATGAAAGTGATCCATTCTGCTAATTAGAAGCTGAAAATATGGCTTCATTGTGTGGATAGGACTTTCCCAATTAAGATCTCTCCCGATGATGGTTTGTATTGTTTGATGTTCACATGTAAGTAATTGTGTTAAGAAATTACAAATTACTCTCGAAGAGAGGAAACTCTTCCACCCATAAATAACACTTCCTGATTGAACAAACCTCATCGCGACACACATGATTCTAAATCAACAAACTTACCTAATCTCAACTAACTTAGGTACGAGTATCTAATGATTTTGAAAGCCAGTGGGTTTGTATTAATGTGTTTTACTGCATTATTCTAGGAGGAAGTTGTATTGTAAAAAAACAATATGACAGATGATGGAAAGATTATGGAAAGTATACTATATTACAAAGAGATAATGTTTGTGAGAGATAATCTACCAAACCGATTTTGAAAAATCGTTTACCAATAAAAAGCCACATTATTTTCATTCTGCGCGGACGAAGTCGCGGGCAGCAGCTAGTTGTTTTATAAAGTAAGACCAGTCCATTTGGTTTCAATAGTTAGTAATAATTCAAGCATCCGTAACACGAATCAGCAGCGGTCAATGGTACAATTACTTAGTACGTTTGCGTCGTGTTTGATTAATACATACTTGATAATGCTATGAACAGGGCTGTGCACGAATATATAGCCAATGTTTGGAGTGTGTACAAATTAGAACTGCTGTAGAAATATACTATATTTTATAGTATCTAGTTTCGAAGAAAAACAATGAGCATGATGCACGTCACTGTTCCTAAAAACGCTCGTAATTTAGCACGTGGAACGAGGAAGTCATTGCCTACTCCTATGAGAAAAATGCATTACGGCATGCATGTATTCTCGCACTTACGTATATAATCAACGATAGATAGCCGGTTTACCTTAGCGATACAAACGTTTATTAAATCGTCCGAGTCGCAATCCCTGCGCGCCGACAACCGATCCTATCTATAGTTTCTTTCAGTACACAATACAGAGCGCCGACTGCTCTCAAATAAATCCAATAAAACCTCAACCCAAGGAAATGTCGTGCAAATCCAATCTCAAGAGTAAAGGGTTGTAGAACAAAAGGTTGATTTGAGAATAAAAGGAATGGTTGTAGTTGCGGTGAAACATTGGCGTGTCAAAATGCGTGACGGGCCAGCCTTCACAGTCGCTAGCACCGCGCCACTCCAATATCAATTTCGCAACCACATCGCTCCACACTCTCAATATACAGGAGATACCCTCACGAAAGTAATATAAGACGAGGTTAAATTTCTACTCTATAGGCCAGGCTACCTTCCTCTAAGGCATTAATTTTTATGATAGTGTTAAATCAACTCTCTAAGTCACCATTCCATTTGTATTCAACATCGGGACTAGCAAGAGTTTGATGCAACCTAACTTGAATTGCTAACCATTAATTACTGCAGTCATTTTAACAATTCGGTTTCGTAGACTTTTGACACACATTGATTATAATACAATACAAAATACTCTTTATTGAACACCACAATTCAGTACAAAACAATGCAGAAACAAAGAACAAAGTATAATAATTATGTTTATTTGGAGGGTAGGTGACATGGACAGATGATAATATCATCTACCTACCATATTATGGTAGGTAGGATAGACGAAAATTGAAGGACAGTCAGAAAATTAGCAAATTCCTCACTTAACTATTACTGAGTTGTGACATTTTAAATAAGTAGTGAACAAAAATCCCTGTATATACAAAAATTCGAAATTCCCTTGTAATAATATTTCTTTGAGCCACAAAAAAGCAGTAATGTTATCTATGTAATAAAAAAAACACGCATTTTTATGATGTAGTTAAATATAACAACCATTTTTTTAGCCCTTACGTGAACTACAGCGATACTTATACAATACTTCAGTAATAATCATACTTTATTCCAAAATCATCTCTCTTCATCGCGTCTATTATCTTTCACAACTTAGATACCCAAAACAAAGCCGCTTCACAAATACCTTTTACGAGAAACGTTATTGGATTTCATATTTTAAATCACGAAGACAAAGCTATGAAATCTGGCAAACCTTTCAAAGTTCCGTGGGGTATAAACTAATTAGAAAATTGAGTTTAAGTTGAGACATCAGACCTTAGTAACAAGTTTTGTTGCTTGAAACCGCGGACCCGCAATATGGATTAGGTCAATTTAAAATTATTACCATAATTTCTTATCAGAAACTTCCAAGTGGGTTCCTTCCATGAATATTCAGTGGATTGATTATACGCCGTGTTTCCTGTGCGTGACAATGACGGAATGTGTCGGACTCCAAACGAAGGCACTGTGATCAAAGTCACTTTAAACATTCTTGTGATCTGACTAAGTAATTAGCTGAGACGGAGTATCGTTGACGCAAGATTTGATTGAGGGTTTTTTGCGGGTGGTAAAGGCCTTATAATAATATACTTTTATTTCAAACAAAGTCCAAGTATTTTCAAGGTCTGTTTGGATCGTTCTTACTCCTGCAGCAGTACTTAAGACGCTGTGTTTTGAGACCGCGGAGAGCAAGACAGCCGGATTACCGCAGTCAGATATCACGTGTCAAATTTATGAAATAGAGACCGTAGTTGCCACTGCAACTGATATTTAGCGACTCGCTAGTCGCTCTAATACTCTCAATAGCTTTGGAGAAAAAACACATTGAATGACATCTGGAGGGTTACCATGACGTCTTAATGCGATTCAGTTTAGGTTCGCTAGCTGTCAGATTCATACTAAAAGTGTCAGCTAAAACTTGAACTGCGTCGGAATCAGGACGTCATGGTAAGGCCCCTGATAAGAAATCATGACAAAGTCTACAGAACCACATGGTATTTTTGTCTCGCTTTTGGAACAGTAAAAGCGAGGTTCGAAACTACTGTTCACTCGAAAGAGGAAACTTTAAAGATGTATGTGCCGATCGATCTCAAATATTATTATTTATTGGGCAACAGCTCGCGAAAAGTTTTCCAACGCTGCCGGCACTAAATTTGTTGTAACAAAGTGGGTTCTCCGACTGCCCCGGGTTACTGCGAGACAACTTTTCCATTTCCCAGTTATGTCGGACGCGACTGCAGAACACACCGGCCGCGAATACGACCCGATAAATCGTCCGGCCCGCATTCGAAAGCCATTTCTGTGTCGGACACTTTGGCAAACTCCAGAAAACAGTAAGAAAAAGTTTGAGAACGCTCCAAGGAAACAGTGTCAATGCCAAATTATAATAGGTAGGTATAATAGGTAAATGCGTTCGTCTGATCCATTTTAAGTCTTTGTAAAATATGTTCTAAGAATTTCTTGCAAGGGCACAAAACATAATTGTGTAACTTTGGCTAAGCCAGTGCCAAATTGCCCGTTTTAATTAAAAAACCGTGCGCCCAGGGCCCCGTAGTGGATAACAATTTAATGTAATGGCGACATTTAAAGAACTCCTTTATGGACGATACGGCCGCGAACCTGCATAATTAATCAGCTTGCCAAGATTTAATACTTGGTAATAACTTGGAGTGGTTACGTAAGTGCCTCGAACGTCGTTCAGAATTCAGAGCGGTGGCTGCCGAGACGATTTTCAAAATAGATGAATTAACACTGCCTAAACAACGAGTACAAATATGTACTCGTAAAAACAAAAACATGAAGAATAATTATTATTACTGATTTGTTATAAGCGGTACCACCTAATACTTCAAAAACCTATCACGTTCGTATATTGGCCGACTTTCTACGCACGACTTATTACACAAAATGTCTATACTAACGCCTCGTGGCGCGCGGCAATACACCTGTAACGACCTACGAGTTTTTTTAGGCCACGTTAAAAGCATTATACCCAACGATCCATTCGACCTTTTTTAGGACGCAAAATTTGAGAATAAAATGCACGTATTCGTGAACCGCGGTGACTTTCCTTTAAAAAAAAGAATGGCTTACCCTCGGCCTTGTTTTATTGTGTATGGCTTTTCATATTCATCGCTAAAATAACTTGATTTTCAACAAATCGCTGTATATTTTTGTTTACTGGTGAAGGGGCTTGAAGAAGATGTCGGTCTTTCTAATAAAGAAGGAATAACGTATCTCCCGTGGTTCCACGCTGGGACAATTTGTGGCAAATCTGAATTTGCCTAAACCCTTAGAAGGGACCAAGACAAAGACAAAAGGTCGACCTGGCTGAGATTTATGAAGATTGCGTCCCGTACAAGCAGGTAAGCGATGTACTGGGATGAAAGGAAAAGAACCCGGGTTTAAATCAAGTTTATTAAACTCGTTGTAAGCAGGTTATAAGGAAAAACGGAAGAGTATACACGTGGTATCCGTCGCTGCCGTTGTAACTCTAAATAACGGACATGCTATTCGACCGTAAATTTCTGTAGAATTCACCCTAATGAGAGTACCTGATTGTTTAAGTGGGTGCATCCGTGCTGAGCTCGCAACGTCGCATTTTTGGTGATTTTTTGCGATTATTTCACAGAAATTGAATGAAAGTATCAAATATCCGTCTGTAGTGCACTTCGTTTTTAGGGTATTAATGTGTCTAATGCAATAATTTATCGTGATTGACTTTTATTTTCTTATTAAACGAGATATAGTATTTTATCGCTTTAATACGAAAATAAAAGTCCATCACCGTTAATCATTGCATTGGACACGTTAATACACTAAAAACGAAGTGCACTACAGACGGATATTTGATACTTTCATTCAATTTCTGTGAAATAATCGCAAAAAATCACCAAAAATGCGACGTTGCGAGCTCAGCACGGATGCACCCTCTTAACTAAGAAACACATATTCTAGCTAATAAACAATTCTAGTAAATTAATTTTCTTAAAACTGTGTCTCATAAACTTTGAAATTACATTGTGCTTAATTTTGATCTCAAAATAGATTCCCAATTGACGTAATTCCATATTAATTTAAATATTTTGTGAAATCTCGTAACTTTCCGGCCCGTTCAGCTGGAATCAGAAGTAACGAATATGAAAATGGAAAGCTCGGTAGTCAGGTAAGACTCAATTATCGATGACGTTGCGACCATGAATATTGATGGCATTATTTGCATATTCCAACTATGCGGAGAGAAAAAATTGCTAAGCGGGAACTAGCAAGAAAACTGTTACCATATACGGGGTTTTATCAAGCAACTTCCGTTCCCTTCAGTTTTCTCTTTGGAACTATTTCTGTTTTCACTGTGGGATGTTCCATAAAATATATTTTATTGTATTGCTCTGTATCGTTTACAAACTTACTATCAACCGACAAGAAATAATAGAGCACATAAAAGATACTGTAATTTTTGATAAGAAATTGTTGCTGTATTCATGCACTTTATGTCAATGGTTTCGTTTCGCATAAAATGGCACTTATCGTACAATTTACTATTAAATTACTGCATTGCAATAACCACGGTCTACTCGTGACCACGTCTGTTACAATACTTACTTGGAATACAGTCAAAACACTGAGGTAAGCAATTTTATTTCGCGTGAATTAGTCCTACATGTCAAACGTCCTACATCTCAAAAGCTGAAATCATTAATGTAGGTAGTAAAAAAATGCACTTTGTAATAGTATCGTGAGTGTGGAAGATTTCTTCCAAACTAAGTATCTACTCTACCGCAATGGCGATAGCGATGGCAACTTCAGTAACGTATTGCGACTGTATTATTGAGTCAATATGAGTAGGCGACGGTTCACGAGTTTTGTCTGAAAATATTCAGATTCATGCAAACCCGCACCGATCATTGCTTTGACAAGGAGGTGAGGTAAATGCGTCATTAAATATACTCCTTTTTGGCCTTTATTATGGCATGCTATTTTTGGTCCAGTCTAAGCGACATCAGCCCGTTTTACGAGTTATTTTGTATTTTTTCTATGTTCAAATTAAGCCATCATCTTATCAAATTCTGGTTTGGTGCATTCAGTTTTGTGGTGAGGTAAGAAATAGACACAGAGGAGACGGAGTATTTTCGCAGGAATAAAACAATACTAAAGTCGTCACAATTTAAAAGGCCCGTTTTGACAGTTCACGCCCATGAAGTTCTCTATTTTTTACCGATCGAAATGTTCTGAAGGTAATTGCATTTTTCATTGATGGATATCGCTCACTCAGCTAAGTGCTGTGCATAACGATTTTTTCATATTGTCCACAGACTATTAATAATCGGTTAAGGAAAAAATAAATCGATCAAGATAATTTTTTTAAAGGCCGACTCGCACTTGGCCGGTTTTATTTATGTTATTTAGATCAATTAATTACTGAATTTCACCAGCTGTGTAGTGATCTTTACTGAAAATTATGACCTTGGAGCTCAAAGCCGTAAACAATGGCAACACTGATTTCAATAGAATGGCTCGTCTTCATCATCTGAAGAAAATGATTGACTGAAGATTCACTTTCTAATCAGAACTTTAATCCAATGCGTCTTTACAATACATATTTAAATCGATCAAATACACATGCAAACTTGAATCGATTTATCGTGAGTATCGAGTACCGAGTCGTACGATGACATCACTAGTTACGTCAGGAAGACAAATGTCAAAACGGGCCTTTTAAATTGTGACGACTTTAGTGTGGATACTGTCTTTACGGTGAACACGTGATCGGTAAGATTCCAGCGATCGTTTTGACCTTACCACAGAACACTGAATGCCTGGTGCGATGCGATGATATCTGAGTTTGAAACTAATTATCGAAATAATAATGATTATGATGAGCCAAGAAGTTATAATTCACATCTAATGAGTTTAACTGAGATTTTGCATAATTCGATTAGATAACCGATTAAATTTGTAATCTCCCCGTCTCGGTAAGAGAATTCGTAACTTCTGCAGCACTTATGCGAAATTACCCCAAAATTAGACATTCCCTGCAAATTACTTCCAAGTTGATGGTATAAATCGATTCGGTTTTAATGAAATTATATTTAAGCCCCTAGAGAAAATTACTTGTTCGGTCGAATCCATAGCATGCAAAATTTTAATTCTAACTTCAGTATCGCAAATCATTCAGAATCATTTGCTACGTCGATTGGGGTAATTTGAGACGAATTGCGGATTTACGGGCAAACACTTAATCATATATAAGATTTAACAATCTGAATGGTGGTCTTAGGCTGCAATCTTTACATATATTTTCCTCTTTGCTCATATAGTAGCAAACAATGTGAATAGCTTCTTCGTCATTTTCAACTGTATCTTAGTCAGCACGTACAAAATCTTACTTCAAGAGAATTAGTGGTAGAATTGCCCCTGCGAGTGAGTTGACAACAACTTTGTAGAAATATCTCTAACAGTGTTGAAATAATAGGTACTTAATCACATTTTACTACGCTTTGTCTCATTTTATAAAAGAGTCTTATTTAGCCCCCATTTTAAACCATAGGAGTTTTAACATCACGTATTGACGCGTGAATGAATATGAACGGTCGCCAACACTAGCTTATAGCTCCTACGGAATGCAATTAGGAACGAATATATACCTGAGCAAATATTCATAAGCAATCTTTTATTATAATTTGCTCGAAATATACCTACGAAAGAATTAAAGTGGGCACTATACCTAAGTATTAGGTACTTTATAATAAAAAAAAAATACGCGTCGAATTGAGAACCTCCTCCGTTTTTTTCGTCAGTTAAAAAAGAAAATAATGTTCTTTCCCAGAGAAAAAATAAATTTCGTCGTCCTTAAAAGCAGACGAAGCAGTAAAATTACTCTAAAAATACCTACATAAAGGGTGATCACCCTCTTAATGGGGAGTTTCTTAGGCAACGCGTCTATATCCACGAATGAAAACAATATTTTACAGATCCAGTGAGCTAGTTAGCAAGGGGTTAAAATATGAATCAAATTGTAAAGTAGAACAAGACGTGTGCCAAATAATATGGTAGCTTAGCTTACAAATCCAAAGTATTGTAAAATATGGAAAACAATTGAATTAAAATTTAACTTAAACCGCAATGTCTTTGTGTTATAAATCAAAGTCAAAAGTCAAAGTCAAAATATCTTTATTAAATTTAGGCTTTACAAGCACTTATGAATGTCAGAAATAAAATCTACCACCGGTTCGGAAAAACCTCTGTTGATACGAATCCGGCAAGAAACTCAACAGGGTAACAGATTACAATAATTATAAGTTATACCTACTTTTAAGACTTACATACAAAGTATTTAACACAACTAGATTGTTTAACACAGTATACGCCATTTTGATTTTCCGGGATCGCCAATGCGGATTGGAATGATTGCCAAACATCCCTGTCCATACTATAATCATTAATTTTATAATACCCCTTAGATATCAATGTTTTCTTGACAGTTAATTTGAACTTTGTATCTGTTTGGTCAGTAATATTTTTTGGAATTTTATTATAATCAGTTTTGGTTACATAAATGACCTGCGATTTAGTGAGAACTTTAACAGTAATCCTATTTACTTTTTCAGATTCCATTCACAAATATATATACTGCTCAAAAATGTCTAAGGACATATTGCTTTCCGATTTTCGATAATGTTTTTACGATTCAAACTCAATTTGAGTTCTAGTTTCAGTACAATTCAGGAAAATTATGTACTAATATGCAGTGTTCACCAATGATTGAGAACACACCTTTGTCTTGTAGTGTGCACTGAAAATCCAAGGTAGCACTTTTCAGACATTCTACCGTCATGACTCTTAGTTGGACGTCGTAAACTTGAACGGAATCGTAAACCTGACCGAGAGTAAGAAAAGCGTCGAAATTTTATTTTAACAATTCACAGCAACCGGAGTTTTAACCGGTTACAGGAGTTTCACGTTCCACCGTTATTCTTACTACTTGCTTAAACATTTTAAACCCGTGGAGGTAAACTCGTCTTCCGGAAATTTTGGAGCTTCAAGTGTTGGAAATGCTCCGCTTGATTTACAAGGAAAACAAAACTCAAATTGAATTTTGGGTCTGATTTGCTGGAATGGAAATCTTGACGAGCCATAATCTACGAGTAGGTATTGTTGCGACATAATTTGGTTAAGTTTAAACAAATAATTGTTTGCAAAAGTCATACGACAACATACAAAAAGATATCCAGCTTTAAATGCATGTTTAACTTAGTTTACGATAATTATTATTTATTTCTCAAACATTAATAAATGCTAGGAAATATCAAATTAAACAAGAAATTTACTTCTTGATTTTTAATGTTTACTTTTTACGTTTTACCGTTAGAAATTCAATTTCTAAACGACACTGAAAATTAGAACACATAGAAAAATCCGAAAAGTAAAGCTATGGCCGGGAATCGAACCCGGGTCCTCGTCATTCCGTGACGCGTGCTATACCCCTACACCACCCATAGCAGGTAACCTACCGCACCCCATACTACATACCGCGCGTATAGCGGGTACCTGCTATGGGTGGTGTAGGGGTATAGCACGCGTCACGGAATGACGAGGACCCGGGTTCGATTCCCGGCCATAGCTTTACTTTTCGGATTTTTCTATGTGTTCTAATTTTTAGTGTCGTTTAGAAAATAATAAATGCCCCAATTAAATCAAAATAAACTCACATTTGATAGTCCATAACTTGGATAACAAGAATGACGATGTCAACTTTTTTTAAATGAGAATTCCCATTCTTCTTGTATTTCTAAAATAATAATACAAACCCTTGAGCTCGTAGTTTTTCCTTGGTATATTTCAAACACCGCAAGTGAAAAGGCTAGAGTGCGAAGGGGCAAGGCAGTCTGTCTCAAGCGCCCTTAACCCGCTGAATAATAGAAACTGGGGTCGTGGACAAAAATGGATCAACCCGCTTTTTATTTTCGTCTCTAGCTTTCCAAATGTTCTAACAATAAATACTTATACATAATCTACATACGATACGATTATCAAAACTTATGTGTTCGTATTACTTTTTTGTATTAGGTATCTAATATTTCCTAGTTTAAAAAATAAAGAACCAAAATGAAATGAAAACTTTATTGTATAAAGTTCTAGTGTTCGTGGCGGAACCTATTTCCTAGATTTTAGACAAAGATTTTGCTTTTATGCGCAAAAGCATAAAAAATTTATACAGCCTACATCCGTAATAAATAAGAACTCACATAAATGAATACATGAGAAGTGAAATTTGATTTTATTCCATATAACCACGAAGCATTAAATTTATTTTATGCTCTAGTTGATATTATGTATAAGGATAGAGATTTTTCAATGATAATGCTTTTCCTGTTTATATTTATAAAATTTGAACTTGAATAACCAGATTCCTATGTCTTCAAATTTTACGTCACCGACTTGAATAACTGAATATAATGACGACAGCACACCGACTCAGTTAGTTGCAGTATCCGAGTCAAGAGTCCATTCAGCGCTCTCAGTTTTATAACCCCCTGTATAATAAGAGACGTTTGCATTCCTGAGATCTTCAGCGAGAATTCATTTCCATGGCATAATTGATTATTTGTATTCTGATCCCCCTGTATTCACTTAACGAGAACAATAAACATGAACTGGCATCTTTATTGTAATGAATAATCATAATCAGAAATTATTTATACCAAATAGAGCAGCTAAAATAAAAACATCAATCAAAGAGCTTCTCTCACTTTGAAAGTATTTTTATAAAACACTAGCTTTTGCCCGCGACTCCGTCTGCGATGAATTTGCTTATCGCTATCCCGCGGGAACTATGCGATAAAAACTATCTTATGTCCTTTCTCGGGACTGTAACTATCACTATACCAAATTTCAATAAAATCGGTTGAGCCGTTTTGTCATGAAAGAGCAACAAACATCCAAACTTACAAACTTTCGCCTTTATATAATACTAGCTGTTGCCAGCGACTTCGTCTGCAAAGAATTCGTTTATCGCTATCCCGCGGGAACTACGCAATTTTCCGGGACAAAATGTAGTCAATGTGCTATTCCAGACTTTTCTCTATCTATGTGCCAAATTTCATCCAGATCCGTTGGGCCGTTCTGGCGTGATTGAGTAACAAACAAACATCCATCTATCCATTCATCCATCCATCCATCCATCCATCCATCCATACTTTCGCATTTATAATATTAGTTAGACTAGCTTCTGCCCGCGACTTCGTCCGCGTAGAATTAGCAATTGATATGTTTATTGCTATCCCGCGGGAACTATAAAATTTTCCAAGATAGTAGTAGTAGCCTATGTTTTAATCTAGGGTACCAGCTAGCTTCGTACCAAATTTTATCCAAATCCGTTCAGTCGTTTTAGCGTGAAGAAGGAACAAACATACACACTCACTCACTCACATCGTCACATCATCACATCGTCACATCGTCACAAACTTTCGCATTTATAATATTAGTAGGATAATATTAGTAAGAATGTAGAGCAGACATATAAATATAAATACGTAAACAACCCTTTCTGACGCAATCGTGTAAAAGATTAATACTAGAGGCACAAAATGGCGTTTCGGATTGAAAAACAAAACCCGCTTGGTTTTTTCGGTAGACCAATGATTTTCCTGATCATTCACCAAATTGAGACTGGCGTGTGGACCTTAGCCCTAATTGGTTTTGGTGAAAGTTCGGCTTATTCCGCTTCCAAATTTGACATGGGATCGACGTAGCTGACCTGTAATATTGGATACTGGAGATTTTGTTTAAATGCAACCAATCCTATCTGCAATTTCTGGAACCGTGAAACGTTAGCTCGTGCAATAAACAATTTGCTAGACGAAACAATAATTAAATATCATTATTGTTTTTAACTTCAGGTACTTGTGCGCTAATTAAATAATCACAATACAGTTCTATTTTTTTTTGTTTTGTTTTCGTTCTTGTAATATTAGATACCTAAATTGTATTCACACAGGGGCTGCGATATACCACATAGGGGCCTTTCTGCAAAACAGCGCTGAGCACTCGAGCCCAGCACACGCTGAGATTGGTACCCGTTGCCAAACTTGTGTACTTATTGTTAATTTGATTTGTTATGTAATTTTTGTGTCTTTGTGTACCCGGTCACTGGCAATAAAGATTTTTTTTATTATTATTATTATTCTTTGAATGATTTTTTTTTTGGCCATGATACGGGCGTACGCCAAGTATCATGGTACCATTACGTAGTTATGTGTTTGTGTGAATGTGTGTGTTTGTGTGTATGTTGTGTTAGGTGGTTGTATAACTGGTCACTTTTCGTACTTTCAACTCTAAAAACAAATGTGAGCCGTTATTTTTGACCGTCATTATATATTTCCTTAAGTAAACCATTCTAAATTAAAATTAAATCTAAGTATCAAAAAATACCCCATCGTGTGCATGGTTACTGTTAAAATAATTGTGTACACATGGAAACGACACCAGACCTATGCATAGTAAATTTTAATTGTCACTCTTGAAACTTAAAAATGAATAAAGACACAAGTACCTATTACGTTGTTGCTCCATAACCACATGTGTATGCTGCGTGCTTGATCTATAAAAGTGAACGAACCTTCTTTGCTTTTGCTGCGGTTGGTTAAAAAAAAAGAAAAAACATCTCGACAGCCATAAAAAATATAATAACTAATAACTTTCTGAAATCATCATAGATTTGTTTTAGCAATAATGTGTGTCAGTTGAGGGTTTATTTCAAT
Source organism: Pandemis heparana (assembly GCA_963854515.1). Lineage (NCBI taxonomy): Eukaryota > Metazoa > Arthropoda > Insecta > Lepidoptera > Tortricidae > Pandemis > Pandemis heparana. The sequence goes on along the minus strand of OY978015.1, from coordinate 10,013,312 downwards.
GTTTACAGTTACAAAAATGTTACATAATAAGCTAAGAAAAATAACAAAAATACCTAGTTCTACGTCTGTATCATGCTGTGCCTCCAATCTCAGTCCAGCGATGCAAGGGATAGGTACTGGATTTAGGTCCAACCGACTCGCAGTAATAAGGTTTCACCGTCGTTCGATTAAACCACTAAATCAGCAGCCGTATTCTGATTATTCAACGTCACGGTAACGTCTTAATTCGAGCAGAATTACGAGTAGAGTCATCTGACAAAAATAACATTCAATTATTTACTTACATAGATTTATGTACATAACTATAATGTCTTACTGAATAAAACCGTCTTGAACCGAAATTGCCCTGAAATAAGGACTGTAGCGGCGCTGTACACGCCACAATTCCGTCGCAATGCCTATTTATCACAAGCGGAATATCCCACCCAGTGTCGTCTCGCATAGATAGAGGTTGACTTCTGATTTCACGTGTCCCTGACTCCTATCTGGGCCGTCGGAAATTGCTAAGAAAAGCCTGCTTCGTTCGTATTTATTTGTATTCCCCAGAGCGGGGCTAGGCGGACCCAGCGGTCGCGGCTCTGTAAATAAATTGTTACTTTAGCAAGCTTTCATCTAAATAACCATTACACATTTCGTGAAATCCATTTCAATACAACTTTTACAGTGAACTGAGGCGTGAGTTAATGTGCTCGGAATTATAGGACAGGTCGTAAGTGGATCGTGTATCTAACATTCAAATTTCTTTCGTTTTTTGCAAGGTGTTGTTGATTTTTAACTTTGTTGACTTGCCGCATCGTTGTGAATTCGGCAACGTCCATAATGCGTAAGAAAAAGTTTGTAACTACTTAAGGCCCACTTGCACAGTCGAGAGTTAATTAATTAAAGCGCTAACTCGGGGTTAGGTTTGACAGTTCCATACATTTTGACACTACTTAGCCCCGGGTCAGCATCTAACACGGGGTTAAGTCGATAACCCTGGTCCGTGCAAGTGACCCTTATTAGTGTCGAATCTTAAATAATGATTTCTTTTTTTCTTCCTTTCTACATTAACATGTTTTTAACATGTAAATCGGCAGTATCATTTTCCCATTACCAAAATGCGTCAAGATGTGATACATGATGTCAACATCGACCACTTCCACCACCCACTCATCCACTTTTACAAATGAGACAGCACAAGATCGAAACCTGATTGTACAAACTTGGGGTAAGAATAATTTATAACAAATACTCGAGTGAAATTCCAACGCAACTTATTTAAATACTCTACAAATTTCATTACTAAGCTTAAAACTTAAAACCAAGCCATATTATAACGACGAATTAACTGTGAACTCGCGAAGATTGTTTTTTTTTTCTTTTGTTTTCGAATTTGGGAATTGGCAAAGAACTGATACAGATTAAAAGGCTACATGCCCCCATAGCAATAAAATAACTAGGTATAGCTCTAAACTTTTACTGCAGAAAAAATACCGAAATTCTTAGACGAAATAAATGGTAAATTAAAGACGGAATTCTGCAAACGGAAAAGTGAAGCCGATTTATACTACGCCTTACAGTAACAATAGATTTATATATTTTTTTAACAAATCGTTCGGGCGTAATTTAAAGCAACAATTTCGTATTGTTGTTTACTAGCAAATCTTATGAAAAACATAAACTTACATGAGTGATACTTTACTTTGGGCTAGGCACTAGTAAACCCTCGTTCGTAATTCCTTATTTACCGGGTGGTAAGACGTAATCTACCATTCCACGCTAGCGGGGAAAAAACGCTTTTCCACGCTAATTTCTGAAAAGAAAGCCTTCAACTATTATTGCCCTAAAATTGAGTTAGGTTAAGTTAGTTAAAGTTAAAAAAAACACTGTGCACAAATTACTTTGAAAAACTTGTGAAATTCTACGTGATAATTAGTCATAGTTAATGGTTTCTTACAAAGTGGAGTTTTAAATACTACATAAATTTACAATTGGTGCTTAGTCACGTAATCATTTATTTTTACGTTTCGATCATGATGTAGCCGCCGTGGTCATCGTTTACTCTCTCATCGTGACCACGGCTGCATTGTAGCCGAAATTTCGACGTAATTTAAAAATAAGATACCTACTAGGTACTTGTTTTAGTGCAGAGTGTGATAGAAGTGGTGAGGGAAATGAACAACGCGGAGGCTTAAAATATCATGAAGTAGGTATCGTTATGATCAGTTCAGTTAGCGGTTTCGCGCGACACGCGTACTATTTTTAATTTTATTTAATTATTTTAACCCATCCAGTTGTCTTACCCAAATAACGAACGGAAAGAACGGTTAATAGTTTATCTATTGGTACTGTAACAAATGCACCAAGCTATAATTCACTGGACTATATAAACGTAGCCATAGAAGCAAAAAAAATTATTATTTTTTTGCTGCCATAAAAAACATAAAAACCGAATTTTTCAAAGTTTTTATAAGGGTATGTATGCCTCTGAATTTACTTGTGTTCGTATTTATTGGACGACCCATCTTATTTAGTATTTAATGTATGTAACGTCTTATTTAGTCGTAAAAACGTCTTATTTTACTACCCTGCTATTTTTTTTTGTTTTTTTTTTTTTAGTAAGTAAAATATTTTGACAAACTATATTTCGGTATTTGTGAATTTTGGTTCTTCTTAACCCCCGACGCAAAAAGAGGGGTACTATAAGTTTAACGTTGATGTCTGTGTATCTGTCTATGGCATCGTAGATCTGAAGCGGATGGATCGATTTCGATGCGGTTTTTTCATATAAAAGCCAGTTTTCTAGCTGTGAAAAATCGGTTCAGCAGTTTCTGCGTGGGAAGGGTTTAAAAAAATATATGTTTATTAGCTACATAGTTGTGGTTATATACCCCAGTGAACTGTCGCTTGGGGTGTTTTTACACCCTATATACTACTGAGTAATGTTAATTAAAAATTACAGATTATAAAACAGAACGTACAATGATTATTACCGGCGGTCAATACGCTGCCGTACCTGCACATTGGAATTTCGGAAAATTTATTTTGGACCGCTTCCGACAAGCAAAACCTCTCGACGTGTGTTTGGTAAGAAAACGGAGAACGAACTTTAGAATATATTTCTACACTTAGACAACTAATTGACCTATATACTATCGCATTTTTTTGCATAATTTTATTATATACTGTTTTATTTTATTTTTTATTTTGTAATCACTGACATTGAATTTGACATTTATTTTTTGATTGTAATTATTATTGGATTTCTGATTTCTATTTTTTTATTTTTTATTTTATTGTTTTTATTTTATTTACAACTGACGATATTTTTGTGACTTTCTTATGTTTTGACATAAAAATATAATGTAATTTACAAATCGAAATAAATGAATCTAATCTAATCTATACCAGTTGGAGTTGGATTAGTTCAACTGAACACTACTTAAATATATTTATTAAATATTTCCCAATTGTGAAATAAGATAAATTATCACGCAACTTGTTACATACTACCCCGTAAAATATCAAAGCCAAAAATATTGTCAACCCTAGTTAACTGTCATCCCAGGAAACCATACTGGGCTTCTTAAATATTGTAAATGGACTTGTTATAAGGTCACATTTAACCTCCTTTCGGCTTTACGGGTAGCTTTGTAACACCTTGTATAACACTTCACAGGTAAATAGTCACACTGGGGATACATTGACTTACAAGCATTTCATTGAATACACTATCAGTCTGTCACTCGCGCTCTGCGAGCTAGGAGTATCGAAAGGGGACGTCGTTGCAGTGGCCAGCGAGAAGAGGATCACATTTTTGCCGACCTCCTTGGCTGTTGTGTGCACTGGCGCGGCATACACTCCTTATGGCTTATCATCCGGTAGAAGTCAGTACGATTTTTTTAAACCCCGACGTATAATGAAGGGTGGGCATGTGTGTCGTATACACACACGACACACATGTGTGTGCATAGTAGCTCTCAAACGAAAAGACCGATTTCAATGCGACTTTTTTAATTCGAAATAGTAGATTGATAAACAAGGGTTGAAATATACTCATATCACCTGAGATAATATGAGGAAATTAAAAGAAGGTATTATGACAAATTTCACTATCGTCGCACGGTCGCACTTAATATTTGTTACGTTTGTCATTCTCTTCCCGCTCTTTTTTCTGTTACGCGATTTACGCGCATTACGCATTTCTTCTGCGCACCAAGGACACCAAGGCTAGGCAAGGGCTAAAATTAAAGATCTCCGATTATTCTAACGTCTACGCCGCAACACAGTATGTAGCGCAAGCTTTGACCGTCACTGCTGCTAACAGCAATTCGAAAGGACCTTGCACAAGGTCCTACCACCGTATCATCATCATCATTATCATCATCATCAACAGCCTAAAGACTTCAAAGCACACAATAATGAACAACAACTCCCCACCTGTATCCACCGGTTTCCCGCAACTTTCACGGTGTCGTCGGTTCACTTGATGGGAGCCACCACCACCTGTATAGGTATATCAGTGGCGTGGCGTCCATAGAACTCGATTCCCACTGGCTTGCCTATTTTAAGGCAGTTAGGCAATTTATTGTGCAGAATTAGAGGAAAAGGCTAGTTAGGTAAGTTCCCTTCGGCTTGCCTTCTGATATACTTGACGCCACGCCACTGGTATATATATAATATTGAAAAAGTCAACAAAAATTAACTGACCCGCGAACAACGTTTTATTTTTACTCCTAACAATTTTTTAAACAAAACAAGTAAAAAGTGTCAGTTTAAACAATCTTTTTTGAAAATTTTATAAAACAAATATTACACTACAAGCAAGTGAAATTATTGAAGTAACTTAGTGCATATTATTCCAAATAACTGTAAGTTTAACAAAATACAATCATAAAAGTACCTGCAATTGCCTATCACACCAGGCTGTTTCGCGCAAACGCGTAAGCGACCCGATCTGCATGGCACTTACGTCGTTCTTCTCGCGAACAAATCGAGCACAGAACGCAGACCGTTAACTATTAAGCGCCTACTAGAATCTCATAGCAAAAAGCTCCGAATAGCATAATAACTGCTAATTTGTATTCTTACATCAAAAATACAAGTGCAGTAGCGGTTATACTAAACTACTCGTAGGTACCGCTACCGGTCAGAAGATGGCATTTACATGTGCAGGATGCCGTCAAAAACATACACACAGAAGGGCTTTAAAGTGCTCCTTGTGCAACCTCAAATATGATTTGGATTGCGCAAATGTGGCGGAAAAGAGATACAACATCATGAAAACTGAAACTAAAAATACTTGGAAGTGCCCACAGTGTCGTTCTAGAGAGCCAAAGGCTGACAATACAAACACCCCCATCCGTGCGCAGGCAGACCCTGAAACATTACACCCAACTCATAGACCCACTAAAACCAAAACGGGTTCCCCATCCAAAACATCCACGAGCTCCTCATCGGATTCAAATACTATCCAGGGGAAAAAAACCTCCCGAAATTCAAGCTCATCGACGAGTGATGACGACTCCACGGCCTCTCTTCAGGGTGACACTCAAGAAAGAGCCAAATATAGTCAAAAAAATGAAGAAAATGAGCAAATAACATTAGAAAAACTTAAAAACGCTCTAGAAGAAAATAATAAGTATATTCTATCAGTGATCCAGATTACAATTCAAAACGAAATTGGGAAAGCCATTTCGGAACTAAAAATGGATTTTAAACAAAGTATTGAAAACATAATTACAGAGCAAACTAAACTTAAACTAGAAATACACGACACAAACACCAGGCTTGAAGAACTAAGTAAAAAATGTAATACTCTACAAGCTGAGAATGAAAAGCTACGATTGGAAACAAAACACCATGATATACCTGTCATCCCCAAAGGAGTGCCTGATTGTAACAATAAAGTATTTGTCTTCCACGGTCTGATTGAAAATTACTGGGAATCTGAAAATGAAGTTATAGATAGACTTATAAATATTTTCTATGATGTGCTGCACCTTGACATCTCCGGCTACATAGAGGAAATATCATTTGTTGGGAAAAAAAGGGCGAACTAGACCAATAAAAATTGAAGTAATAAGTAAAAGGATGAAAAAGTTTATACTAGAAAACTCAGAATTTTTCAAAGAAGCCGGTTTTAGTGTCACGGAATTTCTGAGTCCGGAGGACCTAAAGAAGAAAAGAGAACTCCAGCGTGCTCTTCAAACAGCAAGGCAAAACGGCTACCACGCAATAGTGCGTAATAATCAGCTTATTATTAATGGAGAAATAGTAAACATAGCAAACCTTATTACCGATACAACAAAAGATGGAAAACCCCCACCTGCCCCTGCCCCAGCCGCTGCGACGTCAGGAACCTCGTTGAACGATGGACAATACAGGGATATCGACCCAGGAAAAGGAAAAGACGCAGTAAAGTCTACTTTTCGCTGCTGATCTAATTATATTTTTCCAGAATATGCAGAGTGTCTGGAATAAGATTCATCTACTGCAGGAATTTACGGAAGAAGAAAAAAACTTAGACATAATATGTATAACTGAAACATGGTTAAACAGGGAGAAATTAGAATTATTTCATTTAACAAATTATAGCGTTGGTTCATTTTATTGTCGTGACCAACATGAGGGAGGAGGTGTATTCATACTTGTAAAAAATCCATTAGAATATTTTGAACGACTAGATATTACATCTCTGTCTTTGGAAATGATATTAGAAGTAAGTGCTATAGAGCTACCAAAATTAAATATGTTAATCATCAATATATACTGGCCAAATAGTAAAAGGGAACCCGAAGCATTCTATGCCAATTTCAGTAAACTGCTTTCTCTTATTTCTCTTAAGGACACAAACAAAAAGATTGTTATAGGGGGGGATTTAAATGTAGATTTCCTTACTAATAATCATGAAAAGTCCAGACTATCAAATCTAATGTTATCGCATAACTTTCATCAACGAGTTCTCAAACCCACACGAGTAACTCAAACCAGCTCTACATGCATTGATTTGCTATTTACGAATTTCAAATTAATAGACTCAATGATAAATATATCTGAATTTGGGTTTTCAGACCATAGAGGTATCTTATTTTCGACATCTATTATACCTCAAACCGCAAGATTTTTAACGGTTCAAAAAAGAATTTTCAACAAAGTTAACATAGCAAAGTTTGAAAATAAGCTCCGAAAAATAAATTGGGATGAAATAATACATCCAAGCAAAAATGTTAACGAAAATTTTAATAAATTCAATGGAACTTTACAAAAAACTCTACAGACATGTATCCCCGAAAAAAGCATTAAATTAAAAGGTGATTCAAAAAAAACATATTTAACATCCGGTTTAAAACTCTCATGCAAAAATAAAAGACTCCTAAAGCAATTAGTATCAGAGACTAAAAATAAAACACTAAAAAGCCATTACAAACAATACAGTAAAATACTTAAAAAAGCCGTTTATACATCCAAAAAACTAAACAATAAACAACACTTTGAAACTTCTTTGAACAAAACTCGGACAATGTGGCAGATAATAAATAAAGAGACGAATAAATCAACATTAAAACTAAAAAAGAACATCCAAATAAAAACTTCGGATAATAAAATATTAAGTGATCCTAAGGCGGTTGCAAATGCTTTCAATGCTTATTTCTCTGACATAGGAAACTCAAACTGTATCACTGTAAATAGGGTACCACTGATAAACTATAATAATATAAGTAAAACTTTCTATCTGACCCCAGTGGAACCTAAAGAAGTACACAAAATTCTGAAAAACCTTAAAAATAAATCGTCGTTCGGTATCGACGAAATCCCTCCCATTCTAATAAAAAGTTGTGCTGAGACTCTACACGTTCCATACACAAAACTAATAAACCAGTCGTTTTCTGAAGGTATATTTCCAGATGCACTGAAAATTTCTTTGATAAAACCCATCCATAAAAAGGGTGAAACCACGGATGTTGGAAATCATCGACCAATTGCATTATTACCAACATCAACTAAAGTTTTCGAAACCGCTATGATAACGCGCCTCAACTCCTTCTATGAAAAATTTCATATTCTTCATGATAGCCAAAACGGTTTCAGGAAAAATCGTTCTACAACCCTTGCCATTTATAAATTTATCCTAGAAGTCCTAAACCAAATAAATGATAAAAAATACGCTATAGGGCTATTACTCGACATGAGCAAAGCATATGATAGGGTTTGCCATAAGACTTTATTAGACAAATTGTATAGCACGGGAATAAGAGGTATTAGCCACGAATGGTTTAAATCTTACTTTAACAACCGCTCACAATATGTGGAAATAGAACACTCGGACTTTGGGACTGGTAGAATACAACGGGTTAGATCTGATAGAGTCCTTGTGCGTGGCTCTATCCCCCAAGGTAGTGTCCTGGGTTGCATTTTGTTTCTGGTGTATGTTAATGATCTTCCTTGTGTACTAAACGACGATCACTGTACGCTTTTTGCGGATGACATTTCTGTCGCACTTCCTTGCTCAAATCTTAGCGAAGTAGAAAGTAAACTAAATCATACACTCAACACAATTATGAACTGGTTAGATGTCCATAATTTACAACTTAACTTGGAAAAAACCAAAATTATCCAGTTTAGGCCTTATCAGAAAACAGCTCTAGCATTAAATTACAGTTTCAATAACACACTGATAGAAAGCGTGAATTCTGCTAATCTGTTGGGGATTGACCTCGACACTAATTTAAACTGGAAGCCGCACGTTGAAAAATTGTGTAAAAAACTGTCTTCATTTATATATGCTCTCCAGCACCTCAAACGTGTGACCGATTTCCAGACGGCTCTCTCAGCGTACTATGCCTATGCTTACTCAATAATGTCGTACGGCCTCGTGCTCTGGGGGAACTGTTGCAATGCACGTAAAATATTTATTTTACAGAAAAAATGCATTAGAATAATCACTAATATAGATCAAATGGATTCATGTAAACCTTATTTTATTAAACATAAAATTCTCACACTCACTTCCATGTACATTTTAGAATCTTGTAAATTTGTTAGGAAACATGAAGATCTTTATTCAAAATTAACAGGCCACAAAAGAAACAATCGCACTAAAAATATACTCAAATTGCCATCTTCCAAATTAAAGCTGGTGAAATCAAACCCACACTTCATGACCATAAAAATACACAATCATCTACCAAATTCCTTGAAAGACATTGATGGCGCTTTAGCATTTATTAATCAACTGAAATCATTCCTAATAAGTAAATGTTTCTATAGCCTAGATGAGTATTTTCACGACAAAAATGTATGAGTGTATTTGTTTATGTGAAATAGCCCCTATGTAGTGTCGCATAACGAATGTAAAACCGTTTTCGGTTTAGTTTAGCGCAAAAGTTTTAAAATAATTATTAATATGTAGTTAGGTACAAATAAACAAAAAAGAGCCCTACGATATTGCTGTGCCCTTGCAGGGTGTCACATGTAGACCTTATTAAAATATTCCACCTTATACCTGTAATGTGATTTGCAATAAATTATTTTGATTTGATTTGATTTGATTTGATATACAGTTTATTTTGAAAGGTGAAACATTAAGTATTAAGCATCAATTAAATAATTTCAGCCGTGCTGCAGAGCAAATTAGGCTTGGCCAAACCAAACTACTTCATCTGTTCTAATTTGTTTTGGAAACAATACAGTGAAGTATTAAAAAGTTGCAGTTTCATAAAGACATTCATCTGTTTCGATGAAATTGACGATATTGACTTATCGATACAGAAATTGATATCAAGGCAGCCAAAAGTAGAGTTTTTTGAACCAGTTGCTGTCGATGGAGAGACAGACACTGCTCTTATTCTCTATTCATCTGGCACAACAGGCAAGGCTAAAGGAATTTTGATAACTCACTATAGCTGTATAATAAGTAGCTTGCCTGAAAAGTAAGTAAACACATTTTGTTCTAGTATTCACACATTCGCTTTGTTATTGAAATAATTTACACAACTGTGTCGTTTTAGGTTTTCAGACGATTCCCTTAAAACGGCCATGTCATTTGGCGAGCGGTACCACAGATACGATATTTTTATGAGTTATGCATTCCTGTGTTCTCCTGGCAGAAAGGTTGTGTTTGCTGACAATCTCACATATGAAAACTCACACGTTATCCTAGAGACCATTCAGAACTGTAAGGTAACTTGAGTGAAATAATTAGTATTTTATTCAGACACTAGGTGGAATTTCGAAAAAAACGCGACATGGGAGTTTAAGTTAGACCTCCAGCAATACAATAAAAAAACCGCATTCAGTTTGGTGCAGTAGTTTTTGCGTAGCGCGGTAACAAACATGCAGACAGACAGGCAGACAGACAAAAATTCTAATAGTTGTATTTTTGGCTTCTATGGTGCTTATAGAGGCCTCTTAGTTTATTTTTTCTTTAATATCTCCTATGTACAGGCATCGACTTGTTACAATTTTATTATATGTATAGAAGATAGATAGCTAATTCCAGGGGGCCAGCCTCGGAAGCCATGATAGAAAACTTCATGTTCTATTTCACTGGCTGTCTTACTCTCCGCGCTTGAACATAGCAGCGCAAGTATTAGCGAGTTAGTTGGTGGTACTATATTATCCGCTATTTTTTCTTTTAGGTGAATGTGGCTATCGTAGTACCTTCAGTCCTCGCCTACCTGGCTAAAGCAGAGAAACTAGACAAATACAACATCAGCACACTAACAGAAATAATCTCCAGTGGTTGTTATTTACATCCAAATCTCGTTGAATCAGTTAAAAGAAGGTAAATAACTACTTATTCCACTCTTTTGGTTGATTCCTCTTTGAACTGCTTTTATCATTTTCTAACTTCAAGTGCATAAATTAAAAATCCGTACCTACTTATTTTTATTTATAACTTGCTATTTGCTACCAAGAAGTGTGCACTAGTGGTCACGAAGTAGCAAAGTAATTCGTTTAGGTTGAGTTATAAATAATACCGTACCTAAAGTAACGTCTTTTTCAAAATAGTTATTTACATGAATGTGTTCCCGTTGTTTACGCATATTTTTATATAATAATCAGTGTACGCATAAGAAGTGTAGGTATACGTGCAGAAACTAATCTCGCATAATTACTCGTATATTAGCTTTTGCCCGCTACTTCGTCCGCGTAGGTAACGTCAAAGTGACATCATTTCTTCAAATATTAAATCATTATTTCCTATCCCGTCCTTTTATACATACATACATACATACATACCGTCACGCCTCTTTCCCACAGGGGTAGGCAGAGACTACTTTGTTCCACTTGCTACGATCCTGACATATGTAGCTCTTTCGCTTCATCCACATTCATCAATCTCTTCATACATGTTCGTCGGTCGTCCTTTTATCCCGTGAGAAATTTGCAAACTCCCTTCTTAAATGCTCCTTTTTGATTCTCAAGGAACATAAGAAGAAGAAACATAACGTACCTAAGTCACGCATAAATCAAACTATGTCGAATGCTTAACGCATAATTTGAGAATGCCGAATAGGTTAATGCAGAAAATCTAACCTAACGTAACCTAATAATCTGTTTTTCTAATCATAATGATGTAATTTAACATTTACCATTATGCTAATCAACAAAATTTACCTTAATTTTTGTTTCGGACATTATAAAATTCGCCGTAAACAGCCATTCGGCACAAATAAATTATGCGAAACCTGGCATGCCTATTAAGTTTCGGACATAAAAAATATGCCGGGTAGAGAGAACTCGACTTACTTGTGCATAACGAGAGGCAACATTAATACACCATTAGGTACCTTTAATACTATGCATATCATAATTTTAAGTTTGCTACAATATGCGTTTTCACAGCAACGTACGTACGTTGGAGATGACGATGACGACCTATTTACAGAATTCCGACCATAAAGAACGTGCTACAAATCTACGGCATGTCTGAAGTTGGAGAAGTGACTTCGGAGCGCTGGGGCACTAAGGGGCCCAAGGCAGGAAGTGTCGGCATGGCTTATCCGGGCATGTCATTTAAGGTAGGTCTTATAAATAACAATACACTGACTACCAAAAATAATGGGTCACTTTTCATACCTTTTAATTTTGAATCGATTGGAGAAAAAAAATCTTCAAGTGCAAGTCCGCGCGGCGCCAGCTACTACTTCCTTAGATCTATTTTCGTCGTTATACCTAATTAATTTTAATAGGGTTGCATGCATACAGCACTAACTACATATATCACTTTTAATACGCAGGTAATCAGGTACGTCTGAGTCTCACGATACTTTTCTGCAATAAAATATCATTCTATTCTAATCTATTATAGATATATCATAATAATAATTCGTTACAGATTGTTGATCCGAAAACTAGAGAGATTTTGGGCCCAAATCAACGAGGTGAAATCTGTGTTTGTGGTCCTCTTTTATCGAAATTGTACATTGGGATAGACTCGTCAGCTTACCTTGACAAAGAAGGATTTTTTTTAACCGGTGACTTGGGATACTATGACGAAGATGCCTATTTGTACGTCGTAGACAGACTGAAAGATGTGATAATCTTTGATGGTGATCAGGTAAATGAATTAGCTCTTAAAGTGATCTAACATTTTTTTTTTAATAATTCATGGTACAACTATCTGAACCGTGATTCCCTAAATAAACCTTAACCGTGATCATGAGCGCTGCGCTTAAAACTGTGCTGACACTTACATCTCGATCTTTTCGCTCACGATATTATACGAAGTCAGATTGTTTTGTCACCAGAGTCACCACACAACTTCCTAACTTTGCAGGCATACCTAATGTGTACTGCAGAATGCTATAGATCTGTCATTACATTTGTTAGAATGCTTTTGGGAATATCAGATTTTTCTCCAAGGAACCGTGTATTTCCATGGATTAAATTGGAATCGTCATTATTTCTTTGGCCATCATCATTTCATTTATGACAGACCAAGTAATTTCATATAAGCCAATACACAAATAAAAATAATAAGTGAATATCTTTTCTTATTAACTAGGTGGATCCCACGGAGTTGGAAGCGATTATACTTTCGCACCCTGCTGTGCGCGAAGCAACCGTGGTGGGCAAGCCAGCGGGTGCGTATGGCGAGAGGCCTGCCGCATTCGTCGTGCGACAGTCCGGCGCATCGCTCACGGGGCAACAACTGCGGGACTATGTCGCTAAAGAGGTGCCACTTTATCCTTTCATCAGAGTTGTGGTCGGCTACTCTCAATAGTCGACAGTACGAACAAATGGGAAATATTATTCCCAGTTGTCCAAGCAAGAAAAAAAACAGTAGTTCTCAATGGGAACCGCAACTGTGGTGGGTAAATATAATACAATACAATACAAATACTCTTTGTGTTCACACCACAAATCAGTACAAAACAATACAGAAACAAAGAACAAAGTATACAATAGGCGGTCTTATCGCTTAGTAGCGATCTCTTCCAGACAACCAATAAAAAAGAAGTACGCCGCATCCCGGCGCTGCACTGACGGAGCAACAACTGCGAGACTATGTCGCTAATGACGTTATTCTTTTATAGTTAGTGGGTTCATCAAAGTTGCGGTCGATTTAGTCTACTCCCATTCTTCAGTGCGAACACATGCAAAAGTATATTCCCAGTTATTCGCACCTGTGATGTTAAGTGCAGGCTAAAATTGAGTTGCAAAATTCCACCCGGGCAAAAATATACATACTTACATTGCAAGTTAAATAAATAAAATGACAGACGCGAAAGCTAGGCGCGAGTAGCCTCGAAGCACGGGTTCAGATCCCGTCCGACACCCAAAAAACTTTTTATTAAAAAGAAAACTTAAAGCAATAATTCTTTTATTTTCAGGTGCCATCATATATGGAGCTAAGCGTTGGAGTGCAGTTTCTTTCGGAGCTACCCAAAAACGCGATGGGAAAAACGATTCGGCGTCAACTAAGGGAAATGTTGTAACTCTGAATATAACTTTTAGCTTTTACCATTGTACTGAGCATTATGTTGAAGTTACTCTTGTAGTAATTTTAGGTTCTGGGTTTTTCTTGATTATCATGATTAAACGGTTTGATTGTAGCAAACTATAATGAATATTGATAATATTGTTATCACTCGCTAGGTTTCTACATCTTCCACTCCTCGGGCTACTATATAGCTTTTGCGACTTCATTCTGACCAGCTGGTTAAGGCACCCATCCCTTATTGTTGAATCCCCCAACTAGTAAATGGCAAAGCAGAGAGGATGAACAGAAGCTTCTTCCTGGAGAATTCATATAGTAGGACGGCTACTACCCAAAAAACCGTCACGAACTGTCCAGCGTTATAATTCTTGTTCCTCGTCGTCCACAACGCAATTGATGACGGTTGCTCCCAACATGTTTATGTTTTGTGCTGATTGATGGGGGCTCTGTTTAACATCAATAACTGAACTTAGATTAAAGGCGTTGAATAGACTAACCCCCTTATTCATAAACGCACTATAGGCCTCTGCTAAGTTAGTAATCGTTTGTCCTTATCTGTGAAAGGTAAATGTCAAAGTGACAGATAAGGACAAACGATTACTAAGTTAACAGAGGCCTATAGTGCGTTTATGAATAAGGGGGTAAATGCGTGAATAGTTTTGGGAAGGCTTTGGCCGAGTTTTACGTATTTATCGCCCCTTATTCATTGTAGATAACCATGGCCAGATAACCGGTTATCTTTCAAGATTTTTTTCTTCAGAGATAGCTAGTTATCTCTGAGCATTTTATTTTCCTCGGAGATAACTGTTTTTTAACAGTTATTTACAAGGAAAATTTATTCCTTGGATATCTCTCTAGTTATCACTAGCTATCTCTGAGAAATAGATTTTCCTCGCAGATAACTGCTTTTGTAACAGTTATCAACAAGGAAAATGTATTCCTCGGAGATAACAAGCTATCTCTGAAGAATAGATTTTCCTCGCAGATAAAATAAATGTGTTTTTTCAGCAGTTATATGTAAAGCCAACTATCCAACTTAGTGTTTTATTAAATTAATTACATATTATATACCTGGCCATGGTTATCTACAAGGAACAAGGGTTTACCGCCTAGCATCAAGGATTATTCACCTATGTTCGCGACAATAACCAGCGTGGTTGTACAGGAAGGCATCGACGCGTCATAATTGTGTGCCAGTAATGAGGCACTGTGCAAGCCACGGTTACACACAATACCGTGATTTATAGCTGTCTGTTCTATTGTTAGCCTAATGAGATCGCCCAGCCTGTGCGTCGAGAGCTCTAATGTGAATCTTAATGCTGAGCAGTAAGAGCAAACGTGTTGAAGGAACTATTCATCGCCTATTAATCATTGCGTTGCTTTCTGTGCCATTGATGATTTGAGCCGCTGTAGTGATTAGTGCGTAATGGGTGTATTTTTTTTATTTACAGAAATTGTTTAATTTTTATTCGTGTTTATTTCATGAACGTTCTTATAACGGGAGGTAACGACGTATGCTTTCTCTTCTGCCAAAAATAATGATGTCGGGCTAAGACCGTGATGTTTGGTAGGTACACGTGAGAAATGGTTAATTACAACAAACCGGATAACTCACGTATAAAAACTACTACTACCTACCACTACTACTACTTTGGACTATAATAAAATGACGATAAAAATGAGGGTAGTTCTGTTGTGCGCCGATGTCAGCTGCGCCGAGTAGCCGCGCGAGCAGAGCGTCGGCGTGCGCGCGCAGTGTTCGTTTCGCTGCCGCCGGGTCGACCGCTCTCTGATGAAGGACTACGGATTAGTCCGAAACAATTGTCGGAGCATTCTTTCGGCTTTTTATACGAGAGTTTGTTGTAATTATGTTTGAGTCTCACGGTAGTTTCATGTCAAAAGTGAGAAATGGTTGTTAATGATTCCAAGATTAGATAACGACATCTTCTATAGCAAGTGCTCTGAAGTTTTAAGTAATAATTTATTTAATATCTGAAGTTTTTATCAGCAGTTTTTCAATTAACAAGTGATAATATAGTTACTATATTACCTATACAATACAATAACTCTTTATTGAACACCACATATAACAATCAAAACAGAAAAAAAGGTATACAGAAGTAATAAGGTAACAATAGGCGGCCTTACCTACCTACCTACCTATAGTACTTGACAGGCATTATTGTTTATTTTTAATGGGTTATACGGGTTGGTAATGAGTTATACATTTCGGTAGGTATAGATATTAATATGGTACGTACCTATAGGTGGAAAGGGGAATCAAAATAGTGATGGGTTGCTAGCAGCGTCGCCTATAAACATTATTCCTAAGGTTTTTCCCATTCCCTCGATAGGCTTTTAACAGAAGATACGCTGGAAGAGAAGCAACTGGAACATTCTGTGTTTTTTCTTTACTTCCAGACCAGCATGTAAGCTATTATGCTATCAATTATGCTACACATGGCCTTTAGGTCTTGTTACCTTAGGCTCTATCTACCCCGTAAGGGATAAAGACGTGATTTATGTATGTATGTATGTCTTAATATGGGAGACAGTTGTTCATAAACATAAACACCAAACCTGAAACTGAAGAACTTTGTGGTTATGATTACAATGTGCTGAGGCCTTACCATGACGTCCTAATTCCGACTCAGTTCAGTTTTAGCTGTCACTTTTATTATGAATCTGACAGCGAGCGAACCTAAACTGAACCGCATTAAGACGGTCATGGTAAGGCCCCTGTACGTTAAGATGAAACTGAGTTTACGAGACATAAAATTTAATTATTACGAGTAACTTAAGAATAAAACGTGTCTTACATAATATAAGCCGCAATAAAATAGCTATTAAGCAACAAAAACTCACGCCCAAATGCATATCAAAGATAATAAATTTCTGTTAACGAAAAGAAACTTTTGTTTTGTCTTAGAAAATTATGACATGGCAAACCAGGGGTGCTGAAAACACCTGCTTTGTAAACTGGAAAGTTGTTCCACGATTATACGTCTAAGGCTCCTCGGGGGCACATTGTTGTGCTGGGTTTATCAAAGCGGCTCCAAGATATATGAGCGTGGGTCCCGCCCTATAACTGTGCAATGAACTTTAAATCTCCTTAACACCTGAGTCCGCCCACCCAATACAGTTGTTGTTGTGGAATAAAGGCGATAAAATCACGTTTTATACGACATGCAACGCCAAGGTAGCTTGAGCGTGAATTATTATTAGAACCAACATGAAAGTAAGAGCGGTGCCCTTTTTATTGTGCGCTTGGCGAGGTCTTTGTTCTCGCATGTTCTTTAGGAGCTGTCAGCTGCAGTATCTACAAGAGTTTTTGTTCGCGTGTAATCAGCTAGTAGCGGGGCTTATACTAAGTCGAGGAAACTGTTACGTGTTCCATTTTAGCCACTTAAATGGGAGGAAGTCTATTAGCATTGTGGTCGGATAGTGTCAGCGCGGCGCAGGAGTCGCGACCGAGCGGCCTCGGACCGCTTCCTGACCGCAGCCCGCCGTTACAAACGCTTCCGCCGCACAAATCATTCTGTCACTTTACATAAAAATCCAGCAAGGATAAGTTCACGTTAAAACGTTTTACATGAAACCAAGCCAATTTCGAAAGGTTTAGTTCTGAATTGTTTTGTACGGTGTCCTTCTTTTCGCATAAAAAACAATTCCCAAATGATTCATTTCCTAGCTGTTTCATATGAGCAAATGCTTTTTTTTTCTGAAACTGTAAACTGTTCAGGCTTTATTTCAGAAGTGTTCTGTAGAACTATGGGTTAGGTTAGGTTTGTTTTATAAAAATCCTGAAACAATTACAGTTTCGGAAAAAAAGCATTTGCCCAGATGATTTTTTTGGAAACAAATCATTTGTGCAAAACGGATTACTAATGTATGGACATACATTAGTAATCCGTTTTGCACAATTTATTCGCCAAAATGATACCTTGTAAAAATTCACGTTTATTAAAATTTTCTAGATGCATCCAGAGAACTGAACTTTATTCCGAATGTAAACGAAGAGCAGTCATTAACTACGACTCTTTGCTTTGTAAGAGAGATTATGCGCAATTATTCCCTTTTAAATAAGTACAGCAAGTTAAATAGCGGTTAACTAAGCTTCGAGGAGCAAACTCTCCACGGGGTGGTGCATTAAAATTTCCTGGACTGAGTTCTTGGTTGGGCG
This sequence comes from Pandemis heparana, assembly GCA_963854515.1. Lineage (NCBI taxonomy): Eukaryota > Metazoa > Arthropoda > Insecta > Lepidoptera > Tortricidae > Pandemis > Pandemis heparana. The sequence goes on along the minus strand of OY978015.1, from coordinate 9,995,202 downwards.
GATGCTTAAGCCGCAAGTCAAACAACCGATAAAATGAAGCGGAGAAACGATGTCCTGAACCGACGGAGCTCGCCGAGATTATGTCTAGTAGATTCACGCGGAATAAGGTCATATTATACTTAGCCATATTATTTAGTTGCAAACTTACTTCGCTTATTAGATGGAACATAATGTACCTACTCGTATCCTTTACGCTTTGTGCGAGCTGTTGTGAAGAATTTTTGTATCGCTATTCCGCGACAAAAAGTAGCTATACCAGACTATAATATACAGGGTGTATCAGACACCCCCTAACTGGGGTATATAACCATAGCTATAGAAGCTAAAAAAAATATTTTGAAAAAAATTGGACGATCATTTTTTTTTCTATAAGTAAGTACGAATGGTTATAGTTAATACTACCATTCCTATAGAAAAAAATAAAAAAAAAATACTCCAATTTTTTTCAATATATTTTTTTTTTAGCTTCTATAGCTATGGTTATATACCCCAGTGGATTATTGTTAGGGGGTATCTGATACACTCTGTGTTATCTCTGTTCTAAATTTCATCCAGATCCGTTCATCCGTTCTGGCGTGAAAGAATATCAAACATCCATTCGTCCTCACAAATTTTGCATTTATAATAATAGTAGGGTTTATAGATCTAAAAAATGATAATATATAAAGCCTTAAACTACCTCAATCTAATCCTAAATACCTATATATATTTACAAATATCGCCCAGCAGGCTTATTACGTAAATCGCTCGCGATCAGCATCGTCTTCATTCTGACAGTTGATGTATGGGCTGACAATTGGCATCGGAATCAGCTAGCTGTCACATTCATACAAGAATTGACAAAATGAACACGATGGCGATTGCGAGCGAGTTACGTAATAAGCTAGCAGATCGTTGCCAGTCTATAGATAGTTTGCATTCCTATAATAATAGCTCTTGATTGATTAAGTAATTATAAATTCCGTTTATTATTAATGGGTATCCGTTGCCCTAATCAATAACCTCGGAATTTCCTTCCCGCTGATTTCCTGATTAACTTAGTGGTTAATGTCTCTGTGACGCATCAGACGAGACGAGACGTGAACAGAGTGCCGAAATTATCTCACGAATGTGGGAAAAAAATGGATTGAATTCTTAAACGAGTGAAGTAAGTAATGGAAAATATAACTACACACAAATTTGTAGTAAAGCGGTGTCCGATTATTTGATCTTCAAACGTTTGACAAATGTATCGTTTGACAAACACTTCATTTGACAACCCTTTCACATCTGGTAAACCGTAAACTTTTTAAAAATCGAAAACCTTTAGGCGTGGTCACATTAGGTTTTGTTAGATTTGTTTTATAAGTTTTTCCAAAAAGTCAATATTTTAGTAGAAAATAAAAGTTTGTCAAAAGATGAGTATGTGAAATGTTTTGGTCAAACATTAGTGAACCATTTGGTAGCATTTTCGTTTTACTCGCAGTTTGTGATATCAATTATCAAATCCCAGGAGTTTATAAATGACATGCAAAGCTAAAAGTACCACAGCTTCATTTCTTTTACATTCAACATTAAAATAATAGTTTGGCAGTTGCTCTCCTCGTAACTCTATAAGTATAAATAATTATATTAGATACCAGAGAATTGTAAAACTAGAGCCGTAAAAAAAAGCCGTGGTAGCCTAGTGGTTTGACCTGTGGCCTCTCAAGCAGAGCGTCGTGGGTTCAAATCCCGGGCTCGCACCTCTGAGTTTTTCGGAATTTATGTGCGAAAATTACATTTGTAATTTGCCATGAGCTTTTCGGTGAAGGAAAACATCGTGAGGAAACCTGCACACATTTGCGAAGAAATTCAATGGTGTGTGTTAAGTTCCCAATCCGCACTGGGCGCGCGTGGGAACTATAGCCCAAACCCTCCAATACACGGAGGAGGCCTATGCCATGAGGCACGCCGAATTACGCGACAATTTAATAAATAAAACGACAATAAGAACAACTACAACAATTGTAGCGAGTTCGGAATAAAAAAAGGCTTATAAATAACATTATCTTCTACGAATAGGTTATGTCAGTATTGTCATAAGTAGTAAACAAAACGTAACCGGCTACGCTGTAACATACGAGGGCACAGTCCCTAAACGATCACCTGAACGCTGATGCCTCATAAATAATTCAAGTGGAACTAGCACACACACATGTAAACAATTAAACGGTACTTATTCTAGTTAGTGTCATGTACAATCAAAAATTATTACCTATTGATCATTTTAGGTACACGAGAATTAACTTAGTCGCATGAAGTGTGTCGGTAACATAATTTTCAGCCACTTTGGGTGCTGATTGTAGCGCAGTCGCGTGAGTTTTCAAAGTATTTAAAGAACAATAAGATCGTACGCAGTCGATAGTACCGGTCCGAGTGGAGAGCTTTGGGGGAGGCCTATGTCCAGCAGTGGACGTCTTTCGGCTGATATGATGATGATGAAGATCGTACGCAATGTCTAAAGTACTAATTATTAAAGTTGTATCACGACTAAAATGTTTTCTTTCGGTGTCATATGACAACATAATGCCGTGCTTGAGCGCTCTGATAAATTAAGACCTTGAACGTTTTCCTTTAAAAAGGAGAAACGACTGTAATTACTTAGTAAGTAATTTAATAACGGGCTGGTCTAAGTACAGGCCTCGAAAGTGTCTAGGGATCAATCCCGTATCTATTTTAGTACTCGTTTGATCCCTATATAGTATAGTTGAGACCAGCATTAAGGACGTAGGTAGGTAGTAGGTAGAATTTATATTGTGACGCTTATGCGTCCAGCTAAATTAAGTATTATACGACTGCGAGGGCGTAAACATCTCATCGCATCCCGTAATCGTGCTATCTTTGCACGCAGTTCTCTGATTAATCTCATATAGTATGCCAGGCCTATGTGAGCTCTACGTGTTTGCGAGAAACGGGGGAATTCATACAGGTCGGTTAATTACACTCATGTTCTTTGGCGGCATTATCTCGCGAAGTGACAGGAGCATTACTGTAGTAGGTACAGGTGTAATTGGGTACTTAGATTTACATGTCTCCGTTAATTGCAGATAAAGCTGGATGCGAGGAGGGCTCGTGATTACAGCACCAAACATGCAAAAAGGGGTTTCGCTTGACAATGTTTTGGCGGAGAATAAGATAGACTTTGTTCGTCTGAGGTGGAATAATATGCAATAAGGGTGCGACCAAACCGCCGCGTAAACGCAGTGACGTCACGTTTTCTCACCGTTTCTTCATACATTTCGTTGCGATTCCGTAACGTCACCGTTTTTTAAGCGGCGGTGTGATCGCACCCTAAGATGATCGAGTTAGGAACCGCATTTATCCGTAAATCTTGTTGAATGAATCATGGCACTTTGTACCTATCATTATCATCAGCATTTCCAGCCTAAATACGTTCCACTACTGGGCACAGGCCTCCTCTCACAATGAGAAGGCTCGGACTATAGTTTCCATGCCCGGTGCGGATTGGGAACTTCACACGCACCATTGAGTTGCTTCGCAGTTGTGCGCAGGTTCCCTCACGATGTTTTCCTTCAAAGCCAGTTTCCTTGCTGTGGTTTTTAGGCAAGTTTGATAAAAATCGGTCTAGTAGTTCGAGACAAGCTTTTCACGGGTGGTAGGGCCTTGTGCAAGGTCCGCCCGGATCGCTACCACCATCTTACTCGCTAATCCTGCCGCTAAGCAGCAGTGCTTGCACTGCTGTGTTCCGGTGTGGAGAGTAAGACAGCCGGGGATATTACGGGCACAAGAGGCATTTCATCTAAGTCCTCTAGATTGGCAACGCATCTGCAATCCCTCCGGGGTTGTGGGTGTCTGTGGGCAGTGGTGATCGCTTACCATCAGGTGACCCGCTTGCTCGTTTGCCTTCCTATTCACATAAAAAAAAAAAAAAAAAATTGGTTGCCTGTAAAGTCGGTATACGGGCGAAAGTTTTACGTGACAACGACTTTGAGTGGTAAAATAATTTTAATGTGAATATTCATTCGTATAGTAGGAAGAAGGACGTGTAAACTTGTATGCAGGCGCCTAAGCGAAATAGAAGCGCAAGACATGAACCGGTGTGTATGCCTATCTCTCTCACTCTCTCTCTCTCGCTCTGTCTCTCTCGCTCTTAGGCGGGCTAACTGTGCTCGAGTGGAAGGGACGCGTGCCTTTCACTTTTTATGTCTCTCTCTCGCTCTTAGGCGGGCTAACCATGCCCGCGTGCCTCTCACTCGCTCTCATTGTGAGCGCATAACGTGAGCGGAGCGTAACGCAGTTTCTTGAAGTGTCACCCGGCAAACCAATTTATAAGACGTTGTCACGTCAAAAAAAAAAAAAAAAAAAAATGACGTACTTATTAAGGCACTCTTGGCACAAAATTGCATTATAAACATAGATCCAAGCTATTCGCACTAATGGATTCACTGCTGGTTGGCTATGCCATTAATTTATTATAGGAATATTCTGCCAATTTGGCATGGTATAGAACACCTGTTGGTAATACCTGCTAAACAAATACAGACTGTATACTTAATTAGACACGTACATACCTAATGTACCATGCATAATAGACCATGCAAGGCCACCACCATCGTCATTGCGCGCCACGAGTGCCACGACCCATCGCTCACTGGTTTCTGGGGGTTACCAATAACGTCTTAGTGTGATTCAATCCCGATTCAGCTTAGGTTCGCTCGCTGTCAGATCCATACTAAAAATTACCGCTAAAACCTGAACTGAGTCTGAATTGAATCGCATAAGACGTCATGGTAATTCCCCTGATTGCCAGTTGATTGTTCCACTATACTTGTATTGGGTCATCGTGGGCGACTGTGTAGTCGACCTGGCTTTATACTCTGAAATTGGATTTTCTATGTTCGTTTCGTGCCGTTCCGCTCACACTTTATAGTCTTTAATTTGCGAGTAAAAAGGACGGGGAGGTGAGACAGAAACTTCGAAATCATTTCGGAGTAGCTAGTCTGGCAAATTTAGATAAGTAGGTACCTTGACTACCTCAAAAACGTTGGTCCTTCTAACGATTTATATTACTTACGTTCTACCGCAATATCTCTACTTAGTTGTTTCGTTGGAGTCCGAGGCATTTCGTTTCATTTCTTTTCTTTTTTATAGCTGGCGGATGCGTGATGTATTGCGAAGAATTTACTGACCTAAGTATAATGTAACAATATAGCTATTATGGTTTTTTTTAATTTGTATAGGTAGGTATACTTTTTTCTATTTTATAATGAAGTTTTATACCTATAGGGAGATGTGGAGGTCAAGAGGGGAGGCCTTCACTCAGCAGTAGGACACAAATATAGGTTGATATAAGAATAATAATAATATAGTTTTCACACGTAGCTTCGCAGTTAACCGTCTATTCCTCTAGTCCCATCGAGTTGTCCCATCATGGGACAACTGAGACGATTTTGAATAGGATAAAGAAAATCAGTGATAGTAACAACATTTTTATTTTTAAATTTAACGCTTTTTCGTATTAACATTACTAACTAAGAACAAATTGTGTAGGTGTAGCAATGGTATTTACGGATGAGGATAATCTGTTAATATTGCACTAAGTAGAAAAGTAACTAAGTATAACAGTTTTAAATATAACCAAAGTAGCAGTTAATATTCCATTAAGTGTGGGCAAACAATTAAATCTTGTTATAAATAGAAAACTTGCCTTTTGTATCCTAACATTACAAAATAATCGATAAAACGGATCAAAAAAATCTTATAAAAATATTATGTCTTGACTGCGATCACGCTTTGCAGTCAAACTGTCTCTTATTTTACTTACAGCAATTCTTTTAGCTGTTTCCGTATAATTTTTCCCATTACGCTTCTAGGTATTTCCGAAATGAACTTGACTCCGCCTCTCAACTGCATGTAAGGTGGTACCTGTTAATAAAAATGATTAAAATAAGAGTCAAGAGTACCCGAAACCGACGAGCATGTATGAAGAGATTGATGAATGTGGATGAAGCGAAAGAGGTATGTCAGGATCGTAGCAAGTGGAACAAAGTAGTCTCTGCCTACCCCTGTGGGAAAGAGGCGTGACGATATGTATGTATGTATGTATGTATTAAAAATTTTTTGACCCTCGCTCCGGGTCTTTTCTGGTGCAAAGGTTGTCCATCGCTGTACAGCGTGGTAATGCTGCGAGTGTGATGGGCACCTTTGCGCCGGGAATGACGCGGGGCGGGTTGTTTGATTGATTGTATTATTATTTTTTGTATTAAAATAAGTTTCCTGTCTGTCTTGAAAGTGACTAGCTCAATACAAAGTAGCATTGATAGTTGAGTTTTTTGAATATTTTATTGCTACTTCAACCAAACAAAGGCTTGCCGTGCAGAGTTCTGGCAGGATTAACTCTGATTAACTGATATAGCTATGACATCGAAGAAGATCGCAGCGCTATGCAAAATCATAATCTGTCGATACAAGTGGTTTTTCAAAAGGGACTCTTGGACCAATAATTTCATATGTATTAGAATAGACAACAGCTCTGGAAGCTGGTCACAGATGTGATTTCAAAAATCTCCCACCATCACATAAGCACAGGCCTCTCTTATTGAGAGGACTTGGGCTATAGTACCCACGCCCATTAAATTTATTTAACAATAATAATAACTCTATTCAAACTAAAATATTCTACGCTATTAACCCCCTGTACATTTGAGAAAACAAATCAAGCCAACCTGAGAGACGACGAAGTCTTGAAGTTGTTCCTCAGTGAGGGCAGAACGGGATTGCTTCACGACGAACGCTGTGGGCAATTCTCCATAAACGCCCGCTGCCTTGCCCATCACGACTGCCTCGCGTACATCTGGGTGCAATAGCAGAACCGATTCTAGCTCCGATGGAGATACCTAATGATAAAGAAACAAGTGTTTACATACATACATAATACATGTCATAATAATAAAATCAATCTGGAATACTTCAGCAGGTAATTGGATTTGTTTGACTGAACCCCCTTCTTCATAAACGCTTTATAAGCTTCTGCTAACTTAGCAATCGTTTGTCCTTATCTGTGAAAGGTAAAATGTCAAAGTGACATAATTAATGACAAACGATTGCTAAGTTAGAAGAAGCCTACATAGCGTTTATGAATAAGGGGGTAAATGTTTTCAGGATTCGAGTCTTGGATGTTTAATATGTATTTAAGTATTTATATTTATCTATATAAGTATGTTTATCCGTTGTCTAGTGCCCATATCACAAGCTTTGCTTAGTTTGGAACTAGGTCAATTGGTGTCAATTGTCCCAAGATATTTATTTATTTTATTTATTTTAAATTGTGGTTAGCAAAATGTTTCCATACATGGTGTATGTTCAAAGTGAACAGCGTCAAAAGAGTGACTTATTTTGAATCAAAAATAACAATGGAAAACTTTTACAGAAGTGCTACAACAATAACAGGTACATTTGTAAAAGACACTGGAAACTAGAATACAGAAAAATCCGAAAATTATTATTATTTCGTAGGTGACAGTATAAAGGTAACATGGGAAAACTATGCATGGATTGCAAATATGCAGAAAGATAATGTTAACCGTGAATCCGTCGAAATTCAACATTTCCTTCAGCCTGTCCACGATATAGAAATATGCGTCTTCGTCGAAGTATCCCAGGTCACCGGTTAAAAAAAATCCTTCTTTGTCAAGATACGCTGACGAGTCCACGCCTATGTACCCATTCATCAAATGAGGACCACGAATACAGATTTCTCCTTGCTGATTTGTGCCCAGGATTTCTCGCGATTTTGGATCAACAATCTGTAATAAATTTAAACATTGTTATATTATTACCTACGTTGATATCATGCGTAGGTGGTACTTTGCATTAATAAGTCATTCGTTGAGTTTAAGAACAGTCGAGCTCGGTGCAGTGTAGTTTTGAGAAGGAACTCATATTGAATTTTAAACGTTTTAAAGATTTAGTTGATTAAAATTACTAACCATTTTAACTCATTAATCATTAAGCACTACATACATATACATACATTTTAATCACGTCTTTATTCCTCACGGGGTAGACAGAGCAGAGGAGACAGAGGTTATTTAAGTATTAGGTAGTTGGTTTTAATAGCTATATTTAATACTTGTACAAGGTCGATTCACAAGAGCTGGCACGAATGGATTGAACGAAGTAATGTCACTGGTCACTGTGTGAGTGACGTTTTTGTACAGGGGCCTCCTAATATTATGTGAAGAAGTACATAAATACTCAAGAAAAAAATAAACCTCACCCTGTATTTAATCATTTTGTTATAAACACATAAGCATTATCATTAGGGTTAGGATTTTGGTGGCATTTTTGAAATAAGAGTGCAGTGGAGTCGTTATTAGGTACAGATAATTTTATGATTGAATGAATGAATAAATGGTTATTTTGGAAAACATACCCAACTTCTGAAGCATGTTACGTTAACGTCGGTGGATGTAGAGAGATCATTTTCCACACATAAATGGATTTTTCACAAATTGAGAAACCGTATAACTCCAGCTAATATGGAACAGATTGCTATATAGTATAATGCTTTTCATAATCTTGACAACCATTAAACATCAGATGAAGATAATATGCAAGATATAAAATCTTTGATTCCAATTGCAATTTATTCAAGCTCATGAACACATGAAAATTTTAGCAATATAATAGGTTTTTAATTCATTCAATCAAAAAATATTCACAACAACGACTCCATTGCTCTTGTTCACCCCATTGCCACCAAACATCCCAACTCTAATTATCATTCACCCATTCAATCCATTCGTGGCAGCTCTTGTGAATCGACCTGTACCGACCTTCAATGTCATTCCCGGAGAGGCCATGCCGACACTTCCCGGCTTAGGACCCTTCGTAACACCGCTCCCAGAAGTAATGACACCAACTTCGGTCATACCGTAGATGGGTGTAACATTTTTAACTGTAAGTATTCTGTAAATAGAAAGAAAATTGTTTTAATCGCACAGAGATTGTTTGAATTGACGCGTCTGTTCACTAATCATTTTTAGGTAATATTTACTTATATTGGGAAGGGAAGGTGCAAAAGAGTTCGCGCAGTTCTTTCAATCAGTCTACGGCACTGTTCCAGCTGAACTCAATGTGAATGCAGCGATGTCAGAGGCTGAATCCGTGCCCAGCTCGGCGAGAATACACATCAATACGTTGCACAGGGACGATGTTATGCGAGCGTTGGCGAATCTCAAACCGAAGCGGTCAGCCGGACCCGATGGCATCCCCGCTTTTGTTTTTAGAGACTGTCGATGTGTATTGGCAGACCCGCTGTTGCACATTTTTAATAGATGCTTGGAAAATGAAGTCTTTCCGGACATGTGGAAGACAACCCGGGTAGTCCCAGTCCCGAAAGGAGGAGGGGGTACAAGTGTCGACGGCTACAGACCGGTGGCTGTGTTATCTACTCCTGCTAAAGCATTTGAGTCAGCATTGCAGAATCTAATATATAGTCAGCTACACGCTCACCTGTTGGATGCGCAGCACGGTTGTCGTCCTGGCTGTAGTACAACCAGTAATTTGCTTAGCTACATGGCTCAGATAATTCCAGAGGTGGACAGCGGGGGGCAGGTTGATACCGCCTACTTCGACTTTCGCAAAGCGTTTGATGTCGTAGACAACGATATTCTGCTGAGAAAACTAGCCGGCGTGGGTTGTACTCCTCAAGTTTTTTGCAAGTTACATGAGTGACAGGCGTCAGTTTGTTGAGTACGCAGGATATAGGTCGGAACCTTATTTCGTAAGATCTGGAGTAAGTCAAGGAAGCAACCTTGGCCCGTTGCAATTTATTATTATGGTAAATGACCTTCCTCAGGTTGTCTTACATTCAGGCTGTTTACCGTTTGCTAAAAAAAAATCTACCAATCAAAAATACTGCAGACTGTGAAAGGTTTCAAAGTGACATAGACCGGGTCGTTTCATGGATTGAGGCCAATAAGTTACAGTTCAATACGTCGAAGTGCGTCACCATTACTTTTACTCGAAGGCACAACCCGATACTCCATGACTACGAAATTAACGCCATGAAACTCAAAAGAATGTCTGAGATTAAGGATTTGGGGTAAAATTCACATCGGATGTGAGGTTCCGAGATCACATCGTGAATATTTGCAAGAAAGCCTACAGAATGCTCGGATTTGTACTTCGTCGTTCACGTGGTTTTACCAGTGTTTCAGCGATTATCGCCTTATACAATGCTTTGGTACGAAGTAGCCTCGAATGTAATGCAGTCATATGGGCCCCGTATGAAACTAAATATCAGCTTATGTTAGAGCGTATTCAAAATAAATTTATTCGTTTTTTATATTTGAGGCAGTATACCCTTTTTACCCACTAATGTATCCAAACCTATTTATACTGGGTATGGTGGGATACAACGAGTTACAGGTACGCAGGGAGCTTTGTCTAGTCAAATACATTTTTCAGTTAATTAGGGGCAAAATATACAACAGTATAGTGTTAAGGTATGTTAGTATGTGTGCCCCCGACGGGTGTGTGTGGCGCCGCCGCCGGCCGCGGTTGCTGGCATAGAATAAGTAAGAACATAGTAGAACGGAATCTCCCACTCGGGCCGGACTCAAGGTCACGATATTACAGTACTCGCTAAGCGAGCGACTCAGTCAGGCTGCCACGGCCGGCGTCGCCACACGCGCGTTTGGCACTTTAAACTACTACTAGTTTTACGTGAGCCTGTATGTATTTTATTTTATACTAGCGACCCGCCCCGGCTTCGCACGGTATATTATGCATGTATTATACATATAAACCTTCCTCTTGATTCACACTATCTATTTAAAAAAACGCATCAAATTCCGTTGCGTAGTTTTCAAGATTTAAGCATACATAGGGACATAGGGACAGAGAAAGCGACTTTGTTTTATACTATGTAGTGATGATTTGTCGGTAAGTAATACTTACTTAAATCATCTTAAATGGCTTCATTTGGTATGGCACTTGTAATAACTTCTTACTTAGAAGTACCTATCTATAATATGTAGGTAGGTACGTACCTAATGATTTACAAAATTTCATATTTGAAAGAAAGAAAGAAAGAAAAATAACTTTTATTTCCACACTAAAGATAAATTCGTTATGAAAAAAACAAAGGTGTTTAGGGGTAGCAAAAGGAGCGGACTCAGCATTTGCTGCGAGTGCAAGGATAAGCTTGCATCTGCGCAGCGCTGGTTTTCAGTCCGCCCCTCCTCCTCGCACTCCGTACCTACCACTTCAACAATGGCAGATAGACTTACTTACAACTAGCATGCACACAAGACCCAAAAAAAAAGAAAAATATTTTTTTTTTGAAGAGAAAATAAAAATAAATAAATAAATAAAAAATAATAATAATAACAAATAAATTGTATTATTATAATAATGAAAAGTGTGAATAAATTGTATTTGTATTGTTTTGTACGGATTTGTGGTGTTCAATACAGAGCATTAGTAGGTGTTTCTTCGTGGATTTAGTTTCTTCAGGAGTTCAGGAGAAAAAAAATGATGTTGATCGTTCAAGAGATGTAATAAAGAGTGAGACATACAAACGTACATGTTCCTATTATACCCTCGGCATGCGGCAAAAAATGGAACTAAATAATTAAGTTCATTGAGATCAGCGCCATCTATCTAACTATATTGGAATTAGATAAGAGGGTAGGTTTAAGGCAATCAAATGACAAATCGATTAGAAAGTTAGGTAAATATTCGATAGATGGCGCTGTTCTCAGTGACAGCCTGTCCACTAGTGGACAGTAGGCATTGTAATAATTAAATAAAGGTCAAGAACGTAAAGGCACCGAGCAGCAACCTGATTGCCTTGAGAGTTATTTTTCTAATTGAGTGATTTTGTAAAACTAGAATAAAATAATGATTTCAAAGTAAATAAAAACTTATATTTTAGCGATATTATCTTTAGACGTAAGTAGGTATAATATTTAACGGTAAGCAACCCTAGCAATACGCCTGGACGACAGAGGGGTGTAACGACGTGAAGGGGGAAGTAGGTATATAAATGGCGGCGTTTTGGACGCGGTCAAAAGAGATTCCGTTCTACCCTGTTATTATCTATTCTATGTTGCTGGCGACGCCGCGCGGGCGCACCAACCTGCTCCGCATGGCTCCGATCCGCACTGCGCACTCTAAACCTCATAGCGGAAAACATTGACTTGTTTTCGTGTTTTATGAATGAATTCACAAAGTCCGCACTGTTCATAATTAATTATAGGCGAAATGATTTGGATAGGTAGGCTCCGTTACATGGAGTGCAAATAGTTTACGCTATTTTCTTAGGCTTAGTTCCTGTAAAAATAGTTGTAAGGGTGGATATTTAAATAAATAAAAATAAATAAATAAAATAAAAATAAAATATTGTAAGAATATTATTTACCTTGCTTTAACTTTTTCATAAATTTTTGAGGGTAGCGATAATGCAGCATGAACAATTTCTTTCAGTGAACTTAGATCATATTCATCGACTTCTTCTGCGTCAGCTAAATAACTGACCATTGAAGGTACTATCATCGCGATGTTAACCTTAAAAAACTACATATTAGAATCAAATTAAGTAGATATAGGACGAAATCGAGATGTCATTATAGTCTTGAATTTCAGGAAATTTAAATGCAGACTGCAAAAATAATGTAAACATTTTCGCCAAGAATTATGCTGTTGACGTAGGTGTTCTTAAAGTAACATGTGTTTCTCATTTGTTTTGCGGTCTAAGAACTGTGAAACGAATTCAAAGTTGAAAATAACAGGCCCGTTGATTTTCATTACGTTTTCACACACAGTAAAATGTTAATTTCTAAACGACACTGAAAATTAGAACACATAGAAAAATCCGAAAAGTAAAGCTATGGCCGGGAATCGAACCCGGGTCCTCGTCATTCCGTGACGCGTGCTATACCCCTACACCACCCATAGCAGGTGAGTAAGCCTCCGAATTTTTCTATCTGTTTCCAACTGTCACGTGACCTTGTTACTATGCGAATATTTGTCGCTAAGCGTCATCTGTTTGAATGATGTGTCTGTACGACACAATTACAAACTCCCGTGGAACATGTACTGCTCACCAGGGACGAGAGATGGCGCTGTTTTTCAAATGATAGGAAATATCAAATGAATCAAGAAATTTACTTCTTGATTTTTAATGTTTACTTTTTACGTTTTACCGTTAGAAATTTAATTTCTAAACGACACTGAAAATTAGAACACATAGAAAAATCCGAAAAGTAAAGCTATGGCCGGGAATCGAACCCGGGTCCTCGTCATTTCGTGACGCGTGCTATACCCCGTGCGCGTGTGCGCGTGTGCGTGTGCGTGTTAGTAAAATGTTACAATATTTTCATTTTCAGCCATGTTAGATGTCGATACGATCAACGCTTTCGACTATAATCATACAACATTTACCTTGCAATCTTGAATGATTTTTGGAAGGACTATTGAATCATGTGTGAGGTTGTCTGCAAAGACAATTTTTCTTCCGGCACAAAGCGCCGAGTAGCAGTTGAACATATCGTATCTGTGGCACCATTCTCCACATGTGATTACCGTCCTTAGAGATTCATCTTGAAACCTGGAATTGATCTATGATTTTAGCAGTCATGCACATGTAGGTATTAGAAATTACAAGTGTTTAATTTTACACTTGTAATTTCTAATGCCATTCTGTTTCTACTATTTGTATTTATTTCTATCCATTGTACTTGTATATACAGCGTAACTATTAAGTAATCTGTGGTAGGTACAGCAGTGCCACTAATGCACAATTCGTTAAGTTTTAGTAGGTATGACGGTTAAGCTTACATCTAAATATATAAAAGAAGAAACTGACTGACTGACTGACTGACTGACTGACTGACTGACATATCAGCGCACAGCCCAAACCGCTGGTTCTAGAGATTCCAAATTTGGCACGTACGTTCCTTATAAGGTCTAGGGGTGCACTAAGAAAGGATTTTTCAAAATTCGACCCCTAAAGGGGTTAAATGGGGGTCCAAAGTTTGTATGGGGAAACAAGATTAGTTAGACTGTTTTATTCGAAACTTCACATGAGTATTCTTAACGATAAATGAGTAAACACCTGTTTCAGGTTTTTTGAAAATTCAACCCCTAAAAGGGGATAGGGGGTGACAAAGTCTGAAAATCAACGTGGGTATTATTATTATTATATTATAGTGGGTAGTATTGTTTGTACGGTTTATTGGGTCGCTGATTTCGAAAACAATAACACACACACACACACACACAAATTTCCGGGAACGGGAAAAAACGGGATTTATTATATTCGATTCCAAGTGACCCTATCTAAGTAACTATACTTAGTAAATATACTGTTCAAATTTCGTACACAAGGAGATGATTACAAAACTAAGAAAATAATTTCAGGATTTTTGGAAATTCTCACGGGATAAGGAAAAAACGGGATTTATATTATACCTATTCAGTTCAACGAAATCCTGAACTATAATTACTAGACTTCAAATTTGCCATAGAAGTAGGTGATTATAATAGTAAAAAACAGTTTTAAGGATTTTCGAAAATTCCAACGGGATAAGGAAAAAACGGGATTTATATTCTGTTCTACGGGATCGATTTTTCGTTTTAATTATCGTAGAAAACTGAAATTTGGCCTTCAGGTTCCTTGGGGAGTATAGGGGAGCACTATACAAAAGGATTTCCCAAAAATTTTGATGGAAATGAACAGGGAAAAAACGGGATTTTTTGTTATACTGCTGGTCGTAGAAAGTTGAAATTTGGCATGTAGGTTGTTTGGAGAGTGTAGAGGCATTAAGAGAGGAATTTCCAAAATTCCCACGGGAACGGGAAAAAACGGGATTTTTTGTTTTACAGGTCGTAGAAAGCTGAAATTTGGCATGTAGGTTGCTTGATGAGTGTAGGGAAGCACTAAGAGACAATTTTCTGAAATTCCCACGGGAACGGGGAAAACGGGACTTTTCGTTTTACTGGTTGTAGAAAGCTGAAATTCGACATGTACGTTGCTTGGGGAGTGTAGAGAAGCATTAAGAGAGGACTTTCCAAAATTCTCACGGGAACGGGAAAAAACGGGATTTTTCGTTTTACTGGTCGTAGAAAGCTGAAACTTGGCATGTAGGTTGCTTAAAGAGTGTAGAGGAGCATTAAGAGAGGAATTTTCAAAATTCCCACGATAACGGGAAAAAACGGGTTTTTTTTTTTACAGGTCGTAGAAAGCTGAAATTTGGCATGTAGGTTGCTTGATGAGTGTAGGGAAGCACTAAGAGACAATTTCCTGAAATTTCCACGGGAACGGGAAAACGGGACTTTTCGTTTTACTGGTTGTAGAACACTGAAATTCGGCATTTAGGTTGTTTGGAGAGTGTAGAGAAGCATTAAGAGAGGAATTTCCAAAATTCCCACGGAAACGGGAAAAAACGGGATTTTTCGTTTTACTGGTCGTAGAAAGCTGAAATTTGGCAAGTGGGTTATTTGGGGAGTGTATATATGGAGCATTAAGAGAACATTTCCCGAAATTCTTACGGGAACGGGAAAAAACGGGATTAAAATACTCCTGGTGCACGCGAGCGAAGCCGCGGGCAAAAGCTATTTGTCAATAAATGAAGTATACGCGGACGAAGTCGCGGGAATAAGCTAGTTCAATATAATTATGTACATTGCATCAATTAGGGCGAATCTGCACTTGTCTGTGCAGTTGTGTTGTGTCAATTTAGTTACAAGAAATTAATTTGCACCTAATAGATTTTGGTAGAACCCGACTATTTTTTGTTGCTCTTGCTTATGGTTTAGTTTATAAATTACAACATTAATAATAGCTTTACATTAATTTACCTTTCTGGTGAACAATTTAACACGCAGCTTAGGTGAGAAACAAAAACTCCTTTCGAAGAACCCGTAGTGCCGCATGAAAACAGAATCATCGCGACGTCCGTCTTCTCTTCAACACTAGCAGGTTCAAAACCTCCAATTTTTACAGAATTTGACAACTTTTGTATTGATACATCGATACCTTCCGTGTCTTCAAAAGAAATTGTAGTTTTTATGAATTCACAATCCCTTATTAAATCACCGTACGCTTTCCAAAACGAAGTGGTGCAGATGATGTAATTCGGCCGCGCCAAATTTAATTCATGCCGGAGTTTGGCTGTGAAAAATTTCATGAATATTTTAAATGATTTAAAAGTATATAGATACCATCAGCCAAATATGTGGTCTACCACCCTAAGGTTCCTTTGCACGTCACAATATTATAACGTCGATAAGACAGGCTGTCAACTTGAAAGTTCGACTTTAGCGACATTTTCATTTGATAGGAAGTTGGATGAAAAGTGGTAGACCACTTATTTAGGCGACCGTGCTTTTATTTATTTGGCATAACTTCGAGACTTTATTCTAGCTCTTAGTTTATCATGTACTCTGGTAGGTATAGTATGGCCACAATATTGTTAGAACTGTTATGTAAAATAATAATTATTTAAACTTTTTAACTTAAATAAACTAAGACATTAATATCTTGATCATTAATTAAGTAGGTAGGTAGATACGTAAAAATAAATGAATAACTCGTTATTTTAAATGAAATCGACAATAAATAAACAACCCTAGCTTATTAAATATTATGGCGTATCAACACACGTTTAGCAATCAATACAAATATTAAATACAAATTTGAACAAAAATTCACTTGATACAACAATAAACATTAATAAAACCAATAAATTACATAGACAAGTACATTATAACCTATTTACGTAATTTTATTGCTTTTATTTTATTAATTACGTGATTTGATCAAGTTATGAATTACATACATACATAATTACACGTCTTTATCCCCTACGGGGTAGACTAAGCCTAAGGTAGCAAGACCTAAAAGCCACGTTTAGCATGATTGTAGGCGTATTGGTGGAAAGGGGAATCAAAATAAATAAGGGTTGCTAGCCGCATCGCCTATAATATGATTCCTAAGTTATGAATTGCTATCGTATAATGAATCTTATAGGTATGGTACCTATGTCTAGTAAAAAAGACACCAACCTTTGCCTATATTTAAGTCGAACGGCGTTAATGCAGCACCAGTAAACACAACTGCGAGGGCGTTATGCAAAAAGGAGATACATTTTTCAGATCCCACTGCAACTATGTCCCCTTTCGTAATTCCTTGTTTAGAGAGCGTGACAGATACACTGACAGAACGTTCAATGAACTCCGCATAAGTCAATTGTTCTCTGGTATTATAGTTCTCCTAGAAAATACAGAAGCAATTTATTAAAAGTCAGAAATTATCATAGTAAGAATTATTTTGCAACCAATCACTTACCAGACATACGTCGTGAGGTTCGGCATTACGAAGGTGATCGAAAACATATTTGCCAAAATTCTGATATGCTGGTATTGGCGTGATCTGTTCACCGCTTATGATCATTGTTGGTATTTATTCACTTTATTAAGCGTGTTTTACTAAACTATATCTATAACACAAATGTAACTGTTCTACATCGGTATTGGAAAATACAATAGATCACTCTGACTGAACACAGGCCTTTTATAAGCGGCACCACATCGAATGACGTTAGCGAAAAAAACCCGCGCGTCATCATTCTCAGGTTCTATGGACACCTACCCTACGACTTAAGCGCGAACAAAATGACGACACGTTTGGTAGTGTCCTTAAACTGCTTTAGTTGGGTAACCCATTTTACTCTGTGAATAAATAATTAAATTTGATGTTTTATTATTGTTACCTTATGTTTTTTTTTATTATTTTACATTTTCTTACACTTTATTAATTGCTTATTAATTGTAGGTATTCAAATTGTTTTCCATTTATGATAACCATCAATGGACAAAATATTTCAATTTAATTGTAAGTAGGTACCTACCTACTTATTTTGTAATTTTCATTTTTAATCTGTACCTAATATTCTAACATTTATTATAGTAAATATCAAATGAATCAAGAAATTTTACTTCTTGATTTTAATGTTTACTTTTTACGTTTTACCGTTAGAAATTTAATTTCTAAACGCGCCTTTCTTTCCCGCCATTATTGCAGGTCAATTTGATACCCCACCATAGCAGAGGTGTGAGTAAAAATTGAGTCAATATGCGAACTCGACGAGTCACTAATACCAAACGACGGTATAGAAAAAGCGCTAAATGTGTCATCGAACTTATTTTAGTTCTAGCTTAGAAGTCCCCCATCTAAAAACAACTGCTCCCTCGTTGCTAGCTAAACCTAGTTACTATCTTGGTTGAAATTAGGGCGACTTCAATTTCCAATTTCAATCCCCTCGTTGACTCGTGAATCTTTCACGATACATACTATCCTACAGAGAACGTTGTCTACTCCTACATATATTATGTAGTCATAATTGAACGGACAGTCTTTTTATTATTGAACCAAAAGTTTAAGTAAGTAAGTAAGTAATGCTTTATTATACAAATATAAAGAAACAGACTCATACTTCTATACGGATGTGAAGCCTGGACCCTTAAAGAGCAACTCCGTAAACGTATAGAAGCATTTGAAATGTGGGCATATAGACGCATGTTGGCCATATAAGATGGACGGATTGGGTGACCAATGTGGAGGTCCTGCGTCGAGTTGGGAAGGAATGTGAACTGATGCAGACCATCAAAAGAAGGAAGGTTGCCTATCTAGGTCTAAGACACGCAAGATACGAGCTTTTACAACTTATAATCATGGACAAAGTGGCTGGAAGAGGAGCTGTTGGGCGCAGGAATAAATCCTAGCTGCAAAATATCCGGGAATGGACCGGAATCACAAGTGCAGCGGAACTTTTCAACCTGGCCAGAGACCGTGTGAAGTATGCGGAGTTGACTGCCAACCCTCACTAGTTGGAGAGGCACCATAAGAAGAAGAAGAAGAAGGAACAGATACAATTCTCAAAATAATACAAATAACAATAATATAAGCACAAAGGCGAAATTATCCCTATAAGGGGAGTTTATCGTCTAATCCTAATCTATCTGTCTTTGTGATTCGTTAAAAATATTCAAGATTCAACCAATCACAGACAAAACAACCTATTCGAACATTTTGAACTATGATATGTCGTGTTTTTGTTTGCGTTTACTTACAATGCGTTCGTTACTTACAACAATTAATTAATGAATTATAATATTTTTATAACAACGACACCGAAACTTAAAAATGAAGGTATAGGTTATGTAGGTACTAATGTACTTACGTTATTTTTTTTATAATAATAATAATAATTTATTTCGGGAAACTTATCCCATATTTTTTATTTTTTTTTTATTCTTTAATTTAAGGAGCTTGTTCGACAAACGATCACGCCGCTCCATACGTTATCCTAGAGATACAAATTAACTTAGTTTATAGTGTTATTTATATTTAAGTTGTATTTTAGGAGTTTTATTAATATGGTAAATAAATATGTTTATAGGTTGCATGCAGAGTTTATACATCCTATATAGACGTTTGGCTTCGTCTGATGTCGGATTAGCCAACGCAGTGTTACAAGCACCTATGTCGTAGGTATAACGGTGAGGTCCAGTCCGCACACACTCCATTAACACATGGTAAACGTCTTCAACTACCCCACACTCAGTACAGTTGGGAGATCCCATAATTTTATTGGTAAGCATAATAATAATAATAATTTATTTCGATAAACTTTACTGATCCCATAATTTTATTGGTATAATAATAATAGTAATTTATTCCAGGAAACTGATCCCTTAATTGTATTCATACATTTACAACACAAGAGCGGTCACTCTATTTTTCTTATGTTACAACATTTCTGCCAGTTTACGGCGTAGAATTTTCCCTCTCGGATTCCTAGGTAGTTCCGGTACAAACTTTACCCCGCCTCTCAACTGCATACGCTCCGATACCTTAAAATATTATTAACATTGTTAAATTCCAAACTACAATAAATACTTGAATAATAGTCAAATATTACTTTCTAAAATTAAATATTTTGCATGGTATTGTTTTAGAATCACGAGTAACTCTGTCTCGAGAGTAGCGTATATTAATATATTATATTGACTACCATGCTCGTTATCACACCTTTTAACTGACTACAAATTTAATCATGAATACAAATCCATAGTTCAATGCTTAAGACCTTTAAAAAGTTAATGGTTCACAGAATAATGAGTGCATAGACAAGATGCCTACCAGCGAGAACAATAGGATCATTAGTGTATTACATCGTCAATATCGTCACCTGTAATATCAATTAACGTAACCGCCAAAATGACGAAATTGAGTTGTGTATACAGTTCGACTGCAAATTTGTTGATCTATCGTTTGCTGTTATAAAAATTTCGATATCTTGAAAAAAATGTCAGTTACGTTAACCAAAATCAGACCATTTTTTTCACTTTACCGTATTTTTTTTAATGTATGTCACATTTTTCATAAGTTACTCACTTTAGGTTAATGTAACGACGAGTCTGTGATTGTGTATTTAATGTATTGACCAAAGATGAAAAAAAATCATTAATGTAAGACTCATCTGTATCAAAATGGCTCTTACATTACTCGTTTTGTGGCATATTATAACTGATTGACTGTTACGCTAAAGTCAAAGAGACTCGTCTGTTTCAAAATGACTCTTACATTACTCATTTTGTGGAATATTATAACTGATTGACTGTTACGCTCAAGTTAAGAATAGATAGTGTATTAATGTGTTGACTTAAGTTGAAGAAAAGTCTTTAATGTAAGACTGGCCTGTTTCAAAATGACTCTTACATTACTCATTTTGTGATTATTATAACTTATTTTTCGTATTTTGTGTTACATTATTAATTTGTCTTTTCAATATTCGAGTGTAGGAGTAGGTTCCATTGAATTTAAACATCGCCGGCCTCACAGCACAGACTAAAGCCGCAAGTGCAAAAAGTAGATTTTACAGGAACAAAATAAAAATCGAATACGATCCATAAGTTTAAAATCATAAACTGTAGGATTTTCATTTTTAGTTACATTCAAAAGCCAATTTTTTTCTTTAGCTGTTTTCATTAATGTTTTGAATTAAGTTGGCATCGTTTCAAAGTTACTGATATAAAACTATCTTACAAAATAATTTACGTTTCCTTATTTTGGTAATTTGGTAATACTACTTTTCGGTTTTGTTCGTTTCTTTTAATGCTGTGTTTAGTTTTTGTAATATACTTACCGTTAACTTTATGTTCGTTGTATTTTTAGCCATGCAATTGTAATGTTTAATACATTATTACTGTTTTGTTCTGGTCCATTTACTAACTTACGAAAAAGTAACAGGTGATTAAAGTATCTTTCAAGACTACACAGCGTTATGGTTGGGCGTGTAACATCATTTTCAAAACACTAGGGGAAGTACAAGTAAGATTTAATAAAGGTATAAAAAAATTCTTAGTGAGGAAACATAGTTTTGATAACTTTTAACAATCAATCAAGAGTGATATTTATCCATAGAGTGTCCGAATAAGAATAGCACTCCTCCGTTTAATTCCGTTGGGTGTCAGAAGAGGTGACTAAGGAAAATCTAGAAGATGGCCAGCAGCGTCGTCTATTTACATCACCAGTCATGCTGCGAGCCTCAAGCCACCTGACAAGCGTAAATATTGTGTCAAACTTCCCCCATCTCATAATGACAAACACAACCACAACCACCTATTTCCGGTGGCTTTTCTGCTTTTGGCTTTGGCAGCGGCTCAAGTAACGGAGGAGCAGGAAATGCTAAAAGTCCCCGGGTAATTTTCCGCTGCCGTCCTCTCCAGACATTGGCACTGGCTGGCGCTTCGGCCAATGAAAAGATAGTAGAGCTGGATTCTTATTGAGTAAATTGCGTCGGATCATCATGAGCTTATCTGAAATCCGACGAGAGGGCGACAAGATACGACAAATATTGTTTCCAGCAACTTGCTTTTCTTCCGGGAAGGACACAGTAAGTCCCAAGGTGGTTTCGGTTTTATCGTCTACTTGGTAGTCCGTCATGGTAAAAGTCAATATTGTGCTGAGCTTGGCAGCAAAACTAATACTCAGAATCACTGAACGGTATTAGTATTGGAGATAATACAGTTAAATGCGCCGACAATCCGATATCGACACACCCTGACGGTGAAATACTGACAGGCTATGTATGAGATCTCTGAAGCCATCCATATCTCCGTCGCATATTTCACCATTGTTATAAGAGATTTCTACGCTAAGGTAGGCGATGATTTGTTAGTAGTGTCGTGTGGCTAAGGGCACTTGAACGACTCACATTTGGCTGGTTTTTGAACATTTTCGATGGGAGCAGTTCTGGATCTTCTTTAGAATGCTGTTCGGGTTCCTCAATCTGCTCAGCAGGGAGGCTGGGTTTTGCGCATAATTGCTGCGAATCCGTCGGTGCGTGACTCCGCAAACATGGCGGATGCGCAGCAGAATCTAGGCAGGCCTAACAGCATCCTAAAAACGTTGTTTTATTGAATTCGCCCTCACACGTAATGCTCTTCGTTCCCTCTCCATGCCAGTATCGTCCTTCAGATCGTTAGTACCTAACTTTGCCATAGGCATTTGAAGTGCGTGACTCTCGTGAGGGCGACTTTTAGTTGAACGGGGGGGATACTTGTAAGACACATATTACTAGCCTTGAAACCTAGTATTTCGCTCTGTTTCGCGTTATATAGCAAACCGTGCGAGGAGGCGTAGGATTCACACACAGCTATAAGTTTCCGGAGCCCAGTAATAGAGAGAGTCAGCAGCATCATGTCATCCACATAACTAATGTTGTTTGGGTACACGCCATCAACATGGCAACCGACATGTGTACCTACTGCTGAGCCACTCCACAAGCGCATGCACAGCATAGATTTTTTTAGTATATAACTATTAAACTGCTTAATTCTTAAAAACCTGTTTTATTCATAACTTTAAATACTGCCATAAATTACTAAGCAAGAAGATTTTTTTATAACGACAGACTTTATTACAAGTGAATAAGGTTGGAATTGCTATAAATAAATCTTTATAATGTAAGTCCACATTTTGAAAACTGTGTACCTTACGTTACTTTTTTCATTTTTTTGTGACATACCTTAAACTGACCTTATTTTTTTTTAATACATCTTAATGTAACTACAAATAAAAATTAAAAAATTAACGTAACCGCCATGCGATTTTCTAAACTATAATAGCTGTCTTTATAAGACCCCATTTATCTAAAAGATCTCACAAATATAAGATAAAAGCTATAAACATAATTCCAATAGGATAAGTATATAAAAAGTTACGACGCTTTTTCTAATTTGCAAACTACTATTTGGCCTCTCCTGAAAAATCGTCATTTGGCGGTTACGTTAATTGATATTACAGGTGACGATATACAAAGCCATGACAAGAGACGATGTTAGAAAATAACCTCATAAGAAACATAGTCGATGAGTTGCTGCTCGGTAATGGTAGAGCCGGGCTGCTTCACGACGAACGCGACGGGCACCTCGCCGAAATCATCCACTGGCTTGCCAATCACGGCTGCCACACGCACGTCTGGGTGTGACATTAGAATTGATTCCAGCTGCAATGGGGCGACCTTATACAGAAAAAAAAGAAGATTACAAACGCAGAAGCGAACCGTCTGCTGAAGTATTGCGGATTAATTTTAAGACTGTGTATATTTTCACAGAAAAATAATTTAGAATTTTTCGCTGTGTATGGATAAAAAAGCTGGGCACAATCTGTAGAGGACTGTGACGGAAATAAAAATGATATATAATATTATATCAACCTGTTCTCCATCATAAAAAATCAAGTCCTTCATTCTGTCTACGATATAAAAATATGAATCTTCGTCGTAGTATCCCAAGTCACCGGTTAAGAAATATCCTTCCTGGTCGAAGCAAGCAGAGGAGTCCATTCCAATGTATCCTTTCATTACAAGAGGACCACGTACGCAGATTTCTCCTCGCTGATTTGCGCCTAGGATTTCTCGAGTTTTCGGGTCAACAACCTACGAGTACAACCAGATTAAATGAATAATCAGATGAATGACCGTTGTGAGTGTGAAAGTTTCACGACTTAATATGATAGTTGTATTGCATTGTTATGTTGAGATTTTGCTATACACCTAAACTAAAATAATTATTTAGCAAAAACCTTTAATGTTGCTCCGGGCCATGCCACGCCGACACTCCCTGCTTTCAGACCCTTCGTGCAACATTGTTCTGATGCAATTGCTCCTGCTTCTGTCATACCGTATATTTGAAACAAGTTCTTAAGTGCTGGGAATCTGTAACAAGGTTGTTCGGATCCATTTAAGCAGGCAGTAGAACCTTGTACAAGCAAATAATGCTCGCATTGCTGTGTTATGGTCTGGAGAGAAAGACAGTCGGTAAAATTAGTGGTATATAATCTTGTATCGATTCAATCTAAAATAAAATCTTGAATCTTGAGGAAATATAATCTTGGCTCTTAAGAGCTGGCAAGATAATATCTGTAATCATTTATTGGACACACTTCTCTGTTTATGTTTACCAAGCTATTTCATAAACAAGAGCTTCACATTCTTAAGGGACTTATACACAACCCAACAAACAATTAAGCGTTGGTTGCAGCTCATTTTGAATCTTAGAGTGCTACTAATAATTCCATTGTCACTAAAGGTGATACAAATTAGTTACGAAATACTTCTAGCTCTTCAGGTTGTATTAGAACTGTAAATGACAAAGCAGTATTTTCTTTACAGCTATGTTAGTGGCAGTAGCTGCTTATATACTTAAACGTAAAAGCTTGTTTCGTCCTGCAACGTCAAAAGCTCTTTAAAGATCTTCATAAACTCCATGTAATTATTATTGCTGTAAATCTGGTATATTGGAGTTGCCTATATACCATACGGCTGTATATTAACTTTAGTGAAGTTATTGGTTCTGCAACGGAGTTAATTAAGAGTCTAGTAACACCAAACTCTACATGCGTTGAATAACTCTTATATACAGCTTACGCCTGTTATACTAAAGGCAATTATAGGTTAAATAGTTATAGCAGTTTTGTAAGATCCTGATATATACTCGTAGATTTAGTGTAAGATAAATTAGTTGTAACGTTTTAAGCTTTTGAGTATAATCTAACCTCAAATTATGAAAACGTTTGTCGAAATCAGCTCACAAATTAGGGATTTCATTACTTCGTAAAGATCCCTAATTTAAACCTATACCTAGGTAAAGCTAAAGCCGGTATTTTTATTCTCTGCTGCAGGTAAATGTCTCCGCTTAGTGCGTAGTTCCTCTCTTATGCCAACCAAAGACTGCACAAGACTCTTGACATTGACAACCGGTGTTGTATTTCATTGAGTGTCATAATAAACGTAAGAGAAGACTGTGCCGTTAAGAGAAAAAACACCATGTTTGATTACTTTTTGTCAACATAACCTTAAAAATATTTACCTACACAAAATCACATTTAAATAACAAAGTACCTAAATTTTCCTAATTATATGACATACATTACTTACACAATCGCTCAAACTAACGAATATTTTGAAAATGAGTGTTTAAAAACTGATTTAGGTTATTACCACTTTTTTGATTTCCTTTTTTTTTCTATAAAATCACTATTTTTATATTTTATTGAATCAGGCGTTACTTTGCGGAGGTCCATTTCAATGAACACAAAATATTTACGTTGCTACTCCGCTACTTACGTGCAAGATAACCAAGCATGTGCGAAATATATACGTTTTGCATGCAAACCCTCCCTCCACTACTGCCACACAAAACGCACACAAATCCCACAAACTTATTTAATCCTTACACCACACAAACACTGACGCGCGTTTCGATCCCTCTACGGGATCATTTTCAAAGTTAGAACACAACCGATGTACATGCGAACCAACGTCGTACTAATTTGTAAACCTATAAATAAACTAAATGTACCCACGTTCGTAAATTTCCAAACTAGGGTATTTATAATTTTTCATCATCACCTTCATAAAATTTTCCGACTACAGCAAAAACAAAGAGGGTTATGTATTTAACATAACCATTTTTCTATTCATCAAAATAGACAGGCAACAAAGGTGATGATACCAAGTTTACCTGTTCGTTAAATTATTGAACCACTATTGTTGTACCTAATTATTTCCAACTGCTCCAAAACATCCAACCGTAAACCCTTTTCACAAAAATGTAAAATATCGAATGTAACTGAATCTGATAATGAATGATTTGCTTCTAATAAGAGTTTTGCAAAATTTGATCTATCTGGATGATTAAGCCTAAACGAGGCAACATGTTCCTTAAATCTTGTACTAAAACTACGACCCGTTTGCCCCACATACACACTATTGCAATCACTACATGTTCGCTTGTAGACCCCAGATTTACTTCCTTTATCTACCCTCTCCTTGTTATTACATAGCCTCGCGCGCAAAGAATTATTTGTCTTAAAGACAAAATTAATGTTTTTTGACTTCATAACACTATACTTTTCACTTCATAGATCTTATCTGAAAAATAACCTATATAAGTAATACTAGATCTATATTTGTCAGTAATCTGAGTGGGTTCTGCGGCGGTTTATTTACATTTAACTTGCAATCGCACTAATTATTAACCATACACTTTAAGAAACCTGTTAATCTAAAACATACATTACTCGTGATGGAAATGTTGCAATGGCCGCTGATAAACTGAAGCACATTCTGATACACAAGTAACTCAATAAACTGTATGATTTGAAGATTTTAAGCTTTAAATATCTGCTTTTGTCACCGATAACGCTACAAACGAGTTTTAAGGCTTCAAAATACCAGTCTAAGTTCTATCTGACACCGTTATAGATCTTTTATATGACTAAAGGTTTCAAGAATCTCTATTATAAGGATGCAATAAAGTTTCAAGCGAAATCTGACGATCTTATAGCACCCTTGTACACTTCTAGTAAACGTTATATAGACCCACTATAGAGGGTTTATACAGGCTTTACCTACAAAATTTTGTGCCAAAATCGAAGGTATAAGGGTGTTATAGCATGCTATAACGCTCTTATAACGCTCTTACAAACTCTTATATATCTAAGCAGAACCTAAATACAGGTCCTCTACCGCTTGTCTTAACGCTTAATTGTTTCTTGGGAATACTTTCGCTTCATCCACATTCATCAATCTCTTCATACATGCTCGTCGGTTTCGGGTAGGTACTCCTGACCTGCCCTTTTTCAAAACGTCTCCTATTTGACCCAGGAACGTCCGTTGAGGCCTTCCCCTCCTGACTCAACCATTCACACTCCCCCTATAGATCTGTTTAGTTAATTTACTTTCATCCATCCTCTCTACGTGACCAAACCAACTAAGCATACTTCTTTCTATCCTAGTCACTATAACTCCTTTCACACCAGCACGTTCCCTTATCACACTATTCGTTATTCTGTCTTTCAGTGTCACCCCTTCCATACTCCATAACGCTCTCATTTCTACTGCATTAAATTTATTCTACTTTCATAGTCCTTTCAACAGAAATACCCTTTAAAACATTGTAATAATTAATTACTTACTTTCTTTTAATTGTTTCAATAATTGTCGGAGGTAGAGCAGACGCACTACTGAAAATTACTTTTAATGAACTGAGGTCATATTTTTCTGCTTGTTCTGTCTTGGCTATTGTGCTTAAGGTTGAAGGTACTATAGCGGCCAAATTCACCTGCAAAAAATTGAGGTATGTACTTCTGCAAAATCTATAATTTTATGATTGAGTGTATCATCTCATCTCCCATGTCATCTGACTCATAATCACGTGGATAAAATCTGGATAAATATTTAAGTGCCTGGCTGATTAGGTATAGCGCCGGGATGGGGTTTAGAGGAAAGACTTTTGCCAAGCAATGAGATACTATATCTACTAAACTCAGACCACATAAAACAGGAATTCTGCGAAGAACAGGATGATGTTCGCACTTTCTCATCAGATGACTCACTTAGTCGTTGCCTTCTTTGTCACATAAAAAAAAACCAGATGAGGACTCAAAAAGTTTTGATAGGTATGGTTTATAATTTTTATGGTTCCGTAGCCAACTGGCAAAAAACAGAACCCTTATAGATTCGTCATGCCTGTCTGTCTGACCGGAGGTGTCACAGTCACTCTTTTCCGAAACTATAAGAGTTATACTGTTGAAACTTGGTAAGTAGATGTATTCTGTTAACCGCATTAAGATTTTCACACTAAAATAGAAAAAAAACAATAACTTTTGGGGGTTCCCTATACTTAGAACTGACTCAAAATTATTTTTTTCATCAAACCCATACATGTGGGGTATCTATGGATATGTCTTCAAAAATGATATTGAGGTTTGAAATCATTTTTTTCTAAACTGAATAGTTTGCGCGAGAGACACTTCCAAAGTGGTAAAATGTGTCCTCTAAACCTAACTAAACTAACCTGTGACTTCTAAAATACTAGCGGCCCATCCCGGCTTCGCACGGGTGCAGCAAGCAATAAATATAGGCTATGTTACTCAGGGTGAATGTAGCTTTCCAGTGGTGAAAGAATTTTTGAAATCGGCACAGTAGTTTTTCAGTTTATTCATTATCATTACAAATATACACACACACATAAATACAAATATCCACTTAAATATGTAAAACAGAGCCGACTGTCAACGCTGACAAGCTGACATTTCTCGACATAAAAATAATATATAAATTTTAATTGTTTATGTGGAAATTCGTCAAGTTTTCCTTTTTATTTTGATACGCAACACTATCTGCCATCTATGTTATTAATTGCAAGCATTTTTCGACCGATCTTGGTCAAATTTTATCCGTCTGCAACTTTGGTCTGCACTTTGATAGTCATCACCAAGGACGCCAGGGACGCCGCACGTTGCTAAGAGATCGCCACCACGGCGACCGAATCTGTCGCTAAAATGCAGACTTTGACATGTTTTTTCTCGGGGTGCTCCGTCAGTGCAAATGAATATGCAAGACAAACATTATAATTTGAGTTTTCGACCACAAAATTTGTATCTCAGTGCATAAAATCCGTGAAGTGATCATTTTCTTATATATTCTTAATATATTTTTGTTACAAATTGTAAGTATACAGATGTTAAGCCAAGTAAGTACGTCGTCAGATACGAATATACTGGTCGAATGTCTGATCTGCGCAGATCGCAAGCTCTACAAAGGAGCGAGAGGCTTAAACATTCACTGCAGCCGCCGCCATGTCCCTCGAGTAACGACCAATGAATCGACTTTGAGTCCTTCTGATGGCGTTAATGCTGACGGACATTCGGCTACTATATCCCTCGGCAACAAGTTAGGACTTTTAAAACAGGGACGCAAGTTAATAAAACGTGTCCCCAAGGCAGCACGTGTTGGAGTTGCACGTAGGCTCTCGGAATGCGTGGCCAACGTAGTCAGTGAAAACTCAGAAAGCGCGTGGGAAAAACTACTTACTTTTTCATACTCAGCTCTGCACATAGAACCAGGCAACCACAGTCGCTCGCTTTCGGCCATAGTAAAAGGTAACGTGTCCCGTATGCTTCCACCAACAATTGATCATGCCAATCGCGATGCGCGCAGCCGAGTAGCACCCTCAATCTACAGCAGAGCAAAGGCTGTAGAAGCCAAACTGGCTGACGGCAACGTCAAGGGTGCTGCAAGGCTCTTGTTTTCGACTGACTCTTTGGCCATGAATTCCCCCGAAACACTCACGGCCCTTCGTGATAAGCATCCTGCTCCGTCTACCATAACCCAGCTTCCCAGTCCAACTTCAGATACAGGGCACCATCTGAAAGTAGACGAAGACGCGGTACTTAGTGCCATCCAATCCTTTCCACACGGATCTGCTGGTGGTTTAGACGGCATAACTCCACAGCACTTAAAGGATCTAACCAGTCCAATGTTGGGGGATGTTGGAAAGTCGCTTGTTAGTGATCTGACTTCCCTAGCCAATCTTATGTTAGCGGGTCTGGTCCCAGCAGAAATAGCGCCGATCCTCTATGGTGCCAATCTCGTGGCTCTAGCAAAAAAAGATGGGGGGATACGTCCAATTGCCATTGGCAGCACCATACGTCGCCTCGTCTCAAAGTTGTGTTGCCGAGCTCTTCGTGATAAGCTGACAGATAAATTCAAGCCACGGCAGCTAGGTTTTGGTGTTCGAGGTGGTTGTGAAGCTGCTGTTCACGCAGCTTGCTCCTTTCTTGACTCCACTGACTACGAAATTTTGATCAAAATTGACGTGAAGAACGCATTTAATTCAGTGGACAGGTGCGCTCTCTTAACCGAAATTCAAAACGAAACGCCAGAAATATTTGATTATTTATTTCAATGTTACGGTGCACCTTCTAAATTGCTCTATGGAACTGAAGAAATTGCCTCAAGCGTGGGCTGTCAGCAGGGAGACCCACTCGGCCCTGTTATATTTAGTCTCGCAATACACCCCATTATTTCCTCTTTAAATTCTAAATTCAATTTATGGTACTTAGACGACGGAACTCTGGGTGGGACCGCGTCCTCTGTCATTCAAGATTTGCAAACAGTAACAGAAAATTTTCACAAAATAGGTTTAGATTTAAATTTTACCAAATGCGAAATTTATTTTTCTAGCTTGCTTTCTAACACCGCCCGTCTAGAAATTTTATCTCGAATCAACATACTAGCTCCCAACATTGCCATTAAATCTCGATCTTTGCTCAATCTCCTCGGTGCCCCCATTTTTGAGGACGCCATCCCACCTTTAGTAAGTACAGAACTAGACCTTTTCCAACAATCATCTGACCGGCTTTTAGAAATACACCGCCATGCGGCAATTTATATCCTACGTTTGTGCCTTTTTACGCCCAAATTCATATACCTACTCCGTTGCCCCTTATGGAAATATCCACATCTGACCGCAGGCGTTGATGCCTTGCTCCGTGATACAGTGTCGAAGATCCTTAACAGTATCTTCGATGATCGTTGTTGGACTCAAGCATCTCTTCCAATAAAGTTTGGTGGTCTTGGTATAAGAACCAGTTCAAGTTTGGCACTACCCGCTTTCCTATCCTCCGTTAACAGTTCAGTCCCACTCATCAGAGATATTTTAAATGTTTCCAGCTCTGTTGACGTAATGGGTCCGTATGTGTCGGAGGCTACGGAAGCCTGGTGTGCCTCGTGTCCTGGAGAAGATATGCCAATGAATTCCCACGCAGGCGTTCAACGCTTATGGGATCTACCGGCAGTAAAGCAGGTCCACAACCAACTGGTCCTTCAGTCCTCAGATGCCGCTGACCGAGCAAGAATTTTGGCTGTATCAGAAAGGGAGTCAGGCCAATGGCTACACGCTTTGCCTTCCACAAACTTGGGAACGGTCCTAGACCCTGCACATTTGCGCATAGCCGTCTGCTTGCGCTTGGGTGCTAGAGTTTGCGAACCTCACCGATGCCGTTGTGGAAAAGAAGTGGATCATTTAGGCCGTCACGGAATGTCCTGCGTGAAGAGTGCTGGCCGATTGTTTCGCCACGGTGCACTTAATGACCTCTTTCGTCGGGCCCTCACTACCGCATCGATTCCAGCAACACTAGAGCCTTGCGGTTTGTTGAGGGACGACGGCAAGAGGCCAGATGGTGCCACCCTGGTACCATGGACGCTGGGACGTTCTTTGGTGTGGGACGCGACGTGTGTCGACACCTTTGCTGCGTCCCACATACAAAGCACTTCACTAAGGGCCGGGGCAGCTGCCGAACAAGCCCAAACGAGCAAGCGTCGCAAATATGCTGCATTAACAGATTACCATGTGTTTGCGGCGCTTGCTTTCGAGACAATGGGACCTTGGTCGGCGGACACAAAAAAAATTATAAGGGAACTTTCGAAACGTTTAGTGCTAGCCACAGGTGACCCTAGGGCTGGCGCTTACCTCTCTCAAAGGTTTGGAATTGCAGTTCAGAGAGGCAACGCGGCCAGCGTTTTGGGGTCGATGCCTGTGGCCGAAAATTTTGACGACGTATTTATTTTATAGTTTAATAATTAGTAGTAGTTTTAGTTTTTGTATTAGTCTGTTTTCATATCACCTTATGTAATTCTAATGTATTGTTGTTGTCCTGTATTAAATAAAAGCAGTTTAAAACACAGCTGAATAAAAACTGATAAAATATCCACTTTATAATATTAGTATAGACTAGTATAGAAGAGAATGATAAAACTAAAAAAAATATATGATGTACATTACCATGCAAACTTCCACCGAAATTTGGTTTGTAAGAGCGAGATCTAGTAGGTAATTAGGTAGTTTTTTTTTATTTAATATCTGTCTGTCTATATAAGTCACCAATATAAAATGAACTCACACAGCCTACATTATGCTTAAGAGCAGTGTTCTGCTGACACTGGATTTTATAATAACTTGGCGAATTTGTATGGAACCCTCGGTGCTTGAGTCCGACTCGCACATGGCCGGTTTTTATTTGTAACAACAGAACTTTTTTACCTGGCAATCCTGGATAAACTTCAAAACATGTTCGGGTTGATAAGATGATTGCGTGTCCGAAAAAACAATTTTTTTCCCGGCACAAAGAACTGCATAGCTTTTGAAAATATCATAAGCGTGGTACCACTCTCCAAAAACTAATACTGTTTTTAGATATTCGTCTTGAACCCTGGAACAAATCAGCACATTTTTATAAAACGTCCCCATTTTTTCACTGTATTTATTTGATTGCTTTATCAGAATAGTACCTCAATTTGCTTAGCACGAATTTTTAGTAAGTTTAATTCTAGGTTAAGAAATTCTACTTCTATGACAAATAAAACGTCTCATCATGGTCTAATCCAACTTTTATCTCACTAGTATACTGACCTACTTAATTTTTCTTTTCGAAAAAAAAGCAATATACACCGAATACGTGTTTACATAATATTTTTGTAAGTCATAGGCCTCGAACTGTACACAAATTGTATTCAAGAGTTTGTAGGCCAAGTCACTTCAACATCATGTCCAAAGACTACAATGTATGTATAGCTGTTTATCATAATCATAAAGGGTATGTTCAAGACCAGGTTGCGTCTAGCAGAGAAGGGGTGCGTCCCACGAGATATAACTACAAAATATCTAATTTCATAATAATAACGTTCACAAGATATAATGATCGTTAGCTATAACAGCTAAAAGTATAATTTTTTAACGTATAAGGCTTATATTATATAACGTTATTTTTATATAACTTCAATTTGTATAAGATTTATATGGCCTAATTTCATTTAACATAACAAGCATAACAATTAGGTTAAATGTCTAACTGAAACAACTGCAAGACATTGTTTAATTTTCGGCGAGCGAGCGAAGCGAGCGAGCAAGACGGACCGGAGCGGTAGCAACCCGGATAGGTTAGGTTCAATGCGAAGCTCCCGCAATAGCCTTTGGTGTTAGTTATTTTTTTTATAACCACCTAGAAAACCCCCTAACCACATAGCAAATTCAATAAACAACTGTGCATTATGCTTTTTGATGTTAGCTGTTATGAACATTATATGCTTTGATCGTTATTTCAATTGATATTATATATAAACAACGTTATACCTTACAAAATTAGATATTTTAAGATTATAATTTTCATTCATTATATCCAGTAAACGTTATACTAAACGAGTTTATATAAAGTGAGCGTATATATTATGAACATTAGATAATAAGTTGTTATATCTCGTATTACTTACCCCAGAGAAGCCATTTAAACCTGGATTTTTTTTTTTTCATAACAGTACTCTATAGGTAATATAACTTACGTATAAGGCATGCTATTAAGGATGCAGAAATAATGAGTTAAAGGAACCCCTTTAGGCATGCCAGTTGTGCCAGATGAATACAGCACAACCGCCGTGTCGGTCTGTCCTTCTACAGTAGCCGGTTCAAATTTTTTTATGTCTGCCACCTTCGAAATCATTTTTTTTATAGAATGTTCAATTTCTTCAAAGTCTTCAAAACAAATTACAGTTTTTACAAACGCAGAACCCTTTATTATGTCACTGTACGCTTCCCAAAACGATTCTGAGCAGATAAAGTAATTTGGCATGGACATATTTATGTTGTGTCTCAATACAGCTGAAATTATAATTATTTTATTATGAATGCATTTAAACTACAGATATAATTGATACAATTTATAAATTTTAAAGCTAGTCTTGTTTTAAATGAAGATGTGATGATGCGGTCAAAATGGTCGTTAGGTACATGTTTTGTTGTTCGTTTCGAGTCCAACCTCTTTGCTTGTCACATGCCCAGATCTTGAAATATTTCAGTATTTGTTGCAGAAAGTGTGATACATAAACAAGTAGGTAGTAAATTAAGATGTACTAACCCCTGCCGGTGGACAAGTAAAATGGGGTGTAGGCAGCGCCAGTCAAGAGAACAGCCAGGGTGGTGGGCAAGAACATGATACGCGCCTCGCTGCCTACTGCTACGATATCCCCTTTCCCGACTCCGAACTCAGACAGTGCAACCGACAGACTTACAGCGTATTCAATAATCTCCGCGTACGTCAGTTGTTCTCCAGTGTTGTAATTTTGCTATCAAAGAAAAGAAGTTAAGATAATCTTTCAGATGTTTTAATGTAAACGAAAATACCGTGTATGGCGTGAAGAACTTGATAACTCGACTTACATGTTTTTTTTTTACGGTCGCAATGTTTATGTTTATGTTTATGTTTATTTGATCATTCAATATAAAATTACATCATCACTTAAAATTAAATGTCAAAGAATTCATATTGAAATCGTCAGCTCAGAATAAATATGTCAATAATGGCTTTCTACTTTGATTTTATTCGAAAAAATTGACAACTCGATATTTATAAAACTTTCAGAGTTATGCGCTATAACAAAATGTCTTATCTACTTGTACTCAATTACCTATAAAACCTTTTTTTTTATGTGAATAGAAAGGCAAACGAGCAAGTGGGTCACCTGATGGTAAGCGATCACCACTGCCCATAGACACCCGCAACCCCGGAGGGATTGCCGTTGCATTGCCAACTTAGAGGGCTAAGATGAAATGCCTCTTGTGCCCGTAATTTCCCCGGCTGTCTTACTCTCCACACCTTCCTTCTCCACCTCTTGCGGGTTCTTCCAAACAGCATGTCAGTGAGTGAGTGGGTATTTAGCTTCATATATAGTAATACGTACCCCTTTTTCCACAATACCATTTTATGTATGGTAAAGTGAAGCAGATGGTGGAAGTACCTACAAAGATAATTCCTCCATAAATAACTTAAGTTCTTGCATCACGTAAAGCATTATTTAGTACAAAGTGATGAACAGTTTGCATTAGAGCGTTTACTCGTGGTCCCACTGTAATAAAATGCCCCACTAGAAAGACTAAAATTAGGTTAGGTTGGTTAGGTATCTTCAAATGCCTAAAGGGCAAATCGCATAGGTACCCGCGAAAGCGGGGTTTCGTCGCCTTATGGTGGAGTGTAATTCGGCATTTTTATAATAATAGTGCCTGGAATAACGGAAAACATAGTTCACTTCCGGATACCAGCACCAAATTTTTATATGTTACTAGGCATATCAACTGGACCCCAAAACTGCCGAGAGACAGTTTCTGAGGTGTCAGGGTCACCAGTTATGACGTCACCAAAATGGCCGCCGCCGCGTTTTGAAAAATTCAAATTACACCCAAATTATACAACGCACGTATACATATGGGGTATCAAATGAAAGCCAGTTAAATATAGTATTTTTGCGCTTTGAACTGCAATTGCATTAATGTTGACGTTTAAGAGCTGCAGCTATTAATAGAAAAATGATAATCTTGGAAAAATATTACGGACTTTTATTTCTTGCACCAAAACTAAAGACTCCAGACTAAAATAATTTACTACAATAATGAAAACAAATTATTAAGCTTTACATTATAATTCAAAGTTTGAAAATTGGATATGAAATGTCGAAGTTATGGTCAAAAACTTGACGACGCTGCAGCGGCTCGGCTGCTCTAAGCTAATTTCAAGTATCTCAATATTTTACCAGTTTACTTTTTTTGTATATTTAGAAACAGCTCAGTAAATGACATCGAACCTCATCATTCTTTTTCTAATAAACCTCATATTTTTCAAGTTATTAATAATTATACGTTTCAAGTATCTCTTTTCGCCGTCTCATTCTACGCTAAAATCAAGTATGTACCCCATTTCTACTCTAAAAACAAGTATGTAAAAATTAGATACTTGAAATTCAAAAAGTTCTGGTAGATACTTGGTTTCATTGTAGATAATAACGTTTGTAAGCGATGTAAACTTAAATCTAAAAACAAGTATATCGTGTTAATTTAAGTAAGTACCTATATTGAGGGTATTGTATATATATTACCTTTTTAACCAATTAATTAAAATTGTTTAAAGAATATTATAGTTAATGTGTATTGTGTATCGGCTCGATAAAGTGCAGTGACATAGAAGTAATTTATGTTTTGTGACGATAAAGAGGCATAACGACAGAAGTAGTGGAAATTATTCCCAATCTGGTCATAGGGCTAAACGAATGGTGGATAATGTGTTTAGCTTTTGCGCGATTTCGTACGCGTAGACAATCAGCCCTGAAGGTGAATTCACTTATTTTTATCCCGCAGGAATTTGGCCTTTTCCCGAAGAAAACGTAGTCTATTTCAATCAGGGATAATGTAGCTTTCTATTGGTAAAAGAATTTTTAAAAGCTACCCTGTCTCCGATTGAAACAGGCTTCTTTTATTCCGGGAAAGTACGTAGTTCCCACGGGATAAAAATATCTTCAAATCAATTAAAAAAAAACACTGATAGAATGCTACCAGTTCTTGATTGACAATACTTACTTTTTCTTCGAGAAAATACAAAATTCACGGGGGATAGAAACATAAGTGAATCCTACAGTTAGACCGATTAAAAAATCTTTCACTGATAGAATGCCTTTATTTCCTGTGGCACTACTGAGTGGCACTACTGTCCAAAGAGTCTAGTTATTACAGTTACTGAAAAATATATAAATCTCATTTATTCCCTATCCCGTGGGAATTTCCGAAAATCCCTTCTTAGTGCTCTTCTGGGATACTCAAGATATACGTCTGCCAAATTTCAAGTTGCTAGGTCCAGTGGTTTAAGCTGTGCGTTGTCTGTCAGTCACTCTGAATCGAACATATAAATCCCATTTTTTCCTTATCCCATGGGAATATTGAAAATTCCTGAAATCAATTTTTTAGTGTTACAGTCACCTGTGCCGAATATGAAGAGTCGATTTATTACAGTTACCGAGAAATATATATATAAGCCTCATTTATTCCCTATCCCAAGGGAATTTCAAAAAATTCCTTCTAATTGCTCATTTGAGATTCTCAAGATATTATACTTCTGTCAAACTTCAAGTTCGTAAGTAGAGTGGTTTATTCCCTATCCCGTAGGAATTACCAAAAATCCCTTC
Organism: Pandemis heparana; assembly: GCA_963854515.1. Taxonomy (NCBI): domain Eukaryota; kingdom Metazoa; phylum Arthropoda; class Insecta; order Lepidoptera; family Tortricidae; genus Pandemis; species Pandemis heparana. The sequence continues at coordinate 9,957,793 of OY978015.1, read as the reverse complement.
TTAGTGCTCTTCTGGGATACTCAAGATATAAGTCTGCGAAATTTCAAGTTGCTAGGTCCAGTGGTTTAAGCTGTGCGTTGTCTATCAGTCACTCTGAATCGAACATATAAATCCCATTTTTTCCTTATCCCATGGGAATATCGAAAAATTCTGAAATCAATTTTTTAGTGTTACAGTCATCTGTGCCGAATATGAAGAGTCTATTTATTACAGTTACCGAGAAATATATATATAAGCCTCATTTATTCCCTATCCCAAGGGGATTTCAAAAAATTCCTTCTTATTGCTCATTTGGGATACTCAAGATATTATACTTCTGTCAAACTTCAAGTTCGTAAGTAGAGTGGTTTATTCCCTATCCCGTAGGAATTAAAAAATGCATTCTTAGTGCTCCTCTGGGATACTCAAGATATACGTCTGCCAAATTTCAAGTTCCTAAGTCCAGTGGTTTAAGCTGTGCGTTGTCTGTCAGTCAGTCAGTCAAGGTACTGTTTTATAGGTATAGACTATCTGTTGCCCGCAACTTCGTCAGTAAAGCTTTCGTTTGTTGTAATACCACAGGAGCTATTTAATTCTCAGGGATAAAAAGTTTCCGGATTACGATGACAATTTGTATTATTTAGAAGAGAAAAGACAAGACATAGTTTGACCTTATTTACGATGAAAGCTTCTGTTTACCCCTAAAAATGGCACATTTCCCGAAGGATTTACAAAATACAAGTAAATTTAAAATTTAATAAATTTTATGTTTCGTAAGTTTAATTTCAATCACCTAAACGTAGGTGAAAATTGAGTTCTAAATAGTGACTTAAGATGAGCGTTTTGTAATAAAACAGAAATATAATTAATTATTACCTTATAATATAAAGTTGATGTGTCATTCTAACATTGCAATGCAAAACTATAAACTGAAAGCAAAGATACTTTGTTCCTATGTAGAAAATTACTTCAATTTTTGATGTGCGTTCTAAGCAGAAAACAATTTTCGCCCTTTCTAAATAAACAAGCCACACAAATTAAAAAAAAAACTGCACATGAAACTAACTGTATAATATTTAATGCCATGGTATTTTTTTTTAATTATTTTTGGATGTATTAAGCAGTGAAAATTATAATTTACGTTTTTTCGCTCTCCTGTAAAATTGATCAAAACTGAGATACTTGAAACTAGTTTAGAGCAGCCGAGCGTCTAAAACTACGAAAAAAAAAATTTTCTTCCCGAAACCAGCACCAATTTTTTATATGTTACTAGGCATATCATCTGGACCCCGAAACTGCCAGGAGACAGTTTCTGAGGTATCAGGGTCACCAGTTATGACGTCATCAAATTGGCCGCCGCCGCGTTTTGAAAAATTCAAATTACACCCAACTTATGCAACGCACGTATACAGTGGGATATCACGTGAAAGGATATTAAATTTGCTGCATTGTTTTTTTTAACTGTAACTGCGTAAATATGAAAACAACAAAAATAAAGGATAAATAAGACAAATTACAAAAAAAGAATTGCATATTTATTTTTATAACCGGAGAAAAATTTGTATTGGAGAGAAAAAATATAGAATACAAATAATTCTACGTTATTCCTCTATAGTATAAAATTTAAATCATCACAATCGGGTAAAAAAAGACATAGCTATGCCGGTTTAACACGTTCGCCGGCGGTAACGGCTATCACCGTAAAATACAGTCCATGTTATATGACGGTACGGCTAACGCAGTATTTTTTTGATACTGCCTCTAAGTCACTACGGTGCTTCCCGAGCAAATCCCATAGCATTGTTACGTAGCAAATTTTTACTGTCATGTGGGGTACGACTACGGTTGCACTACCGCCGAAATAGCGTGTCAAAACGTAATTCGAAATTCGACCATCACTCACACAGATGCAAACGCAGACACAAACGCAGTACGGCATACGCCGCTGGCGTTGTATAGGAATTTGTTTGGCGCTCGTGTCAGTGCTTCTCTCCGCGCGGTCACGATGGACGCACGAAATGCTATGCACTGCTTTACAGAGTGAGTACAGTATATGTGGTTTTTCTTACGAGTACTGAAGTTTTGTCGAATGCAGACTATAGTTTTGTTATTTTAGACTCAATTTATTGTTGAATATTAATTTTTTAAAGCTCTAAATGAAAATTATTGTTATTTTTCGATCAACAGAGAAAAAGAAGACGAGCGACTCAGGCGGTTGTTAGAAGTGTCTATTCCTGAATCTTCTCCAGCACCGAGCCGTTTAGCAACGGTGGTAGTGTAGTTGTAGATGTTTTCGGTGGGATTTTGTGTTCTATTTGATAAAACTGTACACAGTTCTTAATACGTCATTTTTTCTCAATAATCTTTAAATTTCATTCATAACGGTAGTTTAATTTACTCTTCTCCTTACAAAATCAACATATTCCACTATTTACAGACAAATCTAAGTAATTATTATTCAGCATAAAGTATGATAAGTTGCATTATTATTATGTGACGGCTCGGTCAAAACCGAGCTGTTATGCCCGTACTGATCTTGGTAAGCTACAATAAAATGGTATCGTATGACAGTACGGGTCTAACCGTAGCCGGTCATAACCGTTACTGTACCTGGGCAGAGAATCGGTAACTTTGTAAACAATCAGTACTGCTTTAGCCGTAATCTCATTTTGTATGGAGAAATTTACTGCCATTCTAGTACATTCCATAATTCGGGTACCGCCGGCGAACGTGTTTAAATAAAGCGCGGTGGATGCCATATATTCAACCGACGTCGCCGCCGCGTTTTGAAAGAATTAAATTAGACAAATTACGCAGTGCATATGCACGTGTGGGGCATGAAATGAAAGAATATTAAAATTTGCTGCATTGTATTCATTGATTATAACTGCGTGAATAAGTAAACTACAAAAATATTAGAACAAATAGACAAATCTATACATATAATAAAATTGTAACAGGTCGATGTCTGTACATAGGAGATATTAAAGAAAAAATAAACTAAGGGGCCTCTATAAGCGCTACTGAAGCCAAAAATACAATTTTTAGAATTTTTGTCTGTCTGTCTGTCTGTCTGTCTGTATGTTTAAAACTACTGTACCAAACTGAATGCGGTTTTTTTTATTGTATTGCTGGAGGTCTAACTTAAACTCCCATGTCGCGTTTTTTTCGAAATTCCACCTATAAGTCGAGATATAAAACAAAAAGGGGGGGTCCACCAAAAATATTTTTTGATACATTATTTATTGGGATACCAAATGAAAGAGGAAGAAGTCCTGGGTTCAAAAATGTAGTACATGTAATATGTTGTGATGATACTAAGCAACAGAATAATAATAAAGTTTACTATGGATTAATTAGTTCTGCTATTCGTTAATAGATGTCGCTAGGCTATATGAATGAAATTATTCGTACCTAGGAAGTATCTATTTTCAAGGTTCCTTAAAGGAAAAAAGGAACCCAGAATCACTTAGTTGTCCGTCTGTCAAGTTCCTTTTCCTCAGGAACGCGTATAGGTATAAAGTTGAAATTAATAAAATAACCGGTACAGTAGATTTGCGGTCCCTTGGAGTTGTGAAAAGATTAACCCTTAAATCTATACAATAAGAAGGTAAGGTCATTAGAAAGGGTGTTTCCATACAAATCGCCGTGCTCTCAAAAAATATTGGGTAGTTAGGTATCCAGTTGTCTTAGAAATTTGAAATTTTGTATGATGGTGGATCATAGGTTCCAATATAAAATGACCTCACACTGCCTACATTTTGCTTAGGAACAGGGCTCTGCTAACACTGGATATCATATTCACTTGCCGAATTTATACAGAACCCTCGGTGCGCGAGTCCGACTCGCAATTAGCCGGTTTTTAGAACAAAATGATTTATAATAATCCCTGTCTCTACTAATATTATAAATGCAAAAGTAAATTCGTTTTTCTGTTTGTCTGTTACGCTTTCATGCCTAAACCACTGAACCGATTTTATGAAATTTACCTTGAGAAACAGAGGAATTTTATTTTAGACTTTTTATTAGACACAAAAATAAATAATTATGTGCTTCAGCGGTTTAAAGAAGACCTGTGGAGGGGGCAAAATTGGGTTGACAATTAATATGGTAGGTAGTAGCTATCGTTTGAAGGAACCTTTTTTTTCATATCTTTAGGGCATGAAATGGCGTTAAAGTTACTTAGAAAACTAACAAATCTTAAAAATAATTAGGTACTTACCTACTTTATGTATGTTTTTTCTGGGCAAAGGCCTCCCCTTATGTAAAAGTGCGTCTGTCTTTTGCCTTCTTCGCGCTTAAGAGGCTGACAACACCTAATTTTGTTGAAATTGATGTTATTTAAGCACTTTTTTAAGAAAAAGTACATACGAAAAAAATTTATGGTAATTTTCATCATATTTCAAACACATTTACATTTCAAATACATTAATAAATAAAGTCTACGCGGACGAAGTCGCGGGCAAGAGCTAATTATGTATAAATCAAGCTATAGAGACGAATTAAAGATAAAAACGGATAATGAAGAAAATGTCAAACTTTAAAATTGCAGCCCTGTGAAATCAAGTTCTTCACGCCATGCACGGAATTAATCTAATTTATTTGTAGATTGCTCTTATGACTTACCAAACACACGTCGAGAGGTTTAGCATTCCGGAGGTGGTCTAAAATATACTTGCCACAATTCGAAGCTGGCACTTGTATGCTCTCAGTACTTTCAATGATCGTTTTCTGCATTTTGACTTATTTTTTACCCAAAATACTACTCACGCTTCAAATTAGACTGCAAATAGAATTGAAACCAATTCTAGAATATTTTTTAAGGTTCCGTACCCAATGGCTGCAAAGGTGGGCGTGTTGGGGATAGATTGGAAAAAGGTGCAATGGCCTAAATAGCCAAGGACCGAAGCCAGTAGAAGGTAATGAGCACTCTACACCCCAGCACTTCTATTTCTATTATAACACGACGGTAAGAAGAAAATGTTTATTTTTTTATAAACCTATCAAAAATGATATGCATAGGAAAAATTTAAACCTATACTGAGTTTAAGGGACACGTGAAGATACTAAAACAAAACGTATCTTAGCCTCCGAGATCAACGCGATATGCTTCCAGTGCTAAAGAGTTTCGAACAATGGTGAGCAGTAGAGCTGGGAAAGACAGCAAACTTCGGCGCGCACACCTTTCGCACAACACGCGCGACGAAAACCGCGTGGCTAATTACAGATGCGATCTACATGCGTGATATTTACCTTTTTCCTTGAAGAATAGTTATTTGTTATGCAAATAACAACGCTCTTACAAGCTCTTATATATCTAAGCAGAACCTGAATACAGGTCTTCTACCGCTTGTCTTAACGCTTAATTGTTTGTTGGGAATACTTTCGCTTCATCCTCATTCATCAATCCGAAATATTATAAACGGGATGTGAACCGCGATTACCTTTATTGAGCACCCGATATTTCGATACAGTTGCATGCATCATGATCACGGGTAGACTGAAGAAATTGCGGGTGGATGTTATTGTTGGGTAGATCGAGCTCTGTCTACCCTCATTCTTGCGCGTCGACTGCGTGCACTCTCGTTACCACTGGAACCGCTCTCACTCGAAACTCGATTCAAACACACTACACTCACAGTGTCACTTCGCCCACCCGAAATTGATTTTGGACGAGAATAATATAAGGAAATCACCGGATTCCAGATATTCGACAATTTAAATCCATCCTCACGATTAAAATTTTTATGTTTTTGGATTTCAACCGCTTCCCTCAGCAGTCTCGGTATATAGTGGCGTTCTGTCGAAATGATCTTAGGGTCTTTTCACCCCTCATAGGAAAATTTCACAACTTCTGAGGTCTCCCAAAGACAATTTTCCCCTGGAAAAACCTGGTGTGTATAAGGTTGATTGCAGTTGTGGTAGTTCGTACATAGGGCAGACCAAACGTACGATCGCCTGTAGAATTAAAGAGCACATTACTGCAGTCAAAAATAATGACACGCGCAAATCCGCTATTGCTGAACATCTTATTGAGTCGGGAACAAATCACTGGATTGAGCTGCACAGCCCTGAGCAGTGGTAACGAGAGTGCACGTAGTCGACGCGCAAGAATGAGGGTAGACAGAGCTCGGTCTACCCAACAATAACATCCACCCGCAATTTATTCAGTCTACCCGTGATCATGATGCATGCAACCTTAGAGGAACAATATTACAATAGAGCGCGCGCATCGCTCAAATCGCCTAGTGCGCATCGTAGGCAGGTGAGCTATAGATCGTGTATATTGATGTGTGTATGACAAATAGAGATGGGGCAACGCGCTATCGATAAGTAATGTAGATAAATATGTTTGTTAAGTACATTTCATGTTCAATATTTTATTTCCTATACTATAAAAGGAGAAATGTATGTATAAATATGAAATTATAAATTTGTTTGCCAAATAAATAAAGTGTGCATTTTAATTTAATTTATTTCTTTGTGTGGTTACGTAGGGATGATAAATTAAAACTTAAACTTGACTTGACTTGATCCGTTAAACAGGTCTGAATTTTTACCGTCAATCAATACAACCGAGAGGACAATTAAAGTTAACTTTCACACTCAGAGACGTCAATTAATTTCTAATAATCATAATATTAACTGACGTCTCTCAGAACGGCACACGTTCAAGTTCTACAACAATTTATACGTTGCATTCCAACTAAGCAGCTACGACCTTTAACATGTCTATCGCTAACCCGCGGGAACTATGCAATTTTCCGGGATAAAAAATAGCCTATGTTTCATTCTAGGGTACCAGCTATCTTCGTTCCAAATTTTATCCAAATCCGTCCAGTCGTTTTAGCGTGAAGAAGGAACACTCACATCATCACAAACTGTCGCATTTATAATATTAGCAAGAAATAGTAGCAAAATGTTGTATTGTACTTCGTACGGTATACCTACTTTCTAATATTTTTAATGCGAAAGTGTTAAAGCTTAAACTAAAAATAATGTCTAAACTAGCAAAAATATTAGAAAGTATATCTCACAAAACACAATACAAAATTATTGATAATAAATGATTATTACATTTTAAGTATTAAACTTACACAAAATTAAAATATGTTATAATACCTAGTTCTTCTAGCAAACAATATATGGACTACGGCGTTGGTCGTGTCACATCTCTAAAATCACGCGACGGGAGCTCCTGCTCGCGCGGGTCGGGGGCAAGTCTGTGCGTGCCCGCCTCCCATGCCCCGCTCACCCCCGCAATGCCGGACTTGTTTTCATAAAAATAAGTATAATAATCGACTTACCGATGAAATGTGATACTGGATTTAAATTTCGTGTGTTTCCGTGTATCGTTTTTGCAAGATCGAACTGCAAATTTCACCATTTTTACACCGTAAAGTTAAATAAGTTCCCAGAGCAACGCACTTCCCTAGCACTCAACACGACTACAAGAGCTCACGGCGGGAACCTCGTTTTGTTCTCACCCGTGCCTACTGTTCCCTGCGCTACTGTTCGTTGCGCGCGCTCTATACCACTGTAATGTATCCTCTAAGCATGCAACTGTATCGAAATATCGGGTGCTCAATAAAGGTAATCGCGGTTCACATCCCGTTTATAATATTTCGAATGAACTTAACCGTGAATTATTAAAAACTCTTATTCATCAATCTCTTCATACATGCTCGTCGGTTTCGCGTACTCCTGACCTGCCCTTTTTTCAAAACGTCTATTCGGCCCAGGAACGTCCGTTGAGGCCTTCCCCTCCAGACTCAACCATTCACGCTCCCCCTATAGATCTGTTTAGTTAATTTACTTTCATCCATCCTCTCTACGTGACCAAACCAACTAAGCATACTTCTTTCTATCCTACTCACTATATCTTCTTTCACACCAGCACGTTCCCTTATCACACTATTCGTTATTCTGTCTTTCAGTGTCACCCCTTCCATACTCCATAACGCTCTCATTTCTATTGCATTAAATTTATTCTACTTTCATAGTCCTTTCAACAGAAATACCCTTTAAAACATTGTAATAATTAATTACTTATTTTATTGAATCAGGCGTTACTTTGCGGAGGTCCATAGCGTTAAGTAGCGGAGTAGCAAGGTAAATATTTTGTGTTCAATTAATTACTTACTTTCTTTTAATTGTTTCAATAATTGTCGGAGGTAGAGCAGACGCACTACTGAAAATTACTTTTAATGAACTGAGGTCATATTTTTCTGCTTGTTCTGTCTTGGCTATTGTGCTTAAGGTTGAAGGTACTATAGCGGCCAAATTCACCTGCAAAAAATTGAGGTATGTACTTCTGCAAAATCTATAATTTTATGATTGAGTGTATCATCTCATCTCCCATGTCATCTGACTCATAATCACGTGGATAAAATCTGGATAAATATTTAAGTGCCTGGCTGATTATAGCGCCTGGATGGGCTTTAGAGGAAAGATTTTTGCCTTTTTGACTTTTATCTACTAAACTCAGACCACATAAAAAAGGAATTCTGCGAAGAACAGGATGGTGTTCTGTTGGGATTCTTATGAGCTTTATATAGCGTTATTTTGTAAGTAAACAGTAAAAGATGATGTGTTTGTATAGAGATTTTAATAAGGAGTGACAAAGTCAAACGAACACAATAGGAAACTCAAATATTTAAACTTCAATAAAAATAATATTGATTAGCCAGTTACAACATTCCCCCTTAATCAAAATTATTCTAAGAAAAACAAACTATACAACTAAACCTATGCTAATTGTACATTTCCTATGTGCAACAGGCCCAAGAGGCTTTGTTAAAATGTCTGCAGGCATGTCGCTGCTCTTTAAATAATCTAAATTAACGGTACAGTCGGACACCTTTTCCCGTATAAAGTGAAATCGAGTATCTATATGCTTCGTCCTGCTGTGGTGCACAGGATTATGAACTAAGTTAATAGCAATCTGACTGTCCGACAACAACTTAACTGAGCTAAGTTTACCTGTAATTTCCGATATAAATCGACGTAAGTAACACGCTTCCTTTGTAGCTGATGTAAGCGCCATGTACTCGGCCTCTGTGGACGACAGCGCCACCGTGGGCTGTTTTTTAGCTTCCCAAGCCACTGGTCCGTCAGCTAACTTAAACACGAAGCCCGTGTACGACTTCCTATCAATCGGACAACTAGCCCAATCCGCATCGGCATATCCTATCAGGTCTTTTCCTGTTTTTCTGTAAATTAAGGAATACTGTAATGTACCTTTTAGGTACTGTAAAACCCGTTTCGCAGCATTCCAATGTTCTTTGGTAACATAATTCGAAGCTGGGACTTGTATGCTCTGAGTACTTTCAATGATCGTTTTCTGCATTTTGAGTTATTATTTACACAAAATGATGATGCTCTTGCAAATAAACGTGGCACGGTTAATGTTACTCAACTAAACAGTAACTAACGACTTAGCACTTAAATGTGAAACACAATTTTAATTACGATACCTACTCACGCTTCAAGTTAGACTGCAAATAGAATTGAAACCATTCTAGATTTTTTTTTAGGTTCCGTACCCAATGGCTCCGAAAGGTGGGCGTGTTGGGAATGCACTGGGAAAATGTGCAATGACCCAGCCAAGAACCGAAGCCAGTAGAAGGTAATGAGCACTCTACACCCCAGCACTACCGTAACAGGACAGTACGAAGAAGATGTGTAAGATGTTTGCAAACACGTGAAGGAGCAAAAATCCTCCGAAATCAAAGCAACTTCATTCCAGTGCTAAAGAGTTTCGTTTCGAACAATGGTGAGCAGCAGAGCTGGGAAAGATTAACAGTTAACTTCAGCGCACCTTCCGCACATAGCAAAACGCGTGATGAAGACCCCGTGACTAATTACAGGTGCGGTCTACATGCTTCATTAATACTTACTTACAAATAACTTACTTAATACATTATGCGTGGCATGTGTTTCATGCGTGACGGTTTACTCCCTACAAAAGTTTATTTATCACTAGCTTCTGCCCGCGACTTCGTCTGCGTAGAATTAGCAATTGACATGTTTATGGCTATCCCCCGGGAACGATGCAATTTTCCGGGATAAAAAGTAGCCTATGTTTCAATCTAGGGTAACAGCTATCTTCGTTCCAAATTTTATCCAAATCCGTCCAGTCATTTTAGCGTGAAGAAGGAACAAACATACACACTCACTCACTCACATCGTCACATCGTCACATAGTCACATCGTCACAACGTCACATCATTACAAACTTTCGCATTTATAATATTAGTAGGATTTCTGACTTTGTACGGAACCCTCAGTGCGCGAGTCCGACTCGCACTTGATCGACTTTTATGTACGACGCCATCTGCAATCCGCGTGATTTATGAATTTCATTTCAAATGAAACAACCAGTTCCGTTATTTTCTTCATCTAAATGCCGGTAACGAGCATCTTGCCTTGGTAATGAAAAACGAAAAATTAAACAATGCAACAGAATAACCGGGAAATTGAAACCACCAACCTTTTTTCTCGAAGAAATGTGCATGGTTTTTACGCTTTTACTCTAATGAAATAGCGTTCGAGATATGTACAGCAACAAGAATAATAAATAGATAGATGAAAAAATTGTGAATCTTTTCTTCGCCATTTATTGAGGTGCAATTTTTTTGTTATTTTGACAGTTGTGCTAATACGTCTGAGCGAAACAAATCTTTATGTAAATGGTGTAAGGTAAACAAATTGAAGGTTTTTTCAACTGCTGACGAACAGGATATAAATGAAATATTCTTACCTAGCGTAGTTCTATCTATGAACCTCTTTTAGTTAAATTAAGCGGGACATTAAGACGATCTCCTTAAAACTAGGGAATGAAAACCGGTTAACCGGTTAACCGAAAACCCGGTTAACCGCTACTATTTTAGCTCGGTTAAAAACCGGGTTTGACCCACAAAAACCGGTTAAAAACCGAAACATTATATTTTATTGAACTACTTAAATTACTTAATATTTTTCCACGATTTCACGCAATCTATCTATCTATCTATTACCTTTAAATAATTACCTTTAAACGAGTAATTCTTGTATGAATCTCGCAAACAGCTTCAACGATTTTTATGAAATTTGGTATGCAGTGGGTTTCGGGGGCGATAAATCGACCTAGCTAGGTTTCATAGCTCGCTCATCCAGGTACTTATATTAAAGAATTGAAACGGAGCGATACTCGTTGAGTTGTTGGAGGAAGTTGAGAGATTTTATGGACAGCTATACACGAAAACCCGAACACCCGTCGAAAATCTAACTAATGAACCGAGGTCTAGATTACCGAAGACATCCCGTACGTCAGCCTGTACAAGATTAGTATGGCCCTCAAACAACTTTAAGAATGGCAAAGCCCGGGGTGACGACGGAATTACAGCCGAACTTCTGAAAGCGGGTGGTAAACCAGTCCTTAAGGGCATTCAGTCGCTGTTTAGTTCCGTCCTCCACCAAGGGAGAACGCCGAAAGCATGGAACAGATGTGTGGTGGTGCACAAATCGTCTCGCACGCAGGTTTGACGACTTCCAGCCTCCCGAAAAGGCAATATCGCCCCCTTACTGCTAAAACCGACTAACTGCATCAATAATACAATGGAGGCTAGTCGGTTTTAGCAGTAAGGGGGCGATATAGTACCGTGGACCACATACATGCGTTACGGCAGATTATACAGAAGCCCGAAGAGTATAACCGCCCCCTTTGCCATGCATTTGTAGACTACGAGAAAGCCTTCGATTCGATCGAGACTTGGGCTGCGCTGCAGGCTCTCTAGCCGTGCCAAGTTGACTACCGGTATATCAAAGTGTTGAAATGTTTTTACGAAACAAACAGGACCAGAGCACAAAGTCTATTCCTCTGCAGCAGGGAGTCAGACAAGGAGATGTGATCTCTCCGAAACTGTTCTCCGCTGCATTGGAGGATCCTTTAAAAGTTCTGGACTGGAAAGGATGAGGCATCAACATTAATGGCGAGTACTTACCCCACCTCAGGTTTGCCGATGACATTGACTTACGCGGCAGAGACGTGAACACTCACAGGAGGACTAGTCCATAAGTTCAGAGTCACCTAGCGTGCTATGGAGAAGGCTATGCTCGGTATTTCGTTGAGAGATAGGGTGCGTAACGAGCATATCAGACAAAAGACGAAAGTCGTCGACATAGCCTTCGGGCTAGTACGTTGAAATGGCAATGGGCTGGTCACGTTTGCCGTAAAACTGACAAGTTGTTTACGACTATGTATAGTACCTGGGACAAACGGTTTAGTTAGGTAGGTCCAACTTCGAGAAAGAGATCACTCGTCGAATCCGACTCGGCTGGGCAACGTTCGGGAAGCAGTTCGGAGTGTCTTTTCATCCAAATTACCGCAGTGTTTGAAGTCCAAAGTAACCAGTGTGTGTTAACGATGCGCCTCATGAATGAGGAAGCTTTAAATCACTCAGACAGAAGGCTATGGAGAGGGCTATGCTCGGGGTTTCTCTGCGAGATGGAATCAGAAACGATGATATCCGCAAGAGAACTAATGTTACCAAGATTACAACTACCACGTGACGTCAGCAAAATTTTTGTAAGTAATCAAATCTCAAAAACCATACTGTAAACAAATTCCGTATGTTCCGTTAAGAACAGAACGGTTATGCATTGTTAAAAAATGAATTACAACGTGACAAAATAAAATAATTCAAAAACCGGTTAAAAACCGGTTAACCGGTTTTGCCCCAAATATTCCGGTTAAAAACCGGTTTTCCATTTCGGGCGGTTTTTACAAACCCTACTTAAAACCAGCACGTCTAGCACGAGAACGCACAAGAGTCGCGTCGTGCGCGAGATAGATTGCCCGTCTTTTTCTTACTATTCGTGCTAGAAAGAGATGAGAAGTCTATCGCGCGCGCGACGCGACTCTTGGGCGCTGTCGTGCTAGCCGGGCAAGCTTTGGAAATGCAGTCTGAAATGGTGGCACATTAATTGAAATTGTTACCGCAAATTGCACTTAGAATTTCGCGCCAGCAACGGAATCGACGGGATTATTTCGGATTTCGCTTGCATCGATCCGATTTGCGCAAGTTATTAGTTTTGGTATCGACCCGATGTTTTTGGTAATCGACCCGCCAGGTACCAAAAAAGTGACTGATAAACGCTTCGCAATGGATTCAATAGGTATAGTTAGTTTAGTAAGTATTAGCTTTTAATTTGTCATGGCAATAGTCCTATGTAATCGGATTATTTAATCAACGCTCAGTAATTTCTAGCTAAGCTCTCTTGCAACTTTGGATTATGTTCCCTTTGATAATACTTAGATACTTTGAAACCTACGTCTTACGTTTGAATAAAACATTCGACTAAGATAAATCGGAAATTTGGATTCGACAAATTTTCCATTTACTCGTAGAATCGTTCAAGTTTCTTTACTCCGCTCGTTGGTTTTCTTAAATTGAATTTCAATCATAACTACCTGCGCTCGTTTATTGCCAAGAGGTTTTTAGGATTCCGTAACCAAGGGCCACTTACCTTAAGACTTATCCCTTTAAGGGATCTCTTCCCGTCAACCTTTGAGTGGATGAATTAGTTTAGAGATTATATAGTATGAATCTTCCCAGGTGAATTTTTCGCTTCGAACCCTAATCTGTCAAACAAAGGCCATTGTCTCTATTCTCGCAAAGCCGCAAGCTACCGAGTTAGCACGTGCCACTACAACATTCATATTGAAAAACAAACGGTATCAAAAAAAGATTAAAAATGGCATTTGTAAAAGACCAATCGTCAAGATTTGGAGACAGATGGTCGTATAATATATAAATAAGAAGTTTAAAAATCCATAAATTTAAAAGTTATCGACAATTTCATCTGACCGACACTTCTCGATGAAGTCGGTTGTTTGACTAGCAGGCCTCTACGACCAATCACCAATACGACAAATTGTCGGTCACAAGTGACAATTCTCTTTACATTACGAACTCGACGAGAAACTACGCCGGTTGGCTTCATATCGAATACCTACGTATTGCATTTGGAAGTAATTCGTCAGAGAACCAAGGTTACTGACATAGCTCAGCGAATTAGCAAGCTGAAGTGGCAGTGGGCAGGTCACAAATGCCGCAGAACTGATGGCCGTTGGGGCAAACTGGTTCTGGAGTGGAGACCGCGTGTTGGCAAACGCAGTGTAGGGCGTCCTGTTGCTAGATGGGGCGATGACAGCGGGCAGGGATTGGAGGAGGAGAGCTGAAGATCGAGCCCAATGGCGTGCTATGGGAGAGGCCTATGTCCAGCAGTGGACTGACACGGGCTGATGATGATGATGATGATGCATTTGGAATTGTCAATGGTCACCGTCAATCGTCGAGTTGGTGAAATAGGGGCCTGTCCGGCGCGGTATCGGCTGTGCACGTCCCGGGTCATTTCCGGAGGAAACTCCAGAGCAATCAGCGGAAATCGACCCTCCTCGGTAGTCCAGCTAATTTGAATATAACGCACGTGGATAAACACTGCTCATTGGTCACAACAGTTTGGTGCCATTAGCCAAATGAAAATCTTAGCACGACACAAAACACAAGCGGTGCAACAATTTTTAAGATACCTTCGGTGTTATTACAAAAAACTAAACAGTTAAACAGACGTTGAACGCGTGTTTAAAAATCAATCCATTGATTTAAGGTTGATTTTGCAATAGATTATTTTTTAGACAAGTGTTTAACTTTTTTGTAACAACACCGAAGGTATCTTAAAATTGTTGCGGAATATTTCAGCTGGTTGTTGGGTTAGTTGGACTAAGTAGCATTTTAAATGATTTTTAGGATTTTTTAATCATTGAAAAATGTTTCCATACTTTGATCGATGTTCAAAGTAAACTGCGTCAAAGGCGGAACTATGAATCAAAAATTTAAATGAAGAATCTTTTTAGCTACGGTGTTGTCGAACTGACCCTACCACCTGTTCAAATATTCAGAAAAATCCTGAGAGAATTTTTATAATGTCGAGAATATGTGGCTGACAAGTGACAACATTATAGTTCGACTGTAGTGACATTTTCATTTGATAGGAAGTTGGATGAGAAGTGATGGACTACTTATTTGGCTGACCGTAGCAACCTCAAAAAGTCATATCAACGAAGGAAACCAATTTCTTAACAAAAATGGCAATGATCAATTTTCATTTCTATCGAGTATTTGCACGAGCAGCCGTAGTAAAAGACTTTCAATACCTACCCACGATCTCAAAATGAAGCCAGTATAAACTACGTCTCATAAGGAGTGCACGCACACAAGTGAAACCACACTTCATTTAGCAAATTAGTTGAGATACGTACTCGTAGCCGTAGTCATTTAAATCGGCATCACTTTACCGTTCGCAGTATCCTTGGTAGAAGTTTTCTGTCACGAAATTAAATACGTCTCGAACACGATTGCCTTAAAATGTCAAATAGCACGAGAAATTTAAAACAGTTTGCTGCCGTCGACCTGCAAACAAGTGGCGCTGGCAATTTTAACACAACAATTGAGACGTTTATATCAATACATTCTTGGCGTTTTTTGTGTGAAAACATAGACTAGGTTCTTAACTGCTTCTGCTTCTGCTTAGGCTTTTTATTTGGCACCCACGACGTTGGAAAGAGGACGCTATATTTATGGCGCCAACGAATGAAAAATAAACAAAATATTATAAACGGCTGTTACCATAAATTATCTATCAATTAAAATGAAATACAGTCATATTGAATTGTTGTAAATACATACTGTTACGTTCTAGGGGTGGGTTCGTGATTGAAAAGCACTTTCAACACCGATAAAAAAGATTAGGATTTATTTCTAAAATAAAACTTTACCTTAAAACACTCCCAAATTAACACTTTACACTTATTTCACGCTTAAATTCTTTCAGTCGCAGTTTCTCTCTTCAGATGTTCGCTTGTTGTCCTTCCAAAGTGAACTGCCTGCGCTGGCTGACGGTCGCGCTTAAATATGGAAGACCGCGGGTTCCCGAAGTTTCGATTGTCTCATAAATAACTCATGGAAGGATCGATAGGTACTACTACCTACTTCGAGATTATTCGGGAACGTTCTAATTACCGCCTCTGTCACTCATAAATAACCTACGGAAGTTTCGATAGGTACCTACTACCTACTTCGGGATCATTCGGGAACCTTCTAATTGCTATCTAGAATGTTCGACGTACAGCTATCCTTCTCTGGATCGTGTTGTCTCTGTCACACCCTTCTGGAATGTTCTCAGTATTGCTGTCTCACTCTAATCGTGCTATCTCTTTCACTCCTACGGGGAATTTCGCCATATACCGAAGTATGCTTCAGGGGCCCATAAGGGGTCCTGAAAACGCCTGAAAACGGGTTTTCAGGTTATGGCGTCATTCGATAGAGGGTGGCCTGAAACGGACTGAAAACATGTTTCAGGCGCCTGAAAACAACGGCAACTTGGGTGAAATTTCGATAATCTAGCATGTGATAGAGCACCTCCTGAAACGGCCTGAAACGGTATTTCAGCCTGCTGAAAACACCTCTAAGGCACAGAAAAACACAATCAAAGATTTTAGCACCTACCTAGCCCACCGGCGTAACACTACCCCCTCCTTAGACATGCTCGTCCCGAGCATTATTAGATCCATGGTATTTGGCCAACCGATCCACATGGACAATCTTACTGGGGCTACGTGCGTTACGCTGTATACAGTACGTGACGTCGTTGATCCCTGTGACTACTCTGTACGGCCCTTCCCAACTCGGTGACTTCCCTTTGCGACGCGTAGGGTTATGTAGCCACACCAACGATCCTTCCTCGAACCTTGTCTGGTTAGACTCCCGGTCCCTGTCGGCAGGCTGCTTGATCGCCGTCAGCTCGTCCATCAGCAGGTTAGAGACGCACGTGTGCTGCTGCATGTTGCTCCTCCGCTCTTGCAGCTCCTTCTTTAACGCTGCGGTCTTCTTTCTCTCCACTTCCAGCTCCTGCGCGTGTGCAGCGCCCGCCTTGTGTGCCACGAACTCCTGGAGCTGTGCGGCACTCAGCTCGTTCTGCAGCGCCGCCAGCTGCTTGTTCAGCTTGCTCACAGTCTGCTTCAGGATCTCCACCTCCTCGCTAACAGTGTCAGTCTTCAACATCTTCACGCAGTCTTTATTCTCTTGTTTTAAACAAGGTCTCCTGAAGAGGGTATCTGCGTTTCCATGCAACTTCCCACTGTGAACTGAGTCTCGCCTCCAATTTCGTTTCGGGCAGCCAAATTGCATGTGTCCTCGTTCCCCGCAGTTGTAACATTGAGGCCCCGTATCCCAACGTGGAGCAATCGGCTCCCTGACCGTAACTTCTGCTGGCCTCTCCGTTCGGTCTGAATCTCGTTGCCTCCAATATCGTTTCGGACAGCCAGATTGCATGTGTCCTCGTTCCCCGCAGTTGTAACATCGAAGTCCCACATCCCGACGTGGGGCAATCGGCTCCCTGGCCGTAACTTCACGCGCCCTTAAGAATCTCGCCGAGTCCTGGCGTACAGCTTCCACCTCGAGGGCATGAGCCAGTGCATTCTTCAAACTTCTATGGTGACCCAGCCGTACAGCAGCTCTCACTTCGAAGTCCCGAATCCCATCTATAAATGTCTGTACCAGCATTCCATCCATAAAGGAGGCTGAGGAGTCTTGGTACGCTTTCCGGACCAGTTTCTCTATTTCTAGGGCCCACTTTTGTAATGACTCATTAAGACCATGAGTTCTGTATTTCAGTTGAGCTCTGTAGACGTGCTCTAGGTGACTGTCACCGAAGCGTGCTTCCAAAGCCTCAAGAAAACGGTCGTATGACTTATCCTTTCCCAATGCTTCCAAGACAGTAAGAGCTTCGTCCCGTAGTGCCAAACTCAGTGCCGTTTTGGCATAATCCTTGCTCCAGCCATTCGTTTCGGAAACCAACTCGAATTGGAGCTTGTATGCGGCCCACGAAGAGGTACCATCAAAACAATACGAGTACATGCCATGTCGTTTTTGAAATTCCGATGCAAATATTGGTTTTGGTTGGATTTAATTGCATTTCATCGCACCAAACTCGATGTCTGACGCTTTGTTTGCCTTTATTGTATAAATTAAACTATGATTCGATACGAAATCCATCGAAGTAAACGATGTCATGTCCTTATGTAATTTAATTTCATTTGAATGTGTTGATATATCTAAATATATAAAAGAAGAAACTGACTGATTGACTGACTGACTGACTGACTGACTGACTGACTGACTGACATATCAACGCACAGCCCAAACCGCTGGTTCTAGAGATTCCAAATTTGGCACGTAGGTTCCTTATAAGGTCTAGGGGTGCACTAAGAAAGGATTTTTCAAAATTCGACCTCTAAAGGGGTTAAATGGGGGTCCAAAGTTTGTATGGGGAAACAAGATTAGTTAGACTATTTTATTCGAAACTTCACAGGAGTAATCCTAACGATAAATGAGTAGATACCTGTTTCAGGTTTTTTGAAAATTCAACCCCTAAAAGGGGATAGGGGGTGACAAAGTCTGAAAATCAACGTGGGTATTATTATTATTATATTACAGTGGGTAGTATTGTTTGTACGGTTTATCGGGTCACTGATTACGAAAACAACAAAACACATACCTACCTGACACACACACACACACACACACACACACACACACAAATTTCCACGGGAACGGGAAAAAACGGGATTTATTATATTCGATTCCGAGTGACCCTATCTCAGTAACTATACTTAATAAATATAGACTTCAAATTTCGTACACAACTAAGAAAATAATTTCAGGATTTTTGGAAATTCTCACGGGATTTATATATTCAGTTCAACGAAATCCTATGAACTATAATTACTAGACTTCAAATTTGGCATAGAAGTAGGTGATTATAATAATAGTAAAAAACAGTTTTAAGGATTTTCGAAAATTCCAACAGGATAAGGAAAAAACGAGATTTATATTCAGTTCTACGGGATCGAATTTTCGTTTTATTGATCGTAGAAAACTGAAATTTGGCCTTCAGGTTTCTTGGGGAGTATAGGGGAGCACTACGAAAGGATTTCCCAAAATTCGGACGGAAATGAACGAGAAAAAACCGGATTTTTTGTTATACTGCAGTGCAGGTTGTAGAAAGCTGAAATTCGACATGTAGGTTGCTTGGGGAGTGTAGAGAAGCATTTAGAGAGGATTTTGCAAAATTCCCACGGGAACGGGAAAAACGGGATTTTTCGTTTTACAGGTCGTAGAAAGCTGAAACTTTGCATGTAGGTTGATAGATGAGTGTAGGGAAGCACTAAGAGACAATTTCCTGAAATTCCCACGGGAACGGGAAAAACGGGACTTTTCGTTTTATTGGTTGTAGAAAGCTGAAATTCGAAATGTAGGTTGCTTGGGGAGTGTAGAAAAGTATTAAGAGAGGACTTTCCAAAATTCCCACGGGAACGGGAAAAAACGGGATTTTTCGTTTTATTGGTCGCAGAAAGCTGAAACTTGGCATGTAGGTTGCTTGAAGAGTGTAGAGAAGCTATAAAAGATCATTTTTTTAAATTTCCACGAGAACGGGAAAACAGAACTTTTCGTTTTACTGGTTGTAGAACGCTGAAATTCGGCATTTAGGTTGTTTGGGGAGTATAAAGAAGCATTAAGAGAGGAATTTCCAAAATTCCCACGGGAACGGGAAAAAACGGGATTTTTCGTTTTACTGGTCGTAGAAAGCTGAAATTTGGCAAGTGGGTTCTTTGGGGAGTGTAGGGAGCATTAAGAGAGCATTTCACGAAATTCTTACGGCAACGGGAAAAAAACGGGATTGAAATACTCCTGGTACACACAAGCGAAGCCGTGGCCAAAAGCTATTTGTCAATAAATGAAGTCTACGCGGACGAAGTCGCGGGAAAAAGCTAGTTCATTATATTATAGTGCTACGAAATTAATTGTTACCTTCTTCGGCACTTATGAACGCTTGTTAAACTTCAGTCCCATTTGCCCCTTCCAGACACAAAACATAGATTTTGCTTTAACAAGTTTGTAACATTTCATTCATAAAAGCTACCTTTAATTTACCTACCGTGACTTCTCTCCGGACAAGGTGATAACTTATTTTCAAGCAACTTTTCTTTGAATAATTTGCATCGTGCCTTTTACGAAACCTGATTGACACAATGAGAAGGGTACCATGGGTACATTTGTCCGGACTAATACCTCGGCTAAAGCAAACACGTACGAGGATCATATGGGGTCTGTTAATTGATCCTATTTGTTATCTTTACACCGTTAGATTGACAACGGTTGGCTTTCGACTGCGGGTTATTGACATAAACTGTTTCTCTTCCGTAGACAAGTTGAGTAGGTTAATATGGGGTAGGTGAATTAAACTTTCGCAAAAGTGTGGAATTGAGAATTATCTGACTGACTGACTGACTGACTATTGCACGCGCTGTTTGCAATTTTTCTTCATAGTCATAATTTTCTTCGTAGTAAATTGAGTGATAAAATAAGTGTAATATCATTCTTCTTTTGGCCTCTCTGTAATTGCGTAAGAAAAATCCAATTCAATTCTACTCATTTTTCTTATTAAGTATATTTATCTGAGCTGAGCGATTTTAGATTTCGTCTCAGTCACCCCTCACGTAGCCAATTAATTTTATTCAGCCTAAGTGACGCCTGAACAGAATAGAGCCGGTATTGTAGTAGCTTCCACTTTCCCTTTCATATTATTATGTGCCTGTCACTAAAATGTTGGCGTTTAATGAAATTTCTTTCAGAGTTTACGCATAAAACACGTAATAACTGTCAGGAGTGCGATACGCCTGCCCTTCCACGGCTCTTACCAGCAATAACTCAAGTTATTTACGCCTAACGGCTATTGTGTTGCCTGTTCAATAATGCAAATTGAAAAGATTCGCGGGTGTTATTTATATTTACGGCAAAAGCATTCGGTGGCCGTATATCATGGTAATCTTTGTATTTAACTCAATGTTAGGGAAAGGATTTTTCCAGGTTGCTGCGCGACACGGTGGAAAAACTAATGCACGGAATGCGTACAAAAGAAAACATGGCCGCAATAAAGAAAATGGGAACTTGGATTGGTGAACAAGGAATTAAAAACAAAAACTTAAAAATTCTTCGTAGGAATTGCATGCTCATTTCGTGGCTTAAGAAAATTATTGTATTTATTTAAACAACTGTTATTTCATCGGTTAGGTTAGGTGAACGCGGCAAAGACAAAAATAGGGTAACATTATTTTAACTTTGGTTGCATTAGATAAAAACAAACTTGGGAAGGCTGAGGCTCTGAATGTGTTTTTTTTTCTATTACAGCTCGTATCAATTCATAACTCAGAATAAAAGGTTTTACGGGCTCTTTTTGTAGATTAACTATGTATTTAAAGGTAAGATCGTGAAAAACACCACTAGGTATTCGCATTAAAACACTCATTCGTTCAAAAAATAATAATTACAATCATTTAACGAAGTATAATAGCAACTTTTCAAAGGAGACCCCAAAAGAGTACCTACCTGGAAAACTTAATAGACTGATTCCTCAACTCAGTCACGTTGTTAGCGTAACTCGAGTATTCTGAGTTTGGAAGTTTTCTGTCACGGTAGGTGTATTGAATTTCGAGAGCTTTCACGTAGAGGTGGATTATAACCGCACAGCAATAGCTGCACCAGCAGATAATTTCACATAACTACAATTGTAGCATTATCTGGTAGTGGTAGCAACAAGAGCGGTCACTGGTGAACTTACATTACACTTCATTTCATTTCATTTCATTTCATTTTACGCTTCAGATGCTTATTTGGAGTTGTCTAAACGGAGAACTAAAATAGTAAACTTCTTTGTATCTAAACTGATCAGATATTAAAATGGCGCCAAAAGTGGCTGCCGCGTACAACGGCAAATATTTATTATTATCTGGATAGCCGAGGAGTGGAATTCACTGTATGTGCTCCTAGAACGCTACAATCTGCTTTGCTTACCGTCAGGCGTGGTTGTGATAAAAAGGAAGCCTGTTATGCATAAAAAAAATAGGTTAGGTGAGGTTAGGCTTACCGCACATTGCCACTAGTGAAGTGACGGTTAATTATGGTAAACATTGCCACTGATGGCCTAATGTGCGGCATCTCTGAAACACCATTGGTGGTCTATATCCTCTATTAAGTATTAGTGCGGTATTACTTTGCAGCGTAGCTTAGCTTCCCGAATAAGCCTCCTATAAGCAACGTTCTGAGTTAGAACTGCCACTGCGGTCAGCGTATGCGGCGTAATACATTTAGTAACCACAATTAATAGGCACCACACCTAACGTGAAGGTGCAGACGTACACCTTGAATCGTGTCTAACATAGTGTAATAATAATTTATCAAAGGACCAAAATAGTTCACGTGAAAGGTAGGTACAATTATTAAAAGATACTTTAAAAGTTATAGTGTCACTTAATGTAATTAGGACACATATGTATGCAAGCTCGTGCGTGCACCAATTTTTTTGAAAGTACGCTCAATAAAATAATCGAATTTTGCGCAGTGTGCAGCGTGGGATACAGCGGCAGTGTCCGCTCTTTTTAAGGTTCTTTTATTTTACGTTGAATCATTCGGAACCACCTCATAATAAGTAGACATTATCCGTTTTATTCGAGAGCGGTAAATTTTACATATTTTTTCTAAAGAAATTGTATTATGAAAACAAATAAAATTCGTTTACACTAGCAGACAGCGATCACCATACATTCTTGAATAACGATGGAGTTATCGTCGCTACCTACATTATCGACTGTACAGTTAACCAAGCGTGTGCTATCAACGGCTCTCATGTGGTTGGGATAAAGCTTGAATTTGTGAGTGAACGTTGGCCTGGTGTACAGTCGCATCGGGCGCTCGGTCTGATTAAACTCATAAATTGGCCCGCCAGATGGCGCGCGCCGCGTTGTAAATCTGCAACCAATACGACGTTTGTCTCTATCCCCACAGGCTCGATTACATCTCGTTATCCGTAATCAAATCCCGCAAAGCTCGAGATACGTCAGTGTTATTGTAATCACCGACGTGACGGGGAATATTGTCGTGAGGTTTGTTTGCGAGATAGGTACTATTGTTTGAAACTTAATTTTGAATCAGTGCCTGTGGTACTTAAGTGTGTGCGGTTCTGTCGTATCATGTCAATCTGAAATATTGACGGGTATAAACTTAAGGGTGCGACCAAACCGCCGCGTATACGCGGTGACGTGTCGTATCCGTCACGTTTTCTCACCGTTTCTTCATACATTTTGTTGCGATTCCGTAACGTCACCGTTTTTTAAGCGGCGGTGTGGTCGCACCTTAAGTTTGTAATAATTAAACTTAAATACAACCTTTTCAATTTTAAAATTTGATTGCATTTAAATTTAAAAAGTTTTCAGAAATTTAAATTTAGAAAATAAAATTTTGTGAAACGATATTTTATATTTAGGAACGTAAAGTTGCTTCGAAACATTACCGTGCGCAAACCACGCGATTCCACGGCGATTTTTATAGGTAACGCGGACGGCCACAGTTTCGACGTGAACGGCGAAACATAATAGCCTCCCAATTCTCACTCACGCTCACGATCCCTTCACACTTCTCAAATTTCTTGCACCCTACTTATTCCACTGAACAGCACCATTTGTGCTGCCCTGCTACTATCACACTTGGCTACCACAAATCAAAAATACAACAAAGCACAATACAGTCATATTATGCGCCGACTACTGCAATATTGCACCTACTTATATATGTACTTACTTTACAGTGCTGCAAATACATACTGCACAAGACTATTTAGATGGGGAGCCACTATGACGTATATCTGAAAATATCTCTTAATGAGAGTAGGTATAATCAATGAAGTCATTGAAATTTCCATTTTAACTATATGTGCTTCTTGAGCCCCTTTATTTAGAGCACAACTTATTCGTATAACTGAAGCTTATCTACATCTTAGCTCCTTCCAGGTTTCTCAAAGAAGCTCTTAGCATCTTAGCTCCGTAAGTCTTTAAAATTAATTATTTTTCCACTGAAAATGGAAACGAAAAAAACACGACAAAGCAAAGCGCTTCTGCAACTTCATTTATCTTTTATTGTTTCCAGGAAAAATCCTTTAAGTAGCAAACGTTTATTAAGTAAAAAACAAATTTTACATAGTTAACATATTAAAAAAATCAATACCGCCTCATTGCGTCTGGAAGATTTTCATAAAGTAAGCCGAATTAGATTTGTTCAGCAGATACAAGATAAAAGTGGAGAGACAAAATTACGAGTGTGCCTCCAAACGAACTTGGCTCCCAGTTAACTTATTTGTTTTCCCCTCTGTACACGAGTTATAGCCGAACTTACATACATACGTAACTTAAACTAACTTTGCGGGGAACTTAAACGAGCACAATTTAAACTTTAAATTCATGAATTTCATTCAAAGAGAATAATTTAAAGTGAATGTTGTTTTGTAAATGAATGCACGGAATCTTTTAGTCGTACTTCTTGGGCGGGAAAGTAAGATTTGGTTTCGTTGGATTTATATTGAAAATACTGGATAACATTGATGCTAGTATTCCCAAAGAGTACTAAGGGACGATTTTATATGATTTAGGTTCTATGAGTGCTTCGGGTTTAAATCCGTATACAAGACTAGCAATCAGATTTTTAGAGCGATTATGCAAATGAAATCAGTAAAATCTATACATAAAATGGTCATATTTGTCAAAATAAAATCAAGGCTTTTAAAAGTGGTATTTGCGAACCATTTAGGGCTCCGTAAGTCCGTAACATAATAATGGACACGTTTACTAAAAGTGACTAAGTATACAATATTATTCGGCTTTTTTTCCTTTGTTCGATTGGTCTCCGTAGAATTTTTGGAATTCCAAAATAATTCTTGACTGCAAAAACTTTTATAAAACACTGCATGCTGAAAATTAGGGGCAATAAGGTAAATATTACATGGGTGTGTCAGTAATTGAAATGAAGAAGGTAGGTATGCGCCACATTAAAGCACGCTTTAGAGATGATTACTTATATATTTTGGAATGTACAGCTGTATAGGCATTCAGTTTTAATCGATGTACTACTCCCGTATACCTTCACACGGTGCATGCTTTTTATTACTCTCCTCTGTCATGATTGACGGCACTCAGTCCAGCAGCCCACAGGAAATCAAGTTAGGGTGTAATACAATTTTTCACAGCTGCAGCAAGTGTCTGGCATGGCATAGTAATATTTTTCAGTCATATTAAATAGAAGGGCCATACATCAATTTATATATAAGAATACGAAGATTTCCCCGGAGGCGGGAAGCGATAACAATGGCAGGGCATTTCAATGAAATTTGCATTAGAATGCGTGGTGAAATGGTGCAGCGGGCCTTTGTGATGAGACACTAAAACGGAGCTCACCCGAGGAGAATATAGTTAAAAATCGATTTAAACCACTTTAAAGTTCAAGTCTGTGAACCTTTACGAATAGCAACCTCAAGAAGGTTTTATTGCCTATCATAGATAGACTAAAGGATGTGAATCTTTACATAGTATAAAACAGTCACTCCACGCCGTCTCTATGTATGTGTTCAACATTCACTCCAACAGAAATCTCTTCCAATCATTCGATCAGCTCTCTCACATTAATCATTCGTCCACCGACTCACCTTCATTCCACATATAGGCTTAGGATGTTTAAAACTACGCAACGGATTTTAATGCGATTTCATCAATAGATTATAATGATTCAAGAGTAAGGTTTATATGCATACTTTAATAACCTATGGGACGCTGAGGCGGATCGCTAGTATTACAATATACGAGACAAACATTGTTTCAAACAATGTTAAAGCGTTAAAAGTAATTCTCAATACCCAAACATAGATATTTCCAGTGAATGCATACCATTTCAAACTTTTCTCATCATATATAATTGGAAACCCTCTGAACTTTATTACCACGGGTCTCTTGGCAATTACATTTTGAAAATATCATATTACAGACTAGACATTTTAACCCTTGATGTGTAATAAGAAGGGGTAACAAGGCCGGGGGATAATATTATTATATTATACCTACTGAAAAATGAAGTTGAGCGTAATTCGTAATTACCGTTTGGGCTTCAACGATTTGTGTTATGTCGGAAGCAAATAATATGGTTTTATTCAAACCTTTAGATTCATTTGGATACACTGTCTTATTTCTTTTGACCCATTTATCAAACTATCATTCGTTACTGTACGCAGGCACAAATGATTTTAATTAATGCTTTACTTTTTAATGTCTCTTTGTATAGTTATAGTGAGATATTGACGAGCATTAATCACGGGCTTCAGTCAGGAGAAAAATGTGAGCAATTGTGAGACAGTACGCAGAAATGGTGCCTCATCGACAGTATTTCTCATCAGTACCCTAAAAATTCTTTGTTTACCTCGTTAAATTATCGGCATCGGTGCAAATTCTGCCATAGCCGTGCTGGCGTAATGAGAAACAAATGTTAGCTCATACGGGTCGGTAAATATTACATTACTCCTACTAATGTTGTTTTGTGCTTTGAATAACACGGCGTTTACGTTAGCTTCAAAATTAGGCACAGGATCCGCGCGGTGCTCTAATTGGTCATTATATTTGGTGACAACAGTACGAAAATTCCGTTTTCGGTATATAATTTCGTAGATCTTATTAAAATCATCCTTCCTAAGCCTATTGCAGTTAGTACCTACGCTAAATATGAGCTAGAGTCAAAATGCTTTTAATAGTTATATAATATGTTTGATGCTTACTTTCATGTATTATGTTAGTCATAAAGAATGAAGGCACAGCGAAAATATTTGACTTTAAAAACACTGGAACACATTTCGCTAAAGTTTAATATTCGTCTACTGCAACTAAAGTTGAAATTAATTATTCGCACAGATGTTTCAGAGCCAGTTTCCAAGCAAGTTAAAAGTTATATTAGAATGGTAGAGAAATAAACGAGGAGCTATAATGAAAATCACTTATAATGCACATAAGCTTTCTTTATCCAATCTGAGGCCTTAGGCAGAAAATCTTTCCTTCCGACGAAACTCAAGAGCAGCCCTCAACTGTATCCGCTATCCCAGTGTAGGGGAGTGCATCATCAAAAAAAAGTCGTATAAAATTCAGTCTTCCTCCCATCTGAAGCAGGTTACCTAAAACTTTGTTGCTTGAAGTTACGTTTCAATTTCGCGTATCAGCGTGAAACCGCAGAGTTGTGTATCGAATAGCTGGCGGCACTCCAAGTCAAGTTGCATGTAATAAGTGGAGTCGCGCTTCGTTATCCGACTGCAGCAAGACCAGGGCTAATTGTGTACTTATCGAGCTAAGAGCCCTTGCTAATATTATGAAAAATCTGTTACTGAGTTACGATATCGCTTCATAAAACTCTCCTCTGCCGCTGACGTAGGACATAATTGAATGGGTTTCAACGTCTCTGAACATGTAACATTAATCGGATCAATCTGTTTACATAACTTGAGTGACGTGAAGCTAATCAAGCAACGGATTAATACTTAGCTTAATGTGCTCGCATTTGTGGTTTACTATGGATAATAATTACTTAGATCGTAAACATCAAAGCAATGAAACTGTTTAGACGTTTAAATTAAACAATGAAGCATCTACTTTCTTCAAATGGAACATTACTTTAAAACTTCCTTTCGAACATTTGCGGGACGCTAAACAAAAGATAAAAGGTAAAGACTGCTATAAAGAGCTAAAGTGAAGCACTATAATCGCTCAGCACTCACGCTCGCTACCCGCAGTGTAAACGCAATATCTTCAGAGTAAATATTTCAAAGTCTACTAGACAATAAGTCAGTCAGTAAGCGAACAGTACGCACACATTTTAAAAGAGTAGTGGCTGAGGCGGGACGATCTGCGTTCACGACGACTGAGTCAATATTGACTCCAGAAGGAGCATCTCGCGACTAATCTTATAGAAACTGTTTGCCTCCGCGATTGAAGGTTCGACGCTCTTGCGGAAACTTTCCGCATTTCAAATGGAATTTGCAATATTTCCGCCACGGACCCCATTTGAATATTGCTGACAAAACGAAGAAATCGAATATCCATCAGAATTGCTTCTTTGGAAACGCTGCTACGTTTCCTTGGGTTTCTGCTTATGTGGAGTTATAGGTGGGCTTATGTAATATTGCAGACGTGTAATGAATTTAATGCTTTGCCGTGAAATATCGGGGATCAAGAACGCGTTACTCGTAGGTTTAGGCAATTCCGTAGATACCCCGAGGTTCGTTCGAAATCATAAAAAACGCTTAGTACATACATAATTCAAGTGAACCTACTGCAAAAATACTAAAACCCTTCTATGCATTAACGGTGATAGTAAAGCGAAAAAATTTAACGAAATATAATTATCGAAAGCTCAGCAAGGAATATTAAGTAGATAGATAGATAGATTTATTCCAGATCTCTACCAGTCAAACTTAACTAGTAGAATGCTCAGTTTATCATTATGTTTATCACTAAAATTTTACGACTCTTAAAAGTTCAACCCACAGAACGTCATTTAGTCCCCCAAACCACTTTGAGCATCGACAAAGGCCACATTTATTACAAAGAAAGCTGGATATCAGTCTGTTTATGTAATGTTCCATGTTATTAAACGCTACATTCACCAAAGCGCCAATTTGCATGCATAACATACTGCTGTTTTAAATTATTACACACGAACATCACATGAATCTTTTGGTGTGTAATTTAATTGTTTTTTTTACGTATTAAATCGGGTGCGGTCAGTTATGTGAATACCTATCTTCACGTTATTATCACACTATCAGAGCAACTTCTCGCGAAACTTTATCCGCTCACGATCCTGAAATAGGAACGAGCAAATTTTGCGGTTTGTTTAGATTGTGCACCCTGCGGCCCTGCCTGGCTCGGTATTTATGTGGCTACTCTAATTTTGTATCTGTTTGTTGTTTACTAAGTTTGCTATATTCTGTTGTTATATTATAGTTGTTGATTTACATCCCTAATCTTGACCACGAACTGTCTATAGTATCTAACAAGGGATTAGTCTTTAGAGACTCGGAATTTATGTTTATGAGCAACTGCTCACGGCTGTTTATCTTGACGGTTAAATTTGGAACGAGGCAGTTGTTGTCCCATTAAGATTTTATCGGTTTTATGTTATGAGAACTAATTGATAATGTATATTGAATCCTAAAATTCCAATTTCATTTACGCTGCGTTTTGCTGTATTTGTTAAAGTTTGTGTTTACATTATATAGATTATATAAATACTAATAATATTATACACAGATATTGTTCTTGTACATTTTTGTGTCATAATAATTATTTAGCTCCAGGTTTCCGATTTTCAGTTTTCTGGTACGCCTATGTAATGTGCAACAGTGGACGTCCTATGGCTGATATGATGAGTTTTCTGATTTGCATATCAACGTATTCCAAATATTCCAATGAATGCGGGACTACTGAAACATTTTTTCGTTGCCCAATTTATTTCATTATTAAAATATTTTAAGAGTCCGTAAGGCGTACATAATAAATCCAATTTGCCACGAACCAATGCATTATGTATGATATTTGGTTTATTTTAAACGGTTTGAATTTTATTTTGTGTTGTACCAGTTGGAGTAGCAAGGTAAATGCTGTTTTTTAGGGTTCCGTACCTCAAAAGGAAAAAACGGAACCCTTATAGGATCACTGTTGTCCGTCCGTCCGTCCGTCCGTCTGTCAAGACCCTTCTTCTCAGGAACGCGTGGAGGTATCAAGCTGAAATTTATATCAAATACTCAAGTCTACTGCCCCTTGAAGGTGTGAAAAAATCAAACTTCTAAGCCAACGCAATCAAAAGATACGGCCGTTTATACCGCAAATTTTCAAAATTCGGAAGGGAATCAAAACCTACAGAGTACTTCCCGCTGAGGCAGAATCTTGAAATTTGGTATGAAGGTAGGTCTTATAGCGTAGATCTAACTAATATTATAAATGCGAAAGTATGGATGGATGGATGGATGGATGGATGGATAGATGGATAGATGGATGGATGTTTGTTTGTTACTCAATCACGCAAGAACGGTCAAACGGATCTGGATGAAATTTGGCACATACATAGAAAAAAGTCTGGAATAGCACATAGGCTACTTTTTATCCCGGAAAATTGCGTAGTTCCCGCGGGATAGCGATAAACGAATTCTTTGCAGACGAAGTCGCTGGTAACAGCTAGTTAAGGAATAATTGCGAAAACCGTAAATATGTATGTATGTCTGTATATAGCAGTGGCCAATATAAAGTGACCACACACTGCGTACATTTTGCTTTGGAGCAGGGCTCTGCTTACACTGGTTTATAGATATTTATAGATAATGGTACGGAACCCTCGGTGCGCGAGTCCGACTCGCACTTGGCCGGTTTTTGTTCATTGAAATTTGATTCAATAAAATATTCTACCAAAATACATAAGTGATAGTAAAAATATGAATAATAGTACTTCCTTTTTTTTTAAAAAGATGATGCTAGAATTGCACAAAAAAGATGCTTTTCGGATACTTAATGCAAAGCGGGTCTTTTCTTTTATTCGGGTTATTTGAAGCACTCAAAAAAAAAACAACGCAGTAAGCGAGTCAAATTAAATAAAAACATTTAGGTACTGAAATACGTTTGCTCATTAATTCTAAACAACGTACGGTGTTTGTTGAAACTTCTTAAGCTGTCATTACATCTACCAACAATTATAAATTTGCCAGCCCGAATGATGAGGCTTAAAGGCGACACGGCCTCGGGCTTCCCGAAATTAATGAACGTGTAGCTAACAAAGAGATCGGGGTAAAATGTTGATTACTTACTTCTCCCAAGTTTAATCCGATGGGTGAACAGAAAATGCCCTCACTACTTCATCCATTTCTGTTTCGATTAAATTCTACAGGCCTGTTAAAGTTACCTTCGCTTTTGTAAACTTTCAACATTTTTTTTTCATGTCAACTTTGAAACTCAAATTATTATATCTAATCATAATTATCTCACAGTTGTGGCAGTATCACTTCAATAAAATCTTCAAAATGAAATAACCATCCCTTCTCTTACGTAATAATACTCATAGCAAATGTGCATAAACTAAAACTAATGAACTAATTACTGAACAATGAACTGAAACCTACGGAACCGTCGCAGTAGCGTATAAATTAACAGCTCGAGACAGGTATTTGACTGCCATGATATAACAAACTTAGTTATTGAAATTGTCGGCAGGTACACAGAGGGGCGCAAGTTGTCGCGTTGCTGCTTTGATGTTTAAGTTCCACAGTTAACGCTAAACTTCGTACCAGACCCTTATAACTTGATACTACGCACGTACTATTGTAAATTAATGAACATCCATGACGTTAATGTTGAGACGCAGGTGTTTTGCCATGAAGACCTTTAATTAAACGTAGAAGTCGTAGAAGTTTACAACCGCATCAGTTGAAATGAAAATTTTATATTAAATGTAATTTCAAATGGCAGCAGCAGCTCATCTTTGCATTTTTGAGGCTGCAAACGCATGCGGACTCCAGCGGCATGAAACGAAGCGTGCCCGAGCATTTAATTTGAATACTAAGCCAGGCTTATATCGGCGCGTGCCGCCATTTTGAGTCTCGGTATGTTTGACTAGTTACTTCACTGTCCAACTTGTCTAAGAGAAACAACAAACTGTAAACGTTTCAAGTTTTCCGGGCGGCTCCTGGTGGTTTCTGGGCCCACCAAGAACGTTATCTTAATTAAGGCTGCGGCGCGAAAGTTTAGTGACGAATTTGTTAGAACTTGCAATTTGCTTGCAACACTTTGATTACAGGAGGGAGGGTTGAAGTTAGTCAAAGGCATTCCCGTAGCTGTCATACAAGTAGTGAAAGTAACGAGTAGGCATCGTTTGTTAAAACTATCTCCTGGTTGAAATAGTCAAAATCTTTTTAGCTGCATCATAATAGTTGACATCAACTGTTAATAAATTTTAAAAACAAATCTAATCTAATCTAACTAATATTATAAATGCGAAAGTATGGATGGATGGATGGATGGATGGATGGATGTATGTTTGTTTGTTACTCAATCACGCCAGAACGGCCCAACTGATCAGGATGAAATTCGGCACATAGATAGAGAAAAATCTGAAATAGCACATAGGCTACTTTTATCCCGGAAAATTGCGTAGTTCCCGCGGGATAGCGATAAACAAATTCTTTGCAGACGAAGTCGCTGGCAACAGCTAGTCAAAAAATATGACCGACTGACTCATTAACGCCCAGTCCAAACCTTTTGATGTAGAATGCTAGAACTTCCCGTGTATGCTTTCTTTATAATGGAGAAGAATGGAGTTCTACAACAGGGGAAAGCCGCGGGCGTAGCTCCTGTTAATATATAAAAAGAAAAGTCTTCAAAAACTTTCAACCGACTCATTCTACATTAGGAACAAAACCAGAATACCGATCTAACTGGAAAACGAACTGTGGGCGCCTTGCCAACCTGTCCGAACAAACCGTATTAAACGTAATCGCTTCAACGCGGTCCTGCGTAATCCGGCAAACCCGCTCAATGACGAATGGACAGACGTGCCGATAATAGGATTTTGCCGCCGTAAACCGTAACCAGATGTCCGCTGGAAGCAAGCTGTTTACTTGAACTTCGCATCGATCAGATCAACGTTACGTCCCAGTTGCATTAGTATTTAAAAAAGTTAGGATTACAGGTAGGTATGATTTTTTTTTCTTATCATCATAGCTTATTTATAAGTTGTAAATACTTGCATTATCAGCCAAAAGGAACTCAAATACGTTTTCAAGTTAATGAGCCCTGTCTAAAAGAGGACCAAGCCTAAGATTCTAAAAGAATGATTTTTGTTAACAACATCAATAAGTTTTTTTAATTATATCCATCCTACTTGAAATTTGGGTCAAGTTAATTGGACCACTAGAAGTGGGTTTTTAGCATTCAACTTTTTATTCACAGAAACATGGTACCTACACTAACATAACAAAATAAATGTAAACTTGTGAAAAAAATCTAATATTGTATTGTTGCAACATTTATATCTAGGTACTTCACTTATTACAATAATAATTCACGCTATTTTCACTTTCGCATCGTTACTTGCACAATCCCAGTGATCTTATCTGGTTACAATAAATATGCTTAAGACTATCTTATCTCACTCGTTTTTCGTACATGTTTCGAACATTAGGTACGGTTCTATTTTATTTACATTCACGCTTGGGCATGGTTACGTCACGTTTTCAACTCCCCTTTTTAACATCAGTGTAATCTCGCCAAAACTACTACCTACTACTTAAATGACGTCTGAGCGTTCCTTTTCATGTTTTCTTAGGTCTATCTTTATTTATTCGATGTTCCTCAAATATTGCGAGCCAAGTAAACGATAATTCATTGAATTTTTGAGATAATGATAGTCCTATTAACACATGAATAGAACAGAAACGTAGGTGCATAGTTAAACTAGGAAAGACTCAAAGACTAGGAATTAGCAGTAGAGAGAGACTGATAATGTGGCCTTGGCGTCGATGGCTGTGGCGGAAAATCTTTAACACGTATTTTATGGGTACTTTAAGGTTTCCGTTTAGTTTATTTTAAGATGTTTGTAATTAATTACACGGTCCTTTGTAATAATTTTAATGAGCAAAAGAAATAAGTTAATAGAAAGCAAACAGCTAAAAAATAAGTAAGCGCAGTGTGAGAATAGGCAGGTTTCCAATATGACCTTTGTATTTCCTCATATTAAAACTCGCAAGCAAGAGGCGACAAACGGCCCCCGTCATATTTGCGGTCGATGGCGGCGAAGCAAAGAACAATTTATGATCACCATCCATATTGCCCCATACATAGGGCACTAATCCAACTGGAGACGTTAGCGATTTGCCTCAAAAGCTTGATTAGCGGCAATACCCATGGTTTTCAAACCTTCGAGCTTATATTTTCCATACTGAACACAGCTACTTTTGGTACTATTTTATTAATACCTACTTTTAAGTACATTATTTCATTGTATTCCTAATAAGTTACGTTGCTCTATAGGTACTTTGAGTTTCCTTTAATAATGTGGATCTAAAGAGAGTGATCGACAATAGATATCCTGTTAATAAAGTAAAAAATTGATTACCTTGCTACTTCGCTACCACTAGGGGAGTTGAAAAGTTAATGTTTTTTGTTCATTAAAATGGACCTCCTCAAAGTAACGCCTAATACAATCAATAGTTACAATGTCTTCGTGTATGACGATGCGATTGAAAAATGCATTATTTTACATAACATATTCATGACCTTTAGCGTACTTTTCCTCGTCCCCGCCGAATTTTTTTTTGTCCCCTCTCTCTCTCTCTCTCTCAAACAGAAGCGTAGACTAGTAGGGCCTCCAGTTCGTATAATGCTCAAAGCCCCGTGGCACCGGCCGGCGGTTGACAATGTATGCCGGATTTATTGTGATATATACGACTGTGACGTCTACTAAGTTTTGGCGATGACGAAGGACAGAGTCAGGGCCACTGTCACTCATTTACGTGACAAGTTTCAGGAAACGCGTGTCGTATTTCGATGGTAAGATAGCGGAAGACGTGGAAACATGACTAAGTGTGTTTTAAACAATGCGTAATGAAATGACAAATTAATCATTTAGTGAAATAATATGTTCGCTAATCGCAAACGAGTAATGGGATTATGAAGCATTATATTGACAAAAGTCGTGTACTTTACTTCAAAAGTATAGCACAAATAAATTATTTTAATAGTTGATAAGATTTGTTACTTTGAGCTATATTTTTTCTAATTTACACGTGTCGTATTTTAAATTCAGCTCAATTTTTCACTACTTTCGAATGGTATTTACTTATGAATTAATTGTTTACCACGCACTATCTACAAACAAAGTCAAAATAATGTATTTGCGAAATAAAATCGAACGCATACCTATTTGGCCGAGACGTCGTGTTGCTTTTGTTTTTATTTTACGGGCAAAACATGACTCTCACATTTTCATTAGCGCACAACAGTAAACACTAGCCTCGATTGCTCTCGACTATCCGATCTAGCTTAAACAGACGCTTCCGTCGCCAGGAGGACCGTTTCCGCAGGAACCGGATAGGGGAGGGGGGTTGCTATGAACGCCTTATCGCGGAGAAAACTGTGTGGCTTACTTTTGACAGATCAAGCCCATTACATTGCGCCTCCGTTATGGTACTTTAAAGCCGTCAACTCGGTAGCAAGTCGTTCTAATACATTGTCATCTGAGGCATTACAGCCGTGTGTTGGCCTTAGCCTGGTCAAGTAAATCTCTCCAGTCCGATCTATTCGCGGCTTTCCTTCTAACACATTATATATCTTTAATATTTTGATGTAGAATTAAATACAGTAGGCGGGTACAATTTTGCTGCGTAATTTTCTTAATTTAGGCTTGTCCCTGACTGCTATTTTTTTTATCAATGGAAAGTCTTGCTTGAGTTTCCAGACTTGTTTATCTTTATTTAAGTTCAATGTTTTTTCAGCCGGGTTTCATGTTTATAAATAATTTATTTTGTTTTGTCTGAAAGAGTAGAAAAGTAGACCTTGAAATGATTCCGTTTTAAAAGAGAAAGAAAACCGTAGTAATAATATTTCAACTTAAACGCGTTAGAGACCTATAAATTTCGTGACTAAAAACTAAAACCCAGTTCAGACCAGCAAGCGAAGTCGTGGAAGTTGCATTACATTACAAACCTGTAAAACGGACGAGCTTGAGGTAGACCACGCCCCCAAATGTTTCGTTTGAACAGTCAATGCCAAAGACTTAATACAAATGCTTTACCTTCAGCCAATTTTATAAAAAAAAGCTAAGCAGAGTGAGATATAAAATGTTGTTAGACCATTTAGATTTGTAGAATAATGACTTGAGGAGTTAGAGCAGGGGTCTGTTTTCTGCGCAAACCTTGTCCGGACTATGCATCAAAAAAAAAACAAAAGGAACTTTTTAAACTTTTACTGAAAACTTCAATAATTTATGTATGTTCGGTCTAATGATGTTCTGTTTTTAAGGGCAGATGCCTAAAACAATTTTATTATTAAAACCATAAATACCATAAGGTTACAAGACGTGGGCATTTCATTAAAGTTTTGCAATGATATTAAGATGATGATGTGCCATTCCAGCAAGGAGTAGGTACGAGTACAAAATAACGACGTTTTCTAGAGAACCACGCCTAACTAAACAAGATTACGTGGCAAGAAGATATTATCGTTTTGTAGAAGTTTCATTGTAGTTTGTTCCATAATTCATAGCAGCTGCAAGCCGTAGCATTTTCGCGTTTCTAATGATATTAAGTTCGATGAAAAATCGGTTACTTAACTCACTTTATCGCTATGCTATGCGCCTAGCACTGATGTATTTCTTTTGTAAAATAGTATTTACGAGCAGAGGTAATCCTATTTAATCAATTTTATCAATTTAGAGCTGCAAGTGGGAGTAATTTCTCGAAGAAAGCATAACGTAGAATCTAGAGGTAGGGGCGACGAGGTTATATAATGTAGACTAAACACTCAGATGAGTGGGTTGATAGTAAAATCTTTAAGTAAATACCATTCATGCTAGATTATTTTCGCTGAAAAGACATAATTTTATTGAAACAGTTCGCGCGCATGTGCGTTGCTCGACTAGTTTAGTTGCATGTGTGTGAAACTGTACGCACACAACGAGGCGTACTTTTGTCACCAGACTGAGCCGTTTGCAGAACTCTTTATTTGGCCTGAGGTTGAAATCAGAGTGCTTGCATTTATATGTCTGCATATAAACATACAAAATTGACCAAAGCCAAGCAAATATTAACTAGGAAGCTCTGGAAGCTGTTCTCAGCTTGCGCTGTAACTTTGTCCAAAGACAAATACTTAGAAGATGACTCGTCGTACCAGACTTGGAGACGCCTATACATAACTGACACTCATAATATTGCTAAATCATGAGACCACTAATATATCTATTAAGTAATGCAATGTTTATGATTTGATAAGCAAACTGCTGGGATTCAAAAGAGACATGAGTCCATCAATACATATTTACCTACTAATACTTATAGTTAATTACATTAAATTGTGCTTCGTTAATTGGATTTAATGCTTGCAGGCGAAAACACATAAAACCAATATATCCCAAGTAGAGTCGATTCTTTTTTGAGTAGCATTGTAACCATACCAGGCAGGGCCGGAATGTGTACGTTGTTTCAGTTCAAATAGTGTACTCGTAACTTGTTCATTGCACGGCGTCGAAACAACTCGCCTTCTCTGCAAAATGGTAGAAAAGCGGTTTTGGGACGTGCCATTCAGCTAATGTTGAGTGGAGACGCAGAATATACCAATCAATCACATTTAGTAGAACACCACGTCTCACCCCGCTCTCCTCATAATGTCGAATAGGTACAAGTAGACCCACTTACACAAACCAAGGTTGGCCATTTTTATTTAAATCAGCAGGAAGCAGTCAGAATGGACTCTTTACTAAGTTGACCTGGTACTACCTAACCCACATTGACTTGAAACAAAAGTGTCAAAAATGCTAGAATTTTTAAAACTGCATACTTATTATGCTGGCAATAATACTTAAACCGACGCAGGCAAGATGTCCTGTATTCACGTAATCTAAGACCAAACAACAAGTAGTTAAGACAGAGTTCTGCAAAGATAGTTTAAACCAATGTATGTTACCATTTGCTGAACTCCGGCTTGACTATTTACTTGACTTGCCACATAATAGCAAAATTTTAGATTGGTAACATATTTTTTATTGCAGTGGCCTAAACAAGAAAGTAGCCTCTATGTTATGCAGTATTGGGTATGCCCCCAATAATAAAGCCAAATATGTAAATTAACACTGACATCTGTTTCATGCATAAAATAGGCTTACTCAGTAGAAGTTCTTTTAAATTCCTTTACTTCACTTTGAACTCCAATAACATAAATAAAAATAACTACACTCAAGATCAAGACATCAATTAATGGTCACCATCAAATAAATTACAAAAGCTAGTTGTTCAAAAATATTTAACAGATCCAATATCAAAGACATAATAAATGTATACTAACAATAGTAACAATGATTGACGATTAATATTTATTTGATGCTGATGATAACAAAACATGAATACTTAAATTAATTATTTATTTCGGCTATTAAATGATCTATGCTATCATAAGAAAACAGTACCAAATAACCATCAATTTGCAACATGCAGGCATTCAGTTATTGAAAGCTAACCTAACCAACTCCTCCCAATCAATTTTGTTGAAATATATAAATAAGCATAAAATAAAAAACTCTTTATTGCCATAGTGTGTTACAATAAAAAACATAACAAAATAATATAATTAGGACTACACCTTGACAATGGGTACCATTCTCAGCAAATAAATGCTGGTTTGTTTCCCAGTGCTGGTTTTGAGCCCGGTCCCTTTGGCAAGGGTAGCCGTAACTAATAAAAAAAAAGAAAATAAAATATAATAATATGTTCGGCATGATTTAAGTTATTCAACCAGAATAATGTATAGAACATAGTAAATTTTGCCCATTTTTCGAAAGTAAGACATGATATCATTTTAATGTAATAAAATACATATAACACCCTATTGTTCCGAAGAGAAAACTCATTACAGAGTAAGATTGTCAGAATAATAATCGGAAGCAAGAAAACGAGTAATGGCTGATAAAACAACAAATCAATTCTGAGACATGCTGCACCGACACCTAAAAGTCCTACCTCGGTGCCATTAACTTTTTAGCCACATTGCCACTGGCTTCGGTGTCGGATTCACTTCTGGGTCTTTTCCTATCACTAGACTTTGAGGGCATCATGAACATTTTCCTTTTTGAAATTAACTACTAGTAAGTAAGTTTAATTAAATAAGTTCGTGTGAAATTTTTCATGTTACAAATTAGTCTTAGATTTTTGCATACCAAATTGTGGCAGAGCATACACACAGTATACCTATATATAAGCTAAAGCAGTAGGGAAGATAGGCCTACTTTTTCAAATAAGTACCTACGCTCCAATAAAGCGTTAGGGTTGTCGATTTAATTTTTGTTAAACTGAATAGTTTTTTTAACCAAGGTTTGCCCTACCTATTTGATAAGTTATCCTTCAAGTGTAGTTTTCTATAATATATTAGTACATATACTATAGATGCAAAATGATAACAATGAAAGTCCGTAGAAATTTTTTTCACCAAAAACACGGTCAAACGTTTTATTTAACAGAAAAAGCATTTGTCGGAGAAGTGACATCTGACATTTCTCGTTATAAAAATAATATATACATTTTATTTCATAATAATAATTTTAGTATCATTCTTATATATCATTCTCCGGTTTTGAAGAAGCCGAGTTCAAGCAGCCGTACACTGCGCAATACGCTCTTGGCATGTTTAAAACGAACACGGCCGCTCGTCTCAATGCGCCACTCGCGACTGACGGCACCGCGAGATCTGCTTAGGGTCCGTGTAAAAGCGCGTGTCTATGTGTGCGTTCGTTTCGACCGATTTGTTCGTAGATTCCCTACTGCTTGTGCTTATTATATGTACTGTGGCATACATGACATGGATCAAATTCCTGTAGCATAATAGGTAGGTATACTTACTTATTATAATATCTGTAACACCTTTATGTTCTTGCGAAATAAATAATTTCATTTCATTTCATTTCATTACTAAGTACTAATTTACTTCTAGATAACTAATCGTCTCATCATCACATCTCCAGCCTATATACGTCCCACTACCGGGCTCGGGTGGACCCAGGCCAGATTGGGAACTTTACACACACTATTGAATAACTTGGCAGTCGAAAGCCTGGGTGGATGAAATGACTAGCACATAAATATGAGGTATTCTATCTACATTAGCCCTATGCAATGCTCTATTATTTCGGGTTGCTATGGTAAGAAAAATATTACATAATTTGAATACAAAAAATACTCTGAAATAATTTATCTTTAGCGATTATCAGTTAAATTATAAAACTAGTTGGAATGACAAGTCGAATGAATCACTTTTAGAGCTAATCATTTCGAGTTATGCTCGATTAGTTATCTTTATTTTATCCATTATTTTTGGTACAGTTTCAAATAGGTACCTACTTCAAATGATTGTTCTGATCAATTGGCATTCAATAGAGGTCACCAGATATTTGCATAGTAGTAGATATATCCACACGTTATTAAAAGTTTTGTGAAAATAACATAATATCGTTTGTCGATACCTTTATTGCTTTTAAAACTCCTTGCAAAACTCAGAATTTCCTTTACAAGTGTATATAAGTATTTGCTAAAACTTCGCAAGCGGAGTGCAATCAAGAACTGTTCGATCTCTGCAAATTTCAAGTTTTCTGTCTGAGACTCCAACTTGTGACCCATGGAAGAGCCTTTTTCCCCTTTTTCAAACTTTGATGAAATTTCGAAACTTGCAACAAAATTGATTTCGAAATAGAGAAAGTTTAAATGAAAGAAATTAAACTATAAGTAGTACGCGTCTGGTTATCTACAAAGAATTTAAAGATTTTGTGTAACTGAAGCTGCTTTCATTGCAGTAGGTAAGGTATATAAATCTGGAGGCACGGCAGTTTTTCCGGCAAGTTGAGCAAAACAAAGGCACGGCCGTCATCCTTTTCCCGAAGGCATTATAGTCATTTTCAATGTAGGTATGTATTTTTTAAAATATTTTATTAATCTGATTGTAAAATTTTGTTCCAAAAGTAAGTCACAGGGTACATAAATAATGATAAGAAGATAATTAGTTGACTCATTTTAGATACGCCGTATATTACGTAGATACTTAATACAATTCCACGAAATAAGTTATTCATTTTGTATTAGCTAGCTATGTATCGATGATAATGCAATATTTTTTATCAATAAACGTTCCACTAAATCTTTCTTTCAGTCAGACATGCTGGGAATGGGAATTAACATAATGTT
This sequence comes from Pandemis heparana, assembly GCA_963854515.1. Classification (NCBI taxonomy): domain Eukaryota; kingdom Metazoa; phylum Arthropoda; class Insecta; order Lepidoptera; family Tortricidae; genus Pandemis; species Pandemis heparana. The sequence continues at coordinate 9,916,873 of OY978015.1, read as the reverse complement.
TACTTTTATGCATAATTTTTGTGGGTACTAGAAACAATCCATTTTATACAATTTATTTACATTTTAATCACATGAAACCATTAATCCTACTAATATTATAAATGCGAAAGTTTGTGAGTGACGATGTGATGATGTGACGATGTGAGTGAGTGTGTATGTTTGTTCCTTCTACACGCTAAAACGACTGGACGGATTTGGATAAAATTTGGAACAAAGATAGCTGGTACCCTAGATTAAAACATAGGCTACTTTTCATCCCGGAAAATTGTATAGTTCCTGCGAGATAGCGATAAACATATCAATTGCTAATTCTACGCGGACGAAGTCGCGGGCAGAAGCTAGTATAATATATTAATTGTACTAACAGATATTATTTTAGGCCTACGCATAAGTAATATGTAGGTATTTAAAAAATTGTCCCCTTACGCTAAGTAAACAAACACATAAAAAAAATACACGGTAAAATTGAATTCTTTGTTGGAAAAATAAATTAATACCTAAATTCTTACAATGTATTAACGTATCAAAAAATACAGTCGTCACTTGGTCACAGAGAGACCGCTACAACAAGCACAATTGAGTTTGCCATTACTGCTGCACCGGTTTACAATCACACCTGATTTACGGACTTAGAATGCCTCCAATACGAACTGCGAAATATACTACGAAAATGCAGCTTTTTTAAACTAGCTTAAATAAAGATCTGGTGTTAAGTATTATTGCAGTGTATATACGAGCGGAGTTTGCATGTTATTTACTACAAAATTACCATTCGAATGAAACGTTCAATTAGGTACCTATTTGAGAAAATGAATTGAAGCGGCAATTTTCTAATAAGAACTTGGCGTATATTTCAAATTTACCACTTTTGAACTATATATTTATAGACGTACATGTACATGATTGTGTATGATGATGATGTGGTTAAACATTTGTCTCGATTTTTTTTTCCAATTATCTTAAGATTGGAGATTTTTTAACATACTTAGGTGTATTTTTTTCCTCTAAAATAACGCTTAGGTACTGCCAGAATGAAATCATATTGCTTGTAAAAACGTTTTTTTTTCTAATCAGCCCAAATCCACCCACTGTAAAATCGGCGTTGCTTTTAACTCATATCAGAAAATCGGTGAGTGATTGTATTAGGGTGCGACCACACCGCTGCTTAAAAAACGGTGATATTACGGAATCGCAACAAAATGTATGAAGAAACGGTGAGAAAACGTGACGCATACGACACTTCACTGCGTAAACGCGGCGGTTTGGTCACACCCTTATATTTGTAGCGAATCACTTATTGCTTTCAGCTCAGCAGGGGTGTGTTTAAGTGTCTCTCCCGTTACTTCGAACTGGAACTCTAAAACTGCAACTGAAAGAAAATTATTGCATTTTGTTTTGTATTGGCCAATCTGGCCATATTGGTGCTTTAGTTATTACAGTTTTAAGTTGTGTAGCAAATTTCATTTCTTTTATAATTTTATTATGTTGAACGGGACCCGTTTTCCTATTAAAGTAGGTACTTACGAGGTTTCCTTTCATTAGTATAGGTAATCCTGTATTAGCCGCAAGAGCAAATTATGTTTTATTATTTTTCTTCTATTGAAGTTTTGCTTTTCTTCTATTGTATTTTTACAGGACAAAAAGCAAACGTGCAAAAGGGTCACCTGGATATGATTTAAGAAAACACACCTCGATAAAATCTTTCAGAAGCGGAGAAGTGATTTCATAAATCGGTCCCCTGATAAAAAAATTACCGCCGCTGTCAATCACTAGCATGACCAGAGAGACGGCATATGCCTTACAATGCTCTTGTGGCTATAATTTCCTAAACTATCTTTCTCTCCACATCGGAACACTAAAGTACAGGCACCACTGCCTGGCGGCAGTATGCGTGCATGACATTAGTGACTATGCGAGTGGTAGGAATCTGGTCAGATTTGGTACAATGCCCTTCACTGTCATATGTTATTCTTTTTCAAATGCAATTCTTGGTAATTCAATCTTTGTCCAAGAAAACTTCATAAGAACATACCCGAAAGAACGTTCTGCTTCCTTAACAAAATAACGTTGAAAAGTATATTAAACAATCAATGCTGTTGCCTCGAAGCACATCTTAAACATCCTCTCACAATCAGTCTTGTTCTTGTTTTCAATTTCATGTAAAGCGCTTCTATAAATTTTAAAATCGCTGGCCAGACGGGAAGTCAGATCGAAATCGTGGCGGTCGGCGGAAATTGCTCATTCTCACGCGAACGACGCCGCCTCGCTCTAGGGATTCCGCTTTAATGGAAAAAGTTAAAAAAATACACAAAACTTTTTATCACAATACTTACTTGACGCATTGTGAATAGATGTTTCGTAATACTTTTCAATTTGAATGCCAGTCAGCCAGCGCTGTCAAGTTTCAGAACACAAGCCATTAAAAACACCGACAAGGAAACTAACTTAATTCTATTAAGCAGATAGATGCAATTTGAATAGAGAAGTTCTGCGAGGTAGCCAAAGTTAGTTTTTAGTTCGCTGTCGCAGATTTTATCAGTTAGGTATTCTACTCTGAGACTTCAGTTTGATAATAGGTACTTGTTTGAAAAGCAAAAAGTGCTCACGTGCTTCTCCACAACAATGATTAGCAATAAAGTTGGTAACGCCACGCCAGCTCGTCCCCTTATAAATTTTTCACGGTTTTCGCTTTTTAACGACGACTGGAACTTTGTGCGTCAGTTTTATGAATAATTTTGTGCAGGTCAACCGTATTTAATTAAACGTCATGACACGATTCCACTTTTCCCGCTGTCATTTTTATTTATTTATTTAGTAGCGAGGAGCGACGAGAATTATTCGTGAAGCGGCACTAAAAAGAGATAGTTGAAACTACGTAATTCACAGAAATTTTTAGACGATACCTAGTATTGGAAGCGCACGTTTTTATATAAGAACTTCCACCCAAGCCTTTTTTCAAATAAACTAATTTATGACCAGTCGTTCAACTTGGCTCGGGTTCATGAAATCATTTTCTATCACAGTTATTCAATGCCAAAATTCCAATGTTATTGATTAATATTGTCAAAGTAAAGTAGAGTAAAGTATTTTCTGATTATGACCAACTAGGTACATATATATTTTAGTTCAGATAAAGAGTAAATAATTTAGATATCGCTCTTGAAATATGAGGCTCAAATATTTGATACTTGATTAGGTAATTGATAATTTAAGTGTACCTACCCTTCTTTAGACACATAATAGACACATACATACATCACACACACACACACACACACACACACACACACACACACACACACACACACACACACACACACACATACACTTTGCATGTAAGTAATAGTAAGTAACTAATAAAACTTAATTTTAAATTAGGATAATTTCATTTGTAAACTCTTATTTTCTAAACTGTGGACTGATTGTTAAAATGTGCTATATTTGGAAGAGCGAGACTTCTCAATACAGGTACATATCCGTGCCTGGCGTGAAGAACTTGATAACTCGACTTACATGTTTTTTTTTTATCGTCGCAATGGTTTTCTACGGCATTGGTTTTGTAGGAAAAAAATTGACAACTCGATATCTATGTAACTTTCAGAGATATGGGCTGTGACAAATATGAATATCTGAAATTTTTCCGTTTTTTATGTAACAAATCGAGATATTAACGCGATGAGACCAGGATAAGACACAAAAAAAATCTTATGTCCTTATATCAACTTACACTCAAAATCGAAATAAAGTACGTAAAGTGACAAAACTAGATATCTAAGTGACGATTATCATACTATTGCGTTAACAAATGAATATATCGTCTTATTTACTTACACTCAACTACCCATAGATAGTACGCAACTTGATATGTCAATTTATACTTTTTTAGCTTGACGAACACAGTAAGTCATTGAGTTGTCATAATTAGATATCAAGTTATTCCAATGGATAGCTATTCACAAAAGAAATCTATGTCCTTATATCAACTTACACTCAAAAACCGAAATAGTGTATGTAAAGTGACAAAACTAGATAATCTAAGTGACGATTATCATACTAATGTGTTAACAAATGAATATATCGTCTTATGTACTTATCCTCAACTACCCATAAATAGTACGCAACTTGATTATGTCAACTTATACTGTTTTAGCTTGACAAACACAGTTAATCATTGAGTTGGCATAATTAGATATCAAGTTATTCCCAATGGATAGCTATTCCGTATACAGCGTGAATACCTTGATAAGTCGCCCTAGATGAAAAAGATTTAATGTGTTTTTCATATCTGTATTAGCGACGGCAGGATCAGGTCCTGTCGTCGCTAATACAGATATGAAAAACGCACAAAAATAACTATACCTACATTTGGAACTCCAATTTTATAGGACAAAATACATTATAAACTCTGTTGCGAACTCTTTATTGTATTTATAGTAAATAATATTGTTTATGTTTTTATACACTTTTTGATATGACTTTTGAACTCTTGTCTTCTTGGTATTGTCAGTTGCTGTTGAAGAAGTACAGTAAAAAGAAGCAGTCAGTTTGCTGGTGTTTTCATTTACCCATTATTTAATTTTCCTTAATTTATCATACAGCATACATCCCTCATCGCCGTACGTTTCAGACTCCTTTTGTAAACATAAAAAAAGTAATACCTAACAATTATGTGACAAATATGCTGTGGAATTAATGTAATTTGATTAATTTTCATGCGTCTTCTAGTTATCTAATATCTCGATTATCAACGTCAAGATCAGAATCTATGGTAGAAAAATTTGTGGTATGATGTTTTATCAATTTGGGTCTTTATTTTGTCTCATATAATTTAAGTTCCGTTCCGAATGAATAGTTTGACATAAATTTTCGTTACTCATAACTCATAAAGCGTATTATTTCTGAAACAATAAGTTTTTTTTTTAAGATTTCACGAATTCCAGTGTTATGAAAGGAAAAATATTATTAATATTAATTATTAATGATAATGACCAATAAAAAAAAAATATGTGACAAAGAGAAACCGGTTACAAACGATATTACAATTTATTGATACCCTTACTCTCTAACTCTATAGTGAATAAGTTGATAAGTCGTCGGTGAACAAGTTGATAAGTCAATTATTATGAATAATGTGATGATTAGAAAGAAACAAATAAGTATATTAAATTGAAAAAGCGCACAAAGTTACCCTTAACTCAATTTAAACATTTCATTTGCACTTAAAAACTTATTTTTAGGAATTAAATTAAACAACGTTTTCACTGAATTGAGTGCTAATGTATGGGGAATAACTAGATAAGTCTTTGGTGAACAAGTTGATAAGTCTAATATCTCACAAAATATAATGATTTTACCAAATTACGTAAAACCAGTGAAAAGATAGCACAAAATTTTCCATAAATCAAGCTATAGAGACGAATTCAAGATAAAAACGGGTTTTGGAGAAAATTCCAAACTTTAAAATCGCCGCCCTGTAAAATTGCCATTTTAGACTTATCAAGTTCTTCACGCCATGCACGGATATATACCTACTGAGAGGCCTCAACCTTGGCTTGTTGTAACCACTTTGTTGAAATGAATAAACGAATTTTGATTTTTTTGATTTTGATACATTACAGTCACGCCTCTTACCCATAGGGGTAGGCAGAGACTAGTTTGTTCCACTTGCTACGATCCTGACATACCTCTTTCGCTTCATCCACATTCATCAATCTCTTCATACAATGCTCGTCGGTTTCGGGTACTCCTGAATCCTGATCTGCCCTTTTTCAAAACGATACAAAGTTACAATACACTTCTTTAATTGTTATTACAATGAAAATTATACAGGAACATCAAGATCATATTTTCCCTAAATTTTATTGAGTAAAATATGGTACGTAAAAAAGCGTTCTGGGTGATATTGATTATGATGAAGTTGTGTAAAACAATTTAAGTGGCATTTGCCCAAATTATAACACAAATCGTATTCTTACGCGATATCGATTTTGTTTTCATTGGTTTCATACATGTCCACTATTCATTAGTCATTTGAATCGCAATCACAACTTAAATATATTAATATCTACCTATCGGGTAAGAATAGGAGAGTGACGTAACGCAAAAATATCAATGTGTCATATACTAACGAAAACAAAGAGCCTGGCGAGCGAAAGCAAACTGTTATCAATAAATTGATGCAGAAAGAGATAGATGCAAGAATACTAAAAGAATTTATATTATTGGAGCCTCTTGAAACAATTGTGTATAGGTACTCATTTATCTAAGAGATATTGTGTAGAAAGTAGGAACGTGTACATCTCAGGTATTCATAGCAGTGGCATTATTATCATCATGTCGTTATGATAACTCTAAATCTCTCTACGATAGAATCAGATGATGAGTTCAAGAATGGAGGGCGTCAATTCCGAAATATTTGGGGAGTTTCTGTATCACTCACTTCTAGTATTATCGGTGATAAGGTTAGATAAGGCTTGATCAATATTGTGCGACTTTTAAACTTAGGTGCGATCAATAGCACAATCAGTGGTGATACAGTGACTGAGGTGTTGAGTGCTTGCTGTAAATAGTTAAAAAAAATATATCAAAATGTGGTAAGAAAAAATTTCTACAAGTATATCAATAGACTTATGAAGTAAATATCCTAAATGTCTTTAATTTGTCACAAAACCATTAAGTACTTACCATATTATAGGGTAAAATAGCCAATTATAAAATTTAGGGTATTTTTTTCATTTAAAACTCTTGCTTGCGTCTGTTTTTGCTCAGTGATACAAACTCGCAGCTTTCAAATCAGGATGGGCATTAGTCAGGCAATGTGTGCTGTTATTTATACAATTAAACAAACCCCGACAACAAACCTTATCATTTTAATGTTATATTAAATTATATTAAACTAAAAAGTATCCTGGGTTGATTCCGGTCGTGGCGATTACTTTACCTCTATCTGTGTGCGCTCATGTGGCATAGAATAAGTAAGAACATAGTAGAACGGAATCTCCCGCTCCGGCCGGACTCAAGGTCACGATTTACAGTACTTGTTAAACGAGCGGCTCAGTCAGGCTGCCACGGCCGGCGTCGCCGCACGCGCGTTTGGCATTTTTGCGCGTTCCGTCCCTGTATGTACTTTATTTTATATTTGTCGGTAAGTACTTACTTACTTAAATCATCTTAAATGGCTTCATTTGGTATGGCACTTGTAATAACTTCTTCCTTAATATAATATGTAGGTACGTACCTAATGATTTATAAATTTCATGTTTTGTAAAACTAGAATAAAATAATGATTTCAAAGTAAATAAAAACGTATATTTTAGCGATATATATTGCACCAAATAAACCTTTTCCTTTCTTTCTTTTATATTATCTTTAGACGTAAGTATAATATTTAACGGTAAGCAACCCTAGCAATACGCCTGGACGACAGAGGGGCGTAACGACGTGAAGGGGGAAGTAGGTATATAAATGGCGGCGTTTTGGACGCGGTCAAAAGAGATTCCCTTCTACCCTGTTATTATCTATTCTATGCATGTGGCTCGCTTGAGCGCCCCGAGCGCCCGACTCAAAGCACAGCACAGCTGGCAGGGCCTGCATACTTACGATACGATTGGCAGTAGCATTGCAATGCAATGCAAGCAAGGTCCAGCAAGCAGCGCTTTGAGTAGATCACTTTAATCTTTCATAAAAATGGGTGGAACGCAGCGGCCACGCGAAGACGCAATAGCAAAATGCAAAATCCATACCTATATTATTTTACAAATGCTTGACTCTGGTGTTCGTAATTCTGCCGTAGAAATTGTATAAGCAGTACTAGATTTAGCAAAACATTGAGGTTAGGTCAACAAGACGGAACAAACGTTTTCAAGACTGTCGATAAGATACAAAGCGACAAGATAACATTCACGATATGCTTTTGTAATTTACAGGAAACACTATTATTAATAATCCGATGTGGCGGAAAATTGATAAAGATCTTGGGGGTTTTAGGGTTCCGTAGCCAAATGGCAAAAACGGAACCCTTATAGATTCGTCATGTCTGTCTGTCTGTGTCTGTCCGTCCGTATGTCACAGCCACTTTTTCCGAAACTATAAGAGCTATAATGTTGAAACTTAGTAAGTAGATGTATTCTGTGAACCGCATTAAGATTTTCATACAAAAATAATAAAAAAAAAACAAATCATTTTGGGGTTCCCCAAACATAAAACTGAAACTCAAAATATTTTTTTTATCAAACCCATAGATACGTGTGTGGTATCTATGGATAGGTCTTCAAAAATTTCTCGGTTTCTAATAAGTATAATTTTTTTCTAAACTGAATTGTTTGCGCGAGAGACACTTCCAAAGTGGTAAAATGTGTCCCCCCCCCCCCGTAACTTCTAAAATAAGAGAATGATAGAACAAAAAAATATATATAATGTACATTACCATGAAAACTTCCAACCAAAATTGGTTTGAACGAGATCTAGTAAGTAGTTTTTTTTTTATTTAATATTTGCTTGTCTATAATAATAACCAATATAAAATGACCTCACACTGCCTACATTTTGCTTAAGAGCAGGGCTCTGCTAAGACGGGATTTTATAATAACTTGGCAAATTTGTACGGAACCCTCAGTGCGCGAGTCCGACTCGCACTTGGCCGGTTTTTTTTTACTGATCGATCACCTTGCAAATCTACATTTATCTAGGTATGCAAATTACTGCCAAAGATATGCAAGTTTCTAATTTACTTGTATAAACATCAACCTAATAGGGTGATGAGCGTTGTGTAACAACATTCATCAAAGTGAAAGTCAAAGTCAAAAGTTTATTTTGCAAATAGGCCGCCAAGGGCTCTTTTACATGTCTTTTTTTGAATCTACCAGCGCATTCGGAAAGACCATCATTGCCAAGAAGAATGCGCCGCAAGAAACTTGGCAGAAAGCCATTTTTTCAAAATAAAATAGATTTACAATAGTACTTAAATTCTACTTAACTTACCTATAATACAATTAATACATTTTATAAAAGGGATGTAATTGTCCCTAAGTTAAGTCCGTACCTTAAATTACATTGATCTATAGTAGAGATGTCTAAAGTCTCTACTGGTCAAAGCGAAACAAAATATGCGACAATGATAAGAAAGAGAAAGAAAAAGGTGAATAAAAATAATTTAAGTTCAGTGGAGGTGTAAAACGCCTCCACCGTCAAATAAGTTAATTGGAGATATCTCCAATATCGATGAGAAAAAGAACAAAAAAAATAATGAAATATTCATGTAAGGTCAATGTGGGGAAAACCGGCATACTTAATTTTTTTTACTTTGGAGTTATCTAGCTGCGTTAATTATTCATCTACGTTAACGCTTGTAATCGCATACGATGAAGAATTTCATAAATAATAGTTGAGCTATAGCGACAGATCATTTTAATAACAAATTAAGCAGAAACATTGGTATTTTTAAAAATTCGGCGAGTAGACAGACTTCCCGTGTAGTTTCCCGTCTAGTAATGATATCAGCCAAACTAATGGGTGCTTATGTTCGTATTCGAATCCTTAAAAAATTGAAACAAGACGATTAAAAGTGTATTTTCTATTTATTAAAATAAGGTTTAGATTCGAAATAAACAATGTGATAAATGATGGAACGTATCATTACAAAACTAAGCCAATTTCTGACAATTTAAACACAGAAGAAAGATAGCTGGTTCTTGTATTACATATATGTAGTTGTAGTTACTATCTGGCGCAAAATCTTGTCACAAACTATTTTAAAAAAAAATATTAGCGGAGACCGTCGCACTATCACTTCGAGTTCCATACACGTGATGACTTGTTTAGGCGGATTTCTCTGAAGTTTATTGTCACAGCGTCATCTAAATTAAAGTGAGGGAACTAGCGCGACAAACTGCTTTATCTACTGGACGCTAAGGCGAGAAACGCTTTCAAATTCAAAAGTTATAACGTGTTGACGGACTTGCCTTGTAGGCGGTCTTACCCACGACCTTAGGTATACATACTGATCTGTCTGTCTGTGTCTAAATAATATCACAAGTACTAAGAGCTCAAAAGAATATACATACCAGCTATTTGCCAGCTGACATTTAAATTGCTTAAGGGACCAGATATTCAAAGATCTTTGAAATAGCGTGTCTAGCTTAAAATACATACAATTAAAATACCTAATAGTTCAAAATACCTAATGGTTCAAAATACCTTAATGCAATTTTCTCAGAATTTTATAAACTTAACCTAACCTAACCTAAATATTATATAGATAGAACCTAAACCAATCTTTAGGTTAGGTTAGGTTAAGTTTAAAAAAAAAAACTGTTAATTCTGAGAAAATCGCATTTAGGTATTTTGAACCATTGCGTATTTTGAACTATTAGGTGTTTTAACTTTATGTATTTGAATACGTACCCCTGTACATGTATTTGATATACCCTTGTTTCTTGTTTCCAGTTGCGTGTGTAACTTGTTGTGCAAGATTATTAGTTTCGCCATATCTGTCCTGACCTTGGTGGCCATCATTCTGCTCATCTTGTGGCTGGTTGGCGTGATATTCCAGAACGATGATGGTAAGTACATCATAGTATCTCAATATTGATTATTGGATGTACATCCCGAGTATAATTGGCATTTCAAGAAGTGAAATTAAAACAGAAAGAAGAAAACATGGGCCTTACCATGACGTCCTAATTCCGACTCAGTTCGAGTTTTTGTTGTCACTTTTAGTATGAATCTGACAACGAGCGAACCTAAACTGAATCGCATTAAGACGTTATGGTAAGGCCCCAGGTGATACTCAGAGTAACATACTTAATTCTCTAAACGACACTGAAAATTACAATAGAACACATAAAAAAACCCGAAAAGTAATGCTATGGCCGGGAACCGAACCCATGATATACCGCTACACCACCCATAATAGGTCATTACAACAAGTACTACTTGGTAATAAGTTCTTTTCGAGGGAATATATAGACTTATCCAAAGTCTTATTAAGTATATGTTCTTATAATTAGTGTTCGTGATTATTTAAATCACAGATAAATAGTTCAGGAGTAGAAAAAAAATTACATGTGACTCTTGCACATGTTATAATAATATACCTTAATGCGGTACACCAAAGATTAGTTACCGAATACGTGAATTTTTAAATATTATATCAATATTACTTTTACCGTACCTGAACCGGCATTCGACATTCGTACCTTAATTTTGGCTGCAAAATACCAAAAACTAAGTTAACAATGTAACGAGCAATGTTTGCAGAAATTGCTTGTGGCTGCAGCAAAGTTATAATGATTACAGGAGTTAGGTTTCACGATCACAATGTTCATAATTGGTCAACAGTGTAGTGAACTTCACCGGCTTCATCGCTAATGTTAGTCTTCGTATTAAGCTCTTGATAGAATTTAACATCTCTTTTAAAATGAGACAATGTAGGTACAACGTTTTCAACAATCGCATGTTATAAAATTAAGACATTGCGCTTTGATTTAGTAATAGCTAGGTATGTATTTTATAACAAATCTTGCTAATTGCGGCGTCCCAATTATCAATTAACTCAGTATTTTTAACGACTTATAGGTATGCATTCGTACCAATATTTATTAATTACTAGCTTCTGCCCGCGATTTCGTCCGCGTAAATTAGCAATTGATGTTTATCGCTATCCCGTGGGAATTATACAATTTTCCGGGATAAAAATTAACCTATGTTTTAATCTAGGGTACCAGCTATCTTTGTTCCAAATTTTATCGAAATCCGTCCAATCGTTTTAGCGTGAAGTAGGAACAAACATACACACTCACATCGTCACATCGTCACTCATAAACTTTCGCATTTATAATAATTAGTAGGATAAACGTTATTCGGTACGAATATGTGTAATGGAATTAATAACGATTTTCAATAAGAGCTGCACTAAATGACAAACGTTTTTAACGGGTTCAGTTCGGTTTTGTCTTTGACCGTTTGAATTTCTTTCGACAGCTTTTTACACAACTTAGTCTAGCACATCAAATGCTGATTTTTGGCTTCACGATTTTGACTACACTTAATAATTATTAATTGTACTATAATATAATAACATTTTATTCCTTGTGTCCTTGTATCCTCGACTCTACTAAAGTCAATATTATTTTGCTATTACAGAAGTATCCACCACCAACAACGCATACCTCAAGAGTGCTGGCGAATACAAATATGCAGCAGTGGGAGCATCTTTTACATAGTCACACATCTTCAATAGTTTAATAAGATCGATAGGACACCTGCTTCACCGCCACGCCATAAAACCAGAGAAACGCTCTTTTCAGTATCAGTTCCATGTAAAATTTCGAAAAACAGTCGAATTAGTTTTGACAGCTTTAAATATTATCTCTGGATTGCCGTAGAATTGTCTAAATCATCTGAATATGAAATAGAAACCTGGCTATCAATTTCTTGCCAGCGGTAATACAGGTGACTATTCTCTAATCTTTTTTCCCTGTCTTGCCCCGGGAGTTAGACGAGTTTATCCCGATATAAGCCCCCAACTGACTCCTGTCTGTACTGGTTCAAACTTCTGCAAGAATAAATACTTTTATACACTACGTTAGCCTAGGGCATACAAAATGTTGACGTTCTTTGCAGATGCATCTATCTTTATCTTCAACTTGACCAGGGTTACAAAGTTTTTAGGGAAGTAAAAATACGCATTTAACTCAAACCCAAGATTTTTTAAGTTTACGTTCGGACATTTTCGTTTCTGTCACCCAAATAATTTATGTAAATACAAAGTTTTCTGTCACTTTCCATTCTTGTTATTGATTAAGTTATAATTTAAATTTTTATTTGTATTACATAATTATATTTTTCAATTGAAATGCTTGTATTATTTAAAATATCATCTACATCTACAAAGGGTTTTTGAAGCGATTCATATTTTACTTACAATTTCAGAGACGTCAAGTAACTTTAATAATTCTCAACTGAATGCGGCAGTAAATCATCGCTTGTTACTTTCTGTCACGTTAATTAACAATGATTGATATTGAATTTACATGTTCGAGCTTTTATCAGATTGTACCATGACTAACAAATTCGGCTTTACCCGGCAAGTTCCTGAGGAAACCTCGTCAAGTTAACACTATGCTGTATTCAAAAGACTTCGACATCAAAAACTCTGAAAATACTGAAACAGATAAAGACAGTATTTTTACAGTGATTATAGAACCTTACCCCAAAAATAAAGAAATCTTTCCCAAATACTCCTTGACTAACTCTGTTAAACTATTGTCTTATTTCTCGGCCATATTTGGAACTCAAATTGTTAGTTACAAAAACAACCAAGTTCGTCGAGTGGAATTCTTTGGTAAAATTTATAGCTTGCTTGTGATTGTGGTTATGTACCTGGTCTATAGTTTTGTCAATCCTAGAAGTTGGAAAGACACTACATCCGATGTACCCTTGAACATTTTGACCAAATGTTTCGGTTATCTTAGCAATACTGAGGTCACTTATCTTATTTTTATTGCAACTATTGGAAACAGTGAACATTATTTGGCGTTATTAAAGAAATTAGACGATTTCGATCACCATTTCAAGTCGTCAAAGAGGCTTTTCATAAAGGGTAGGATTCTGGTCATTACTCTCATTTTACTCTCTATTTTAGAAATATCTTTCACGTTTTGGTTGCGTAAATTTAATATTCACAATATAGGCGCACATATGACATTATATTCACTAATATTACAAGGAATGGTCATTGTGTTTTTTCTTGGAAACATTTACTCCAGGCTGTTGATATTTAACGACTTACTGTTACAAAGAGTTTTAAAAACTATGCCGTCATGCAAGACAATTATTTTTGAAGATTCTACGGGCGACAAATTTGTGAAAGTAAGTTTTGTGATTAAGATTTCAACAATATTTTTCCAGATTTAGGGTGCGACCACACCGCCGCTTAAAAAACGGTGACGTTACGGAATCGCAAGAAAATGTGAATGAAAAAACGTGACGCATACGACACGTCACTGCGTATACGCGGCGGTGTGGTCGCACTTTTAGACAGAGTCCAATAAGAGGGTTCTGATTTTAAAACCGCCATGCATGTATAGTCAAGTAATTTAATTCCTCACCCATCGAGGAACCTCTTTACATAAAACTTCATAGTGACATCACATTACTTTACAAGGAAAATCGTTACGATGCTTATTATAAAAAGGTTCCATGGTGGGTTAGGAATTAAAGTCCTTGACTGAATGTTCTCTACTTCAGTAGAAACACACTTCAGCCTAAATGGATTGCTGCTTGATGGATCTAAATTAAACATAAACACAAGTGTGCCTAATACAAGTACATAGTAAGTATGTACTAGTTGGTTTTTAAATTTTCAGAAACTATTCAGCGATTCACAAATTTGTGAACAGAAACTTCGTAGTCACTACAACTGGTTTGAGCTCATGCAAATGTACGACAAAAATGCCGATTGCGTTTATCTCTTTAACAAAATGTATGCAGGGCAGGTAAGATGTTAAGGCCGCTGTAAACATTGGGCCAGCTGAGCGCGTTAGGCAAGCGCGTTGGGCCAACGTGTAGAGACCTACTTGGCTGTATGTTGGTAAAACAGTAAACAGCGGCATTTGATACTCCTTATATTGGCCCAACGCGCTGGCCCATTGTGTACAGCGGCCTATAGGATCTTGAATGACATGAACATTTTAGAAATAAATAATACTTAGCCGCTTATTATTTTTCAGGTATTTTTCATGTTTCAGACTGGTCTCTTTTGTACAATGCTCACGATTTGCAGATATTTGTCGCCTTCGCTAAAGGTACGTCTTTCTGCCTTTTATCTGACTTAACCGCAACACAATCTTGCTAAAAGTTGCCTTGGGGTCTTGTTACCTTGGGCTCTGCCTACCCCGTAAGGGATATACACATGATTTGTGTATGTTTGTTTGTGTAGCTAACTTAACTAACTTTAGTTAACTTGCATCGTATGTCTGTTTATTGGTTCAGTAAGACCAAATCTTGCAAGGTTTTTTTTTCTGAGTTTGCCCCTTGGTTTCAGACCGCAGACTACATTGTGAGTGACATTTACATCTACTCGTGTATTAATATCCGTCCGTTATTCATAGCAAAAATGTGTGATTTAGTATCGAATCAAAAGAAAAAGAGCTTGTTGATTCTGCTCAACGTCTTGGTTCATGGAGATTTAGGTAAATAAAAGTTAAGTGCTCTTTAACTATTTCATCAAATAATACTTATCTAAAGCCCATTCCTTTCTATCGTGCACCGCCTTAAGTATCTCAGAAAACAAAGAGCTTTATCCATCCAATCTTCCACAGCAAACTAACAAACGAAATAACAGAACACACTTTCATTTCAGATGATGTCTATCGCGATCAAATACAAACTATAATAAACTTGGTAGGCGCAAGGAAAATGGAAATAACCGCCAATGTATTCACTGCAGACTTACAGACTATCTTGAATTTCTCCGGGCGAGTTGTTTCCTACACTGTTCTTATGATACAATACTTTTACATGCACGTGCTTTCGGAATAACTTTTTACGAGTCGCATTCTCGTGTCCCCTTCGTAAAAACAGATTTAAGTCCAGGAGTTGTCACCGTTACGTGTGAATTTCATCTGGGAAAAATGAAATCCCGGGTCAAAAAATGAAGTAGAATTTTCTGCAGGAAATAAAATGCAACATTGTCCCACATAAGTCGAGATTGCTGCTTTGCCACGTGTGTTTATTTCGTGTTGTGCACCTGTTTGAAATATAAACTATGACGGGAACCTGTTTCATTTGCTGAATACCTACCTACTACGAAAACCACAAAACAAACGACTTTTTATGTACCTACTTAGGTAGGTAGGTCCTTAATTTACGAGGCAAAATCAGTAGGTACCATCCTGTAGATAAAGATTACTCGAGTAGGTACTTACCTACCTACTTAAAATTGAGGGCACCATTTATCGCCAATAACCTTAGATAGGTACCTACCTAATTCGATAAGCCAAAATTATTATAAAGACGCAAAAATATTTGAAAAATACACTACCTACTTAGTATATAGTCTAGGTACAATATAATTATAAGTAACAGGTGGCAAATTTATTCCATCACTGCACCAGCTTGCTATTAAACTTAGAGCAGGCGTCTGAAGCAATAATCTGCATTAATTATAATAATTATTACCTCCTGCAAATAAACACATGTGCTCCAACTGCATTTCAACGACATGCAACCATCACACAATAAGTAAGTACTTAACGTAGGTATGTGCAACAAAACGCCGTGTCGTATCTCAGCGGAAAAACTAGGTAAAGATTCAAAAGTTTAAAAATACTAAAGTCGTCGCAAAATAAAAGGCCCGTTTTGACATTTTGTCTTCCCGACGTAACTAGTGATGTCACCATACGACTCGGTACCGATACTCACGATAAATCGATTCAAGTTTGCATGAGTATTTTTGATCGATTTAAATATGTATTGTAAAGTGGCATTGGATTAAAGTTCTGATTAGAAAATGAATCTTCAGTCAATCATTTTCTTCAGATGATAAAGACGAGCCATTCTATTGAAATCAGTGTTGCCAAATGTTTACGGCTTTGAGCTCTAAGGTCATAATTTTAGATAAAGATCACTACACAGCTGGTGAAATTCAGTAATTAATTGGTCTAAATAAAATAAATAAAACCGGCCAAGTGCGAGTCGGCCTTAAAAAATTTATCTAGATCGATTTATTTTTTCCTTAACCGATTATTAATTGTCTGTGGACAATGTGAAAAAATCGTTATGCACAGCACTTAGCTGGCCTTATACTCCGAAATCCGATTTTCGAATTTCGTTTCGTGCCGTTCCCCTCTCACTAATAGTTATTAAATTGAGAGTGAGAGGGACGGCGTGGTACGAACTTCGAAAATCGAATTTCGGAGTAGCCCCCCTGAGTGAGCGATACCCATCAATGAAAAATACAATTACCTTCAGAACATTTCGTTCGGTAAAAAATAGAGAACTTCATGGGCGTGAACTGTAAAAACGGGCCTTTTAAATTGTGACGACTTTAAGACATGACGATCCGGAACGCTTATTTGTTTTTTATCTTAGCCAATCAAAAATTCATGAACAGCGTCAAACTATATCCTGTTGGGAATTTAGTTATTATAAGCTTTAGAAATCCCCACGCCATTTAGTAAACAAACATGTTTTGGCGCTTTGACCTTGTCCGGGGTTTTTACGCTATAGGTAACCTAACTTTTGGCAGCGCTGTTGTAGCCGGAGTACACTCCAGTCAATGCCAAAAATATTATGTTTATCAGATCATTTCAGTCCGTTCTACTGCACGAATAAGTCGACCTTGCAAGACTTAGATTTAATTACTTACTATATAACTGGTAGGAATTAAAATTAGTACTTACCTAAGTGAAAAGTGGTGAAAAAACATTAGTGCGTCCTCAGAGTGCGTCTATGAATGAAACCTATTTACGCAACTGTCAACAAAATCGCTATTTCTGCGGCTTTCTGCTTCTAGTGTTAGTTTGGTGTTTAATTCTATCAAAAACAAATTCGTCAAACTGAGTGACCCGTCCTATCCACGGAGGATCAATCTGGTGTCGTGATGTAACTACTATAGTTTTTTGGTGCACCAATAAAACTGTGGTTCTTGGTGTCTATACCTACATCATTATAAGTGCCTACCTACATTATTAATTGATTACTTATTATAGCAAGGTAGGTAGTTTCTAGACAATTATTAATACCTAACTGTCGTTTATAACAGAAATCAAGTTTATTAGTTATTAGTAGGGTGATGGCACCAGTGTTGGACACCTAAAGCTGACAAGCACCGGTAATAATAGACTTCATTCTTAATTTTAATTAATTATGGTTATAAATTGACTGTAGGTAGTAAAATAAATTACTATACCATTGTTTCTTTTAAATAAGAGTTATTGTGCATTATTGGGTCTTTGTCCATTACTAGGTGCCGTCGCCCTATCATTTTACCTGAGATCTACCTATACTTACCTAAATCAAAAATATTTTAGCAGGTACTTAAATCACCAAACAGTCGCGTGCTGAGAGCATTGTTTCAATACCTATCACTTATTTTGTGGAAGTGAAGACCTAAAACATGCCTTACGGGAGCTTGGAGCCTTACAACTTAACTTCTAACCAATGGCCAGCATACATCCGTCGCGTAAAGCATTATATGTTGGTCAACCATGTGGAAGACGAGCTAAAAGTGCCGCTATTAATATCAACTGTGGGAGATGCAACATACGCATCAATGTGCGACGTATGTTCACCGATACATCCCGAAGATGTTCGCTTTGATTCTCTAGTAAGTCTGATGACGGAACATTTGGAGACAGCTGAACATCACGACACTGAGGTCGCAAAGCGGCATGTGTTCAGACAGCGGCGGCAGCGATCAGGGGAATCGCTCGTAGACTATCTTGAGAGCTTACAACGGTTAGCAAAAAGATGCAACTTTGGTACATTACTCAAAGAAAACTTGAGAGATCAGTTCATTTCGGGAATGGCGGATCGAGCTATGCGATCAAAATTGTTTGACGAGAGGAATATTCAGTACCCTGAGGCAGTGGCGTTGGCTTTGGCGATGGAGCGGAGTGCAAAACGTAAGATTTGACCTACACCCTACCTATGTACCAACGACGCTTAACCACTTTAAATACTTACCTAAGTACTTTCAAGGAATGAGACTTAACTACTTAAGTCTGGCTCTAGGGACTTAAGATTATTTATTATTAGGTAGGTACCCAGGTATTAGGTCGTAATTATCTATCGACCTACCCAGGTAAAGTTGGTAATAGTTAATTAATTTACCTATTATAAGTACCTAGGTACTAGAGTAATTTTAAACCCAATATTCCTGATTACCTACTACACAGAAATTAAAGCTGAATTATTTCTTGTGGTGCAATATTAATCAACATCACATCACCGAATGACGAATATAACCATACTGTATGTAACGTAACTAACTTCAACTTTAACACAACTTTTTGTTATTGAATGAATCATGTGAACGTGAATGAATGACGTGTGTAACAGAGTCTTATAACACGTCACTCTTAACTAATATAAAAAAAAACACACTCGTTCTGAAATCATGTTTTTTTTTATCTTGAACACGTACGCTTTTAACACTTTTTAACTCATTCCAAAAATAAAATAAAAAAATCCATTCCTATGAGTTTATTTATGACAATAATTACTTGTTGTTTCAAGTTGTTTATTTATAAGGTCAATTTTTAAAATGCTTACTAAAATATCGAAATGAAATAACATACCATAATTTTGATTGTAAGGTTTTCGAATGTACAGTAACAAAAATGACTTTGACAGTCTAACCGAACCGACCTAACCGTCCGTTCCGTCCTAACATTTACATCCCTGCCGGCCCCATCACGCCATTCAAACATCGGAATCTGAGTTAGCTTAGCGTTAGCTTGGAGTTTTAGTTTTGATGTGATTTGATACGCTTGTCTCTTACTGCGTTCTCAATTTTTTCGTTGTCTTTGTCATTCGGCAGCACTGCAGTGAAATCATAATTCAGTTGTAAATCAAACAAAAGCGTTATCACGATGTCGGGATGTAAGTATATAATTATTTAACTGTGTAAAGTTTTAGCATTTACCATGCATTTACTTTACTTATATAAAACTTGCTAACAATCTCATTATTTTTAACTTGTATTTGTAAGTAACATTGAATTGAATGGTATTTTTTATTAAATATCGATACCTAGGTTAATAATATAAATCTCACTGACGGAAAAAACCAATCGTCACCTTTTACTGCATTTCAAATATGTACGCCGCGGTGAAAGTAAAGTTAGGAGTAGGTAAGTCTACCTTAACAACGACGTCAACTGCAAAACAATGCAGATTTCTCTTGCGTTCTGTCAGAATTTTGTTTTAAAGTGCTCATTATTACTTATCTATTAGGTTAGCAATATTATAGTACATTTTGCAGAATTATTATGGAATTAAAATTATATTGTGTGCAATTGTTTAAGACTGAACTGAACTAAATAAAACTGTCAAAAGTAGTTGCATATCAATCAATGCCTATGTTTATAATTTAAGACATAGAAATTAAGAAAATACAAAATTGACCTTTTATTTCCAGATCCGTATGGTGGAAACCCTCCACAGTACCCTCCTCCGCAGAACCAAATATACCCACAGATATACAATCCAGCTAATGCTCCGCCGCCCGGGCAGCCTGCTAACTTCCCTGCTGGGCAGCAACCGTACCAGCCGTATCAGCCGGGCTTTTCATACCCTTACCAAGGGCAGCCAGGGATTGCCCCGTCAGCTCCAGGAATAGCACCGAGTGCACCGGCCGCAGCATTCTCGTACGCTGGATATCCAACGGTCACACCCCAAGCGGGTTATGGACGTAAGTAATACAATGCCAGTCTTATCTTAATTGTATGTACTTTGTCTATACTAATGGATGTTGGTATTGTTGATGAATCATTGGGTTTTCTTTCCAGTTGTTTAGAGAATTGAATGTTTTAATTGTGTTGCTAATGAAATTTCCCATTATTTATAAATTTAAGTAAAATTTTCTGCTCCATTTGATGTCACGCAGTAGCACTGAATCAATTTAATATTAGTAGTAAATAATGTTAAATTGATACAGTTATCTAAATTAATTACTTGGCTGCTGAAATTTACAATTTACATTGGTTTGGACTTTGGAATAAAATATACTTACATTATTAACTTCCTGTTACTCTTTTTTTTTAAAGTAATCAACAGAAAATAGAAGTCACAATACTTTGTTTTGTCTGTTTCTTTATAACTTTTTTCTTACGATACATTTCATTTGTTGTTAATAAATAAATAATGAAAGTAACAATATAGTTTCAGATTAGATTTCAAAGATTTTTAACTTCTTTTTTTGTTGTGCTATGCAACAATCTTATCAAAAAATCGCTGCATGCTGCTAAGGCGACCACAACCATACCATCCTAGTGAGTCAGTCATGGCACTTTTGACCCTGGTGTAACTTTGTTGTGAATAAGGCAGGAAGTTAGAATTTTTTAATTCTTCTTCATATTAGAGATACATACATTATGGTAGATACATACAGGGAACACAAAATATTTACCTTGCTACTCTACTACTTAAGTAGCAGAGTAGCAAGGTAAATATTTTGTATTCATTGAAATGGATCTCCGCAAAGTAACGCCTGATTCAATAAGATACATACAGGGGTATACAGAGACTACTTTGTTCCACTTGCTATGATCCTGACACACCTCTTTCGCTTCATCCACATTCACCAATCTCTTCATACATGCTCGTCGGTTTTGGGTACTCTTGACCTGACCTTTTGATACTAGAGTAGTAGCAGAAAATAAATGTTATAAATTAGCCAACAATTTAATTTCAGCGGCTGTGGAGTGGATCCCCAGTTCACCACAGAATGCGGCCAGCCTCAGCGACAGGGCTGTGGTGGCTGGCTATGAGGGCCATGATGGTAGTCCACTGTGGGTCATCCGTGCTCACTTCCAGGGTGACTTGATCCCCGGGAAACTGGCTATCAAACACCGTGCTGCTTATGTACCTTGGGGAGGCAATGAAAACGCAGTAAATAATATTGAGGTAATCAATTTTACTCCTAATTCCTAATTATTAATTTTACTGTGTTTAGATTTTCAGTGGGTGTGACATAAATAATAAAAATAATAATAAATATCTTGGCACAATTGACACCAATTATTGATCTAGCCCCAAACTAAGCAAAGCTTGTAATATAGGCACTAGACAATGCATACATATTATATAACTTGTAATGTATATCTAAACTAGAATTAATGTGACAAACCATATTTCACTTCTTGTGGTCGGATTGATTTGAAATTTGGCACACAATATTTCTATTGGAAATTGGTCAACGAGCCACGGAAAGAAGTATGATGGGCAAGAGAAGGATAGACAAAATCAGAAACGATGAACTTTGAAAAAGGTCAAAGCTAACAGACGTAACCCATAAAATAAAACAAGCAAAATGGAAGTGGACTGGGCAAATCATGCGAGGGCCAGACAAATGGAGCAAAATGGTGTCAGAATGGTATCCTAGAGACAGGTTAAGGAAAAGAGGAAGGCAGTTTCGTCGATGGGAGGACGAAATTGCTGGAGTGGCAGGCAGAACGTGGTCAAGAGTGGCCACATGCGAGAGAGAGTGGAGACATCTGGGGGAGGCCTTTGCCAAAAGGCACACAGATGCATAAACTTTTAATTTTACTTATATGTAATATAATAATTATTATTCATCTGAATTGTAAGGCTAAATAAATAAAAAATAAATAAAAAATATATTCTATCAGTCGAAAGACTTATCGGACTTGTTGAGGGTGGGTGATGGCGTGTTAAGAAAAAGGGCCTTGCTCTTTTCTCTGTCTACAATACATGTCGTCTCTTATGTATATCTGAATACAATGCGAGTAAAGTACCGCAAAGGCTAGGGTATTACAAAACTTATTTTATTTGCAGGTGTGTTGTGCTCGTCCAGAGCGGATTCGTTGGGTGGAGAGTCGCGGCGGCAGCGCGCCGCCCAACGCTGTGGTCGCAGGAAACACGGCCAACGGGGAGCCTCTGTACATCGGGCGCGTCAAGCATGAGGGCTCGTTGACTCCCGGAAAGGTGAGCAATATTTTAACCAACCTTTTACCAACTTCACCTGTAGGCTTACAGCCTTATTCATAAAAAGTTAGAGACTCGCTATAAGCTCGCTATAGGACCGATGCAAAAAAACATGATTCATAAACGTCAATTAGCGCTAATCAGTCCATCAAGGGTCTGTTAAGTCTTCCGAAAGTTAGCGGACCGTAGACCCTACTTTATCTCTCTGCTAACTCACAAAATGGCTGCCACACATGTAAACAGCTGATTTTGGCAAGAGCAAAACCATACGCAAGACAGTTTTTTTTGTTTTAAGTTTTTATTCCCTCCGGGAAAGGTAAAGGCAACTAGATCCACACTGCCTAGTCTGTCGTTTTAATTCGCTGGTTTCCCGCTAATTCGCTGCCACTGCTGTCAATTTATTTTTTTTAATTCACTAAAAGGCCATTTTTGGTCTATGATTTGTCAAGGTGACAACATAACGCGTCTAATCCATTCATTCATCAACAGCTCATTAGCTAACAGACTGCTAGCAAGCGTTTATGAATCATACTTTTTAACAACTGTCAAATAAGCTTAATCAGTCTGTTAACTAATCGACTGATCAAACCTCAATTAAGGATTTTTTATGAATAAGGCTGTTATTGCCTAACTCGCTTGCAATCGCCATCGTGTTCATTTAGACAGTTCATGTATGGGCTGACAATTGGCATTGGAGTCAGCTAGCTGTCACATTCATACAAGAACTGTCAGAAGGAACACGATGGCGATCGCGAGCGAGTTAGACAATAAGGCTACTACTGTATTTCTGTGACGGATGTATCCGTTGTTGGCGTTAAAGAGGTTATTGCTGCCTTTAAATGTACATTATTACCCCCTTATTCATAAACGCACTATAGGCCTCTGCTAAGTTAGTAATCGTTTGTCCTTATCTGTGAAAGGTAAATGTCAAAGTGACAGATAAGGACAAACGATTACTAAGTTAACAGAGGCCTATAGTGCGTTTATGAATAAGGGGGTTAGAAGTAAAAACCTGTACAAGATATTAGACGCTTATTGTATCGCTGATTTATGTTATGTTTTTTATAATGGTTGTTTTATGTTATACTTTAAGTAACCTTCATTTGTTTTACTTTTCAGGTTCATCCTTCGCACAAAAACATGTACATCTCATTTGCTGGCAAGGAAATTCCTCACAACACATACGAAGTATTGTGTACTATTTGAGTATCATTTAGGTATTAGGGTGCTTTTGAAGAAATGAGACTGTTAAGAGAAGGGTATTATCAGGTATGACTAAAGTATGGATTTATAGGTGCTAAGATACATTTTTGAATTTTTTATACCTTGAATGTTAAGTAATTTCCAATATTTTAAGATATTAATTGTTAATGTTGTGTAATCTCTTGGTCTTTAAGGACCTTTTACTTTTTAATAAGAATAAATATTTTGGTAACAAATAAAAAAAATATTTAATTTCTAGATCGTACAGTAGAAGAAACTAAATCAAGTTGTTTAGGTGAATGTGGGTCAAAAAACACATGAAAACGCATTTAATACTTGTCACAATCGTATTTTATTATCGTTCTATGAAATAAGTACTCACACAAATAATATTAATTTAACAGGTATCAACATTAGGATGAATTTAAGAACTTGTAGTTGCACAGTATATTATTCGACCTCGATAGCGTCCATGCCTTGCTTTTTTTTTTAACAGGGAGGGGGGGAATTAATGATGATTATGTCTGCAATATTTACTGGTTTTCTTTTTCCTCTAAAACCGAATGAAAGTTTGAAATAAATAATATTGAGTATTGAGTACCTATGTATAGTAAGTATTGAGTTAAGGTTTTTAGCAAAATATAGGTATATTATTTCAAATATTAGTTTACATCTGAAAAACTATATGAGAAAAAATATTACAATAACAATTCCTGTGCACAGCGTTCTTATATAAATTGAATAATTTCACCAAATGCACAAAGAGGTCAAGTAATTTCTGCGAGTTTCCATGACATGAAATTACCTTTACATTATGGAAATTTTGCCTTAGACTTGGAAACCTTTCTACTGTAAGGAATGCTCGACTAGCTACACTAAAAAACAAATACGTACCTACTTCTAATCGGTTTAGTAAATTCATTGTTTTTCTTACTCAGTTCCAAATTCATCTAATGCATCACGTGCGTAGAAAATATCCTAAAATTTTACTTAAGTACTATTTAAATATAAATAATCATTTTTTACAATTTTATCGTATACTTACACAGCACAATCACATTACGGTATATTTAAAATTTGTTATTTTGCTAATATCCGTGTTGCCTTTATAGATATAACAATGTCCGTATCCTGTATAAAACATAGTCATAAGTATCACAGTTGGTAATAATATAGGAATTTATAAAGGCACTTCTTACGACACGTCGAGCCCATCAAATGCCTTGTTTACAGCTTAAAAAAATATTGTCAACTCTTTCGAAATTTCATCTAAATATTGCTAGTCTTATTTTTAACATTAAAGTATATTAAGCCTATAATTTACTGGTACATCTCATGCTTTCTGTTATGCCCATTTCTATCTGCAATGGGTTTATATTTTCTTTGTCTCCTGGCGTCCAGTTAGCAACATTGTCCACTTTGTTAGTCTTGTTTGTTCCATCTTTATCAGATTCAAATGCCTTATTGTCGACTCCTGTTTTTGTTTGACCTTCCTCTGCATTTGCCTCTTTTTCCTTTGCATCAGTTTTAGCTTCTACAGCTTTGACATCACATTTTCTGCTTGCAAAATATAGCCACCTGAAACAAAATTATTTGGTTTTAGAACTGTTATATCGGTACAATGTATTGTGTCAATATTAATGTTATAAATTGAGGTTGCTAGACGGTGTTTAAATAACACAGGTCGTTGACTTTCGTTTTAAATCGGGTGAGTTTTTGTGCGCTTAGGACCAGTTTTTATATCTTGGTGTCGCCTGCCAGATTCTTTGACATTCGTACCTGACTCATATGTAAGGTAGGTATCGGTTTAGACTTGGTTTAGACACAAACAGTGGAATGGTTGCCGAAGCTAATAAGGCGATGACGGCATAGTATATAGTAATACTACTTACAGAAATATAAGAACTGCAGGCACTGTGAGTGCACCTCCCAACAGGAAGAAGGCACCAGGGAATGACTTGAATGTCGCCGTGTAAGTGGTGGTGTACATCGGCGCGTACACCAGCGGCATCATGGCTTCAGCCACACCGAAAACTGAATTCACTTTGCCTATAATAAAAAAAATAAAAAAATAATGGGTTTATCCTATCCTACTAATATTATAAATGCGAAAGTTTGTGACGAACGATGTGAGTGAGTATGTTTGTTCCTTTTTCACGCTAAAACGACTAGAATTTGGATAAAATTTGAAACGAAGATGGCTGGTACGCTAGATTTGAACAGCTACTTTTTATCCCGGAAAATTGTATAGTTCCCGCGGGATAGCGATAAACATGCCAAAGGTCGTAGCTGCTTAATTTAAGTGCCTAGGGCCGTAGTTTGCCCATCACTGAGCTAGACCAACGTTACCACACCAATCGGTCGATGTCGA
Organism: Pandemis heparana; assembly: GCA_963854515.1. Classification (NCBI taxonomy): domain Eukaryota; kingdom Metazoa; phylum Arthropoda; class Insecta; order Lepidoptera; family Tortricidae; genus Pandemis; species Pandemis heparana. Next base: position 9,890,629 of record OY978015.1, on the reverse strand, counting down.
TCGATAGTTTCTACCAGCTAGACCAACGTTACCACACCAATCGGTCGATGTCGATCGATAGTTTCTACTAGCTAGACCAACGTTACCACACCAATCGGTCGATGTCGATCGATAGTTTCTACTAGCTAGACCAACGTTACCACACCAATCGGTCGATGTCGATCGATAGTTTCTACCAGCTAGACCAACGTTACCACACCAATCGGTCGATGTCGATCGATAGTTTCTACTAGCTAGACCAACGTTACCACACCAATCGGTCGATGTCGATCGATAGTTTCTACTAGCTAGACCAACGTTGCCACACCAATCGGTCGATGTCGATCGATGGTGTCGAACAAAAACAACAATATTTGGTTATTGCTCGGTGGAGGTGTACTGTAAATGAATAGTTAATTATTAGCTCACCTAACTCTTCCTTTGCAACCAGTTTCGACACCATAGACCTCATGGCAATAAAGGATGTTCCGCTGAAGATATCTATCAATGGTGCTGAAACATGCCAAAAATACAATTATTGTTAACCACTCCATATTTAAAGTGTCTAAGTAGGCTAATCAGGTAGCGGGTTCGAATCCCGGGCTCGCACTTCTGGGTTTTTCGGAATTTATTTGCGAAATACATTTGACATTTACCATGAGCTTTTCGGTGAAGGAAAACATCGTGAGGAAACCGGACCACTCCCAATAAAGCTTAGTTACCCTTCTGGGTTGGAAGGTCAGATGGCAGTCGCTTCTGTAAAAACTAGTGCCTACGCCAAATCTTGGAATTAGGTTGTCAAGGTGGACCCCAAGCTCACTGAGCCGTTGCAATGCCGGGAAAAACGTTAGGAAGGTGATGAATCATAGTATAAATAATTATTAAAACCGGCCAAGTGCGTTCCGTACCAGAAAAAGGCTAACAACTACTCTATTAACGTTACTCTGTTAAAACGCCAACAACTACTCTGTTGTATGGGAGCCCCCCTTAATTATTATTATTATTTTGATTTTAGTATTTGCTGTTGTAGCCACAATAAAAATACATAACTTGTGCAAATTTCAACTGTCTAGCTATTACGGTTCTTGAGATCTAGCTCGGCGAGTGGTACTGGTAGCCATGAAAAAGGGCTAAAATATCACGTTTTTTGTATGGGAGCCCCCCTTAATT